>CM061552.1:170134000-172564000 GCA_030864225.1 Capsicum baccatum var. pendulum
AATTGGAATTGGTTTTAAATAATTATGTCCTCTCAACCCATATGTGTAAATGGCTTTGGATTGTAAAATTGCCAATTAGTTTGACTTACTCACGTATGATGTTGCATTGTATTAATGATTAAGAAATAAGCATGGATTTTGAAAGCCTTGTTGACTATGATTTGATTTAATAAACAGAGGAGGTCAAAGCATTCCAACCAAGTTAATGTGATTGTTATGGCATTGAAATAAGCTTGCAAGTCTAAGGTTATGAAAATACCCATAGTGTGCCTTAATGGTTGGTTCATTGGTTAATAAATGGGCTATGTGAAACTTGCTTTAAATTTGGCTTGATGGGTGTTATGTAGAGAAGCCGTGAAGGAGTAAGTCTTGGATGACTTGTATTGGAACTCATGTTTGCTGATGTAAGGTGTTGTATTGATGACCTGTGTGCATAGTTCACACTATTGATATATTTGTATCTTGGACTAACATAGGATTAGGGTATTCCCTAGTCTTTCTTTATTCTTTTAGTTCGTGCGGCTAACACACATTGTGGCCCTTTCAGCAGGGAGAGTTGAACCTATATAGCATGTGGGTGCCTCTTTATGATGGTTGAGCTACATAATCCAAGATAAAGTTTTAATTTATTCTTAGCCTCATTCCCTTTCCAGGAATGACATGTTTATATCTATATATAATTATATGTATTGGCTTGAATGTTTTTGAAAATGTGGTTCATGCCATTATTTTATCCCATACATATCAGTTACATGCTAGTGTCAACTCACTAACCGTCTTCGAATGTTGTATCCCCATGTGATGTAGGCATCAAAGATACTTCTACTTTTCCTGTGGAGTGTTAGATAGATTTTCTTAGTCCGTTGGTCGTTGGTAGTGAAGTGGTGAGCTTTCATTCTCTGGAAGACTTGGTAATTCCATCAGTTTCCTTTCACAGACTAGAATTGAAGAGTTCATATTAACATTAACATTTTCATTGTTAAAGTCCACGGCATATCCCAATACTTTATTAATTTTTGTATTGTTAGAAGGTCTTGTAGACTAATGTGGACTTGGGTGATATTGGTTGGTTATTTTTCGCCGATTACCGATTATCAGTTATATACATATCTTAAATTCGTTGAGCTTATCTTATGCTATCTGGTTATATATTTGAAATTCATCTGGCTTTGGGGGTATGGTTTTATTTTTGGTTAGTTGTAGGGGGTGGTCTCCAGTCCTTGTAGGACTTAAGATACCTGTAACGGCCAGGCTCTTGTTTCGATCGTGACATGCACAAGGCATACAACTCTAGATATTCTATTTATCCAAGAATAACGAAGATGTATAGAGAGATTTGAGACAACATTATTGGTGGAGTATAATGAAGAGTGATATGGTAAATTTTATAGCTCGTCGCCTTTGTTATCGGTAGGTGAAGGCTGAGCATCAGTATCCAGGTGGTTTGATTCAGAGGTTGCCCATTCCTGAGTGGAAGTGGGATCAGATTATCATTGACTTGATTAATGGCTTACTTCAGACCTCTCATGATTTCAGTGGTAGTTAGGTCATCATGGATTCATTAACCAAGTTAGCACATTTCATTCCTAACTAAATATCCTTCAGTACTGAGAGGTTAGCTCGTATCCATATACGTGAGATAGTTCATTTGCATGATGTGCCCATATTAGTCCCTTTGGATTGGGGTTTTATGTTAACTTCTAGCTTTTGGAGATATTTTCAGGAAGAGTTGGGGGTACTCAGGTGGATCGGAGTACAACCTTTCATCCTCTAATAGATAACTAGTTCGAGCATAATATTCAGGTGCTTGAGGATATGCTCCGAGCTTGTGATATGGATTTTCGAGGCCAATAGGAGGAGTACTTAGATTTGGCAGATTTTGCTTATAACAACAGTTATCATTCAAGCATTGAGTTGACACTTTTAGGTGTTATGTGTCAAGAGATGTCATTCTCTAATTGGATGGCTTGAGACTTCTGAATTTTGACCCTGTGGTATATATTTGCTTCAAGATTCATTGGATAGAGTTAGGTTGATTCAGGATAGATTAAGAGCAGCTCAGAATAGGAAGAAGGCCTATGTAGACTGTAAGCTTTGTTCCTTGATATTTTGAGTTGGTGATTGAGTATTCCTTAGTGTATTGCCCATAAAGGGTGTAATGAGGTTCAAAAGGAAGGGAAATCTCAGTCCCAGATACATTGAACCTTTCGATATCCTTCGTATAGTGGGTGAGATAGCTTATAAGTTATCTTTACCTCTAGATTTTGCTGCTGTCAATGTAATTTTTTATGTTTCGATGTTGCGGCATACATTCCTGATCCATCTCATGTGCTTAGATGGGACTCAATCCAGTTGGATGAGTGGTTGACCTTAGTGGAGAAGCCGGTGCATTTTTTGCTAGTGATGTTAGGCATTTGCACACTAGGAGATTCTGATAGTGAAGGTCCATTGGAGACATCGCTCAATAGAGGAGGCTACTTGAAAGATCTAGAGTGAGCTTCGAACCCAGTATCCTTACCTAATCGAGACTTCATGTATATCCTGAACCTTAACTTTTACGTATGAAAGTTCCTTAGTAGTGGATATTGTAATGACCCTTTAGGTCATTTCCTATATTTTTGCTTATTTTCACTGTTTAAGATTTTATATAGTTGGCCTAAGTCATTTATGACTTGCTGGAATCGACAATATGGTTATGGATAGTTCCTTTAGTTTTTAGAGCTAATTCCTTGTTTTGAAGTCATTGTTGATTCCAAATGGACATCGGGAAAAAACTTCATCCAAACAACCTCAAATTCAAATTCTAACTATTTTGGCAGCTTAGAAATATTAATTTTAAGCTAGGAGGACTCTTGGTTTGGGTCCCGAGGCACCTAGGCTCATTTTGACCTATTGTTTGGAAAGTTAAGAAATTAGAAATTAGGTGTGGGACCCAATTTAATTAGAATGACCTCATATGGAAATTTTGACCATTCCATTGAGTTTGGAATATTGAATTTAATGTGGTTACATAGTCCATTTACGGTAGGATTCCAGATAAATCATGAGTTCTTTGCAGATAATTCTCAGCTGTATCTGGTGCATCACTATCGCACTACCAAGGGTCGCGATCATGATACCCTGGCAGTCACTAGGTACAATCACTGATTATGTTGTGATCGCGACTCATCATGAAAACCCACCAGACCACAATTGCAGTAGGAGAATGTTGTGCTAGCGACTTCTGTGTTTGATGCCTCGTATTGCGATAGTGACACTCAGATACTTGGGATAGGTATAAATGGGTCATTTTCAGCCTGTTTTACCATTTTTCACATATTTCTAAGAGATCTAAAAACCCAAATAAAGAGACAACTTAGAATTTGATCTTGTAGTTGGTTTAGGAATCTTGGTTAATGATTATTACATGATTATCCTTTGGATTTGAGGTATGATTCCTCTAATTTCATGGTAGATTTTCTCATTTCTTGTTCAAATATCACAAAACATTGGAGGGCCCCAAATTAGATTGGATTTCACCTATTTTAGAGGTAATGACTCCTTGAGCATAAGGGAACGTTGGGTTGGTTTTGGAAATGTGATTTTTCTGTCAATGTGACCCACATAGGATTTCAATGTGGTTTTTGGACCTGACGCACAATAGTACAATATGGTTATCATTATTCTCATATTAATATGTAGAATGTGATTTTGATAGCTTGGCATCTAGTGAAAGCTTCTCGGAAGAAAAAGATGGTGATTTAGTAGAACTTTGAGATTTCTTTGATTTCAGGTTTACTAGCTTTTCTGCCTTGTTAGATTGAGCTAGTTCATAGTATTTTAATGATATTGTGTTAGATTTAGGATGGGTTTAGGTGTTAATATGATGAATTGTGATGCTTGGGTTAGTTGGACCATTTAGGCTATTTAAAAATCGTAACTTAGGCACAATTGACCTAGTTGTTCATATTTTAGGTGAATTTCCTGTCTTAGGGATAATTGAGGCTTGTTTAACATCTAAAAGTAGATTTATATACCATAAGCCTAGTTCAGGTAGAATTTTCCTAAAATGAAACTTTGAGGATTAGGAGTGGGCCCTTGACCCACCGTAGGCCAATACACATGTTAGCTTTTGTAGACCTTTAAAATCTTGTTAGACTCTTTGAAATGCTTATTGATATAATATTGAGGAACTTTGACACTTTATGGTTATGTTGGTTATGTGATGGTTGATGTCTATTGATTGTGCTATTACTTATTCTATTGTTGATACTATTGATCATATATTTATATATTTATATTTTTCCGGTTCAAGTCCATAGGATGGTTATGATATTGATGATATTTACTTGGTTCGATTTGAAAGATTGATTATTACATTGATGATATATTTACCGATTTCAGCCCGGCTATTGATTATAACTATCGATTTGAGTCCGATATACATATTATGCTATAATGACATATTTATTATGATATGATGATATCGAGGTGTGAGATTCAAAATAGAAAGTTGGATAAGTTTGAAAATAAGGAAATGGCTATAATATGGTATGATTTGAGTTGTTTCTATTGTGATATTGAAAATTAGTAAATGGCGTTTGTGGGTTGTACTATCTTATGTGTACCTTCTAGGTCTATGGGGGATTCCAATGAATTATTTACTTTTTTGTATTAATTTGAGTATGAGTGCCAATTTTGTAGTTATGACTGCATGGGTTGATTTCTTATGTTATGTTATGCCATTATTAGTTTATTCACCTATTTATGCATAGTGATGTTTGAGTTGATTCAAGTTTTTCTCTACTTTGACTTAGTTATGTTAGATCTCATTTTATCATACTTATATCATGATTTTTCTCAGTCGACCAATGATACCTACTGGGTACCCATGGTTTTAGTACTCATACTACACTTTTGTACCTTTTGGTGCAGATCTGAGTTTTAATTGTCATCATTGATCGACAGTCATATTGTGTTGATATCTGGAGATAGGGTGAGCTCTTGGAGTTAGTCACCTATTTGTTTCTACCTTTCTATGTTCAATCTTTTGTTTTGAGACAGATGTCATTAAATATTCTAGATACTTGGGTTGTATTATTATTATTAGATGTTCTTATATTGACTTTACCAGGTCCTGGGATGGTATCTATGTTGACTATCTTATCTATTTAAAATACTATTCTTATTGTAAGTTGTGTTGTTGATTTTCACCTTTGTTGGGCATTTTCCACCAAGTTAAACCCATAGTGTTTAGCTCTATCTTATGGTTCTGCTTACCTACTGGTGGGATAAAGTAGGTGCCATCATGACTCATGAAACGGATCATGACATTATAATACCCATAATATGTTTGTGCAAGGTACATGTGAGTTTGAAGGTTCTGTGAGTGAACTAGTGAATATATTTATATGTTGAATTATTTCTTAACTTTTCTTGACTTGCTTGACTTTCTTGAGTTGTTTGGTTTTGACTTGACTATTACTTCTTGTTGGTTGTCTGACTTATTTCTTTCTCTGATAGTGGATCGATAATTATGTTTTAGGTAGGATAGGAATTTTTATATACGTGGGGTATATATGAAGGCGGTTGTAGGTTATTGGTTAAGTTGGGGTTAATGACTCTAGGTCTGGTTGGTGGTTTGCTTGTCTGAATAACCTCTTCCTTGAATATGGGTTGACTTTTTAAAGGTCTTGACTCGGTTTATATTCAATCTCTAATGTAGTTGTTTTCTTATAATAAAAGTCTCCACATATTATGTTTAACAAATAGTAAGGGGTTTTCCTACCTAGGTGGATTATAGTAGGCGACCTCACGATTTGGTAGTTTAAGTCGTGGAAATTTTGTATCAAAGCCTAGATTATCGATCCCCCAGTATAAGAGAAAATATTATGGAGAGTCCTGTGGATTGGTGTATCAATGACCCCATCTAATCTTGGAAAGCTATAAAACTATTTAGGAAAATTGTTTTAATTCTTTGTTCCCCTCGTGCAATTGCTTAGTTGTTGTATGGTTTGAGTTTAATTGGTATCTCTTAATTCTAATTAGTATCTAGACTAGGAAAGTGGGTGTCACTTGACTCTTCATCGTAGGATACAAGCAATGAGAGTTTGATCCATGATGGTTCCAATTGGTATCTATCCATAAGAGTTATGTATAACATGAATGATGACACACTCAGGGTAATCAGGTGCACCATTATAAGTTGTTAATGAGCTATTTAATAATGATAATTGACTTTGACGTTCTCTGAATTCCTGTGTTGTAATCATAGTTGCTAAATTTGATCTAATTTGTTTTATGTAATGTTGTGCGTTTCCATGTAGGATGTGGTGTAGGGTAAAAAATTGACTATGATTGTTCCTTTTGGTTGATAATGATATAGGGGTTTATCTTGGTACATAAGGTTAAGGGGGTTAGATACTCAGGTGAAGCCATAGATGCTTGAATATTTGTAAAATAGTGGTTTTATCTAGAGTTGGACTTTTTGTTGCTGCTGTAACAACCAAAAATATATGCTAAGCCTAACCAATATATTATTGTGTAATTGTTTCTGGGAAAATTTAATTGCATTCCATAGAAACAAGGGTTGACTTTGCAATAGTAGGGGTAGTGAAAAAAGGAAAATTTTCTTGAAAATTATGTTTTCTTGAACCATTATGTGTTACGATGTTGTGGTAGTTGTCTATTTTAGTGTGTCTGGGCTCGTCCCTAGGGAATTAAAAAAGTTTAAGCATTCTCAAGTTGCATTAATGGTATTAAAGAATTTGGGAAGGGGACATGGTTGAAATAAACAAAATCTGGGCTGCCATCGGTTTCAGTCAGTACAGTGACATGAGGGTCACTATTGCGACATGCAAGTTGCTTTAGCGACATATACGGAACAATGGCGGTGCCCCATTTAACCTATTTTGACCCTCACTTTGGCTTGTTTTATTTGATATTTTGAGCACGAAGCATCACATATTATAAAAACCACATAAGTTTGAGAAAAACATATTATATTATTAATGCAAAAAGGAAAAACTAGCATCTATGTGCAAAACGTAAAGAAAAAAAGTGCAATTTCTAGTACTATCCCAAATGGGTGCAACCCAAGACCATAAATCATAAATAAAAGTTGGGAGGGGAAAAAAGAACCTAGATGAGTGCCTTGTCAGCCACGGGCTGTTGGGGGTCATCCTTTCCACATTACCCAGGAAGGGAAACTCCCTCAAATACTTTTGATCCAACTACGGAAGCTCCTAATCAGGATCCATGCACTCGAACATGACCTTCCTGGTCTTCCATATTCAGGCTATCATGTGATCTATAGATTTCTCTTCCTTCTTTCCTCATGAAGCTCTCTATATAATACTAAAATATTCTCGACAGTGGAACTAGATGGGACATGCTCCATAGACATCCTAATCGTGGCCAACTCTACCTTCAACTGGATAATAGGGATCAGGGATTGGGACTAGGAGGAAGGGGCATCATCATTATCTTCATCCATATTAAAGATCTTATTCACCACACTATTGCTCTCTCTCTCTCTCACCTACCTTCCTCTTTAGTATCTTCTCAGAGGTGAGTATCTTTACCTGAAGGGGGTGAAAGGGGATATCCATCTCCACCCTTATATCCTCTAAATCCTTAGGCACCCCAGCATGCCTGTGTATCTCCAAAACTAGAATGGAAAGAATGGGACCCTTCTTAGTACCCCAGTAGAAGTCCTTCCACTCCATTATGACTTGGGACCTATATTCAGCTTGATGACCCAAATATCACATCCCACCATCGTAGCTTGAAGGTAGGTCATGTCATAAGTATTACCTGATGGATGAATTCTCTAAAACACCAAGTTCAACCAGCTTTGAGCATTAGCTGATAAATAAGTACTAGTAATATCCTCAGCTAAAGACTAATAGGAATACTACCTAAACTCTTTCAAAACCAGAGTGCCCCGTAAACACTTCATGTCCATCGCTTGAAGCCTGCTCATAAGCTCATTATCACTAATGTATGGCATCTGGAGCACTTTAATAATAGTCCAAATGTCTATTAGAATATCCACACCCTTGATGAGAAAGGTGGAAAAGGGGCTATCCCAAATCACTGTAACAAATATAACCTAGAACTCCCTGACCTAGCTTGAGATTCCATATGGAAGAGACACCAGTAGTATGCCCCAATCAAAATCTTAGAGCCAGTTGTAGAATTTTTGTGCTTTCTCTTCCAACCCTTATGACAAAGACCTACTTATAGCAAATCCCGATCTTCAAATACTTATGATTTCGTTCCCAACCAGCTTCATCGTGAAACTTTTCATATGAGGCAAAATTATCTTGATTTTTTATTCTTTAGGAATGTTTAACCTACAAATTTTAATAAGAAAACCCATTAGAATCCCCAAGCATCTAGAAAATAATAAAAATATAAAATTAAAAAATTTCAGCTTTTAGCTAGGAGGCTACTACCTGCAGCCTCCCGCTATAGCAGGATTTTCTCCACTATAGCGATCTTTCTATAGCAATGAGGTTGTTATAGAAAGCTTCATCACCTCTAGCAGTTAATAGGTGCAAAAATAGCACCTTTTGACTCAAAAACTCTTATTTTAAATTTTGATTCCATATCAGTGTTTCTAAAGCATCTTAAAAGCTAGTTAAATAAAAATTTAGGCATGATAACTCCTAAATCATGCCTAAATTAGAAATCCGAACCCAATAATGACCCATTTCCCTTTTGGGTTTATTTAACCCATAAATTTTGAGTTTTCTATGTTCAAAACACGATAGGAGCCTTGTAAACGTAAGAGAAGCAACCATGCTTTGAAGTTTTTCTCAATCAGACCCAAATTTAAATTTGAAAATATCAACTAAAACCCTATCATTCAATAAATTTCAAGCCTAAATCATGTAAAATGATGAGTAATAAAGTAATAGAGAGTAGGGAATCAAGTGTTACCTTGTTTTGATGACGATGCAAAGTGATGAGAAATAAAGTAATAGAGAGTATGGAATCAAGTGTTACCTCGTTCTAATGATGATGCAAGGTGATTCGGAGAGTAGGATAGGATTTTGAGTTAAGGAAGAAATAATGGGTAATGAAACCTTTTCCCTTATTTTAAAACTATTTCAGGTCACTACAACAACATGTGTAGCTATAGCGACGCTGTTATTATAGTCTTATATTGCTATAATAGGGTTCCTTATTTAGAATCATTCCATATATTAGTGCGAATAAAATTTTCTAATGGATGGGTAATGTCATTTCAGTACCCAAAATTCATTAAATGGGGGTTTTGGGTGTATGTATTTTTGAAAGTTTGCCTGGTATTCTAATCCAAGGTTCAGGGTTTAGTTATTAGATACTAGTTACCTACTATATAGAAGAGGCGAGTTAAGATAAATTTTAGACCTAGACTGATCATTCTCTATGATCATTTGGGGATAAATTATGGATAAATTTGTATCTGTTGTAAGGACACAATTTATCATTTTTAAAAAATATTTGCAGATTAGTACATGGTATGAATATTATTAGGATTGCACTCAAAAATTTGCATGGGACCACGAAAGTTAAATTTTGGAATTCAAAGAATATGGCTTAGACTAATATCATCCCATTATAGAGGGATTTATTTTTCTATAGTGGTGTTGCTATAGCAACATTTTCTGTTATAGATACATGATGCAAACCAAAAAACCCACTTAAGTGGGTTTTAATTCTTTTGACCCTACAAGTAATTTTCCATATTTTCACTTATTTTTGTTGTTAGAGTTGTCCTATAACTTCCCCAAGTCATTTATGACTTATTGGGATAGACAATTTGATTATCGGACAATTTGTTAGTGTTTTAGAGTTAATTTCTTATTTTTAATTCTTTTTTAGGAAAACGACCTCTTATGACAATTTTGACTATTCCAACAGCTCCAGAATGTTGATTTTAGGCTAGATGAACTTTTGGTAGAGACCTGAGGTGTTCGAGCTGATTTTGAGCTATGGGTCAAAAGTTAAGAAAATGGCAAGTTAGGTATGGGACCCACTTTTTATTGAAAGGACCTTGGATGAAAATTTTGACTATGCCATTGAGTCTGGAACATCGAATATGATAGGGTAGCATAGTCTGTTTATGCATATGAGATTTCAAATGAATCTCGAAGGGTTGGCGGACAGTTGGTGTTGGTGCACCAGTGATCGTGAGTCACCGATCATGTTAGTGATCAGCTGACCAGATGCTAGCATTTTTTAAGCGATGATCTTGTCACGAACGAGACTCTCAGGTACCTTAGAAGGGTATAAATAACCTATTTAACCTATTTTTACCCATTTCTCATCCATTCTCATGAGTTTTAAACTACAAAGAGCGGGTTAACATGGGAATAACAATTGTGGGCGATTGTTGTTCTTAGATAAAGATTAATTAAGTGATTTTCCTTTAAATTTGTGGTAATATTCCTTCATTTCCATGGTTGATTTCCCCTTTTCTCCATCTAAAATACCAAACCTTGGTGACTTGATTTTAGCACTAATATAGCTCAGAATTCATCCATTTTTTTGGGTAATCACTCCTTGAGCATATGGGAATGTTGGATTTGTTATAAAAATATGATTTCCCTAAATGGGTACAACCAAGATGTATAGACACTTGAGACAAAATTATTGGTGGAATGGTATGAAGAGAGATGTGGTGGACTTTGTAGCTCATTGCCTATGTTGTCAGTAGGTGAAGTCTAAGCTTTAGCAACCTGGTAGATTGATTCATAGGTTGCCCATTCTCTATTAGAAGTGGGTGCGAATTACCATAGAGTGAATATTGGTCTACCTTGTATTTCTAGTAGTTCTAATAGTATTCAGGTCATTGTTGATCGATTGACCAAGTTAGAATATTTCATTCCTATTCAGATGTCCTTCTATGCTGAGAGGTTAACTTGTGTTTATGTTCGTGAGATAGTCTATTTGCATGATATACCTATATTTATCATTTTGGACCAGGTTTTAGTGTTCACTTCTAGGTTTTAGAGAGCTTTTCAGGAGGAATTGGGAAATCAAGTGGATCTTAGTATAACATTTCATCCGTAGACCAATGGGCAGTCAAGCGGACTATTTAGGTTCTCAAGGATATACTCTGAGCCTATGTTATAGATTTTGGAGGTCGATGGGAGCAATACTTAGCCTTTCCAGAGTTAGTATATAATAATAGTTATCATTCGTGTATTGAGATGGCAACTTTTGAGGCTTTATATGGTAGGTAATATCGTTCCCCTATTGGATTGTTTGAGACTTTGGAGGTTAGACCCTATGGTACAAACTTGCTTTAGGAGTCATTGGATAGAGTCAAGGTAATTCAGGAAAGATTAAGAGCACCTTAGAGTACGTACATGGCCTATGCAGATCGTAGGCTTTGTACCTTGAGATTTGGAGTTGGTGAGTGGTTATTCCTCCATATGTCACTTATGAAGGGTGTCATCAGGTTTGGGAAAAAGGGTAAGCTCAACCCCAGATATATTGGGCCCTTTAAGATTCTTCGGACCGTGGGGAAGGTGCATTATGAGCTACCTTACCCCCCTTAATTTTACTATTGTCCATCTATTTTTCCATGTTTCTATATTGAGGCGATATATTCCTTATCTATCTCATGTGCTTAGATGGGATTCAGTCTAGGTGGATGAGCGGTTAACCTTCGTAGAGGATCATGTGATTATTTTGGCTAGTGATGTCAAGTGTTTTTGCACTAGGGAGATTCCTGTAGTTAAGGTTCTATTGAGTGGAGGAGGCTACTTGGGAGATCGAGAGAGAGATGCAGATGCAGTATCATTACATGTTTAAGACTTCAGGTTCATCTTAACCCTTTACTTTCACCGAGGAAATTTTCTTTAGCAGTGGATATTGCAATGACCCTATAGGTCATTTTTCATATTTTTGCTTATTTTTTTCCACTAGATCTTTCCCATAGCCTCCCCAAGTCATTTGTGACTTGTTGGGATAGACAATTTGGTTATCGAATAGTTCATTTGTTTTTTAGAGCCAATTTCCTATTTGGAAGTCTTCGCTGGTTCAAATTGGCTATCGGGAAAAAACTTCAAACAAAAGACCTCATATGCCAATTTTGACTATTGCAACAGCTCTGGAATGTCAACTTTAGTCTAGGTGGACCTTTGGTTTGGGTCTCGAGGCACCCGATCTCATTTTGAACTATGGGTCGGAAGTTATGAAATAGCAAGTTAGATGTGGGACTCACTTTTCATCGTAACGACCTCAGATGGAAATTTTTACTACAGCATTGAGTCTAAAATGTTTAATTTGATAGAGTAGGATATTACGTTTGCGTATATGAGATTTTGGATAAATCTCTAGAGGTTAGAGTAGAGTTGGAATTTCTAAGTCTCAACTGGTACTAGTGCACTGGCGATCGTGAGTCACCAATTGCATTAGTGATCAACCGACCAGAATCAAGTGTAGCGTATGCGAATATCTTGCCACAAAAGTCATATCCTCAGAAGTGATGCAAGAGTCGTGTATACGACTGCTGAGTATCGCATAAGCTATAGGTGCCAACAGACGAGTATCGCGTACACGATTGTCAAATCACTAACACAACTCTTGGGTACCTGGGAAGGGTTTATTTACCCTATTCAACCTTTTTTTTCCATTTCTCATCTATTCTCAATAGTTTTAAACCCTAAAGAGTTGGATCACTTGGGAATAACAATTGTACGCGATTATTGAGCTTAGGTAAAGATTGAAATCGCTTGAACCCATTGATTGTATGTTATATCATCCACTACTACTAATTTTAATATACACATTTGATTAAATTATATAAAAGTTTACAATAATAAAATGAATTAGAAATTTCAATGTAATATACTCAAAATTTTTGAAGGATTAAAGTATAAAATTAATTAAAATGCAATAAGTATTAATAACCATTAAGAAAGGTTCCCCCAATTTTTAGAAGGAAAAAAAGAGAGATTATAAGATTTAATTATGTAACTTCACTTAAAAGGTGCACTCAATCATCATCACATTATATAATACTTTGAGAATTGATTCACACATTCATAATTAAATATTTTAAAATAAATATAACACTATACTATATATGACCCCAAAAATATATGAGTTCACGTGAACTCAGTAACTCTCACCTAAAAACACCTTTGATAAATAGCTCAGCAATATTGGTGATGCATAAGCATGCATATTAAAGTTAGATAAAAAAATTCATATATTGTAGCTTAAATTTTAAATTGGATTCCTTGATTAAAGATTCTCCCACATAAGTATTATTAGTGATAAATATTCTTTATTAAGAACTTTTTTTTATCTTTTTAATTCAAACATAAAAATTTTAATTAAGAACAAAGATATTGATCAATTCGTTCATAACTCTTTGATGATTCAATATGAATTCTTACAAATAGAAGAAAATTAGAACTTAGGATTAAGTAAGATTTTGTACTTTCACCTTGAAGTCCCAAATTCCCAATTAAACTATCCATGTTTCTTTTTTTTTAAAAAAAAAAAAAATTAAACTTAGAAACTTCAACCTAGCATAGTGTCCAAAAGGACCAAAATCATAGTATATTATATAGAAGTATATATATATTTGTAGTCCCATATTTGTGCAGCTTCTTCAGAGTTGCTGCTGTTGCTGTAGAACTTTTGTGCTTTACTGAAACAAGTTTTTGATTTGTTCATGATATGTTGTGTTATTTGATTTATAAGCTGTGTTGTTTGATTTGCTAACCTCCCTCATAAATGTATCCATTCATATGTTGTCTTACTAATTTGAAATGTTTAATATCACTCATCATGCAGTTACATCATCCAAGTCGACATATTTTTCAAACTTAAAACTTGTTTGGATATTCTATTCAGACATTTGAGTTAAGTCTTGTTTCAATTGAACGCCTAAAGTCATACTAAGATTGGTTTAAATTTTGAAATAATTTTCTTGTGAGTGTTCTCAATCGTCTAGCAGTTAATTAAATTAACAACACAAATATGTTATTTTCTTTAATTATACACATTCACCTTAATAAGCCACAATAATCCAGACATTTTCATCTTGAGGTTGATGTGTATAATTAAAGTAGATTATATGTGGCTAACTTAATTATAATACAAATTAAAACATATGCAAAAGTTTTTAAAAAGTTGAATTGAGATTATCAAATTGAAACACATTAATAGCAATTTGAGGTGTTCGATCAGATCAAAATTATTCAATTTGAATTTTTTTTGAATAGAATCCCTTGACAAGTTTTAAGAGTTTGACTAAGTAATGAGGCATGTATATAATAGAACTTGTATTTTAATGTATGTAATCAAAATTTTTCTTATCAATACAATTTTCATAAAAATAATTATTAAACTAAATAAGGTAAAGGTTATTTTTGTAAACACACAATCTATTCTTAAAAAGAATCCCATTCATATTATTTTTAGTACCACAAACCAAACAACCACTAAAAATAATACCTAGATAATTAATCATAGGATAAGTAATCCCAGTATAACTAATGTTAGCATAACTAATCCCAGTATAACTTGTTTCCCTACCAAACGGACCCTTAGAGTTTTTTACCATGCCTTGGAGATAATAAAGAGGGGAAGATGGGGGAAAAATAGGTGCAAACCCAAGGATTTTTAATGAATAACACGTTTGTGATCTTGGCACAAGGTTGGATTTTGCATTAGTTCATCCTCTCTACAACTAGTTGACCTTCTAGCAAGCCAAGGTTAATTGAGTAGTATAAACCCTAGTTAGAAGGCTTAAACGTGACACAGATAGATGGGAGATTCATGTTTAGGCCTTTAGGCTATAATACCCTATGTTTTGGAGTATAATTTTTTTGAAGTATTGTCAACACTACCATGACTACGACTTAAGTGACTAGTCATTATAACTCATCACGAGTTGAAGGGTGAGACTCGTGGTCTCAATAGTAAGGTTGCCTAATGTTTTTGCTCTGATCATATGATGCCCCGAAATTTTTTTTTGTTAAGATCTCAAATGAAAATGTGTTGAATTCTGTTCTTTATAGTGATTAATAATTTTTTGTGTGGAATTTCTGGATATACGACCCATCATTACGTACAACATCAAATAATCTATCCAAAAATATGTGGATCATCCAAAACGGATACTCGAGCGATGAGTTATGATCATTTCGATCTACCTGTGAATAGTGGTGAATAGTAAATGCACAGGAAAAAAAATACTGAGGCCAGGCGAATTTTAGGATCAACTTCAAACGATCATAACTCCTTGTATATAATGAGCTGGGTGAGCTACTATATATCAACAGAAATATATGAAAGTCCTCTTTCCAATGAAATTGGTTTCATCAAATTTGACTTTCGAAGCAAAAAGTTATGGTCGATCTACTTCATCCTATCAAAAAAGTCCACCAAAGGACAAATTTGACATTATTTGATTTTAAGGGTATTTTAGTCATTCCTACTCCAATCCATCTAGGTAAACCATGGATTTAAGTCCATAAAGAGAATTCAATAGCTTATTTTTCTCCAAAATTTCCTAAGGCTCAAACCCCAAACTCACTACTCCAAATTTCATCCTTTTATGTCTCTTGATTGAACCGTAGAAATTACAAATTGATTTGGGATTAGAGTTGATCATGTTAAGGGCTTCGAGAAACACCCTTTATTTTTATGAATAAAGTTCTAGAGTCGGAAGTTCATATTCATCTTCCATTTTTAGGTATGTGGGGCTTTGAACAATATTATCCATTTGATCTTGTGCCCGGTATTTTTGTTGAATTACATTGACATGAGATTTTACATGTTTTACCATGAATTGGAAATATGGTTTTATATCTTATATTATTGTCCATGATCTATGGTATTATTTTATCCGATATGTTTATGATATTGAGATGGAATTATGTCCAAAAAGTATTTGATTATGAGAGTATGATGATTTAATTTGTTAAGCCTTGATTTATACTATCATTCCACTATTTCCTTATTATGAATTTATAATTGATATTGGAAATTCTATATACCTACTATGGGTTGATGTCTCAAGTACCTTTAAATGAGAGTTGGATGGCAAATTGAGAAATGTTGATATTGAAGTTGCAATGAGTCTTGGTATTTTCTGAATGGTTTTGATGAGTTAAATTATTGAAAATATTATGTATTGAATCTTCATATCCAGTTCCAAATGTCGAGTCGATTATGGTTCAATGCATTGATACCTTGTTGATGTTGAGGAAGATTAAAATGTTTTGAGCTAAAATGTGTTGAGTTAGGAATCCACAAATTGATATGATTTTATAAATGAGAAAGAGATTTGATTTGATCTTTATGATAGACCCTTGTGATGTTGTGGTGGATTTCCTAACGCATTCTGAGCTTGTCGGGGAGTATTACTTAGAACCGAGAGGGAAATTTGGTATTTCCCTAAACCTATATGCTTCCGTAGGGTGGTTTTATAATGATATTATTGGCCAGAAAGCCCGATTGTGATTATTGCAGTTTTAAGGTTGTACTCCCTGGCAAAGAGTATGACTCTCCCACCAACGGGGGTTTCAAACATTGGTATTCCACGTAGCTCACGTGGGGTTTTCAGTTATAGGAAACTCCCCCATCCATAAGAGTCATGTTTATTGAAATATCAAGTCACTCCGAGTTTTGATGTGGTAAGTCAAGTTTCCTATGATGATCTATAATGATTTATCAGGTTTTTCTCCTACATTTCCTATCTAAGATATTATGACTTGCATGATTCAATGTCACTCAAGCCAGGTGTGTCATTATAGTCCATATGTACGTTTTTACGAAATTTATGATATTATTTATAATTTGCATGTGCCCCCACATACTCAATACGTATCTTGTGCTGACCCACATATTTCTCTATGGGCTATATTCTTACCATGATGTAGGTTCAGGTACTCAGCCGCAGCCGCGACAGTGATATCCGAGTGTCGCATCTATGTTCCTTCAGTGGTGAGTGCTCATGGTTCAAGGACCAAGTTTCTAGTTTTGGTGCTGTTGTTTTGTGATCCCTTTGGTCTGTTGAGTTAGTTGGGGGTTTGTCCCAATGGCCCATTGATTTTGCTGTATAGAGTCTATGTCAGACTAGTGTATTGTTGGGTTGGTTTGTGTATAGACATTCCATATATGTACAGTCTAACTATATTCCATGCCATGTGCGATGTGATATGATATGTACTTATATATATATCCTTAGCGTAGCGTATATGTTGTTGTGTTGGAACCCAAGGGTAGTATTTTGGCTTAAAGGGTTAGCTTGAGTCTACGTGTAGCCTTGGGCACCGTGTGGCATCTCGAGATGATATTTTGGGGCGTTACAAACTTGGTATCAGAGCCTAAGGTTGTGAAGAGTCCTAGGGAGTCTGACAAGCCATGTTACGTAGAGTCTTGAGCATCGGTGTGTAGCGCACCACACCTATGATCAAGAGGCTGCGGGGCATTCTACGAAAAGTTGTTTCTTTCTTTCTACAAGAGTCTATCATGCTTACAATTGTTTTCTTCTGCTGTTAATTCGTGCGTTCTTATGATAGAAAATGCCTCCACGTCGAGCTCATGGAAACAACAACCAACCTCAACCCGTTGATCCATTACATGAGATGGTATCCTATACCGAATTTTGGGCAGTTGTTTAGATTCTAGCCCAGGAAGTTACCGCCAATACTCAGGCCAACTCTCTACCTCCTAGGAAAATAATTTGATAGCAGCATCAATTCATGACTTTATACGGATGAATCCACAAGAGTTTCATGGGTCGAGAGAAGGTGAGGACCCGTAGATTTATGTTGATGAAATAAAGAAAATTACATAGATTATGCATGTGACCGAGAAAGAAAGTGTGGATCTAGCTTCTTATCGGTTAAAAGATATTGCCTATGACTGGGTACAGATATAGAATAAGGGTATAGAGAAAGATACCGCTTCGGTGACTTGGCAATTGATCCAAGATTCTTTCTTGGATAGATTCTTTCCTCTTGAGTTACGGGAAGCTAAGATAGAGGAGTTTATGAATTTGAGACAAGGATCTATGTCAGTTAAGGAGTATTGTCCTAAGTTTAATCAGCTATCAAAGTACGCTCCCAATATGATAGCTGACTTGAGGACTAGTATAAATAAGTTTCTAACTGGGGTGTTGAGTTATGTAGTGAAGGAATGTAGATCTGCTATAATAAATAGGGAGATTGATCTTTCTAGGTTAATGATTCACGCCCAACAGGTTGAGTCAAACAAGATAAAGGAAAGACAAAGAGTAAGAGGGATTAAGAGAGTCAGATCGGAGCAACAGGGGTCTCGTCAGACTAGATGCTTCGGAGGGAGTCTCCCTGAGTTTCAGAGATGTCCATTTATACATGCGCCTTCCTCATCTAGTTCATTCATATATCGGGGTAGGCAGGAGCTCGGGAATAGGTTTGTACCTTCCAAGTCTCAAGACAGTGTAAGCAACTGGCCTCATCCTCCTTCATGTGCTAAGTGTGGTAAAGACTCTTTTGGGGAGTGTTATATGGGGCAGCGGGGCTGTTTTAGTTGTGGAAAGTTGGGTCACATACTTAGAGACTGCCCGTATGTCAGACAACGGAGTCGTAATGCTCGTCCCCAGAGTCAGGCTACCAGTGCCCCACCTTCCGTATCCCATCCAGTTCTTCCTCAGGGTGCTTCATCTAGTACTGCTGGCGGTCAATGCCAGAATTTTTTCTATGCTATACCACCTCGTCAGAAGCAGGAAGACCCTCCCGATGTTGTCATTGGTATGCTCCATGTTTTCTATTTTGATGTCTATGCGTTGGCGGACCCCAATTTGAGTTTATCTTATGTGAAACCTCTAGTTGCTGTAAATTTTGAAATAGATACTGAACTAATTTCTGAGCCTATTTTGGTTTCTACTCTGGTAGGAGAGCCTGTCATTTCTAAGCGGGTGTATAAGAAATGTCCCATTAATGTCTTTCATCGGGTTATATATGCTGATTTGATTGAGCTAGATATGGTTAACTTTGATATCATTCTGGGTATGGATTGGATTCACTCATGCTATGCATTTATTGATTGTCGTGCCCATGTGGTCAAGTTTCAGTTTCCTGATGAACCTATCCTCGAATGGTCTGGGAGTTTTGTGATTCCTAAGGGTCGTTTCATATCCTATATCAAAGTTAGGAAGTTGATTTCCAAAGGTTGCATCCACCATTTGGTTTGGGTTAAAGACACTAATTCTGAAACCCCAACCATTCAGTCAATTAATGTTGTTAATGAGTTTCCTAATATCTTTCCAGAAGATCTCCCTCGAGTACCTCTTGATAGAGAGATAGAGTTCGGGATTGACCTTCTTCTCAATACTCAGCCTATTTCCATTCCTCCATATCTCATGGCTCCCATGGAACTTAAAGAATTGAAGGAGAAATTGAAAGATCTTTTAGACAAAAGCTTTATCGGACCTAGTGTGTCCCCGTGGGGTGCACCTTTCCTGTTTATGCGTAAGAAAGATAGTTCTTTGCGGATGTGTATTGATTACCGACATCTTAATAGGGTTACTATCAAGAATAAATATCCACTTCCTCGAATTAATGATTTATTTGATCAATTGCAAGGTACGAGCTACTTTTCGAAGATAGACCTCAGATCCAGTTATCACCAACGTAAGATTAGGGAATGTAATATCCCCAAGACAGCCTTCTAAACTTGTTACGATCATTTTGAATTTCTAGTGATGTCTTTCGGGTTAATTAATGCTCCAGGAGCTTTCATGGATCTTATGAACCATGTATTTTAGCAATATATAAATTTACTCCCGAAGTGAGGGTAGTTCTGGCTGAACTCTGTAGCCTTCTTGGGTCATGTTGTTTCTTCCGAAGGTATTAGAGTTGATTCTCAAAAGATAGAGGCTATAAAGAGTTGGCCTAGACCTATTTCTCCTTCTGATATATGAAGTTTCTTAGGTATAGATGGTTATTATTGTTGTTTTGTTGAAGGGTTTTCATCTATTGTGTCTCCTATGACCCGTTTGACCCAAAAGAAAGTGAAGTTCCTGGGGTCCGAATCTTGCGAGAAGAGTTTTCAGGAGTTGAAAATTCGACTCACTTCAGCCCCTGTGTTGACGTTGCCTGACGGTGTTGATGGTTTTGTGCTGTATTTTGATGCTTCCAGAGGTTTTTTTGGTTGTGTATTGATGCAAAATGGCAAGGTTATAACTTATGCTTCCAGGCAGCTAAAGCCTCACGAGAAGAATTATCCTACCCATGACCTGGAATTTGCTGCCATAGTTTGTGCTTTAAAAATCTGGAGAAATTATTTTTATGGTGTCCATGTCGACGTCTTCATGGACCATAAGATCTTGTAGTATGCATTCACCCAAAAGAAGTTGAATCTTAGGTAGATACGATGGTTAGAACTATTGAAAGATTATGATATGAGTGTGCTATATCATCTGGGCAAGGCCAATATAGTAGCAGATGCCCTTAGTCGAAAGTCCATGGATAGCGTAGAACATGTGGAGATTGGTAAGAAGGAGTTGGCCCGTGAGGTACATCGTTTGGCTAGATTGGGGGTTAGGTTGTTTGGTGATGCTAAGGGTAGTATAGGAGTGCAAAGCGGTTCTGAATCCTCTTTAGTTTTGGAAGAGAAGGAGAAGTAAGACAGGGATCCTACCTTGGTCAGGTTAAAAGAGTCAGTTAAAGACTAAAAGGTGGAGGTTTTCTACCAAGGGGAGATGATGTTTTGAGACTTCGAGAAAGATTTTGTGTTCCTAATGTTGGTAACTTGAAGCAGAGGATTATGCCGGAAGCGTATGGTACGCGATGCTCCATCCATCCTGGTGCTACCAAGATGTACCATGATTTGCTGGAAATCTATTGGTGGAACGGTATGAAGAGGAACATAGCAGAATTTGTGGAAAAGTGTTCCACGTGTCAACAGGTTAAAATAGAGCATCAAAGGCCCAGTGGAGTGATGCAAGAGTTTAGCATTCCTACTTGGAAGTGGGAAGAAATAAATATGCACTTCATAGTTGGTTTGCCTCCTTCTCGTCGCCATCATGATTCGATTTGGGTTGTCGTAGATTGGCTGACAAAATCAGCTCATTTGTTGCCTGTGCATTCATATACAGTTGAAGATCATGCTAGAATATATATTCGGGAACTCGTCACACTTCATGGAATCCCTTTGGCTATTATTTCTGATAGAGGTACTCAGTTTACCTCTCAGTTTTGGAAATCTTTCCAGAAGGGTCTCGGTACCCAAATTTGTTTAAGTTCTACTTTCCATCCACAAACAGATGGTCAGGCTGAGCGGACCATTCAGAATTTAGAAGATATGTTGAGGGCTTGTGTGCTTGATTTTAAAGGTAGTTGGGATGAGCACTTAGCATTAATCGAGTTTGCTTACAATAACAGTTTTCATGCTACTATTGGAATGGCCCCGTTTGAAGCTTTGTATGATAGAAGGTGTAGATCACCTATTGGTTGGTTTGAAGTTGGTGATGCTGCCGCGACTAGACTGGATGCAGTGTTCAAGGCCATAGAGAAGGTTAAGTTAATTTGGGAAAGGCTGAAAACCACCTAAAGTCATCAAAAATCATACGCAGATGTAAGGAGGAAAGACCTTGAATTTCATTTTGGTGATTTAGTGTACTTGAAAGTTTCACCCATGAAAGGGGTGAAGAGATTTGGGAAGAAAGGGCAACTAAGTACCTGTTTCATTATTCCTTATAAGATTGTGGATCGCATTGGGAAGGTAGCGTATAAGGTTGAATTGCCCACAGAGTTATCTAACGTCCATCCGGTTTTCCATGTTTCTTTGCTTAAGAAGTCTATTGGTGATTCTATTGTGATTGATCCTTCCGAAAGCTCGGGTATTCAAGATAGTCTTTCATATGAAGAGATTCCGGTTGAGGTTTTTGACTTTCAAGTTCATAGGCTAAGAAACAAGGAAGTTCCTTTGGTTAAAGTACTTTGGCGAAATCAATCCGTGGAGAGTGCTGTTTGGGAAGCCGAAGCGGATATGCACGCCAAATATCCCCACCTCTTTCCTATGAATCCTGAGCATGTCAAAGGTATCGTTCTCTTTTGATTTAATCCTTATTGCTATGTTCATCTTGGCTTGTGTGTTTTCTATGATATCCAAAAAAAAATTAGAATAGAGTATATGCTTGGGCAAGATGATTTTTCTCTATATACTCATTTTCATAGTAATCTTGACCTGCCTATCAATATTCGAGGATGATGTTTCCAAGGGGGAGATGATGTGATGCCCCAAAAATTTTTTTCGTTAAGATCTCAAATGAAAATGTGTAAAATTCTATTCTTTATCATGATTAATAATTTTTTGTGTGGAATTTTCTGATATGCGACCCGTCATTGCGTAGAGCATCAAATAATCTTTCCAACGATATGTGGATCATCTAAAACGAACACTCGAGCGATGAGTTATGATCATTCCAATCTAACCATGAACAGTGGTGAACAGTAAATGTGTAGGAAAAAAACTCTGAGGCTAGGCAAGTTTTAGAGTCAACTTCAAACGATCATAACTCCTTGAACATAATGATCAGGGTGATCTACTATATATCAATAGAAATCTCTGAAAGTCCTCTTTCCAATGAAATTTGTTTCATCCAATTTGGCCATCGGAGCAAAAAGTTATGGTCGATCTACTCAGCCTATCAAAACAGTCCACCAAAGGACAGATTTGACATTATTTGATTTTTAAGGGTATTTTGGTCATTCCCACTCCAATCCATCCAGGTAAACCATGGATTTAAGTCCATTAAGAGCATTCAATAGCTCATTTTTCTCCAAAATTTCCTAAGGCTCAAACCCCAACCATGCTACTCTAAATTTCATCCTTCTATGTCTCTTGATTAAATCGTAGAAATTTTAAATTGATTTGAGATTCGAGTTGATCATGTTAAGAGCTTCAAGAAGCACCTTTTATTTTTTTGAATAAAGTTTTGGAGTCAGAAGTTCATATTAATCTTCCATTTTTAGGTATGTGGGGCTTTGGACAAGATTATCCTTTCGATCTTGTGCCCGGTATTTTTGTTGAATTACATTGACATGAGATTTTACATGTTTTACCATGAATTTGAAATATGGTTTTGTATCTCATATTATTGTCTATGAGCTATGGGATTATGTCATACGATATGTGTATAATGTTGAGATAGAATTATGTCCAAAAAGTATTTGATTATGAGAGTATGATGATTTAATTTGTTAAGCTTTGATTTATACTATCATTCCACTATTTTCTTATTATGAATTTATAACTGATATTGGAAATTCTATATCCCTACTATGGGTTGATGTCTCAAGTACCTTTAAATGAGAGTTGGATGGCAAATTGAAAAATGTTGATATTGAAGTTACAATGAGTCTTGGTATTTTTTGGATGGTTTTGATGAGTTAAATTGTTAAGAATATTATGTATTGAGTCTTCATATCCTTGTCCAAATATCGAGTCGGTTATGGTTCAATGCATTGATACCTTGTTGATGTTGAGGAAGATTAAAATGTTTTGAGCTAAAATATGTTGAGTTAGGGAATCCACAAATTGATAGGATTTGATAAATGAGAAAGAGATTTGATTTGGTTTTTATGATATACCCTTGTGATGTTGTGGTGGATTTCCTAACGCGTTCTGAGCTTGTCGGGGAGTAGTACTTAGCACCGAGAGGGAAATTTGGTATTTCCCTAAACCTATCTGCCACCGTAGGGTTGTTTGATGATGATATTATTGGCCAGAGAGCCCAATGGTGATTATTACAGTTTTAAGGGCGTACTCCCTGGCAAAGAGTATGACACTCCCGCCAATGGGGATTTCAAACATTGGTATTCCACGTAGCTCACGTGGGGTTGGCAGTTATAAAAAACTCCCCTGTCTATAAGAGTCATGTTTATTGAAATATCAAGTCACTCCGAGTTTTGATGTGGTAAGTCAAGTTTCCTATGATGATCTATAATGATTTATCAGGTTTTTCTCCTACATTTCCTATCTAAGATATTATGACTTGCATGATTCAATGTCACTCAAGCCAGGTGTGTCATTATAGTCCATATGTACGTTTTTACGAAATTTATGATATTATTTATAATTTGCATGTGCCCCCACATACTCAATACGTATCTTGTGCTGACCCACATATTTCTCTATGGGCTATATTCTTACCATGATGTAGGTTCAGGTACTCAGCCGCAGCCGCGACAGTGATATCCGAGTGTCGCATCTATGTTCCTTCAGTGGTGAGTGCTCATGGTTCAAGGACCAAGTTTCTAGTTTTGGTGCTGTTGTTTTGTGATCCCTTTGGTCTGTTGAGTTAGTTGGGGGTTTGTCCCAATGGCCCATTGATTTTGCTGTATAGAGTCTATGTCAGACTAGTGTATTGTTGGGTTGGTTTGTGTATAGACATTCCATATATGTACAGTCTAACTATATTCCATGCCATGTGCGATGTGATATGATATGTACTTATATATATATCCTTAGCGTAGCGTATATGTTGTTGTGTTGGAACCCAAGGGTAGTATTTTGGCTTAAAGGGTTAGCTTGAGTCTACGTGTAGCCTTGGGCACCGTGTGGCATCTCGAGATGATATTTTGGGGCGTTACAAACTTGGTATCAGAGCCTAAGGTTGTGAAGAGTCCTAGGGAGTCTGACAAGCCATGTTACGTAGAGTCTTGAGCATCGGTGTGTAGCGCACCACACCTATGATCAAGAGGCTGCGGGGCATTCTACGAAAAGTTGTTTCTTTCTTTCTACAAGAGTCTATCATGCTTACAATTGTTTCCTTCTGCTGTTAATTCGTGCGTTCTTATGATAGAAAATGCCTCCACGTCGAGCTCATGGAAACAACAACCAACCTCAACCCGTTGATCCATTACATGAGATGGTATCCTATACCGAATTTTGGGCAGTTGTTTAGATTCTAGCCCAGGAAGTTACCGCCAATACTCAGGCCAACTCTCTACCTCCTAGGAAAATAATTTGATAGCAGCATCAATTCATGACTTTATACGGATGAATCCACAAGAGTTTCATGGGTCGAGAGAAGGTGAGGACCCGTAGATTTATGTTGATGAAATAAAGAAAATTACATAGATTATGCATGTGACCGAGAAAGAAAGTGTGGATCTAGCTTCTTATCGGTTAAAAGATATTGCCTATGACTGGGTACAGATATAGAATAAGGGTATAGAGAAAGATACCGCTTCGGTGACTTGGCAATTGATCCAAGATTCTTTCTTGGATAGATTCTTTCCTCTTGAGTTACGGGAAGCTAAGATAGAGGAGTTTATGAATTTGAGACAAGGATCTATGTCAGTTAAGGAGTATTGTCCTAAGTTTAATCAGCTATCAAAGTACGCTCCCAATATGATAGCTGACTCGAGGACTAGTATAAATAAGTTTCTAACTGGGGTGTTGAGTTATGTAGTGAAAGAATATAGATCTGCTATGATAAATAGGGAGATTGATCTTTCTAGGTTAATGATTCACGCCCAACAGGTTGAGTCAGACAAGATAAAGGAAAGACAAAGAGTAAGAGGGATTAAGAGAGTCAGATCGGAGCAACAGGGGTCTCATCAGACTAGATGCTTCGGAGGGAGTCTCCCTGAGTTTCAGAGATGTCCATTTATACATGTGCCTTCCTCATCTAGTTCTTTCATATATCGGGGTAGGCAGGAGCTCGGGAATAGGTTGGTACCTTCCAGGTCTCAAGACAGTGTAAGCAACTGGCCTCATCCTCCTTCATGTGCTAAGTGTGGTAAAGACTCTTTTGGGGAGTGTTATATGGGGCAGCGGGGCTGTTTTAGTTGTGGAAAGTTGGGTCACATACTTAGAGACTGCCCGTATGTCAGACAACGGAGTCGTAATGCCCGTCCCCAGAGTCAGGCTACCAGTGCCCCACCTTCCGTATCCCATCCAGTTCTTCCTCAGGGTGCTTCATCTAGTACTGCTGGCGGTCAATGCCAGAATTTTTTCTATGCTATACCACCTCGTCAGAAGCAGGAGGACTCTCCCGATGTTGTCATTGGTATGCTCCATGTTTTCTATTTTGATGTCTATGCGTTGGCGGACCCCAATTTGAGTTTTTCTTATCTGAAACCTCTAGTTGCTGTAAATTTTGAAATAGATCCTGAACTAATTTCTGAGCCTATTTTGGTTTCTACTCTGGTAGGAGAGCCTGTCATTTCTAAGCGGGTGTATAAGAAATGTCCCATTAATGTCTTTCATCGGGTTATATATGCTGATTTGATTGAGCTAGATATGGTTAACTTTGATATCATTCTGGGTATGGATTGGATTCACTCATGCTATGCGTTTATTGATTGTCGTGCCCATGTGGTCAAGTTTCAGTTTCCTGATAAACCTATCCTCGAATGGTCTGGGAGTTTTGTGATTCCTAAGGGTCGTTTCATATCCTATATCAAAGTTAGGAAGTTGATTTCCAAAGGTTGCATCCACCATTTGGTTTGGGTTAAAGACACTAATTCTGAAACCCCAACCATTCAGTCAATTAATGTTGTTAATGAGTTTCCTAATATCTTTCCAGAAGATCTCCCTCGAGTACCTCTTGATAGAGAGATAGAGTTCGGGATTGACCTTCTTCTCAATACTCAGCCTATTTCCATTCCTCCATATCTCATGGCTCCCATGGAACTTAAAGAATTGAAGGAGAAATTGAAAGATCTTTTAGACAAAAGCTTTATCAGACCTAGTGTGTCCCCGTGGGGTGCACCTTTCCTGTTTATGCGTAAGAAAGATGGTTCTTTGCGGATGTGTATTGATTACCGACATCTTAATAGGGTTACTATCAAGAATAAATATCCACTTTCTCGAATTAATGATTTATTTGATCAATTGCAAGGTACGAGCTACTTTTCGAAGATAGACCTCAGATCCAGTTATCACCAACGTAAGATTAGGGAATGTAATATCCCCAAGACAACCTTCTAAACTTGTTACAATCATTTTGAATTTCTAGTGATGTCTTTCGGGTTAATTAATGCTCCAGGAGCTTTCATGGATCTTATGAACCATGTATTTTAGCAATATATAAATTTACTCCCGAAGTGAGGGTAGTTCTGGCTGAACTCTGTAGCCTTCTTGGGCCATGTTGTTTCTTCCGAAGGTATTAGAGTTGATCCTCAAAAGATAGAGGCTATAAAGAGTTGGCCTAGACCTATTTCTCCTTCTGATATATGAAGTTTCTTAGGTATAGATGGTTATTATTGTTGTTTTGTTGAAGGGTTTTCATCTATTGTGTCTCCTATGACCCGTTTGACCCAAAAGAAAGTGAAGTTCCTGGGGTCCGAATCTTGCGAGAAGAGTTTTCAGGAGTTGAAAATTCGACTCACTTCAGCCCCTGTGTTGACGTTGCCTGACGGTGTTGATGGTTTTGTGCTGTATTTTGATGCTTCCAGAGGTTGTTTGGGTTGTGTATTGATGCAAAATGGCAAGGTTATAACTTATGCTTCCAGGCAGCTAAAGCCTCACGAGAAGAATTATCCTACCCATGACCTGGAATTTGCTGCCATAGTTTGTGCTTTAAAAATCTGGAGAAATTATTTTTATGGTGTCCATGTCGACGTCTTCATGGACCATAAGATCTTGTAGTATGCATTCACCCAAAAGAAGTTGAATCTTAGGTAGATACGATGGTTAGAACTATTGAAAGATTATGATATGAGTGTGCTATATCATCTGGGCAAGGCCAATATAGTAGCAGATGCCCTTAGTCGAAAGTCCATGGATAGCGTAGAACATGTGGAGATTGGTAAGAAGGAGTTGGCCCGTGAGGTACATCGTTTGGCTAGATTGGGGGTTAGGTTGTTTGGTGATGCTAAGGGCAGTATAGGAGTGCAAAGCGGTTCTGAATCCTCTTTAGTTTTGGAAGAGAAGGAGAAGTAAGACAGGGATCCTACCTTGGTCAGGTTAAAAGAGTCAGTTAAAGACTAAAAGGTGGAGGTTTTCTACCAAGGGGAGATGATGTTTTGAGACTTCGAGAAAGATTTTGTGTTCCTAATGTTGGTAACTTGAAGCAGAGGATTATGCCGAAAGCGTATGGTACGCGATGCTCCATCCATCCTGGTGCTACCAAGATGTACCATGATTTGCTGGAAATCTATTGGTGGAACGGTATGAAGAGGAACATAGCAGAATTTGTGGAAAAGTGTTCCACGTGTCAACAGGTTAAAATAGAGCATCAAAGGCCCAGTGGAGTGATGCAAGAGTTTAGCATTCCTACTTGGAAGTGGGAAGAAATAAATATGCACTTCATAGTTGGTTTGCCTCCTTCTCGTCGCCATCATGATTCGATTTGGGTTGTCGTAGATTGGCTGACAAAATCAGCTCATTTGTTGCCTGTGCATTCATATACAGTTGAAGATCATGCTAGAATATATATTCGGGAACTCGTCACACTTCATGGAATCCCTTTGGCTATTATTTCTGATAGAGGTACTCAGTTTACCTCTCAGTTTTGGAAATCTTTCCAGAAGGGTCTCGGTACCCAAATTTGTTTAAGTTCTACTTTCCATCCACAAACAGATGGTCAGGCTGAGCGGACCATTCAGAATTTAGAAGATATGTTGAGGGCTTGTGTGCTTGATTTTAAAGGTAGTTGGGATGAGCACTTAGCATTAATCGAGTTTGCTTACAATAACAGTTTTCATGCTACTATTGGAATGGCCCCGTTTGAAGCTTTGTATGATAGAAGGTGTAGATCACCTATTGGTTGGTTTGAAGTTGGTGATGCTGCCGCGACTAGACTGGATGCAGTGTTCAAGGCCATAGAGAAGGTTAAGTTAATTTGGGAAAGGCTGAAAACCACCTAAAGTCATCAAAAATCATACGCAGATGTAAGGAGGAAAGACCTTGAATTTCATTTTGGTGATTTAGTGTACTTGAAAGTTTCACCCATGAAAGGGGTGAAGAGATTTGGGAAGAAAGGGCAACTAAGTACCTGTTTCATTATTCCTTATAAGATTGTGGATCGCATTGGGAAGGTAGCGTATAAGGTTGAATTGCCCACAGAGTTATCTAACGTCCATCCGGTTTTCCATGTTTCTTTGCTTAAGAAGTCTATTGGTGATTCTATTGTGATTGATCCTTCCGAAAGCTCGGGTATTCAAGATAGTCTTTCATATGAAGAGATTCCGGTTGAGGTTTTTGACTTTCAAGTTCATAGGCTAAGAAACAAGGAAGTTCCTTTGGTTAAAGTACTTTGGCGAAATCAATCCGTGGAGAGTGCTGTTTGGGAAGCCGAAGCGGATATGCACGCCAAATATCCCCACCTCTTTCCGATGAATCCTGAGCATGTCAAAGGTATTGTTCTCTTTTGATTTAATCCTTATTGCTATGTTCATCTTGGCTTGTGTGTTTTCTATGATATCCAAAAAAAAATTAGAATGGAGTATATGCTTGGGCAAGATGATTTTTCTCTATATACTCATTTTCATAGTAATCTTGACCTGCCTATCAATATTCGAGGATGATGTTTCCAAGGGGGAGATGATGTGATGCCCCAAAAATTTTTTCCGTTAAGATCTCAAATGAAAATGTGTAAAATTCTATTCTTTATCATGATTAATATTTTTTTGTGTGGAATTTCCTGATATGCGAACCGTCATTGCATAGAGCATCAAATAATCTTTCCAACGATATGTGGATCATCTAAAACGAACACTCGAGCGATGAGTTATGATCATTCCAATCTAACCATGAACAGTGGTGAACAGTAAATGTGTAGGAAAAAAACTCTGAGGCTAGGCAAGTTTTAGAGTCAACTTCAAACGATCATAACTCCTTGAACATAATGATCAGGGTGATCTACTATATATCAATAGAAATCTCTTAAAGTCCTCTTTCCAATGAAATTTGTTTCATCCAATTTGGCCATCGGAGCAAAAAGTTATGGTCGATCTACTCAGCCTATCAAAACAGTCCACCAAAGGACAGATTTGACATTATTTGATTTTTAAGGGTATTTTGGTCATTCCCACTCCAATCCATCCAGGTAAACCATGGATTTAAGTCCATTAAGAGCATTCAATAGCTCATTTTTCTCCAAAATTTCCTAAGGCTCAAACCCCAACCATGCTACTCTAAATTTCATCCTTCTATGTCTCTTGATTAAATCGTAGAAATTTTAAATTGATTTGAGATTCGAGTTGATCATGTTAAGAGCTTCAAGAAGCACCTTTTATTTTTTTGAATAAAGTTTTGGAGTCAGAAGTTCATATTAATCTTCCATTTTTAGGTATGTGGGGCTTTGGACAAGATTATCCTTTCGATCTTGTGCCCGGTATTTTTGTTGAATTACATTGACATGAGATTTTACATGTTTTACCATGAATTTGAAATATGGTTTTGTATCTCATATTATTGTCTATGAGCTATGGGATTATGTCATACGATATGTGTATAATGTTGAGATAGAATTATGTCCAAAAAGTATTTGATTATGAGAGTATGATGATTTAATTTGTTAAGCTTTGATTTATACTATCATTCCACTATTTTCTTATTATGAATTTATAATTGATATTGGAAATTCTATATCCCTACTATGGGTTGATGTCTCAAGTACCTTTAAATGAGAGTTGGATGGCAAATTGAAAAATGTTGATATTGAAGTTACAATGAGTCTTGGTATTTTTTGGATGGTTTTGATGAGTTAAATTGTTAAAAATATTATGTATTGAGTCTTCATATCCTTGTCCAAATATCGAGTCGGTTATGGTTCAATGCATTGATACCTTGTTGATGTTGAGGAAGATTAAAATGTTTTGAGCTAAAATATGTTGAGTTAGGGAATCCACAAATTGATAGGATTTGATAAATGAGAAAGAGATTTGATTTGGTTTTTATGATATACCCTTGTGATGTTGTGGTGGATTTCCTAACGCGTTCTGAGCTTGTCGGGGAGTAGTACTTAGCACCGAGAGGGAAATTTGGTATTTCCCTAAACCTATCTGCCACCGTAGGGTTGTTTGATGATGATATTATTGGCCAGAGAGCCCAATGGTGATTATTACAGTTTTAAGGTCGTACTCCCTGGCAAAGAGTATGACGCTCCCGCCAATGGGGATTTCAAACATTAGTATTCCACGTAGCTCACGTGGGGTTGGCAGTTATAAAAAACTCCCCTGTCTATAAGAGTCATGTTTATTGAAATATCAAGTCACTCCGAGTTTTGATGTGGTAAGTCAAGTTTCCTATGATGATCTATAATGATTTATCAGGTTTTTCTCCTACATTTCCTATCTAAGATATTATGACTTGCATGATTCAATGTCACTCAAGCCAGGTGTGTCATTATGGTTCGTATGTACGTTTTTATGAAATTTAAGATATTATTTTTATTTTGCATGCGCCCCCACATACTCAGTACGTATCTTATGTTGACCCATATATTTCTCTATGGGCTACATTCTTACAATGATGTAGGTTTAGGTACTCAGCCGCAGCCACGACAGTGATATCCAAGTGCCACATCTATGTTCCTTCAGTGGTGAGTCCTCATGGTTCGATGACCAAGTTGCTAGTTTTGTTGCTGTTGTTTTGTGATCCCTTTGGTCTGTTGAGTTAGTTGGGGGTTTGTCCTAATGGCCCATTGATTTAGCTGTATGGAGGCTATGTCAGACTAGTGTATTGTTGGGTTGGTTTGTGTATAGACATTCCATATATGTACAGTCTAACGATATTCCATGCTATGTGCGATGTGATATGATATGTACTTATACATATATCCTTAGCATAGCGTGTATGTTGTTGTGTTGGAACCCAAGGGTAGTCTTTTGGCTTAAAGGGTTAGCTTAGCCTTTGGCACCATGTGGCATCTTGGGATGATATTTCGGGGCGTTACAGATCATAACTCCTCATCACGAGTCTTAGGTTAGGTCACAAGTCATGGAGAGTGAATCATGACCATAATATTGAGGGGCCAGGATTTGGACCCTCAGGTAATGAGTCCTGGTGACGACTCGTGGTCAGACGTCATGAGTCAATACCTAACCCATGACGACTGGGCCTAATTTTCCTGCATAATTTTATTAAGAGATTTTTGGTCTTTTTCCTTCCTTTACAATTTACCCACAAATTAAAAACATCTAAGGGATCTTATTATCTTCAGTTAATCAAATCAAAACCTACTCTCTTCATCTTAAACTCCCCAAAGCAAGAGAAAATTAGGGTTCGTAAGGAATTTATCCTTCAAGCTTTAAACTTTGGATTCTTTTCCAAATTCTTTGGTATTTCAGGCATGTCTCTCATCCTTAACTTGAAACTTTATACTATGGCACATGGTCTAATCATTGTTTATGTGATTTAATTATGGGTTTAGATTTGGGTTGAGGTCTTTTGGATAATCACTATTGGAATTATTTTTCCTATGTTTTGAATATGACATCCATGTATTGATAAATGGTTTTGGGGATGGAATAGATACACTTTTATGGCACCTAGAATGGGAAACATAGGTGAAACACCCTGGGTTTTAGAACCTTAGAAAATTTCATGGATTTCTAGTTCTTGGACATCATAAAACCATGGGATACGATTGGTATGGTCATGGTCGTAAGCTAACTAGTATTGGTTGGTAGGTTGGATTGGTTTCTGGTGTGGGTGTGACTTGGATGGGTATGAATCATATAATGGGTGACGGTTCGTATAGTTTGGTTTTTCTATTACTTAATTGGAAACTTGGTAACTTAACTTGGATCTGAGTATGAGTGGCTTACCATGAGCCATAAGATAGGGTACGAGTCGCGCAATTCACTCGTATGGTGGACAATGTCCAAATCCTTTTTTTATTTCCATTCTGTGGTAGGTATGGGTAAAGGGTACATGTCTTATGATTGGATACGACTTGGTTTGGAAAGTCGTATATTTAACAGTGTTGGGGTCCAAGAGAGTCCTGGGGTACGAATGGTGGGTACCACTCGTATGGTGGAGTACGACTTGTATGGGGTGTTCGTACCCTCCTGTATGTTTATTTTTTATATACAATTTAAGTAGAGTTAATCTATACATTTCCCTTCTTAATCTCTTAAGGTCCCAAGGCTTATAACTCTTTTGGACATCATTTATCCTAATATTGTAATCTTAAACACTTAGAAACTCTCTCAAATTCTTTCTAAGGCTCTTGGGTAAGAGAAGGCTAGGGTTTCATCCAGAGGATCAATTTGGGGCTTGTACGGGTTATTTCTCTCCACCATCTTCACAATCTAAGGCAAGATACTTCTCCCTCATTGTTAGTTCCAACTTAAGGCATATTTTATGAATTATTTTCATGGCATAATTGTTGTATAGTTTTGGGTTTTCAATCATGTGTTGGGGGTTTTGGTTATAAATGCTTGGTTATGTTTTTCCCATGTTTTTATTTATGGATTTACATGATTTAATGGTGGTTTGGACAATTTGTTGAATGGAAATAGTTAATTGGTAATTGGTTTTGGTTTTGGAAATACTATGCCCCTAACATGTTCGGTGAAATGCCTATGAGAATACTTTTACTATATTGTTGAACTTTTAATTGAACTATTGTATGGTATAACTTGGTAATGGAACTCTAAATGACATAAATGGTTTAAATGGTTAAATAGTAAGGTTTGGTGATCATGGTTATGGTTAATTAAACATTCGTACGGGGTACAAGGGAATCCCCCAATCCGTGCAGGGTACAAGGAATCCTTTAAGAAAACTTAATAATATTACACTTTTGGGGTACATGGGAATCCTCCAAGCCAACTCAATAATGTAATATATGGGTACGATCCCTTATTCATAAAATATTGGCTAAGGACATTGCTTATAAGATATAGTTGGTATGATGATACTACTAATGATTGCCTTAGTTAATAATAAATGAAATAGTGGTGATTGTTTTAGTAATAATGGCGGGGTGAAATATCTAACCATGAAGGTGAGTCCAAAGGACGGACACTAGAAATTTATATTTTCCAATATGAAGTTGGGCATGACGACCTTATACCTGAGGGGTACACGGGAATCCCCTACCACTTATATATATGTATCATGAAGAGCAAAGGATACATGGGAATCCCTTACATCTATGGTATATTTGATTCATGTGGCTACATGTATCGAGCCCATCCAGGGTTAACACCGGACCCATATATCCTATGGGTTAATTACGATGGTAAAGCTACATATACCCAGGTTAATGGTTTTAAATGCATGTTAAAACAAGTTCGCTCTTCCCATCATGGTTGTAAATATATATGTATGTCTGGTTATGAATGCATATAGTTGTTTAACTTGGTATAACAGGTCGGCATTATTTTATCCTTATCCTAAGTACTTTCTAGCATTCACCCATTAACCCATCTTCAGGCGGCTGTATCCCTACGCGATGTAGGGACTGACCATTCTACTCCTATTGCTTAGTGATTGGATTTGGAATCAACTATTGGATTTTAGTGGTGAGCTTTCATATTCCGAAAGGCTCCATTTCATATCATGGATGTCTTTAGATACTTTAGTTATTTCATGGATATTGGTTTTGGCTATGGTTGAGGGCATGTCCCAATCGAATATTATTGTTTCTTTGGTTAGAGGCTTTGTGTAACTATTATAGGTTGGAATGGGCGGTGTTGGTATTTGTGTCAGCCTTAGTATTGGCATTGGTATTAGGACTGATACTGTTTGACTGAATTTATGATTGTTCCATCCTTTTATGTTATGTTATAGATAGAAACTTGGTTTTTATATTCGTTTAGTTCTAGTTATTTATTGGTATTGGATGGTTGGACTTGTTTTGTTTGTCATGGTAATAGACCTAGCCTAGAGTATGGAATTGTAAAAGTGCTACCTTATTACACTTTTGAAATTCATCAAACTCAGGAATTGTAATAAATGCTACCTTGTCATGCGTTCAGTATTCATCTAACTCAGGGTATGAGTAATGAAATGTTGTCTTGGGTAACAGGGGTCGTCCTCGGTCCTGGTTGGACTTGGGATTCCTATTATGACAAAGCCCTGGTTTGGGTTGTGTAAATTTTGTAGCATAGACTTAGGTTCATCGTCAATTGGGAGTCAATAAAGTCGGGTCGAGTAGAGTCTCTTTTATGGGTATGTAGCACGCCAAACCTATAAGGGAGAGTCTATAAAGCATTTTGGAAATGTTTCTCTCCTTTGTGTTCTATTTTTAAGCTTGGGGTTTGAGCCTCAGAATTATCTCGAATTTCATTTGTTATTTTTTGAAATCATGCTTTGACAATAAGAAGTTCACCTAAACTCTTCTATCCCAACCAGGGATAATATTGATGGGGCACGATCTACTCAGGGGATCCATACTTGGTCTAGGGGTCTAGTCCCTAATATTTCTAGAGTTCCACTAATTCCTTCTAGTTTTTCTCAGGCTAATATAATGAATGTTGAGTTTCGTCTGTCGTTTCATATTATTGCTCAGTTGGTCATTTCTCGGGTTGGCCAGTTCATGAAAATGAGTCCTCCAATCTTTACTGGTGTTAGGGTGGAGAAGGATTCTCAGGTTTTTCTAGATGAGTTGGAAAAGATTTTTAGGATTATGCATGCGACATATATGGAAAGGTTGGAGTTCGTAGCTTATCATCTTAAGGATATGTCGTACCAATTATAGAGAAATGAAATTAGGAAAGGGGTGAGGTTGATGAGTCTTCTCTGTGGGAGACTTTCGCTAATACTTTTATAGACCGCTGATGATTGGTCGGTATGAATTTACAATGGAAAAACTCCTATTCGTTGTCAGATTACTGAAGGAAAGGTTGGTCATAAATTTGGAGAGTTTGCTTCTACATGGAAACGAAGACCTTCAAGAATAAATATTAGATCGGGAAGAAAAAGGGGAAAAAGCAAAGTCTAAGTGCATATGGCATGAAAAAGAAGTAGATGAAGCATTGGGTCTTGGAGAAGGATTAGATCACATAGCACAGTAAACAGCCAAACCATGTGCACGTGATTGCTCGCCTATCATGAGTTTGACTTGAGCTCTAAAGTTGTCTTTCTTAGAAACACATGAGAGAATGTTTATGACATTTTTGTGGATAAAGCAGTTAGTGAAGCTTTTTCTTATGTTGTTTAAGACTTCTTATGGGGAAAGTCTAGCAAGGTATATTATTTCTTTTTACCAGTAGGTTCAGAGTTTGTTAATCTAAAATAGGGAAAGATATCGATCAAGGGGTATGTACTAATATTTCATCAATTGTCTAGGTATGCTTCAAAATTAGTGTTAGATATGAGGTACAGGATGAGAAAGTTTACTTCAGGATGATCTCAGGATTTTATCCTTGAAAGCAAGACTGCATTTCTGATCAACGACATAGATATTTCTAAGTTAGTTGTTCATATACAATAAGTGGAGGAGGAAACGAGCAAACAAGATGATATAGGTAAACGGCAGGGTAGGAGGTTCAATTTCTCTGATCAAGGTGGTGGTCAAGATCAAAGTGGGTGGGATGGTAGTTAGTGGACAAATAAGAAGTGGGGGAGTTCCAGCTCTTTTTCCACAGCTAGTGTACCTTACCCAAAATGCTCGAGTGATAGGCATCAACAAGGTGGGGATAACTTCAGGGCAGGGGTACCTAATCTCAGATAAGTGAAGTAGAGTCGGCTTCATCATGTCCTCCTAATAGGTTTTATAGTTAATTACATCGGGGCTTCTATGATCAGAGGAAGGATAGGTTCTTTAAATATGGTCAGCCAGACTATATGCATAGAAATTATTTTGTTGGTAAGGTTGCTTCGGGAAAGAATAAGGTTTTTATTGCCTCTTCATCTGCTCCTGCACCAAAGGGTGTTGTTTCTGCATCTATTAGTGCTTCTGGTATCGGCATAAGCCAGAATAAGTTTTATGCTCTTGCTACTTGGCAGGAATCTGGGGCATCACCTGATGTCTTGACTGGTATGTTATAACTCTTTTATTGAGATGTTTATTGTTTACTTGATTCGAGGTTAACTCTCTATTATGTGACCCCAATTGTAGCTATGTATTTTGGTTTTGATCCTAAGGTTATTTTGGATTCTTTTTTTATTTCTACCTCAGTAGGTGACTTTGTGGTTTCTAAAGGAGTCAATAGGAGGGGTGGGGCATCTGTTGGTAGTAAAGATACTTTTATGGATTTTTTCGAATTAGATATGGTGGATTTTGACGTTATTCTGGCCATGTATTCGTTACACTTGTGCTACACGTCCTTAGATTGTCGGACCCGTAGGCTTGTTTTTATGTTCCTTGGTTAATCTGTTATTGAGTAGGAGGGTGGTTCTCTATCTCCTAAGGGGAGGTTTGTTTCATATCTTAGAGCTCAAAGGTTAATCTTTAAAGGGTGTCTCTATCATTTGGTTTAGGTTAAAGATTCTAACTCAAAAATTTCTTTTTTGCATTTGGTTCCAGCAGTGAATGAGTTTCTCGAAGTCTTTTTGGATGATCTTTCAAGTGTTCCTCCGGATAGGAAGATTACGTTTGGGATTGATTTGGTTCTGGACACTCGTCCAGTATCTATTCCTTCTTATAGCATGGCTCTAGCTGAGTTAAGGGAAATCGAGGAGGAACTTAAGGATCTCAAGGCTCTAGCTAATTTAGCTCAAGGCTTGATTTTAGCCCAAAGTATGCTTAGTTTATATCTATTCTTTGATGGTTATAATTCCTTATGCATGTGTAAACATTGGGTTGGCCTCAAAACCTCATTTTTTGTATGTAGGTCCCACTTGGGGTTTTGGTGTTATTTTTAGACCCAAATTACAATAGTGCAATATGGTGTCATTAGACTCATATTGATGAGTAGATTATGGTTTTGATAATCTGATGGCATTTTAAGGATTTTAAAGTGAAGACGAGCATGTGGTGAATGAAGTAAGGTTTGCGGTTTGGCCTTGAGATAGGCTTCTATCTAATCTTCTTCGTGGATAATGTATGATATATATTACGTGAGAATATGAGTGTGAAGATTGATTTTAGATAGAATGACTTAGTATTGAATATATATATATACATATATATGTTTGGGGATTAGATGGGGGTTTCAACCCGTATTTTGAATTACTTAAATCCGTTTTATAATCCTATTGCATTTTCCCTAGTATTGAAGCATATTTGTATATTTAGCCTTTTTAAGCTAGTGTGGTAGTCTTGAACTTGTAAGTTGTGTAGAGTTAACTTTAGAACCCTTGTTTCTAGTTAAAGTTGCTATCTTAGGCTTAAATATGGTTTATTTGACATCTAGAAGAACTAGATACCTTAGATTAGTTTATAGCATAGTATGCCTAATTATGGAAATTATGGATTAGAAGTGGGATCCTTCAGAACACTTTGGCCTAAGCTTATGTTAAGTATTGTGGACTTAGTTGTGGATGTTAGATATAGATGAGGCTAATAAGCCTTAGAATAAGGTTACTTCATAACTTGGTAACTTGTATTAACATTCACAGATTGTGGCTTTTGTGTTATGGTTATGACACTTCTTGTGGAAGTGATATTGGGCATTTAGAGATGATATTCTGTCTAGATACATTATGTCGCCTATAGAGATTCTATTTTCTCTTAGACTTGAAGACTGGACTATAGAGATGCCATTTTCATTTAGACTTGATGATTAACCTATAGAGTTGATATTTCCTTTAGTCATGATTGTTAGACCTATAGAAACGACATTCCTCTTGTATATATAAATTGGCCAAAAGAAGTGATATTTCTCATAGTCAGGATACATGACCTATTGATATAAGATATCCTAGAGATGATTACATACTTATTGATATTATGCCTCCTGTATGCGAGATGCCTCCTATATGTAAGATAATTAGAGATAGGTTATGGCTTATAAATATAATTATTGCTATGAGCTTTGAATATAAATATGGGCCTAAGGCCATGATTAAGTTGTTGAGGTTATTTAGGATTAATGGGCCATGGGCCGTATTATGACATTGATAGAATATCTGAGAAGTGTTTTTCATTATAAGTGTGGTGATTATAGTTTATGAATATGAATATGTATATTTTTGTATACACATCTCTCTGGTATGGGATGGTGAAAAATGCGGTATGATACTTATTATTCCATTAATTGAATACTGGTGATGGAATGTATAGGTTTGGTATATTCATGATAATTATATTGGTAATTGATGTGATTCTAGTTGAAATGTGATCTTATGGCTATTTTTCCTAATTTAGGGTTAACCTAAGTTGTAGCTAGATGTCTTTTAGGTGGCTATAGTACTTGATGGCTAGAAATTTAATGTACTAGTTAATGAACCTTGCTTAGTTGAAATATTTTAGCTAAAGATTAGGGTCGATACGTGGACATAAATATGGCTTTATGTATAATAAGGATTAGTTGCTATTGATAACAAAGTTGTGATGCCGATTAATGTTAAGGATAATGTGGCTTAATATTGCTAGATGGTAAAGGAAGTTAGTGATAATGACGCTTAGTTAATAATGATGCCTAGATAAAGATAATATCGAGTTAATAATGTTGACTAGTTAATAATGAGGGTTAGTTGAGTAACGAAGATTAGTTGGTAAGTGATAGTTAGTTAATGATTGTTGTTAGTTAATAAAATATGGTTAGATGATATTTGGTAATGATGATTATCGAATATATGATATTTAGTTGATAATAATGAATAGTGGATAAATAGTGATTATGGTCCTGTGTTGACTAGAGAATCAGTGGTTTAATAATCATAAGCGTTGGTTAGGAAATAATGAGTAGTTACGATGTGTTGACAATATAGATATCTTTACGATTATGAGTAAATTGGCTTGTATCTGTGCACCTATTATATGCCTGTATTTATGTGTTGATTGTTATGATTATATATTTTTACCCAGCAAGGTCATAGGATATTATGATGACATATTATTACCAGATAAGGCCAGAGGATATTATGATACTGATACCTGGTTTGAGTCCAGAGGATACTATTAAGATGATATTGATACCTGGCAAGGTCGGAGGATATTGTGATGATATTGATACTCGATTTGAGTCCAGAGGATACTATTAAGATAATAGTGATACTTGGTGAGGCCAGAGGTTGATTACAATGATGATGGTCCTGATGAGGACAACTAAGTTGAGTTGTAATAGTGATGGTATACTTTGAAGTCATTCTTGCATACGCATCGCCTATCACTAGTATGCACCTATGTCTATCAGCCGGTATGGGACAATTGCATAGATATGGGGAAAAATATTCCTTGTGTTATTATATATTGATTAAAACTTATGAGCCAGGGCTTTGGCTAGGTATTTCACTCTTCAGAGTAGCCGATTATTCATGCTATTATTGAGATTATTATTAACATTGTTATGATCATTATTATGGCTAGCATACGATAGATTGGTCATTGATCTGGTATTGTGATTTGATGTATGTCTTCAGCCTATCCTATCTTATGATTGCATTATTATGCATGACTATTTCATGTATATCCATGTGGATTGGAAACCATGAGTATGACAATATTTAAATCCTTATAGTGTAGTAATGGGTTCTTAAAATAAGAATAGGATATCTTTATAAGAAGTTATGACACTATCGTATATCCCTTCCTTTATTATTCATATTGTATAGTCATTTCCTCTCCTTGTATATTACTACATATCTTTCTTTCACTCTATATTTATATATTGACACGAGATATACAGTATATCATTGATGTATATTGAATGTAGCTGGATACTTCCTTAGTTTTACTATGTTAGACTCTTGGACATGAACATGATAGTTGTTCCTTACTATCTCATTGACTTGTCATATAATTGCTAGACTCTTAGGTGTAGTTTCCTTTCTATTTATATATTATATATACATGCTTTATCTTTAAAGCTCAGTTGGCAATAGCCTACTAAGTACCATTCATTTTGTACTCATACTACACTTCAGCAACATATACATCATAGTACAGGTTATCGTTGTTGATGTGTGCATCGTGTAGAGCAGCCCTGGTTCAGAGACTTAGAGTGAGATCCTGACATTTGGAGCATTACTTATCTTTTTCATATGTATTAGACTAGTCTTTAGGTTGTATTCAGAGAAATTGTATCCGTATATTTCTCTTGATATTTAACTTTTGTACTTTTTTTATATCAGAAGCTCTTGTACTGATACCACTAGGTTTTGGGATTCTTTTATGTATTGATCTTTATTTCATATACCATGCATTCTTTTCCTTATATTATTAAGTAGTCCATCACTAGTCATTTTACACTATGGGTTGGCTGACCTACTGGTGGGTTATGGTAGGCGCTATCATAACGTGAGGAAATTGAGTCGTGATAAATTGGTATCATATCCAGGTTGCATTGGTGTATTAGTATAAGGGCTAAGTGATAGTAGAGTCCTGCAGATTAGTGCAGAGACATGTATAACCTATCTTCGGAAGGCTACAGTGACATTTTAAGAAATTCACTTCTTGACTCCTTATCTTGTGTCCACATTTGTATAAACCTCAGAAACATTCTTTGACTCTATTCTATCCATAAAAAAAGACATGATATTGTTGATAGATGTAAACGAGGCTCCAACACATGTTTCCGGTATTTTAGCATAACATCAGACTAAAGAGTTAGAGTTTGATGTCGAAGATCTTCAGTGGCAGCTAAAAAGGATTTGGGAAAAGTCCCCATTAGACTTACGGAGTATGGTATGGTTTTCAGGCCATGGTGATTATTCTGTATTATGAGGGATAGCATCGAGAATTATTCTAGGATCTTGGTTTTGCTGTGTTATAATAAGACACTAGTTCAAATAATGACCTTGGTAGGAGATAAGTGATTAGCTAGAGTTAGCATATATTCCCCAGCGGCCTACAGTTCCTAAGATAGGCTGTGATTTTTGAAGTTTGGAGACAATTTTATGTATTTCTCTCAGTGTCAGTTGGTTAGCCATTTGGGCTTAGTTTGTGTTCATTCTATATTGATGCTTCAGGAATTTTTTTGATCGCCGAGAAACCGACTATTAATATAGAGAGTGTCCCTGACATGAGATTCCATCTATTAAGCTTATTTAAATCAGCTCATGATGTTATGACATCTTTAATTAGAGTTAATGTGCCTGACATTTTAGTTGATTTAATTGGTCGATCCAATTTAGACCCATTCAAATTTATTTTCCCTATACCCGACAGGCTTGTGACTGTGGATGTTACCACAATTGGTGTGCTTTTATTTCTCACATTTATCTCTTATTATGTATATTGGGGTTTTCATACCCATTGATGATTGTATGCCTTAATGAATTTATATCAGCCACTATGTTCCTTATTGTTGAATTTATGATTATGTTACTATTCTATGGTTTATTTCTTTTAGTAGTGGATGGAGTAGATATATATTGATGTTTCCCCTATGGGAGTGGTTTTGGGTTCGAGTGCCATTTATTTTAGCATATTAGCCCAGTTGTAGCCCTTGATTGGTATATGATATTGATATTTATTTTGGTACCGCCTATTTAGTATGTTGATATTTATATCTTTGTTGCTATTGCTACCACTATGTGAGATTATTAATATTACATGATGTTATTACTAGATGTTATTACATGATGAGTTTGATTCTCGCTGGATAGCTGTATAGACTAGTGTTATCTAGTTAAACTTTTATTTTTTTGTGATACTATTTTTTAGCTTGAATAAATGTAGCCTAATTTGATGATTACTTTCCCCTAGCACGGCGGGTTGACTGTGTTCCCTCTTGGTTAGTTGTATTAGGTTGATTTTGTGGATTTTGAGTAGGCAATTTAGTTATGTTGCGTATTTTTTAGTTTGAGATCCTTAGACTTGCCTCTTGGTTTTTGAAGGATTTTATTTTGGCTATCCCTTTGATCTAACCTGTTTGTGAGATAGACTAGTTTGAGGTTCGTCCTTCAATTATGGTTGTTTCTTCAACTGATAGCGATTTTGATGTTGATGTTGAGATATCATGGATTTATCTCATAGGTATGTTAGGTTTTTCCCTTGGGATGGCTTTCCCTATTGTTAATGTGGAGAGTGGATAATTCTTTATTGATAAGATATGGTTTTACCTTAAGTGGTGTTAGAGAGCTAGAGGTAGGTGGCATTTTCTATGATCACTTCTTAAGTTGGCAAATTAGAAAATCTATAGCTTGAGTTGTTGGTTCTCTGGTGGTGGTCTCGACTTTGACTTTGGTTTTGAAATTGGTATTTCTTCTTCGATGATGATGTTCTTAGGTGGATTCAGGAAATCCCCACTTCAGCATTTGTCCAGCCAAGCGATGCTTGGTGGAGTAATTCTCCTTGATGATATGTGCTTGTGGCTATTTCTTTCCCTAGATAGAGTATTGCATTGGTTAGTTCCCACCTTAAATTGCATTTCTCAGAGTTTCTACAGTTTTTGCCATTTCTGGTATGGTTTTAAGACTTAAAAGGTTCTTGAGTATGTTTGGATAGTTCGTTCCCTCCATCAAATATGGAGTGGGTTATATGCATTTTCAGACAGTTATTTTTGCTTTTGCATGATTTTTATTTTGCGGCTATATTTCATTACTTCCAATCGATATATAGTTGGTTACTTGTGATTATCAGTCAGTGTTTATCCCTATGCTGATTTTCCTCTCCCGATATATCTCAACTGTGGCTTTATATAGCTTATCTCATATATGTTAGATTTGGATACTAGATTCCATTTGAGATAGTTGACATTGATATAGCCTTATTGGCTCAGTTTTGGATTTGACACCATGGAATGGCGATATGGAAGTATGATAAATATGGAGCATTAATTCCTACTTATTATTAGTTTGATTTAGATATTTAAGAAGAAGAGGTTCAACCTTGATATTGAGTTTCCAGCTTGGGGTTGTAGAGCTTGTATGTAGCTTTTGTTTTAGACTTATCCTTAGTAAGATTTCATTTATAGGTTAGTTGAGACTACTCCGCGGTTGCCTATTCGTTCTTCTAGACTTCGGTTAGATTACAGTTGATAAGTTCTTAGACGATAGCCCATGGGCCTTGTATTGGTTACTTCAGTATTAGCATCGAGTTTCAGTTTTCTTTGGTGGTTTAATAATTTACTAAGTGGGAGTAATATTATTGAGTTGGATTTAGTATAGATTTATTCTTGGTGGATGAGACATCTGGAGTGAAATATTTAGTGAAGAGTAGTTATACCATGGATTTTGAGATTTCAGTTTGATTTTTATCCAGATTAGTTGCATTATTGGCATGGATTGCATTCCCTCATTGTCTCCATTTGTATGCCCAGTCAGTGCCTTATGAGCTTATTGTTATGTTTTTCTTATGGACTTTCAGAAGATTAGCTTCAGTTCATTGAGTTCTTCATAATGAGGCTGCATAGACAAGACTCAAGTGGTTTTTCTCCTGGCTTGGAGTAAATAGCAGGTGGAGAATTGTAAAGGAAGTTTTTTTTTGGATTTGGAGTCAGTTTTATGACTCATGTCTTGATTTGTTTTGGCTTAGATAGGCCTTTGTTTATTTATATGGATATAGTGGTGGTATCAGCGTGATGTGGTTTAGATGTGCATGCATCACCTTCTTAGTTTAGTTTGAGACTAGTTAGCAGTTAAGTGAGTTGGCTATCTTCGAATTAGAATGAGACTGGTGGCTGAAAAAGGGATACCTGTGGCGAAAGCTCTTGCAAGTGTTTTCTCTCCACTAAGATTATCTGGGAAGTCATGCTTGGAGCATACGAGCCTAGTACCTTATCCTTTCGAGCTTTTGAGATTCTTTTTGTCTGTTGTCTTTCGAGGAAGAAAGTCATTTTAGTAGTTGATATTGTAATGACCCTTCAATTCATTTTCCATATTTTTGCTTATCTTTACCATTTGAGCTTCTCCATAGCTGCCCAAAATCTTTAATACCCGATAATTTAGCTGTGTTCCTAGAGCCAGTGTTCATTATAGAACCTCAGTCATGTCACGATAATTAGTACTCTCAGCCAGTTACAGAACTCAGTCAGTTCCAGAACTTAGGAAAATTCAGTAAACTCAGTATCAGTTCAGTACAATCAGTTTAGTGTCTTTCAGCTGGGAGTAGGATTAAGCATAGAGTGAACCCAAGGATGAGGGACCACCTGCCAGTAGTGGGTGTGATCCTTAGAAGCAATCCTTGTATTCCAGAACTACGTAAACAGTGTAGGTTGAGACATCTAACCTGACAGTTGAGGGTTGATGAGGTGTTTTAACCTGATAGATGAGAGTTCTACCATTCTCATTAGAGTACCTACCAGATGAGGGTAACTCCTCAACTTGTCTTTACCCGTGGCATGGTACTGACACTATTCCAACTGGGGTCATAGGTGGGATCCCAACTCAGTTATCTTATCTTATTTAGGGCATGTCAGTTAGATGACTTCCTCCCACAGTCTTAGTCTAAGTCTTCAGAATAGAAATCAGTGCAGTTTTATAGAATCAGGACTGTTAGATACAGTGAAACTATATCAGTAAATCAGCTATGAGTAACTTCAAATATCAGTTTCTCAGTTACTGAATTCAGGACTCATCTTCAGATAATCTTAGTAACAGTATTTATTTATATGCATATTAGAGCATACTCAGTATTTACAATAGTATCAATTATCCATGTACTCTCATGTTCAGCTACTCTATGTCGTTCAGTTAGTTATTGTTCATGTATATGAACCCTTGCATTCAGACTTACCTCATCTAGCATACCAGTACATTCCACGTACTGATGCATACTCTTTCTTTGCACTATGTGTCTCATATCATAGGATCGAATGCTCAGGTTCCCGACTGTGCATAAATAGACTCAGGTTTAGCCAGCTACAGTAGATTAGCAGTGAGTCCTCATTATTCAAGGATATTCTTTTATTTTATTGTTTCAGTAGACCCAGTATTTCAGTAGATAGAATTAGTTGGGGGATTGTCCCATCAACTACACTTTCAGATATTTCTAGATTAGAGGCTTTTCAGACTAGTTTTTAGATAGTATTTAGTTTTATAGATTATCATTAGAATTTGACATTTTACGGTAGTATTTTAAGATGTTTGAACCTTATGAAATATTAGCCTATTTTCTGCATTTATTTTAGTATATTATTCAGTGCTCACAGCAGATATCATTCATGGGTTATCTTGTAGTCCTTCGGGGTCATAAACACCATGTAATATTTGAGGATAGAATTAGAGCATTGCAAACTTGGTATCAAAGCCAGGTTCAACAGTTTCCTAGAAAGTCTAAAAGTCACTTCTAGTAGAGTCTTGTGCATGGGTATGTAGCGTGCCACACTTATGGACAGGAGGCTATGAGATGTTTTAGGAAAAGTTTCCCTTTTTTTAGTTTTCATGTCGTGCGAGTGAGTATGAGCTCAAGCTAAATTCTTAGTCTACTCCTTTTCTTTCTTCCGATTATAGAACATGCCTCCTAAAAGGACTAACGAAAGGAGAACCAGAAATCAGTTAGCACCTCATCCCATTCAGGCAGATCCCCTGGATGAGTATGTCTCTCATGCAGAATTCAGAGCTACGGATGAGTTTAGTGTTTATGAGTATTATCCTATCTTAGACTCTAGAGTAAAGTGGTTTCAATTCAATTTAGAGTTTATTAAGTTCCTCACGGTATTATAATAATGGCTTTAAGCTAAGGGGGAGATGGTAGCATTGGTAACCAAGTGAGGCTTTCAGATTTTAGTAGTAATACCAGTATATGTAGAAAACAATGGGAGAGGTTGATACCCAAACTGTCCTTACCTCAGTGCAAAGTTTTGTACTTTTGCTATCACGATGTCTACTCATGCAGTACGTATCAGCTCTACAATCCAAGCCCATATTCATGCACATCAACGAATATCATGTACACTTATAGTTCCTAGTATAAGGATTTCCAGTTCACTTAGTGTTTTGAATTATTTTCCATGAAAACAAAAAATCTAAACTCAGGTCATGCAGCTCACGACTCATGACTCATGATTTATAGTTTGCTCAGTTCATCATTCAGTTCCAGACTCCGACGAGTTTCAGGTCTGCTTAACCAACGCGTACAGTTATTGGTTAATCAGTTGTCAGCATCTCAGTATTTCAGAATTATGTCATGCACTTAATCTTGCATTCCTAGATAATACCATTTCCATAAATTCATGCTCAGTTACCTCATGTCCTCTGTCAGTCCTTACCTCAGACACATAGTACTCTATAGTTTCAGTCCAGTTATTCAGGTTAAGTACAGTTCAATCTTACATGACCAATATCTTGCTATCAATTATCCAGTTAACCAAATAAGTTAGTATGTTTACACATTCGTGCTCAGTGCCCATGCAAATATTTTCAGTAGCCCAAGTGAAATGTGGTGTTGGTATAAATTTTTAGCATGGCTTAGTCTGTAAAGCGAACAATTCAGTTTAGCATTCAGGTAGAAAAGTTTGTATATTTTCCCATATTTCCCTCTAGTCGTACTATCTGAAGTCTCGTGAATGTAACCATTCTAAGATTGAGAAACTAGGTAGTTGCGTATTCAGGCCAGTTCATGTGTCATGCCTTAGTTTCGAATCCCAGATATTCAGTCACAAATTAGTTCGTAGGTGCCCCATGCATCATCTTCGTTTCTCAGAATCCCAGCCAAGTCAACATTCTTCGGGGGACATAATGTCCCAAGGGGGAGATGAACTATAACCCCTGAGACTTCATGTCCTAAACCTTCCAGTTTCTATTTATGTAATAAGACACCATTTGGAGTGGTGAGGACTCATAAGTTGACTCTCTCATTCCTATCTCATCCCTATGACCATTCCCATGGCATGGCATATATTCAAGAAATCTGTTCAATTTATGTATCATGTTTTACGCTTAGTTCCATTCTCACATTCCCATTTATGCATGTTCAGTAAATGATCTCGAGTTGAGATCGGTGATTCTATATTCTTAAAAATCTCTCCTAAGAGAGTAAAGAGGTTCAACAAGAAGGGAAAGGTCAGTCCCCAATATGTCGGTCCTTACAGAATTCTCAATCGTTTCAGAAAGGTAGATTATAAGCTTTAGTTTCCTTCTGATCTAGCCTCATTGCATTTAGTATTCCACGCCTCCTTGCTAAAGAAATGCAATGGTGACCTAGCAGTTATAGTTCCTTTAGAGGATGTAAATATTCAGAATGATCTCTCTTTCAAAGAGGTTCTAGTCCAGATCCTCGATCATCAGATTCGTAGACTAACGAATAAAGAAGTTCCCTTAGTCAATGCTCTTTGGTGGAATCAGTCCGTTGAGGATGTTACTTGGGAAGCAAAAGAAAATATGCAGACCAAGTATCCTCACTTATTCTCCGCAACCTCAGATACAGCTTAAGGTAACAGTCTTCTTAGCTTTACTCAGTTCCTTATTCAGATAGTCTTATAAACTTGGTATTCATTACCATTGCATATTTAATCATGCATTCATGAATCATCTCAGTCATGTACTCATGCATCATATATGCATGTTTAGTATGAAAAACCATCTTATCAGTAGTTTTATTCACGTATTCCATGCATCAGATATGTATATTCAATATGAAAGCTCAGTTTGTCAATAGTTTAGTCATATAGTCATGCATCAGATATGCATGTTCAGCGTGTAAACTCAGTTTATTAGTGTCTCATCTTAGTCAGTTTCATTCGAGGACAAATGTTCCCAAGGGGGAGATATTGTAATACCTCATATTTCTCAATCTTAACTTCACCCTCATTTCATGAGTTATCTAATATATAATTTTTCAAATACTTAGTATTTTGTGGTTTAGAGCCTTCCATTGCATAGAAAATTGAATTATCTTTCCAACGTTATAAAATTAGCCTAAATCCGATAACAGGATAAGAAGTTATGGCTAATTTAAGTTTCAGTCATTAAACACCATCATTCAGGCTAGTAGCGCATCACGAAGTATGTCAAAAATGACAATTGTCAGTTTCCAGTGTTGCTCCGTGATATTGGCGCATCGCACTAAGGCTTATTTTAATGTTTCACTTTCTAGTGTATCAATGTGATCCCACCGCATTGCGATGAGTCCAGATTTCAGAACCAAAGGGGTATCGCGATCCCACCGCATCGCACCATGCCCTCAGTTCCAATTGTTATTTTCAAGAGGTAAGGCGCAATAGCGTTGCGTCACACCAGGGGTCCAGGTTGGGAAAATTTCTCAAAAATTAAAAGTTACGTATAGGAATAAGTTGGTATTTTCCCATGATTTTTTCATGACCAGATACGGGATTTAATCCCTAAAAATGTTTTAAAGGTCATTCTTAATCAATTTTTCCCCAAATTAAAAGCATTCTCTCTCAAGAAAACAAACCCTAGATCTAAGAAATCAAGATCAATCTCAAGAATTTCTCTAAGACTCTTCAAGAACAAATATTCCAAGGTATGTTAGGTGTTCATATATGGGTCCCTTTTACCTATTGAGTCCACAAATCCGCTATTAAAACTTCAAAATCGACGATTCATGATTTATATGCTTGAAATTTTATTGTATTAGTGTTCTTGATATTAAATGAGTTCCAATTCATGATTAATTTTAGATTCCATGAAGTTTGAATAGCATGTACGTTGAATTGTGAAATTCCCATGTCATAATCCATGAATTTACAAGTTAGAGGATTGTAATTTCCATGCTTATGTGCCAATCATGATTATGTGCATTAACTTTTGCTCTTTAGGTGTTTAATAGAATGTCCATGTGAATGAATTAATGGAATCATGTTATGTTAGTATATGTATAAGATTATGCCCTTCAAGTGTTTGAGAAAATATCTCTATGAATGATTATAATTTTCAATAGTATATTATGCTTTATTTTTCATGCTATCGAGTTCTGGGGGTATTTAATACCCGATAATTTAGTTGTGTTCCTAGAACCAGTGTCAATTACAAAACTTCAGTCATGTCATGATCAGTAGTACTCTCAGTCAGTTACAAAATTCAGTCAGCTACAGAACTCAATAAAATTCAGTAAACTCAGTATCAGTTTAGTATTTTTCAGTTGGGAGTAGGATTCAACACTGAGTGAACCCAAGGAAGAGGGCTTACCTACCAGTAGAAGGTATGATCCTTAGAAGAAACCCTTGCATTTCAGAATTATATAGCCAGCATAGGTTGAGATATCTAACGTGACAGTTGAGGGTTGATGAGGAGTTTTAACCTGACAGATGAGGGTTCCACCATTCTTATTAGAGTACCTACCAGATGAGGGTAACTCTTCAGCTTATCTTTACCCGTGGCACGTTGCTGACACCCTTCCAACTAGGGTCACAGGTTGGACCCTAACTCAGTTATCTTATCTTATTTGGGGCATATCGGTTAGATGATTACCTCCCACAGTCTCAATCTCAATCTTCAGAATAGAACTCAGTTTAGTTCTAGAAAATCAGGTCAATCAGATACAGTCAACCAGTATCAGTAAATTAGTTATTAGTAACTTTAGATGTCAGTTTCTTAGTTTAAGAATTCAGGACTTAGCTTCAGACAAGCTTATTCATAGTATTTATTTATATGCATATTAAAGCATACTCAGTATTTACAACTGTATCATTTATCCATGTACTCTCATGTTTAGTTACTTTATATCATTAAGTTAGTTATTGTTTATGCATATAAACCCTTGTATTCAGCCTTACATCATCTAGCATATCAGTATATTCCACGTACTAATGGATACTCTTTCTTTGTGCTATGATGTCTTATATCATAGGTTCGAACACTCAGGTTCCCAACCCTGCATAAATTTACTCAAATTCAGCTAGGAATAGTAGATTAGCATTGAGTCCTCATCATTCAAGGATATTCTTTTATTTTATTATTTCAGTAGACTCAGTATTTTAGTAGATAGAGTTAGTCCCATCAACTCCACTTTTAGATAGTTTCAGATTAGAGGCTTTTCAGACTAGTTTTTAGGCAGTATTCAGTTTTACAGATTATCATTGCATTTTGATATTTTCTGTAGTATTTTAGATGTTTGAACCTTATGGCATTTCAGTTTATTTTCTGCATTTATTTTAGTATATTATTCAGTGCTCACAGCAGATATAAGTCATGGGTTAGCTTGTGGTCCTTTGAGGTCGTATACATTATGTAGAATATGGGGTACAGAATTGGGGCATTACACAATCACAGCCTGTGTGACTACGATAGCGGCACCTAATAACCTGTAAGAGATATATAAAGGTGCTATATCGCATTTGGACCATTTCTCCTTCATTATTTAGACCTAAGAACCCCAAAATCAGTGTAATAACTCAAAATTTGTCATGGGGTAGCTTGGGAGCATAATTATCATGTTGCATCGCAATTATCTTTAAGATTAATGTAAGAATTTCATGAATTCATGCTTGAATTTCATAGTTTGGACCCAAAACACCAATTTTTCTTAGGGCTTGATTTTAGCCCAATGTATGCTTAGTTTTTGCTCATTGTTTGAGGGTTATGATTCCTTATTCATGTGTGAACACTAGATTGATCTCGAAAACTTAGTTTTCATATGTGGGACCCACTTGGGGTTTTAGTGTCATTTTTAAACCCAAAGCACAATAATGTAATATGGTATCATTAGACTCGTATTGATTAGTAGATTATGTTTTGTAATGTGATGGCATTTTGAGAATTGTAAAGTGAAGACGAGTATGTGGTGCATGAAGTGAGGTTTTGCAGTTTGGCCTTGAGGTAGGCTTCTGTCTACTCTTCTTCATAGATAATATATGGTATATATTGTGTGTGAATATGAATATCAAGATTTATTTTGGATAGAATGAGTTATTATTGAATATATATGTATGTAAGTTTGGGGATTAGATGGGGTTTTGAATCGTATTTTGAATTACTTAAATCCCTTTTAAATTTCTAATGCATTCTTCCTAGTATTAAAGCATGATTGGTGTATTTAGCCTTTTTAGGCTAGTGTGGTAGTCTTGAACCTGTAAGTTGGGTAGAGTTGACTTGAGTACCCTTGTTTCTAGTCTAAGTTCCTATCTTAGGCTTGAATATGGCTTATCTGACATCTAGAATAACTAGGTACCTTAGGATAGTTTGTGTCATAGTATGCCTAATTATGGAAGTTATGGATTAGAAGTGGGATACTTCGTCCCACTTAGGCCTAAGCTTGTGTTAAGTTTTGTGGACTTAGTTGCGGTTGTTAGACATATATGAGGCTAGTAAACCTTAGAATAAGGTTACTTCATAACTTGGTAACTTGTATTGACGTTCCCGGATTGTGGCTTTTGAGTTATGGTTATGATACTCCTTGTGGAAGTAATATTAGGCATTTAGAGATGATATTCCATCTAGATACGTTATGTGTCCTATAGAGATGCTCTTTCCTCATAGACTTGATGATTGGCCTATAGAGATGCTATTTTCACTTAGACTTGATGATTGGCCAATAGAGTTGATATTTCCTTTAGTCATGATTGTTAGACCTATAGAGACGATATTCCTCTTATATATAATTTGGCATAAAGTAGTGATATTCCTCATAGTCATGATGCATGACCTATTGATATAAGTTATCCTAGAGATGATTATATGCTTATTGATATTGTGCCTCCTATTTGCGAGATGCCTCCTATATATGAAATGATTATATATAGGCTATGGATTATAAATATGATTATTAATATGAGTTATGAATATGAATATGGGCCTAAGGCTGTGATTATGATGTTGAGATTATTTTGGATAAATTAATGGGCCAAGGGCTGCATTATGATATTGATTGAATATCTAAGAATTGTTTGTCATTATAGGTGATGTGACTATAGTTTATGAATATGAATATGTATATGTTTGTATACATATCTCTCCGATATGGGATAGAGAAAGATGTAGTATTATGTTTATTATTCCACTGATTGAATATTGGTGATGACATCCATAGATTTGGTACATTCATGATTATTATATCGGTAATTGATGTGATTCTAGTTGAAATATGATCTTATGGTTGTTCTTCTTAATTAAGTATTAAGCTAAGCTGTAGCTAGATATCTTTTAGGTGGCTATAGTACTTGATGGCTAGAAATCTAATGTACTAGTTAATGAACCTTCCTTAGTTGAAATATGGTAGCTAATGATTAGAGTCAATATGTGTCCATAAGAATAGGTTTATCTATAATAATGATTAGTTTCTATTGATAACAAAGTTGTGATGCCGATTAGTTATTAAGTAAGGATAATGTGGCTTAATATTTCTAGATGATAAAGGAAGTTAGTGATAATGACGCCTAGTTAATAATGATGCCTAGATGAAGATAATACAGAGTTAATAATGTTGACTAGTTAATAATGAGGATTAGCTGAATAACATGGATTTGTTAGTAAATGATAGTTAGTTAATGATTGTTGTTAGTCAATAAAATAAGGTTAAATGATATTTGGTAATTTGTTGGCTAATGATGATTATCGAATATATGATAATTAGTTGATAATAATGAATAGTGGATAAATAGTGATTATGGTCTTGTGTTGACTAGAGAATTAGCAAATTAATAATCATAAGTGTCGGTTATCTAATAACGAGTAGTAGTGATGTATTGACAATATAGATATCTTTACGATTATGAATATATCGGCTTGCGTCTATGCACCGATTATATGCCTATATTTATGAGTTGATATTTATGATTATATATTGTTACCCAGCAAGGTCGTCGAATATTTTGATGACATATTGTTACCCGATAAGGCCATAGGATATTATGATAGTACTGATACCCGGTTTGAGTCCAGAGGATACTATTGAGATGATATTGATACCCGGCAAGGCCGGAGGATATTGTGATGATATTAATACTCGATTTGAGTACGGAGAATACTATTTAGATGATAGTGATACTCGGTGAGGCCAGAGGTTGATTACGATGATAATGGTCCTGATGAGGACAACTAAGATGAGTGGTAATATTGATGGAATACTTTGCATTCATTCCTGTATACGCATCGCCTATCACCAGTTTGCACCTATATCTATCAACCGGTATGGGACAGTTGCATAGATATGGGTAAAGAATATGCCTTTTATTATTGTATGTTGATTGAACCTTCCAAGCCAGGGGCGGTGGGGGTATGCATAGGCTCTGCTAGGTATTTTGTTATTTGGAGTAGACAATTATTTATGCTATTATTTATATTTTTGTTAGCATTTTTATGATCATTATTATGGCAAGCTTATGAAAAATTGGTCAAATATTCGGTATCGGGATTTGAGGTATGTCTTCAGCCTCTCCTATCTTATTATTGCATTATTATGCATGATTATTTCATGTTTAGCCATATGGATAAGAACCCATGAGTATGATAGTGTTTAAATCCTTATAGTGTAGTAATGAGTTCTTAAAATTAGAATAGGATGATATAGGTTATGCTTTGAGATGACTTCATGTTTATATGTATATATATCTATACATATCTAGCTATATGAAGTTATGACACTATCGTATATCTCTTCCTTCATTATTCATATTGTATAGTCATTTCTTTGCCTTGTATATTACTACATATCTTTCTTTCACTCTTTATTCGTATATTATCTTGGGATATACGTTATATCATTGATGTATATTGAATGTAGCTGGAATAATATAGTTCACTGTGATACTTAGTTTTATTATGTTAGACTTATATTGAATGTAGTTGGAATATGATAGTTCACCGTGATACTTTCTTAGTTTTATTATGTTAGAATCTTGGACCTGAACAGGATAGTTGTTCCTTATTAACTCATTGACTTGTCATATAATTTATGCACTCTTGGCTATAGTTTCCATTCTGTTTATATGCTTTATATATATACTTTATCTTTGGAGCTCTGTTGATAGTAGCCTATTGAGTACCGTGTGTTTGGTACTTATACTATGCTTCTGTAGCCTGGACATCATAGTACAGGTTATTGCCGTTGATGTGTGCACAATGTAGAGTAGCCCTGTTTCATAGTCTTAGAGTGAGATCCTGACATTCGGAGCATTAATTATCTCTTTCTTATTTATTAGACTAGTTTCTAAGTTGTATTCGAAGTTAACTTGTATCACTGTATTTCTCTTAATATTTCATTTTTGTACTCTTTATATATTAGAAGCTCTTGTATTGATGCCACCAGGTTTTGGGATTCTTCTATGTATTGATCTTTATTCCATATATTATACATTCTTGTACTTATATTATTGAGTAGTCCATTACTAGCTGTTTCGAACTATGGGTTGACTTTCCTACTGGTGGGTTATGGTAGAAACCATCATAACTTGAGTAAATTAGGTTGTGACAATTTCACCCTTATTTCTCCCTTTTATGTTTATTGCATATTCATGTTGGTTATGGTCTTTTATGCTTTCTTTTTTATTTTTTCACAATTTTTCTCTTCTTTTTCTTTTTCTTTTTATTTTTCTTCCACGTCCAGACCTACTTTTTTCTCCTATCTTACCCTTCTTCATACCCATTTTACACTATGCACCCCTATGATAGCCACCCTCAATTTAGTCCTTTTACATGTGTTGAGGTGCATATTGTCCAAGGAGGAATAAGGTCAAAATAGGTAAATTGTAATACAAATGGGAAGGTGAATGGTGAAAACAAGGAAATAGGCTTATAAGGCTCAAAATCGAGATCAAGGGATACAATTCACACATGGGAGACCATTTAGGCTAAAAGTGGACTAAAATAAAAAATGGCCTATGATCCTTTCCTAACTGACTATCCTTCAACCCAGGCAAGACTAACTAGGCAATTTCTGAATTTAACATACAAAGGGGGCTATGTAGTATCTCACACTCACATAGCATAGAGTAAATATCACCAACTATTACCTATCCAGTTCATACAATTTCCAGCAAATGGTTATCATATACCTAATACTAATGCTGTAACAAGATCCATGAAGTTCACACATATGTACATCAACATAGTTCTTAAAATTCAAATTTTCCGAGGTGTGTCAAAAATTAGTCAAAATATGACTACTACCCTAAATACTAAAAATTTTCTAATCACGCAGAATATCACAAAACAAAATACAATATCCCTAAACATACTGGCTATACTAGGGACAAAACTCTGGGAAAAAGAGGAACAACAACAAAAACCCCAAGAGGAAATCAAGATGCATAAACAGTCCCACCCCAACTAAAAATCAGGCATTTTCCTCAATGTATCAAACCAAAATGATAGAGTTAGGAACATACTTGTGGCACCATAGGTGTAAAGATTCGACGTCAATTAAATAATATGAATACAAACAACACAATACATTGGGTTTCCTCCCAAGAATTTCCTAATTTATTGTCATGGCACCACTCAATTCCCTTTAATACTCAGACTTCATCAAGGTCTATCTCAGTACAAACTCTAACATCTTCCAGGTTTCTTATGTAATGTTTCACACGCTGCCCATTTACTTTAAATGGGACATCACTATCACTCTTTACCTCAATAGCACCATATAGGAACACCATAACTACAATGAATGGTCTGGTCCATCTTGACTTTATCTTGCTAGGAAATAAGCATAGTCTTGAATTGTATAGCAAGACTGATGTGGGATGTATTTATGCATTCTAGTTACTATTCTAACTTATTTACCCTTGTTTTGAGAGAAATTCATGTTCTTTATGTGTTCATATGATAGAAATAAGTATTTAAGTGTTCAAGTACATGATTACAATGTTCAAAGTATTTTTCAAACAACTTTGTATTTAATTGAGTAATTTAGAGTTCAACCCGGAAAACTAGTTTTACTACCTTGACCTAGGTGTGTGTCTAGTTGGTTTCGATGGATTCTAATGTGTTTAATTTATTTAAAATATTTTAATGGTGTAATTATATATAGAATAACTTGTTTTTAATGTGCAAAGTTTAATTTGATTAACTCAGGAGTCGGAATAATAAGTGGAAGATCATTGTGAATTTGCCTTATCTTAGCTCTTGTTTTGATTTGTCGTTGAGAATATTGTATTTTTAAAATTTTAATTTGTGGTGTGTGATATTGTAGGAGGCTTTGTGAACTAAATATGGTGATATATTGATGATTTAAATTCAAAAAATTCATTAGAAATATACTATAAAAGGCATGGGCAAAGGATAAGCCGTTCAACACTTAACAAAAATTTTAGAAGCAAATTTCAGTGAGTTAGCCTAAAGTCGACGCATCGCGTCGACATATCTAATGCTGCCAGTTCATCAATCCATTAACTGACGTGTCGCATCGATGTGTTATGTATGGTTAAAAGTTAAATTCTACCGACACAAAAAAAGATAATGGATGGAATCTCGTAGGAAATGATGGGACCATGTGCCAGTGTTTTTTTAAAACGCACAAACATTAGAAATTGGATTAAATTATATATGGACAGCTGGTCAAATTTTGCAGATTAATATATATATATATATATATATATATATATATTAATATATATATATATACATACATACATACTAAGACACCTGGAACATTAATTTATTGGTGGATACATTGCTGGGCAATATTTTAAAAAACGGTGGCTGCCTCACTTAATTTGGTTTACTATTCTTTTTATTTATTTTTTAATTTTTATATCATGTATTCAATTAGTTGGATCGTAATTATGAATATTATCGGCTAAACCCCCCTTTCTGAGGTTAAAGCCAAGAACATGATTATTATTATTTTGGATTAATTTTGTTAAATTTGCTTATCATATTTGGTTGTTTGTTTATTCTTATTTAATTATTGTATGGATTGATCCCCGTAAAATACATATATTTTCAAAGTTTTGATCTCTGGTGAAGGAATAGGAAGATAGAACATGGGAATAAACAAATTTTGAGTTTTTATTCTTTTATAAAATAAAGAATTTAACTTAGTGTCTAGGACAGAGATGTACTTAGATGCCTTACTTGATTCAAACGTAGGATGATATCTTTAATTAACTCAATTGGATTATTACACCCCCTCTCAACGATGTAGTTGTAATGTCCAAAATAGGTAAAAGATTAGAGGTTGGGAAACCATGATCATGCAATTAACCAGACAAATCAACAACCAAGATAAGCAAGTCAACGAAGGAAATTCAGTAACATAGTATGATTGCTCGAAGTGCTTTAACCCTGGACTTTAATCCATTGATTGGTCAAAAACTTTTATTTTACTCATTATTTATTTTATTTTATTTTTAATTTACAAAATTCTAAACTCTTTTTTTTTTACTTTTTCTCAATTATTAAACTAGAATTGGATAGTCGGCGAACGCAAGTCCCTGAGAGGTCGATACTTGGGCTTTCATGAAGCCATTTTACTACTTGATAAGATCAAGTATAATTGCGTGTGTGCTGTGGAGCTATAAAGTTTTTGGTGCCGTTGTTGGGGGCTTGTAACTAGGCAACTATCTTATTTTTAGTTTTAGTATATTGGGTTGTATATAAGTTTTTTTTAGTTTCTTTTTATTTCTATTTTTCTCACACTCTTCTTAAGATGTCAGCCTGGAATAGATGGTTTTCGAGTGATGATAATTCTTGTTATTTTATATGGGACCACACCAAATGGCTTATTGGCCAGATTTTGATGAAAGTGCATGGACGGGACCTTCATAATATGATGCGGATACTATTCTATCTATGGAGTAGACTTGAACTTGGTGTTTGGTTTGTGGTCAAAATAGTCATACTTCAGCTATGTGTCCTGTTAATTCTAATTCAAAATTATTTGTGAGCTATGCTGAAAGGCAAAATTATATAAACTACTATAATCAAACGGGGATGAATCAGTCACAAATTCAATCATGGAACAACTAGTAGTAGTTTTAGCAGCAACGACGAAACACACATGCCATAACTCAAAATAACAACTTGGAAGAGATGATGAAACAACTTTAGTGTCTTAAGTACAGTTTTTAGCAGACATAAAGCACTATCAGGAAGCTGCAGAGCAGTTGGATAATAAGCTGGAGGTAGATGCAGAGTTGACTCTACAGCCGGTTATAGAGAAAGTTGTTAATAATTCAAAGAAGTCTGAGTACTCAAAAACTAAAGTTGTTGAATAGGTTGAGGAGATACCACCATCACTATCTCTATAGATGCTAAGAAAAGAAAAATATGAGGAGGATATTAGCCAATTTGTGGAGCAAACACAAGAATCGTAGCCACTCGATTGTTATTTTCCTTTTGAGACTGAAACTGAGAAGGTGAAAATTAGTGGTGGTGTTGTCGATTATGTAAATTTTGAAGTGGGATTTGTTGGGCCTCATTCAAAGCAATTTGTCTATATTATGTTTAGATGATGTATTGTGTGTGGATTCATTTAAAATAGTGGAAGAATGTGAAGATGAGGAACAAGAATTCTATATTCTTGATTTTACATCGGATAAGCAACATAAAAGCACACCTCACTTCAAGGCCGAGTAGTTTACCATGCATCATCCAATACTCGGTTCCTTAATCTTTGTACCACCTCCCTATGAGCGAGGCAAAAGATGGATGTTAAGTTGGGGGTAAAATTTATATCCTTTAGGTGGATGAAAAAGTTGATTGGGTCCTGCCATGACACTAAATTAGGCGTTTCTTGGGAGGAAACCCAAGCTAAGGTATGTTTTCTTTTTAGTTTTTTTTCTTTAGTTTTAACTTCACATAGTTTTTATTTTTTTAATTATGTCCCAGGTTCCTAGGAAGTCTGAGTACCATAAACTTGAGCTAAGGAGCATGAAAAAATAGTGTGGGGTCCCATGGGTCTTCTTAATGAAAAAAATGCTACTAGCTAGGCCTATAGGCCACAAGAAATATTTATATCTCTTACTTTTAAATTCACTTTGGGGACAAAGTAGGTTTTTAAGTGTAGGGTAGGGAAATTCCCAAATTTTGGCTCAATTTAAATTTTTTTAAGTGAGATATTCTTGTTGGTGATATTTTTTATTACATGGTACAAGTGAGTTTGTTTGTAAGTGAATGTGAATTGAGTGAACTGCTACTGTTGATACTCTTAGGCTCAAGTTTGTGACTCTTGAATCTTTTGGCTTAAATTTGAATTCATGCTATTATTTGGTTGGGAGTCTATGATGATCCTATTGAGTTGAGCAAGTGCCATGTTTGGTGTGAGATTTTTGTATATTCCTTATTGCATATGATGTCTAGAACTTTCCCAATGTATGTGTGAAGCGAAATAAAGAATGTGGGTTTAGAGATGAGATAGGCATTTCTTTGATAACCTTGTTTTATACCTTTTTTTTAACCTATCCTTGTGCATTATCCTAGTTAAACCCATTGAGCCTTTAGGTTTTTCTTTGGCAGCCTCATATGTAGCGTAATATCCTTCTTTAATAGACCATAGTTTGATCCAAAAATCTCCTAAGTTCTTTAGTAAAAAAAATGAATCTGAGAAAGGAGCTTGAGAAATTAAAGAAGAAAAAGGTGAAATTGATTTCCCAAGGTAATAGTTATTAGTTTTGATAATTGATGTGTGGTGGATAAGTGTGATATAATTTATGTTAGAAATATTACTATGGTTGTAGAAAAAGAAAAAAAATCTTGAAGGAATAAACAATATGTCCACCATGTGTTTGTGAAAATACTTAAAAGAGATGGGGCAGAATAAAAGAATGGGCTAGACAAAAAATGATGTAATTTGGTTGTTGGAGATTGGTTTTAAATGAATAATGTAGTGTATTAAAGCGTTTTGAGAGGTTAGTCACTATTCTTGGCCAAAATAGTTCCTACCCATCCCTTAGCTTATATTACTACCCGAAAAGACCTATTTGATCTAAGTTTTACATTCTGATATTAGTGGAGCACTACATTAAGGGCAAGCCTATGGTTAATTATGTTTAACTTGTCAATTTTTGTGAGAGTGAGCGTAATTTGATTCTTGTACCCATCATGTTATAAATTGAATTATTATGAGTGATCATGGGTAACTCTCTTATTGTAAGGGGCACATGTTTGATGAATGTGGGTGATTTGTATGATGTCCTTGATTGACCGATAAGCATGAGTTTTCCACTTAGGTGAGTCAATTCTTGAGGCTGGGATGTTTCGGAGTAGAATTCTTGAACTTTCAATTGTATTTATAACATGCTTTGTGTAGAAACTTGCATTCTGTGTAGTCATTATAGTATTAGCTTGAGTGTCTTACATGTCATAGAAGTGTAGAGTCACCTCAACTTATGATGCTTAGAGTAAAGAATTGTTCGAGGAAGAACAAGCTTTTAAGTGTGGGATGGTGATGTAGGTTGTATTTATGTATTCTAGCATTACTATTCTAACTTATTTAGCTTTGTTTTGAGAGAAATTCGTGTGATTTATGTTTTAATATGATATAAATAAGCATTTAAGTGTCCAAGTACGTGATTACAATGTTCAAAGTAATTTTCAAACAAGTTTGTATTTAATTGAGTAATTTAGAGTTCAACTTGGAAAACTATTTTTACTAGCTTGAGCTAGGTGTGTGTCTAGTTGGTTTCAGTGGATTCTAATGTGTTTAATTTATTCCAAATAGTTTAATGGTGTAATTATATGTGGAATAACTTATTTGTAATGTGCAAAGTTCAATTTGATTAAGTCAAGAGTCTGAATAATAAGTGGAAGATCATTGCGAATTTGCCTTATCTTAGGTCTTGTTTTGATTTGTCGTTGAGAATATTGTATTATTTTAATCTTTAATTTGTGGTGTGTGATATTTTAAGAGTGTAACACCCCATATTTTTCCAAGTTCAATTTAGCGTTAAGAATGTCAAGCATTGGCTTCAAGAGAGAATGACTTTTCACATATGTAGAATTTCTAAGATGAGACTCTCCAATGTGTAGGAATTAAATCTTTCCAATGATATTAGATTTTCCTTAATCCCATAATCAAATGAGAAGTTATGGGGATTTTAAGTTCCAGTCGTAAAACACTATCATTTCAGTCACTATCACTTTGCGGAGACAGTTTAAATGACAATTATCAATTTCCAGCAAGACTCCACATTTGTGGCACATCGAGAAGAGGTCCAAAATCCCAATTGTAAATTACCAGTAAGATTTTGCGATTCCACCGCATCACGGTGATGTCCGATTTCACAATTGTCACTTTTCAGTGAGCCTCCGAATTGTGGCGAGTTGCGGAGATAGCCAAAATGACAATCCAAAAGCGTACCGTGATAGCTCTGCATCATGAAGATTTTCTTGGTCTTAGTTGGCAGTTTCCAGTAGGTCACTGCGATAACAGCGAGTCGTGCCGTAGACCAACTTCGGGAACTTTTCCCAGTTTGAGTAAAATTTTAAAAGGGTCTCTTTTAATAGTATTTATTGAATAGTATATAACTTCCCATGAAATTTGAGTTAGGGTTTATACCCATTATTGTTACTTACAAGCTAATGAGATTTCCAATGACTTAGAAGTTGAACTACATGATTATATTCATATTTCCATGCATATTGCAGAAATTTCTAGATTTCAAGGGGATTTGTAAATGTTTACATTACCAAGCATGAACATTATGATGTTTTAACATAAGTTTGTTGTATGGGTCATTAAGCCTTAATTAAGATTGTTATTTCAAGATTTGCTGAGCTATAAACACCCTATGACTAGATTACCTGTTAGATTATTGATAAAGATTTGACCTTTTGGTCTCAGAATAGATATGAAATCCACTCTACAGATTCAGATTATAGATTTAGCTCTACAAATATATTGTTGATTTTCATTATAAACCATTATACAATTTTAAAGTGGATTTTCATCAGAATGAACATACAGATTTAGTAGGAGTAGTATTTAGCACCGAGTTGGGTATGTTACTACGGTTTTATACCCTAGAACTATGTGCCAACATAGGATTTAGATCGTTCCCGCTTCTATGTGTATGATAGATATGTGATAATATAGATAGGTTATACTCTCTGGAAAGAGTATGACTCCTCTCCCCAATATAAGGATTCCATCTTAGGGGGACAAGAACATTGGACTCCATGAATGCTCACATGGTTTATGTCAATTAGAAGAGACTTTCATGCAGAATAAATTTTTAGATTTCTAAACCCTTAAGATAAAGTATTTTCTCTATCGCTTTAAAGTTCTTGAGTTTAAAATATTTCTTTACATAGGCTTTCAGATACAGACTTACAGATTTCACTTAGCCTGCATAATTTGAAAATAAGAATAGAATACAGATTTCATATGTGCTTTATGTTTCATGATTTATGATCTTTGGTTTTCAGATTACTCCAGCCTTTCTGAGTTATTCACCTTTAGCATGTATGATTTTATAAATTATGATGATATTGCTTACCCTATATGCTCTGTACATTCCCAAAGTACTGATCCACATATACGTCTATGTGCTACATTGTCTCATAATGTAGGTTAAGGTGCTCAGTCTCAGCAACGTGAGTGATTTTCAAGTATCTCATCTACATCTCTACAGTTAGTGAGTCCTCATTGTTCGAGGACTTAAGATATTCAAATTTCTATTTTATTAGTAGTTGATTCAGTATTCATTTCAGACAGTTTGAGTCAGCTGGGGCCTGTCCTAGTGACTCTCTAGATTCAGTCAGTAGAGGCTTGTCGAACTGTTAGATTTAGTTTTAGATTTTAGTTGCGGTATTAAAATTTTTAGTATTTACCTTGTCAGACTGATAAGATTAGTATTTTTAGATATACTCAGATAATTCAGATAATTTTTCTGCATTTATTATGATTTTATATTTGTATCCCCCTATTTTGAGATTAAGATTTAGTACAAGACAGCCATGGTTAGCTTAGGACTACTTGTAGTTTAAAGTATCGTGTGGTATCTCGGGAACCAGATTTTGGGGCGATACAAACTTTGTATCAGAGCCTAAGGTTTAGAGTGTCCTAGGGAGTCATACAAGGTGCATTACATAAGTCTTGATCATCGGTGTGAAGCACGCCATATCTATGAGCAAGAGGTTATGGAGAGTTTTTGAAAATCATCTATTTTCATGATCTATCATGCATTCAGTGTCTCTATCTTCTTCTAAATCGTGCTTTAACTTGACAAAAAATGCCTCCTCATCGAGCTAACGCATGTAGGAATGATAATCAACCACCTCAGCCCGCAGATCCTTTGAATGAGAATGTGTCCTAAGAAGAGTTCCAGGTTGCCTTTCAGGTGCTAGCCCAAGCTGTGATAGCTAATTTTCAGGGCAACCGTCAGGCTGCATTCCTACTTTAGTAAGACAGAGAGTTAGCCGCAGCTAGAATTTGAGATTTTATAAGAATGACCTCGCCAGAATTCTTTAGATCGAAAGAAGGTAAGGACCCACAGTTTTATCTAGATGAGGTGAAGAAGATCACCCGCATTATGCATGTTTCTAAAGAGGAAAGTGTAGAATTGGCATTCTATAGGCTGAAAGATGTTGCATATGATTGGGTAGTGATATGGAAGAAAAGTGAAGGAGAGAATGTAGCTCCCATGACTTGGCAGATATTTCAGGATGCATTCTTAGACAAGTTCTTCCCACGTGAGATGAGGGAAGATAATATAGAAGAATTTATAAACTTGAGGCAGGGCTCAATGATAGTGAAGCAGTATTGCATCAAGTTTAACCAGTTTTCTAAGTATGTCTTTGATCATATGGTTGACCCTAGGTCAAGCATGAGTAAGTGTGTGATCGGTGTGTCTTGGTTAGTAGTTAAGAAGTGTAGGACTGCAATTCTCTTTGAGATATGGATCGTGCTAGATTGATGATGCATGCTCAGCAGATTGAGGCATAGAAGTTAAACAAAAGCGAGAGAGCAAATAATAAGTCTAGAAGAGGGTATTTTGAGTATGGTAGGCTAGATCTCAAGGAGGGAATCGTTCATAGTTTCAGAATCATTCATCTATGCCTTCACCATCTTCATCTAGTGCTTCCATACCTAGAAACAGATAGGAGCAGTGGGGTAGGTCGTTGAATTCTAGATTTCAGAATAGTGTGAGTGAGAAGCCCAATCATCCCCCATGTGCTAAGTGTGGTAAAAATCATGCGGGTGACAGTTTATGGGGTCAGAAAGGTTGTTATAGTTGTGTACAGATAGGTCATGAGGTTAAAGAGTTCCCGCATGCAAGAGAAAGAAATAGAGATATTCATCCTCAGACTCAGGCTAATAGTGCACCAGCTCCTCTAGGTTGCCTAGCCTCTCCTTAGGGCGCATCATCTTGTACTGGTGACAGTTAGTCACAGAATAGGTTTTATGCTTTACCATCCCACCAGGAGCAGGAAGATTCTCCAGATATTGTTATTTATATGCTTTGTGTCTTTCATATTGATGTTTATATATTACTAGACCTTGGGTCGACTTTCTCTAATGTGACCCTATTATTTGTAGTAAATTTTGAAATATGTTCTGAAAGGATCCTTGAGCCTTTCAGAGTTTCTACCCAGTAGGTGAGTTAGTTATTACCAAACAGATTTATAAAAAGTTTCTTATCACTGTTCTTCATAAAGTCATGTTACAAGACCTAAAAGAGTTAGATATGGTTGACTCTGATCTTATTCTTGGTATGGATTTGCTCCATTCTTGTTATGCATCTATAGATTGGCGCACCCAAGCAGTGATGTCTTGATTTCTAGATGAGCCAGTTTTTGAGTGGTTAGGTAATTCAGTGTCTCCCAAGAGTCATTTCATATCTTATCTAAAGGTCAGAAAGTTGATTTCCAAATGGTGTATCTATCATCTTATTTGAGTTAAAAACACTACGTCTGAGACTCCAACAGTTCAATCAGTGTATTCAATAAGTTTCCTGACATCTTTCCCGAAGATTTACTAGGGGTACCTCCTGATAGGGAAATAGAATTTGGTGTTAACCTTCTCCCGAATACTCCACCTATTTCTATCCCTCCATATCATATGGCTCCCACAAAGCTTAGGAGTTGAAAGAGAAACTCAAAGATCATTTAGATAAAGGTTTCATAAGGCCTAGTGTTTCTCCATGGGGCACTTCCATCCTATTCATGCAAAATAAAAATGGTTCTTTGCGGATGTGCGTTGACTATCGTCAGCTAAATAAGGTCACAGTCAAGAACAAATACCATCTCCCTACTATTGATGACCTGTTTGATCAACTACATTGTACAAGTTATTTCTTAAAGATAGACCTTAGATCCAGCTACCACCAGCTTAAATTAAGGGAATGTGATACCCTAAAGAAAGCTTTTAAAACCCATTATGGTCATTTTGATTCTCTATTCATGCTTTTTGGGCTAACCAATGTCCCAACAGCTTTCATGGACTTGATGAATAGGGTGTCCAAATAGTATTTAGACATATTTGTCATAGTCTTTATAGGTGATATACTTGTCTACTCTCGTAGTGAGGATGATCATGCAAACCATCTTAGAATTATGTTGGAAACTCTTAGAGATCACCAATTGTTCACCAATTTGGCCAATGTGGATTTTGGCTAAGAATAGTAGCTTTCCTTGGTCATATCGTTTCCAGTGAGAGTATTAGAGTTGATTCCTAAAAGATAGAAGCCATAAGAAATTGGACTAGACCTATCTCTCCATTCGACATCAGGAGTTTCTTGGGTTTAGCTGGCTACTAAAGATGTTTAGTTGATGGTTTCTCATCTATTGTGTCTCCTTTGCCTAGATTGAACTAAAATAAAGTTAATTTCCTATGGTGAGATTCCTGCGAGAAGAGCTTTCAGGAGTTAAAGACTATATTCACTTCATCCCTAGAGTTAGCATTACCTGACGGTACAAATGGTTTTATGGTGTATTATGATGCCTCTAGATTTGGTTTTGGTTGTGTTCTGATGCAGAGAGGTAAGGTCATAGCCTATGCCTCTAGACAACTTAAGCCTCATAAAAAGAACTACCCAACTCATGATCTTGAATTAGCTACTGTTGTGTTTGCTTTGAAAATCAGGAGACATTATTTGTATGGTGTGCATATTGAGGTGTTCACGGATCATAAAATCTTGCAGTATGTGTTTACCTAGAGAGAGTTGAATCTACATCAGAGAATATGGTTAGAATTGTTGGAGGATTATGATATGAGTGTGTTTTATCATTCGGGCAAGGCCAATGTAGTGGAAGACTCCCTTAGTAGATTGTCTATGGGTATTGTTGCTCATGTGGAGAAAGATAAGAAAGAGTTAATTTAAGACGTTCATTATTTAGCTAGATTGGGTGTTAGGTTGGTTGATTCAGTTGAAGGGAATGTTTGGGTTCAGAGTAGTTCCGAGTCTTCCCCAGTTTTAGAAGTGAAGGAGAAGCAAGACGACGATTTTAGTTTGGTCAAACTGAATAAGTCAGTTAGAGACTAAAAGGTAGAGGTTTTCTCAAACGTGGGAAATGGCATGCTGAGATACCAGAGAAAATTGTGTGTACCATGTTTTGATGATTTGAGATAGTGGATTATGGCGAAAGTGCATTGTGCATGTTATTCCATTCATCCAGGAGCCACCAAAATATACCGCGACTTGTGGGAAATCTATTGGTGGAGTGGTCTGAAGAGATATACCAGAGTTTGTAGATAATCGTGCAACTTGTCAATATGTTAAGGTAGGGAACCAAAGACCTGGTAGTTCATTGAAAGAGTTTGTTATCTGTACTTGGAAATAGAAAGAGGTGAACATGGATTTTGTGACTGGTTTACCCCGTTCACGCCGTCAGTATGATTCAATTTAGGTTATTGTAGATAGGTTGACTAAGTTAGCACATTTCTTTCCAGTTCATACATCTTAGACATCTGAATATGATGCTAAGTTGTACATCAAAGAGTAAGTCAAACTGCATAGAGTTCCCTTGTCCATCATTTCTGATAGGGGTACTCAATTCACTTCTTAGTTTTGGAGTGCCTTTTAGAAGGATCTTGGTACCCAAGTCCATCATAGTTAGCTTTCCACTCTTAGACAGATGGTCAAGTAGAGAAGACCATCCAAACACTAGAAGATCTATTGAGGGCATGTGCTCTTGATTTCAAAGGTAGCTGGGATGAGCATTTGCCATTGAATGACTTTGCTAATAATAACAGTTACCATTCTAGCAAATAGATGACCCCGTTGAGGTTCTTTATGGGAGGTGATATAGATCACACATAGGTTTGTTTGAAGTGGGTGATGCTGCATTTCTTGGGCCTGCCACATTTTTTAAAGCTATGGAGAAGGTTCCGTTGATTAGATAAAGATTAAAAATAGCCTAGAGTCGTCAAAAATCATATGCAGATATGAGAAGAAAGGACCTTGAGTTTGAGGTTGGTGATTTAGTGTACCTAAAGATTTCACCCATGAAAAGGGTGAATAGATTTGGAAAAAAAGGAAAGCTTAGTCCCCGGTATGTTAGCCCTTACAGAATTATGAGCCGTGTTGGGAAAGTAACTTATGAGCTTGATTTTCCCGCAGACTTGTTGTACGTTCATCCTGTATTCTATATCTCTATGCTTAAGATGTGAATCAGTGACTCTACTGTTCTAGTTCCTTTAGAAAGCTTAGATATTCAACATAGTCTTTAATACGAAGAGATTGCAATTGATATTTTAGATCATCAGATCCATAGACTAAGGAACAAAGAAGTTCCCTTGGTTAAAGTTCTTTGGTGGAATCAGTCTGTTGAGGGTGCCACTTGTGAAGCAGAAGCAGATATGCTAGCCAAGTACCCTCACCTCTTCTCCGCAAATGTAGATTCAGTTGAAGGTAATACTCTTTCTTAATTCAGTTCATTTCTAATCACAGAGTCAGCTCTATAGTTGTCCTCTTGTAAGTTCATGCACTCACAGAATTAGCTTAGAAGCTCAGAATGATTTAGATTCAGTTTTGCAATTTATTTCAGTTGTGCATACTATCATATATCCTAAGATTCCTCAGTATTCTTAGTCTAACTAGCCATATTCGAGGATGAATGTTTCCAGCGGGGAGATATTGTAACAACCGTACTTTTCCTAGTTCAATTTAGCATTGAGAATGTCAAGTGTTGGCTTTAAGAGACAATGACTTTTCATAAATGTAGAATTTTTTAGATCTAGAATTTCCAATGTGCAGTAAATTGAATTAGCTTTCCAACGATAAAAGATTCGCCTTAATCCGATAACCGAATGAGAAGTTACAACGATTTTAAGTTCACGTCATAAAACACCATCATTTCGGTCACTATTGCATCGCAGAGATAGTTTAAATGAAAATTGTCGATTTTAAGTAAGACTCCATGATTGTTGAGTGTCGCACAGATGTCCAAAATACCAATCATTAATTTCCAGTAAGATTTCACAATTCCACCGCATCACGGTGATGCCCTATTTGACAATTGTCACTTTTCAGTGAGCCTCTGCGATTGTGGCGCATCACAGAAGTACAAATATGGAAATCCAGAAGCGTACCATGATAGCTCTATTCCATGGAGATTTTCTAGGTACCAGTTCGCATTTTCCAGTAGATCACCGCGATAACGGCACGTCGCACTGTAGGTCAATTTCAAGAATTTTTCCCAGTCCGAGTAAAATTTTTGAAGGGTTTCTTTGGACTTTTCTCTAGCCCCAACTCAAGAATAATAGATCATTTAACCCATCCTAAGCATATTATACCTACTTTTCACCAAAATACTCTTAAACAAAACCCTAGATCATCAAAGCTTACTCCCCAAACTATCCAATTCCTCCATTAATTCTCTAAAGCAATTCAAGATTAAGGATCCCCAATTCAGGAACTCTAAGACATCATCTCCAAAGACATTATAGGAGTCCAAGGTTCAATCTTTTCATCTAAGATCATTGATTAAGGTATGTGGGATTTTCAACTAGGATAATCTTTCATCCTTGTGCCCAGAAACTTATTTTAATTACAAATTTATTGAATATTATATGATTTCCCATGAAATTCGAGTTAGGTTTTATACCCTTTATTGTTTTTTACAAGATTATGAGATTTCTAATGATTTAGAAGTTGAATAACATGATTATGTTCATATTTCCATGCTTATTGCAGGAATTTCCAGATTTCAAGTTGATTTATAAATGTTTTACATTACCAAGCATGAACATTATGATTTTTTAACATGAGTTTGTTGCATGGGTCATCAAGACCTAATTAAATATTGTTATTTTAAGATTTTTTGTGCTAGAAGTAACCTATGACTAGATTTCTTTTTAGATTATTGATAAAGATTTGACCTTTTGGTCTTAGAATAGCTATGAAACCTACTTTACAAATTCAGATTACAGATTTAGCCCTACAGATATACCATTGGTTTTCATTATAAACCATTATACTATTTTAAAGTGGATTTCCATCAGAATTAGCATTCAGATTTACTGGGAGTAGTATTTTGCACCGAGTTGTGTACGTTACTACAGTTTCATACCTTAGAAGTACATGCCAACATAGGATTTAGATCGTTCCCACTTCTACGTGGAGGATAGATGTATGTTCACTTAGATAGGTTATACTCCTTTGCAAGAGTACTGCTCCTCCGCCTAATGTGAGGATTCCTCTTTAGGGTGACTAGAACGTTGGACTCCATGAATGCTCTCATGGTTTATGTCGGTTAGAAGAGTCTCCCATGCAGAATAAGTTTTTAGATTTCTAAACACTTAAGATAAAGTATTTTCTCTACATCTTTAATGTTTTTGAGTTTTAAATATTGCTTCACATAATCCTTCAGATACAGACTTATAGATTTTAGTTAGCCTACATGATTTGAGAATAAGAATTAAATACAGATTTTAGAACTTAGTGTAATGGCTCAAAAGTTTTATACTATATACTTTATTGTTCATGATTTATGATCTTCTGCTTTCAGATTACTCCAGCCTTTGTGAGTCATTTACCTTTAGCATGCATGATTTTATAAACTATGATGATATTGCTTACTTATTGCAGTCACCCTTATATACTCAGTGCATTCCCAAAGTACTGATCCACATATACGTCTATATGCTACATTGTTTCATAATTTAGGTTCAGGTGCTCAGTCTCAGCAGCATGAGTGATTTTTGATCATCTTATCGACATCTCTGCAGTTGTGAGTCCTTATAGTTTGGGGAAATAGCTATTTAGATTTCTAATTTATTAGTAGTTAATTCAGTATTCATGTCAGACAGTTTGAGTCAACTGGAGTATGTCCCAGTGACTCTCTAGATTTGGTCAGTATAGGCTTGTCGGACTATTACATTTAGTTTTAGATATTAGTTGCAGTATTCTGATTTTTAGTTTTTGCCTTGTCAGACTGATGAGATTTGTATTTTCAGATATACTCGAATAATTTATATAGTTTTTCTGAATTTACTATGATTTTATATTTGTATCCTCCTATTTTGAAATACAGATTTAGTAGAAGGCAACCAGGGTTAGCTCAGGACTACTTGTAGTTTGAAGCACCGTGTGGTATCCTGGGAACCAAATTTTGGGGCATTACAAAGTTAGTATCAGAGCCTAAACCTTAGAGAGTCCTAAGGAGTCAGATAAACTACTTTATGTAGAGTCTTGATCATCCGTGTGAAGTACGCCACATCTATGAGCAAGAGGCTATGGAGCATTTTATGATATAATCTATTATTTATGATCTATCATGTATTCAGTGTTGCTATCCACTTCTACCTTATGCTTTCATATGACAAAAAATGCCTCATCATTGAGCTAACGCATGCAGGAACAATAACAAGCCACCTCAACCCGCAGATCCTTTGAATGAGAATGTCTCACTTGCAGAGTTTTAGGATTCCTTTCAGCCACTAGCCCAAGCTATGATAGCTATTATTTAGGGCAACCGTTAGGCTGTAGTCCCATTTCAGCAAGACTGGGACTTAGCCGCGGCCAGAATTTGAGATTTTATGAGAATGAACCCGCCGAAATTCTTTGGGTCAAAAGTAGGTAAGGACCCACAATTTTATCTAGATGAGGTGAAGAAGATCACCCTCATTATGCATATTTCTAAAGAGAAGAGTGTAGAATTGGCATTCTATAGGCTGAAGGATATGTCATATGATTCGGTAGTGATGTGGAAGAAAAGTAGAGGGGAGAATGCAGCGCCCATGACTTAGTCGATGTTTCAGGATGCGTTCTTAGACAAGTTCTTCCTATTTAAGATGAGGGAAGATAATATAGAAGAGTTCATAAACCGGAGGCAGGGCTCAATGAAAGTGAAGAAGTATTTCCTCAAGTTTAACTAGTTGTCTAAGTATGCCCCTGATCAGATGGCTGACCCTAGTTTAAGTATGACTAAGTTTGTTACCGGTGTGTCTGGGTTGGTAGTTAAGTAGTGTAGGACTGCTATGCTCATTGGAGATATTGATCTTGGTAGACTGATGATGCATGCTCAGCAAATTAAGGAAAAAAGTTAAAGGAAAGAGAGAGAGTAAATAAGATGGCTAGAATAGGGTAGTTTGAGTATATCTAGGCTAGATTTCAAGAAGGGAATCATTTATAGTTTCAAAATCATTCATCTAAGACTCGACCATTTTCAGCTAGTGTTCCCACACCCAGGAACAGATAGGAGCAGGGGGGTAGGTCGTCGAAGTCTAGATCTCAGAATAGTGTGAGTGGGAAGCCTAATCATCCCCCATGTGCTAAGTATGGTAAGAATTATGCAGGTGACTATTTATGGGGTTAGAAAGGTTGTTATAGTTGTGGATAGATGGGTCACGGGGTTAAAGAATGCCCGCATGCAAGATAGGGAAACAAAGATGTTCTTCCTCAGCCTTAGGCTAATAGTTCTCTATTCTCTCTAGGTCGTCCAGCCCCTCCTCAGGGCGCATCATCTAGTACCGATAGCGGACAGCGCCAGAATAGTTTCTATGCTGTACCATCCCGCCAGGAGAAGGAAGATTCTCTAGATATTGTTATTGGTATGCTTTATGTCTTTCATCTTGATATTTATGTGTTGCTAGACCCTGGGTCAATTTATCTTATGTGACCCCATTAGTTACAGTAAATTTTGAAATAAGTTCTGAAAAGATCCCTGAGCCTTTCTTGGTTTCTACCCTAGTAGGTGAGTTAGATATTGTCAAATAGATTTATACAAAGTTTCCTATTACTGTCCTTCTTAAAGTTATGTTAGCAGACCTAAAAGAGTTAGATATGGTTGACTTTGATCTTATTCTTAGTATGGAATGGCTCCATTCTTGTTATGCATCTATAGATTATCTCACCCGAGTGGTGAAGTTTCAGTTTCCAGATAAGCTAGTCTTTGAGTGGTTAGCTAATTCAGTGTCACCCAAGAGTTATTTCATATCTTATCTAAAGGCTAGAAAGTTTATTTCCAAAGGGTGTATCTATGATCTTGTTCAAGTTAAAGACACTACATCTGAGACTCCAATACTTCAATCAGTCAGTGTAGTTAGTGATTTTTCTGACGTCTTTCCCGAAGATTTTCCAAGGGTACCTCCCACTATGGAAAACAATTTGGTATTGACCTTCTCCCGAATACATAGTCTATTTTTATCCCTCCATATCATATGGCTCCCGCAGAGCTTAAGGAGTTGAAAGAGCAACTCAAAGATATTTTAGATAAAGGTTTCATAAGGCCCAGTGTTTCTCCATGGGGCGCTCCCGTACTATTCGAGTGAAAGAAAGATGGTTCTTTACGGATGTGTATTGACTATCGTCAGCTAAATATAGTCACAGTCAAGAACAAAAACCCTCTCCCTAGAATTAATGATTTGTTTGATCAACTCCAAGGTGCAAGTTATTTCTGGAAGATAAACCTTAGATCCAGCTACCATCAGCTTAAAGTAAGGGAATGGATATCCCAAAGATAGCTTTCACAACCCGTTATGATCATTTTGAGTTTCTACTTATGTCTTTCAGGCTAACCAATGCCCTAGCAGCTTTCATGAACTTGATGAACAGAGTGTTCAAAAAGTATTTGGACATATTTGTAATAGTCCTTATCGATGATATACTTGTCTACTCTCAATGTGAGGATGATTATGTAGACCATCTTAGAATTGTGTTGCAAAATCTTAGAGATCTCTAATTGTTTGCTAAATTTAGAAAATACAAATTTTGGCTAAGGTCAGTAGCTTTCCTTTGTCATATCATTTCTAGTGAGGGAATTAGAGTTGATCCCCAAAAGATAGAAGCCATAAAAAATTGGCCTAGACCTATTTCTCTGTCAAACATTAGAGATTTCTTAGGTTTAGATGGCTATTACAAATGTTTTGTTGAAGATTTATCATCTATTGCGTCTTCTATGTCTAGATTGACCCAAAATAAAGATAAGTTCCTATGGTCATATTCTTGCAAGAAGAGTTCTCAGGAGTTGAAGACTCGACTCACTTCAGCCCCAGTGTTAGCATTACCTGATGGTACGGATAGTTTTATGGTATATTATGATGCCGCTAGAGTTGGTTTGGGTTGCGTTCTGATACAGAGAGGTAAGGTCATAGCCTATTCCTCTAGACAACTTAAGCCTCATAAAAAGAATCTACCCAACTCATGATCTTGAATTATCTACTATTTGTTTGCTTTGAAAATATGGAGACATTATTTGTATAATGTGTATGTTGATGTGTTCATGCATCACAAAAGCTTGTAGTATGTGTTTACCTAGAAAGATTTGAATTTGCGTCAGAGAAGGTGGTTAGAATTGCTGAAAGATTAAGATATGGGTGTGTTGTATCATCCAGGCAAGGCCAATGTAGTGTAAGACGTCCTTAGTAGATTTTCTATGGGCAGTGTTGCTCTTGTGGAGAAAGGTAAGAAAGAGTTAGTTCAAGAAGTTCATCATTTGGTAAGATTGGGTGTTAGGTTGGTTGATTCAGCTAAAGGAAATGTTTGGGTTCAGATTAGTTCTGAATCTTCCCTAGTTTCGGAAGTAAAGGAGAAGCAAGACAAGGATTCAAGTTTGGTCAAACTGAAAGAGTCAGTTAAAGACCACGGTAGAGGTTTTCTCCAAAGGTAGAGATGGCGTGTTGAGATACCAGAGCCGATTATGTGTGCCATGTGTTGATAATTTGAGACAACGGATTGTGGAGGAAGAGCATGGTGAGTGCAGGAGCCATCAAGATGTACCGTGATTTACAAGAAATCTATTGGTGGAGAGGTATGAAAAGAGATATAGTACAGTTCGTAGCCAGTCGTGCAACTTGTCAACAAGTTAAGGTAGAGAACCAAAGACCTGGTGGTTCATTTCAAGAGTTTGGTATCCCTACTTGGAAATGGGAAGAGATGAATATGGATTTATGACTAGTTTACCCTGTTTGCGCCGTCAGTATGATTTGATTTGGGCTATTGTAGACAGGTTGACTAAGTCAGCATATTTTTTGCCAGTTCACACGTCTTACACAACTGAAGATTATGCTAAGTTGTACATCATAGAGTTAGCTAGACTGCATGGAGTTCCATTTTCCATCATTTCTGATAGGGGTACTCAGTTCACTTCCCAGTTTTGGAGAGCCTTTCAGAAGGTTCTTGGAATCCAAGTCCATCTTAGTTCATGTTTTCACCCTCAGATAGATAGTTAAGCAGAGAGGAACATCCAAACTCTAGAAGATCTGTTGAGGGCATGTGTTTTTGATTTCAAAGGTAGTTAAGATGAGCATTTTCCATTGATTGATTTCACTTAAAATAACAGTTACCAGCCTAGGATACATATGGCCTCGTTTGAGACTCTTTATTGGAGGAGATATAGATCACCCATAGGCTGGTTTGAAGTGTGTGAGGATGCTTTGCTTGGGCCTTACATAGTGTTTGAAGCTATGAAAAAGGTCCAGTTTATTAGAGAAAGATTGAAAATAGCCAGAGTCATCATAAATCATATGCAGATGTGAGAAGAAAGGACCTCAAGTTTGAGGTTGGTGATTTAGTGTACCTAAAGATTTCACCCATGAAAGGGGTGAAGAGATTTGGAAAAAAGGGGAAGCTTAGTCCCCGGTATGTTGGCCCTTACTGAATTATGAGTCATTTTGGGAAATTAACTTATGAAATTGATTTACCCGCAAACTTGTTGTCCGTTCATCCTTTCTTCCACATCTCTACTCTTAAGAAGTGCATCGGTGACTCCACTATTGTAGTTCCTTTAGAAAGCTCCGATATTCAAAACAACCTTTCATAAGAGATTCCAGCTGAGATTTTAGATCATTAGATCCGTATACTAAGGAACAAAGAAGTTGCCTTGTTCAAAGATCTTTGGCGGAATTCGTCTGTTGAGGGCTCCACTTGGGAAGCAAAAGCAAATATGCGAGCCAAGTAACCTCACCTTTTCTACACAATTGGGAAGTAAAATCAAATATGTGAGACAAGTACCCTCACCTCTTTTAACAAATTTAGATTCATGCGAAGGTAATACTCTTTCTTAATTCAGTTCTTTTCTAATAACAAAGCCAGCTATATAGTTATCCTCATGTAAGTTCATGCACTCGCAGAATTATCATAGAAGCTCAGAATGATTTAGATTCAGTTTCGCAATTTATTTCAGTTGTGCATGGTATTATATATCCTCAGATTCCTTAGTATTCTTAGTCTAACTAGCCACATTCGAGGATGAATGTTTCCATAGGGGAGATATTATAACACCCTTATACTTTTCCTAGTTCAATTTATCATTGAGAATGTCAAGCATTGGCTTCAAGATAGAATGACTTTTCCTACTTGTAGAATTTTCTAGATTTAGACCCTCCAATGTGTAGAAAATTTAATTATATTTCCAATGATATAAGATTTACCTTAATCCGATGAACGGATGAGAAGTTATGATGATTTTATGTTCTAGTCATAAAACACCATCATTTTGGTCACTAGCGCATTGCGGAGACAGTTTAAATGACAACTGTCAATTTCCAGTAAGACTCCGCAATTATGGTGCATCGTGGAGAGGTCCAAAATCCCAATTGTCAATTGCCAGAAAGATTTTGTGATTCAACCATGTCGCGGTGATGTCTGATTTCACAATTTCCAGTTTTCAGTGAGCATCCGCGATTGTGGCAATCCAAAAGCGTACCGTGATAGCACCACATCACGATTATTTTCTAGGTCCCAGTTGGCAGTTTCCAGTTGGTCACTGGATAATGGTGCATCATGCCGTAGGCCAATTTTGGGGATTTTTCTCAGTCTGAGTAAAATTTTAAAAGAGTCTATTTGGTCTTTTCTCTAGCCCCAAGTCGTGAATAACAGATCATTTAACCCATCCTAAGCATATTATACCCACTTTTCACCAAAATACTCTTAAACAAAACTCTAGATCATCAAAGCTTAATCCCCATGAAATCTAATTCCTCTATTAATTTTCTAAAGTAATTCAAGATTAAGGATTCCCAATTCAAGAACTCTAAGAAATCATCTCCAAAGACACAATAGGAGTCCAAAATTCAAGGTTTTCATATAAGATCGCCGATTAAGGTATATGGGGTTTTCAGTAAGGATAATCCTTTTATCTTGTGCCCAAAAACTTATTTTAATTACAAATTTATTGAATATTATATGATTTTCCATGAAATTCGAGTTAGGGTTTATACCCATTATTGTTATTTACAAGCTTATGAGATTTCCAATGATTTAGAAGTTGAATACATGATTATGTTCATATTTCCAGGCATATTGCAGGAATTTCCAGATTTTAAATTGATTTATAAATGTTTACATTGCCAAACATGAACATTATGATGTTTTAACATGAGTTTGACAGATTTTAAAATGATTTATAAATGTTTACATTACCAAACGTGAACATTATATGTTTTAACATGAGTTTGATGGATGGGTCATTAATACCTAATTAAAGATTGTTATTTCAAGACTTGTTGTGCTATAAACACCCTATGACTAGATTCCCTTTTAGATTATTGATAAAGATTTGACCTTTTGGTCTCAGAATAGCTATGAAATCCACTTTACAAATTCAGAATACAAATTTAGCTCTACAAATATACTGTTGGTTTTCATTATAAACCATTATACTATTTTTATGTGGATTTCCATTAGAATGAGCATACAGATTTAGCGGAAGTAGCAATTAGTACCAAGTTGGGTACGTTACTACGGTTTCATACCCCAGAACTACGTGCCAACGTAGGATTTAATCGTTCTCACTTCTATGTGGATGATAGATATGTGATCACTTAGATAGGTTATACTCCCAGACAAGAATATGACTCCTCTCCTTAATGTGAGGATTCCTCCTTAGGGGGACAAGAATGTTGGACTCCATGAATGCTCACATGGTGTATGTCGGTAAGAAGAGCCTCCCATGCAGAATAAGTTTTCAAATTTCTAAACCCTTAAGATAAAGTATTTTATCTACAGCTTTAACTTTCTTGAGTTTAAAATATTTCTTTACATAATCCTTCAGATATAGACTTACAGATTTCACTTAGCCTGCATGATTTGTGAATTAGAACAGATTTTAGAACTTAGTGTAATGGCTCACAAGTATTATAATATATGATTTATTGTTCATGATTTATGATTTTCAGTTTTCCAATTACTCCAACCTTTATGAGTCATTGATATGGGACAAATAAGGGAATACCAAAATTAGTCCAAAAACAGTCCACAAAATGGAAGAAATCTGTGAACCCTTTTGGAGACCAAGTCTCGGCTTCCTAAGAACACAATAACAATAAGATAAAAAGGTGTTTATTACACCAAATCAGCGGACAACAAACTATACTAACAACATAAGATGATGAACAGGAATACACAAGATTTGAATTTAACAATAACAACAAGAATACAAGATTACAACATAAACACTAAACCAGAAGACAAGAAGGTAAAATGATAGATAGATAGACCACATGAAGGTGTAATATTAAGAACCCAAGAATGGATACTCTTGGACCCTTAAGACTACGCAAAATAATAAACCTATATCTTACGTGACACAAGATCGGATTCCACCTCTCTAGCATCAACGTTTCCAAGCAAGCAACAACAAAAGAGAATCCACCCTATTGTTGTATCCTAGTTTTGGTGGTCACTCTTCTCACTAGAGAGAGATCTTGTTACAATTCTTACAAGACTCCCAAATATTATCCAAAAACTAAACTAAAAATCCTATAATGTTACTTCTATAGCTATACCAAAATATAAGTTATAATGACTAAAAGGCCCTTCAAAGAGTGGGCACCCATCTAGTATAATTTATGGGCTAATTTGGGTGAATTTTGGGCCTCTTTTACACTTTAATTGCACGTTCTAAGGCTCGGGTCCAACACGCACTCTCCTAAGTTCATATCCATGATTACTCCCGTAATAGTCATTTACCTTTAGCATGCATGATTTTATAAATTATGATGATATTTCTTACTTTTTACATTCACCCTCATATGCTCAGTACATTCCCAAAGTACTGATCTATATATACGTATATGTGCTGCATTATCTCATAATGTTGGTTCAAGTGCTCAGTCTCAGCAGCATAAGTAATTTTTGAGCATCTCATCTACATCTCTGTAGTTGGTAAGTCCTCATAGTTTTGGGACTTAGCTATTCAGATTTCCAGTTTATTACTAGCTGATTCAATATTCATTTCAGACAGTTTGAGTCAGCTAGGTCCTGTCCCAGTGACTCTCTACATTCAGTCAGTAGAGGCTTGTCGGATTATTAGATTCAGTTTTAGATTTTAGTTGTAGTATTTAGATTTTTAGTATTTGCCTTGTTGGATTGATGAGATTAATATTTTCAGATATACTCAGATAATTCAGACAATTTCCTGCATTTCTTATGATTTTATATTCGTATCCCCATATTTTGAGATTAAGATTTAGTAGAAGGCAACCAAGGTTAGCTCAAGACTACTTGTAGTTCGGAGCACCGTGTGGCATCCCAGGAACTAGATTTTAGGGCATTACAAGGAGGCTTTGTAAGCTAAATAGGGTGATATATTGATTATTTGAAGGCCAAAAATTCATTGGAAATGAACTATAAAAGGCATGGGCAAAGGATAAGACGTTCAATACTTCACTAAAATTTTGAAAGCAAATTCCAGTGAGTAGATGCAAAGTTGATATGTTGCATCGACATTCCCAGTACTGCTAGTTCATCAATGCGTTAACTAATGTGTCATGTCAATGTGTTATGCATGGTTAAAAGTTAAATTTTGCTGACACAAAAAATAGATATTGGAGGGAATCTTGTGGGAAATGATGGGCCACGTGCCAGTGTTTTTTAAAACCCACAAACATTAGAATTTGGATTAAATGATATATGGACAGCTGGTCAACTTTTGGACATTAATATATATATATATATATACCAAGACTCTTGGAACATGAATTTCTTGGTGGACACATTGTTGGGAAATATTTTGAAAAAACGGTGGCTGCCTCACTTAATTAGGTTTAATATTCGTTTTATTTAGTCTTTAATTTTCATATCATGTATTCAATGAATTGGATCATGATTATGAATAATATTGGCTAAACCCCCTCTTTTCGGGGTTAAAACTAAGAACATGATTATTATTGTTTTGGATTAATTTTGTTGGATTTGCTTATCATATTTGGATATTTGTTTATTCTTGTTTTAATTCTTTTATGGATTGATCACTTATAAAATACATATATTGTCGACCTTTTGATCTTAGGAGAGGGAATAGGGAGATAGAACATAGGAATAAACAAAGTTTGAGTTTTTATTCTTTTATAAAATAAAGAATTTAACTTTGTGTCTAGGACAAGGATGCACTTAGATGCCTTACTTGATTCAAACGTTGGATGATAGCTTTAATTAACATAATTGGATTATTAAATTCCCTCTCAATGATGTAGTTGTAATGTCCAAAATAGGTAAAAGATTATAGATTGAGAAACCATGATCATGCAATTAACCCTATGAATCAACAACCAAGATCAGCAAGTTAACGAAGGAAATTCAATAACAGAGTATGATTGTTCGAAGTGCTTTAGCCGTGGGATTTAATCTATTGATCTTCCCAAGATTTAATCTATTGTCCTTGAGAGATCAATACTTGGGCTTTCTTTAAGCTAATTTACTACTTGATAAGACCATGTACACTTGCGTGTGTGCTTGGACGTTGTCAAAGACCAAATCGCTGGGTTTTAACATTCTCTTCACGATTTTCTAAATATGGTACAACTTTATTCTCTCTTTGTATATGCTTGAGCTATCATAAAAATGGAGTCGGAATTCATCCAACTTATTTACCTTGCTCAGCCTCAAATTTGCCGCATCACGTCATTCAAAATTCAGCCTTTTCAATGCCCAAAGTGCTTTATGCTCCAGGTCAACCGGTAAGTCACATGCTTTACCATATACAAGATGATATGAAAAGACACCTATGGGAGTCTTATAATATATTTGGTAGGTCCACAATGCATCATCTATCTTTCTAGACCAGTCAGTCTCATTGGCATTCATAGTTTTTGCCAATTTGAACTTTATTTCTATGTTGAAGATTTCCACTTGGCCACTAATCTGTGGATGGTAAAGTGTTTCCACTTTATGACTCACACCATATTTATCAAACAAGGCATTGAACAACCGATTACAGAAGGAAGAACCACCAATATTAATAATTTCACGTAGGGTGCCAAATCTAGAAAAAATGTTTCTCTTTAGAAAAATAGGGACAATTTTTCCTTCATTGTCTTGAGTGCAACTCCCTTCACCCATTTGGATACATAGTTGACCTCTATCAGAATGTATCTCATACCATAGGAGCTCACAAACTGACCCATGAAATCAATTTCCCACATATCAAATAGCTCCAACTCTAAGATAAGTATCATGGGGAGTTCATGGCATCGAGAAATAGTGCATTGATGCTGACATTTGTCACAAGAATGTGAAAAATCATGAGCATCCTTGTTTATTATAGTTCAATAAAAGCCACATTGTAGAATTTTATGGGTTGTCTGTGTACCACTATGATGACCCCCACCTAGTGATGAATGACAAGCCTCTAGAATGCTTATCATCTCTACCTCTGGTATACATCTTTGAATTACTCCATCGACACAAACCTTGAACAAATATGGCTTATCCCAAAATAATTTCCTTACTTCATGCATAAATCTTCATCGCTACTGGAAGGACAAATCTTATGGAACGAGATCACTTGCCAAGTAGTTGGCAAAATCAGCAAACCAGGGAATCAGATCATGAGATGCTACTAGCACACGCTCATCTGGAAAATAATCATCTATCTCAAGATCATCCCCTAGTTTTTGGATTGTCTTCTCTTCAAGTCTAGATAAGTGGTCCGCAACTTAATTCTTTTTCCCTTTTCAGTTCTTGATCTTAAAATAAACTCTTGCAGCAAGAGTACCTAATGAATAAATCGAGGTTTAATTCATTTATTTGTCATAAAGTATCTCAATATTGCATAGTAAATGTGAACTACTACCTTAGTACCAATCAAGTGAAACTGAAAATTCTCAAAAGCAAAAACCACCATAACTAGCTCCTACTCTATAACAGTATAATTTTTCTATGTAACGTTTAGAGCTTTGCTTGCATAATAGATAGGATGCAAGATCTTCTCTCTTTTTTTTGTCTTGGATAGCATCCAAGGCCACTCCGATCGCATCACACATTACCTCAAAAAGTTTAGACCAATCTGGTGACACAATAATAAGTGCTAAAATCAACCACTCCTTTAGTCATTTGAAAGTATTGAGACACTAATAATAAAGCACAAATTTCACCTCTTTCTCTAAAAGTTTGCATAAGGGAGTTGCAATTTTAGATAAATCATTGATGAATCTTCTATAAAAACCTATGTGACCCAAAAATCTTCGTATACCTCTAACTGATACTGGCGGTGGCAATTTCTCAATCACCTCTATCTTTGCACTGTACACTTTAATTCTATGTTTGGAGATCTTATGACCTAGCACTATTCTTTCTCTCATTATGAAGTGACATTTTTTCTAATTTAACACCAGATTGTACTCTTCACATCTCTGTAGTGCATTAGCTAGATAGGCTAGACATTCATTGAAAGAATTTCCAACCACTAAAAAGTCATCCATGAATACCTCGATCATATCTTCCACCATATCAGATAATATAGACATCATACATCTCTGAAAAGTGAAAGATGCATTGCAAAGTCCAAATGACATTCTTTTGTATTCAAAGGTCCCATAGGGTCAAGTATAGGTAGTTTTTTCTTGGTCTTCAGGACCAATCATGATCTGATTGTATCCTGAATACCCGTCAATAAAATACTACTAACCCCTGTCAGCAAGTCTGTCCAACATCTGATCCATAAACGACATCGGGAAGTGGTCCTTTTGTGTCTACATATTTGGATTTCTATAATCTATGCGCACTCTTTATCCGATCATTGGCTACATTATTACTAACTCATTCTTTTTATTTAGACAACTGTGATTGTTCTTTTCTTTGGCACGCATTGGAAAGGGCTAACAAACTTTTTGTCTGCAAAAGGGAAAACCACCCCAGCATATATCCACTTAGTTATCTACTTTTTTACCACTTCTTGCATAAGAGGGTTTAGTCATCTCTGATGCTCGATACTAGGAATGTTGTCTATCTCAAGATATATTTTATGTGTGCATATACCTGGTGGGTTCCCCAAAATGTCAACAATGGTCCTTGAAATAGCATTTTTGAACTTCCATAATACCGATATTAAAGCCTCTACCTTTTCTCTTGCCAAATATATCTCAATAATTACCCGTACGGTATTGTTGGACCCCAAGAATGCATACTGAAGGTAAGAAGGAAGGACCTTCAATTCCAATAATTGTGGTCCTTAAATTTATGGTCTTACTGGAGGTGTGGTTCTAATCTTCAAGTCAAGATCAAGCTTTTTAGAGGCATACTTGTAAAAGTCTGTTCCATGTAAGGCATTAACTATATCATCATAGTCAGTTATTCTATCACTCTTAAAGTTCATGATTACCATGACCAATGTTTCTACCCCTAATCTTTCCTTAATAGGTACATCAATTGTGATCATGTCATCTTCCACCACATCTGTCACTGCCACAACACTCATATCATCCGATTGTAGTACTATCATACATATTTTCAACATAATTTGCTCGTTGTTCCACTTGAAATTGATCTCTTCCAAGTCCATTCAATCAATACTTTGCCAGTATCTAGAAAGGGTCTACCCAATATGATTGGAGAATGGTTATCCACTTCACAATCTAAAATTATGAAATCTGCCAGATAGATGAATGATGCAACTTTTATCACTACGCCATGCATAATACCTACTTGCTCCTTTAAAGATGAGTCAGTATCAATATCCTTGCAGAAATAGGCTTTGTTATCCTAATCCTAACACATTGTATATCACCAGTGGCATAACATTTATTCTTGCTCTCAAATCACATAAGGCCTAAATAATCTCGTAAGGTTCAATGAAAAATGGGATGGTTACTGCGCCTGGATCCCTTTTCTTTTCAACTGAAGTTACATAAAAACTTGAGACAAATTCATTAAATATGTTTTGGAGCATTTAGTCAATCCTATCATTATCCTAATCACTGTTAAAATCATCATCCATATAGCTCAACTTCTCAAACTCTGTCTAAGGTAGCTCATTTGCATCAACTTCCTTCTTCTTTAGCTCATTAGTAGAACGAAAATAGTTCTCCTCAGTTGAGGACTTATCCCAAGTATCAATGTTCATATAGTGAACAAGTGTTTGAGGGTTCTAAATATAATCATCAAGTAATTCTTTTGACTGTCTCTCTGATAAATTGATTGATATTTTCCCATACTACTGCTCCAACAGCTTAATAGTAGTTTCATGTGACTGAACCTTTTGGGCTAGTCCTAAAATTTCTAATTTAATTTCATTTAAGGAAGTCTCTTGGGTCTCTTGACCCTTCATCAACATGGTTAACATTTTTTCTATTCTAGACTCAGCCTCACGTCTACCAGGTGAAATGTACTTATATCTCATCTTGATAGTTCTAACCTTGATTACCTTACCTTTAAGCTCAAAAACCTGCTAATTGATGATCCACACACTTCACCTCTTTAGATATCCCAAATTCATGTACTTTATAAAAATTGAGGTTGCAACTTATTTGAATAATTCATCAATTTTTTCCATAATAATGAAAACTCCTGAGCTATAGGGTTCTCAATAATTCTCTATTCATCGAAAACTGCAATGGCATACATATTAGAACCTCTCTCAACCTCCCAAGTTTGTCACCCTTAGTTAGTTAATAAGATCTGACCCATAATACTAGTATCTATCGTCCATCGTAATCTCATAATGGCTCCTCTAGAAATAGTGTCTACCATTGCTCTAGAACTGGTAGTCACGTCTCTATAGAATATCTCTAACAATCTTGTCCCTAATATCTGGTGGTTGGGTTCCATATTAAGCCTTTTATTAAACCGAAACCATGAATCATACATAGACTCTGACTACAGCTGCCTAAAATTATAAATCTCATCCTTAAGCTACAATACCCTAGATGGAGGAAAGAACATGTTCAAAAATTGACTACGTAGATACTTGCATATAGTAATAGACCTTCATGGAAGTTCCCCAATCCATAATGATGATGCTTCTCCAGTAAGGAAGAACTAGAATAGCCTCAGTCATAATACTTCCTGATCTACACTTGGTATGCTATATGAAGTGTATATCTTAGCAAAGTTTTCCAGGTACTTGTTTGTGTCATCTATCAATAACCCCGCAAGCATGCCCTTTAATTACAAGAGCTAAATCATAACACTAGAGATATTGAACTTGACATTAGGAGATAACTCAGGAGGAATAATGGCTCCTGTATCAACCGGCTCATCATATCCCAAATCTTCTTCATCATCAAAATATGGATGAACAAACTAATATGCAGTGATTAATTGAGGACTACCTCTGTTCTGATCTCCACCGAGTGCTACTCGGTGGCCTGCTATTTATCTCTGCTCAGATAACTCAGTCTGAGCTATCCTTTTACCAATCTTTCTATCAACACCACCCTAAACTCCATCTTTAAAGAGATTGTTCCTCCTTAGATATGACATCCTAATATGTAGTTATAGGAACTTCTCTGAACTCAATGGGATTAAGAGATTGCCTCTACTCCATGTTCTAGGCATACATCGGTGTATTCCCAACTAAGAATAAAAAAACCAAAAAATGCAACGACTTCAACCCACAAATCAATATTGTGTTCGCCGATAATGGCGCCAATTTCTTGATGACATCTAAGCTACACCTCCTTTTAGATGATAGTACTACCACTGTCAAGATATAGTAACCCAACAAAAGTTAGGACGAATCCCAAAGGAACAAGTGGAATTGTAATTTTCAGCATTTATAGTCTACAGGTAGTACTGGAAAGTAAATAGGGGGATTTTTTTGTAGTAGTCTCGAGCAAGTAACAGTATTAATGTTGGTTGGAATCAGTTATAGGTGAATACTATGTTTTTGTTCCCCTGTCTTTCTTCACTCCGTCGTTTTATCGTGCTATGTTGAACCAACCCAATACGTTGCATGAAAAATTGATAAGTTATGTACCTCCTACAGTCTTGCGAATGAGTAAGAGGATTTTACCCTTTACGTTTTGAGTCTCAGGATGTTGCATTACTAACCCTTATCATGATCCCAGTTAACTATTACCTTTTGATTCTTAAGTTATTAAATTGAATCTAACAGTCATTCACTATATTCCATTGTATTGCAACGGATTGACAATTAACTTCCAAATTATTGTTGTCATTATCTTTTCCTAGTCACTACTACTCCTCTTTTAGAGAAAGTAGCAATAACTTGGTGGGATCATAACATTTGCAATGGCAAAGACAACTATTATAATGAAGATAATGTAATGCAAGCCATGGGTATTGGTTCAATTCAACAATCACACTTCCCTACTTTTTCAATGGCATGGTTTGCACAACCCTAGCTATGGGTTTTAGCCGCTCATGATTATGAAGAAATCAATATCATTTATATTGTAAATCAAAGATGAAATGACAACAATAAGATGAATAAAAACCCATAATCGTAAACTGAATAATCAATCAAAGTAAATACAATAAAATCCCAAGATCAAAGATGGATTTTCAAATCCAAATATGTTTTTAAGTGTTAAAAAGGTGTAACCCCTACTAAAAAGTATGTAAGAGGTATTTATAGTACAAGAGAAAACCCTAAAAACTATGCCCGGATGAAATAGGAGAAAACAGAGTCAGTGGCCACATATGGTCTGGACCTATAGTTTGGCACAGGCGCAGGTTGTACCTGTATTTGGCACAGGCACAGGTTGTACCTGCAGTCTACTACGGGCATAGGAACAAACCACAGGTATTGGATGGGAAAAATTCCTACATGTCAGCTCTCAGGATTTTACCTTTCTGGAATTTGCTTTGTGTACCTATAGTCTGTAGGTCCTACTTACGGTCTGTGGGTTAACTTAGTAGGTGTCGGGAGTCATTTTTTTTAGCTCTTCTTTGATTCTTGAACATGCTTTGATCACTATCAAGTAGAAAAACATCTCGATCATCCATAATCATTCCAAAAGTATCCAAAAATACCTTTTTTCACTATTTTTATGAACGTATATCCAAAATATGGTTTTCTGCAAAACATACCCAAAACAAATCATATATAACAAAAAGACCTCATATACTTACATATTTTCCTCATTTTAAGAATCAAAAGTGTTATATTTCTATAGCACATCACTTACCTTTCATTCATTACATCCATGTAGATGGATAGGTTCAAAAACCTGATCATAGCCATTTGTCTTTTGAAAAAATATTCCTCCCTATAGTTCTTATAGAACATCTTCGACTTTTGCATAAGTACCATGTTCTTTTCCTTCAAAGAATAAAATTCAATGTTTCTTTAATTTTGCTTTGTCTCTCCAGTGCCTCTATCTTAGGACTAATTTTTTTATAAGTAAGAGCTAATTTTTCTATCAAAATGTGAGTAATAAATTCAAAGACCAACCTCGTCACTATCTTTTTAGGTAAATTTTTTCTAACAACTGACAAATTTGAATACTCTAAGGTAAGTTTTTTAGCTGATTGAGACACTTGACTTTATCTAATATTTATCATTTTGTCTTTATTTATCTCAAATACTATAATGTATTTTTATACATGTACTTATATTACTCTTAGATAGGTCTATTAGGAAGGACGGAATATGACATGATATTTTTAGTGGGATGGGAAAAAACAAAAAGAAATGGGAGAGGGACTGGTCCTTAGCAGGTCAGACATAGGGGGACATCATAGGAGGCCCATAACACCCCACTAGTTAATAAGAAAGGTCGAGGTACATTGGGGAGCTCTTTTTAAAAAAAATATTTAACTTATTTACGTATATAAGTCCAAAAAATTATAAAAATTTAACAAGAAATTGTATCTTAATATTTGTTTAGAAATGTGGTTACAAATTTAATAAAACTTCAAACTTAATAAATTATAATTAACATGTAGATAAACAAAAAATATAAGTGTATAAACTTAAAAAGACTTGTATTATGAAAGTAACAAAAAATAAAATAATCACAAGTTTAATTATATGTATACTATGAAGTAACTAAATATTATGAAGTGGCTATGTTATGTGAATCCCAAGAAAATTCAAGACTAAAAACTTTTTATGTTATTTAATTAAAAAATTGAATTTCACATACAAATACAGGAAGATCACCTAATTCACACATCCACCTTCTAGAAAGAGTTTTGTTTAATCTATACCTCCAAATAGCTTATTGTAATTATCAAACTAATATTTATATGCTCCTATTTTATTTTTGTAAGTCTCACATAATTTGCTTAGGAATTTTTTATTTTTGGAATTAAACATAATGCTCAAAAGTTCATCAATTTCGTCTCATTATTATTAGTACTAAATGTTTTATTGTAGTCTTATTCTTCTCAAGTAGTTAGGTTTGGTTGGAAAAAATTTCTTCTTTCATCTTATATGAGAATAAGATAAATATTCTCTAGGTTATCCTTGCTAATGCATACATGTGAGCTCTTATTTGATATTTTATTGCACTAAAAGCAGGGGAAAATCCACTATATCGGATATGGGTTCTCGAGAACTCCCTAAATTTTTTTGAGACCCGATAATTATATTAAAAATCTATTAAAAGATATAATAATTTAAAGATAAATTCAATAGAAAAAATTAATTGTTGGCTCCGTGGAAACCAAGGACCCTGCCTTTGTGTTAGAAATTAAAGTTTTGATGATTTCCAACTAAATGAAATAGATTAATAAAGATGATCCACACACATGGTCCAATTAAAGTTTTGATGATTTCCAACTGAATGAAATAGATTAATAAAGATGATCCATACACATGGTCCACTAATATGCATGTTCAGTTCACTAACATATGCAGACAAGGTTGCTTGAAGTCAGCAATGGATAAGCAAGCTAAATTATGATAAACTCAAAATGAATATTATGTGTAGTAAAGAAAAAGTTGAGTTTAAGTGCAACACTTTAAGATTTGAGAGAGTGAGTCGAAGAAAGAGTTCTACTTAGACAAAGAAATCAACTTGAACAAGGACTTTCACTTAACAACAAACTTGGATGAATTAAAGAGACTTCCTAAAGATAGAAGACTTATCTATTGAAGAACTCTTTAGAGAGTTATTATTAAATAGAGGGAATGACATTCAGAGTCACTTACACACTTACAAAAGAAAAAGGCAATTGGAAAATTACCTTGGCTGTTCAAAAGCTTAAAGAAACTTGTAGTTGAACTTGTTCCTATTACTTAGAAAATAAGGTGTATTAGATTCTATGTACTAGGTTGGTTGTTGAGTTGTATTGTTTATGTAATCATAGTCTTAGTGAAGTATAAACTGAGCTAGGGTTATTGTCTTTAAGTTGGGGAACTCAAAGACTTGGGATCACATACCTTGGGAAGTTTGTATGCTTTGTAGAAGTAGGGATTAGAGTTTATAATTCCTAGAATGCAAGAGCCTTGTAATTTGCTATTATTGAGGCTCAAAGTGTTTTATGTAATTAGGGTGAAATCCTGTAGAGGTACAGGTCATGATTTTTCACACTTTTTTAAGCCAGGTGTTTTCCAGATAAAAATCACTGTCTTATTTACTTATTGTTTTACCTTTATGGAAACACGTTAGACAATCTATTTCACTGATAGAAAACTATTAGGCTAAACCAAGTAAATTAGTAGGTCTCATACTATAAAAAGAGGTATCAGAGTCGATTGTATTAAATAAGGTTAGCACCTAAGAAAAGATCATTATGATGAATTTCTACTGGTCAAAGTGAAGGTCAATCCACTACTAGACCTCCACTCTTTAATGACTCTAACTTCATTTGGTGGAAATCTAGAATAGAAATGTTTATACAAAAAGAAGACTATAAGTTGTGAGACATGATCACCGATGGTCCAACTATCCCAATGAAAATGGTTGATAGAGAATAAGTCAAAATGAGATAAGTGAATTTACTGCTAGGGATTTGATTACATTAATGATGAATACCAAGGCTAAGAACATTTTGGTGATGGACTAGGTCCAGTTGAGTATAACAGAGTGTCCAAATGAACCACTGCAAAACAAATCTGGGATTCTTTGGTTAATGCTCATGAGGGTACCACTTAAATAAGAAAATTAAGAATTTCTAAACTCTTTACCAAATATGAGGCCTTAAAAATAAAGGATAATGAATCTCTTCATGAGATGATGACAATACCTACAACTCAAACAAATGAATTAATATCTTTGGGGAAGGTCATACTACTGAGGAATGGGTAGAAAAAGGTGTTGAGGGTTTTGCCCAAGTCTAAATAGGATGTTAAAGTTACTATAATTAGGGAAGCAAAGGACATCACTAGAATGACTTTGGATGAACTAGAGGGAAATTTGAAGACTCGTGAAATACAAATTGATGAAGTCAAGAAGGAAATAGCAGCTCATGAGAAAACCTTGTCCTTAAAGCATTAGTGATGAAGAAATTGAACTCGATGAAGAATAAGTTACATTCATAACTAAGAATTTCAGCAAATTCTTAAAAAAGGAGAAAGAATAGGTGCAAAAAGTGTTCCAATGACAATCCTACTGGATGTTACAAGTGTGGTAAGCTTGATCACCAAATCACAGATTATCCTGTCTGGGAAATCAAATGGAGAAAAGACAGAGTTAAAAAAGAATTAAAGGAAAAGGCTAAGAAAAAAGAGAAGGAAAAGCATGTTATGGAAGCTACCTGGGGATCAAATTCAGATGAATCAGATAATGAAGAGGTCAATGAAACTGCTCTCATGGCCATTGGAGATTCTTATATGATAGAAAAAAATGGTGCTTCTAATATAAGTGTTATTGAACTTAAAGAAAATTTATATTTATTTTGAAAAAGAAAACTTGTCTCCAAAATGGGTGATTTAGTTTATGATTACCAAGAATTAACTTATGATAGGGATGACATATTCAACAGTCTTGCAAGTCTTAAATTTGACATTATTGATCTAGAAGCTTGCGAGAACACTATTGAGAAGGAAAACTGCACTCTCATAGAACATATTAATCAAGATGGTTCTTCAAATTTGATTTTTAAATCTAAAATTCTAAAATTGGCACTTTATGAAAAAGGGGAAAAGGTTAAAAGTGAGGAACAATAAATATTGATCTTGAATTGACTAAGATAAAAAAGGAATGTAGTGTTGAAAAATAAAAGGTGAACAAATTAAGCCAACAAGTCTCTAAACTGAAACTTGATCTCTGAAGGGAAAATAGGTGGACAAAATCCTTGATAATTATCCATCAGTTGAGTAAAAAAATTACAGTAAAAGGGTTGGATTGGGGTTTTACAAAAGCTCTAATGTTACTAAGGATTTGTGATATATATGGTAATCATGGTGACCCAACCACTGAATGTCCAGTTGCTAGTAAAAGAAAATCTAGGATAAAAAATCTAGCAAAAAATCTAAATTAATATAAGTACAAACCGATAGAAAGAAAAGAAAAACTAGTCAGAGGAATATGCCACACAACATATTGCCCTGATGGGTTAGAAGAAATCTTATTCACCCTTTTACTCATAAGAAAAGACCCAAGTGAAACATCCTGGGTTTTTGTCCTTGGAAAATTTCTTTGGTTTTGTCTTTGTTGATAATACAACTCACCATATAATCTGTATGGTGAGGATACGAGTCATATGACCTAATTCACATGATAACTGGTGTTTGGTGGTTGAGTTTCTGGTTTGGTTAGGATTTGGTGGTACAATTCGTATGGTTGATGATGGGTTAGTTGGTTAATCCTTTACTTAATCTAAAATTTGGTAATTTGAATTGCCTCTAAGTATAGCTGGCTCACTAAGAGCCATAAGGATAGGGTACGAGTGGTATGATCTAAATCATATGTTGTCTAGAGTCTAGCCTAAATATTTATGCCTAGGGTGTGATTTAAAGGTATGGATTGTATGATCCTGGTATGACTAGGGCAAACGAAGTTGTATGGTTAAGAGAATATGATGTCTAACATTCTGTCCAGGTTATGAGTGGTGGGTACCACTCGTATGATGTAGGTATGATTCAAGGGGGAGTCTTACCTTCCTACAGGAATATTTACAGTTTAAGTTAGGGGTGTTCTGGACATTTCCCCTCTTAAACCCTTATAACTCCATGACATAAAGCACTATTGAGACATTATTTACCCTATTATCTAATCTTACACTTAGAAACTCTCTCAAACTCTTGGGTTAAACAAAGTCTAGGTTTTCCTTCAAGGTGGTCAATTAAGGCTCTAAAGGGGTAATTTCTCCTTGTCTTCTTCATAATCTAAGGCATGTTACTCCTTCCTTATTTTTAGATCTATTAAAATCATGTTTTATGAATGGTTTTCATGGCATAATTGTTATATAGTTTTGAGTTTTGAATTATATGTTGGGGGGTTTGGTTATTAATGGTTGGTTTATGTTTTCCTATATTTTTACTTATGGGTTTCATATTATAATGGTGGTTTGAATATGTGGTTGCATGGGAATGGTCAATTAGTACTTGGTTTTGATTTTGGATACTATATGCCCTCAATATGTTTGTGAAAATTCCTATGAGAATGCTTTTATTAAATAGTTGGACTTTCATTAAAATCTTGCATGGTATAATATGGGGTTTGAACCTAAATTGGTTAAATGTTAAAATGGTTTTCATAGATAAACTATAAGGCATTGGTGGCTATGACTTTGATTAAAAACTTTGTGGGGTATATGGGAATCCACCAAGTGAATTTTTTAATGGAACCTACGAGGTACATGGGATCCCCTAAGTGATTAGCTAAGGACATTGCTTGCAAGATATAGTCGATATGACGATACCACTTTTTATAGCCTTGGTTAATAATATATAGAATTGGTAGTTTGGTTGAGAGATAATGGTATTAATTGGGAAATAATAGTGGGTTGTGGTAGCTAACTGTGAAGTTGTGAGTCCAATTGATGAATAACAGAAACTAATGTTTACTTGTGGGGTACACGAAAATCCCATAAGATATACTTGTATATATGTTTCATAGAGGTTGAAGGGTACACGGGAATCCCCTACCCTTATGATATCTTTAGTTTTTGTGGCTACACACACTAGGGGTCGTTCAGGGGGTAACATTGGACCCATATAGCCCATGGGTGGTTCTGGGATGGTTAAGCTACACAAACCCCGGTTAATGATTTTTGAGGCATACTAAACTTGATTCCTTCTATTTTATCCTTATCTAGAGTGTATGATATTGTTCACCTGCTAGCCCATCTTCGGGTACTATATCCTCACGTGATATAGGAACTGGCCATACTACTACTCCTACTCAGTGATTAGATTTGGGGATAGCTTAGAATTTGATTGAAGTGGTGAGCTTTCATATTCTAGAAGGCTCTATTTTATGTTATGTTCTTGTCTTTATATTTTACTTATTTATTAGACTTTGGTTTTGGCTACGGTCGGGGGCATATCCTAGTTGGATATTATTTTGACATTAGTTAAAAGCTTTGTGAGACTACTATGGGTTAGTTTGGGCGGTGTCGACGTGGGTGTCAACCTTGGCATTGGTATTGGTATTATGGTTGATATCATTTGACTATATGTAATTTGTGATTGTTCCAGCTTATTATCCTATGGAATGGTTATGGATAGGTTTATGTTATGGTTATTGGTTTGGATTGGATAGTTTGATTCATTTGGGTTGGTCATGGTCATATACCTATCCAAGATTTTTGAATATATATAACTCTATCTTGTTATATGTTCGGAATTTATCTAACTCAAGGTACGTGTTTAGAGGTTGTATTGGGTATGGGGGCGATCTCAAGTCTTTGTTGGACTTAGGATGCCCATTATGATAAGGCCCTGGTTTGGTTCATGTCTAATTGGTATTAGAGCTTTAGGTTCATATTCAATTGGGACGTCAAAAATCCGTGTCGAGTGGAGTCTCTTTTAATGGTGTATAGTGTGCCACACTGATAAAGGAGAGGCTACAAGGCATCTAGAAATATTTCTCTTTATTGAGTTCTATTTTCAAGCTTTGGAGTCTATGTCTTGGAATTTTCTCTAATATCTAATTGTTCTTTTTTTAGATCTTGCCTCAACGATCTGATGCTTATGGAAAATCCCTTGTCCTAACTAGGGGAAATATTGATGGTACATGCTCTACTCATGGGATACATACTCAGTTTAGGGGTCCAGTTTTGGATCATATTAGAGTTCCATCAATTCCCACTAGTCCTTCACAGACCCTTTGAGCTGATGTAACGAACGCTGAGTTTTGTCACTCTATTCATATGTTGGCATAGTTGATAAACACTCAGTTGGAGTATGGTATTCCTATTATTCCATCTTCTGAGGCCATAAGGGTTGGCTAGTTCATGAGGTTGAACCCTCCAACCATTATGGGAGCTAGGGTGGAGGAGGATCCTCAAGGCTTTTTGGATAAGATAAAATTTTTCTTAGGGTTATGCATGCCACGAATGTGAAAGTGATGGAGTTTATGGCCTACCATCTAAAAAATATGGCATACTAATGGTACGCGGAATAGGATCAGGCAACGGGTGATATTGGTGAGTCTTCTCTACGGGGGGATTTCACTAAAATATTTTTGGACAGATTTTTCCTCAGGAGTTGAGAAAAGTAAAAGCAGTGGAGTTTGTTAACCTAAATCAAGGAAAGATGTCAATTATGGAGTATGCCTTAAAGTTTCACCAGTTGTCTCGGTATGCTCTGGAGATGGTGTCTGATATGAGGGCCAGGATGAGAAAATTTTCTTAGGGAACATCTCATTAATTGATCCTTGAAAGTAAGGCTACCTTGCTGATCAAGGACATGGATATCTTTAGGTTAATTGTTGACATACAACAGGTAGAGAAAAAGAAGAAAAAGCAGGCTAAAATAGGAAAGAGGTAGGGCTAGAAGTTTAGGTTCTTTGAGCAGGGTGGTGCCCAATATCATAGTGGCAAGGATAGTGGTAAGTGGACCAAGAAAAAGTGCGGAAACTCTAGGTCTTATTTGATGGATAGTGATCCCTACCCTAAGCCATCGGGTGATATGCGTTTCTATGATGGCAACAACTTCAAGGCACAGGGTGCCTACATTGAGGCTAGTGGGGCTCAGTTAGCTCTATTGTGTCATCCCTACAGGTTTTATGGTCGTTTACATCAGGGTTTCTATGAAGAGAGAAGGGATAGGTGTTTTGACTATTGTCAGCCGGGCCATATGCTTACAAACTATCATATTGGTAAGGTTGTCTCTGGGGCAAACAAGCTTCCATTTGCTTTGCCTTTAGCTCCAGCACCAAAGGGTGCACCCTCTAGTTTTGACACTTGTTAGGACCGTCTTTATGCACTTAATACCGGACAAGAGTCCGAGGCATCTCCTGATGTCATGACTCGTATGTTACAACTGTTTTCTCATAATGTGTATTGTTTACTTAATCTGGGGCCCACTCTTTAAGTGACCCCTTTTGTGGATGTGCATTTTGGTTTTGGTCTAAAGTGTGGTTTTAGACACTTTTTTATTTCTACTTTGGTAGATGACTTTATGATTGCTGAAAGAGGCTATAGGAGGTGTGTGACATCTGTTAGTAGTAAAAAGACTTTGGTGGATTTGTATGAATTACATATAGTTAATTTCGATGTCATTTTTAGGGTGGACTGGCTGCACTCCTTCAATGTGTTCCTAGATTGTTGAACTCATAAGGTTCTCTTTAAATTTCCTAATGAGAATGTTATTAAGTGGGAGGGTGGTTCCCTAGCTACTAAGGGAAAGTTTATATTATTTCTTAAAGCTAAGAGATTAATCTCCAAGGGTTGTTTTTATTATCTAGTCCGAGTTAAAGATTCTAACTCAGAGGGTTCTTCTTTACATTCGGTTTTAGTGGTGAATAAATTTCATGAGGTCTTCTCTACTGACCTTCATGGTGTTCTTATGGATAGGGAAATTGAGTTTGGGATTAATCTTGTTCCAAACAGTTATCCAATTTTTATCCCCCCTTATAGAATGGCTCTAGCTGAGTTGAAAGAGCTCAAAGAGCAACTCAAAAAGGGTTCCATATGTCCTAGTGTGTCCCTATGGGGTGCACCAGTTTTGTTCATACGTAAGGAGAATGGTTCCCTTCGAATGTGTATTGACTATCGACAGTTGAGTAAGGTGGCAGTAAAGAATAATTATCCTCTTCTAAGGATAGATAACTTGTTTGATTAGTTGCAGGGTTCCAAATTCTTCTCTAAGATTAATCTTTGGTTTGGGTATCATTAGCTTAAGATTAGAGAGGTGGATATCCCTACGAGAGTTTTTCGTACCCGATATGGGTACTTTAAGTTCTTGGTGATCTCATTTGGTTAAACCAATGCCCTAGCGAAATTTATGGTTTTGATAAATAGGGTCTTTCATTAGTTTTTAGATCTATTTATCAGTCTTCATAGAAGACATTCTAGTGTATTCTAAGAGTGAGTGGATTATGTTTATTACCTCTGGTTATGTTGTAGTCCTTGAAGGAGTAGTTATTGTATGACAAATTCTCTAAATATGAGTTCTGGTTGAACGTTGTCACTTTTTTGGGTCATATTATTTCTAGTAAGGGGATCATGGTAGATCTGTAAAAGATTGTTTTGGTTAAAAAGTGTCTTAGACCCATGACTCCAATAAATAGTCGGAGCTTTTTGGGTTAAGCTAGATACTATAGGAGGTTTGTTGAGAGCTTTTCTTATATAGCTATCCCATTGACTAAATTGACTTAGAAGAAGCTTAAGTTCCTGTGGTTGAATGCATATGAGGGTAGTTTCAAGAAGTTGAAGGATAAGATAACTTTGGCTCTGGTTTTGATTATTCCTGAAGGTACTAAGGGGTTTGTGGTTTATTATGATGCATCTCATGTGGTACTCGGTTGTTTGCTGATGCCACATGTAAGGTGATAGCCTATGCCTCTAGGCAGTTGAAGGTGTATGAGAGGAATTATCCTACTCATGATATGGACTTGTTAGTTATGGTGTTTGCATTGAAAATCTGGCGGCACTATATGTATGGAGTGCATGGGCATATCTTTTCAGATCAAAAAAGCCTGTAGTATGTGTTTACTCAGAAAGAGCTTAACCTAAGCAAAAGGAGATATCTTGAGGTTCTCAAGGACTATGACATAATTCTTCACTACCACCCAGGTAAAGATAATATGGTTGCTAATTCTCTTACCAATTTATCCATTAGGAGTCTTGATCATGTTGATAAGGAGAAGCGGGTGTTGGTGAAGGATATTTACCATTTGGATAACCTTGGAGTTTAAATCTTGGACTCTAAAGATGGTGGTGTGTTCATTCAGAAGGTGGCACAGTCGCTTCTTGGTGATGAAATCAAGAAGAAATAGATGTTAAATTCTATCTTGTTAAGGAACAAGGGTGATGTTGGTGGGCAAAAAGTGATGGCCTTCGAGATTAGTGGTGATTTAAGGTACCAAAAGAGGTTATGTGTTCCCGACATCAATGGTTTGTGAGAAAGGATAGTAGTTGACATGCATGAATCACACTATGCTGTTCATCCGTGTTTGACGAAGATGTATCATGACCTTAAGTAGATGTATTGGTGGAATGGTATGAAGAGGGATATGGCTGATTTTGTGGCCAAATGCATGGTGTGTCAATAAGTGAAAGTTGAGAACATAAGGTCTGGAGGATTGTATCAAGAAATTGAATTGCCTGAATGGAAATGGGAAGTGATCAACATGGATTTCATTATCGGTTTTCCTCGGTCTCAGAATTAGTTTGATTTAATTTGGGTCATTACGGATAGGATGAAAAATTTTGCTCACTTCATGCCCATGAGGACTAACTTCTCTACTGAGGATTATGCCAGGTTGTATCTTTATGAGATTTTAAAGTTGCATGGGGTACATGTTTCTATCATCTCTGATCATCGCACACAGTTTACATCTCACTTTTGGCTATCGTTTCAGAAAGGGTTGGGGACTAATATGAGTCTGAGTATGACTTTTCACCCATAGTCGGATGGGCAGGCAGAAATAACTATTCAGATGCTGGAGGATATATTTTGGGAATGAGTGATTGACTACGGTGGCAATTGGGTTGAGTATTTACCTCTTATAGAGTTTTTTTACAATAATAGCTATCACTCTAGCATCGAAATGGCTTTTTTTGAAGCCTTGTATGGTAGGAGGTATAGATCTCCTATTGGGTGGTTCAAACTTAGTATGGCAGATATGTTTGGCCCAGATGTAGTTTATCAGGCCATGGAGAAGGTGAAGGTGATTCGAGATAGACTTAAGGATGCCTAAAGTTTCCAAAAGTCCTATACAGATGTGAGGCGTCGAGAGTTAGATTTTGAGGTTAGGATAGGGTGTTCTTGAAGGTATCTCCTATGAAGGGAGTCATGAGGGTTGGGAAGAAGGGAAAGCTCAGTCCCGGTATGTCGGTCCTTACTTGGTCTTGAGAAAGGTTGGTAAGGTTGCATATAAGTTTGAGTTGCCTTCTTGTTTGAGCTCCATCCATCTGGTGTTCCATGTTTCTATGTTGAGGAAGTGTATAGGTGATTCATCTCAAATCATGCCTATAAGAGATATTGGTATCTCAGATTCTTTATCTTACGAGCAGGTTCTGATTGAGATCTTGGATTGACAGGTTCATCGCTTGCAGACCAAGGATGTATCTTCGGTTAAGGTTCTATGGAGGAACCATAATATTGAATAGGGTACTTGGGAAACGAAAGAGGACATGAAGTCCAAGTAATCGTTCCTATTTTGTGCTCCCAAAATCTATGCAGAAGGTATGTGATCTTCATCATACTTTTTATTTTCAAACTTTAGAAAAGGAAATATTGATTTCCTCACATCTTTGTTTTCTAAATTAGTTAAACGTTAGAGTCGAGTTGTTGGGTAGTAAATCATGCTTGTATTGCCTTGTTCCATCATTCGAGGATGAATGATCCAAGTGGGAGAGAATTTAAACACACTAGGTTTTTTGCCTTTGAAAGTTTCCTATGTTTTGAGTCTTTATTGATCATAGGTGGTTCTAGGATGGTTAAGCTACACAAACCCTGATATGATTTTAAAGTCATACTAAACTCGATTCTCATTCCCATCATGGATTATATATATATATATCGAGGTGAATGTATATGGTTATTTACTTAGTTTTTAATATTAGCACTATTTTATCCTTATCCTGAGTGCATGCAATCGTTCACTCGCTAACCCATCTTCGACAACTGTATCCCCACGCGATGCATGAACTGGCCATACTACTCCTCCTACTCAGTGATCAGATTTGAGGACAGCTTTGAGCTAGATTGAAGTAGTGATCTTCCATATTCTAGAAGGCTCTATTTCCTGTTATGGTCTTGTCTTTATATATTTATTATTATTATTATACTTTGGTTTTGGCTATGGTCGGGGGCATGTCCCAATCAGATATTGTTTTGACTTTAGTTAGAGGCTTTGTGAGACTACCATGGGTCAGTATGGGCAGTTTCGACATGGGTGTCACCCTTGGCATTGGTATTATGGTTGACTATATTTGATTTGTTATTATTCTAGCTTATTGTGATATGGAATGGTTATGAATTGGTTTACATTATAGATGTTGGTACGAATTGGATGGTTTGACTTACTTGGGTTGGTCATGGTCATGGACCTATCCTAGTGTCTTGAATGATACATAACTCTATCTTATTATATGTTCGGACATCATCTGACTTAGGGTATGTGTTTGGAGGTTGGATTAGGTATCGGGGGGTGGTCTCCAGTCCTTATTGGACTTGTATTGCCCAATACGACAAGCCCTATTTTGGTTCGTATCTAGTTGGTATTCGAGTTTCAGGTTCATGGTCAATTAGGAGTCCACAAAGTCATGTCAAGTAGAGTCTCTTTTAAGGGTTTATAGCGCGCCACACTCATAAGGGATAGGCTACAAGGCATCTAGGAACGTTTCTCTTCTTTGTGTTAAATTTTCAAGCTTTGGAGTCTAAGTCCTGGAATCTTCTCTAATTTCTATTTGTTTGCTTTACAGATCATGCCCCGATAATCTGATTATCATTTAAACTCCTTTGTCCTAACTGGGGACTATTTTGATGGGACATACTCTACTCATGGATTTATTTTCGGTTTAGGGGTCCAGCTCTAGATTGATCTAGAGTTCCATCGGTTCCTTCTAGTCCTTCCCAGACTCCTCGGGTTGAGGTGAAAAATGCTGATTTTTTTTAGTCTATTCATATAAATAGTTGTATCTACTCAGTCTGAATATGTAGTTCCTATTACTCCATTTTTTTAGGCCACAGGGGTTAGCCAATTAATGGGGTCTAAATCTCCGACCATTATGGGAGCTAAGGTGGAGAAGGATCCAGTGGAGAAGGATCCTTACGATTTTCTAGATGAGATGGAAAAGATTTTTAGGGTTATGATAGTAAGGAGACTTTGGTGGATTTGTATGAATTAGATATGCTTAATTTTGATATCAATTTGGGGATGGATTGGTTGCACTCCTGCTATACATCCCTAGATTATCAGACTCATAGAGTTGTCTTTAAATTTCATAATGAGCATGTTACTGAGTGGGAGGGTAGCTCCCTATTTACTAAGAGGAAGTTTATTTCATTTCTTAGAGCTCAGAGATTAATCTCCAAGGGGTGTCTCTATCATCTAGTCTGGGTTAAAGATTTTAACTCGGAGGGTCCTTTTTTGCATTTGGTTTCGATGGTGAATGAATTTCATGAGGTCTTCCCTGATGACCTTCCTGATAATCCTCTAGATAAGGAAATTGAATCTGGGATTAATCTTATTCCGGACACTAATCCAATTTCTATCCCCCTTATAGAATAGCTCTAGCTCAATTGATGGATCTCAAAGAGCAACTCAAGGATCTTTCGGATAAGGGTTTCATCCATCCTAGTGTGTCCCCATAGGGTACACCTCTGTTGTTCGTGCATAAGAAGGATGGTTTCCTTCGAATGCGTATTGACTATCTTCAGTTGAATAAGGTGACGGTAACGAACAAGTATCTTCTTCCAAGGATAGATGAATTGTTTGATTAGTTTCAGGGTGCCAAATTATTCTCTAAGATTGATCTTTGGTCTGGGTATTATTATCTTAAGATTAGGGAGGTGGATATTCCTAAGAGAGCTTTTCATACTCAGTATGGTCACTTCGAGTTCTTAGTGATGTTGTTTGGTTGCACCAATGCCCTGACGATATTCATGGATTTGATGAATAGGGTCTTTCGTCAGTTTTTGGATATGTTTTTCATTGTCTTCATAGATGTCATTTTGGTGTACTCTAAGAATGAGGTGGATCATGTCTATCACCTCTGGGTTATGTTTCAGACCTTGAAGGAGTAGCAGTTGTATGCCAAATTCTCTAAATATGAGTTCTGGTTAAATACTGTCACATTTCTAGGTCATATTATTTCTAGTGAGGGGATAATGGTAGATTTGCAAAAGGTTGTTATTGGTAAAAAGTGTCCTAGATCCACGACTCCACCAATAGTCAGAGTTTCTTGGGTTAAGCTGGCTACTACAGGAGGGTTGTGGAGAACTTTTCATCAATAACTGCCCCGTTGACTAAATTGACTTAAAAGAAGGTTAAGTTTCTATGGTTGAATGCGTGTGTGAGGGTATTTTTGAGAAGCTGAAGAATAAGCTAACTTTGGATCTCGTTTTGATTTTTCCTGAAGGTATTGAGGAGTTTGTGGTTTATTGTGATATGTCCCGTGTGGTACTCGATTGCGTGTTGATGCATCATGGCAAGGTGATAGCCTTTGTCTCTAGGCAGTTGAAGGTGCATGAGAGTAATTATCCTACACATGATTTGTAGATGTTAGTTGTAGTCTTTCTGTTGAAAATCTTATAGCACTATTTTTATGGAGTGCATATGGATATCTATTCTGATCATAAAAGCCTTCAGTATATGTTTACTCAGAAAGAGCTTAACCTTAGGAAAAGGAGATGGCTTGAGCGTCTCAAGGACTATGACATGTGTTTTCACTACCACCTAGGTAGGGTTAACGTGGTTACTGATGCTCTTACCTGGTTATCCATCAGGATTCATGCTCATATTTATAAGGAGAAGAGGGTATTGGTGAAGGATATTCACCATTTGGATAACATTGGAGTTTGACTCTTGAACTCTAAGGATGGTGGTGTGTTCATTTAGAATGTGGCATAGTCATCTCTTGGTGTTGAAATCAAGGATAATCAGATGTTAAATTCTATCATGGAAAGGTTCAAAGGTGATGTTGGTGGGAAAAAGGTTATGTCCTTCAAGATTAGTGGTGATGGTACCTTATGGTACCAAGGAAGGTTATGTGTTCCGACATCGATGGTTTTTTAGAAAGGATTTTGGCTGAGGCACATGAATTGTGATATGTTGTTCATCCTTGTTCGATGAAGATATATCATGACCTTAAAGAGATGTAATGGTGGAATGGTATGAAGAGAGATGTGCTCGATCTTGTTGATAAATGCATGGTGTGTGAACAAGTGTATGTTGAGAACATGATGCCTAGAGGATTGTATCAAGAAATCGAATTTCTTGAATTGAGATGGGAAGTGATCAATATGGATTTCATTATTGGTCTTCCTTGGTCTTGGAATAAGTTTGATTCAATTCTAGTCATCGTGGGTAGGATGACAAATTCAGCTCAATTCTTACCAATAAGGACTAACTTCTCTGCTGAGGATTATGCCAAGTTGTATCTTCATGAGATTGTAAAGTTGTATGGGGTACTTGTTTCTATCATCTCTGATAGTAGTAGTAAGTTTACATCTCACTTTTGGCGGTTGTTTTAGAAAGGGTTGGGGACTAGGTGCGTCTGAGTACATCTTTCCACCCTCAATCAGATAGATAGGTAGAAATGACTATTCAAACACTGAAGGATATGCTTTGGGCATGTATGATTGACTACGGTGGTAATTGGGATGAGCATTTACCTCTTATAGAGTTTGCTTACAATAATAGCTATCACTCTAGCATCGCAATGGCTCTTTTTTAAGCCTTTTATGGTATGAGATGTAGATCTCCTATTGGGTGGTTCGATCTTAATGAGGTGGATATGTTTGGCCCGGATTTGGTTTACCAGGCTATGAAAAAGGTGAAGGTGATTCGAGATAGACTTAAGACTGTCCAATGTCACCAAAAGTCATAAACAGATGTGAGCCAATGAGAGTTAAAGTTTGAGAATGGGGATAGGGTGTTCTTGAAGGTGTCTCCCATGAAGGGAGTGATGAGGGTTAGGAGAAAAGGGAAGCTCAGTCCCCGGTAAGTCGTTCCTTACTTGGTCCTAAGAAGGGTTGGTAAGGTTGCATATGATTTGGAGTTGCCTTCTAGTTTTAGCTTCATTCATCTGGTGTTCTATGTTTCTATATTGAGGAAGAGTATAGGTGATCCATCTTAAATCATCCCTATTAGAGATATTGGTATCTCAGATTCTTTGTCTTACGAGGAGGTCCCCATTGAGTTCTTGGATTGGCAGATTTGTCAGTTAAGGACCAAGGATGTAGCTTCAGTTAAGGTTCTATGAAGGAACCACAAGATTGAAGAGGCTACTTGGGAAGTGAAAGAGGATGTGAAGTCCAAGTATCCGTTCCTGTTTTATGCTCCCAAAATTTGTGCAGAAGGTATGTGTTCTGCACACACTTTTTATTTTAAAACTTTGTTAATGGAAAGATTGATTGCCTTGCATCTTTGTTTTCTAACTTAGTTAAAGGTTAGATTCAAGTTGTTGGGTTGTAAATCGTTCTTGTATTACCTTGTTCCATCATTCGAGGATGAATGATCCAAGTGGGGGAGAATTAAACCACATTGGGTTTTGGTCCTTGGAAAATTTCCTGGGTTTTGAGTTCTTTTTTCATACGACTTACCATAAGATCCATAAGGTAAGGATACAGGTCGTGTGACTCAATTCATCGGGTAACACATGTTTGGTGGTTGAGTTACTGGTTTGGTTACGGTTTGGTGGTATGGGTCGTATGATTGGTGACGAGTTGGTTGGTTGATCTTTCTCTTAATATGAAATTTAGTGATTTGACTTGCCTCTAAGTACGAGTGGCTCACTAAGAGCCGTAAGGATAGGGTACGAGTGGTATGATTTAAATCATATGTTGTCTAGTGTCTAGCCTAAATATTTCTGTCTAGGTTGCAGGTTGAGGTATGGATCATATAATCATGGTATGACTGGGGAAAGGGGAGTCATATGGTGGACAGTGTGTGATGTCCAACATTTTGTCTAGGGTACAAGTAGTGGTTACCACTCGTATGATGTGAGTATGATTCAATGGAGGGAGTCATACCTTCCTGTGAGAATTTTTGCAGTTTAAGTTGGAGATATTCTGGACATTTCCCCTCTTAACGCCTTATGACCCCACGACCTAAAACACTGTTGGGACATCATTTACCCTATTATTCTAATCTTAAATACTTAGAAACTCTCTCTAAACTCTCTAAAGCTCTTGGGTTAAGAAAAGGTAGGGTTTCCTTCAAGGTGGTCAATTAAGGCTTTAATGGGGTAATTTCTCTTGGTCATCTTAGCAATACAAGGCAAGTTTCTCCTCCCTCATTGTTAATTCTATCAAAGGTATGCTTTATGAACAATTTTCAGGGCATAATTGTCATATGATTTTGGGTTTTGAATTATATGTAGGGGTTTTTGGTTATTAATGGGTTATTTATGATTTCCCATCTTTTAACTTATAGGTTTTATATTATAATGGTGGTTTGAAAATGTGGTTGCATAGGAATGGCCAATTGGTACTTGATTTTGGTTTTGGAAACTATGTGCCCTCAACATGTTTGTTAAGATGCCTATGAGAATGCTTTAATTATAAAGTTGGAATTTCATTGAAAACTTCCATGGTATAATATTGTATCAGAACCTAAATTGGTTAAATGGTTTTAATGGATAAACTATAAGGCCTTGGTGCCATGATATTTATTAAGAACATTGTGGGGTACAGAGGAATTCCCCAAGTTAATCTAATATTGGAACCTACGGGGTGCATGGGAATCCCCTATGTGATTGGCTAAGTACATTTCTTGAAAGCTATAGTCGGTATAACGATACCACATTTTATAGGCTTGGTTAGTAATAAATGAAATTGGTGGTTTGGTTGTATGCTAATGGTTTTAATTGTGCAATAATGGCGGGTTGTGATAGCTAAAAGTGAACGTGTGAGTCTAATGGACGGACACTAAAAACTCAGGCTTATTATTATAAGGATAGGTCGTGGAGACCATGTACTTGTGGGGTACACGAGAATCACCTAATTTATACTTGTACATATGTATCATAGAGGGTGAATGGTACACGGGAATCCCCTGCCCCTGTGATATCTCTATTTCGTACGGCTATACGCACTAGGGCCCGTTCAGGGGGAATAATGGACCCATATATCTTATGGGTGGTTCTAGGACAGTTAAGCTACACAAACTAAGGTTAATGATTTTAAAGGCATACTAAACCTGGTTACCTTTCCCGAATTGGATTATATATATATATACATACATATATATATATATACTCGTATATGTGTGTATGTTTGCGTATGTATGGATGTGAATGCATATGGTTATTAACTTGTTTTTCAATGTTGGCACTATTTTATCCTTATCTATAGTGCTTTCTAGCATTGGCGCTTTATCTCCACGCGATGCAAGAACCGGCCATACTACTCATCCTGCTCACTGATCGAACTCGGGGACATCTTAGAGTTTGATTGAAGTGGTGAGATGCCATATTACGGAAGGCTCTATTTCATGTTCTAGTTTTTTCTTCTTATTTTGGTTATTTATTAGACCTTTTTTTTAGCTATGGTTGGGGGCATGTACAAATTAGGTATTTTTTTACTTTAATTAGAGGCTTTGTGAGACTACCATAGGTTGGTATGGGTGGTGTTAGCATTGGTGTCATCCTTGGCATTGGTATTACGGCTGATTTTGTTTGACTATGTTTGATTTGTGATTGTTCCAGCTTATTATGCTATGGAATGGTTATGGATTGGTTTATGTTATGGTTGTTAGTTCGGTATTGGATGGTTTGACTCGTTTGGGTTGGTCATGGTGATGGACCTATCCCAGATTCTTGAATGATACATATCTCTATCTTGTTATATGTTCGGAATTCATCCGAGTTAGGGTATGTGTTTGGAGGTTGGATTGGGTATTGGGGGTGGTCTCCAATCCTTGTTGGACTTAGGATGCCCATTATGATAAGGCCCTATTTCGGGTTATGTCACCAAGCTTTTTTGGGTTCCTAAATCTAACCCTTGATTTTTCTTTTGCAAATGTCACGACCTGAGACTACCCCCTAGTCGTAACACAGTGCTTGGAACCACAAGTGACCCCAAGCTAACCCATGAACTGGCATACAGTTGAGCAACTAATTTAATTTGTATATAACAAAACATAATTTGCTGAATGGAAGCATAATCCTGAGAAAATCTTATTGAATTTATTGCTAGATAAGTTTACAACATGATACATCTGAAGAAAGAACTTGATTTACAATATCATGACTTTAACTGACTATCTATGAAGCCTCTACTATACTGACTATAGATAGCTAGGACATGCATCAAATTACCATTAATCAATACATGTGAATAATAAAAATAAATTACATGAACTACAACTGACTAGAGTCCCCGAAACATGAGAACTCATCACCTGCTGGTTAGAAACTGCAAACTGTCTGAGTATGATATGTTGGCTACAACGGGTACCTACATTATGAGACAATGTAGCACATAGACATATATGTGGATCAGTACTTTGGAATGTACTGAGTAAGTGGGGATGAATTCAATAGCTAAAACTAATTAGGAACATAATCTTAAAACATGCATGCTAAGGGCAAGTGGACTCAACAAAAGACTGAAATAAACTGAAAGCTGAAGTATCTTAAAATATCAGTAACAAAATGATCTGATAAGCTGGTGCACCACTACACTTTGTTTATTAAATCTTTAATTTTGTAGAATAAGTAGACCTGAAGCTAGAATACGGTATAAAACGAATTCTCTATGTGAATCTCAGGCAAAGTTGGACTTGCTATAAACCTGAACTGAGGGTCATATATAGATACTGATCATGAAAACATTAACATGTAAAACTGAGAATGCAAAACCAAGCATAAACATGTTTCTGACATGAGCTGTAATCTAAAAGACTAAAATCAGTATAGCTGAAAAACTAAAAATCTATACACTTGGTCAAGAAAACCTGATCTGAGACATATGAGTACTGACTGAAACTATGGAAGGTATCATGTAACTGACATGCCCCAATCTGAGCTAATCGGGGTACAACCTATAACCCTAGTTAGAAGGGTGTCAGTACTATTCCATGGGTACTAACACATGGTTGACGATGTGGATCCACAAGGCTGATGTCCCGAAGGACTAGGGTGTCAAGCCTAAACTGATGGGTGACCCTTGAGAGGACGTCAAGCCTAAACTAATGAGTGACCATTTATATCCTATGCTGGCTACGTAGTTCTGGAATATAGGGACTATTACTAACAACTCTACCTAACTGAAGGGGAAGCCGTCATCCCTGTATTCACTCGGTGCTAAATCCTACTGACACTGGTACTGAACTAACTAAGTTTAACTGAACATTATTACATAATTGATAGTTCTCATCGTGATCATAAATATCTGAGTAAATAACAAGAATCATGGTTTCACTAAATTATTACTTGAAAGATCTAAAGTCATGTACAACACATAGGTATTGGGTGTACATAATCCGCTAGCACTGAATGATCAAAATAAAGTATTAAGGCTTAGAATTGTAGTAATAAGTCATGGTTCGAAAATCCAAAAACAAAGACATTTCATTAAATATGTCAGAATCATGAACTTGAAAATAGAAATGTCTTAAAACATGGGAAAATAGCATGGTTATGTGACTAATATCATATCTTGATAATATAATATAAAATTCACTTGAATATAACATGGGAGATTGAAACTTAAAGCAGGGGTTAACTTAATTTTTCATGGAATCATTCTTGAACATGAATTGAGTCAAACTTCTAAGAAAACACATGAATTTAATCCATCTTGAACTTACAAAACTCCATAATAAGAGAAAAATACATACTTTAGTTGAAAAAAAGGTTTCTGGGCTCCATCGTTGAAAGGGACCCATGGATGAACACCCACATACCTTAATTGAACAAATTCTTGAAGAAACTTGAAATTGGAACTTGAACCCTTGAATTCTTGAGGAAGAAAGCTTGAATCTTGGGACTTTAATGATGAAATTGCGAAAGAAATTCTATTCTTGATGTTTTCTTCAAGATTCTTGAACTCAAAATATTAAATTCTTGGATTCTTTGGGAAAAGGGTTTGGATTTTTGTTCTTGGGTAGGGAAGGGTTTACATATGGATTTGATGATGAAAAGTGGGCAAATAATGCCCGTTTGGTATTTTAATCCATCACTTGGGTGGTTGGTGGAAAGGGGGAAATGACTAAAATTCCCTTTGGGATTGTATTTACGGATGCAGGAAAACATTATTCCATGTCGCAGAGCTAGAGGTGGTAACTTAGTCCCACATCACGGTGCTATTGCGGTAGCTTACTGGTTCTGACAAAAATGATCATAACTTTTCAGTTGGCTATAGGATTAAGAAAAAATTGGTATCTCTTGAAAGATAATTAAATTATATATAATTTGGTGAGTTTTGAGCTGATAATTTCCTCATATATAAAATGTTATACACGTTCAAAGTTTACCTTTGTAAAATTGAAGACAAACTTTTGGCTGAATCAATGGCTCTTAGCTCAACCTTACTCTAAGTGATTCCTATGACAGTTTTCACCTTGAAAGAACTTCACACACTAGGATAAAGATCATGAGACATGTATTCAAAGAAAAATCACGGGATTAGAGTTTACACACGTAGAAACAATGGTTTGATTTCTAGCTCAATAATGTGGTCTGTTACATTATCTCCCCCTTGGAGTCATTCATCCTCAAATGATGGATTAGAACTTGTTGATGAATTATAAGAGTGGAATTATGTGAACATGACATGTCTACTAACAAAGGATATAGCTAAGCTGAAACATGAAAACATCCATCGTGAAACTGATTTCTAAGATGAATTCACTCTATTGACTGTAAGGAGTTCATTCATGCTGAGAGATTAGAACTTACTTGAAATGTTCATGATATTAAATTACATATAGAACTGTGAAGTGATAACTGATGAAGCAAAATTCCAAGAGTTACTTAGGATGGAATAAAGTACGTAACTTCTCAGACGGAATTGTTCCTCAACAAAACACGTATAGAAATCTAAATAAAATGGCTTAGTGGCATCACTAAGAACATTATGTCAGCACAAATCATGATATAAAAAGGCCAAGATAGTACAATAGGTATAACAATTTCTGAGCTGGAATACTTGGAAAACTGAGATCATGCACTGAACACTTATGTACTGAGTCATTACTAAATAGTTGAATCTGAAACATGATGCTTGAATTGAACTAAATTTACAATTTGGATGGGCGTGAATGAATTAACTCATGGAATAGCCATACTCATGAAACTTTGGATAGAAAGACTAGATGGAAAGGTGAAAAAACTTAGGAACTTGTCTATCTGACTGCTAAACTGAATTATTGGCCATATGGACTAAATTATACTGAAAGTTGTACTCAACTAGAGTATTCCTTCAACATTATTTCTAAGAAGTTCTAATAACATTAGGGAGCAAAGAATCTTAGGCATGATCTGAGTGAGTTATCTGAATAAGGAATCCTAATATGGCTATAACTCTGTAACATGGAACATAGGCCTATGAAACATAAGATGGGATAGAATACTAGCACTTAGGTAATGCAACTGCCCATTCAAACTTAGCCTCGCTCTATAAATACTTGCATGGTACATATGACTATTCCAACAAAAGTCTGAGTTAAACTACATACCCTCACCATGATCAAGCCTAACTCAAAATCACAAGGTACTGCAGATAACACCATAATCAATTTTGAACCATGAATTAATACCCCATGCATTTTCATAACTTTTTATCTCAAGAATAATTTTTCCTACCACATCAACAACTAAAATTATCCTCTTACTAAAAACTCATTAGCATATAGTGCACCTATCTACTTAAATAAAAATATGACATTCAAGCCTATCATTATAACCACATACGAACTTCGAGGAAAACACTTATAAAAGTATATTTCTCATATTCTCTAAACCTCTAAAAATAACAAATTTCTTGCATTATTCTTTAGAAGACACATCTAGAATTCTTGACTAACCATGACATATGCCGAAGGTTTTTCTTTAATATTTCTTCAACCTTATAGCCTTACATAAAACAAACATATAACAATCTTTCCTCTATAAGAAACATTTACTCTCTTCCATCTAAGCAATTGTCTATCACCACTATCTTTACATAAGGAGAGGTCACTGAAAGTTAGAAGATGAGGACCTGAAGCATGAAAGGATAACTTTTACACTTAACTGAAGTCTGAGTAATAGAATATCAATGACATAAATTTATTAGAGAGATCAAAACTGAGGTCACACATGACATAATGTGAATTTTACTGGTCATTAAGGGTGTACCATAAGTACCTAGAACTGAATATTCTGTAAAGCATGAGTACATGAATCATGAGCTGCATGACCTAACTTTGGAGATCATAATTTCAGGGAATATGATTTGTACTACTGAGTGAACTGGAACTCCTCATACTAGGATCTAGTGGCGTACATAATTCAATAAATAGAGTATGAATATGAGCTATGATCATGGAGGTAACATTTAAGGTATGAGTAGATGTCGTGATGACTGAAATACAACACTATGCATTGAGATAAGAATGGGTCGGTCATCTTCCTCTCCTACTATTACTCTACAACACACCAGCCTTACTACTAGGATTTGAGAGCCTGACTTGGTTCCTTGTTCTATCATCTCTCCCTTAGCTTTAAGCAATCATTATAAGTCTGTGGACCCTTCATAAACTCTAAAATAAACTAAAATCACTTTACTCTAGAGTCCAAGATTTAACAATACACATAAATAATAAACTCTACTTGAAAGACTACACCTGAAAGTGTAAAACCCACTGCTCATACTTTCTTCTGAGATACAACTCTTATCATTCTATAACATCAATAGTCATCATATAATAATTCAAAAAATTGACTAACCTAGAATCTTTATAAGTATCACCATACCCTAATTTCATGCCATCTAGAATTTTAACCCTTCTTTCTATTAGCTCAACCATCCATAATTCAAACTTAGATTCTAACACTTATCATAGATATCCCCAAACCTTTAATGAACTATACTAACTTCATAGCCTAGTAATATCACATCTATAAACTTATATTTTTTTCCTAATCCATGAGAATTACCATTACACCAGCATACCCAACATCAACAACATATAATTTCAAAACAACAAACTTAAATTCTTGCATACACTATTTCAAGCCTTTTGGTTTACCTTCATACAACTAGCCCCATGTATACATAACCTACTAAATTCAGATAATACTCTCCCTATTTTACTACTGCTAAAATTCTAGGATCACGCTTCTAACTCTAGATCATTTACTATTATAGGATGATGAAAAGGGATCTAAAAGCATATTTGACTTTGTCTTAGTGCATGATTTTCACGGACATGAATGAAATCTTATATACTTTGGAGTATAAAGGCACTGGTGGGGTACTTTTTGAGCCAACATGTAATCCCATAACTGTCTGGGGGGAACATTTTAAGAAAGCTCTATTAGTTGGAATTTAAACTTGGTTGTTTTTGTTACCTAAAAAATAAGGCAAAACTGGCACGAATGGAGCAAGATGAGAATCTATATAAGTTTATTAAAGAACACTTCAATTACACAATATAACACATGAAAGAAGGGAAACATTTCTTAAATACCATGTAGCCTCTCAAAGAAAAGTACAGATGTCTCCATACCATTCCTCAAGACTCTACTAGACACGACTACATAGAACCCTAGTAAACTTGAACTCGAGGCTCTGATACGAAGTTTTTCATGACCTAAGAGTACCACCTAGTCGTATCACAGTGCTTGGAACCACAAGTGACCCCAAACTAAACTATGAACTAGCTTATACTATTAAGCAGCTGATTTAATATGTATATAACAAAATATAATTTGCTGAGTGAAACCATAATCATGAGAAAATCTGATATAATGTAATATTGAATAATTTTACAACATTATACATATGAAGAAAGAACTTGATTTACAATATCATGACATTGATCGACTATTTATGAAGCCTCTACTATAATGAGTATAGATAGCTAGGATATGCCTCCAACTACCACTAATCAATACATATGAATAATAAAGATAAATTACATAAACGACAATTGACTTGAGTTCCCAAAATAAGAGAACTCATTACCTATTGGTTAGAAGCTGCAAAATGTTTGAGTATGATGTGCAGGCTATAACTAGAACCTATATTATGAGATGATGTAGCACATAGATATATATATGGAGCAGTACTTTGGAATGTACTGAGTAAGTGGGGATGAATGTAATAGGTAAAACTGATTAGGAACATAATCTTAAAACATACATGCTAAGTAAAAGTACACTCAACAAGAGACTGAAATAAACTGAAAGCTACAGTATCTTACAACATGAGTAACAAACATGATCAGATAAGCTGGTGAATCACTACACTTAATTTCTTCAATCATTAATATTGTATAATAAGTAGATCTGAAGCTAGGATACGATATAACTTGAATATTGCATATAAATCTTAGGCAAAGTTGGACTTCCTATAAACCTTAACTGAGGATCATGTTTAGATACTGAGCATGAAAACATGAACATGTAAAACTGAGAATGCAAAACAAAGCATAAACATGTTTTTGACATGAACTGTAATCTAAAAAAATGAAATCTTTAAAATTGAATAACTAAAGATTTGTACGCTTGGTCAAGCAAACCTAATCTGAGACATCGTGAATACTAATTGAAACTATGGGAGGTATTATGTAACCGGCATTCCCCAATCAGATCTAATTAGGGTCCAACCTGTAAACCTAGTTAGAAGGGTCTCACTACTATGCCACGTGTACTAACACATGGCTAACAATGTAGATCCATAAGGCTCATGTCCCGAAGGACCAGGGTGTCAAGCCTAAACTAATGGGTAACCCCTGAGAGAAAGTCAAGACTAAAATAATGGGTGACCCCTTATATCCTATGCTTTCTATGTAGTTCTATAATACAGGGAATGTTACTAACGACTCTACCTAACTGACAGGGAAGCCGCTATCCCTGCATTCTCTCGATGCTAAATCCTACTCTCAAATGAACTGACACTGGTACTGACTTGAACTAAGTTTAACTGAACATTATTACATAATTAATAGTGCTCATCATGATCACAAATATCTGAGTAAATAACAAGACTCATAGTTTCACTGAACTATTACTTAAAAGATTTAAAGTCATGTAAAATACATAGGTATTGGGTGTTCATAGGCCGCCAACACTAAATGATCAAAATATAGTATTAAGGCTTACAATTATAGTATGAAATAATGGTTCAGAAATCCCAAAACATAGACATTTCATCAAATATGTGAGAATCTTCAACTTGAACATGGGAATGACTTAAAACATAGGAAAATAGCATGGTTACATGACTAAGATCATATCTTGATAACATAACATAAAATTCACTTGAATATAACAGGGGAGACTGAAACATAAAGCAGGAGTTAACCTACTTTTTTATGGAATCATTCTTGAATATGAATTGATTTAAACTTTTATGGAAACACGTGAGTTGGGCTCCATGAGTGAAAAGGAACCATGGATGAATCCATACTTTAGTTGAAAAGAAGTTTTTTGGACTCCATGGATGAAAGGGAACCATGGATGAATCCATACTTTAGTTGAAAAGAAGTTTTTTGGGCTCCATGGATGAAAGGGAACCATGGATTAACACCCACATACCTTAGTTGAATGAATTCTAGAAGAAACTTGAAATTGGAACTTGAACCCTTGTATTCTTAAGGAAGAAAGCTTTAATCTTGGGACTTTAATGATGAACTTGTAAAAGAAACCCTATTCGTGATGTTTTCTTGAAAATTCTTGAACTTGGAAGCTTGAATTCTTGGATTCATAGGGAAAGGGTTTGGATTTTGTTTTTTCGGAAGGGAAGGATTTACATATGGACTTGATGATGAAAAGTGGGCAAATAATGCCCTTTTGGTGTTTTTAATCTGTCACATGGGTGCTTGGGGGCAAGGGAAAATGACTAAAACACCCTTTGGGCTTGTATTTATGGATGCAAGAAAACATTAATCTATATCATGGAGCTAGACACGGTAACTTAATCTAGTGTTGCGGTGCTATCACGGCAGCTTACTAAAAATAATCATAACTTTTTGCTCGGATATCGGATTAAGGCAAAACTAGTATCGTTGAAAGTCTAATTCAATTATATATACTTTTGTGGGTTTTAATCTGAAAAATTTGTCATATATAAAAAGTTATATTTGTAAAAATTTTATCCTTGTAGAATCGAATACAAAATTTTAGCTAAATCAAAGGCTCTTAGCTCAACCTTGCTTTATGTTTTTTCTATGACCTTTTTTACCTCGAAAGAACTTCAAACACTAGTATAAATACCATGACATGCGTATTCTATGATTAATAATAGTATTAGAGTTTACATATATAGAAATGATAATTTGATTTCTAGCTCAAGAATCTGGCCTATTACAGCAAATGAGAGTGAAAGGAAGCAAGAAGCACTGGTACTTGGATATTGCTTGCTCAAGAAAAATGGCTGGTGATCAGTAAAAATTCCTTTCACTCTCCAAGATAAGTGTAGAGGTATTATCATTTGGTGATGGTAAAAGGGTACTATTATAGGAGTTGGAAATTTGGCACATCTGAATCAAGAGTACTGGAAGATGTCTACCTTGTGAAAGGATTAAAGCACAACTTACTTAGTATATCACAATTATGTCATAAAGGTAACAAGGCAATTTTCACTTATACAGGTGTTAAGGTTAAAAGGATAGATACCAATGAGGTTGTGCTTACTATAAGAAAATGCAAGAATGTGTATAAAGTTGGTATCAAAAGAAAGCCTGGAACAAGGATGACTTTTTTAAGTGCAATAGAGAATGATCCCCTCCTTTGGCACAAAAAACTTGGACATACAAGTCTGAAGTAATTAAACAAACTTAATTATAAGGACATCGTAATAGCCTTGCCCAAAACTAAGTTTAAGGAAGAAAAAGTTTGTATTACTTGTGTAAGGGGGGAGAAAATAAGATCTTCATTCAAACCAAAGAACCATAACAGCACTACCAAGTGCCTTGACCTAATTCATATAGATTTGTATAAAACAATGAGAGTTCAAAGTAGAGGAGATAAAAGGTATGTTTTTGATATTGTTGATGACTACTCTAGGTGTACCTGAACTTTGTTCTTAGCTTCCAAAGTAGATTTTCTTGATATATTTTCAGTATTGATTAAGAAAATTGAAAAGAACACATCAATGGTATTTGTAAAGTACAAAGTTTTAAAGTACAAAGTTTCCAAAATTTTGTAATGAAAATGGTATAGATCATAATTTCTCTACTCCTAGGACACCTCAAAAAAATAGAGTAGTTGAAAGGAAAAATAGGACTTTAGAAGATATGGCTAGAACAATGATGCTTGCAGGGAATCTTGCAAAACATCTCTGGATTGAGGCAATCAGTATTGTTGCATACATTTTCAATAGATGCATGATTAGGCCTATTCTTGAGAAGACTTTATATGAATTAAAAAATGGAAGAAAACCAAATATTTCTCACTTTAGAACCTTTGGTAGCAAGTTTTTCATTCATAATAATAGAAAGAATAATTTGGAAATATTTGATGCTATAAGTGATGAGGGAATCTTCCTAAGGTATTCTAACTACTGTAAATTTATAGGGTCTTAAACAAAAGAACAAACTATGTTGAAGTAAGTGTACATGTAGTATTTGATAAGACTTGTGTTGACACTAACCTGCAGGAAGAAAGTGAAATAGAAGAATGGATAAAGGAACAGGTCACACAACCTGGTCTATCGATAGGGGGAACTAAACCTGGAGGCACTCAAAAAGGGGGAATTGGATCTGAAGGTACATTGATAGGGGGAACTGAACCATAAGGAACTTCTGATCATACCATCAAATCTGAGGCCAACAACACACAAGGATTGTCTCCAAAAGACTATAACTATTAAGGGTCCCATCCTATTGAGAATCTTCTCACTAATCTCTCTTAAGGAGTTACTACCAGATCTAGACTCAAGAACCTATGTGAATTCAAGGCATTCCTATCTTTAATTGAGCCAAAGAAGGTGGATGAAGCAATTCCTGATGCTGACTGGATCATTGTCATGTAAGAAGAGCTCAACCAGTTTCAAAGAAGCAAGGTCTTTCACTTAGTTCCACATCCACAAGGAAAAACTGTGATTGGAACTAAGTAAGTGTACAAGAATAAAATTGATGAGCATGGAACAGTTACAAGGAATAAGGCAAGGTTAGTGGTCCAAGGATATAACAAGAGTAAGGCATAAACTATGATGAGACCTTTGCTCCTATGGAAGGACTTGAAGTAATTACACTTCTTATTGTATTTTCTGCCTACAAGGAATTTACTCTTTATCAAATAGATATAAAGAATGAATTCCTAAATAGATATCTAAAGAAGGAGGTGTATGTGAAACAACCTCCTGGGTTTGAGAGTGATGAGTTTTTTTATTATGTGTACAATATTGATAGAGATCTATATGGATTGAAACAAGCCCCAAGGGCTTGGTATGAAAGATTGTCAAAATTTATTTTAGAGCATGTACATACAAGAGGTAAAATTAACAATGCTCTTTTCTTAAAATCTAATGGGAAGGATTTGTTGATTGTGTAGGTGATAACGCTCAATCTACAGCTCTCGTAGGAGTGTAAAGCGGTCGTAGTCAAATATAGAACCCAACTGGGTTGGGTATCGATCCCACAGGGAATAGCTTGGTCAACAAGTAAGCAAAGATTACTAGACTTTTAGTGCAAGTCTCGTAAAAAGGGGGGAGTTTTGTCGTGCAAGTAATGTAACCAAAGTAATGAAGTAAAAACAGAAAATAAAGGAGTAAAACGGTTTGCTTGGTTAGTTTACGATCAATGAGAATTGAGAAGTTGGGGTTATGTCCACCTTATGAGTTGTACGTCTCTATTGGCTATGAGTTGTGCGGAATTCAGACATGCATGTGCTTATAGAGAATTGTATTCGATTGTAAATCCAAGCGTCTTTCGACCTAAACAAGGACTATTTCACTTTAACTCTTTCGAGCTTAAAGCGTATCTAACGGTATAGATTCTCCAAGAGGTTAATCCAGTTACGGCACTAACTTTTTAATAGGGGATGGGACCCTATTACCTTGACATTATCTCTTTTCCAGACATATAACTTTTCTTTCGAACAAGTTAATGCTATACTGGTGTTATTCTATGCGTCTTCAGCCACAAGAATTTGCATTAAGATGAAGAGAATAATGATATAAGCAGCATACGTGTCACGAACTCACAAACTCATAGCAATAGATAGTATTTCATATGGCTTCCATAACCCCAACAGAGAAGTTTAGTTACCCATGAGTGCGAAGGAAATCACAATCGACATTGTTATTATACCACAATAAAGATCTCGTGTAGTAAAGTGTGGTAGGCATTTAGGCGTAAACTCCATTGCAAAGTAACGTTTCTCTTGTTGTGGAAAATAAGAATTGAATAGATGAAAAATAATGTCAACAATGAATTACTAAAGAGAATTGTTTTGATGGATGGATGGATGGTGGATGGATGGGAATTTATGGAATGGGGGAATTGTGTGTAATGTATTAAAATCTCTAGCAAAATAGGGTATTTATAACATCCATATCCTATTCCTACTAAGATAATGAAATACTTAACCAAATCCTACTAGGTTAATGTATCATTATCCTAATCCTAATAAATTACTGCATTATTATCCTAATCCTAATAGGTTTCTGCTAGTCCCCAAAGTCTTCAGAATTGTTGTTTTTGCCCTTGACAGATTTTCCATGCGCCACTTTTGGTCCTTGGCGTCCAAGATTTGCTTTCCTCCTTTCGTGAAGCTTTCTTTGGCGTCAAGTTATCCATAAAATATTGAATTCTACATCATTTATACCTGAAAACTTGCTAATCATGTTCGTTAGCTCATTTACAGGAAAAAGGCCTAAAAGTGCATGAATTATATAATTTGTTCTCAAAACTTGGCTAAAATATGGGTAAAATCTAGTGCTATAGGCGTGTAAATTCTCCTATCATCAGTATGTCTATGTGGATGACATCATATTTTTCTTAACAAACATTAACAAGACTCATGATTTCGCAATCCAAAATCACAATCGCAAAAACACATAGCATGAGAATCCACCTCGCAATCCAAAATCACAAAGTCTGCAGGAAAAATGAAGGTAGACACCTTCACCAACACATCATTCAAGATACCCACAGGTTATTTTACTGACCTATCTGCCATCACGAGCCTCATATTGGTTGGAGTAGGGTCACCCAACCCCAACTTTATGTAGACGGATAGTGGCATCAAATTAATGTTGGCTCCTAAATCGCATAATGCTTTAGCAAAATTCATAGATCCAACCGTGCAAGGAATAGTGAAAGCACCAGGGTCTGCCTTTTTCTGTACTAAGGACCTTGTGGCAATTGCACTGCAATGATGAATATTATCTGTCGGTTCATAGCTTACTGCCCGCTTCTTTGTTAAAAGATCCTTCATAAATTTCGCATACCCAGGCATTTTTCTAGTGCCTCTACCAACGGAACATTAATGGTCAGCTGGTTTAACATCGTCATGAATTTGCTGAACCTTGTATCATTCGCCTGCTTCTTCAATCTTTGAGGAAAAGGTGGTGGTGGAGATGGAATTGTTTTCTCCACGACTTTCTTCTCCTCTTGCTTCCTAATTTTGGTAGTCTCAGGATGCAACCTACTAGGGGTGGCGTCATGGACGTCTTGGTCAGCTTCTATGGCATTTTCTTTATTAGCCTTATCATCGTTGTCCACTACCTCGTCGACCACTTGCTTGCCTTTGGATGAAGTTTCCAGCACCTTACCACTTCGAGTAGTAATAGCCATGCATGATCCATCATTTCATAGATTTTGCACAGTGTCACTAGGTAAGGTGCCAGCCTTTCTTTGATTAAGTGCTGCTGAAAGTTGGCTATATTACTGCTCTATTTGCTTGATTAAAGTGGAATGTGAGTCAACCAATTGCTTCATTGAGGACAAGTCATTCTCCACCTCATTCACTCCCGTATTAGTTGCCTCTACTCCTTTCAATAGTTTAGCCATTATATCTTCCGTTGACATATTTCCAGAACCAGATGCAGCGGTGTCACGTCTTCCAGGAGGAACATACAAACCACTCCTGTCAGTCTTATCCTTCCAACTACCTTGATCACAGTCCTTATATCCTAAATTATCATAATAGTTCCGACCTTGTTTTCCTTGGGCATTGCCTCGGAAACTCCCCTGATTGTTCAAGTAGTTGGCTTCTTCCTCGGAATCGGATTCCTCTCTTCCTTTTGATACAACAGCTTTGACTTTTTCGGTCTTCCCTGATAATAGATGCTTTGTAAGAAGATCCATCTTGTGATCCATGTCTTGGTCGCGATCCTCTTGTCTTCGCCTGATAATTTTCATGTGATCCATGTCTTGGTCGCGATCCTCTTGTCTTCGCCTCTGCTCTACAGTCATGCCAAAAGATACAGTAGAGCTTGCTACCTCAGAATCCCTGGTATGCCAAGCTCTATTTTGCTTTGTCATCCGGTCTAGCATATCGCTTGCCTGCACAAAGGTGAGGTCCATAAATGATCCACCTGTTGCATTATCTACCACTGGCTTAGTCACAGAATTCAAAGATCTGTATAATATCTCCATCAAGTGGACATTGGTCATATGGTGATTTGGGCACCGCATAAGCTTCGTCTTGAACCTCTCCCATGTTTCATGGAGAGCTTCAGTTGGAAGCTGTTGAAAATTAGTGATCTCATCTCTCAACTGTGCTCTTTTGGATGGCGGAAGGAATCTTTCTAGGAAAGCGTCTTTCAATTGCCTCCAATTAGTAATAGAATCAGGAGTTAGCCCATTCAACCATAGAGTTGCCTCCCCAGACAGAGACAATGGAAATAAGCGTAATCGAATTGCATTCTGACCAACGCCGGGATTGTCAAATGACTTGCATATAGAAATAAAGTTGATCAGATGCATATTCGGATCATTGCCTGCTAGTCCACCAAATAATCCCTTGAGTTGAAAAAGCTGAATCATGGTGCTAGTGATATTGAACTTTGCTCCAGGTGCCAAGGGTGGCAAAATAATGGCTCCTGTGGCACCAGCTTCATCCAAATCGTCATCATCATCATCAAAAGGAATCTGCACAGCTCGGCGATCAGGACTCAATCGCACTTGACGATCTCTCCTCTGCATGAATGCCGCCATCTCAGCAGTACGCCGTGGGTTTAGTAGCTCCTCATCTCCCAGGTCCTCATCATTAGGATTTGTTGCACGGCCTGGGTTATCAATATTCTGTTGATGCACTTGAGCAGTTATCCTTTCAATTTCACGTTGTGCATCCATTCTGCCAATACATTGTGGTTCAAGATTGATAGGTAATAACGGCTGACCAGAACTTCGAGTATGGGGCATGCACTGTATAAAAACCTGCAGAAAACAAAAACAAAAACTAAAAGTAAAAGTAAGAGAATCTTTGACCAAAGGGTCTAGTAATTATCACAAACTTAATTAACACTCGTATTCCCCGACAACGGCGCCAATATTTGATAACGCTCAATCTACAACTCTCGTAGGAGTGTAAAGCGGTTGTAGTCAAATATAGAACCCAATTGGGTTGGGTATCGATCCCACAGGGAATAGCTTGGTCAAAAAGTAAGCAAACATTACTAGACTTTTAGTGCAAGTCTCGTAAAAAGGGGGGAGTTTTGTCGTGCAAGTAATATAACCAAAGTAATGAAGTAAAAATAGAAAATAAAGGAGTAAAAACGGTTTGCTTGGTTGGTTTACGATCAGTGAGAATTGAGAAGTTGGGGTTATGTCCACCTTATGAGTTGTACGTCTCTATTGGCTATGAGTTGTGCGGAATTCATACATGCATGTTACGGTACAGATTCTCCATGAGGTTAATCCAGTTACGGCACTAACTTTCTAATAGGGGATGGGACCCTATTACCTTGACATTATCTCTTTTCCAGACATATAACTTTTCTTTCGAACAAGTTAATGCTATACTGGCGTTATTCTATGCGTCTGTAGCCACAAGAATTTGCGTTAAGATGAAGAGAATAATGATATAAGCAGCATACGTGTCACGAACTCACAAACTCATAGAAATAGATAGTAGCTCATATGGCTTCCATAACCCCAACAGAGAAGTTTAGTTACCCATGAGTGCGAAGGAAATCACAATCGACATTGTTATTATACCACAATAAAGATCTCATGTAGTAAAGTGTGGTAGGCGTTTAGGCGTGAACTCCCTTGCAAAGTAACGTTTCTCTTGTTGTGGAAAATAAAAATTGAATAGATGAAAAATAATGTCAACAATGAATTAATAAAGAGAATTATTTTGTTGGATGGATGGATGGTGGATGGATGGGAATTGATGCAATGGGGGAATTGTGTGGAATGTATTAAAATCTCTAGCAAAATAGGGTATTTATAACACCCATATCCTATTCCTACTAAGATAATGAAATACTTAATCAAATCCTACTAGGTTAATGTATCATTATCCTAATCCTAATAAATTACTGCACTATTATCCTAATCCTAATAGGTTACTGCTAGTCCCCAAAGTCTTCAGAATTGTTGTTTTTGCCCGGGACAGATTTTCCATGCGCCACTTTTGGTCCTTGGCATCCAAGATTTGCTTTCCTCCTTTCGTGAAGCTTTCTTTGGCATCAAGTTATCCATAAAATACTGAATTCTGCATCATTTATTCCTGAAAACTTGCTAATCATGTTCGTTAGCTCACTTACAGGAAAAAGGACTAAAAGTGCATGAATTATATAATCTGTTCTCAAAACTTGGCTAAAATATGGGCAAACTCTAGTGCTATAGGTGTGTAAATTCGCCTATCATCAGTATGTCTATGTGGATGACATCATATTTTTCTTAACAAACATTAACAAGACTCATGATTTCGCTAAAATCATTAGTAGTAAATTTGAAATGAACATGATGGGAGAGATCAACTTCTTTTTGGGTTTGCAAATCAAACAAAAAACTGCTGGTACAATAATACACCAATAATAGTATATAAAAACCCCCTTAAAAGGTTCTCTATGGAGGAAGCGAAGGAGATAAGCACTCATATTTCCAATTTCACCAAACTGGATATGGATGAAATAGGTCCATCCATAAAGAAAAAGCTTTATAGAGGGATGATTAGGTCACTAATCTATCTCACAGTAAGTAGACCTGATATTGTTTCAGTGCTAGATTATGTGAAAGGTTTCAAGCTAATCATAAGGATTCACATATCAAGTCGGTAAAAAGAATCTTGAGATATCTCAAAGGAACCATTGATCTTGGTCTGTGGTATCCAAATGGAAGTAATTTTAAATTAGTAGGATATGTTGATGCTGATTATGTAGGTTATCTAGTGGATAAATAAATCACCACAATTTTGGCTCACTTTCTTGGAGCATGTTTAGTTTCCTAGTACACTAAAAAGAAAATTTTAGTGGCCTTGTCTACTACTAAGGCTGAATATATTATTGTTGGATCATGTTGTGCTCAATTGTTTTGGATTAAGCAACAACTAAAAGATTTTGGTATGGATTTTAGTTGTGTTACAATATTTTGTGATAATTCAAGTGCCATAAATATTGTAAAAAATCCTGTGCAACACAAAAGAACTAAGCATATTAATATAAGACATCACTTTCTTAGGGACAATATTAAGAAAGGCCTTATTTCACTTATGTTTTGCTCAACTGAAGATCAAATTGCTGATATATTCACTAAGGCACTAAGTAGGGAACACTTTGAAAAGAATAGGTTAGAATTAGAGATGATTAAGCTTGTATAAATCCCCTCCAATGATTAACTAGAAAGGATGTTTGTACTTATATGAATAACAAGGATGTTGATTAATCCAGTCTTGCACATTTAGTTATATGTCCTAATTCAAAATTTTTAGAATAAATAGATTTAAATGTGTATTAAATTGTGCAGAGATTCTGGAATATTCAAGCAATTGTACCCATGGATTTCAAGTGTTCAGGTATGATCTTACATTCTTACTTAAATACATGAGTTGAAATAGCTTAGCAAATTAGGTCCAAATGTATTAATTGTTCTAATACTAAAAGGTAACCCCCAAAAACAAAAAAACACAAGTCCTATTTTTTTAAAAACGTTTCCACCATTTTTCCATCACAGCAGCGCTATCCTTTCCCATCAATACCTTTCTAAAACCATTGAATCTATTCCCCTTATATTTCAAATTCCTCCTCTTTTCCTCCTTATATACATTCCATCATCTTCGTATTCTCTTCACCCCTAATCCATAATAACTCTAAGGTATTCTACTTTAAGTAGCAATTATATGCTCCACTCTACCTGTGGCTTCTTCTTAATACACTAAAATACTAAAATATGACCCTTCCTCTAAATTTGAATCCACTGACTTGGTCGTCCATCCTACTGCAAACATTGAATTCTTCATTTCTCCCACCATTTCAATAAAGTTATCCAATTTCTCTACTTGAACCAGCTTTAAAAACTAATGCTCTCAATTTTTTGCCAGTCCTTATTTTTCTTCCACCTCAACTCCTGAAGTTACTGATGTTGTTCCTCTTCAAATAATTAAAACTAATGATATTTCTATTGCTAATCTTGTTCCTAAAAAATCCAGATCTTATCCAAAGAGAAAACAATCTTCTTCTCCCATTGTTGTTGAAGACCATGAGGTTCCTGATAAATCACGTCCTATTGATACTTCTCCTAAAAACCTTTATACTCATCATAAAAAGCTATACGAGGAGACGTTCTTGGATGAAGCACTTTGAACCAGCAAAAATAAATGTTGTGCAACACCTAATCCTTCTATTGAATCCCCTTATCAAGATTTGTTGCTCTATTCTATGTGCAAAAGAAAAATTGTGAAATAAATTATTCCAAAACCTTTTGTTTTTCGTCCTTGCCTTTTCGACCCCAAATCCAAGGTCAAGCCTAAATCTTCCTCCTATTCTAAATCAAATAAATCAATATTTGATTCTTATCCTATGTAATGAGTTGGGTAACCCGTTTCTTCTAATACCTCTAATTTTGAGGCTACTCCGGATACCTCTATTAAACATGACAAAGATTTTGAAATTTAGGAAACCCCTGTAGTCCTTGTTTCTAAGTTGGATCAAACTCTTCAATTTCAGAAAAGAAATATAGCTCATGGAAGGGTATTTACAGGCTTTTGAAGCCCTGCAATGGAGATTTTATTAAATAAGTTGGAGATAAAGGGGTGGTAATATTTGTTTCTTCAAGGAGATCTCCAAAGTAAGTTTGGGAAAGTTGAGGTGTATGAGTTATACACCAATAGGATTGAACATGGAGAGTTAACTACTATTGTAAGAGGGTTACCTATTAATTTAGTGGATGATGATATTTTTGGGATCTTGTACATTCCTATAGGGGGATGAGGCAATTACGTGAAGTTTGAATGGGCCCCTTTAGATAATCTTTCCTCGAGAATTAGATATTTACAAAAAATTCTTTGGTGATCCATACTGTAACGCCCCAAATCTAGTACCCTTAATGCTACACGATACTCATGACCCTGAAGGACCATAAGCTAACCCATTTTTGTATCTGTAATTGGGCACTGCATAATATACTGTATAAATATGGAAAAGGGATGAAAGGCCATACGGTTCAAATATTTGATAAAACATAATATCTGGAAATACGGTATATCAATACTAAAATAAAACTGAAATAACTAACTAAACATGCTATAGTCTAGAAGCCTCTAAACTGTCTAAAAACTGTAGAGTTGATGGGACATATACCCAACTAACTCCGAACTACTGAAATAATAAAGTAATAATAAATGTATCAATACGATTGAATGTACTGGTATGCAAGTGAGGTGGGCTGAATGCAAGGGGTTTATATGCATAAATAATACTAACTGACGGAATAAAATGAATATGAGAATACATGCATGAATACATGAATTGTAACTGAGATCATAACATCACTGAATCTGAATACTGATAACATAAGTTTTGTATAATTGATATACTATTATCTGAATGACTGTGTCTGACAATCCTATTTCTGATTGAACTAGCTGAGTTTCATACTGAACTGGGTGACTGTATTTGACAGTCCTAAATTCTATAGAACTATTTCAGTTCTATTATTGAGACTGAGACTGAGACTGAGACTGAGACTGTATCTATGGGAAGTAATCATCTAATTGATATTCCCTTAATAAGCTATTATAGTTTAATTGCGGCCCAATCTATAACCCCAATTAGAAGGGTATCAATACCACGCCACTGGTAAGGATAACGTGTGAGTGATACCTCATCTAACAGGTACTCTAAGGAGAACAGGGGCACCCTCATATAACAGGTTAAGCCACCTCATCTACCCTCAACTAGTAGGTTTAATGTCTCAATCTATGGTGGCTTCGTAGTCTTGGAGTACAAGGATTGCTTCCACGAATCGCACCCTCTAATAACAGGTGGGTTCCCATCCTTGGGCTCACTCGGTGCTAAATCCTACTCCCATCTGAATAGACACTGAATATGATTAGCTAAACTAAACTGGACTGTGTTCATTAAGTTACGTTAACTGACGGAATATTACTGAGATCAGATACCTAACTGAGATTACTGAGATTATTGAGATTACTAAGATTACTGAGTTTTCCTAGGTCATGAGACTAACTGAATGCTACTGAACATGGCTTGATTGAGAGTATTTGAAAAACTGACACTAGCTCTAGGCAGACAGCTAAATTTTTGGGTATAAATACCTCCAGGAATCGATAGCATGAAACTAACAAGACATGGCATTTCTTGACACATAACCATAGTAAATAATTCATAGTACAATCATTGGGGATTTTCTTGAAGTATTCACTTACTATAAGCTTACACGTGAATAGGAATGCATGTAAACATATCATAATTTCACAATCCTAATCTCATGAGAATTACATCAATCCATTACAAAGCATAATAATACATGGGAATCATATCGAACATAAGGGAGAAACACGGATTCATCAATTTGGTCACAATTGAGTCATAAGGCATAATTCCTATTCTCTTAGGCATTTTATCAAACACCTTCTATGCATATCTTTAGGCTTATGCATGAATATTGAATTAATATATCATGGCAACATTTTACACTTCCAATTAAAGAATTTCAACCACATACTAACATATTTTCATTCTATTCATTAAAGACTTCAACTTAGAAATCAAGCAACAACATAAACATAGATATAATTCAATTCGTAACATGAAACCCAATGTTTATATTTCAAATAGGGTTTCTTGAGCTTCATAGGTGAAAGGAACCCATGAATCAACACTTGACATACCTAGGTGGATGATTTCGTGAAGATTGGTGGAGGAAAGCTTGAATTATTGACTTGGAATTAAACACCTAGGGTTTCTTGTTCCTAGGGATTGATCTGTGAGAGAAACCCTAATTTGGTGTTATAGATGAATAATGAAGTTATGAGCTCTGGTCTTGTTTAATTAGGGGTTAAAATAGGTTGAAAAAAACCCAAATACCCTTTTAAAAATGGCTTAAAATCACTTATCAGAAGTGGAAACATTTTGGGCAATGGTCCATTGCTGGCTCGACGGTCCGTCAGTCCTGACCGTCGCACTTGGCTAGAACCCAAACTTTCTGCCGCGTCTGTGATAGTTTGGACAACAGTCCATCACTAGCTCGACAGTCCGTCAGTCCTGGCCGTAATACTTGAATAAAAGTTGGGTTCACTGCCTTAGTCACGATGACTTAGGAGACAGTCTGTCGCTAGCCTGATGGTCCATCGGCCTAACCATCACTTTTGGGCAGTTTCGATAGATCTCTGCAAAACATCCATAAATTTTTACTTCGATACTGGATTTGAATAAAATTGGTATCGTTGGAAAGCTATTTCAATTTCTCACATGATAAAAGTTGAAATTAGGGAAATTCAGTATAATTTAAACATTAATTATTTAGGAAGTCAGCACTAACTCTTTTTGATACTAGATTTGACTTAAAGAAAGTTTGGGGTATTATAATATCTCCACCTTGGGAATATTCATCCTCGAATGGGACTGATTAGACTAGGAAAGCTGATAGACTAATCTTACTTAAGGGACGTGAACATTTAAGCATGTCTATGTGACTAGAACTTCAGATATACTGAAATTTCATACCGAATAAGTATGTCTAATGCATGGATATGTAACGTATAGTCTTCATTAATACAAGACTAAAATTAATGAGAATATGAGTTTCTTATGATAAGAATGCATATCTAAGCCATGAATACACGACTGACATAATACATGAATATATGACTGGATATGAAAGGGAATTCGATACCAAGTTTATAACTGAAATATGAACATGAAACTGAATAAGCTTAAGGAAAGCTATTACCTTAGGCTGAGTCTGAGTTTGCGGAGAAGAGGTGAGGATACTTGGTCTGCATTTCTGCTTCTGCTTCCTAAGTAGCTCCAATGGATTGATTCCACAAAAGAACTTTGACTAAAGGGACTTCTTTGTTCCTAAATCTACGAGTCTGGTAGTTAAGAATATCAACTAGGATCACTTCAAAAGAAAGGTTGTTCTTAATGTCTAAGCCCTCTACCGGGACTACAAGAGTTGGGTCACCTATGCACGTCTTTAGCAAGGAGACATAGAACACTGAATGAACTGAGGCTAGATCTGAAGGCAATTCGAGCTCATAAGCTACCTTACCAAAATGACTGAGAATTTTAAAGGGACCTACATATTGGGGTTTGATCTTTTCCTTCTTGCCGAATCGCTTCACTCCCTTCATGGGAGAGATTTTCAAGTACACATAATCACTAATCTCAAACTCAAGATCCTTTCTGGGCATATCTGCCTAAGACTTCTGTCGGCTCTAAGCAGCCCAGAGTCTTTCTCGAATTAGCTAACTTTCTCTAAGATGTCAAATACCACGTCAGGCCCTACTACTGCGGCCTCACCCACTTTGAACCAACCGATTGGAGATCTGCACCTCCTACTATAGAGAGCTTCAAATAGAGCCATCTAAATACTAGAATGATAGCTTTTGTTGTATGCAAACTCAATCAAAGGTAAGTGGTTATCCCAAATCCCCTTGAAATCAATTGCACACTCCCTTAGCATATCTTCCAAGGTATGAATGGTCCTTTTTGCTTGACCATCTATCTGAGGATGAAAGGTTGTACTGAGATAAACTTGGGTACTAAGACCCTTTTGGAATGTTTTCCAAAAGTGAGAGGTGAACTAGGTACCTCTATCTGAAACAATAGACAACGAAACACTGTGAAATCTAGCCAACTCCCTGATATAGAGTCTGGCATAATCCTCGGCTGAATAAGAGGTATGGATTGTAAGAAAATGAGTTGAGTTGATCTTCTTATGTACAATGACCCAAACTGAATCATGTTGATGACGAGTATGAGGAAAACCTGTCACAAAGTCCATGTTCACATCTTTCCACTTCCAAGAGGGAATACTGAACTCTTACATAGACCCACTAGGCTTTTGATGCTCTATATTAACTCACTAACATGTAGAGCACTTAAGGACAAACTCTACAATATCTCTCTTCATCCTACCCCACCAATAGATCTCTCGCAAGTTGTTGTACATCCTAGTAGCCCCTAGATAAATAGAGTAGCGTGAACTATATGCTACTGCAAGAATTTGTTACATCAAATCATCTACAACTCGAACATATAGATAACCCTGACAATGGATAACACCATCTCCCCCTTGGGAGAAAACCTCTACCTTCTAATCTCTGACCGACTCTTTCAAGTTTACAAGATTGGGATCCCTATCTTGCTTTTGTTTTACCTCAGACAAGTTCATCTATGATCCTAGACTTAAAAGACTCACTACCAGAAATTACCCCTATGGCAGCATTTCAAAAGTCGTTGTGATTGATATAAAAACCATTACCATAGAGCTACCGCAATGATTTTATATGCGCTGCATATGTGGACGTTGGGATAGGCCTATCGCAATGACATTTGGAACAGTTACAAAAACCATTTCAATAGGTTTACCTATTGCAACAGTTTTTACAACTCCTATTGAGATGGTTCAAATTATCTATTGCAACAGTGCTTCACCGTTGTAATACAATCTATTGCAATGATCAGAAACTGTTGCAATAGATTGTCTTGCAATAGTTGAGAGATGTTTCAATAGACTCTATTGCAATGGTAAAAAACCGTTGCAATATATTCTATTGGAACGACAAAAAAGCATTGAAATAACCCTATTGCAATAATGATTGATCTTTTGTAATGGTTTTTCACTACCTATTGCAACGATTTTTGAATCTTTTGCAATATTTTTTTGGCACCAATTATTGCAGCTAGTTTAAATACCAATTGATATTTAGAGAGAGAGAATTACATTAATACACAATTATATATACACATCACAACAAAATCTTTCATTCATAGTTCAAATTAAAATATCCAACAAACTAGTAATCTAAATCGAAAAGCAAAATGTTAAAGTCAAATGGTCATTAGTTTTCCGATAAAGTATCAAGTTCGAGTGGCGATAAGTTTCACAAAATTCAATATAAAAAAGATTGATACTAAAATATCTATCAATAATTCGAAAATTTTCTCAAGTAAGGTCATTTTCTTCATCACTTTCTTCATCTCCTCCTTCATTTTGAATATCCATAAAAAGAGAAAAAAAATCTAAATTAGTACTGAAATGACAGCATATTTAATATTCAATTAGAACATAGAAAAACACCTATAAATAGAGCATAAATAATCTTAATAGCAAATGAATAAATTATTTATATAAATTAGTAAAAAGAAAATATAATTCACCAAAACTAAATCAAGAAACAAAAACAAAAAGAGAGAGGAATAATTAGTAACTCAAGAAGATGAACAAATTTATACCCCAAGAATGAACATACAAATGAGAAAGAACCTTGCCATAATTGTAGAGAAACTAATGCAATAACATGAAAGGAATTACTTAAATGGTGAATAATTTGCAATTCAAAATTGGTCAAAGAGAATATTGTACATATTTTAACATATATCAAGTGTTCGATTGTAAAAAAGTTTAGCTATGGTATCTAAATCTATCCAAACAATATACCATGAGGATGGTTAGACCATTGTAGTTTTGGCCATGATTCAGCTCATGTTTGAGCCATGACAAGCCCTCACTTATTGACAAGTAGACGCTTCTTTGTGACCGTGCCCTTATGCAAAGAGGTGAGCCAGGTGTATCTTGTTGCAGTAGGGTGAAAGCCTAAAAGAAATGGCTCAAACTACAGCTGACAAAAAGGAAGCATGCAATTATATCAAGGAGGTTGCTAACCGGTACAAAAGTCTTAAAGATGATTCAGCTCATGTTTGAGACAGGAAAAGCCCTTACTTGTGGACAAGTAGATGCTTCTTTGGCACCGTGCCCTTATGCAAGGAGGTGAGCCAGATACAGCTTACTGCAGTAGGGTGAAAAGCCTGAAAGGAATGGCTCAAACCACAACTGACAAAAAGGTAGTATGCAATTGTGTCAAGAAAGCTACTAATCGGTACGCAAGTCTTAAAGATGATGCATCACAAGCTCTTCCCAGTAAGTGTGGTGTCACATTATTGGATACCCCTATCTCTAAAATCGTTAACTGTGATGCGTAAGTTACATTCTTTAAGCATTTAGACACAAGTTTCAATATTAAAAATTTCTTTTCTGATGTAAATTTTTTTCTTTCTTTTCTATCCACAACATTAGTTACAAAAACACATCAGGAAAACTATGAGTACGCATCTTCATGAAAATAAAAAAGATGACTTCTCAATGGCCCCTTATAGGCTTATACGTATATCGTCTACCTATATTGTACTTCTTTCCTTGTATATGTAAAATAATGGTTTTGGAATTCACCTTCATGACATCTAAGAGCCATTTTTCAATACTACTCTAAGCTTCATAAAGTTATTCAAGCTTTGCTATGCGGATGCCAACATTAAGAATAGTTATAGTAGTTTCATTACTTAAAAGAGGAAAAACTAGGAAAAATAAACAAGTAACAGTGCTAATGATCCTATTATATAAAAGGTTAAAACACGAGAAGGCACAACTCGACAACAAAAATACTTCCAAAGAAAACAAGAAAAAAGTTAATTCCCATCAAACAATATACCATGAGGAGTTTGACATTATTAGCACCACTCTATAATATGCATAGTAGTTTGCGATTCAAAACCCTAACTATTCAGCCTTAACAAAAATTTCAAAACCACACATCCACATTTTACAGGGCATTTCATGGACAAAATAATACAGACAAAGTAATTTTAAGAACCTTGGATCATAACAGCTATATATTTCCACAATTACACTCATTATGTAATTAAATAGTACTCTTACCAATTCTTGAACTATCTTTTCTATACATATCAGGAATTGTCTTTTACAAATAAATTACTGAGAAAAATATAAGATAAAAGAGAGCAAATAATCTTTCTTGACATTTAACAGTCTTTCTTAAAAATAGACAAATTCTCATGCTAAAAAGAAGAAGAAGAAAGGGCAAGAAGAATTAAAAAAGAAAATAGACCTTTATTATTACTTCCAATAAATGGATGATTAATTTGTTGAATAACATCCTCTTCCCTTAACGAATGAGCATTAAATCTTAGCATAATAGGATCAAGTGTTAATCCAGGATTTTGACGTTGCAATTGTTCAATGATGTTCATTGTAATATCTCATTCAATGTCATCTCTTTGAGCCTACATTCTTTTTTGTATCCTCTCTTCCAATTCATCCATTCTCTTTTCTACCAATTCATCCTTAGCAATATTTGAAGAGGGTCCAGAATCACTTGTTTTTTGTTTCAAAAGAGACTTGGTCACCCCGCGTCCGGATATTCTTACTCGACCTGGATGATCAGGACCCATAATTGTTGTGAATGGATCAACTGATTGACTACCATCTTTACTTTCTTGAGTTTCTACTCTCTCCATTTCAATCTACAAGTTAGATCCAAAATGAGTAAGTAAATTAAGTTGATTCAATATTTAATAAAGAACAAATGATCTTGATCAATTTTGAATTATAAAATGTCATACTATTTTATTTGTAATATCTTCAGATGAATCCTTGTACACTCGGCCAGATTTCCTTCTTCTAGCATCCACAAAGAATTCCTTATTTGACACAGGACTAGAATTTTCCTTCTTTTTTTCCTAGTTACACGCAAGTTATCATTAAAAAAATTTCAAGTCAACAAGTTCATAGTAACAAATATGAAAGAACACTAAACCTCTTAGATTACTGCAAAACTTATTTTGCCAATAGTGTGAGGATGCTTCTACATTTTCTAATTCTGTTTGTTAGCATCGAACTTATCCTGCAAGATACTTGGTAGAGATCAATCTAAAAAAAACAAATTAAAGTAGTGATTATGGACCAAAGTAATAACTGTACATATTCATATCATACCTTAGCTTCTTTGGAGTTTCAATACTGAAGCATATCCATAAATACAGGTTCTGGAATAGTTTTAGGCCTTTTTGCCATTCAAATTTAATCATTAGGGTAGGAATAATACTATTCTTTATTAAACCTGGACTTTTACCCTATTAAAGCAGAATCAATTATATTCATAGGCTATTTTTTTCATTTTTGGGAATGTCATATTTCTCCTGTAATTTGGTGAAATTTGGTAAATGTAAAAACTGTGAAATAATTTGAACTAGAAATTAGAATAGTGATAACTTTGAATCTGGATATAGCTCCACATATCATCATGTGTCTTCAAATTTGTCCAACTAAGATTAAGAGGACAAAATGTCCTATTCCTTGCCAAAGTGATAAGAAAACTGCTAAACTCGGTGACTACTGCTTTAGTAGGACCAATAGGCTGATTCAACTCATCTAGTACTATTAGTTGATGCTTAGTTCGTCCGTGTACTTCTGCCATTTGTGAAGCGCCTTTTTTCTTTTGTTAATTGAAGGTCCTACAATAATATGAACAACAAAATTACTAGAATGCAAATCATTTTTGAAATAGTATAAACTAAAATTTATGTATTCTTTCCTTATCTAGATTGTTCATTTTCTTCAAAATTAGAAAGTTGTGACTAATCTTGTTGAACTTGTTTGAGTGATGGTTGTGATGCACGAGTAGTGTAATTTGACAATTCTAGTTGTTTCTCTACTGGTGCTATTGGTAAGATAGGATCCTGAATCACCTGTTGCATTTGTTTTTCTACTTGGGATCTAACTGAAACATTGTTTGACTTCTCTTTCTGCTTATGATGATTTTCCTATGCATTTACATAACTTGTATTCTTCTTCTTCTTCAGTTCCAGTATCTATTTGTTTTGTAAGGCTGCTAGTGATCCAGCTGAAACAAAGCTCTTAACTTTCTGGTGATTCATGATTTTTCAACTCAAATCTGCAATTTCAAATATATAATAAAGGTTGAGTACTCTAATTCCAAAAAACAACCATCAATGAACAATGTTTCTTGTTTCATTTTGGACAAAACATACTAACAGAACATACTAATACTTTCAGTAGTATGCAATTTTTGGTTGCGGTAAATTGCCAATAATAAAGAAACAATAATCTGCAATAAGGAAATATCAGCTTGGAAGATAGAGAACAAAGAGTTGTACTCTAAGAAGTAGAAATACTTGACAATTGCTCAAATATTCCTTTAGGTAACTTTTTGACGAAAGGGCTTCAATAATTCCCCATTAGAGGTCAAATGCTGGATGTACTACTGCATTTTCAACACTATACAATACCTACTCTTGTTTTGTCATTGCTATAAAAGAAGAAAAATGCAACCACTATATCAAGGGTTCAAAGCTGGTTTAGCACAAAAGAATAACACACCACTACTGCTACACCATCCTCAATATCAAATAAAATGGGATCAATTATATGAATCACCACCATCTGTATTGCTCTATTCAAGATAGCATATAGACGGGAGAGTAGATATTAATATCCAAGTAAGCTCAAATGTATTTTAAACATTGAAAATGTAACACACAATTGAGGAGCTATTCAGATCCAAATCTGATGAGAAAACCAATGTTTAGTGGCCAAATAAGAGGTGTTGGTAATATTTTTAGTTCAGTAGCAGGTGCATTTTCTGGTGAAGACAAGTCTAGTTCAATATCTAGAGATTCATCACTTATTGATTTGAAACTTGGAAGTTTTATTGATCATGTAGATGCAAATATCATCAAGTCCCTTAGGAGTATCCCTAGTTTCACTACTGCTGAGTCCATTATTCCAGCTAAAAGAATGAGAGTTGGAGGTGTGAACTCACACAAAACATTTTAATAAGTCCAAGGTTTTAGGAAGGATCTTAGTCCCTGTAAGTACTATCATAAGAGTCAGAAAGTATGAGAGGTTTACTCAAAGACTCCTAAAGTTATTGTGAATAACATTTAGTAGAGGTTTTGTCAGTATTACAGCAGGTACTACTTGTGTCTACCAACGCAGAATTCTTAATTTGTTAACACTTACTAATAATGGACTAGTTGGGGCTAGCTATACTACTTCTCAATAATTGTTCATATCTATTTTAATTCTACTTGTGTCTAAAATTTGTGAAATATGTACAATATCTTTTTAGCATACTTTTTTAACCTCTGTGAATAATTTGATTGATTATAGCATCTTTATTTGCAAGTTTTATGAGTCAGCTATTGTCTTTCTTGTTTTGTAGCAGTAAAATATATTATTTTCTTTGTAGCTTATGTAAATTAGTCCTGATACTTTACTTAGGTTTCATCTACTGGCTGAGTTTGATAATGGAAAATAAAGTTGCATGAAACGTCTTGCAGGTCATAATGAGTGTTGAAGCAAGCCCCATACTAGTTTGTACTTAGGCTACTAGTTGTTTCAGTTATTTTTCTTTCAAAGTAATCCTTAATTTTGCATATTGTAGTTCCCCTCTCTGAAATGAAACTCGCCATAGATGTATAACTACTATTTTTCTTGACTATTTCTTGTAACCCATGTTCTATTAGTATATTTTATCACCAAAACTAGCACCAAGAGGGTGCTAAAATCTGTCTATGATTGAAAGACTTGATCTCCTATGTATATTGCAGGACTGCAATATTGATTAGTAAGATGGACTTTTCTAGGTTAATGGTCCATGCTCAACAGATAGAGAAGCAGAAGATTTAGGAGAGGGAGAGAAGGAAATAAGAGGACTAGGATGGGTAGTTTTAACTTAAGTCAGCCAAAGTCAGGGGGTGGTAACCATCCTCAATTTCAATAAAGGTCTTCAGCCCTAGCACCCTTTTAAGCCAGTGCCCCAGTACCTAAATTCAGAAATGACAATAGGGATAGGGAACCAGGCTCTAAGTCCCAAGTCAATATTAGCAGTGCTCATACAAATCTTCTATGACATAAATATGGCAAACACCATCAGGGTGAGTGTAGAGTAGGTAGTGATGTGTGTTTTAGGTGTGGCAAGCCAAGCTATCAAATTTAGGAGTGTCGGGTAGTTGCTCAGAAAGGTCGATATGCGCTAATAGGGCCAGTCCCATCAGTCGTCAGTTCTATCCGATCTCCCGACTCATTAGGGAGATACTTCTAGTGATACCAGTGGTTATCTTTTGAACAGATTATATGCTCTTAAGTCCCACCAAGATGAGGAAAATTCTTTTGATGTATTTACTAGTACGTTGCAGGTCTTTCACTTACATGTTTATACTTTACTAGACCCTGGAGCTTCTCTTTCTTTTGTGACTCCATATATAACTATCAAATTTAGAGTCAGTCCTAAAACTCTAGTAGATCTCTTTTCAGTGTATACCCCAGTAGGTGTTTCCATTATAGCCAGACAGGTATGCAGGAACTGTCCAGTCATAATATCTCAGAAAGTTACCTCAGTTGATCTTGTAGAGTTAGAGATGATGGATTTTGACGTTATTCTCGGCGCGGATTGGCTCTACTCATGATATGCCTCAGTTGATTGTAGAAATAGAATAGTTCATTTTCAATTCCCAAATGAATCGGTCCTTGAATGGAGGGGTAGTACCACAGCTCTTATGGGTCAGTTGATTTCATACCTTAAAGCAAGAAAGATGATATCAAAGGGATGTATTTACCATATTTTGTGAGTCAAAGACTAACTCAGAAACTTCAACTCATGAGTCAGTTCTAGTAGTAAATGAATTCTTAGATGTATTTCCTGAAGATCATCCCGGAGTTCCTCTCGAAAGGGAAATCGACTTCGAAATAGACCTTTTTCCAGATACTCAACCTATATTTATTTCACCATACAGAATGGATCCAGCAGAAGTCAAAGAGTTAAAAGAACAGTTAAAGGATCTCCTAGATAATGGATTCATCAGACCTATTTTATTCGTGCATAAGAAAGATGGTTCTCTCAAAATGTACATAGACTACCATCAGTTGAACAAAGTCATAGTCAAGAATAAATATCCACTTCCTAGAATTGATGATTTATTTGATCAACTTCAGGGTGTCAGCTATTTTTGAATGATAGACCTCAAATTAGGCTATCATCAACTCAGGGTCAGGGAATATGACATTTTGAAAATAACTTCTTGAACCTGATATGGTTACTTTAAATTTCTAGTCATGTCCTTTGGTCTGACCAATGCCCCAGCAGCCTTTATAGACCTGATGAACCAAGTGTTCAAATAGTACTTGGACATATTCATCATAGTCTTCATTGATGACATTTTTGTTTACTCTCACAAAAAAATGATTATGTAGACCACCTCAGAATAGTACTTCAGACTCTTAGAGCTCAACAGTTGTTCTCTAAATTTGGTAAGTGTGAATTCTGGCTAAGATCAGTAGCTTTCCTTTGCCATATTATTTCTGGTAATGGCATTAGAGTTGATCCTCAAAAGACCGAGGTGGTGAGAAATTTGCCTAGACCCATATCTCCATCAAACATCAGAAGTTTCTTAGGTTTAGTTGGCTATTACCGTTGATTTGTTGAAGGGTTTTCTTCTATTGCATCCCCCATGTCTAGATTGACTCAGAAGAAAGTTAAGTTTCAGTGGTCAGATTCATGCAAAGAGTTTTTAGGAGTTAAAGACTCAACTCACCTTAGCCTCAGTCTTGACTCTCTAGATGGTTCAAATGGTTTTTTTATATACTGTGATGCATCCAGGGTAGGTTTAGGTTGTTTCTTTAAGCAGAGAGGTAAGGTCATAGCCTATTTCTCTAGACAGCTTAAACCCTATGAGAAGAATTACCCTACTCATGATCTGGAGCTAGAAGCAGTAGTATTCTCCTTAAAGATTTGGAGGCATTACTTGTATGGGGTGCATGTAGATGTGTTCACAGACCACAAACTTTTGTATGTGTTCTCTCAAAAAGATTTGAATTTGCTTCAGAGAAGGTAATTAGAGTTATTAAAGAATTATGACATGAGTTTTTTGTATCATCTGGGAAAGACCTATGTAGTAGCTGATGCTCTCAGTAAATTGTCTATGGGAAGTGTTGCTCATGTTAAGGATGGTAAGAAGAAGTTATCTTAGGAAGTCCATCAGCTTGCCCGACTAGGTATCTACTTAGTCAACTCATTAGAGGGTAGTGTGTGGGTACAGAGTAGCTCAGAATTATCCCTAGTTTCCTATGTGAAGGAAAAGTAGGATAGAGATTCCTGTCTAGTTAAGTTGAAAGAATCAATCAGAGACTAGAAAGTTAAGGTTTTCTCCCAGGGGGAGATGGTGTTTTGCATTGTCAGGGTAGATTGTGTGTGCCTGGTGTAGATGATTTGAGGCAAAGAATTCTTTCAGAAGTGAATGTTGCATATTACTTTATTCATCCAAGGCCCACTAAGATGTACCACAATTTACGAGAGATCTATTGGTGGAGTGGACAGAAGTGAACATCGATTTTATGATAGGTTTGCCACGTACCCATCATCAGCATGATTCTATTTGGGTCATCATAGATAGGATAACCAAATCAGCCCATTTCTTGCCAGTACATACCTCTTATTCAGCCGAGGACTACTCCAAACTCTATATCAGAGAGTTGGTCAGGTTACATAGAGTCCCTGTGTCTATTATCTCTGATAGAGGTACCCAGTTTAACTCTCACTTCTAGAAAGCTTTCCAAAAGGGTCTTGGTACCTAAGTCCATCTCAGTACAGCTTTCCACCCTCAGACAGATGGTCAAGCAAAAAGGACCATTCAGACTCTTGAAGATATGCTGGGAGATGCGTTGTTGATTTCAAGGGTAGTTGGGATGACCACTTGCCTTTGATTGAGTTCGTATACAATAAAAGTTATCATTCTAGTATCCATATGGCTCCTTATAAAGCTCTCTACGGTAGGATATGTAGATTTTTCATTGATTGGTTTGAAGTAGGTGAGGCCACAGTAGTAGGGCCTGATATGGTGTTTGATGCATTATAGAAGGTTCAGTTGATCAGAGAAAGGCTTAGGGCGGCCCAAAGAAGATAGAAATAGTATACAGATGGAGAAGAAAGGACCTCAAGTTTGAGGTCAGTGATCTTGTGTACTTGAAAATATCTCCTATGAAAGGAGTGAAGAAATTCATCAAGAAAGGAAAACTCAGTCCCCGATATGTCGGTCCCTTCAGAATTCTCAGTTATTTCAGAAACGTAGCTTACGAGCTTGAGTTTCTATTAGATTTAGCCTCAGTACACCTAGTGTTCTATGTCTTGTTGTTGAAAAAGAGTATTGGTGATCCATCGGTAGTTGCTCCCTTAGAAAGTGCAGAGATTTAGAACAGTCTTTTCTTTAAGGAAGTTACAGTCAAAATTCTTGATCATCAACTTCGTAGACTAAGGAACAAAGAAGTTCCACAAGTTAACGTTCTTTGGCGGAATCAGTCCGCTGAGGGAGCCACTTGAGAAGCGGAGACACATATGTTAACCAAGTACCCTTATCTTTTCCCCGCGAATTCAGATTCGGTATATGGTACTAATCTTATTAATATTTCTCTCTATCATGCTCAGTTTTAGTTACACATCATGTTCATGTCAGTCGTGTATTTACAAATCAATTCAGTCATGTAATCCATGCATCATATCATTAAACACCACCATTTTGACCCTTAGCACGTTGCGGAGTTAGTGTAAATAGCAATTGTCAATTTATAGTATTGCTCCACGATAGTGGCGCACCTCGCCCTAGGCCCAGTTCATAACTGTCCAATTTCAGTAAGGCAGCGTGATCATGGCGTACCGCAGCAATGGTGAAAATCATAATCAAAGGGGTACCATAATTACTTCGTGTCGCGCCGCCAAGCCAGTTACCAATTATCATTTTACAGTGAAACGGTGCGATAGTACCATATCTCGCCAGGTGCCTATTTTGGAAATATGGGCAAAAATTAAAAGTTTTGTCCAAGGGTAAAACAGTTCTTTCCCCTAATTTTAATCCACCCAGGTATGCTTTTAATCCCTAAAAACATTTTTAAACTCATTATTTTAATTATTTTCCCCCAAATCATGAAGCTTTCTATCCCAAATCAAGAACCCTAGCTCTCCAATTTCAAGGCCAATCCTCAAGAAATCACCAAGAACTTCAGGAAATTCATCAATTAAGGTATGTTAAATGTTCATCCATGGATTCCTTTCATCCATGAAGCCCAAGTAACCCTTTTTAATCACCAAGTTATAATCTTTTAAAGTTATTATATTTTAAATTATGATTTAATCCATGAATCTCCATGCACTATTGATTTTATACCATGTTACTATGAAATTATCGTTACTATTTAGTTCTCCATGTGTTAATATTATTATTTATTGAATTATGCCATAATTTAGTACTATTATGTTGAATTCATGCTATTCTTGTAATTTCCATTGCATTCCTATAATTCTTTTAAACCATGAACTACAAGTGTTTGATAAAAAGCCTAAAAGAGTGATTTATTTAATAAAAGTCTTCATGTTTTGATCTCCCAGTTTTAGTGTCATTTTACTATTATTGTTTTGAGTCCAGGGGGTATTGAATACCCGAAATCCATAGTTGTTTACTTAGTCTAGTAACAGTACATTACAGAATAGTATTCAGAACATACTATAAGCATTATCAGAACAATCAGATATCAGTCAATAAACCCAGAACAATCTAGTATTTCAGTGTTTTTCAGTTGGGAGTAGGATTTAGCATCGAGCAAGTGTAGGGATGGCGTCTTCACCATCAGATAGGCAGAGTCGCTAATAGAAATTCATATACTCCAAAACTTCATAGCCAGCGTAAAATATGAGAAGTCACCATTAGATTAGGATTGACTATCTTGCAGGGGTCACTTGTCAGTTCAGGCTTGACACCCTTAGTCCTTAAGAAATTATATCAATTTAATATATCCACACAGCCATTGTTAATACCCATGTCACGGTATTAACACCCTTCCAACTGAGGTTATAGGTTTGACCCCGATTATCTCAAATTGGGGAATGTCAATTAGATGATACCTCCCGCATTCTCAGATATAGTCTCATGTACAGTCTCAATTCAGTTATGCAGTCTTAGAGTTGCTTGACCAAAGCATATAGATATCAGTATTTTTTAGTACTTTAGTTTATAGATTTTACTCAATCCATGCTATATGCTTGTTCATACATTCCCAGTGTCCACAGATTTTTATGTATCTTCAGTATTTATAGACTGTCATGCATACTCGGTATTTATAAACTCTCCACATTTTTAGTATCTACAGATTCCATGTTCTCTACTCAGTACTCCATGTTTTAGATGTATATTCAGTTAATTATTAGTTCTGTTTAAGAAACCATGCCTATCAGCCTACCTTCTTTCCTATAAGGTGTTTAGGTGTTGACGCTTAGTTCTCGGACCGCGCTTAGACTTCACTTCTCAGGATATCAGTAATACAGTAATAGTGGTGAGTCCTCACCATTTGAGGATGGATTATTTTACTTCATATCTCTATTTCAATAGTTAGCAGAGTTAGTTGGGGGCCTATCCCATCAACTCATATTCAGTCAGTGACATTTAAAGTCTCTTCAGACATTAAAGTCAATTATTCAATATTCAGACATTATAGTTAGTTATCCAATTTATCATTATTTTATCAGATTCAGTCATTTGTTTCTATAGACTTATATTTTAGTTTGAAATTCAATTATTAAAACCTTATGGAATGTCAGTATTCTTTCACATTTATGATCATGTTATTTAGTGCTCACAGCAGGTACCAGCTCATGGGTTAGTTTGTGGTGTCTCAGGACTATAAGCATCGTGTGACGACTAGGGGATACTCTTGGGTCATTACAGGCATCCCGAGCTTTTGAATGAAATCTATATCAATTAATGAAATATGCGCTATATCTATTTGCCACTATATTGGGCCCCTTAGCTAGCCATTTTAAATAACGAGATACTTCAAAATTTTTAACTTTCTATTCAAACCAACTACTAAATTCATGACTATGATTCATTGCTCTTGACTATGCTTTGGATCTACTATGATTACTCATTGAATTCTTATGTTCCCTACAATCAAGAATCGTGCAAATAAAATTACTAGGCCTTTATAAAAGGATGTTCATGTACCTTAAAATAACCAAATACATGAAGTTTAATATGTAAATATCTTACTCGGTGAACTTTTAGACTTCTTCATCTCCCGTGTTAAAAAGGACATATCGATGTGCTTCATAACGTAACTTTGAATCCATTAAGAAAGTGCAGTTTTTTTTTCTCAGATCTAATTGGATGACCATTGTTTGGGAATATAGGTGAAAATTCTGAATGCATTCTCCATCTTTAGTTTGGTACCTACTAAATCATGTCTTCATACCATCATGTAGGTATCTTGAACAAAAAATCATTCACTCTTCAACCAAATAACCCTCTGCTGTTGACGCTTCTGAACAAGATCGATTATGAATGAGCGCCCTGAGATAGCATAGGCTTCTCTCAATAAAATACATCCAACGAAGATGATGGGACCCCCAAAATTAATTTCATTCACCAAATGAATAGGAAAATGTAGCATTATATAAAAAAATATTGATGAAAAATCATTTTAAGTTTAGATGTAATTTCACCAATTTTAGACTCCAATTTTTCAAGATCTCTCGGCCTAATCACCTTACTACATATGGATCTAAAGAAATTGCCCAACCTAATCAATGTCAATGAAACATTCTTGGGCAGAACTTTTCTAACAGCAACCTAGAGCAAGTGATGCATTATAAAATGAGCATCATTACTCTTGTACCCTGATATTTTCATATCCTTAATATGCACGCGATCTGATATATTTGAAGTACACCCTTTAGGTAATTAGACATTTTTCAAGAAACTGGAAAACAATCTTTTCTATTTTGATTCATGGAAAAAGAAGATTGACCCAAGCTTACATTTCCATTACTATCTTCTACTGGTTGTAGCTCCTTTCGTATTCCTATTTCTTGTAAGTCATATTAAGAATTTACATGATCCTTTGACTTCTCATCTATATCCAATAAAGTCCAAAGCAAAGCATCACATATATTTTTTTCTATGTGCGTTGGATCAAGATTGTGCCTCAATTTGTTATCTGGCCAATACAGCAATTTAAAAAAAATAGATTTTTTCTTCCAAGGAACCTTATTATCTCGAGACCTTTTCTTTTTCCCTTTCTAAAAATATTTTTGAATTCACACAACTCTTTAAGAACTTCTATCCCCGACAAAGGAGTAGGTGCGGGTCTATGTTCCTCATTACCATCAAAGGATTTCTTATCTTTTCACAATGGATGATCATGAGGAAAAAATCTTTGATGACCCAAATAACACATATTACAACTGTGTTTGAGATATCAAGAGCGTGTATCGAAATTACAAGAAGGGAATGCCAATTTCCCCTTAGTGCTCCATCCTGAAAGCATTGCTAATGCTGAAAATCACTAACTGTCCACATTAAGGTTGCACACATTTGGAATGTTTGTTTAGTTTCAACATCATATGTTTTTATCCCAGGTTCTCATAGTTCAATTAGTTCATCAATTAGTTGTTGCAAATACATATCTATATCATTTCCAGGAGATGATGCATCTGAAATCGATACGGTTGGGGCAGCCTCCACAAGTACACGACCCTTCACACGAAGCCAAGCTCGGGAATTACAAAAACTCCAAGCTTTGTTCATGCAAATGGCCGTGTGTGAGTTGGTGATTGAACCAGCCAAGGACCTGAACGTTTTTATATGTGAAGAGGGGTCTTAATGGGCCATAAACTAGTCTCCAAGGCTGGCCCAAAAAGCAAGGGGTGGATGGGCCTTTTGTGTGTGAAGAAGGGGTCTTAATGGGCAATAAACTAGCCTCCAAGGTTGGCCCAATAGGCAAGGGGCGGATGGGCCTTTTAGCCCTTTTGTTTGTAGTATAAATAGGACATATTAGAGGGTTGGTCCTCAGATTTTTCAGATTTCAGAAAGTTGTAAACCTAAACACATAACATTTCTCTCATTTCCACTCTTTGGAGTCGCCTCCAACAGCTCACAAGTAGAGGGATACTTGTGTTGTATCTTTGGTTAGAAACAAGGGTTTTGAGGTTGTTAAGTACCTCTTGGTCCTCGTAAGAACTTGGTGTTTACATTCAGCAGATTTCGGGTCCTTCTCTTGAAGTAGGGTTCTTAGTTTTCTTGAATGTTTTATGTCAAGTTATCTATCTTTCATTATCTTGTTGTTGTTACTGATTTTGTTATCTTAAAGTCTAGTGAAGCCGTTTGGGGCTCTTTTCGATTCACTAGCATTGTTATCCATCTTGTTGTTCTTGTATTGTTAAGCTGAAAAACCGAAAAACAAAAACTGGTTGTTGTTGTGTTGTTGTTGCTGAAAACAGAAACTAAAAACTGGTTGTTCTTGAGTTGTTAAACTGAAATCCGAGTCTCCTTTGAAGATCTTGGTGTTGTTGATTTTGATCTTGTATCATTTGGTATCAAAGCAAGACCGGTTGTGTTCCAACATAACCCATCTTGGGCTAGTAGTTCTCGGCTTGAACAAAACTACACCAAGAACACTTTCTGAAAAATCTGTCCATTAAAAAGTTGAATCCGAGAATGATGTTATATGATTAGATCTAGGTGTTATTTTGCTTGTTTAGTGAGTTTCTAGTGTTGGTTTCTTTCTCACCAACACTAAGGTGTCTAGATCCGAAAGTTGAGCTTGAAAAAAAAAAAAACCTGAATATTGTGTAGTGACTTGAAGTGGCCGAAAGTTGCATGTTGTTGATAACCAAGAAATCGGTGGTTGTATGTTTATGTGCTAAAGAAGTGCTGAAGTTTGTGAGGTGTTCATCTTTTGAACTTGCTCATCTTGTTCATATTGTTGTGTGCTCAAGTTGTAAGACAAGCTGTAAAGTGGTTGTAAAAGAAAGACTTGCATCAATTACCTTTTGTCTTGTCCCAAACATGTTTCCCTAATTCAAGGAGCCTTGTTTTGTGAGATTAGTCAACCAAACCTCACTTTCTTGAGTTTGAAAAAGAGTGAAAGACTACAAGATTTTCGTTTTCCCACCAAAACACTTTTCAATTTATCACAAGTTGTGTGATTATTAACTCAAAAGCAAAAAAAAAAAAAAAAAAAAAAAAAGAGAAAATCCGAGAGAAGAAAAAACGTGTGGAAATTGCATGCTGCCACGTCACTATAAGCTCAACTTAGGATATTCTTTGGTTGCTAATTGTTGATTCTTGGTTTCCCTTACTTGATCTTAAGAACTAATTAACAAACTAGTACTTTCCTACTAGGTTGCTAACTAGTTCCTTGAGCCGTTTGTTCGTGTCAACGATTAATTGTGTGCTTTTATTCGTTTGAACGAATTGCTGATTTTTGACTCTAGTCCGGCAGAATTTTCTTTGAGTCTTTCAAACAAGAATCCATTCCGGATAAGAGCTGACTTATACCTTAAGACCTCTCGGTTACTAGCCAATTATACAATACTTGTGGAACACGAACTTGTGGTGAACTAAAGCGGCTAATATCTTGACAATGGAAGGAACTACATCCCATGATGCGGATACTAATGCCCTTGATTCTATGAGGGTCACTCTTGAGTCCGTTACCCGGACTCTTGAAAGGTTGAATTCTGAATTTGGGGCCGTGAGAGGAGACTTGGCAGCAATAAGGGGGGAAGTGACGACTATTAGTGGGAGGTTAGAACAAGTGGAGAGCCAAAGAAACTCTCGTCCTTCGACTCCCCTACATGTATCTACCAATGGTCATGATAGGACCTCCTCCGCAACCATTACCCCCGAAATGGTCCACCAAATGCTAAATGCACCCCAAGCTCCACTAAATACCGCAAGCCCATCTACCTATTTTCCTCCAAACCGAGACTCCACTAGACCAAGACATTTCCAAACCCCACCAATTCCACAAGAGGGATTTGAACGCCAAGTGCCTCCACTAAATCCGAACCCTCCATTCCAAGCTCCACTAAACCAAAGACCACCAATTCCAAATCCTCCGAATCAAAACGGCCAAGGCCGACCAGCCCACTTTGAAGGATACGGTAGAGAGGAGTATGAAGGAGATGGAACCTTTGATGATGGTTACATGAGGGAAGAGGAGTTAAGAAGGGGCCGTGTTGATCCAAGGCGGAACCGAGGGTATGGAGAACGGGGAAATCGACACCACGAAAGAGACGTAGGCATCAATACCATCAAATTGAGCTTACCTATCTTTAAGGGCGAAAGTGACCCCGAGGCCTACTTAACTTGGGAATCAGCTTGTGATAAGGTTTTTCAAGTTAATGATATCTCGGAGGAAAAGAAAAGTTGTTATGCCATAGCTCATTTTGAGGGTTATGCCAACACTTGGTGGGAGTACGTCAAGCGTTTTGGTGATGAATTAGTTGATGGGCAGCCGCCACCTTGGTTTCGGTTAAGACAATTGATGAGGCAGCGGTACCTTCCCGAGAGTTATCGCCATGAATTACTTGCTAGATTGTACAACTTGCGTCAAGGCAATAAAAGTGTAATGGCATATTATGATGAGTTTCAGCAACTCATGTTGAAGCTTGATCATCATGGGGAACAAATCAGTCATGACGTCATCCGGTTCAAGTGTGGGTTGAACAAGGAGATTTCCACTCACTTGACACTTCACAGATTTAATACCGTTGAAGGTATTTTCCAGGCGGCTCTTGAGATTGAAAGAGAGCTTAAAGAGAGGTCGTTGCTCAAGGCAAGGGGACAATCCATCTCGGGTTGGCCTAGAAGTAAGGATGTGGCTCAATCCTCTTCGGGTTGGCCCAAAAACAAGGACCAACCCTCCACTACTCGGCTGCCCGACCCCAAAACAGTCCATAAAATTCCTCCAAGGCAAGAAGCTCACAAATATCCAAACCCAAAGGGATTCCAATGTTTCAAGTGCCAAGGTTGGGGACATAAAGCTAATGAATGTCCAAATCGACGTAACGTAGTACTACGGGAAGGGAGATTGTATTACCTTGGTGAAGAGGTGGGTCTTGAAAAGGAGGAGGATGAGGCCGAGCCTCAAGATGGAGAGGAAACTGAAAATAGACCACTTGATGATGATGATGATGATGATGGTGGTGAAATTATTTACCCACAAGAAGGGGAGTGTGTTGTTCCAAACTTTGTAGTTAGACGTGCTATGATTAGTAAGGCAATAGACAACCCTAGCCAAAGGGAAAATCTATTCCATACTAAATGCCTTGTAAAGGGGAATGTGTGCACTTTGGTGATTGATAGTGGTAGTTGTACGAATCTCGTAAGTGTCTCTACGGTAAACTTTCTGAAATTACCAACTACGCCTCATGCTAGCCCTTACAAGTTGCAATGGTTGAACGAATGCGGTGCATTAAAGGTCATGAGGCAATGTGTGGTACGGTTTAAGGTAGGGAACTACCAAGACGAGGTGCTTTGTGATGTGATACCAATGCAAGCGTGTCATTTATTGTTAGGTAGACCTTGGCAATATGATAGGTCTACCAAACATGATGGAAGGACCAACCGATACTCACTTGAGAAGGATGGTCGGAAGGTCACTCTTTATCCTCTTTTGCCATCACAAGTGAATGAACTACATCAAAAGATGAGGGAGTTGAAGGAGAAGGGAAACCAACCTGAAAATGATGAAAAGGAGGGAGAAACCGTGGGTGGGGCAGTAGGGACTCCCGGGACTGCCTCAACATCAAATGGGCAAGAAAGCATGGTGATGTTGGCTAGAAAGAAGGAACTTTTCTTAGATCATGATGTGGACATGCCTATGCTTCTTTTGGCTCATTGTTTTAATACTAACCCCACTAATTCTTGTATTTCTCCTTTGATTTCTCGTGTGTTGCAGGATTATGAAGATGTATTTCCTAAAGAACTTCCACAAGGATTGCCCCCACTTCGGGGAATTGAGCATCAAATTGACTTTGTGCCGGGCTCACAATTGCCAAATAAGCCGGCTTACAGGAGCAACCCTACGGACACCAAAGAATTGCAACATCAAGTTGAGGAACTCCTCAACAAAGGTTACATCAAGGAGAGCATGAGTCCGTGCGCGGTTCCGGTGCTACTAGTGCCTAAGAAAGATGGAACTTGGCGTATGTGTGTGGACTGCCGAGCCATCAATAAGATTACGGTAAAATATTGTCACCCTATCCCTAGGTTAGATGATATGCTGGATGAATTGAATGGTTCGTGTTTATTTTCCAAGATTGATTTAAGGAGTGGCTATCACCAAATAAGAATGCAACCCGGTGATGAATGGAAAACCGCCTTCAAGACTAAATTTGGTCTCTATGAATGGATGGTTATGCCATTCGGCCTAACAAATGCTCCAAGTACTTTCATGAGGCTAATGAATCATGTGATGAAGCCATTTATCGGAAAGTTCGTTGTTGTTTACTTCGATGATGTCTTGGTTTATAGTAAGTCAATTGATGAGAATGTGATACATTTACAATGTGTTTTTGATGTCCTTAGGAAGGAAAAGTTGTATGCAAATCTGGAGAAGTGCTCTTTTGGTATTAATGAAGTTGTTTTCTTAGGTTTTGTTGTTAGTTCAAGAGGGGTCGAAGTGGATGAATCCAAGATAGATGCTATCAAAAATTGGCCAACCCCGCAAACCATTAGCGAAGTGAGAAGTTTTCACGGGTTAGCTAGTTTTTATAGAAGGTTTGTCAAAGGATTCAGCACCATAGCCGCCCCTTTAACCGCGGTTATTCGAAAGGACCAGCCCTTCAAGTGGGGTGGAGAGCAAGCTAAGGCTTTTGAAACCTTGAAAGCTATGCTCGTATCCGCGCCTTTATTACAATTGCCCAACTTTGATAAGACCTTCGAAGTTGAGTGCGATGCTAGTAAAGTGGGCATAGGGGCTGTTTTGATGCAAGAAGGTAAGCCCGTTGCTTATTTCAGTGAAAAGCTCAAAGGGGCAACTCTTAATTACTCAACTTATGATTTGGAGTTGTACGCCCTTGTTAGAGCTTTGGAAAATTGGCAACATTATTTGTGGCCTAAGGAGTTTGTGATACGCACGGATCATGAGTCGTTGAAACACCTTAAGAGCCAAGACAAGCTGAATAGGCGTCATGCTAAATGGATTGAGTTCATCGAGACTTTCCCTTATGTAATTCATTACAAAAGGGGAAAGGAAAATGTTGTTGCCGATGCCTTGTCTAGGAAGCATGTGCTTGTTGCTACCTTGTCTTCGAAACTGATGGGTTTTGAGAGCTTGCAGATGTTGTATCCCGAGGATCCTACCTTTGCTCCTATTTTTAGGGAATGCGAAGAGTGGGGAAGGGACCGTTGGCTTAAGGAGAATGACCATTCCTCCTACTCGCGGTTTGATGGGTATTTGTTTAAAGGGAGGAGGTTGTGTGTTCCTTCCAGTTCTTGGAGGGAATTATTTGTGAGGGAGGCCCATGACGGAGGCATCATGGGTCACTTTGGGGTAGACAAGACCCTCGGAATCTTAGAGGATAACTTCTATTGGCCCAAAATGCGCAAAGACGTCACAAAAATTTGTAGTCAATGCGTGGCCTGCCGGAGTGCGAAATCTCATCTCCTACCTCAAGGGTTATACACCCCACTCCCTACTCCCCTTAGGCCTTGGTTGGACATTTCGATGGATTTTGTTTTGGGGCTGCCAAGGACTAGAAAGGGACGAGATAGCATTTTTGTTATTGTTGATCGATTCTCTAAAATGGCTCATTTTATTCCATGTGCTAAAACCGAGGATGCTCCTAGTGTAGCTTCATTATTTGTTGAACATGTTGTCAAGCTTCACGGGGTACCGAGGACTATTGTGAGCGATAGGGACTCCAAGTTCCTAAGTCTCTTTTGGAAGTCCATGTGGGGTAGGCTTGGAACGAAGTTACTTTTCTCCACGTCTTGCCACCCACAAACCGATGGCCAAACGGAGGTAGTAAATAGAACCTTAGGGTCTATGCTGCGTTCTATGGTTAAAGGTAAACTGACTTCATGGGAAGATCACCTACCCTTGGTGGAATTTGCATATAACCGGGTAATACATTCGAGCACGGGAATGACTCCCTTTGAATGTGTTTACGGCCTGAATCCCCTTACCCCTTTAGATCTCACTCCTTTGTCTAGTGATCTCATGACCAGCTTAGATGGAAATAAAAGAGTCGAGGCAATGAAGAAAATGCATGAGGCGGTGCGGAGCAAGCTGGAACAGAAGAACCAAGACATTGCAAAAAGAGTAAACAAAGGGAGAAGACGGCTTGTGCTTGAACCCGGAGATTGGGTGTGGGTGCATCTTCGAAAGGATCGGTTTCCAGCTCAAAGGAAGTCCAAGTTGCTGCCAAGGGGTGATGGTCCTTTCCAGGTACTTGAGAGAATCAATGACAACGCATACAAGATTGACCTTCCCCCGGAATATCAAGTGCACAACACTTTCAACGTTGGTGATCTCTCACTCGTGGATGCAGTTGAAGATGACCCCACGCTGAATTTGAGGACAAATTCCTCTCAAGATGGAGAGGATGATACGGTTGGGGCAGCCTCCACAAGTACACGACCCTTCACACGAAGCCAAGCTCGGGAATTACAAAAACTCCAAGCTTTGTTCATGCAAATGGCCGTGTGTGAGTTGGTGATTGAACCAGCCAAGGACCTGAACGTTTTTATATGTGAAGAGGGGTCTTAATGGGCCATAAACTAGTCTCCAAGTCTGGCCCAAAAAGCAAGGGGCGGATGGGCTTTTTGTGTGTGAAGAAGGGGTCTTAATGGGCAATAAACTAGCCTCCAAGGTTGGCCCAACAGGCAAGGGGCGGATGGGCCTTTTAGCCCTTTTGTTTGTAGTATAAATAGGACATATTAGGGGGTTGGTCCTCAGATTTTTCAGATTTCTGAAAGTTGTAAACCTAAACACATAACATTTCTCTCATTTCCACTCTTTGGAGCCGCCTCCAACAGCTCACAAGTAGAGGGATACTTGTGTTGTATCTTTGGTTAGAAACAAGGGTTTTGAGGTTGTTAAGTACCTCTTGGTCCTTATAAGAACTTGGCGTTTACATTCAGCAGATTTCGGGTCCTTCTCTTGAAGTAGGGTTCTTAGTTTTCTTGAATGTTTTATGTCAAGTTATCTATCTTTCATTATCTTGTTGTTGTTACTGATTTTGTTATCTTAAAGTCTAGTGAAGCCGTGTGGGGCTCTTTTCGATTCACTAGCATTGTTATCCATCTTGTTGTTCTTGTATTGTTAAGCTGAAAAACCGAAAAACAAAAACTGGTTGTTGTTGTGTTGTTGTTGCTGAAAACAGAAACTAAAAACTGGTTGTTCTTGAGTTGTTAAACTGAAATCCGAGTCTCCTTTGAAGATCTTGGTGTTGTTGATTTTGATCTTGTATCAGAAATGATCATTTACAACATAAGATACTCGGTTTTCATGCAAATCCATGGTAATAAATTATAGTTCATCAACATAACAGGCCACATGCTATGAGAAATGCTCATTGTTCGAAATGGGTTGAAACCATCACTTGAGAGACCCAACCTGACATTATGAGGATCTCTAAAGAAGTTTGAATACAAGCGATCAAAATCCTTCCATGTTTACCCATCAGCGGGGTGCCTTAGATTTCCATCATTCAATCGTTCATTAGCAAGCCATTTCATTGCAACGGGTGTTTCAGGACACATGAACATCCTCTGAAGCCTAGGCTTTAAAAGAAAGTATCGTAAAACCTTTGTAGGAATTTTAGACTTTGTTTTTTCTAAATGTATCGTGAAGTAGTCCATAAATATCATCCCGCATATTTGAACCTTCATCATCATTGATTGGATGATGTGTCTTTCTCGAGAAAGCGCTTTCTCCATGGAAAGTTCATTTGGTGTAACAAGAACGAAACCCTCTAGAAAGCAAGTGATCCTTCACTATTTCTCTATAATGCCAATAATGATTCTTGAAGTCTTTACAAGTACATAATATCTCATTTCCTTGAGAAGCTCATTCAAAACCTTCTCAAAAAAGTTGTTCACATCATGCTGGAACTCATCAGACCATATTAAATAATTCATCCAACTTTTATCCTCACTATCCATTATAATCCTACATAACACACCGAAATCACCAAAATTAAAACAAATTATGATCAAAAAATATATCATCTTCAATTAACACAAATTATGATCCACAAATATATCATCTTCAACTAAACAAATTAAAACAAATCCTTGTCCATAGATTAAGCTTTGTTATAACAAAAGGGAAATAGATATTACTAGATGCTATATTAATTTCAGCACACAATTATAATGGTTTGCAGATTCATTCTTGGGAAATAGATATTACTAGATAAAGTACGCATGATACAGAAAAATATTAACCAATTTGTCAACTTGTAGATTACTGTTTCACCTTTAACAAATGAAGATGACAGTAAGAGACCCTTTTTTTTCAAAAAAAAAAGTGGTCCCCAAACAAGCTTGTGCTTTCACCTCGACTAATCCAACCAAGAATTATAGAAAGGGATGATTCACCTAATGTGACCTCTTCTGAGATTTCAACCTTGTTTCTAAGGCTGTTACTCCAGATATGTGTTGTTGTTTTTTTGGAAACATTCTTCTCTTCTTCTTTTTTCACTCCAATAGCTAGGTCAACCCCTTTGGAATAGTTAAGGAGAGTTCGTTAGAAGATTATAAGTAGAATTGAAACTCTTATCACATTGTTTGGCAAGGAAAGGTAACTATGTCAAATCAATATCCTCAGTAAAATCATAATATGTTTCTCTTATGGCAGGTTGCATGTAGAATCAATATCCCCAATAACATCACAGTATATTTCTCTCACAGACGTGCAAGAGTCACTATCATGGCCATGGAAACAAATTTGGGAAGTGGATATAAGAATATAAGTTGCATGCTTATCCCGATTGGTGACCAAAGAATCAAACTTGACACAAGAAAATTAGAAGAGAAGGGGTTTGTAATTATGTTCTACATGAACTTCGCTATTGGAGGAACACAGAAACAGTTAGTAGTTTATTCCTTCACAGTCCAATAACAGATCAACCTTGGATCCTTTTTTTAATCCTTGGCAACTTTTATTAAATATGATGGGGTATAAAATTAATGATGACGAGGAATACAAATGAACATTCTTAGATGCTGAAGAAGAAAAGCAATTCAGGGAGGCAGAACAAATGGTGGAATGAAATCCTTTCATATGATGAATTCAGTAAAAAGAGAGGGATGCAAGGTATTTTGAAGAGTCAGTGGCATACAGAAGATCAAGTTAAATGGCATAAATATTTTTCTCTTTTGGTATAAAATAGAAATTATAAATAACGCTGAATCTTTGATATATCTCATTGAGCTAGGACTCACTATAAGGATAACAAAAAGACTTTTACTTTATACCTTGTAATACCTGTATAGATCAGCACTTTCCTGGTATTAATTGAGCAATATCAATAAACCTACCTTTTCAAAATAATCTTATTATCCAATTATGATGAAATAGTGTAGGGACAAAGTGTACTAAGAAACCACTTGTAGATTATTGTTTCACCTTTAACAAATGAAGAATACTTAGATGAAGGTTCAACTTCCTATTTGGGTCTCTTATGTGTACGAGGAGCTGCAGGTTTTTCCACTAATGGAGTGACTACACTGCCATCATTCTTGTCACCTTCCCTTATCGTTTCATTGCTACAAGCAATATAAAGAAGACAGGATATCCAACTTTAATCTGGACCAAAATTAGGTCTTCCACTTCACCTATGGTCTCATAATGTTTTTAAAACCATTGGTTATCATTGTGGTCGCTGGATTGAAACAGAAGAGGAAACACAATTGAGAAATCATCTCTAATAGGCAAGGATCAGAGTTGGTGGAGATGTTATTAGTATTCTTAAAGAAGTGACAGACGAAAATGGAGGACTCAGGTATACTATGAAGCTATGGATAAATTATTGGTGAGGGTGTTGGCAGATGAAGATAACACGAGTAGCTCATTTACCCAGCAGATTTCGAGGTAAAATTTGAAGGGTAAAAGGGTGATGTCTGAACTATTGCTCTTTGTAAAGAAGCATGTGAAGAGCTAGGGGTTCCTTTTGGAGAATTAATAGATTTAAAACAATTAGACTCGAAGTTCCTCAAAGCGTATACAGAATGGAAATACTCTTCTGCAATTATGAAGGACCGAGCTTCATCTGAAAAAACTCCAGCATATTAACATTTGTTATATTAGTTTGCAGGGACTACAAAGCATGCTCCAGCTTATAGTAAGCTCATTCTCACAACTAGACGAATCCACAAATTTCTTAAACTACACTCAATTAAAGCAAACATCAGGTTTTGTATTTATCTTCGAAGATCTTGTAGTATGCTGGCTACTTATAACCTACAGTAGATGAAACACTGATGCTTCAGCAAGAAACAAGTCAAGTAAGTTGATCATAAAATATTAGTTAACAGGAAGATTAAGATTTGAACATGATTGAACTCCTACATGGACTCACATCCAAACCCATTTAAGGTCTACAGCACAGAAGTTCATTAGTAACCTACACACACATTTCATTTGAGAGGAGAATCACTCAATAAAGTGCCATTTAAATGTTATACATATATTAGGTCATTCCAACTTCACTTATCGCTGAATATTGGAATACTGAACAATTAGCTACTCAATAAGAAACTTCTAATGGTCTATTCTTATAGATTGCAATGGGCTAAAATGTTTATCTATTTTATCATTATTAATTCCCAACATAATAAATGGTACAATATTGACAAGTTCAAAATTTTGGCATTGAATATTATACTCAATGGTACTACAATTTTAGCAAGTTTTAAAAAAAATACTAGGAACACCCAAAAGATTTCCAAGCTATGGACATGAGGATAACTTAATTTTGCATATGATTCAGAAAAATCGTATTCAATACTATTAAGACTGAAATCACCTTATGTGTCCAACATTTCCATTTGCAGCTAGCTTTCTTATGTTGCAAAAACCTAAAGAAATAAAAGGTGTCTTGCAGTTAAGATAATACTACGCAGATTCAGAGCACACCCGAAGGCTCAAATATCACCTAAAATAGGCACTTCATCCTTACAAAATTATCTGATACTCTTTCCATTTTAGATGTTCCAAAAAGTTTGAACCAATCTATTTATATGCAGCTTTTACAATATTTAAGAATCCAACTTTTAATGCAATTCAAACTTTCTAATATTTTCGTCATTGAAACAACTTTTCAACCACTAGTTTACTAGTTTTGAATTACCATCACTAACATAATAAGTCAAAATAATATCCTAAACTATAACATCCATGAAACAGACGTGGTAAATAAAAGTGCCACATCTTTAACTATTTAAGTTGTTAAGATGGGAAAATCACATAGTTTGACATGAATCACTATATATCCCTTGGTTCTTAACAAATAAAAGTACATGGAGTTAGAAAATTGAGTTTAAAAGGTAAAGGGAGGAGGAAAGATTTGGGTTTTGTTCGATATTCATCGCTACCTAAATCCTTCCCTCGCGACAACTTTACCTAAGGGACTCGGAATGATACAACTAAGGATAAGGAAGCAGCAACAACAATAACAACACACATTGTAATCTCACGGATGTATACTCATCACTGTCCCTATACTTCTCGGAATTACTTGTATTGCCCACTCTTTTCCAATTTCAGAAATTTTAAATTACTAATACTCGACTGAAATTTCAAAGTTCCACAAAAAAAGTTATTTTACAATTTAACTCAACATAGAATTTCTAAAAAAATTATAACTGGTCATTCTAATGAATCTATCGAGTGTGATGTTCTTAAAATTATCCATGTAATCAATATCAATTCACATTACGAAAAGCAAGATATTAGGCATGAACTCATGGGATTTAATTCTACCCATTACACAATACAGAAAAGTACCTAATTTTATGTCTGCTCTGCTAAGTTTCTATCGGGCTATTGTAAATTGGATTGGTGGTCGGAGCAGCTGGGCAGTCGAAGCGGCTAGGCAGTTGGCGCTGTACTGGTGTGTTGTTGACTGAATAAAAGTGAGTTGATGAGAGCCTACTGAAATGTTATTTTGTATATATTTTTTTAAATTTTTGTTATATATTTTGTAAACTTTTGGCAGAATTTGTGAAAAAATAAGGAGGAAAAAATGAAAACCAATGCAATAGGATTTTTTTTTCAAAAACGTGTTGCCATAGGTAACTTTATGGAAACGGTTAAAGAATTCATTGCTATAACATACCCTATTGCAACGGTAATCCACCAATCGCAATGGTTATCAACCTACAAGAATAATTTTTTAGCAACGGTTCCAACCGTTGCAAAAGGCCATCTATCGCAATACTTTTGAAACCGTTGCCAAAAGGTTCATTACAATAGGGGTAATTTCTAGTAGTGATACTGTAGTCGTCTTCTTCTTACCTAATTTCCATACATACTTGATATCGCTTTTCCAAAGACCACCGAAATAATGCAACGGATTAAAGTTTTAGAGCAAGTTAAGGATTGTTCTAAATGACAACCGGAGATATTATTATTGTTGAATCAAAATAAGAAAGAGATGAACAAATGAACCTGGAGGAGCTCAATAAGATCTCTCTCATTTATATAGTAAGGATACCAAAAAAGTGACCATTAGAAAAGGTCTAAAGAATATTTATGTCTTCTATAATCGATTATTAAGGTTTACTATAGACTCTATCATTGTAAGGCCTAAAAGAGTTGTAATTTTAAACAAGGAGTAGTTGGAGTTTCTTAAAATTGACGAAGTAAGAAAAGATTGAAAAAATACTATACTATGCAAATTATTTATTATATATTGACACCGTTGTTGATTTCTTCACATAATAAATAGATTATCAATTTTTTGATAAGTCGATTATTCACCAACTCATAGTTCTATAATCAACTATCTGAATATATGAACAAGTTAAAATAATGATAAAAAAAAAGAAATTAAATTAAATAAAATTAAAGTATGACAATTAACATCTTTCAAATATTCTAAAGCAATTTAGATACATCAACTGTGACACCAAATCACTTTTGAATATGATCAAGTGATATTTAAGGCATGCCATAGTCTTTAATCTGTGATATAGGACTAAAAAGGAAAATAAAATTAAAAAAAGTACCATTCAAGCAATGCAAAACAACTAGATATCATCAATTGAGATTAAATGTGTCTAATGAGCATAAAGAAGAATGATGGTTGTGATTTGTGGGTGTTCATGGGACAGGTAGTATTTGAGAACAAGTAGTCCATCTCAATGCAGACATTTGTTCTGGGTAATTGATTGTTACTGGCATTGCTCTTTCTTATACTTATTTGATCTAGTGTTCAACTATTTTCTAATCTCATATGATAATATTCAGTCACTTTCCATTGCTTGAATGATGTAATTTTATTTTATTTTATTTCTCTCCATTTTAGTCTCATCTTACTTTCCATTAGACTTAATTAATCGACATATAATTATTAATTTAGTCTGGTATAAATGCATAAATTTATCTATAATATATGCACGATATCTTCATAGGTCTAGCATCAATCATCTAATTTATTAACAAGTAAGACAAGAATGAAAAAAGGGAAAAATATAAATAAAATAAATAACATCATTCAAGTTATGAAAAGTTACTAAATATCATCATATGAGAGTACAATACAATTGAACACTCGATCAACTGAGTATAAGGAAGAGTAATTGTAATAACAACTTATTACTGAGAATAAACGCCTGTATTGAGAAGGACTACTTGTTCTCAAACACTACTTGTCCCATGAACACCCACAAGTCACAACCATCACTCTTCCTTATACATATTAGACACGTATAATCTTATTTGATGATATCTAGTTGTTTTGGATTGCTTGAATGGTACTTATTTATTTTATTTTATTTCTCCCATTTTTAGTTTCATCTCACTGATTTACGACTATAGCATGCCTTAAATATTACTTGATCATGTTCAAAAGTGATTTGGTATCACAATTAATGTATCTAAATTGTTTTACAATGTTTGAAAGGTGTTAATTGCTATACTTTAATTTTATTTAATTTAATTTTTTTGTTCATTATCTTAACTTGTTCATATATTCAAATAGTTGATCATAAACATATGAGTTGGTGAATAATCGACTTCTCAAAAAATTGATCACCTATCTATCATGTGTAGAAATCAACAACAGCAATAGTATACAATAAATAATTCGCATATTCTTACTTAAAATTACATACACATTTTTGTCCTTGAATGTTTGTCTTACACAAAGATCGGTGCCATCCTAGAAAGAGTGGCTTATTTGTAGTCTAGAATCCCCCCTCCTCCAACCTCGTTCATACTGATCTTCTTTAAATTCTTCAGAATTACCTTATTCATTACCACCCATGCACTCGTATTCCATTGACCTATCATCCATTGTCGAGATGGGGGTGAGGCTGATGTAGAAGTTTTTTTTCGGGACCTTTCAACAACTTTAATCCGCAATATAGGCCTGAAATTATCAGAATCGATGCAAAGAACGTATAATTTCATGTGTCTATCATTCTTTATGAATGTTGGGTAGATTTTCTCCTTCCCATTATCAAGTAACTAATGATCACATCGCTTTGACAATAACTTAATTTTTCGCTCTCCATTACGCTTTTAACCGTGCCATCGTATGAACCATTGCGACGAAGAGCAATGGACACTGTGTCCTTAGACGTGGTTTTTCAAATCCAACATTTAGGAGTCTTCTCTCATTCACCAGAAAATTCACCATCAACAACCACATATTCTATAATAGACATAATATACCTCAATGATATTATTTAATAGATACGAATAGTGTTTTATGATCCTATACTTTTTAGAATGTAATCATCTTCTTTTTACTTGCTATTCCTTACAGTACATAATTTTGCCTTTTCCGACAATCAATTGGAGCTTAGAAATCAGCTAAGGAGCCTAAAATCGATTTCAACAAGTGGGATTAATTTTCAAGCTTTTTGAATAAAAATATGGAGATAAAAATATGAAAAAATGACTTAAAACAATGGAGGTAATATCACTTTTCGATGGATGCCAAAAAAATCGATTAAAATAATTGAAAAATGGCTAAAAAATCAGCAAATAGTGGTTGGTAGTGGAGCTTGGTTGAGAAATTTGAGCTTTTAATTTTTTTTTTTTAAATAAATATCTAATATTTATATTTTGGGGCATGGACTAATGTGTAGTTTCTACAAAATATGAGCTGAAATGAGAGTTAGACTAAACTACACGTTTTTAATTTATGTGCTAGGATTGACACTTTTTTAGTGGACCCTTTAGGGTGTCTATTTTCTCAATTTTTCAACATTTGTGTCTTTTTATCAAAATATGTGTCCTTTTATCAAATTGTTCAATACTCTTGTCGAAGTGTCCTTTTATCAAATTGTCCCACCCTCTCCACCTTTTTTGAACTCAGACTTTTTTGTCTTAAATAGATTTCAATACCTAATTATGACAAGAATCAAGGTCATTTTCATCATCAGAATAATCAATATCAATCTAGGCATTCGCATCTCTAAAAGCATCATCTTTTTTAAATTTAGCTTATGAAGATGGACGATTAACTAAATTGTCAAATCTTTTTGTTTATCTGTGTTGTTCAAACATTAATTTAGCATGAAAGTATATGTTGTTTTCACATTCCACAAAAATTAATTTTTCATCTTCAGCAATTTCTAAGTTCTCATAAAGTTTAGAAACAGTTTTTTGCCCTCATAATATTAAAGTGGGGTTAAGTATAGTAGCAACTAAATAAACTATGGTAATAGAAAAATATTTTTAAATTGATAATTATTTATTTAATAGCAGGCCTTATATGCTTTAATTTTTTTTAATATTTAGCAAATTGAGCTAAAACTTCACAAATATATAAAAATAATATTCGAGAAATAGTAATAGGATAATAAATTTAAAAAATTTATTTTGTAGGAACATAATTTCTTTTTTAAAAAAAATAGTAAGCTCAAGAACTTCATCCCAATCACTATCAAGAGTTTGACCTAAGAGGTCGACACTATGTGCTTTATATATAATTTATGTAGGCTTTTGATAGGTCTGAATAAAAGATAACATTTCATATGTAAAATTTTGCCTAGTGCAGACATTTTTGGAATCTTTCCTAAATGGAAGTTCATGACAATACAATCATATTTAAATTCACAAATTCTACTAGTCGTATTTACTTTAGGCACAAACATATTATATTTTAGCACATTCACAATAAATTAAATCACGACCGTCTTTTACAATCAAATTAAAAACCTCGCATGAACATCTAACATGAAAAGTTTCATCAATAATTAAACAAATTCTAGCTTTTATATAACTAACAATCTCAATATTAGCAAGAACATTATCTAATATAACAATAAGAACTTTGACATATAATTTTAGAAACTTCTAATATATTTGAAGATACATAAGCACAGATATAGAATCGACATATCTATAATCAATAATATATTTTTACAAATTTTAATTATGGTCAATCCAATGAGTTGTAACAGTTAAATAATAATTTCTATTTGGACTATGACTTATATCACAAGTGATAAAGACTTCACAATCTGAAAATAAGATGGACAATATATATGTATTTATACAGACACATCTATGAATGTATGTATGTGTGTGTGCATGCATGCATGTATTGACAATATTCACTTTAAAATCTAAATGCATACTGAATCTGTTGAGATTCTTACATGGTCCAATAATTGTTAAACATTATAACTCTGGGATTATGCTACATCTATGGAGAAAAAATTAGCGAAACAATTGTTGTATGTGGCTTACCTTTTAATATTTCTTCTAACCCTGATTTGTGCATTATATACAACAAACATATAATCCTTCTTATCAAGATTTTTCTAGAAGCACGATAGATCATATGTTTTTAGATTTTAAAGTGAATATTGTCAATACATATATGTCAATACACGATTAGATCATATGTATTGACGAGAATTCACTTTAAAATCTTTTAACATGTGATCTAATCGTACTTTTGGAAAAAACTTAGATAAGAAAGATTATATGTTTGTTGTATCAGATGCGAACCCAGGATTTGAAGTCTTCGGGTGCACCACTGTTGTTAAAGGCACGCATAAGGCCTGAAGCAAGACTCAAATATGTTGAGTTTTTGCCTTACTTAATATGCAGTTTAGGTTCTAATTTTTAAGACATATTTTTCCTTGTCAATGAGGCATTCTGAAGAGACAAATACTAAACAATTGATATTTCACTTTATAAAAAAAAAACAATTTTTTGTTCATATATTTGTCATTCTTGCTTATATTATTAGTCTCTGACAAGACATATACATATATTTTTTGCCCTTTTCGTTAAATCTCATGCTTTATTTGTACTTTGTGCTTAAACACAATGGACCTTGAAGATTTTTTGTGCTTTTTGCTTTTGATAATATAGTGGTGCACCAATATTATCTTAACGTAGATGTAAGCAAAACTTTTAGTGACGATTAAGGGATATTATCATATTTGATTGGCTGCCAAAGGCATGAACAGTACTAAAAAAATAAATATATAGAACAATATGACTTCTAAGCTAATAATTTTACTTTCTTAAAATATGAAGTACAAACTAATATGTTGACTTTTAACATTTTTGAAATATCAGTTGGGGTAGCTTAATGGTTAAGGTGGGTTTATCATACAAGATGGTCGTGGATTTGAATCCCCCCACTGCAATAATTTTTATGTTATAAATTTAGTAAATTCTGAAGCACTGGAAATAAAAGAAAAAAATATTGCGCTACAGCGGAATCAATCACTGGTTATGTGGGGGAAATGCTGGCTCCAACTAGCGCACCAATGTTCACATTTATTCTTCATTTGGTGCACTATTACCTATATTTCAATTTCTCAAGGTATATATGCATATAGAGCTGGATATAAAATACCGAAAATTGAATTACCAAATTGAATCAAAAAATTTGATAATTTGGTATTTGATACAATATTTAAGAGTAAAATTTTAATATTTCGATATTCGAGATTGGGTTTGGTACAAGATATTAATACCATTTGGTATTAGGCATTTACCGAATACCAAATTTCTTTATATATATATATATATATATATTTATATATATATTAGTCATCCCAAAGAATATCTAGGACCTTGGTAATATATTAGTAAAAAGCAATAAAAAGAATGCTACATAGGATTTCTATTAAATATACTCTTTGAGGTTTAAATGTATATTTGCACATCTCCAATTTTTATATGGTATTATCAAATATTGTGCCGAACATAATTTTAATTTATCAATTACCAAATTATCGAATCGATGTTATAAGTATGCTATGTGGTATCTACCTTCAAATACCGATTACCAAATTAATGAATCCAAACTTTGAAAATACCAAACTGAATACTAAATGCCCACCCCTATACACATATATACAATAAAAAAATTCGACGTTAACAGGTACACTTTCACCCGAACCTACTCATGTGGGACTGCTCTGTGTTGTATATAATGCACATAATCAAGGTGAGAAGGAAAACTAAAAAGTAAGCCACATACAACAATTGTTTTGCTAATTTTTCCTCCATAGATATATCATAATCCCAGAGTTAGAAGTCTTTAGAATTTGCAAGACCATGTAAACACCCCAATAGATTTAGTAGGAGTACAAGCGCCATTATAATCAAGATCAAGGTGAACTTCTATTTGAGTTCAAACCTATTCCTCTTTAAAATATTTTAACAAGTGTCTACGTAAATCTGTCACCCCCATTGTCACATTCTTCAACACTGAATCCAAGTTCAAATCATATTTTAAAATTTTTACACATGACAAATTTTTTATCTTTATAAAGAATCCTAAATTTTCAAATAGGTCGCTTTCTAAGAAATTGTACAATTGATTTTGTGAAGATCTTTCCCATCGTTATTAAAAAGGCACCTCATTATGGGTACTGATTATGAAGATTTTAAAAATACTATCTCAAACTATCAAGGGATAATGTAGATAAAAATTTAAAATTTTGAAATTTTAGATTGAACTGACGTTATTCTGCTATAACAAAATTTTTTTTGCTATAGTAACACCATCTTAGCAGCCTATAGGCAGCTATAGCGGGATGATGGGATCATAAACTTAGTCACAATTTTAATATTTTCTTCTCCTCTTTAGTGGAAAAAAAGATGAGGTTTGCTCTAAAAATCCTTCATGAATTATCTCATGGCCTTGGACCAGAGAGAAGGAGAAATATGACTGGATGGAGTAAAGCCCATGATTTTCTCACCAAATTCACTTTGGAAATCACTAGCATGGAGTTAAAAAATCACATTCATACCTCTATAGCATCTGTTTGGCGTTCAGGTAGCCTAAGTTTAAGTTGAGTGTTAAAAAACATAAGCATGACATAGATTAATAGGATATTTCATGCGTAGGACTTCAGGTATGGTGTTGGGGTAAAAATCTGGCTTGTTGGAAGGAAATTAATGTTACTTGCATTATTGAAAATTATTAATTAATTAGTGTGCACTGTATTGATGATTGTTCATCCTTCTATGCTTAAAAATAACTTTGTATCCAAAAATTGGCTTAGAACCTATTAAATAACTTACTAGGGATACTTGGTACTTTGTGTTGATGGATTTTGAGAAATCTATTGTAATAACCAGAGAAATAGAGAATTTCTAAGTTATCAATGTTAGGGTGAAAGGTTGGGGTGTATTATAGCATTGATCGTAGGTGCAAACTCTACGTAATGGTCTAAAGTATTTGAATTCCAACTTGCTTTATGTGTGTATGATAATTATTTCTTCGTATTGCTTGTTATAATGAATGCTCGTGGAAATGAAATGAATATTTGATATCCTACGTGTTAATCACATGCAATGAACTTATATGAAAAGCTTGTTGATTTTACAAATATTGCTGTTATTATCATTATGGTTGTGACTGTTGTGGTATTTATGATTATTGTGGGATGTACTAGTAATGAAAGATCTCCATGGAATTCATACTACTACTACTTTTGTTATTGTTGTTGTTGTTATTGCTGCTGCTACCGCTTGTGCTCCTGCTCCTTCTACTGCTATTGTTTCTCCTCCTTCTCTTCCTACCACAACCACCACCACCATTACCACTACTTGGTATAAGTTTGGAATGCACTTAATCTATGAAATTTTGATACATGATTAAGATCTCATTCCCTACAGGTCATAACTAGTGGGCGATCATAAGACCCTTAACATGTGTGTATATGTATTAGTGAGAGTGACAGTTCCTTGAGTGAATTAAATTATTTTTTTACTTGTTGTACATATATACATATTTTACTGATTCCTTGAGTGAACCAAGTTATGTGTTAACTGATGTTATATTAGTCCCTTGAGTGACCGAACTTATACGTTAATTGTTATATTTAATTTCTTGAATAAAATTAGAATTTACTATGATTAATATTGAGTTGGTAGAATAGATCCTTGACTAGTTTGAGATAAATTACAAATGATTGATATTCTCTTTAAGTGTCTATTTATGATATATTATGATTGAGTCATGATTGATTGACTTGGAGTCTTGTTTGTGGTCATCATTTGACTTGAGCTATTTTCCATCTTGACTTGTAGTTGACTGAATTACATGGTTTTGCTAAAAAGGGCTAAGTATTTTTAATAGACATAAGTTGTTTGAAGGTTTTTCACAGTTATGCTTATGGAAAGGTTATGGTCATAGGTCTGTTGGTTGATATTGATGAGACTAAATAGGAAAAGTGTTGAAGTCTTGCTAGTTAATTCTATGTGAATCTATACTTACTAAGGTGTTATTGTTGACCAGAATTTTGGAATAAGATGATGTGTTATATAAAAGTTTGAAATAGTAGGTTGTTAAAGGTAGGAACTCTTAGGTTAAGCCTGATTCATTTTATATTTAATTATGGTATTAGATCTAACCTAATGTTCATTGCTCTAGGTTGGTGAATAAGGCCAGATTCTAGTAAAGAAAAAATTGACACACAATGTGCGAGGTGAGCAAAAGTGAAAAAAGAGTTAATGGTTAAAAGACGAAAGACTTTTGGCTAATGAATTCTTAAGTTGCTTGTTTTCTTTCATATATTTATGGAATGTTTATGTGATTTAATTCAGGTCTACCTATGATGCTTATGAATATGTGTTGTTTGTACTGATACTACACTTCTAGGATATAGTCTGGTTGCAGCATCAATAGAAGGTTCATGCTTGACATGGTAAACATCTCCAACAACTTCTGTCATTGTTCCCAGGGGCGGATCTATTAAGGCCCGTGGGGGTGGCACTCCCCCCGTAAACTTCAATGAAAACTCTATATATATAGTTGTATATATATACAGATATAGTTACATATTAAATATGGCACCCATAATAACAGAGCACTGTCTAGTACACATGGCAAAGTGATGCTTTTGTAGAGCCAAGGTCGCCTGTTCAGTCCTGGCTAGCAACACTTATTTTTTAAAATCATTTTTGCTACTAATTGTTTCATTAAAACAAGGTAACAACCAACAGGTGTATAATTTTCATTATAACAGGGCAAAAACGTACTACTAGTTGTCAGGTCACTTTTGTATAGTAATCTTATTTTTTGACTTTTTTTTAATTTAATTATTTTAAAGGTATAATAAAATATCTCTCATTAAAATTAAAACAAAAATACTATTTCCAAAGGAGTGAAGGACCAAATCAAAACATCACTCTCTTGTTCTTGAGGTTTGCTGCTACTGCTGCTGCTTGTTCTATCTCTTCGGTTGTTGCTTGCTCTCTTTGTAAGTTATTTTTAAAAATTATTCTGTTTCTCTTTCTTAAGCCTAGAAATCCAAATTTAAAATTATCTTTATTTAGGAGAAAGCGTTCTAATTTTGTGAATTGAGATGGAGAATTTTTTCAAGAAGATTAATTATTCTAAATCTAGTTCTAGTAATGTCAATGTCAGTCGTTCTTGTCTTATAACTGACCTCGATTTGGGTTCACTTAAATCCAATCCGGGAGAAATAAGACCTATTTCTGATTATGATTCTCGAATATGAGATGAAGTGAGAGAATATTATATTGAAAAGGGGTCTTGTCAACCTGTCTTGAAACCATATCCTTCAAGTGATATAGGAGGTAGAATGCGTCAATTTTCTTCAAGTTGATTTAAAGGTTCACATTCGACTTGGTTGGGTTATAGTGTGGAGAAAGATGACGCATATTTTCTTTGTTGTTATTTGTTCAAAAATGAATTTGTTCATGAAACTACGGATGATTTTTATGCATCAAAGGGTTTTAGGGGTTGGAATAAGGCTCTTAAAAGATTTCATTTACATGTCGGTAAAGTAAATAGTGTTCACCACAAGTGTTATAATACGATGCTAGATTTGTCAAATCATCGTCAATCAATTCAAGTTGTTCTTGACAAACATTCTCAAAAGGCAAAAAGTGAGTACCGAATTCGTTTGGAAGCTTCAATTGATGTTGCAAGACTTCTTTTGTATCATGGATTGCCTTTTCGAGGTCATGACGAAAGTGAAGCTTTAACTAATCAAGGCTACCTTTTAGGATTTTTGCGGTGGCATAGAGACAAATATCCGGATGTGGGAAAAGTTATATTAGAAAAAGCTCCACAAAATGATTCTTTGACTTATCCTATGATTCAAAAGGATATTGTCAATGCTTGTGCGAAAGAAATATTGAAAGTTATAATTGAGGACTTGAATGGAGATTACTTTGGGATATTAGTTGATGAATCCAAAGACATCTCACATAAGGAACAAATGGCTCTTGTTTTGAGGTATGTTGATAAGAATAGTGAAGTTATAGAACGATTTATTGGTCTTTTCCATGTTACTGATACATCGGCATGCTCATTAAAGAAAAAAATTTATTCTTTGCTTTCCGATCACTCACTAAGTCCATCCAAAATATGTGGACAAGGTTATGATGGAGCTAGTAATATGAAAGGAGAGATAAATGGTCTCAAAACTTTAATTATGAAAGATAGTCCTTTGGCGTATTATATTCATTGTTTTGCACATCAATTGCAACTAACACTTGTTACTATTGCTAAAAAATATTTAGAAGTTCAAGACTTTTTAAATCATGTTACTAATGTGTTGAATGTTATTAAAGGATCTTTTAGGCGTAGAGATTTACTTCATCATCACCAAGCGAAAAATTTAAAGCAATTGCTTGAGTCTGGTGAAGCTCATACCGAACAAGGAATACATCAAGAATGTGGGCTTCAAAGACCGGGTGATACTCATTGGGGATCACATTTCAAGACATTGGATAACTTTCTTGTTATTTTCTCATCTATTGTTCATGTTCTTAAAGTGATTGAAATTGAAGGTTCTACCTCAAATGATAGAAATCAAGTGAAATATGTTTTGACAAAGGTCAAAACATTCAAATTTGTTTTTATGCTTCACTTGATGTTGAAAGTGTTGGCCATGTCAAATGAGTTGAGCAAGATTTTACAAAAGAAGATTAAGATATTGTAAATGCCATGGAGTTTCTTAGCATCTCAAAGAAAGGATTGCAAGATATGAGAGAAAATGGGTGGGAATCTTTGTTGGATGATGTTTCTTTATTTTGTGATTCACATGGTATCTTAATTCCCAAATTAGATGAGCCTTAGTTTCCTAGAAAGTCAAAGCGTAAGTGTTTGGATGTTTGTTATTCGCACCATTTGCCCGTTGAAATCTTTTGTGCGGTCATTGATGTGCAACTTCAAATGTTTAATGATCGTTTTGATGTAGTGTAGTGATTTGCTTCTTGGAATGGGTAGCTTGAATCCTGTAAATTCTTTCTCTAACTTTGACAAAGATAGAATCATGACTTTAGCGAAGTATTATCCAAATGAGTTTGATAATGGAAAGCTTCTAGATTTGAGTTACCAACTTGATACTTTCATAATTCATATGCGAGGCGGTAATTCCAAATTCTCCAACTTGCAAGGAATTCGTGACTTGGAAAAGGCATTAGTTGAGGCAAATATTATGGAGACTTATTCACTTGTTTATTTACTTGTGAAGTTGGCTCTAATTTTATCCGTTGCTACTGTGGAAAGGGAATTCTCTTTCATAAAGCACATAAAAAATGAAGTGCGAAATAGTATTGGTGATCAATATTGAAATGATTGTTTATTATGTTACATAGAGCGTGACATATTTGCAAATGTAAGTAATGATGTCATCGTTGATCGTTTTCAGAATATGAAAACTCGTCGTGGACAACTATAATGAATTATGGATATTATATTATGATATTAGTAATATTATTGAAAGATTAAATTTTGTCATTTTATTATTGTTCTTTTTTATTAATTGATTAGTTAATTGTTCTATAGATTGAAAAATGAATAATCTGATTAATTTAATCGATAAATTTGCTTGACACCCAGAAAGTCCGGATCCTAGATCCGCCTCTCATTGTTCCTAGGGTGGAATATGGGTCATGTACGCAGTCGTATCTTCTCTTAGCAACTCATATACCTATTTAAACTAAGTCATTGGAAATGTATGAGTTTTGTATTTCAAGTTTGATAAAACAGTGTGATAAATAAGAAATTTTTTTTCTAATTAACTTTTGCATATATTTTGAAATTGGTGGTAAGGGTTCTCCTATTTAGGTGGATTAAAATAGGTACCTGCATGATCAAGTTTGTGAAGTCATGAAAGACTTATCCCTAGAGGGAGGTATAAGGGGACAACTATCTCGAGCATGAGATCGAGTCTAGATCAAAACATGAGTAACTAGACTAGTAGGTGAGTCATCTAATTCATCTTCTCCTAATTCTTCTGTTCTCATAATTCATCCTATTCTTCTTCCTCAAAATTTCCATAAGTTCTTAGTCATAAGGTATCATTATCTAATATATCAGTAGAATTAATTTTATGAAAGTTGGAATATTGGATCCAAGAAACTTCATCGACATGCATAAAATCTTCATTATTTTTTCTAACTTTACTCTTAGATTTACTAGAACTAACACCTTTATTACGCTTTCCGCTAAAAGTATTAAAAATTTAAAGAATAGTCAAGCCCAATAATTTCTTAGGAGCTATAATTTAAAAATATAGACATGAGAATTAAAAAGATAAAGGACAAAATGAGTATACCAAACATCTATGTAAAAGAAGATAATAATGACTTTAGCTATCAACATATGTTGAAACTTGAAAGTTTCTCCAAATAATTGTCTAATTCAGGAAGAAAACTTGATAGCACTTCAGTAATAAATTTTAGAGAGGAAAAAAAATGAACGAATTGTGACAAATAAAAAAGAGTGGAGGGATATATATAGATTATCATAGAGTCAAAGTATAATTTATTGAACTTGTGGATTAAAATAAAAATTTGAATGGGGTGGGGGGTGGGTAGGAGCTGAAATGGTCTTTTTTGGGGCCAAAATAGCCATTATATACTGGATTCCAATGGCTACATTTTTTTGTAAGGCCGATCTGAACTAGGACAATTGAGATTTAGCACGAAACCGCCCCTATCTACCTTGTCACTACCTCTGAACCTCATATTCCTTACAAAACGATGCTGGGACTTACTAGGTTTGAACCAGGCCAACTTGTTCCACAACATAATTCTACCTTAGACGCTCTTAACCAGTTTCATCATATTTTGAGGTTATATTTGTATTTCTAGATGCTTTATGACTTATAAATGTTTTGAATATTCATTCATGCTTTTAATTAATGAAAATTGTTTAAAATTGAAAATATTTTTTTATCGATTTGGGTGTAGGTCCCACGATGTAATAAAAATTTTAGATCATGACAATTTCTTGCTTCCATAATAACTAGTATAATATGCAAATCAAATTGAAATCTATTGTACTAATACATAAAATGAAACTTATGAGGTAATTTAATTCTTCATTAAATAAATAACCTTAAAAATTTAGAGATATTTTTATTCGAATCTTACATATGACAACCTGTCTTGATATCTAATTAAAATGAAATTTATGAGGTAATTTAGTTCTTCATTTATTTAAATGAAAGTAGAAGGTACACATAGTCTTATAATCAAAATACTATTAATGGCATAGAATTTTTTATCATCCACGAAGAAGTGGTTTTTGACCTTGAAGTCCATAAATGGTGATGAGTTTGAAATTGATGAATCCATCACCACACAATCATTGCCAATCAAAAGAATAGTTGAAGATGGATGTACCGACAATGTGATCCCACTCTCCAATATTGACACAAAAACCATAATTGAAATTATTGAATATATCAAGATGCACAATTTGACATCAAGTCAAAACTAAATTGATAATTATGATAAAGAATTCATAGGTGTTGGTTTGAAAACCCTTCTTAACATCTTATCAGTCGCAAGTTATCTTGACATCAAGGGTTTGCTCGATTAATATAGTGAGGAGATGGCTAACAGGATCAATAAATAAGTTGGTCGAGACTGTCCGACAAACTTTCAATATTAGTGGCGAGTTCACTCTTGAGAAAGAAGCTAAAATTCGAGATGAGAACCCTTGGGCTTCCGAAGGAAATTCTGACGGAAAAATTTCAGAAATATCAACTATAAAGTCTTAATTGTAACTTTTATAGCAACAATTTCATAATTATGAAAAATAGCAAATTGTATGTTGTATTTAAGTAAACTGTTGCTATATAAATACATATACAATAAGATTTACTGCCCTTGTTTTGCTCAAATTAGTTTATTTAAATAAGGAATAATTATCCATCTAATTAAATTTCTATAAATTACTTTTATTTAAATTAGTAGATTGCTTTTCCAAATCAAATTCAAATAGGAAGATTATTATTTTCATGATCTTCAAAATTTCAAAATATCATTATCTTATATCTCTAACTATTTTTTCTTCTTAGTTTTTTCATTTTTTTTTATCTTTTTTTTTTAATTTTAATTTATTTTTTTTCATTTTTACATTCCACTTTATTTTCTCTCTTCTACTTCTTTTTTTTCCTTTTTCTTTTTTTTTCTTTTTTCCTTTTTCTTTTTTTTCGTTTTCTTCTTCTTCTTCTTATTTTTATTTTTTCACTTTTGTTTTTACACTTCTATTTCTAGTTTTTATTTCTCTCTCTTCTTTTATTTTCCTTTTTCACTTCTTTTTTTTCAAATTTTTATTTTTAGTTTTTTTTTTCTATTTTTTTAGTCTTCTATCTCAATCTTTTATTTTTAAAAGATAAATATCTATATCATATATACATATTTAAAAAATATACAAAATAAATAGACATACACATCTGCATATCTATTTACGATAAAAAACATACATATATATCTGCATATGTATTTACAGAAATACATATCTGATTTCACATTTATATATAAACATATAGGACACAAAATCTCTATAACAAAAATGACAATTTATACATATATATATATAGGTAATAAAAAAATACATGATACATATCTTAAACAGTAAAAGGAAACAAATAAGTATATACGTTACCCTCTAAATGACATAGTATGTACAGTTCAAAGACAAATTCAACACCGTATAAAATATATATAGCTCTGCATATGTATTTACAGAATACATACCTAATCCATATGTATATTCTTATTTTATATGAGTCACATTTGTATTTCGCAAATACATATGAAGATATACAGTATAGTTATATTTGTTACTGTTTAATATAAATATGATATGTATTTCGTACATACATATGTATGTTTGGTACAGTAAATACATATTGAAATTTGTATGACTATGCATTTTGTATGTTTTTTGAATATGTGTATGTGATATACATATTTGTCTTTTCAAAATAAAATTTAGAGATATAAGAGTAAAAAAAAGAAAAAAAATGAAAAGAAAAAAAAGAAAAAAAGGAAAAAAAGAGAAGTGAAAAGAAAAAATAAAGGAAGAACGAGAAATAAAAGTGTAAAAATAAAAGAAAAAAACATACCAAAATAAAATAGAAAAAATAAGAAGAAAACAAAAATAGAAAAAGAAGAAAAAAAGATACGAGAAACGGAAAAAAATGAAAAAGGATAAAAAAGAGAAATACAAGAGAGAAAACAAAGCGGAAAGAAACAAAAAAGAAAAAGAAAAAGAAATAAAAAAATGATAAAAAATAAGATAAAAAAAAACTAACAAGAAAAAAAGAGGTAGAGATATAAGAGAGTGAAACACAGTAATGATGTTTTATTTTGAAATCTTGAAGAGCATTATCTTCAAATATGAAAAAAAAAGGAAAAAAATAAGAGAAATAGAAGAGAAAAAATAAAGTAAAAATAAAAAAATAAAAAAATAAAATAAAATGATAAAAAAAATAAGATGAAAAAAAAGGGTAAAAGATATGACAATATTTGTAGGAGGTGAAATAGTGAAAATAGAAAAATATAAAGTAGTGAGAGTAAACATGCACTTACCTAGTTAATTAAAAAAATAATGTTAATTTTGCTATAAACTATAATTTTAATAAAGTATTGCTATTTATTATAATTATAATCATAAGTACGCTACTTTCTATAATTTTTTCAATTCTGGCCACTCCCTTGACTAGGCTATATTTGTCATTGCTCTTTTATGAAGTGTTTTGGTAGCTATTAGGTTATGATATCGAGGTTTTTGTTAGAGAATATTTTTGATATATTTAAGGATTGTTTATATATTCAACATATGTTTGTTTACATTTATTTAATCTGTAGCATTATTTTTGTTTTAGTTGATATGTGTTGAAATATTATTATTGATAAGTATTCTCAAAAGAGGTTCTAGTTAGTTAGTTAGCTAATTATTTTACCTAAAAATTACTAGTCGTCTTTAAAAATATAACTACAGGTGTAAGAAAATGTCACGATCCGAGCTGAGGCTCTAGCCTTGACAAGCATCCCTAACCATGAAGGTCCGGGCGCCCTTCTCTAACTGATAATCATGCACAATATTTATACAATATAAGAAAATTTGTGGAAAAATAAAACATAAGGAAACCATGGTCAATCTCATAAACTTTGAACAATTAAAAAGAAAATTCTGAATACTATAAACATATGACACCCGTTTATGAAATCTCTAACATTAAATGATTCATCGTAATTCTAAAACAAGATTGGGACGAGGCCCCCAGTCAGACCATAAACTAAATGAATGACAATGTTTTTTAAACCTGGCCTTCTGAAATAGGGGAGGCTCACCAACTGCAAATCTCTAAAAGACCACTCTATTACTTAGCTGGACCCCGGGACTGTGCCTCAGATCCTGAAATATAGGGGTCAATATGGATGTACTGATACGTAGAACCATCCAAAAATAAAATAATAATATATAAAGTAAGTGAGAGAATTTCATGAAAAGTACATCATCATAAAACATTTGAAAATCCATAGGCATAATAAATAGGCTTTTAAGAAAAACTGTTCTGAAAAATCAATTCAACACCTTTGTCTTAGTTCTGAGCTAGGTGTTACGCCCTACAAGTCTGATATTTCACGGGCTATATGAAATCCGCCATTTACTCAGCGGTAACCCCCCAACCCATGTTTGCCACAAGGGTTGGAGTGTCTGAGTAAAATACGCCACAGGACACTAGGACAACGTATAATCTCTCTGGGGGATATAATAACCCATATCGACAAAACACGATTTCGAACAATAAGTTTTATGAACTCGTGCCTTTTTAGGGTAACCACCTAATATCTCTTAATCCCATTTTTAACCTTTTCTGAACATGCATCTTTCAAAACTCAAAGTCTGAAAATCTAATGGAAATTTGATGTCTAGTTTGTTCTAAGTCTGTTATGGCATTGTCTGATTCTGGTATCGTCATACCAACACTTGAAAGTCATATATCTAGGCCATATACAAGTTTAAATTAGTTCCTTCAATCCAATTGAGGCAGTTGACTACCAAAAATATTCAACAATGCAAGAGCATTCTTCTTATCAAAATATATATATATCATCAACTATGTGGAGATGCTCTTTTTCAACATTTCAACAATCACGTGATGGTTAATTTCTCAAAACAATCATGAAATTGAATAACTCTTAATTTGTAAATAAAAAAGGTAACAAAATGAGAGAGGAAATTCATTCTTCATGCTCTCAATTCATACTTCAACACTAAAAAAACACATTTATACATACACATGAGTAGAGTTCAATTTTACATAAGGCCTCAAGACCAAAATCATGCACCATATGAAGGATTTGAAATACTTACTTTTCATTGTAATTTAAGATTTTCATGAAAACATTATTTCTCAACATTCAAAACATTAATATAAAGATTTATCCATGCCCATTTAGTTAGGAAAGCCCTACATACCTTATGTTGTTTTAGTTTGAAGATTGGAACACTAATCTTGACCCTTTTCTTGAAATCTTGAACTTAGAGTATGAACTCTTGATCTTTTGGAAGGAGGTTAGGGGTTTTTTCTTGATAAATTTGGGTGAATATTGACATATTATGCTCTAAAACATTTTAATTATCAGTTAATATGACTAGGAATTGTAGGAAAAAGACTAGACTACCCTCAAACTTAAAAGTTTCAGAAAAATCTCAATTTTGTGGCTCACTGCTGAGAAGTATTTGTCCTACCGCTATTGGCACCACTGAGCGGTGTAATAGCAAAGCTACTATTTTTGAAAATTGTGATTTTAAGATTTACCAATAAGCGGTATTGTCTCCACCTCTATTGCACCACCGAGTGGTGTAATCGCGGCAGCCCACTTCCTCTAACGAAAAGTGCTATAACTTTTTATTTGGGTATAAGATTTAGGAGAAATCAGTGGCATTGGAAAAAAGACTCGTAGAACTTTCATTTGATATGTAGTAGGCCCTATAATTTGTTATATACAAGAAATTATGATCGATTAAATTTTATTCAAGTTTAGACGCTCACTAAAATTCAAAAAATAGGAAAGCTTTCAACTCGTCTTTAAGATAAGGGACATCTATGATCTCAATTCATGCTCAAGTAGATTCCCACACTACATAATTGATTAGAAAACTAAATTTTCATAGAATTTATTGGTTTTTGGAACCTTTACATGTAGGAATGGCAATTTACATTCTAGCCCAAATTGTGTGTTGTTACATTATCTCCCCTTGGGATGATTCGTCCCCGAATAATGACTCAAAACTAAATGGAAGAAAAAGAGTATAATAGGATTTGGACCTTCTAAATCATCACCCATGGCTTTGAAAAGAGTCGGGTACCTCTCACGCAGATCATCTTCTGATTCCCAAGTAGCTTCCTCGGCTTTTTGATTCCTCCACATAATCTTAACTGAAGCTATTTCCTTGCACCTCAACTTCTGAACTTGTCGATCCAAAATGGCAATGGGTTTTTCTTCAGACAACAAAAAGCCTTTCACATTGATCTCCTATATAGGCAATACTAGGGAATAATCTCCAATGCACTTCTTCAACATGGACGCATGGAATACTAGATGAATAGAAGTCAGGCTTGCGGGAAAATCTAACTTATGGCAGCCCAACCGATCTTCTTCACAATTTGATATGGTTCTATGTAGTGAGGACTAAGCTTCCCATTTCTTTTAAATCACATGACTTCTTTCATAGGGGAGACTTTTAGAAACACCCAATCACCAACTTCGAACTCTAGCTACCTTCTCCTAACATCGGCATAGGATTTTTGGCGACCCTGAGCTGTCTTAAGTCATTCTCTAATGATCTTCTCCTTCTTCATTACTCGATGAAAAAGTTCAGGCCCAAACAACTTCATCCACTTCATAGCACTTATTTGGTAATCTACATCTCTTCCCATAATGTGCTTCAAAAGGACCATCTAAATACCGACATGGTAGCTATTGTTGTAGGCAAAATCTATCAATGGAAAATGATCCACCCAACTACCTTTGAAATCAATTACACAAGCCCTCAACATATTCTCAAGGATTTGAATGGTTCACTCAGCTTCCACATCAGTCTGAGGGTGAAAGGCAGTACTCAGGTTCACTTGGGTACCTAAACCCCTCTGAAAAGACCACCAACACTACAAAGAGAATTGCATACCTCGATCGGATATAATGGATACTGTTTACCCATACAAGCAAACTATTTTCTCAATGTACATCTTGGCATAATCATCTCCTGAATAGTAAGTCCTCACTGGCAGAAAATGAGCTGACTTGGTCATTCGGTCTATAATAACCCAAATGTATTCATATTGGTTCCGAGACTTTGGAAGCCCCGTGATGAAATCCATAGTGATCATCTCCAATTTCCATATAGGCAAAGCTATCTCTTGGGAAGTACCACCTAGTCTCAAATGTTCCACTCTGGCTTGTTGACAATTCAAACAGTTAGACACAAAGTTAGAAATATCTCTTTTTCTATTGTTCCACTAGTAAATAGCCTTAAGGTCATGATACATTTTAGCAGAGCCTGGGTGAACAACATACCTCTAAGTGTGAGCTTTATTACGAATCTTTTCTCGCAAACCGTTCATGTTAGGTACATATAGCCTACCCTAATACCTCAGAATCCTATCACCTCCAATTGCAAATGCCATCACCTTCTGTTGACCAATATCTTTCATAAGTTGCATCAAGATGGGGTCTTCGGCCTGCTTTTACTTAACTTCAGTACATAAGGAGGATTTAGCTATCTCATGAATGAACACTCCCCTGCCTTCAAAATCCATAAGTCTAACTCCTAAACTTGCCAGCCGGTAAATATCTTTTACCAACTTCCTCTGCCCTTTATCAACATTAGCAAGACTGCCCATTGCCAAACTGCTAAGGGCATTGGCTACTACATTCGCCTTGTCTGGATGATAGTGCAGGCTCATATCATAATCTTTCAATATCTCCAACCAACGCCGCTGTCTGAGATTAGGTTCTTTCTGCGAGAAAATATACTGTAAAATTTTATGGTCAGTGAAAATATCAACGTGTACCCTATATAGATAATGCTGCCATATCTTAAGTGTGAACACCACAACTGCTAACTACAAGTCATGGGTGCAGTAATTTCACTCGTGCACCTTCAACTGCCTAGATACATAAGCTAGTACCTTACCATGCTGTATAAGTACACACCCAAGTCCCACCCGAGATGCATTACAATACACAACAAAACCCTTTATACCTTCAGGAAGGGTCCAAACATGTGCGATGGTCAATTTTTCCTTCAATTTCTCAAAGCTATTCTTACACGAGTCAGACCACACAAATTTCACCTTTTTCTGTGTCAACCTGGTAATTGGAGCAGCAATGGAAAAAATTTCTATGAACCTTCTGTAATACCCTTCTGATACGGTTAAGGCGACCCCCACAGGTACACGACCTTTCACACGAAGCCAAGCTCGGGAATTACAAACACTCCAAGCTTTGTTCATGCAAATGGCCGTGTGTGAGTTGTTGGTCGAACCAACCAAGGACCTAAACGTTTTTATGTGTGAAGAGGGGTCCTAAAGTGTAATAAACTAATCCCCAAGGATGCCACAAGAAAGCAAGGGCGGATGGGTCTTTTAACTCCTTTTGTTGTAGTATAAATAGAACATCATAGTGAGATATCCCTTAGTTTTTGAGAAGCTGAAAGTTGTAACCTAAACACACCAAAATATCTCCTCTCTCTCTTCTCTCATTGAAGCCGCCATTACTATCTCACAAGTAGAGGAATACTTGTGTTGTCTCTTTGGCTAGAAATAAGGGTTTTGAGGTTGTTGAGTGCCTCTTGGTCCTTGTAAGAACTTGGTGTTTATATTCATTAGACTTAGGGTCCTCTCTTGATGTTAGGGTTCTTAGTTTCTTGAATGTTATATGTCAATTTATCTATCTTTCATTATCTTGTTGTTGTTGTTTGCTTTTGATTATCTTGAAAGTCTAGTGAAGCCGTGTGGGGCTCGTTTCGATTCACTAGCATTGTCGTATCTCTTGTTATTCTCGGATTGTGGATTAAAAACCGAAACTATCTCTTGTGTTGTAAGTTGAAAAGCCGAAACTTAAAACTTGTTGTCTTGTGTTGTTGGACTGAAATCCGAAACTCTTGGTGTTGTTGGTTTGATATTGTATCATTTGGTATCAAAGCAAGACCGGTTGTGTTCCAACACAACCCATCTTGGGCTAGCTCACGGACTAAACAAACTACAAAAAAAAAATCCGAAATCTGTCCACTAAAAGTTGAAATCCGAGAATGGTGTTGTATGCTTAGATCTAGGTGTTATTTTGCTTGTTTAGTCAGTTTCTAGTGTTGGTTTCTTTCTCACCAACACTAAGTTGTCTAGATTCGAAAGTTGAGCTTGAAAAATTGAAGATTGTGTAGTGACTTGAAGTGGCCGAAAGTTGTATGTGTTGATAACCAAAAGCAAATCAGTGGTTGTGTGTTTATGTGCTAAAGAAGTTGTGAAGTGTTCATCTTTTGAACTTGTCATCTTGTTCATCTTGTTGAAGTATTCATCTTGTTGTGTGCTCAAGTGGTAAAGTTATAAAGTTGATTGTGAAAGACTTGCACCCATCACTTTGTAGCCTTGTCAATCACTTCCCCTAAATCAAGGAACCTAGTTTTGTGGAAATTGTCAACCAAACCCACTTTCTTGAGTTTGAAAAAGAGTTAAGACTTCAAAATTTTAGTTTTCCCACCAAAACACTTTTCAATTTATCACAAGTTGTGTGAATATTAAAGCAAGACAAAAAAAAATATATATATATAAATTCGAAGAGAAGAAGAACGCGTGGGGCCATTGCATGCTACCATGTCACTATGAGCTCAACTTAGGATATTCTTTGGTTGCTAATTGTTGATTCTTGGTTTCCCTTACTTGGTCTTAGAACTAATTAACAAACTAGTATTTTCCCACTAGGTTGTCAACTAGTTCCTTGAGCCGTTTATTCGCGTCAACGATTATTTGTGTGCTTTTATTCGTTTGAATGAGTTGCTGATTTTGATTCTAGTCCGGCAAGAATTCTTTGAGTCTTCAAACAAGAATCCATTCCGGATAAGAGCTTACTCAAACCTTGTAAATCTCACGGTTACTAGCCAATTATACAACACTTGTGGAACACGAACTTGTGGTGACTAAAGCGGCTGATACCTTGACGATGGAAGGAACAACATCTCATAATGCGGATACTAATGCCCTTGACTCAATGAGGGCCACTCTCGAGGCCGTTACTCGGACACTTGAAAGGATGAATTCAGAATTTGGGGCCGTGAGAGGGGACTTGGCAGCAATAAGGGGGGAAGTATCGACTATTAGTGGGAGACTAGATCAAGTGGAGAGTCAAAGGAACTCTCGGCCATCGACTCCTCTACATGTCTCTACCAATGGTCATGATCGGACCTCCTCCGCAACCATCACTCCCAAAATGGTCCACCAAATGTTAAATGCACCTCAAGCTCCACTAAATACCGCCAACCAATCTACCAACTTTCCTCCAAACCGAGACTCCACTAGACCACTACATTTCCAAACTCCTCCAATTCCACAAGAGGGATTTGGGTGCCAAGCACCACCACTAAATCCGAACCCTCCCTTCCAAGCTCCACTAAACCAAAGACCACAAATTCCAATTCCTACGAATCAAAATGGCCAAGGCCGACCAGCCCACTTTGACGGATACGGTAGAGAGGAGTATGATGGAGAGGGAGCCTATGATGATGCTTATATGAGGGAGGAGGAGTTAAGAGGGGGTCGGGGAGAACCTAGGAGATACCGAGGGTATGGAGATAGGGGAAACCGACACCAAGAGAGAGACGTAGGCATCAACACCATCAAGTTGAGCCTACCTATCTTTAAGGGTGAAAGTGATCCCGAGGCCTACTTAACTTGGGAATCGGCTTGTGACAAAGTTTTCCAAGTTAATGACATCTCGGAAGAAAGGAAGAGTTGCTATGCTATAGATCACCTCAAGGGCTATGCTAACACTTGGTGGGAGTATGTTAAACGATGTGGTAATGAATTGGTGGACGGGCAGCCACCACCTTGGTATCGGTTGAGGTATTTGATGAGACAACGATACCTTCCCGAGAGATACCGACATGAATTGCTTGCTAGATTATATGGCTTGCGGAAAGGAGGCAAGAGTGTGATGGCCTATTTTGACGAGTTCCAACAACTCATGTTGAAACTTTATCACCGTGGGGAGCAAATCAGCCACGACATCATCCAGTTCAAGTGTGGATTGAACAAAGAGATCTCCACTCACTTGACCTTTCATCGGTTCGAAACTATTGACGGTATATTCCAAGCGGCCCTAGAGATTGAAAGGGAACTTAAGGAGAGATCAACCTTCAAAGCAAGGGTCCAAACCCCCTCGGGTTGGACCAAAAACAAGGACCAACTCGGTCATACGAAGCTGCCCGAAACCAAAACAGTCCCCAAGTTTCCTCCGAAGCCGGAAGCTCACAAATATCCCAATCCAAAGGGTTTCCAATGCTTCAAGTGCCAAGGTTGGGGACATAAGGCCAATGAATGCCCGAACTGGCGTAATGTGATCCTACGAGAAGGGAAAGTGTACTACCTTGGTGAGGAGGTGGTGTCCGAAAGGGGGGAGGTTGAGGCCGAGCCTCAAGATGGAGAGGAAGCCGAGAATGAACCGAATGAGGAAGGAGTAGATGATAGTGAAGATGTCTATCCACAAGAAGGGGAGTGTGTGGTTCCAAACTTTGTGGTTAGACGCGTCATGATTAGTAAGGCGGTAGATGACCCGAGCCAAAGGGAAAATCTATTCCATACTAAGTGCCTTGTAAAGGGGAGTGTGTGCACCTTGGTAATTGATAGTGGTAGTTGTACAAATGTTGCGAGCCATGCTATGGTAAATTTCTTGAAGCTACCGACTACACCACACACTAGTCCTTACAAGCTACAATGGTTGAATGATTGTGGTGAATTGAAGGTCACGCGGCAATGTGTGATTCGGTTTAAGGTGGGCAACTACCACGATGAAGTACTTTGTGACGTGATTCCAATGCAAGCATGTCACTTGTTGTTAGGTAGACCTTGGCAATATGATAGGTCTACTAAACACGATGGGAGGTCCAACCGGTACACGCTTGAGAAGGATGGCCAAAAGGTCACACTTCACCCTCTTTCACCCTCCCAAGTAAATGAGTGGTATCAAAAAATGAGAGAATTAAAAGGGAAGGGGAGGGAACCCGAGAGGGGAGAAAAGGGAAGGGAGGCCGTAGGTGAGGAGGTAGAGACATCCGAGGCTGTCCCAACGCCAAGGGAAAGGGAAAACGTAGTTATATTGTCTAGGAGAAAGGAACTTTTCGTGGACCATGATGAAAACAAGCCGATACTACTTTTGGCCCATTGTTTTAATACTAACCCCACTAATTCTTCCATTTCCCCTTTGATTTCTTGTGTGTTGCAGGAGTATGAAGATGTATTCCCTCAAGAACTTCCGCAAGGATTGCCCCCGCTTCGGGGAATTGAGCACCAAATCGATTTGGTGCCGGGTTCACAGCTTCCAAACAAACCGGCCTATAGGAGCAATCCCATGGACACTAAGGAGCTTGAAAGACAAGTGGAGGAACTACTCAACAAGGGATACATCAAAGAAAGTATGAGTCCATGTGCTGTTCCGGTACTTTTGGTACCAAAGAAGGACGGAACGTGGCGCATGTGCGTCGATTGCCGAGCCATCAACAAAATCACTATAAGGTATCGTCATCCAATCCCTAGACTAGATGATATATTAGATGAGCTCCACGGATCTTGTTTGTTTTCTAAAGTGGACCTTAGGAGCGGCTATCACCAAATTCGCATGCAACCCGGTGATGAGTGGAAGACCGCATTCAAGACCAAATTCGGTCTATATGAGTGGCTGGTCATGCCATTCGGCCTTACCAATGCTCCTAGCACTTTTATGAGGCTAATGAATCATGTAATGAAGCCTTATATTGGAAAGTTTGTGGTAGTTTACTTTGATGATGTGTTGGTGTATAGTAAGTCTATTGATGAACATGTAGTGCATTTGAAATGTGTGTTTGATGTGCTACGAAAGGAGAAGCTGTATGCCAACATGGAGAAGTGTTCTTTTGGTGTTGATAAAGTCATATTCTTGGGTTTTGTCGTGAGCTCAAGGGGAGTGGAAGTGGATGATTCCAAGATAGACTCTATACGAAGTTGGCCGACCCCTAAAACTATTGGAGAAATCCGGAGTTTCCACGGGTTGGCAAGCTTTTATAGGAGGTTTGTCAAAGGATTTAGTTCCATAGCAGCCCCCTTGACCGAGTTAATTAGAAAGGACGGACCCTTTAAATGGGGTGAAGAGCAAGCTAGGGCTTTTGAGGCCTTGAAAGCTACGCTCATCTCGGCGCCTTTATTGCAATTACCCGATTTTGATAAGATGTTTGAAGTAGAGTGTGATGCTAGTAAGGTTGGCATCGGGGCTGTTTTGATGCAAGAAGGTAAGCCCGTTGCCTATTTCAGTGAAAAGCTCAAAGGGGCAACTCTTAATTACTCGACCTATGATTTGGAGTTGTACGCCCTTGTTAAAGCCTTGGGAAATTGGCAACACTATTTGTGGCCTAAGGAGTTTGTGATACGAACGGATCACGAGTCTTTGAAACACCTTAAGAGCCAAGACAAGCTGAATAGGCGTCATGCTAAGTGGATTGAGTTCATCGAAACTTTCCCTTATGTAATTCATTACAAAAGGGGAAAGGAAAATGTTGTTGCCGATGCCTTGTCTCGGAAGCATGTGCTTGTTGCTACCTTGTCTTCGAAGTTAATGGGTTTTGAGAGCTTGCGGATGTTGTATCCCGAGGATCCTACCTTTGCTCCTATTTTTAGGGAATGAGAAGAGTGGGGAAGGGACCGTTGGCTTAAGGAAAATAACCATTCCTCCTACTCTCGGTTTGAGGGGTATTTGTTCAAAGGGAGGAGGTTATGTGTTCCTTCTAGTTCTTGGAGGGAATTACTCGTGAGGGAGGCCCATGACGGAGGCCTCATTGGTCACTTTGGGGTAGACAAGACCCTCGGAATCCTAGAGGAGAACTTCTATTGGCCCAAAATGCGCAAAGATGTCACAAAAATTTGTAATCAATGTACGGCCTGCCGGAGTGCTAAATCTCGCCTCCAACCTCAAGGATTATACACCCCGCTCCCTACTCCCCTTAGACCTTGGCTGGACATCTCGATGGATTTCGTTTTGGGGCTGCCAAGGACTAGAAAGGGCCGAGATAGTATTTTTGTGGTTGTTGATAGATTCTCTAAAATGGCTCACTTTATTCCATGTGCTAAAACCGAGGACACTCCTAGTGTAGCTTCATTATTTGTTGAACATGTTGTAAAGCTTCACGGAGTACCAAGGACCATTGTGAGTGATAGGGACTCCAAGTTCCTAAGTCTCTTTTGGAAGTCCATGTGGGGTAGGCTTGGGACGAAGTTACTTTTCTCCACGTCTTGCCACCCACAAACCGACGGCCAAACGGAGGTAGTAAATAGAACCTTAGGGTCTATGCTACGTTCTATGGTTAAAGGTAAACTGACTTCATGGGAAGAACACCTACCCTTGGTGGAATTCGCATACAACCGGGTAATACATTCGAGCACGGGAATGACTCCCTTTGAATGTGTTTACGGCCTAAATCCCCTTACCCCTTTAGATCTCACTCCTTTGTCTAGTGATCTCATGACCAGCTTAGATGGAAATAAAAGAGCCGAGGCCATGAAGAAAATGCATGAGGCGGTGCGGATCAAGCTTGAAAAGAAGAATCAAGAGGTTGCAAAACGGGCAAACAAAGGGAGAAGGAAGCTAGTGCTTGAACTCGGAGATTGGGTGTGGGTGCATCTTCGAAAGGATCGGTTTCCAGCTCAAAGGAAGTCCAAATTGCTGCCGAGGGGTGATGGTCCTTTCCAAGTACTTGAGAGAATCAATGACAACGCCTACAAGATTGACCTACCACCGGAATATCAAGTGCACAACACCTTCAACATCGGAGATCTCTCCCTCATGGATGCGGTTGAAGATGATCAAATGCCGAATTTGAGGTCAAATTCCTCTCAAGATGGAGAGGATAATACGGTTAAGGCAACCCCCACAGGTACACGACCTTTCACACGAAGCCAAGCTCGGGAATTACAAACACTCCAAGCTTTGTTCATGCAAATGGCCGTGTGTGTGTTGTTGGTCGAACCAACCAAGGACCTAAATGTTTTTATGTGTGAAGAGGGGTCCTAAAGTGTAATAAACTAATCCCCAAGGATGCCACAAGAAAGCAAGGGCGGATGGGTCTTTTAACTCCTTTTGTTGTAGTATAAATAGAACATCATAGTGAGATATCCCTTAGTTTTTGAGAAGCTGAAAGTTGTAACCTAAACACACCAAAATATCTCCTCTCTCTCTTCTCTCATTGAAGCCGCCATTACTATCTCACAAGTAGAGGAATACTTGTGTTGTCTCTTTGGCTAGAAACAAGGGTTTTGAGGTTGTTGAGTGCCTCTTGGTCCTTGTAAGAACTTGGTGTTTATATTCATTAGACTTAGGGTCCTCTCTTGATGTTAGGGTTCTTAGTTTCTTGAATGTTATATGTCAAGTTATCTATCTTTCATTATCTTGTTGTTGTTGTTTGCTTTTGATTATCTTGAAAGTCTAGTGAAGCCGTGTGGGGCTCGTTTCGATTCACTAGCATTGTCGTATCTCTTGTTATTCTCGGATTGTGGATTAAAAACCGAAACTATCTCTTGTGTTGTAAGTTGAAAAGCCGAAACTTAAAACTTGTTGTCTTGTGTTGTTGGACTGAAATCCGAAACTCTTGGTGTTGTTGGTTTGATCTTGTATCACCTTCCAAACCCAAGAAGCTTCGAATATCGGTTGAAGTCGTGGGTCTAGGCCATTTTCTCACAGCCTCAATCTTTTAGGGATCAACCTTAATTCCCTCGCTAGGCACAATAAGCCCCAAAAAGGTAATAGCACTAAGGCAGAATTAACACTTGGAAAACTTTGCATATCATGATCTTTGAGGGTCTGAAGGGTAATTTATAGGCGAGTAGCATGATCTTCCTCATTCTTAGAGTAAGCTAAGATATTGTCGATAAAAACTATGACAAACAGGTCTAGAAATTAATGGAACACCCTATTCATTAGGTTCATGAAAGTTGCAGGGGTGTTAGTCAATCCAGAGAACATGACTAAGAATTCATAATGTCCATACCGAGTTTGGAAAGCTATTTTGGGAATGTCAGCCTCCCTAACCTTCAATTGATGATAGCCCAAACGAATGTCTATTTTAGAGAAATAATTTTCACCTTGGAGTTGATCAAACAAATCATTAATTCTTGAAAGAGGGTACTTATTTTTAACAGTAACCTTATTTAACTGACGGTAGTCTATACACATACGAAGGGAACCATCTTTCTTATGCATAAAGAGTACAGGTGCAGCCCAGGGAGAAACACTAGGATGGATAAAGCCCTTATCAATAAGATTTTTCAACTGTTATTTTAATTTTTTTAACTCTGCAGGAGCCATTTTGTATGGCAGAATAGAAATAGGACAACAAGTCAATACCAAAATCTATCTCCCTGTCGGATGGTATCCCCAGGAGGTCATCAGGAAAAACTTTTAGGAATTCATTAACCACAGGTATGGACTGGAGTGAAGGACTTTCAACATTAGAATCTTTGACCCGAATAAGATGATACAAACAACCCTTTGAAATAAGCCTACGAGATCTAAGATAAGATATGAATTTCCTTTTGGGTGCTAAAGAATACCCCTCCCACTCTATCACTGGCACATTCAGAAAGGAGAAAGTAATTTTTCAAATTCTACATTCTAATATGGCATAAAACGAATGGAGCCAATCTATTCCTAAGATAGCATCAAAGTCAGCCATATCAAGCTCTACAAGGTTTGCTATAGTATCACAATCATAATGGACACAATATAATTTCTATACACCCTCCTATCCATAATCGAGTCACCATCAGGAGTGTAAACAGAGAAAGGTTCTGGAATGACTTCAAACTCAAACCCAAAACTGACTGCCACATACTGGGTAACATAAGACAAGGTAGACCAAAGATCAAGTAACACATATATATCACGGTATAAAATTTATAACATATCTGTGACTACATCTGGTAAAGCCTCTGCATCCTAGAGATTAGACAAAGCATACAACTGATTGCGATCACCTCTGGTAGTTGAAGTAATACCATTGAGAGGTGGTGGTGGTGGGGCTGTGGAATTTGATTCAGACCTGGCAACCTTAAAGTTCCCTCTGGCGGAAGGACAATATCTTTGAAAGAGGCTTAACTGCCCATAAGTATAACATATCAAGCTGTCCAACTGACACTTTCTTGTGTGATGTTTACCTCAAGTCCCACATCGCGGAAATCTATGTTTAGGATTGAAAACCTTGTGCCTCCCATCCACTGTTAGATTGAGGGTTGATGGACCACTGATTATTCGAAGGTCTGGGCTTGGGGCGCTGGCTGATGATTGAGCATTGATCCAAAACTTTTTATTCGATGACCTGTTACCCCAATTTTTGCCTTGGTGCTGACTGTTATTTTTGTCTGTAAACCTGATCCTTTTGGCCTGCCTGTCTTTCTCCCTTGCCTCTGCCAACCTTTTCTTCTTTTCTTCAACCTGTTGCATATGAACAGATAGCATCGAGAAATCTATATCTCTATTCAGCATTGCTTCTTTACATTCTAGTACCAAATCATCTGAGAGACTTAATGCAAACTTCCTCATGCGAGATCTTATGTTACCCGCCAATTCTCGAGAATAATGTGATAACTGGTTAAATTTCAGTGTGTACTCCTTAACACTTATCTCCCCTTACTTCAGGTTCATAAACTCTTCAGCCTTGGATTCCCTCAATTCCTAGGGAAAGAATCGATCCAGAAAGGATTTCACAAAGTCACCCTACATAGAAGACTCAACATTATTACCCTTCGAATTCTCTCATTCGTTATACAACTAATTGGCCACATCTTTCAACTGATAAGCCACTAATTCAACCTCTTCGGCCTCATATACATTCATAACCAAGAAAATCATCTCCAATTCATCAAGGAACTCTTGGGGGTTCTCCTCAACCTTTGTGCTAGTAAATATAGGTGAGTTCAATCTCATGAATTGGCCAACCCAAGTAATCTCCGATGAACCAGATATAAACCCCACATCTTTTGATTGGTGGGACTGAGAAGCCACCAACCGGTATATCATATGCATGGACTATCAAAACTCAACATTAGATACCTCTCTCTGAGGAGGTTGAGTGCTATTAGCTCTAGATTGAGGAACCCTAGGTGCCCTAGGTGGATTGGTATGAATAGAAGGAACTCTCGAAGTAGCAACAAACTTAGGAGTATGAGCCCTATTACGTGTCCTCATCCCATGTATAGCACGAACATCCTCAGCTTGGGCATTTTGTTCATTGAAGTGACGGGGAGGCATGCTAACTTTCTGAAATAAAAGAAATCATTAATTAGAGGAAATTCTGACTCTACAACACAGACTAAATCACAAAAGAAATGAGATATTCCTAAACTCCTAGTATCCTCCTAATTATAAGTATGGCATACTACACACCCAAAAATAGGAATCTACCCGATGGAATTTTGTAGACACCCTGGGACCATGAACCGTGCGCTGATACCAAGTTTGTCACGACCCGAGTTAGGGCCCTGGCTGTGATAAGCATCTTGAACCATGAAGGCCCGGACACCCTTCTCTATATGCTAATCATGCACAATATTCATATGATATAAGAAAATTTGCATAAAAACAACACATAATGGAACCATGGTCAATCTCATAATCTTTGAACAACTAAAAACAAAATTATAAGTACTCTAAGCATATGATACCTATCTATGAAATCTCTAACATTACATGGTTCATCAAAATTCTAAAAAAAGACTGGGATAAGGCCCCCAGTCAGACCATAAACTAAATGAATGACAATGGTCTGTAAACCTGGCCTTCTGGAATAGAGGGGGTTCACCAACTATAAATCTCGAAAAGACCACTCTACTACTTAGCTGGACCTTGGGACTGTGCCTCAGATCCTGAAATATAGGGGTCAATATAAATTTACTGGTACGCAGAACCATTAAAAAATAAAATAATAATGTGTAAAGTAAGTGAGAGTATTTTATGAAAAGTATGTCATCGTAAACCATTTGAAAATACATGGGAACAGTAAATAGGCTTTAAAGAAAAACAGTTCTGAAAAATCAACTCAACATCTTTATCTTGTTCTGAGCTAGGTGGTATACCCTACAAGTCTAATATTCCTTGAGCTATATGGAATCTGCCATTTACTCGGTGGGCAAGGGTTGGAGTGTCTGAGTCTGATATACCACAGGGCACTAGGCCAACGTATAATCCCTTTGGGGGATATAATAACCCATATCGGCAAAACACGATTTTGAGCAATGAGTTTTTTAAACTCGTACCTTCTTTGGGTACCCACCTCACATCTCTTAAGCCCATTTTTTAACTTTTTCTGAACATATTTCTTTCAAAACTCAAAGTCTAAAAATTTGATTAAAATCTGACTTCTAGTCTGTTCTAAGTCTGTTATGGCATTGTCTGTTTTGGTATTGTCATACCAATACTTACAATCCGTATGTCTAGGACATATAAAAGTTTGCATTAGTTCTTTTAATCCAATTGAGTTAGTTGACCACCAAAAATATTCAACAATGCAAGAACGTTCTTATCAAAATATATATATCAACTATGCAGGGATGGTCTTTTTTCAACATTTCAACAATCATGTTGTGGTCAATTTCTCAAAACAATCATGTAATTGAATCACTCTTAATTTGTAAATCAAAAAGGTAACACAATGAGAGAGGAAATTCATTCTTCATGCTCTCAATTCATACTTCAAAACTGAAAAAACACAATTATACATACACACGAGTAGAGTTCAATTTAACATAAGGCCTCAAAACCAAAATCATGCACTATATAAAGGATTTAAAATACTTACTTTTCGTTGTAATTCAAGCTTTTCATGAAAACATTATTTCTCAATATTCAAAACATTAATATAAGAATTTAGCCATACCCATTTAGTTAGGAAATTACTTCGTACCTTACGTTGTTTTAGTTTTAAGATTGGAACACTAATTTTGACCCTTTTCTTGAAACCTTGATCTTAGAGTATGAACTCTTGATCTTTGAGAGGGAGGTTAGGGTTTTGTTCTTGATAAATTTTGGTGAATATGGGCATGTTATGCCCTAAAAATATTTTTATCATCAGTTAATATGACTAGGAATTTTAGGGAAAAGATGAGACTTCCCTCTGACTTAAAAGTTGCAGAAAAATCCCTATTTTGTGGCTCACCGCTGAGCGGTATTGGTCCCACCGCTATTGGCACCACTGAGCAGTGTAATAGAGGTGAGCTACTATTTGTGACAATTATGATTTCAAGCTTTACCGCTGAGCGTTATTGGCTCCACCACTATTGCACCGTCGGCCGGTGTAATCGCAGCAGCCCACTTTCTCTCACAAAAAGTGCTATAACTTTTTACTCGGGTGTCGAATTTAGGCGAAACCAGTGGCATTGGAAAGAAAGATCATAGAACTTTCATTTTATATGTAGTAGGTCCTATAATTTGATATATATAAGAAGTTATGTTTGATTTAAGTTGACCCAAGTTTAGACGCTCACTAAAACTCAATCGATAGAAAAGTTTTCAACTTATTTCTGAGTTAAGGGACCTCTATGATCTCAATTCATGCTCAACTAGATACCTACACTACATAATTGATTAACATAATAAATTTTCATAGAATTTATTGTCTTTTGGAACCTTTATGCGTAGGAATGACGATTTACGTTCTAGCCTGAATTGGGGGTTGTTACAGAAAAATCCATGTTTCAAATATTTCTAACTGGAAACAAGTAAAGATTAGGATCTGAGTGATGAAATAGTTTTCCCCTCCTTAGAGTATTTTAGACTATAAAAACATTAATCTCGTGAAAATTTCTATGACATTTAATTAATTCAAGCCTTGTTACTTTTTTTTCTCTAAGCCAACAAAAATAAAGAAATAATTCTAGTTTGCAAAGACACCTAAACATATCAATTAAATTTAAAAAGACATATAAAATAAGCTTGAAATAAAATAATTAGTAAAATCATTCACTCATAGTTGATTTAGACACTCAAATAGGATGTAGTACAAGTTAGCTCCAATAAACATCATGAAATCAATATTTTAATAAACCTTATAGTATTTGTTTTAGATATTGATGTATTTTGACTATTTTATCCCTCTTCATAGTAGATTTATAGTATTTGTGAGTTGCAGAAGCACATGAGTTCAATTTATAAGGTGCTTGGTTGGATTTTATGCAAGTTTCTCATTTTAGAAGGTTCTTAAGTTTGTAATGTTGACTTTGATCAACATTTGGTGTTTTTTGCATTGTATGATATGTTCGTAAGTTCTATCAGCTCATAAATGTCATTTTTGTGTTAATAGTATTGTTAGTTTAGATCTAGGGACATTTCATTATGCTTTGAGCGTTTGGTTGGAAAGTTGATAAAGTTTGACCTAGAGTTGACTCTAGTAAACACTTGATGAAAATGACTGCCATTGGTAATTTGGATGATGTTTTTGAGTCTAAAACATCAAAATTAGTCTAGTAGTATAGTTTATTTAATTTAATGGTTCTGAACGAATACGAAGGATCCATTTCAGGCATTTTTCATACTTGAAGTGCAACTAATGCAGGTTACTACACCTCTTTGCGTTCATGAATCACCTCACACGATTGCAAAGGGTAGTGTGATAGTGCATCATGATCATAAAAGTTCTGCACATTATCGTAAAGAGTTGACTGAGGGTTTGGGTCAGGTATATGGTAAGCTTATGTAAATGAGTCCAAGCCATCTCAAATGTGATGGACTTGAGTCAGTCAACTTTATGATTGCAAGGGCCTTGACCGTGTTCGCGATGGCCAAATACCTTAGTAGTGTTCCAAACCCCATAACTCTAATTTGAAGCTTTAAAACACATTTTTGTGAGGATAGAAAAGGACTTTTAAAGATTCTTTCTCCGTTGAGTTTCTCTATCATATTTACGCAGTTTTCAATGATTATTTCATAAATTCACCTTCAAATCTTGGTTTTTCAACTTTAGAAATTTGGATTATTTGTGGTATAGTTAAGAAAAGGTATTTTGATGATTTCATGTTTGATTTAAACTTTGGTTTTGATAAAATTTCATATTTGAACCCTTAAGCTTTGAGTAAATTAATTTTGTAATAAAATTTTAGTTTTGCCCTTGAATTGTCAATATTGACTTTTGGATTGATTTTTTGGACCTAGATTAGAACCTTAGAAATATAAATATTGTTGGACTTGTGTTCGCCATAGAACCTATTTTTTGATAGACTGAGAGTGTTTTAAAGCTTCTCGAAAAGGAAAGACTAGTTTGTGATTTTCTAAATTTGTGGTTTGTCTTTGAGTTAGGTTATGACTTAACTTTCTTCAAACTTTGCTTGAGTGCGGGCTTATCGTGTAAAGCATGTTATGGATGGGTAATTATTGATTTTGAGTTCTAAATGAGATGAATTATCTTTGTAATACCTGATTGAAGGCTAATGTTGTTTTGGTAGTACAAAATTTAATTATCCAAGTAAGCCGATTGGAGGCTCTTATTGTTTTGTATCCCTGATTTGATGTTGAAACTCATAGAAAGTATTTCATGGAATGATTATGATTTTGAGAATTTTGATATAACTATTACATGTATTTTAAATTTATTTTTGTGTTATGCATATTCATACATGTGGTAGTTTATGGAAATGGTGAATGATTTAAATTCTAAATCAAATGACATGAAAGAATTTATTTGGATTTTAGTTTTGGTTCAAGTTTGGATTATTGAACAAGTAAAAAGATTTCATTTGTATTTGGACATCGCAAGTATCCTATGGGTCTCATCCTAAAAGAAATAATTGTTTGGAGGATGTATATGGTAGGCATTGGCTATTACATATCATTTTGTATCATTGTATTTCATTGCTGTAGTACCCTAGGTCTTGGACTCTGAAATTTTTTGAGTGTTGGTGACACTGCCCAGGCAATAACTCAAGTGATGAGTCGTTATCATATGTCACGAGTCGTTAGGTAAGACTCATTCTCTCATCAGTGAAGTTGCCCAAGGATACTATTGTGGTCACTACTAGACCCCCTCAAGTCATAGGGTGAGGTCAGGAATCATGGTGAGGTACTTGTGACCATAACAGTGCGGTTGCCATGAGTTGCTGCCCAGGACACGAGTCCAAGAAATGACTCATGATTAGTCACCATGAGTAGTTAACTGACTCGTAACGACTGCCAATAGTTTTTCTACACATTTTAATTAAGGACATTTTGGTCCTTTCCTCTCATCCCACTATTATCCCATGACTAAAAGAACCCCAAGGGTCCCTTTTTTATCATTTATCAAATTATAAACATTATTCTCTCCTCTTAAACTTCTAAAGTCAAGAGAAATCTAGGGTTTCAAAGGACTAATTATCTAGGACTCAATTGGTGGGTTTCTCTGTAAATTTCTTGGATTTTTAGGCTCGTCTCTCTTTCCTAACTTAATTTTACATAAAAGCATGTGTTTAATTACTATTTATGTAAAGTTAATTATTGGGTTTTGAAATTAGGTTGAGGGATTTGAATGGTTGTTACTTGGATTGTTTTTCCATGGTTTTGAACTTGTCATTCATGCTTTATCTTATGGATTTTGAACCATATAAGTGCATGGGTATGTGAATTGGACTGGGGAATATGGGTTTCCCAAATTTATTGATTTTGGTATGGAATTTATATGAACCTTAACTCACTTTGTTGCTGGCCTGAAAACGGTGATCACTTGAAGGATTAGGATAAGGAGAACTGGTAGATGAATATGAATTTTCTCGACTTTTCTTCTTAGTCCACTGTCTACTATCTCTCCCACTGTTCTACTGAGTTGCACCCTACTATGAATATGTAGACTTCTTACTTTGCCTCTCTTCTATCTCTACCTACTTTTTTTTCTCATCCTCAACCTGTTACAACTAAACCACCATCTTAGAAATGTCCATATCATTATTATACATAACAACCTTGCATTTCAACACCAAATCACGGGACAAACTAGAAGAAAGTTTCTTATTAAGGACCTCATATTAGACACCAACTATAGTGCATAACGAGCCAGTTGCTGGAACTTCAGTGCATACTCCTTGATACTTATCTTACCTTGGTTCAGATTAACGAACTCCTCAGTCTTAACTTCTCTCAACTCATAAGAAAAAAGTGATAAACAAAAAGCACCCAAAAACTCATCCCACACCGTCTGCTCACTATCATCCCCCTTATTACTTCCCACACCTCATACCACTTTTAATTAACATCTTTAAACTGATATGTAGAAAACTCCACACCCTCTACATTAGTAGCATACATCACCCTACAAATTTTCTCCATCTCAATAAACCCCTATGGATTCTCCTCAACCTTAGATCATGTAAAGGTTAGGGGATTCAATGTCATAAGTTAGCCAACTTGAGTGACCTCAGATGAATGAGCAACAAAACAAACACTATTAGACTGATAAGACTACGATGCTACCAACTGAGTAAGAATATGAATAGACTAATGGAACTCCATATTGGAGATATCTCTTTGAGATGACTAAGCATAAGTGTCACTAGCACAGGAAGCCTCAGGAAGACTACTAGGTATTGGTGGAACTCTATGTGGGATGGCAAAATTAGGAGCAGGGATCCTAGATCGGGTCTACACTCCATAAACCAGGTGATTTACCTCCATATTTTCCTAAGGTGGGAAAAAGGGTCCAACAAAGTTTTTATGAATTCCAGATATTTAGGGAGGTATGCTCTAAAATGGAACAAAGGCAGGAGTTAGAAAAGTTTTATAACACTAGACTCTATAGACAAAAATAGAATAAAAGAAAGGGAAACATTATTAAATGCCTTGTAGCCCCCTATAAGCGTGGCATACTACACACCCTATAAGGGAATCTACTCAACACAACTTTGTGTATACCCAACGATCTTGAATAGTGCTCTGATACCAAGTTTTTCATAAACTGAACTAGGGCCTAGTTCTTATGGGTATCTCTAGCCCACCATAGATTAGAGCTCACCCCCTTAGCCTAACCTCAAGAGCATAATAATCGTAAAAATAAAATAAAATCCAATCAAACTAATGATAATAGTAATAGAAATACAAATAGGAATCCACCTACACTTGTCCACGACTAAAACCAGAATAACATCTAAGTTGGGACATGCCCTAAACTATGATAAAAAAGATTCCAAAAGTACTATGACAATAAAAAGAGAATAATAAAATGACAAGGCCTTCACTGCCTTGGGGTCCTAAAATGACCCCAAACCCCTTTCAAAAAGTCCAAAACTATCCCAAAATACCCTTTTAACATCCTTAAACATAATTCAAGTAAAAACTTAACCTTAGGCATGTGGGAGGGTAAGAAATAAAATGATCTAAATTTTAAAGGGTCGTACAACATTTTATGATATTGATTTTTGCTTGATTACTACTTTTAAATTGCATTGAAAAAGTGAAGTCCTTAAATAGGGGAATGAATATGAGCATTCTATCTCGTGATATTCACTATAGAGGATAATATACCATTATAGTGAAGGCACTACGCTAAGGGAGTTTTTTCTATGGCGGAGCTACATATTTTGACATGTGTGCTAGTGGTCACTTCCTTATGAAAGCGGGTTCGATGTAGAAAAGGTTACTTTGTAGTAATAAAAGGGAGCCAAGAAGAATACTGTGCTAAAACTTTTTACCTTTTAGCAGGATTAACTCTTTTTCACTATCTCATTAATACACAAAAGAATACAATATTATGCTAACACAACACAATCTATCATAATACTAACACATGTAAATTTTACTATTGCCTCAACAATTAATAATTTATTATTATATCATAGTATAATCATACAGTCAGCAAGCTAACATGACTTTTATCGTGAGATACAAATTAAGATACCAATTGTAATAGACTAAATTACAATTGAATTCCTTATGATATCAATTGGAATTGACTAGATACTAATTGAATTTGTTAAGATACCATCAAAAATTGACTAGATACAAATTGGACTTGACCCATTAGATGTTAAACTAAGATAGTACGATGGAATAAAAGAAAAAGAATAACTCCTAGATGCCTCAAAGCTTCTAGAGAACTTGATAAGGATTTACATACGGATTTGTAGGACCCTGCTTTATATTTCTCTTAGACTTGTGATATCGGTAATCTGGCACTCTAAACCAACTATCATGGCCCAAATTATGAGACATACAAGAAGCTATTCAATTCTTACTTGATAGGAGAACCACTACCACCTAATTATTTTAAAGAAGAAATTCTTGGAAACAACATCGTTATAATAATCAATTTAATTACAAACTCACAATCATATTTGATGTCTTCAATTGAATTTCTCAAAGACCTAGCATATACACATACAAGAGTATATAATATATAGTAATGACAAGAAAATAAAAGATACAACTATTGATTTAGCAATGAGGCATCCAAAAGTTGATGATAGATGCTCACCACTTTAACCAAGAAATATCAATAAATCTGTAACACACCTACACCCCAAAGGAGTATAGCAAGAGTAGTATCATACACCATACGTGCTGGTAGGCCTCATCATATGACTAATATTAGTTCATGAAACACCATATATATTTATAAAATTATCATAACAATATTGTGCAACAACTTTACGTCCTAATTCACACTACTTATTATGTTTTCTTAACAATTCTGAAGGTTTTGAATTATCATGCTTATTCAAATAAGCATTTTTTTCTAAAACACCCTAGATTTTGGAACCTTAGAAAATATCCTTGATTTATAGTTTTTGGACATCATAGACTAGGGGTTACTAGTCATATGATGGGGTATGGTTGTTATGGTCTTGGTCATTATGTTAACCAGTGTTAGTTAATGGGTTGGATTAGGTTCTGGTATGGGTACGACCTTGGTGGGTATGAGTCATATGGTTGGGGTTTCCTTTACTTAATCGAAAAGTTAGTAACTTAACTTGGATCTGAGTACGAGTGTCTCACCATGGGTCATGAGATAGGGTACGAGTAGTATAATCTAACTCATTTATTGGATAGGGTTAACCCTTCTTAATTCTGCCTAAGGTAGGATTTATGGATATTAATTGTATGATTGGGTATGAGTGAGACTTTAGAGTCGTAGGTTGGTCCTTTGTGGGATTGGGATTCTACTTGGGGTATGAGTGGTGGGTACCAGTCATTCCCTAGGGTACTAATAAGAGGGGTGGTAGTAACCTCTTGTGGAATTTTTATACAATTTAAGTAGAGGTATTCTGGACATTTACCCTTATAACTCCTTTGGAACTCATTATTTAAAACACTTTTTGGGGCTTCATTAACCTATTTGTAATCAATCCAACACTCTAAAATCTCTCAAGGCTCTTGGGTTAAGCAAAAGCTTGGGTTTCCTTCTAGGGGGTCAATTGAGGCTCATAGGAGTGATTTCTTCTTATCTTTTTCTTAAATTAAGTCATGATACTTATCCTTTATTTTTAGTTCCAACTAAAGGCATATTTTATTAATTATTGTAATGGCATAATTTTTGTATGGTTTTGGGTCTCAAAATATATGTTGGGGGTTTTGGTTATAAATGCTTGATTATGGTTTTCCCATGTTTTAATTATAGATTTACATGTTTTCATGGTGGTTTGGGAATTTGGTTGCATGGGAATGCTTAATTGATTCTTGGTTTTGGTTTTGGAAACACTATTCCCCCAATGTGTTTGCTAAAATAGCAATGAGAATGCTTTTACTATATTGTTGGACTTTTAATGGAACTATTGCATGGTATACCTTGGTAATGGAGCCCTAAATAATATAAATGGTTTAAAATGTTTAAATGTTAAGGTATTGATGGTTATGGTTGGTCTAATTGAAAGCTTTGTAGGGTACAAGGGAATCCTCTAAGAAAACTTAAAAAAAAAAACATCTTGTAGGATATATGAGATTCACCCAAGTCACCTTAATAATGTAATATATGGGTACATGGGAATTCCTTCTTCTTAAAAAGGATGGCTAAAGGATATTGCTTGCAAGCTATAGTCCATATGACGATACCACTACTTATAGACTTGGTTAATAACAAATGGAATGGTGTTCTTGGTTATATGGTAATGGTTTTAATTGGGTAGTAATGGTAGGGTGTGATAACTAACCATGAAGGTGTGAGTCCAATGAGTGGACACTAGAAACTAATGTTTGCCGACATAAGGATTTGGTATATGGGTGTAATGCCCTAAAAATAGGTCCGGAGATGTCACACGATGCTTAAGACTACAAGTAGCCTTAAGCTAACCCTGTATGCCTTCTACTAAGTCTGAATCTTATAATAGAGGAAATATAAATAAAACATCGAAACTAGAATGTCGAAATCTATCTGAGCAAACTGAGAATGTCTGAATATAATCTTTGAAAAATACTAGACTCAATAGTCTGAACAATCAATACTAAATAATCTGAATCATATCTAGCAGTCTGACAAGCCTCTACTACTAATAACTAGAGAGTCACTGGGACAATACCCCAGCTGACTTAAACTGTATGAAAATACTGAATCATCTAATCTAATAATATAAAGAACTAGAATACTAAGTCCCCAAAATATGAGGACTCACCAACTATTAGGATATAGATGGAGATGCTCGAAATCACTCATGCTGCTGGAACTGAGTAGTAAATCATAATTTATAAATCTAGTGAATCATAACATTTTAGTTCTAAAAGTGGTACTAGTTTTTTGTCTGTAAATCATGCTATCTAAGTGTAGAAAGGACTCACTTTTATATCTAAAATCTGAAACCTTAAGTCTGTAACTAATGTCTTTCTGTGAAAACAATATCTAAATAAAGTTGTGAGCCTTTACACTTCGTTTCAAAAATCTTTTTTGTTATCCTTTTCTATTAGGATTACTCTTTCTGTAGGTAGGTTCTTCTAACCAACATAAACCATGTGAGCTACCATGGAGTCCAACATCTAGTTCCCTTATGGGAAAACCTTACATTGGGGGAGAGGTGTCCTGCTCTTGCTAAGGAGTATAACCTAATATAAGTGATCCTATTTGTATCAGTCATCCATATAGAAATAGGAATAATATGATAATCTGAACTTAAGTTAGCTCATAGTTCTGGGGCATGAGAATATACCCAACTCGGTGCTAAATACTAATCTATTTAATCTGTATGCTAATTCTGTTTGAAATCCACTTTAAAATCTAGTATAATGGTTTATTATGAAAACCAACAATATAATTGCTAAGTTAAACTATAATCTGAAACTATAAAGTGGACTTCATAATCTAAGATGAGATCAAAAGATCAAATATTTACCAGAAATCTAAAAATAATCTAGTCATAGGGTGCTTATGGTACAATCAATTTTAAAATAGCAGTATCCAATTAGGGCTTAGTAACCCATGCATCAAATTCATGTTAAAACATCATAATGTTCATGCTTGATAATGTAAATATTGATAAGTCAACTCAAAATCTTGAATTTACAGCAATACGTATGAAATTACAAAAATAGTCACGCAACTCAACTTCTAAATCACTTGAAATCTCATAATATTGTAAATAACAATAATGGGTATGAACCCTAATTTAAAACTCATGTATGTTCATACAAAATCATGTAAATTTGTAATTAAAACTAGTTTTGGGCACAAGGATGAAACAATATCCATGTTCATAAACCCCATATACCTTAATTAATCCAATTGAATAAAAAGCTTAATCTTGAATTCCTATTTGTGCTCTTGAGGATGAATTCTTGACGTTCTTGAATTGGGAATCCTTAATCTTGAGTTATCTTGGAAAAATAATAGAGGAAATTGGATTTCGTTGAGAGTAACCTTTGAGCTTTAGGGTTTTCTTTGAGATAGAATTGATGAAAAGTAAGCATAACATGCTTAGAATGAGCTTAATCTTGTGTTATTCATGAATTGGGGGCTTGAGAATTGACCGAATTGCCCCTTTAAAAATTTTAATCAAAACTGGAAAGAAAGAAATTTCCGATTTGGCCACCCACCGCGATGCGGTGTAGTCATGGTGGCACACTGGAATTTGACAACTAGGATCTGGAAAATCGATGCGACGTAGAGCTATTGTGGTAAGCCACTAAAATGCCATTAAGGCCATCACCGTGGCACACCATCATCGCAGTGAGCTACTGGAAATTGACAATTGGGAAATGGGACTTCAATGTGATAAGGGCTAATCACAGAGGTCCACTAAAAATTGACAATTGCCATTTTGGTCTTTAATGCGACGCAGTGCTTGTAGAAATGCCATGTTATTTTACTAAAAATGCCATAACTTCTCAATCGAGTATCGGGTTTAGGAGAAATTGGTATCGTTGGAAAGATAATGTAATTTTCTATACACTAGAGGGTATAGAACTGGATAATTCAACATGTATCAAAGGTTATTCATTTTTAAAGACAAACCTTGATATTCTACGAGCTAAATTGAGGTAGGAAAAAGTAAGGGGTATTACATTATCTCCGCCTTGGGAATATCCGTCCTCGAATGTGGCTAGTTAAACTGAAAATACTGAGGAACTGAGGCTATATGCTAATATGCACTACTAAAACAAGCTGTATGACTAAATATAAAACATATTGAGCAAATGAGTTAATCGGAGAGTGCTTGAATTTGCATGAGAACAACTATATAGATGAATATGGGACCGGAAACGAGCTGAATTAGGGAAGATTGTTAACTTTGGCTGAATCTGAGTTCGTGGAGAAGAGATGAGGATACTTGGTACGCATGCCTGCTTCTGCTTCCCAAGTAGCGCCCTCACTGAACTGATTTCTCTACAGAACTTGACCAAGGGAACTTTTTTTTTCCTTATCCTATGGATCTGATGATCAGGAATCTCTACTGGACTTTTTCATATGAGAGGTTATTCTGAATATCTGTACTTTCTAGCGGGACTACAACAGCTAAATTGTCCATGCACTTCTTCAATAAAGACACATGGAACTGGATGAACTGATTATAAATCTGCGGGTAGTTCAAGCTCATACGCTATCTTTCCCACACGACTCAAAATCCGGTAGGGACCTATCCATTGGGGACTATGCTTCCCTTTTTTTCCAAATCTCTTCACCCCCTTCATGGGTGAAAATTTTAAATACATAAGGTCATCGACCTCAAACTCAAGATCTCTCCTTCTTATATCTGCAAGGATTTCTGATAACTCTGGACTATTTTCAACGTCTTTCGAACCAACTAAACTTTCTCCATAGAGTCAAATACCATATGGCCCAATCAAATAGGCCTCTCCCACTTCGAACCAATCGACTGGTGATCCACAACTCCGCTTATATAGATCCTCAAATGGGGACATCTGAATACTAGCATATAACTATTATTATCGACAAACTCAATCAATGGAAAATGCTTATCCCAACTGACTTTAAAATCAAGAACACATGCTCTCAACATATCCTCTAAAGTCTGAATGGTCCTTTCTGCCTGATCATCTATCTGCGGATGAAAAGATGAACTAAGATGAACTTGGGTACCAAGACCTTTATGAAAGGCTCTCTAAAACTGAGAGGTAAACTAGGTACCCCTATCTGAGATGATAGCTAAAAGAACTCCATGCAATCTGACTAACTCTCTGGTATACAACTTAGCATAATCTTCAGTTGTGTAGGACATGTGAACTAGCAAGAAATACGCTGACTTAGTTAATCTGTCTTCAATAACCCAAATCGAATCATGTTGATGACACGAATGAGATAATCCAGTCACAAAGTCCATATTCACCTCTTCCCACTTCCAAGTGGGGATACCAAACTACTGCCACGTACCAGCAGATCTTTGGTGCTCTACCATAACCTGTTGACAAGTTGCACACTTAGCTACAAATTCTGCTATATCATTTTTCATACCACTCCACCAATAGATTTCCCGCAAGTCATGGTACATTTTGGTGGCTCATGGATGAATGGAGTACCGCACACCATGCGCTTTCTCCATAATCCCCTGCCTTAAATCATCAACACATGGCACACACAATCTACTCTGGTACCTCAACATGCCATCCCTCCTGGGAGAAAATCTCTACCGTTTGGTATTTAACTGTCTCCTTCAGTTTGACCAAACTAGGATCCTTATCCTATTTCTGTTTTACTTCGGACACTAGAGAATATTCTGAACTACTTTGAACCCAAACATTACCTTCAACTGAGTCAACCAACGTCACACCCAATATATCTAACCTGTGAATGTCTTGAACTAGCTCTCTCTTATCATTCTCTACATGAGCAATGCTGCCCATAGACAATCTACTAAGGGTGTCTGCCACTACATTAGCCTTTCCTGGATGATACAACACACTCATATAATAATCTTTCAACAATTACAACCACCTTCTCGAAAGAAGATTTAACTCCCTCTGAGTAAATACATACTGCAAACTTTTGTGGTCCATAAACATATCAACATGAACTCCATAAAGATAGTGCCTTCAGATTTTCGATTCAAACACAACAAACACAAACTCAAGGTCATGGGTAGGGTAGTTATTTTTGTAAGGCTTAAGCTATCTAGAGGCATATGTTATGACCTTACCTCTCTGTATCAAAACACAACCTAGACCAATTCTGGAGGCGTCACAATATACAATGAACCCATCTGTACCATCAGGTAATGCAAAAACTAGGGCTGAAGTGAGTTGATTCTTCAACTCCTGAAAACTCTTCTCATAGGAATCTGACCATTGGAACTTAACTTTCTTTTGGGTCAATCTCGACATAGGGATAAAATAGAAGAAAAACCTTTAACAAAATGTCTGTAAAAGCCATCTAAACCCAAGAAAGTTCTAATGTCTTATGGAGAAATAAGTCTAGGCCAGTTTCTTAGTGCTTCTGTCTTTTGGGGATCAACTCAAATTCCCTCACTGGAAATAATATGTCTAAGGAAATCTACTGATCTTAGCCTAAATTTGCATTTGCTGAATTTGGAAAATAACTAGTGATCTCTAAGAGTTTGCAACACAATTCTAAGATGGTCTACATGATCAGCCTCACTATGAGAGTAGACAAGAATATCATCGATAGAGAGTATGACAAACATATCTAGATACTATTTGAACACACAATTTTTCAAGTCCATAATAGCTGCTGGGACATTTGTTAGCTCGAAGGACAAGACTAGAAAATCATACTGACTATAACGAGTTTTGAAAGCTATTTTTAGAATATCACATTCCCTTACTCTAAGATGATGATAGCTAGATCTAAGGTCTATATTTAAGAAGTAAATTGCTCCTTGGAGTTTATCGAATAAGTCATCAATTCTAGGAAGAGGATATTTGTTTTGACTGCGACTTTATTCAGCTGACGATAGTCAATGCACATTTGCAAAGAACCATCTTTATTTCACACGAATAGGATGGAAGCACCCAATACCTTTATCTAAGAGATATTTAAGCTACTCTTTCAACTCTTTAAGCCGGTTGGAGCCATACGGTATAGAGGAATAGAGATATGCTAAGTATCTAGGAGAAGGTCGATACTGAATTTTATTTCCTTATCGAGAGGTACCCTTGGCAAATCTTTGGGAAAAATATCAAGAAACTCCTTGACTACACTAACTGACTAAACTGTTGGAGCCTCAACCTTACTGTCTTTGACTTGAACTAGATGATAGATACACCCTTTGGAAATCAATATTTTGGCCTTAAGATAAGATATAAAATGACTTTTGGGAGACATTAGACTTCCTCCCCACTTAAATACTGACTCATCTAGAAATTGGAACTTAACCACTTAGGTGCGACAATCTATAGATGGATAACAAGAATGGATCCAATCCATACCAAGAATAAGGTTAAAGTTAACCATATCTAACTCTATTAGGTTTGCTAATAGGATTTTATGAAGGACAGTAATAGGATACTTTATATAGATCTGTTTGGTAACAACTGACTTACCTACTGGGGTAGAAACTAAGAAGGGCTAAAGGATCTTTTCAGGACCTATTTCAAAATTCACTACAACTAACGAGGTTAGATAAGATAAATTTGACCTAAGGTCTAACAACACATAAAAATCAAGATGAAAGATATGAAGCATACCAGTAACAACATCTAGTGAATCCTTCTGCTCCTAATGGGATAGTAAAGCATAGAACCAATTCCGGTATTAACCGCCACTGGTACTGGATGATGCGCCCTGAGGAGGGACTGGGCGACCTAGAGGAGCTGGTGCACTAGTAGCTTGAGTCTGGGGATGAACATCCTTGTTTCCTTGCTTAGCTTGTGAACACTCTTTGATACCATGGCCCAACTTACAACAACCATAACAACCTTTCTATCCCAACAGACACTCACCAGGATTATTCTTACCATACTTAGCATATGGAGGATAACTTGGCTTTTCACTTATACTATTCTAAGATTTGGACATAGAAATATAACCCCACTAGTCCTGTTTAGCTGTGGGAATGGGAGCACTAGCTGAAGATAATGTTGGTATAGATGAACGATTTTGAAACTATAAACGATTTCCCCTTAATACTTTGTCTGACCATACTCAAACTTCCCTATTTTATCCTTATTATTTCCCCTCTCTCTTGCCTTTAACTTTTCTACCTTAATCTATTAGGCATGACTCATCAACCTATCAAGATCCATGTCCCCAATAAGCATGGCAGTCCTACACTCCTCGACTACTAAACCTAATACTCCAGTAACAAACCTACTCATACTTTCTCTAGGGTCATCCATTGTATCAGGGGAATACTTAGAGAACTGGTTGACTTAAGTCATTACTCCTTTACTATCATCGAGCCCTGCATCAGGTTCACAAACTCTTCTATCTTAGTTTCTCTCATTTTACGCAAAGAAAACTAGCCTAAAAAAGCATCCCAAAACACTCGCCAACTCATAGGAGATGTATTCTCACCTCTACAATTCTAAATCAACACTTTCCTCTTAAGAAACATGAATAATTTAGGTGATCTTCTTTACGTCATCTAAATAAAGTTATGGGTCCTAGCCTGCTTTTGACCTAAAGAACTCTGGCGGATTTATTCTCATTAAGTCTCTGATTCTGGCTGCTACTAAATCACCATTCTACTAAAGTAGTAATACCTCCTAATGGTTTCACTAAACATTGGAAGTCACTACCTAGGCCAACGCCTGAAAGACAACCCAAAATTCAGCATGGGATACATTCTCATATAAAGGGTCAGCAGGCTGGGGTGGCTGGTTATCATTTCTGCAGACATTAGGTCGATGAGGAGGCAAATTCAACTTTCATGTAATAACATAAGTTAAAAGTAGATATAGATACTGTAAGAATGATAGATCATAAAAGAAAAAGATAATTTTCTAAGAATGTCCCCGTAGCCTCTTGCTCATAAATGTGGTGCGCTTTACACCCATGATCAAGACTCTGCATAACGCGGCTTGTCTGACTTCGTAGGACTGTTATAAACCTTAGTCTTTGATACAAAGTTTGTAACACCTCAAAAATGGGTCTCGAGATGTCACACGGTACTCAAGACTATGAGTTGCCTTAAGTTAACCATGTCTACCCTCTACTAAGTTTGAATCTCATAATAGAGGAAATGTAGATATAACATCGAAAGTAAAATGTGTAAATCTATCTGAGCTAACTGAGAGTATCTGAATATAATCTTTGAAAAATACTAGACTCAATAGTCTGAATAATCAATATTGAATAATCTAAATCATATGTAGCAGTCTGACAATCCTCTACTACTAATAACTAGAAAGTCACTAGGAAAATCCCCCAACTAACTCAAACTATATGAAAATACTCAATCATCTAATCTAATAAGCTAAAAAACTGGAAGACTAAGTCCCTGAACAATAAGGACTCACCAACTGTGTGATTTGATACGCCCAAATTACCCTCTCTTATGAGAGAGTAAGCGGTCGTTGTCAAATATATAACCCAACTAAGTTGGGGTCGAATCCCACAGGAAATATGGTGTGAATCAAGTCTATTTGTGATTAAACCAACTAATAGATAATGTTGTTCTTTAATTGGGAGGTTTTATCAATCAACAATTGTTAACGTTTCAACTTGCCTTAGAAACTCAAAGCTATAATTTCAGTATTTCAAATCAATGATATTGAGAAACTGGAGTTGTGATCTCTATGATTATTAATCCTCATTGAACAATATCTGTAGCATTGGATTCTTATGACTTGCGGGAAACACCAAATTATCATTATCGACAACCCATCTAAGTGTTTTTCAACCAACCTAGATGTTGAGTTCCCTAATTCTCTCGAACTTAGAAAAACCTTCTATTCACACTGATTTTTATTGAGTTGATTAGTTTTGTTACAACATTAACCATTCGATGGAAAATTAGCCTTCCCAAATCCTCATTGATAATTCACTACCTTTAGTTGATTTCTTAGTTCGAGTAAATCAACATAAGGCTATATCTATTGTTTGCAACCAACAAAAACATTCATTACAAAGGAATTATCAAGATGTTCCCACAATCACTCGAATCTTGTCCAACTATTATATCAATATTGGAATAATCATAGATCCTACAACTTTAGTTGTGGATTTAGTTCCACATGAGATAGAAAGAGATAACAATAATTAAATCCATAATTCAAAGCAATTAAACTTACAAAGGATGTAATCAAAGGTTGATTCTCTTCCAAGTTCAAGAAGAATTTCCCAAAACTAAATCCAAGATTCAAAAATTGAATTAAAAATTTAGAGACCTAAAAGGATGTAAACTAGTCTTTCAAATAAGTTTAATATGATGAATGAAAACATAAAAGTTGCTATTTATATCCATCACTTAAAGAAAATTTGGAATTTAAAATCCATATTTTCGCCCCTTAGCTGACGCCCATGTCTAATGGCTTATCAGAAAGTTGATAACTTATTAGCTCAAGTCGTCAGAAATTCCTTCAGCTTCTTACATGCTGCCCATAGGTGACGACCTAGTCTAATAGCTTATCACATATCTGATAACTTATTAGATCAAGTCATCAGAAATGCTTCAAATTTCTTGCTCTCTACTTATGACTGACGTCCAGCTATGTAACTTATTAGATGGTTGATAAGTTATCAGACAAGTCATCAACTAACATTTTTCTATCTGTTTCAATAAAAACTTGTCCTTCTTGACGTAGTTATCATAGGTTTCCATGCTTCCTTATTTCCTTGCAATATCACATGAAATATAGTAAAAAAAACAAGTTACTTAAGAACTTACAATTATTTTTAGTTAAAAGTCATAAATGTGCTAACAGAAGGCTAGCATATCAATACCATACACCACTTCTAGAATCTTTTAGAAATCACAGAGTCACCTACCAGGGTAGAAACAAAAAAAGAGTCTAAAACACACTCCAAACCAAAACCAAAATGCGCAACCACAAAAGGGGTTATATAAGAGAGAGTGGACCCCAGATCATGTAAACAATATACATCAAGAGAAAAAAGTTGCAACGTACCAGTCACAGCATCAAGTGATGCCTCACACTCTTGTTAGGTAGTGAGTGTATATAGCTGATTCCAGCATATGTCGATACCAAAAGTAGAAACGATATATAAGCATCACTCTTTAGTACAGGAACATATGAAGAGGCAAATGGAAAAATTTTCACTCCCGAAGCAACTTTACCAATTTGACATATGGCCTGGTTGACCATATTGTAAACACTTGTCCCTCCTCTCATCACAAAAACCCCAATGCAACCAACCACAAATCTAAAAAGAGGACATGATGAATCCGCCTAAGCCCCACTATCTTGACATTGGGCACCCTATGCTCTAAAACTATCGCGACCCCGTTGACGCGTATCTCCCGATGGTTTCGGGTAGGGAGCCCAAGCTGTAGAGAAAAAACCAAAACTCTTCCACTTCTTCATTGGAAACTTACCACTATCTCTACCACTTTTCTATTTCCCACCACCTTGCTTAGAAAACTAATAAACTTTCCTTGCCTTTCCACTATCTCAGCTTGGTTTCTCTTTCCTCCTCCACATGTTGCATATGAATAACTAACCTAGAGATATCCAAGACCTTGATTAGCAATGTAGTCTTACTATCAAAGATAAACTCATGAGACAGTCCTGAAGTAAACATCCTCATTCAGTCCCTTATAGTAGTCACTATTTTTGGAGCATACCGAGACAACTGGTGAAACTTTAAGGCGTACTTCTTGGCAGACATCTTCCCCTATTTCAGATTAATAAATTCCTCCACTTTTGCTTCCCTTAACTCCTAAGGAAAGAAACGGTCTAGAAATGCATTAATGAAAGACTCCCTCAGATATAACTCATCAACCTCGCCCCTTGCTCTATCCCAATCCTCATACCATTTGTATGCCACATCCTTTGGCTGGTAGGCAGAAAACTCTGCCCTTCTACATTTGTGCATGCATAACCCTGAATATCTTTTCCATCTTATCCAAAAAACCTCAAGGATCCTCCTTTACCTTAACACCAATAAAGGTTGGAGGGCTCATCCTCATAAACTAGCCAACCATTGTGGCCTCAAAAGATGGAATAACAGATACACCCCTCTCATCCTAAGAAGCTACCAACTTAGCAATCATATGTATCAACTAACAAAACTCCACTTTCATCATGCAGCCTAAAGAGGACTATAGGGAACCGGTAGAACTTTAAAAAGATCAGGGACTGGACCCTTAGACCTAGTATAGATCCCATAGGTAGAGTGTGTCCCATTAATATCATCCCTAGTTGGGATAGAGGAGATTTAATGTGTATTAGGTCATCGAGGGATGATCTGAAAAGAGAAAAAATAGGGATTAGAGAAGATTTCAAGACTTAGAATCCAAGCTTAAAAATACAACACAAGAAAGAGAAACATTTCAAAATGTCTTGTAGCCTCTCACTTATAAGTGTGGAGTGCTACACACCCTTAAAAGAGACTCTACTCGACACGGATTTGTGGACTCCCAGACCATGAACCTAAGGCTTTGATACCAACTTGACACCACTCGAATCGAGGCCTTGTCGTAATGGGCATCCCAAGTCCAACCCAGACCAGAGACCAACCCCGATACATAACCAAACCTCTAAACGCATACCCTAAGTCGGAAGAATTTTGAACATATAACAAGATAGCATATTTGTATATATACTAACTTGGGGATAGGTTTGTTTCATAAACGAACCTAACCAAGTCAATCTGTTCAATAACCAACCAAACCAAGACAGTAATCCAATATGTTTATATATATAATCCAAAACAAAATGAAACAATCATAAATCAAATATAGGCCACCGATGTTAGAACCAATACCAATACTAATGCCAAAGCTGACACCGTTCATACCAATCCATAGTAGTTCTACAAAGTTTCTAATCGAAAGTAAAATAATATTTGTAACGACATCCATGAAATAAAATGAAGCCTTGCAGAATATGGAAGATCACTACTTTAATCAAATGTAAAATAATCCTAAGTCTAATAATTGAGTAGGAGGAGTAGAATGGATGATTCCTGCATCACGTGGGGATACAGCACCCAAAGATGGGTTAGCGGATGAACACTAGCATGCACTCAAGATAAGGGTAAAATAATGCCAACCTTTAAAACCAAGCAAACAACCATATCCATACAAAACTATACATATATATATATATATCGGGAGAGGTAACTGCATTTAGCATGTCTTAAAAATCATTAACTTAGGTATGTGTAGCTTAACCATCCTAGAACCATCAATGTGCTTTATGGGTCCAGTGTTACCCCCTGAACGGACCCTGATGCGTATAGCCGCATGAAGTAGAGATACCATAAAAGTAGGGGATTTTTGTGTACCCTTCTATCTCCATGATATATATATATATATAAAACTTTTACTTAGGGGATTATCGTGTACCCCATAAGTATTATATATGTGGTCTCTATGATTAATCCTCATATTAGTAAACATGAGTTTCTAGTATCTGTCCATTGGACTCACACCTTCATAGTTATCTATCACACTCTTCCCTTATTGTCCAATTAAAACCATTAGCACGCAACCAAACCACTAATTGCATTTATTATTAACCAAGGCTATACGTTGTGGTATCGTCATACCGACCATATCTTGCAAGAAATATCCTTAGCTATCCTCTTTAAAGAAGGGATTCCTACATACCCATAGATTACATATTAGTTACTTGGAGGATTCCCATATACCCCACAAAGTGATTATTATTAAGTTTACTTGGGGGATTAACATGAACCCCATAAGTGTATTCAATTAATCCATAACCATGACCACCAAGACCTTACTATTTAACATCTAAAGAGCATCCAAACCAGTTAGGGTTCCATTACCACTTTATACCATGCAAAGTTTTAAATGAAAGTTCAATAATATAGTAAAATTATTCTCATAGTCATTTTATCAAACATGTTGATGACATATAATATTCAAAACTAAAACCAAGTACCAATTAACTATTCCTGTGCAACTACATGCTCAAACCACTATTAAAAGATGAAAACTATAATTAAAACATAGGAAAACCCTAACAAAACCATTTTTAACCAAAACCTCCCAACATATATTCAAAACTCAAAATCATACCACAATTATGATATGAAAACCATACATAAAACATGCCTTTAGTTGGAACTAACAATAAGGAAGGAGTAACATACCTTATATTATGAAGATAACAGAGAGAAACCAACCTTGTAAGCCCTAAATTGAACTTATTAAAGAAACTCTAGTCTTCCTTAAACCAAGAGACTTGAGAGAATTTGAGAGAGTTTCTAAGTGTTTATGATTATAATAATAGCATAAATGATGTCCCAAGAGTGTTATAAGTCATGGGGCTTAAGAGGTTAAGAGGAAAAAATGTCTAGATTGCCCCTAACTTAAATGGTATAGAACTCCTATAGGAGGGTACGACCACCTCTCTAAATTATACCCTAGGGTACGAGTGGTAGCCTTATTTCATACCCTAGGCCTCTCTTTGGACCCCAACACTGTCCAACATACGACCATCAAAGCCAATCCTTACCCAACCATACGACCAGTACCCTTAATCTATACCTTAGGCAAAATAGACTCCTCTAGGTTAAACATTAGCAATATACGATTGGCATCATATCATTATTACCCTAACATACGATTAGTATGATCCATTCATACCTTGGACAGAAATTAACCATCCTATATTGTTTAACATTCAACTAAGACCCGTCATTCATACCCTATCATACAACTAGTACCCCCTAGTTGTATGATGCCTAGAAGCCAAAACTCAGGGAATTTCTAAGGATTAAAACCCAGGTTGTAGTAAAAATACACTACGCCAGCAGATACAAAACATCGATTTTAGTTTGGAAACATGGTTGGTGTGGTTTTACACCTTTTGAATCTCATTTTGATCCTCAGGTCGAAAAGTCATGAAATTAGATTTTAGGGATCAATTTTGTGAAAATGATGTTTTTTTAAAAAATTTGATGTCGCCATTGAGTCTAGAATATCAAATTTGAGTTAGTAGAGGGGTTGGTTTGATTTCATGGATTTTAGATCTTATTTCGACCTTTGGTTCAAAATAGTGTAAACAGGGTTCTAGGGGTCAAATTTTTTATAATGACCTTTTTCATAATTTTGATGATTCCATTAGATACAGAATATGGTTTACAATCAAATTTCCCTATTGATCCATGTTCATAGAGTTTCAAATGAGTTTCGAGGATCAAAAATAAGTTTTTATGGTTGTGGTTAATGGTGGCCTTTGACTTCTTTATTGGCCTTTAACCATTTTACCAGGGTGATTTAGTAGCCATCGTGGATGGTTAAGACAAAAATCGGTCTCATTTCGTGTTTTTGTCATTTTTGGAGCTAGGAAGCTTTGATTTTGGTGATTTTAATGTATTTTTCTTTTATAATCATTGTATGTCAATATATAACTCCATTTATCCCATTTACTAAGAAATTGTATTTTAGTTTTCATGATTTCTACCCAAGTTGAGAATTAAAACTCTATTTTCACCATTTTTTGGGCTTGAAAGCTCGATTTTGGACGATTTCAAAGGGATTTTTGAGATTTCTTCCATGGGTAAGTTTATAATTTTATAACTATCATTTTTCCTCCCTATTTCATCTTCAAACAACTTCAAATTCTTGAGTTCAAAATGAGTTTTGAAATTTTTTATCAGTAAAGCTTGAAAGTTTTCTTTGATTTGAACTTTGCTTTTAACTCATTTTTGCATGAATTTTCAACTGTGGACTCCTATGAGTATAAAAAATATTTCTCTAAAATAAAATTAAAATTTTATCCTTTTTTTTTCTAAAAAATTCACTTTGGGGGTTCGTTTTGACCACGATTCAAAAATGAGTAATATGAGTATCGTTAGCTTCCTTTTGACGCGTAGATTCTATATTTATACATTTTAGTTGATTTCAAGGTTATTAATGAGGAGAAGTCTTCATGATTGAAAGTTTTTTGATTGGGTTTTCTTCATTCAAGGTAGGTTATGACTTAACTTTCTTCAGAATGAAATAGAAAATATTGATATAAAATCATATATGGGTGTGGGAACTAATCGTGGAAATGGCTTTATTGCTGCTTTGTGCCTTTTTGGGGGCATCTGTTGTTGTTACTTTGTGGTTTTGAGATATTATTTGTTATGTGTCACTGTGTAGGGCCTTATATGATGTTCTTGGCCTGGTATTTATGTAATTGGTTGTATTCTTCTTGGTAAAAATAAATTTAAATTGGTATTTATGTGGTATCAAATGGCATATTATTGTATATCTTACTATTTCATTTATGGGCTATAGTAAATCATGGATGGTTGGCATTTTGAGTGGATTTGTGGCTCATATAGTTGGTATATTTGTTTGATTAGGAAATTCTAATTTTGGTTGGTTGTGAGCATTACATCATTATATTATACACATTCATAAAACATTGTTAAGTAATGAATACTGGTTTTTCTGACAGAAAAAGTGACATGTTTAAAAACTCTCTATCGATGTATATGTCATAGAGGAGTTATGCATATTAAATTGGTACTAGTTATTGAATTGTATATAGGTTGATGAACTCCCCATGGGTCCTACATTAGGATCGCATATCTCATAGGTGTATATGGAGGTTGTGCAACGTCCTCGTGCATCGCATCATCACTATCATTATCTTCATATTCACAACATTACGTAAATTGTGCACATTTTGTGTTGTATTTTTGTTCTTGACTTTATGTCTACTTATTTGTGTTTCTTTCTCATGCTTGTTTTTCGTATATGTTTATATTGTAGAACTACTAATAGAGACGGTATGGTCTACCATTTGAGATATTATCTGATTGTAGGTGATATGCCCATAGTGTGTATTTTATATACTTTATTTTCTACTTTTTTCAGTCGGCCTATGTTATCTATTGAGTACAACTGGACTGTACTCATCCCTATTGTGCCTTTTCGGTGCAGATCTAGGTACGAATGCACTGCATGATAGCTGATTTGAGCGGTGCTTGGAATATTTTTGAGGTAGCAGTCGGTCTATGCTTTCTGAGTTAATCTACTACCTCCTCTTGTTTAGTTTATGTCTTATTTTTGTATTCAAAGACAGATTATGTTTTTGAACTATCAATTGTATATTTTGACTTCAAGGTGTACTTAGTTAGTTTTTACATTGTAACACCGAATTTAGAGGTGATTTATGATATTGTTGTTATGTATTTTTCTCTATTATTGTAATTGTAGGGTTCGATTTCGTTCTAGAAGCCTTATCTTGGAATTTGGTGTTGTTTTCTCATTTCATATCATTTTGGGTGATAAAGTATTTTTTTCTCATTTCATATCATTTTGGGTGATAAGCTTACTTGTCAAAGCTTGCAGTGACAAGTGTCATCATGACCCTTAGATTTTAGATCATGACACGAATATTTAATTTTGGTTCTCCATCAAATAGAAACAAGAAATATTAGGTAGCATACTGCTTATACCCAAGCCTTGTATCATGGAAAAAATAATAGCAATCTCTATCACAAAAATTTACTCTTTATTACTTGAGAGTAAACATACTCTTCTTAATTTTTATAACATGATATAGGTACAATGCAACTGTTTAAAGTAGTGTCGTATATAAGTTGTTGCCTACGTGACAGTATTTTGGCCTTTGGAATATTTGGTTTAGTAGATGTTAATTATCTAGAATATTATTACTAGTCAGTTAGAGAGTTTTTTTCTGAATGTAAGTGTATAACACCTACTTGATAGTTTTCCAAATGTACCACTTGATGGAAGTGGGTACCAACCTAAAACGAATGATAAATTGGTCTACCTAATTTACAAAGAAAACACTGTTCACAAAAAGGTTAAGGTAAATAAATAAACTCTTTGAAGTTTTACGTCCATATTTTTGAAAAATTGCATTGGATCAATGTACTTGTCCAGATAAAGACGCTCTTATTATACATATATTGCGAAAATCCTGGGCTTCGGAAGGAAATTTTGACCACTGCCTTGACTGGGCCATATTTGTTATTTCTCTTTTGAGAAGCAGTCCAGTAGTTATTAGGTTATGGAGAAGTTTGTGAGAGAATATGTTTCACAATAAACATTATGAAATCTAAATTAGAATTTTCATTTATATCTACGATGAAATCGCAAGTGATTACAATTATCAATACAAACAAAACTCTTCTCTTTCAGCCAGTTAATTGCGTTGGATCTAACGTTATAATTTAGTTTATACATTATAAAATATGTTTGGATCATGTTTTAAAGTTTTACTCATGACCTATATTATTAAGTATATTTAAAAGATTCATTATTATTACTTCTCTCTTTTTTTTTATATCAAAACAGGCCACCACAGGCCATTTATTAAAGAGCAAAATATGTACAAAGCGGTCCAGGCCCAAAAGTGACCAAAAACTGAAAATAAATATAATGACCCTTCATGTCATTTTCCATATTTCCATATATTTTCACCGTTAGAGATTTCCTATATCTGTCTTGGGTTATTGATGACCTGTTGTGACTGACAGTTTGGTTACTGGGTAATTCATTTGATTTTAGAGCCAATTTTCTGTTTTGACTCTTCGCTAGTTCAAATTGACTACCAGGCAAAAACTTTAGTCAAATGACCTCATATACCAATTTTGACTATTCCAATAGCTCTAGAATATTGATTTTAGCCAAGGTGGACTCTTATTTCGAGTTTCGAGGCACCCGAGCTCATTTCAACCTATTGATTGGAAAGTTAAGAAAATGAAAGTTGGGTGTTGAACCCACCTTTTGTCAAAATGACATCGGATGGAAATTTCAACTATTTCATTTAGTGAAGAACATTTAATTTTGTATGGTATCACAGTCCGCATGCATATACGAGATATCGAATGAATCCCGAGGGGTTGACGGAGACTTAAAAAATTCTAAGTCTCAGTTGTGTTGATTCACTCGCTAACCACGAGCCCTGGGTTGCAATTGTGACACCCTCAGTAGCAGCACTAGAGCGGCGAACATGACTTCTGGTCATTGCAAAGGCGATGCAACCACCAGGGGGCAGATATCACGATTGCGAGGGTCGGGTTGCGATAGCGACTCCTGAACACCTGGGAAGGGTGTATATATCCCCCTTTTTCCCATTTTTCACCCTTCTTCATTCATTTCCAAGGGATTTAAACCCTAAAATATTGAGAAAACTTAATATTAGAGCTTGTGAATTATTTGGGGAGCTTGGATATTGATTATTACGTGATTTTCCTTCGAAAATGTGGTAAGATTTCTTCATCTTCATGGTTGATTTCCCCTTTTCTTCTACAAAATCCCGAAATCTTAGTGACTTGATTTTAGCACCAATGTAGCTCAGATTTCACCCATTTCTTAGGGAAATTACTCCTTAAGCATAGGGGTATGATGGGTTGGCTTCAGAAATACGATTTTCATAGGCAAGACCCATATGGAACTTTTGAGTAATATTAGACCTGAAGCACAATAGCGAAATATGGGTATCATTATTCCCGTTGTGATGAGTAGATTGTGATTTTGATAGCTTGACACCTTGTGAAAGCTTTTCTAATGGGAAAGTCGGCGATTTAGAAAATTCTTCGAGTTTCTTCGGCTTCTAGGTAGGCTAGGTTTCCTCTCTTTTTTATATTGAGCTATGTCATAGTATATTCATGATATTATGTTAGATTTTGGATGGATTTTAGATGTTGATGATCATGACTCGATTTACGAGTCATGATGGCACCTACTCTACTCCCGTCAGTAGGTAAGCCAAACCATAATCCAGACCTAAATGCAATAGGTTAACATGGTGGAAAATACCCAAATCATAGAAAAAAAATAAACAATACACTTATAAATAAGAAAAGTGTTCTAAATATATAAACAGTCAGTACAAAATGCTATCCCACGACCTAGTAGGTCAAGTACAAGAGCATATAATAATAATAATAGAACTTCAAATGTTTTAGAGTAGTCAACAACATCTATCTTGATAACTAAAGACTGACTATGAAAAGATAGAATAAAATAGGTGATGCCAACTCCAAGATCTCACCCTATCTCCAGAAATATCAACAAAACATGATTAACAATCAATGACAACAGCTAGTACTCGGATTTGTACCAAAAAAGTACAAAATTTTAGTATAAGTACCAAACAATGGGTACTCAGTAGACATCATCAACCGACTGAGCTAAACTATGATATAAGTATGATTAAATGCAAGATAACATAACTAAGTCAAGGTAAAAAAATTAACTTAAATCATCTTCAATATTGTTGTACACAATAAATAATTTAACCGGAATAACAATAAAACACAGGGAATCGACACATGCCAACATCACAGTGCAATATAAGTAAATAAATCAAAATAATAACACATCACAAGGCATCACACAAGCAAACATAAATTACAAAGTTGTCTCCCATAATCCAATTGGTGCGGAAAGTAAATAACTCATCATAGACTCTTATACTCCTGGAGAGTACACTCAAAGATAGAATAAATATATCATTCATTGCCTCCAAATAACTGTAATACCCCGTACTTCTACCTAGCTTGAAATCGTCCCAAGTATGTTAGAAACTTACTTTGAAAGTTGATTCCACTTTTATATACATGGAATTTTTAAAGATTTTTACCTTTTGTATGTGGAAAATTGAATTAGCTTTCCAAAAATACCAATTTCGTCCAAATCCGATATTGGGGTAGAAAGTTATGGCCATTTTATAGAAAGCAGTCAAAACCACCCAAGTGCGATGGTGAGGGTCAACGGACCATCGAGCTAGCGACAGACCGTTGCCCAAGCTGTCGCAGTAGAGGTAGTGAGACCACCTTTTGCCTAAGGGCGATGGCTCAGGCTGATGGATCATCGAGTTGGCGATGAACCATTACCCAAGCCATAGCAACAAAGGTAGTGAACCCTTATTCTGCCTAGGTGCGACGGTCAGGACCGATGGACCATTGACCTGGCGACGGACCATCACATAGCTTGTTCAGTTATTTTAAAGTCATTTTTAAAAGGTTATTTGGGTCTTTTCCACCTGTTTTAACCTGTAATTATATTAGATCAAGGATCATAAGTTCATTATCCATCTACAATATCAAATTAGGATTTTCTCTTAAAGATAATCCCCAAGAACAAGAACCCCTGGGTGTTTAATTCCAAGTCAAGAATTCAAGTTTTCCTCCATCAATCTTCAAGAAATCATCCACCCAGGTATATCATGTGTTGATTCATGTGTCCCTTTCACCCATGAAGCTTAAGAATCTCTTTTGAAAATCCAAGATTTGCGTATTTATGATTGTTCATGATTTAAATTGAATTGAAATTGATGTTCATGATGTTGTGGGGTTTTGATTCATGTATAAATTATATATTCCAATGATTGACCCTAGAATGTGGTGATTTGTATAATAATCATGATGAACCCTTAAATTTACACATTAATTGATGTATCCATCATTATTAGATGTGTTGATGATTGTATAACCAAAACATGCTCTCCATGTGTTCAATTAAATGCCTATGTGAAGAAAGAGTGCCATACTAGTATAATAATATGAAATCCCCATTCATGTACAAGTTGATGCATGTCAAGGGTTTGATGAAATGTCTTAGTCAATGAGTTATGGATATATGTGTGGCCATTGTGGTTCTTTAGTACTTGTACTTCATGAATTCTCCAACTTATTATATTATGGATTGTTGATGTGGTCATGTATTCAAGAAAGTCATGCTTTGTCAGTTTGTTCCCATCGATTCCTGGGGGTACTTGTACCCAAAAATTTAGTTATGTGCCTAGAATTAGTGTCATGTTTTTAAGATACTCTCAGTCAAGCCATGATTTATAGAATTCATCCAGTCTCATGACTCAGGAAAAATTAGTAATCTTAGCAGTATTCCGTCAGTCAATGGAACTTAGTTAAGTCACTTCAGTTAATCATGTTCAGTGTCTATCCATATGGGAGTAGAAATTAGCACCGAGTGAACCCAAGGATGGGAACCCACCTGTTATATGAGGGTGTGATTCTTAGAAGCATTTCTTGAGTTCGAGAACTACGTAGACAACATAGGTTGAGATATCATAGCCTGTTATATAAGGGTAGATGAGGTGGATTAACCTTTTATATAAGGGTTTCTACCATTCTCACTAGAGTCACCTGTTATATGAGGGTTACAGATTATCCTTACCAGTGGTGCAGTATTGACACCTTTCTAATTGGGGTTACAGATTGGACTCCAAATCAGCTATATTGCGTTATTTGGGGCATATTGATTAGTTTTCTACTTACTACAGTTTTAGTTACAGTACCAGGATTGTCATATACAATTATTCAGTCTCAATAATAGAACTCAGATAGTTCTACAAAATTTAGGATTGTCAGATACAGTCAACTTAGAATAGCACGGAACTCAGCTAGATCCATCAGAACCTAGGCTGTCAAATACAGTCTCTTTATATTAGTTATTTCAGTTATATAGTTATTAGTATCTTATGTTATCAGTACTCAGGCTCAATAATAATGTTAGCATTAAACTCAGTTATAGTTATTATGTATTCATGTATGCATTCTCACGTTCATGGTATCCAGTCAGTTAGTATAGTTCATGCATGTGAACCTCTTTTATTTAGCCTACCTAACATACATACCAGTACATTCAAACGTATTGACGCATTTGCACTATGGTATTTTATACCATAGGTTCTGAAGCACGAGCTTCAGAGCATCAGTAGCATTCCAGTCTCAGCAGTCAGAGTTAGCAGTGTGTCCTTATCCTTCGAAGACATGACCATTACTTTATTATCTCATTAATTAATTTATTTCAGTAGTTGGAGTTAGCTGGGGACATGTCCCATCAATTCCTTATTCAAATAGTTTAGAGGCTTTCAGACTAGCATGTTCAGAAAGTTATTTCAGTTGTTTTTGTATTGATATACCATATCTTCAGATGTTATGTTTTATTAGATCTTTGAACCTTATGGCCTTTCAGCCTCTATTTCCATATTTATACAGTATATTATATAGTGTACAAGTACAGATATCAGTCATGGGTTAGATTATGGTCTTTTGAGATCATGAGCATCGTGTGGCATTTCGAGTACCAGATTTGGGGTATTACAAACTTGGTATCAGAGCCTAAGGTTCATTAGAGTCCTAAGAAGTATGAAAGCTGCATCTAGTAGAGTCTTGTACATGGGTGTGTTGGGCACCACATTTTTCTACAGGACATGCCTTCTAAAAGAAGAAATGGGAATCAGTCAACCCCTCATCCTGAAGATCATTTGGGAAAACATGTTTCTCATGCAGTGTTTAGACCTGGATTCACTACTCTTGCTTAGTCATTTGCTGCTTAGAATGAACAACCAGCTATCATTCCGGCCAACCCAGTGGCCAATTCAGCTGCAGCCAGGATTCGAGACTTCATCCGAATGAATCCTCCATCCATTTTTGGGTTTAAGTTAGATGGGGACCCTCAAGAATTTATTTATCAAGTTCAGAAGGTTACAGATATCATAGGGGTTACTTCTAGTAAGAGTGCAAAACTAGCTACATATCAGTTGCAAGATGTTGCTCACACTTGGTACAAATAGTAAAAGACAGAGAGGGCTGTAGATGCAGGGCCTATTGAGTGGGAGGAGTTTACTACTGCATTCTCAGATAGATTTTTTTCCCTAGAGGTGAGGGAAGCTAAAGTGTTAGAATTTATCAACCTCAGGCAAGGCAACATGATGGTGAAAGAGTATTCTCTTAATTTTACTCAATTAGCCAAATATGCTTCTCATGTGGTTACAGATAGCAGGGCTAAGATAAGTATGTTTGTCTCTAGGATGAATGATAGTGTGGTCAATGAGTGCAGGTCTGCGATATTGAATAGTGACATGAACATAGTCAGGCTTATGACCCATGCTCAACAAATAGAAGAGCAAAAGATAAAGATAAGGGAGAGGCAGAATAAGAGAGCAAAGATAAGTAATTTCAACTTTTGTCAGCCTAAGTCAAAGGGAGGAAACCGTTCTTAGTTTTTTCCTAAGTCAGTAGTTCCAGCCCCTTCTTAATCTAGTACTCTAGCTCCTAGATTCAGAGATGGTAACAGAGATAGAGCTCCAGGATCTAAGTCTCAGGGCAGTGTTAGCAGTGCCCGCACCTATCCTCTTTTCCAGCAGGGTGCCACCTCCAATGCTACTAGTGGGCAACGCCCAAATCGACTTTATGCTCTCCAGTCTCGGCAAGATTAGGAAAATTCTCCTGATATAGTTACTGGTACATTACAGATCTTTCATGTTCATGTTTATGCTTTGCTAGATCCAGGATCTTCTTTGTCTTTTGTTACTCCCTATTTAGCAGTTGATTTTCGAGTCAGTCCCGAAATTCCAGCAGAGCCCTTTTCAGTATCTACCCCAGTGGGTAAAACTATTATAGCCCAATGGGTATAGAGGAACCATCCGTTTATGATATTTTAGAAAATTACCTCAGTAGATTTAGTCAAATTAGAGATAATTGATTTTGATGTCATTCTCAGCATGGACTGGCTTTATTCCTGCTATGCCACAGTCGACTGCAAAAATAGAATAGTCCAATTTTAGTTTTTGAATAAACCTATCCTAGAGTGGAGGGTTAGCACTTTGGCTTTCAGAGGTCATCTTGTTTCCTACCTTCGAGCAAGGAAAATGATATCTAAAGGATGTGTCTATTATTTTGTTCGAGTTAAGGACACTAGTACTGAAACTCCCAGTATCGAATCAGTCCCAGTCATGAATGAATATTCAGATGTCTTTCCCAAGGATCTTCCAGGAATTCCTCCCAAAAGGGAAGTAGACTTCGGTATTGATCTTCTTCCAGATACTCAGCCTATATCTATTCCACCATATAGAATGGCACCAGTAGAACTCAGAGAATTGAAGGAGCAGTTGAAGGATCTCTTAGATAAGGGATTCATCAGGCCCAGTGTGTCCTCGTGGGGCGCACCAGTCTTATTCGTGTGCAAGAAAGATGTTTTTCTATGAATGTGTATAGACTATCATCATCTTAACAAAGTCACAGTCAAAAACAAGTATCTACTTCCTAGAATTGATGGCTTGTTTGACCAACTTCAGGGTGCCAGTTATTTCTCTAAGATAGACCTCAGATCATACTATCATCAGCTCAGAGTCAGAGAATGTGACATTACATAAATAGCCTTTCGTACTCGGTATGGTCACTTTGAATTCTTAGTTATATCCTTTGGTCTTACCGATTCCCCAACTGCTTTCATGGACTTGATGACTGCTTGTTCAAGAAGTACTTGGACATGTTTGTCATAGTCTTCATAGTTGATATTCTTGTCTATTCCCACAGTGAGCGTGATCATATAGACTATCTCAGAATTGTACTTCAGACCCTTAGAAATCATCAGCTATTTGCCAAATTCAGTAAGTGCGAATTTTGGCTAAGGTCAGTAGCATTCCATGGTCATATCATTTCCGGTGATGGAATTAGAGTTGATACTCAAAAGACCAAAATGGTAAGAAACTGGCCTCGCCCTGTATCTCTATCAGATATTAGGAGTTTCCTTAGTTTGGCTGGATATTACAGATGGTTTGGTGAGGGATTTTCTTCTATTGCATCCCCTATGTCCAGATTGACTCAGAAGAAAGTCAAGTTTAGTGGTCATATCCTTGCGAGAAGAGTTTTCAGGAGTTGAAAACTCAGCTCACCTCAGCTTTAGTCTTAGCTCTTCCAGATGGTCTAGATGGGTTCATAGTGTATTGTGATGGATCTGGAGTAGGTTTGGGTTGTGTCCTCTTACAACATGGTAAGGTCATAGCCTATGCATCTCGACAACTTAAACCCTAAAGAAGAATTATCCTACTCATGATTTTGAGTTAGCAGCCGTAGTATTTTCCTTAAAGATTTGGAGGCATTATCTGTACGATGTTCATGTAGATGTGTTCACAGATCATAAGAGCCTTCAGTATGTATTTTCTCAGAAAGATCTCAATCTTCGTCAGAGAAGGTGGTTAAAGATTTTGAAAGATTATGACATGAGTGTCCTTTATCATCCGGGAAGGCCAACGTTTTGGCCAACACTCTCAGTAGACTGCTTATGGGTAGTATTGCTCATGTTGAGGGCAGTAAGAGGAAGTTAGCTCAGGAAATCCATCAACTTTCTAGACTATGCATTTTCTTAGTTGATATAGAAGAGGGTGAGATATGGATTCAGAGTAGTTCAGAATCATCTCTAGTTTTTTAGGTGAAAGAAAAGCAAGATAAAGATCCCAGTCTAGTCAAGTTGAAAGAGTCAGTCAAGGATCAGAATGTAGAGGTTTTCTCCTAAGGGAGAGATAGTGTTTTGCGTTGTCAGGGTCGTCTGTGTGTTCCAGGTGTAGATGACATGAGGCAGCGAATTCTTGATGAAATGCATGGTGTGCGCTACTTTATTCATCCAGGGGCCACTAAGATATACCGTGACTTGTGGGAAATCTATTGTTGGTGTGGGATAAAGAGAGATGTTGCAGAGTTAGTGGATAAATGCTCTACATGCCAGTAGGTTAAGATAGAGCATAAGAAGCCTAGTGGGTCTATGCAGGAGTTCAGTATTTCTACTTGGAAGTGGGAAGAAGTGAACATGGACTTTGTGATGGGTTTTCCATATACTCGTCGCCAGTATGATTTAGTTTGGGTCATTGTAGATAGGATGACTAAATCAGCTCATTTCCTTCCAGTCCGTACCTCTTATTCAGCTAAAGATTATGCCAAACTCTACATCAGAGAGTTGGTTAGATTGCTCGGTGTTCCTTTATCTATTATCTCAAATAGAGGTACCTAGTTCACCTGTCATTTCTCAAAAGTGTTCCAAAAGGGTCTTGGTACCCAAGTTCATCTCAATATAACCTTTCATCCTCAGATAAATGGTACAGTAGAAAGGTTCATTCAGACTTTAGAAGATATTCTAAGGGCATGTGCAATCTTTTTCAAGGGTAGTTAGGATGACCACTTACCTTTGATAGAGTTTGCATACAATAACAACCATCATTCTAGTAGTCGGATAGCTTCATTCGAAGCTCTCTATGATAGGAGGTGCATATCTCCAATCAATTGGTTCAAAGTTAGAGAGGCCTTAGTCATAGGGCCTGACTTAGTATTCGATTCCTTAGAGAAAGTCCAGTTGATCAGAGAAAGACTCCAAGATACTCAGAGCCCACAGAAGTCTTATATAGATGTGCACAGAAAAGATCTCAAGTTTGAGATTAGTGATTATGTCTATCTAAAGATCTCTCCCATGAAAGGAGTGAAGAGATTCATGAAGAAGGGAAAGTTCAGTCCTTGATATGTCGGTCCCTTCAAAATTCTCAGTCGTTTTGGCAAGGTAGCCTATGAGCTCAAATTGTCTTCAGATATAGCCTTAGTTCAACCAGTCTTCTATGTCTCTTTGCTCAAGAAGTGCATAGGTGACCCAACAGTTGTAGTACTTATTTAGAGCATAGATGTCCAAAACAACCTCTCTTATGAAGAGATTCCAGTTGAAATCTTAGACTATCATACTCGTAGACTGAGGAACAAAGAAGTCCCTCTAGTCAAAGTTCTCTGGTGGAATCAGTCCATTGAGGGATCTACTAAGGAAGCAGAAGCATACATGTGAACCAAGTACCTCACCTCTTCTCCACAAACTCAGATTTATCTCAAGGTAACAGCTCTCCTAAAGCTTTTCAGTTTCATGTCTAGATTTCAGTGACAAGCTTGGTATCTATTTTATGTTCAGAATTTCATTATAAACTTGGTATTAAATACCATTACATAGTCAGTCATGCATTCATATTTCAGTTCAGTTATATAATTATACATCAGACATGCATTCTTATTGTGAGAACCTTGGTTCATCAGAATACTTAGTCATACATTCATGAATCAGTTGCACATGCATCAGATATGCATGTTTGGTATGATATATTAAGTTATCAGTCATGTCAGTCATAAGATCATGTTTCAGTTATTCATGTTCAATATGTACGTCAATTTATCTTCTCCCCTCTGACTCAGTCTTATTCGAGGATGAATATTCTCAAGGGGGACATATTGTAATACCCTGTACTTCTACCTAGCTTGAGATCATCCCAAGTATGTTGGAAACTTAATTTGAAAGATAAATTCACTTTTATATATGTGGAATTTTTTAAGATTTTAACTTTTTTTTCATGTGGGAAATTGAATTATCTTTTCAATGATACCAATTTCGTCCAAATTCGGTATCGGGGTAGAAAGTTATGGCCATTTTATAGAAAGCAATTAAAACTGTCCAAGTGCGACAGTGAGGGTCGACGGACCATCGAGATAGCGGCGGACCATTGCCCAAGCCGTTGCAGTGGAGGTAGTGAGACAACCTTCTACCTAAGTGCTATGGGTTAGCCCAACGTACCATCGATGCAGCGGCGGGCCATTGCCTAAGCCATCTCAGCAGAGGCAATGAACCCTTATTCTGCCCAGGTACGATGGTTAGGACCAACGGACCGTCAAACCAGCGACAAACCATCGTATAGTTCTTTCAGTTATTTTAAAGTCATTTTTAAAAGGGTATTTGGGTCTTTTCCACCCATTTTAACCTTTAATTATATCAGATCAAGGCTCATAAGTTCATTATCCATCTACAATATCAAATTAGGGTTTTCTTTCAAAGATAATCCCCAAGAACAAGAAAACCTATGTGTTTAATTACAAGTCAAGAATCCAAGTTTTCCTCTATCAATCTTCAAGAAATCGTCCACCCAGGTATGTTTTGTGTTGATTCATGGGTCCCTATCACCCATGAAGATCCAGAATCTCTTTTTAAAATCCAAGATTTGTGTATTTATGATTGTTCATGATTTAAATTGAATCGAAATTCATGTTCATGATGTTGTGGGGTTTTGATTCATGTTTGAAATTATATATTCCAATGATTGACCCTAGGATGTGGTGATTTGTATAATAATCATGACAAACCCTTAAATTTACACGTTGATTGATATATCCATGATTATTAGATGTATTGATGATTGTATAACCAAAGCATGCTCCCCATGTGTTCGATTAACCAAAGCATGCTCCCCATGTGTTCGATTAAATGCCTATGTGAAGGAAAAGTGCCATACTAGTATAATAATATGAAATCCCCATTCATGTACAAGTTCATGCATGTCAAGTGTCTGGTTAAATATCTTAGTCAATGAGTTATGGATATATGTGTGGCCATTGTGGTTCTTTAGAACTTGTAATTCATGAATTCTCTAACTTATTATATTATGGATTGTTGATGTGATCATGTATTCAAGAAAGTCATGCTTTGTTAGTTTCTTCCCATCGAGTCCTAGGAGTACTTGTGCCCAAAAATTTAGTTGTGTGCCTAGAATCAGTTTCATGTTTTGAAGATACTCTAAGTCAAGCCATGATCCATAGAATTCAGTCAGTCTCATGATTCAAGAAAACTCAGTAATCACAGTAGTATTCCGTCAGTCAACAAAACTCAGTTAACTCGGTCTAGTCAGTTAAGTTAATCATGTTCAGTGTCTATCCGGATGGGAGTAGAAATCAGCACCGAGCGAACCCAAGGATGGGACCTTCCTATTATATGAGGGTGTGATTCTTAGAAGCAATCCTTGCATTCCAGAACTACGTAGCCAGCGTAGGTTGAGACATCATAACCTAATATATGAGGGTAGATGAGGTTGCTTAACCTGTTATATGAGGGTTCCCACCATTCTCCCTAGAGTCACCTGTTATATGAAGGTTAGTCACAGATTTTCCTTATCAGTGGCACGATATTGACACCCTTCCAATAGGGGTTACAGATTGGACCCCAACTCAACTATATTGTATTATTTGGTGCATGTTGATTAGATGACTACTTTCCACAATTTCAGTTAAAGTATCAGGACTGTCAGATACAGTCATTCAGTCTCAGTAATAGAACTCAAATAATTCTATAGAATTTTGGACTGTCAGATACAGTCAACTCAGAATAGCACGGAACTCAGCTAGTTCCATCAGAACCTAAGATGTCAGATACAATCGCTCCATATTAGTTATTTCAGTTATACAGTTATTAGAATCTCATGTTATCAGTACTCAAGCTCAATAATAATGTTATCATTGAACTCAGTTATAGTTATTATGTATTCATGCTTGGTTTTGCACGTTCATGTTATCCAGTCAGTTAGTATAGTTCATGCATGTGAACCTTTTGCATTCAGCCTACCTCACATGCATGCCAGTGCATTCAAACGTACTGACGCAGTTGCGCTATGGTGCTTTATACCATAGGTTCAGAAAAACGAGCTCCAGAGCATCAGTAGTATCCCAGTCTCAGCAGTCAGAGTTAGTAGTGAGTCCTTATCCTTTGAGGACATGACCATTACTTTATTATCTCATTAATTACTTTATTTCAGTAGTTAGAGTTAGTTGGGGACATGTCCCATCAACTCCTTATTCAGACAGTTTAGAGGCTTTCAGACTATCATGTTCAGACAATTATTTCAGTTGTTTTGGTATTGATGTACCCTATCTTTAGATGTTATGTTTTATCAGATCTTTGAATCTTATGGCCTTTCAGCCTTTATTTCTGCATTTATACAGTATATTATATAGTGTACAAGTATAGATATCAGTGATGGGTTAGCTTATGGTCCTCAGGCTCATGAGCACCGTGTGGCATTTCGGGTACCAGATTCGGGGCATTACAATAACCAACTCATTATTTAACCTTTATTCCACAATTTGTCATTTATCAACATTTAACAATGCACCTATATTCCATAATATTACCCTCATTTAACAACCTTATCATCGATACTCATTAGTCACCATTTATTAGTTAACCATCTCTTATTAATTAATTTATTTGATTACTAGTCATCATATAACCTCTAGTCATCATTCATGACTTAAGTATCATTAATTATCAGTATTTATCCTTTACCAACTAATACCCGTTTATCAACTAATCATGATTAGTTACTAAAAGAATATCCACCACTAATCCTTATTTATCACTAATCATTGACTGTACCAGATTATAATCATTTATCATTTTCGGGCTACAACCAACATCCCTAATATCAACCTCATACCTATATTGTATATGTATATATATGTACATATATGTATTTAATAATCATACTATAATAAATAGACAAACTCGAACTGGTAGAGATACACATAGGTACATCGGCATGATCATCCTCCGACCTTGTCAAGTATCAACATCCTTCGAAACTGAATCGTGTATAATCATTATCATCATCTTCCAGAATTGAACTGGTTATAATCAACCTCATCATTTTCCTCTGAAATTGAACATGGCATAATCAGTATCAACATCATCTTCCTGAATTAAAAAGGAAATAATAAATGTCATAAAAGCTAATATGGTCAAGCATCATCATTTTTAACATAATTAATAACATATCCGCTAACATTATCAATGAGAATATTTTCTAGCATGATTATTAGCATGATCATAATCATAAGAAATAGCATAGGAAATAACTTATCGATAGCATGGTTCAAACGCTTACCATTAGCATCATATATACTCCCTCCATTTCAAAAGGAATGACCTACTTTCCATTTTAGTTCGTTTTAAAGAGAATGACCCCTTTTCTTATTTTGCAATACTTTAAGTTGAACTTTCCACATGGAATATTAGGACCATAAGATTAAAGGGCATTTTGGTAAATTTGACACAACTTTAATTTAAGGTCATAAGATTCTAAAGTCTTCTTTATTTTCTGAAACTTTATGCCAAGTCAAAGTAGGTCATTCCTTTTTTAAATGGAGGGAGTAGCTTATGCATGGCATAACCAATAGCTTGTAGCAACATGATATATATCTCATCATAGAATAAGTGACAATCTAATCCATTAGTCTATGAACGTTACTTCTAATGTCATCACTACCATAACCATCAAGTGCCAACATTCCTCAATATTTCCTCAAGGGTCATTCTCTAGGCATTTAATAAGCATATAAGGGTTTCAAGAGAACTATTCATCAATCTTGACTTAAGGTAGGTCGAAGAGCCCACTTCTAAATCCCTCAAAATATACTCTAAGGAAAATTCTACTCTAAACTATGCTAAGGTATCTAAATCCACTCTTAGATGTATATAAAGGGACAATTATCCCTAAGGTAAAGGTTCTTTCCAAACACAATAGTTTAGCTACAATAGTAACTAAGGCAACCTCTTTAAATGTAAGAAACTAAGCCAATCTTACCCTAAGCATGGGTGTCTAAAGAATTTTATCTAACTTGAGTGATCTAAGGAATTCTTATGCTAAACAAGAGACATGAAACCTAATTCACCTAAGACATGAGGAAATAAGTCACGTGTTTCAACTCTACAGTTTCAAAATAGCCTAAACGGTCCAACTAACCCAAGTCTTGTATTTCATCAGTCCAACACCTAAAACCCATCCCAAATCTAACACAATATCATAAGAATACTATGAAATAGCTCAATCTTACAAGGGATAAACCTAGCCTACTTCAATGCCGAAGAAATTACAATAATCCTCTAAACAACTACTTTTCCCTTCTTTCCAAGAAGACTTCTCAAGATACCAAGCTATCATAAACATATTATACTCCTCAATATGAGAATAACTATACTCATATTACACCATTATTCTTCAGGTATAAAAATCACACAAAAACCCTATATGGGTCTCAGTTATGGTAATCATATTTCTGAAACCAACCGAACATTATTACATGCTTAAGAAATCATTACCCTTAAAATGGGTGGAAACCAAGATAAATTGGGGATAAAATCAAGACCTCAAGCTTTTAGGGTGTTGAGCAAGAAAATGAAACAGTCTACCATGAATTTAGAGGAATCTTACCTAAAATCTGAAGGATAATCTGAATGCAAGTGGTAGTCAAGATTCTCAATCACCCATAAGCCTCACTCTCATTACACCTCACCATATAGGATTTATTCTCTCAAAAAATGGGTGAGAAATGTCTAAATTCGCAACATAAGGGGTCTATTTATACCCAGTCTAGGCCCTCGGAGTCACTATTATGACTTGAGGCACCACGATTATGGTATCTTATGCCTGTACAAGCTTGTCTCAATCGTGACCAGCACACCATGATCAAACTAGTTCCCTGCTAAAGTATCGCGATCATGACCCTTAGCGCGCGATCGCGGCGATACCCGAAGATAGCTGTGGCATAAAAATTTTCCAAGTCTCCACCAAGTCCCCAAGATGCATTCAGAATCCCGTATAGGTAAAAAAACCATTTAATCGAACGAAATTCTATGTTTCAGACTCAGTGGCATAGTTAAAATTTCCATATGATGTCATTTAAATGAAAATTGGGTCTCCCACTCAATTTTAAATTGCTTAACTTTCCGACCAATAGGTCGAAATGAGCTTGGGTATCTCGAGACCCAAACCAAAGGTCACCTAGCCTAAAATTGATATTTCAAAGCTATTGGCATAGTCAGAATTTGCATTCGAGGTTGTTTTACTAAAGTTTTTGGCCGATGGCTATTTGGAACCAACGAAGACTTCAAAATAGAGAATTGACTTTACAAACCAAATGAACTGCCCGACAACTGAACTGTCAGTTCCAGTAAAGTCATAAATAAATTATGGAAGCTATTGAAAAGATCTAACGGAAAAAATAATCTGCAATATAGAAAATGAGCTAAAGGGTCATTACAATATCCACTACTAAAGGAACTTTCGTTCGTAAATTTAAGGATTAGGATGTACCTGGAGTCTTAAATAGGTAAGGATACTGGGTTCACATCTCTCTCTCAATCTCCTAGGTGGCCTCCTCCATGAATCGGTGCAACCACTGAATCTTAACTACAAGAATCACTCTAATGCGCAGCCGCTTGACATCACTAGCTAAAATGAGCACTAGTTCCTCCACGAAGGTCAACCTCTCATCCAACTTAACTTAGTCCCATCTAAGCACATGAGATGGATCAGTAATATATCATCGTAATATAAAAATAGGGAAAACTAGATGAACAACGGCAAAATTTGGAGGTACAGCTAACTCATAAGCTATGTCACCAATTGCATGGAGAAACCCAAAAGATCCAACATATCTAGAATTGAGCTTGCCCTTCCTCCCAAACCTCATCACACCCTTCATAGGTGATACATTGAGGAATACATGATCACCAACTCCAAATATCAATGCACGAAGCCTACAGTCTGCATAGGCCTTCTACCTACTCTAAGCTGCTCTCAACCTATCCTGAATTACCTTGACTTTATCCAGCAACTCCTGATATAAATTAGTAATACGGGGCCAAACCTCGAAACCTCAAACAATCCAATCTAAAAATGACATCTCCTACTATATAAAGCCTTAAAAGGCACTATCTCAATATTTGAATAATAACTAGTTTTGTTTAAGAACTTTGCCAAAGCTAAGTGTTGCTCCCACTGGCCTTTAAAATCCATAACATAGGATCGGAGCATGTCCTCAAGAACTGAAATAGTTTGCTTAGACTGGCCATCTATTTGTAGATGGAAGGCTGTACTAAGATCCACCTAGTACCCAAGTCCTCCTGAAATGCTCTCCAAAACCTTGAAGTGAATATAGAACCACAACCCAAAAGAATAGAAATGAGCATACCATATGAATGGACTATCTCCTGAACATAGATATGGGCCAACCTCGCAGCGCTGAAGGACATCTGAATAGGAATGAAATGTGCTGACTTGGTCAAACAATGACATAGATGCCATTAAAGACACGAGAAATGCAAGTCAAACCACTAATAAAATCTATAGTAATCCCCTCCCATTTCCACTCAGGAATGGGCAAACTTTGAGTCAATCCTCCAGGTCATTGATGCTCGTCCTTTACCTATTGGAAACATAGGCAAAGATCTATAAAATCTATCATATCTCTCTTCATACCACTCTACCGATAATGTTGTCAATCTATACATCTTGGCTATGCCAGGATAAATAAAATATCTAGAGTTATGAACCTTATGCAGAATTAACTGAATTAAATCATCAATCCTTGAAACACAAATGTGGCCATCAAATTGAAAAACACCCTTAAAATCTATGGTGTTCCTCTTGGACTCACCACTTAACACCTGGCCATAAAGAAAGTGAAGCTTATTATCCTCAAACTGATGATGTCAAATCTTCTCAAATAGCAAAGACCTCACCTCCATAGTTGCTAAAATCCTCCTAGGATCTGAAATATCAAGGTGAACCATCAAGTTGGCTAAGGACTGAATATCCTGCACCAATGACCTCTGAGAAACAAAAATGTAAGCCAAGCTACCTATACTCATAGTCTTCCAACTCAAGGCATCTGCTACTATATTTTCCTTTCCCGGATGATACAGGATGGAAATATCATAATCATAAGCAACTACATCCATCTACGTTGTTGACACGACCCAAACCAAGACCTTTCATAATGGGTATCTCAAGCCCAACAAGGACTGGAGATCGCCCCGCTACCCAATTTAACCAACTAACATATACCCTAAGTCGGATGAATTTCGAACGTATAAAAAGATAGAATAACTATCAACTCAAAGATTTTGGGATTGGTCCGCGAACATGGCCAACCCAAATAAGTCTAACCATCTAATGCCAACTAACAACCCTAACCAAACCATAATAATAACTAGTTCCATATCCGTACCATAGTAAAATAGAACAATCACAAATCAAATAAAGTCATATGGTATCAACCCCAATACTAATACCAATGCCAAGGTTGGCACCACTGTCGACACTATCCATGCCAACCTATAGTAGTCTCACAAAGCCTCTATCCAAAATCAAAACATCATTCGATCGGGACATGCCCCCACCATAGCCAAAACTAATGAAAACATAAGATACTAAAACTAGAAATTGAGTCATCCAAAATATGGAAGCTCACCACTTCAAGTCAACACAAGTTGTTCCTAAAGTTCGATCACTGAGAAGAAGGTGTAGTGTGATCAACTCTTACATTGAGTGAGGATACATCATCAAAGATAGTTAGCAGTTGGAGCATTACTATGTAATTCAAGGATATGGATAAAATAGTTACAGTAGTTCAAAACCAATTAATCAATGCATATACCAATGCAATATATGCATATACATATATATTTGTATCATGCCGGGATAGGGAAAAAATTAACATTGTGTAAAATGACCATCATAGAACAAGGAACCTAGGGGATATAAGGGCCTATCTCTCCTCTAGCTAGAAGGGCCCCAGTATGTGTAGCCGCACAAACCAGAGAATATCTATATCTGTATACGCCTTTATGGGGGACTCAAACCACCCAGTAGAATAAAGGTGTCGTAAGCACCAATACAAGTATTATGGGGAGACTCAAACCCTTCATTCATATATATTTATTTGGGGGACTCAAACCACTTGATTATACGACACCCGCACTAGCTAGAACGGTTTCCAGTGTAAGTCCTTCAGACTTCATTTTCATGACCTGGTTACACATCCCACTTTAAAGCCCAATTTAAAACCATCATTCCACCTACAGAACCATTTAGTCAATTACTTACAAAAGACACTTCATTGGTATTGTAATACCAACATCACTTGCAAGTGTACAATAATTCCATAACCATTATCATTCAACTTTGGGACTTGAACCCACTTCCTATATAATCCATCAATTCAATTCAACATTTAGGGCCTCAAACTCGTTATCAAGTAGAGACTTAAATCAAGTTAATATTAGGGAATCAAATCCATGTAACCAATTAAACCACCAAGGTTATCATTTAAATAATTTCATGGCCAAAAAGTCCTTAACAAAACAATTTTCCAACATTCATATTCATTATGCCAATGCCTTAGTTCAAAACATCATTAACAAGTGACTAGTTTATTCTTTTAGGCATTTTCAAAAACACTTGAAGGGCATACCTTTACCAAGTCCAAAACCAAAGTAAAACTCATCAATTTTAGGGTAAATCATGATTAATTTGTTAAGCCACAATTACCAAAAACCCACATGTGCAAACCATCACTAAAAATATGTATAAGTACAAGTTAAACCAAGAGTAAACAATAATCAATCATATGCAACAAAACCCGTTATTTTGGTTTTTGAAACCACTATTTAAGAATCATAATCACACTTTAAAACATATGATATTTATGAACTAATACTGAGGGAAGAGTCACATGCCTTACTCAAGAAGCTTCACAAAAGAAACATGACTCTTAAGCCTCAAGATTGACACCTTTAAAGAACCCTAGCCCCAATCTTTACGAGAGAGTTTAGAGAGTGTTTTTGGTGTGTTAGATCTTTCAATAGTGGTTTATAAGGGGACACAACATGTTTTAAGATGTGGGAACTTAAGAATTTTGGGGTGGGAAATGTCCGAAATAACCCTAGCTTAAAAGCTAAAAACTTGGTCGTAGAAGGGTACGACCCATCCCCCTAAACCGTACCCTAAGGTATGAGTAGTACTCTTATGTCGCACCATACCATAATCGTGGACCTCTATACTTAGCCACATACGACTGATAACGCTCAAACTATAGCTCTCGTAAGAGTGTAAGCGGTTGTTGTCAAATATAGAACCCAACTGGGTTGGGTGTCAAATACCACAGGGAATACTCGGTCACTAAGTATGCAACTATTATTAGACTGTTGGTCGAAAATTCTACGGAAAGGGGAGATTGGATTAGGCGTGAATTAAAAGTATCAAAATAGCAAAGTAAAAACAGAATGCTTTGTTTAGTAAGATTTTAATCAATGAGAATTGTAAGTTAGGGTTATGTCCACCTTATGAGTTCTACGTATCTATTAACTATGAGTTATGCAGAATTCAGACATGCATGCACTTATAGAGGTTCGTATTCTAATGGTAAATCCTAGTATCTCTCGACCATCAAGGATTAGCTCACTTTAACTCTCTCGAGCTTAAAGCCTGTAACTAACGGTACGAACTCTCCAGGAGGTTAATCCAGTTACGGCATTAACTTGTAAACAGGGGTTGGTAGCCCTATTTCCTTGTCACACTCTCTTTTCCAAACATGTGACTTTTCTCTCGAACAAGTTAATGCTATATTGGCGTATTTTTATGTTTGCAACCACAATAATTTAATTAAGATGAAGAGAGTAATGATATAAGTAGCATACTCATCAAGAATTCACAAACTCATAGTAATAAATAGTATCTCATAAGGCTTCCATAACCGTAACAGAGAAGTTTAGCTACTCATAAGTGCAACGGAGATCACAATAAACATCATCATCGTACCAAAGCTTGAACGATCTCACGTTGGTCACAAGAGCCGTTCTTTCTCTGTCAGAAAGTAACGTGAATAGTACTAAACGTCGAATAAAAGAAAAATAGAATTGAATAGAAAATAGGATGAATGAATTGAATGCTGAAAAATTCAGCAAATAAGGGTTTTTATAACACCCTTGTCCTAGTCCTACTGAAATAGGTTTTTTATCCTTGTCCTACTGAAATAGGGTTTTTATCCTTGTCCTAGTCCTACTGGGTTACTGCTGCACCCTTAAGTATGTAAAAATACTGTTTTTGCCCTGGACAGATTCTCCATGCATCATATTTAGTCCTCAAGCTTCCAAAAGCTGCCTTCCACCTTATGCGAAGTTTCCCTTTGCTACCAAAAAGTCCACAAAGTGCTGAAATCTTCATCATAAATACCTGAAAACATGCTAATCACGTTGGTTAGCTCACTTATAGGAAAATGGACTAAACGTGCAGGAATTATATATTTTATCCTCCAAACTTAGCCTAAAATATGGGTAAATTATGGTGTTTAGGCGTGTAAATACGCCCAGCATCAACACCCCACACTTAAAGCTTTGTTCTTCCTCGAACAAAATATTACGTCCATGTAAACATCTACTTAGGATTTCACAGTAACAACACAAAATTTATCCTCAAGTCATGCACGACAATCATTAACAAAGAGTAGTTTTCTTGATCACTACTAGAAACAATTCAACCTCCAACCTAGAATCGTGATGATGGCTAATTCGTATCCACAAGTTAAGGCAAAAAGAATCATACACAACTACCCAAAACTCATCAACCCTCACACAAGATATTACCCATAATCACTCACAAGTTTTGCATTTTTAGAAACATAGGTACAATATTCTCCTTGCTCCCACTCTCACAAAGAATTCATATGTTGCAACTGATGACCATAGGCTTGCCCTTAGTGTAATGCTCTACTAATATCAGAATGCTAAGTTTAGGATCAAATAGGTCTTTTACAGGTTGTAATGTAGGCTAAGGGACAGGTAGGACTATTTTGGCCAGAAATAGTGACTATGTTCCCTAAGCGCTTTAATACATCATATTATGCCATTAACACTCTCTTTTAAACAACCTCTCTACTTTACTTTTATCTACCACCCCTTTTCAACTATTTTATTATTCAATTTTAAACAGAATTAACTTTTTATTTTTCTTTTCATTTTTTTTTCTTTTTTTTATAACACACCTCTATAATAGCCAATCTTTTGCATAAGAAATTCAAGTAGAAATACACTCTAAGGCATCACTCTCACCCAATTTCCTATTATTTTATCACATGAATTTACAATTTAAAGCGCTTAGGAATTTGCATCAAATTATGGTCTTGAAAAAAATGGATTAGGCTACATATGAGGCTATCAAAGAAGATAGCTTAAAGGCTCAAAGAGGGTTAACTAGGATAATGTACACGGGTAGGTAAAAAGAAGGTAAACAATTACAGGCTGCCAAAGAAATGCCTAAATCATCTCCTAAACTCACACTCTTTATTTTGCTATACACACACACCAGGCAAGTTCTAGCATTAGTCACAACACAAAATATACTACAACCTTACACACACAAGGCACATGGTCAACTTTATTGGGAGCAGTATAGACTCTTGACCCAACAAATGAAGGAATTAAACCACACACTTATCACATAGTGAGTCACACTTACAGCCTAAAAGTCTCAATAGTAATGATTTTAGCACAAACTCTTGTCATAATACCATGCCGCCTATCAGAACAATTTTATGCATCAAAATCTAAAAAAAATCTACGACTAATTAAAACAAAAATAAATAAATATAAATAAATGCAGGCAAAGAAATACAACATACAAATACCAGCACCCCACACTTAGATGGGACACACTGCCCTCAGTGGAAAATAAATATGGAAAACCTGATTAGTCGGACTCCTCCTCTATGTCTGGGGTCATACCCCCTGCGTCGGAATCATCATCAGAGTCGTCATCCTCAGAGTTTTCTCAAATTGTACCCCAATTGATCCCAAAAGTGTGTCGCGGTATTTGTAGAGAGGAGGACCCAGCTTGCTCTTTTCTTCCCCTTTTCTAACCTTTCTGTGAGGTGTACACTTTTTGTTTACCTTGTCGTCCTTTTTGTGGCCATTCTACCTGAGATCCTAATAGAGTCATGTTATAGTTGGGTTCTATATTTGAAAATGACCGCTTACACTCTTACGAGAGCTTTAGTTTGAGCGTTATCAAATTTTGGCGCTGTTGCTGGGGAATACGGTTGTCTACTAAGTTTGTGATAGTTAATAGACCCTTTGGTTAAAAATTCTCAGATTTTACTTTTAGTTGTTGTTTTTGTTTTATTCAGGTTCTGTTCAGTGCATGCCAAATACTCAAAGTTCTGGTCAGCCATTATTACCCATAAACCCTGAACCATAACTTTTTGGCAGAATGGATGCACAACGTGAAATTGAAAGAAGGGCTGCTCAACAGAAGTAGGCTAGATTAGCTACATTGGCCTCCACTCAAGTGCATTAATAGAATATTGATAACCCAGGCCGAGCAACAAATCCTGATGATAAGGACTTGGGTGATGATGAGTTACTAAACCCAAGGCATGTTGATGAAGTGGAGACACCTGCAAACAGAAGAGATCGTCAAGCTAGATTGAGGCCTGAATGCAGAGCTGTGCAATTTCCTTTTGATGATGATGATGATGATCTGGATGGAGCTGGTGCCACAGGAGCTATTATTCCTCCACCGTTGGCACCTGGAGCCAAGTTCAATATCACTAGCACCATGATTCAGCTATTGCAACTCAAAGGGTTGTTTGGTGGACTTGCAGGTGATGATCCAAATATACATCTGATCAACTTTATCTCAATATGCAACTCATTCGACAATCTAGGTGTTGGACAGAATGCAATTCGGCTGTGCTTATTTCCATTGTCTCTATCTGGGGAGGCAACTCTATGGTTTAATGGGATGACTCCTGATTCTATTACTAATTGGAGGCAATTTAAAGATGCTTTTCTAGAAAGATTTTTCCCGCCATCTAAGAGAGCACAGTTGAGAGATGCGATCAGCAATTTTCGACAGCTTCCAACTGAAGCTCTCCAAGAAACATGGGAGAGGTTCAAGAAGAAGCTTATGAGGTGCCCAAATCATCATATGACCAATGTCCACTTGATGGAGATATTATACAGGTCTTTGAATTTGGTGACTAAGCCAGTGGTTGATAATGCTGCAGGAGGGTCATTCATGGACCTTACTTTTGTTCAGGCAAGTGATATGCTAGATTGTATGACAAAGCAGAGTAGATCTTGGCATACCAGGGATTCTGAGGTATCAAGCTCTACTGTATATATTGGCATGACTGCAGAACAAAGGCGAAGAGAGAAGGAACGTGATCAAGATATGGCCCATATGAAAACATAGATGGATCTTCTTACCAAGCATTTATTATCAGGGAAGACTGAAAAAGTCAAAGCTGTTGTGTCACAGGGAAGAGATGAATCCAATTCTGAGGGAGAAGCTAACTACTTGAATAATCAGGGAGGGGGGGGTTTCGAGGCAATGCCCAAGGAAACCAAGGTCGGAACTATTGTGATAAATCTGGATACAACGACCACGATGAAGGTAGTTGGAAGAATAAGACTGTCAGGAGTGGTTTGTATATTCCACCTGGAAGTCGTGAGGCCGCTGCATCTGGTTCTGGAAAGATGTCCATGGAAGATATGATGGCTAAGCTGTTGAAAGGAGTGGAGGCAACCAACATGGGCATAACTGAGGTGAAGAATGATTTGTCTTGAATAAATCAATTGGTTGACTCGCATTCTACTACAATAAAACAGCTGGAGCAATAATTGAGTCAACTATCAGCGACATTCAATCAACGAAAAGATGGCACTTTACCTAGCGACACCGTGCAAAATCCAAGGAATGATGGATCATGTATGGCTATTACTACCAGGAGTGGTAAAGCATTTGAAAGTCTCGTCCAAAGGCAAGCAGGTAGTTGATAATACAGAGGAGAATGTTCTTGATACAGAGTTTGAAGATGCCATAGAAGCTGAAGTGAGTGCTCATGATGTTACACCTAGACGTCACCAGCCTGAAAAGAGTGATAATTGGAAGAAAGATAAAAAGGAAGTGGTGGAGAAAACGATTCCCCTTCAACCACCACCTTTTCCGCAGAGACTGAAGAAGAAGGCTGATGACACCAGGTTCAGTGAATTCATGACTATATTGAAGCAGCTGACTATTAATGTTCCTTTGGTGGAGGCGCTGGAACAGATGCATGGGTATGCTAAATTCATGAAGGACCTTTTGACGAAGAAGCGGGCAGTAAGCTATGAGCTGGCAGATAATTCTCATCATTACAGTGTAATTGCAATGAGATCTTTAGTACAGAAGAAGGCAGATCCTGGTGTTTTCACTATTCCTTGCACGATTGGATCATTGGATTTTGCTAAGGCTTTGTGCGATTTGGGAGCTAGCATCAATTTAATGCCGCTATCCGTGTATAGAAAGTTGGGGTTGGGTGACCCTACACCAACCAATATGTGGCTCGTGATGGCAGATAGGTCGGTAAAACGACCTGTGGGTATCTTAAATGATGTGTTGGTGAAGGTTTCTACCTTCATCTTTCCTGCAGACTTTGTTATTTTGGATTGCGAGGTGGATTCTGAAGTTCCCATAATCTTGGGATGCCCTTTTCTCGCAACTGGAAGTGTGCTCATTTATTTAAGAGGTAATGAGCTTTTATTTCGATTGAATGACGAAGTGATCCGTTTTGATGTGCAAATTGATGAAGCAGCCCTAAGATATAGATGTGTTCTCTGTAGCTGATGTTAATTATGAGGATGACAAAGAATTATATTTAGAGAAGCATCTCACTGTTGAGTCACTATCTGATGTGCTGCTGAATTTTGAGCGTGAGGAGGCTGAAGAACATGATGAAACCGTTTGTGCTCTAACAGGAATAAGTTCCTATTCGCATTCTCCTAAGAAGCTGGACCCTGATCTTAGGAATAGACCTTCACCAACAGCGAAGACTTTCATTGCAGAGCCACCAGTGATAGAATTTAAAGAGCTCCCCAGTCATCAAGGATTATCTCACTTTAATTCTCTCGAGCTTAAAGCATGTAACTAATGGTATGAACTCTCCAAGAAGTTAATCCAGTTACGGCATTAACTTGTAAACAGGGGTTGGTAGCCCTATTTCCTTGTCACACTCTCTTTTCCAAACATATAACTTTTGTCTCAAACAAGTTAATGATATATTGGCGTATTCCTATGTTTGCAACCACAAGAATTTAATTAAGATGAAGAGAGTAATGATATAAGTAGCATACTCATCAAGAATTCACAAACTCATAGTAATAAATAGTATCTCATAAGGCTTTCATAACCGTAACAGAGAAGTTTAGCTACTCATGAGTGCAACGGAGATCACAATAAACATCTTCATCGTACCAAAGCTTGACCGATCTCACGTTGGTCACAAAAGTCGTGCTTTCTCTGTCAGAAAGTAACGTGAATAGTACTAAACGTCGAATAAAAGAAAAATAGAATTGAATAGAAAATAGGATGAATGAATTGAATGCTGAAAAATTCAGCAAATAAGGGTTTTTATAACACCCTTGTCCTAGTCCTACTGAAATAGGGTTTTTATCCTTGTCCTACTGAAATAGGGTTTTTATCCTTGTCCTAGTCTTACTGGGTTACTGCTGCACCCTTAAGTATGTTAAAATACTGTTTTTGCCCTGGACAGATTTTCCTTGCATCATATTTAGTCCTCAAGCTTCCAAAAGCTGCCTTCCATCTTATGCGAAGTTTCCCTTTGCTACCGAAAAGTCCACAAAGTGCTGAAATCTTCATCATAAATACCTGAAAACATGCTAATCACGTTGGTTAGCTCACTTATAGGAAAATGAACTAAACGTGCAAGAATTATATATTTTATCCTCCAAACTTAGCCTAAAATATGGGTAAATTATGGTGTTTAGGCATGTAAATACGCCCAGCATCAACGACCACAAAGGTCTAGCTCATATCCTAGTATATGAGAAGTACCCTATAACCCATACCTTAGATAGAATGCATAGGGCTGAGTTTAGGGCATCATACGACCTCACCATGTACGATTCCTAGCCTAACATATGAGAGGTAAGATGCCCATTTGTTCTTTGGATAGAAAGTAACCAAACCACACTAGTTTACATACAATAGAAGGGCCCTAAATCATATCATAGCATACGACAAGTATGCTCAAATTTTATGTTTTCCATAAAACCAAAACTCAGTAAATTTTCTAAGGGTCAAAAGCCAAAGTGTTTTAATTCTCCCCCACTTGGATTATTCATCCTCGAATGACGGGTAAGTTAAGCACAAGAACGAGTGATCACACCATTACACATCAAACTAACCTTTAACTAAGTTAGAAAACAAAGATGCAAGGAAATCAACCTTTCCTTTAACAAAGTTTGAAAATAAGAGTATGATGAGGAACACATACATTTCGTACAATTATCCAGAGCAAGGAACAAATGAGGATACTTGGACTTCATATCCTCTTCTACCTCCTAAGTAGCTTATTCAAGATTATGGTTTCTCCAAAAAACCTATACCAAAGCCATATCTTTTGTTAACAATTGTAACACCCTGAAATCTAATTCCAAGGATCCCACACGGTGCTCTGACCTAAAAGTAGTCCTAATCTAACCATGGATGCTTTCTACTAAGTCTGAATCTCAAAATAGGGGAAAAGAAACATGAAAACATAATAAATGTGGAAATCTTATCTAAAGCATACTAATCTCACAAGTCTTGGTAAAATAATACTAAAAAAATTGGATATAGAATCAAAGGTCTAAACTGAATCTAGTAGTCCGACAAGCCTCTACAAATTGAATCTAAAGAGTCACTAGAATAGGCCCCAGTTGACTCAAACTTTCTGAAATGAATACTAAATCATCTACTAGATAAAAAGGAAATATGAATAGCTAAGTATTTGAACTATGAGGGTTCACTAACTGCAGAGATATAGATAAGATGCTCAAAAATCATTCACGCTGCTGAGATTGATCACCTAAATCTACATTATGAGACAATGTAGAACATAGATATATATGTGGATCAGTACTTTGATGATGTACTCAATATATGGGGGTGAAAGCAATAAGTAAACAATATTATCACAATTTATAAAATCATGCATGCTAAATATAAATGACTCAGATAGGCTTCAATAATCTAAAATCTGAAGATCATAAATCATGAATAATAAAGCATATAATATGAACTTGTGAGTCATTATATTCAGTTCTAAAATCTGTTCTTTTCTAAAAACTACCATATTATCTTGTCAACTGTAAGGGAAATACTTCATCTCAAGACTTTAAGAAATCTTAAAATCCATAGCTTTCAAAATATAAACGTTTATCTTAAGGCTTTCAACCAATTGACTGTTTTAAGAGTAGGGGAATTTTTTTGGGTTGTTCTTCCAATCGACATAAACCATGTGAACATTCATGGAGTCTTACCCATATTAGGGAGAGTTGTTCTACCCTTGCCATCAAAATAGAACTTCTTATCTTAAGTGATCACAATCGTAGTAATCCACGTAGAAGTGGGAATAGTCTTAATCCCACGGTGTCACGTAGTTCTGGGACATGAAACCTTTGTAACATACCAATCTCAGTGCTAAATACTACTACCATTCTTATGATCAGGATCTTAAAAAATCCACTTCAAAAACAACACAAGGGTTTACCAGAAACACCAATTATGCTCTTCTTTGTTTAAATCTCAAGTCATATGAACAATGTGGATTCTTTTATCTTAGCTTATGACCAAAAGGTCAAATCTTTATCGAAAATCTGAGAATAATCTTATCATAGGGTGGTCATGGCACAAATAATCTTGAAATAGCAATCTTTAATTAGGGCTTAATGACCCATGCTTCAAACTCATGTAAAATCATAGAAAAACATCATGCTCAATATGCTTCTTGAAAATACTTCAACAATAGCAAAATAATAAAATCAAGAATCTCAATATCATAAATAAACTCAATAGAAAAAATCTGGAAAATCGCATTATACATATAATTATATGAAAATAGTCATGTAATTCAACATTCAATCACTTGAAAACTCATAAGCTAGTAAATAACAATAATGGGTATAAACCCTAACTTGAATTTCACAGAAAATCATATAAAACTCAGTAAAATTGGAATTAAAATAAGTTTTGGATACAAGGACGAAAGGATTGTCCTTGTTCATAACCCCACATACCTCAATTGATGGTCTTAGATGCTAAAACTTGAATCTTGGATCTCTAGTGATGCTTTAGAGATGAATTCTAAGAGTTCTTGAGTTGGGGATTCTAAATCTTAAATTACCTTGGAGAATTAAGGGAGAAATTGGGTTTCTTGGAGAAGGAAATTTGATGATCTAGGGTTTTCTTTTGAGAGAAAGTGGATAAAATAAGCATAAAGTACTTTGGAATATGTTAAATCTGGTATTTTGGATGGATTGGGGGCTTGAGAATTAACCAAAGTACCCCCTTTAAGCTTTTAAATGGAATTGACTAAGGTAAAATTTCCCAAACTGGGTGGTCACTGCGACGCGCCACTATTGCGGTGGCTCACTGGAAAGTGGATGAATGGGAACTGGGCTTTCACCGTGATGCACCACAATCGCGGTGCTCTTTAGTTTGGTATTTTGGCCACAAGCACGATGTGCCAGTATCGTGAAGGCTCACTAGAAATTGAAAAATGGGAAATCGGCCCTCTCCGCGATGCACCAATATCACCGAGGTCCACTGGAATTTGACAATTTTAAATTTTGCCTTTCCCACGACTCGCCAAGTGCCTAGGTGGCACACTGTCAACTTAAAAATGCCATAAATCCTTCACCGAGTGTCGGATTTGGGTGAATCTTATATCAATGGAAGATTATTCAATTTCATATACAATGAGAAGTCTAAATCTAGAAAATTCCACATAGAATAAATATTATTCATTTTTGAAGCTATCTCTTTACATTCTAGGAACGAATTTAAGCTAAGAAAATTTAGGGTATTATAATATCTCCCATTTGGGAAAATTCATCCTCGAATGTTGCAAGTTAGACTAAGAATACTGAGGAATTTGTCGCTATATGATAGCAGGTACAATTGAAGTAAACTGAATAACTGAATCTAAATCATTCTGAGCTTCTGAGTAATTTTGTGAGTGCATGAACTTACCTGAGGAAAACTATATCGCTGAATACATGATTAGAAAGGAACTGAATCAAGAAATAGTATTACCTTTGGCAAAATCTGAGTTTCTGGAGAAGAGGTGAGGGTACTTGGCTCACATATCTTTTTCTACTTCCCAAGTGGCACCCTCAACAGACTGATTCCACCAAAACACTTTGACCAAGGGAACATCTTTGTTCCTTAGTATAACGATCTGATGATCTAAAATCTTGACTTAAATATCTTCGTAAGAAAGGCTATTCTGAATATCTGAGATTTCTAAAGGAACTACAATAGTGGGGTCAGTGATGAACTTCTTAAGCATAGAGATTTGGAATACAAGATGGATGATTGATAAGTCTATGGGCAACTCATGCTCATATGCTACTTTCCTAACACGAGTCACAATTCTGAAAGGGCCAACATACCGGGGACTAAGCTTTCTCTTTTTGCCAGATCTCTTCACCCCTTTCATAGGTGAAATCTTTAGATACACTAAATCACCAACCTCAATCTCGAGGTCACTTCTTCTCATATCTGCATATGATTTCTGATGACTCTGGGTTGTTTTCAATCTTTCTCTTGTCAACTTAAATTTATCCATAGCTTCAAACACTGCATCGGGCCCAATCAAAGCAACCTTACCGACTTTAAACATACCTATGGGCGATATATATCTCCTCCCATAAAGAGACTCAAACGAGGCAATCTAAATGCTGGAATGATATCTATTATTATAAGTGAACTCAATCAATGGAAAATGCTCATCCAAACTACCTTTGAAATCAAGAGAACATGCCCTCAACATATCTTCTAGAGTCGAGATGGTCCTCTCTGCTTGACCATCTGTCTGAGGGTGGAAAGTTTCATTAAGATGGACTTGGGAAGTAAATTGAGTAACCCTATTTTAAATGATGGACAAAGGCATTCCATGCAGTCTGACTAACTCTCAGATGTACTACTTAGCATAATCCTTAGTTGTATAAGACGTGTGAACTGGTAAGAAATGCGCTGACTTCATCAATCTTTTACAATAACCCAAATCAAATTATGATGATGACGCGGATTGGGTAAACCAATCATAAAATCTATATTCACCTCTTCCCACTTCAAGGTGCGAATACCAAACTCTTGCAACGAACCATCAGGTCTTTGGTGTTCTACCTTAACCTGTTGACAAGTTGTACACTTGGCCAAGAACTCGGCTCTATATATCTTTATACCACTCCGCCAATAGATTTCTCACAATTCGCAATAGATTTTGGTAGCACTTGGATGAATGGAATAACTCACACCATGCGCTTCTGCCATAATCCACTATCTCAAATCATCAAGACATAGCACACACAATCTACTCTGGTATCTCAATATGCCATCTCCCCCTTGGGAGAAAACCTCTACCTCTTGGTCTTTAACCAACTCCTTCAGTTTGACCAAACTAGAATCCATATCTTGCTTCTCCTTCACATCTGAAACTAGGGAAGATTCGGCACTACTCTGAACCCAAGCATTTCCTTCATCTGAATCAACCAACCTAACACCCAATCTAGCTAAATGATGAACTTCTCGAGCTAAATTTTTATTGTCATTCACCACATGAGTAACACTGCCCATTGATAATCTACTAAGGGCATCTGTCACTGCATTGGCTTTGCCTGGATGATACAACACACTCATGTCATAATCTTTCAACAACTCCAACCACCTTTTCTGATAGAGATTCAACTCTCTCTGGGCAGATATATACTATAAGCTTTTATGATCTATGAACATATCCACGTGCACACCGTACAAATAATGTCTCCATATTTTAAAAGCAAAAACTACAGCAGCTAACTCAAGATTGTGGGTTGGGTAATTCTTCTCATGAGGCTTAAGCTATCTAGAGGCTTAGGCTATGACCTTACCTCTCTGCATCAACACACAACCCAAACCAACTCTAGAGGAATAAAAATACACCACAAAACCATTTGTACAATATGGTAGTGCTAAGACTGGGGTTATAGTGAGTCTAGTCTTTAATTCCTGAAAAATCTTCTCGTAGGAATTTGATCAGTGGAACTTAGCTTTTTTGTTGGGTCAGTCTATACATTGGAGATGTAATAGATAATAAACCTTTAACAAAATGGCAGTAATATCCAGCTAATCCCAAGAAACTCCTAATGTCTGATGGATAAATGGGTCTAGGTTAATTTATTATGGCTTTTGTCTTTTGGGGATCGACTCTAATACCATCGGCACAAATAATAAGACCAAGAAAAGCTACTGATCTTAGCCAAAATTCACACTTGCTAAATGTGGTGAACAATTGGTGATCTCAAAGGGTTTACAAGACAATTCTAAGATAATCTACATGGCCATCCTTACTACAGATGTATACAAGGATATCATCTATGAATACTATGACAAACATATCTAGATACTGTTTGAACACTCGGTTCATGAGGTCCATGAAAGCTGCAGGAGCATTGGTTAGCCTAAAAGACATGAATAGAAACTCAAAATGACCATAGCTGGTCCTGAAAACTGTCTTGGGAATATAAAATTCCCTTACCTTAAGCTGATGATAGCCGGATCTATGGTCTATCTTTGAGAAATAACTTGCACCATGTAATTGATCAAACAAGTCATTAATTCTAGGAAAAGGGTATTTGTTCTTGACTGTGACCTTATTCAGCTAACGATAGTCAATGCCAATTTGCAAAGAACTATCTTTCTTTCGCACAAATAGGATGGGAGCACTCCATGGAGAAACACGAGGCCTTATAAATCCTTTATCTAAAAGATATTTGAGTTGCTCTTTCAACTCCTTAAGCTCGGTGGGAGCCATATGATAAGAACAGATAGAAATAGGCAGAGTATTTTGGAGAAGGTCAATACCGAATTCTATTTCCCTATCGGGAGGTATCCCTAGGAGATCTTCTAGAAAAACATCTGGAAACTCATTGATCACTCAGACGGATTGAATTGTTGGAGTCTCAAACTTAGTGTCCTTGACTCAAACTAGATAATAAATACAACCTTTAGAAATAAACTTTCTAGCTTTAAGATAAGATATGAAATGACTCTTAGGAGACACTGAATTTTTTGACCACTCAAAGACAAGCTCATTTGGGAACCAAAACTTCACCACTCGGGTGAGACAATCTATAGAAGCATAAAAGGAATGGATCCAATCCATACCAAGGATAAGATCAAAATCAGCCATATATAACTCTATCAAGTCTGCTAGCATGACTTTATGAAGGACAGTGATAGATTTGTTTAGCAACAACTGACTCACCTACTAGAGTAGACACTAAGAAGGGCTCAAGGATCTTTTCAGAATTTGTCTCAAAATTTACTGAAACTAATGTGGTCATATAAGAGAAACTCGACCTAGGGTCTAATAACACATAAACATCAAAATAAAAGACATGAAGCATACCCGTAACGACATCTAGTGAATCTTACTACTCCTAGCAAGATGGTAAAGCATAAAACTGATTCTGGAAGTAACCTCCACCAGTACTGGATGATACGCCTTGAGGAGGAGCTAGGCGACCTGGAGGAGCTGGTGCACTATTAGCCTGAGTCTGGGGTCGAACATCCCAATTTCCCTATCTAGCATGTAGAGACTCTTTGATTCTATGACCTGGCTAGCCACATCCATAACAACTTTTTCGACCCCACAAACACTCTCCTAGATGGGTCTTACCACACTTAGCACATTAAGGATAACTGGGCCTACCACTCACACTATTCTGAGATCTAGACATAGAAGACTTACCCCACTATTCCTACCTATTTTTGGGTGTAGGAGCACTGGCTGAAGAAGGTGCAAGCATAGATAAATGATTCTGAAACTATGAACGATTTCCTCCTCCAGACTTATTCTTACCATAATCAAACTTCCCTGTTCTAGCCTTTTTATTTAATATCTCTCTTTCATTCAACTTTTCTACCTTAATCTACTATGCATGCATCAACAATCTAGCAAGATCCATATCTCCAATGAGCATAGCAGTCCTATACTCCTTAACTACCAACCCAGATACACCGGTCACAAAATTACTCCTACTTGACTGAGGGTCAGCCATTTGATTAGGGGCATACTTAGACAACTGGTTGAACTTATGCCAATACTCTTTCACTGTCATAAAGCCCTACCTTAGGTTCATGAACTCTTCTATCTTTGCTTCCCTCATCTCACGTGGGAAGAACTTGTCTAAGAACTCATCCTAAAATATCTACCCAGTCATGGGAGCCGCATTTTCCCTTCTAATTTTCTTTCACATCACTACACAATCATAAGAAACATCTTTCATCCTATAAGACGCCAATTCTATACTCTTCTCTTTAGAAATATGCATAATTCGGGTGATCTTCTTCACCTCATCTAGACAAAATAGCGGGTCCTCACCTACCTTCTACCCAACGAACTCTAACATGTTAAATATAATAAAATCTTGAATTTTTGTTGCGTCTTTGTCCATATCTTGCTGGGGTAGGACTACAGCCTGATGGTTGCCCCAAACATTAGCCATCACAACTTGGGCTAGCGCCTATAAGGCATCCCAAAACTTTGCATCTGACACATTCTCATTCAAAGGATTTGCTGGCTTAGGTGGCTGGTTATCATTTCTGTTCCATATCCTCTTGCTCATAGATGTAGCACACTTTGCAACGATGATCAAGACTCTATGTAATATGTCTTGTCTGACTCCATAGGACTCTCAAAACCTTAGGCTCTGATACCAAGTTTATAACGTCCCAAAATCTAATTCTCGGGATGCCACACGGTGTTCCAAACTACAAGTAGTCCTGAGCTAAAAAATAGGGAAAATTGAACATGAAAACATAATAAATGCAGAAATCTTATCTGAAGCATACTAATCTCACAAGTCTTGTTAAACAATCTGAAAAATTTGGATACGAAATTAAAGGTCTAAACGGGATCTAATAGTCCGACAAGCCTCAACTAACTGAATCTAGAGAGTCACTAGGACAGGCCCCAGTTGACCCAAACTGTCTGAAATGAATACTAAATAATCTACAAGATAAAAAGGAAATCTGAATAGCTTAGTCCTCGAACTATGAGGCTTACGAACTGCAAAGATGTAGATAAGATGCTCAAAAATCACTCACGCTGTTGAGACTGAGCACCTGAACCTATATTATGAGACAATGTAGCACATAGAAGTACTTTGTTGATGTACTGAATATTTGAGGGTGAATTCAATAAGTAAACAATATCATCACAATTTATAAAATCATGCATGCTAAATGTTAATGACTCACATAGGCTTAATCTGAAATATAAAGGTAATAAATCATGAACAACAAAGCATATAATATTAATCTTGTGAGTCATTACATTCAGTTCTAAAATCTGTTCTTTTTTTAAAAACTACCATATTATTTTCTCAACTGTAAGGGAAATACTTCATCTCAAGACTTTAAGAAATTTTAAAACCCATAGCTTTCAAAACATATACTTTTATCTTAAGCCTTTCAACCGATAGACTGTTTTAAGGGTAGGGGACTTCTTTTGGGAGGTTCTTCCAACCGACATAAACTATGTGAGAATTCATGGAGTCCAACATGTTACCCACATTGGGGAGAGCTTTTCTACCCTTGCCATCAGAATAGAACTTCTTATCTTAAGTGATCACAATCTTAGTCATCCATGTACAAGAGGGAATAATCTTAATCCTACTATGGCACATAGTTCTAGGGCATGAAACCTTGGTAACATACATATCTCGGTGCTAAATACTACTCACATTCTTATGCTCAGGATCTTAAGATATCCTCTTCAAATATGGGATAAGGGTTTACAAGAAAATCCAACTATGCTGTTGTTTCTTTAAATCTTGAGTCATATATGGATTCTTTATCTTAGCTTAGGACCAAAAGGTCAAATATTTATCAAAAATTTGAGAATAATCTTATCATAGGGTGCTCATGGCACAAACAATCTTGAACTTGCAGTCTTTAATTGGGGTTTAATGACCCATGCTTCAAACTCATGTAAAATCATAACAAAACATCATGTTCAATATGCATCTTGAAAATACTTCAACATTATCAAAATAATAAAATCAAGAATCTCAATATCATGCTTACACACAATTGGGAAAATCTGGAAAATCGCATTATACACATAATTATATGAAAATAGTCATGTAATTCAACATTCAATCACTTGAAAACTCATAGGCTTGTAAATAACAATAATGGGTATAAACCCTAACTAGAATTTCAGGGAATATCATATAAAATTCAGTAAATTGGAATTTAAATAAGTTTTGGGCAAAAGGACATAAGGATTATCCTTTTTCATAACCCCACAAACCTCAATTGATGATCTTGATGCTAAAATTTGAATCTTGCATCTCTATTGATGCTTTAGAGATGAATTCTTAGAGTTCTTGAGTTGTGGATTCTTAATATTTAATTACCTTGGAGAATTAAGGGAGAAATTGGGTTTCTAGGAGAAGGAGCTTTGATGATCTAGGGTTTTCTTTTGAGAGAAAGTGGATGAAATAAGCATATAGTGCTTTGGAATATGTTAAAACTTGTGTTTTGTACGGATTGGGGGCTTGGGAATTAACCAAAATGCCCCCTTTAAGATTTTAAACCAAACTGAAAGACACAATATTTCCTGAACTGGGTGGCCATCGCGACGTGCCACTATTGCAGTGGCTCACTGGAAAGTGGATGAATAGGAATTGTGCTTTCGCCGTGATGCGCTACAATCACAGTGCCCTTTAATTTGCCATTTTGGCCACTGGCGCGACACGCCAATATCACGAAGGCTCACTGGAAATTGACAAATTGGTAATTGACCCTCTCCGCTATGCACCAGTATCGCAGAGTTCCACTAGAATTTGACAATTACGAATTTTGCCTTTCCCGTGATATGCCAAGTGCCCAAGTGGCACACTGTCAACTTAAAAATACCATAAATCCTTCACCGAGTGTCGGATTTGGGCAAATCTTATATAGATGGAAATCTTATTATTCATTTTTGAAGCTATCTCTTAACGTTTTAGGAACAAATTTAAGCTATAAAAGTTTGGCGTATTACAACAACCGATAAACTTGATGATCTAAGATCTCAATCGGGACCACCTCATCAGATAAGAAATCTAAGATACCCAACCCTTCTAAAGGAAAAACCGATGAGGGGTCACCTACATACTTTCTAAACATTGAGACATGGAAAACTAGATAAATTGAGCTCAAACTAGAAGGCAACACTAACTCATAAGCAACAATGTCAACACTATTCAAAACCAAGTACGAGCTAACATACTGAGGACTTAACTTCCCCTTCTTGACAAATTCCATCTCTCCTTTCTTAGGAGTACCTTTAAGAATACCCAATTGCCAACATTAAACTCCAAATCCCTACGCCTCACATCTGCATAGGACTTTTGGTGACTTTGAGCAACTTTCAATCTGTCAGGAATCACCTTCACATATTCCAAGCCTTGGTGAACCAAATCAGGTCCAAACAACTTACCCTCACCAACATCATACCACTCAATAGGAGAATGACATCTACTACCCTATAATGCCTCAAAAGGAGCCATACCAATTCTAGAGTAATAACTATTATTGTAAGCATATTCAATCAAAGGCAAATGGTCGAACTAACTACCACCATAGTTAATCACTCAAGCACAAAGCATATCTTCTAATGTCTGAATGGTCCTCTCCACTTGTCTATCCAACTGTGGGTGGAAAATGGTACTAAGGCATACTTTAGTTCCTAAAATTTTCTAAAATTACTTCCAAAAGTAATATGAGAACGGAGTACCACTATCCAAAATGATAGAAATCGGAGACCCCTGTAACTTCACAATCTCCGCAAGATACAACTTAGGTTAATCCTCTGCCGAATAACTAGTTCTTACCTGCAAGAAGTGAGAAGACTTGGTCATCTTATCCACAATGACCCAAATCAAGTCACATTAATTTCGAGACCGAGAAAGACTGGTAACAAAATCTATGTTAATCACTTCCCACTTTCATTCGAGAAATTCCATCTCTTGTTACAAATCTCAAAGTCTCATGTGCTCAACTTTCACTTGTCGACACACCATAAACTTAGGCACATAGTTAGCCATATCTCATTTCATATGGTTCCACCAATAGAACTCCTTAAGATCATGATACATCTTTGTAGAAGCAGGATGAATAGCATAATGAGATCCATGAACTTCGACCAAAATCCTCTTCCTCAACCCATCAACGCCGGGAACACATAACTTACTTTGGTACCTCAGGATATCATCACCACCAATCACAAAGTCAACAACCTTTAGCTTACCCATATTACTTTTAATCTTCATCAAATTAGGATCTAACATCTAGTTTTCCTTTATCTTATCAACAAGAGATAACTGTGATACCGGATGCATAAACATACCACCATCCCGAAAGTCTGTGAGACAAACTCTAAGACTAGCCAAATGGTGAACATCCTTCACCAACTCCTACTTATCCACATCTAATGAGTTAAACTCCCAATGGATAAAGATAGTGATGCCAAATCTTCAGCACAAATACCAACGCTAACAACTCTAAGTCATGAGTAGGGTAGTTCTTCTCATGAGCTTTAAACTTCCTAGAAGCATAAGCCACCATCCTACCATGCTACATTAATACACAACCCAGCCCAACATAAGAAGCAACATAATACACTACAAAACCATCATTACCCTCGAGCAGGGTCAAAACTGGAGCTGAAGTCAAGTTATCCTTCAACTTCTCAAAACTATCCCTATATGGATCCAGCCACAAGAACTTGACCTTCTGGGCTAAATTAGTCAATGGGGAAGCTATAGTAAAAAAACTCTCCACAAATCTCCTATAGTAATCGGCCAAATGCAAGAGGCTCCAAATATCAATTGTAGTCGTATGTCTAGGCCACTTCTTAACCACCGCTACCTTTTGTGGATCCACCATGGTCACTTCACTAGAGATAACATGACCTAGAAAAGTCACAGCCTTCAACCAAAACTCACACTTGAAGAATATGGCATATAAATGCTGATCCCTCAAGGTCTGCAATACAGCCTGGAGGTGATCGACATAATCCACCTTACTCTTAGAATAGACCAAGATTTCATCAATGAAGACAATGACAAATAAATCCATAAATTGACAGGAAACCCTATTCATCAAGTCCATAAATAGTGTCAGAGCATTGGTCAACCCAAAAGACATAACAAGGAACTCCTAGTGACCATACTGGGTCCTGAAGAAAGTCTTAGGGATATTCACTTCCCTAATCATAAGATGATGGTAACCTGACCTAAAATCAATATTAGAGAAATACTTTGCACCTTGAAGTTGTTAAAACATGTCGTCGATCCTAGGAAGAGGATACTTATTCTTTATGGTCACCTTATTCAAATGACGACCGTCAATACACATCCAAAGAGAACCATCCTTCTTATACACAAAAAATACAGGAGCACCCTAAGAAGACACACTAGGATGGATCAAACCTTTATCTAAGAGGTCCTTTAACTGCTCCTGGAGCCCCTTAACTCAGTCAAAGCCATTATAAAAGGAGGGATAGAAATTAGATGAGTGTCTGAAACAAGATCAATCCCAAAGTTAATTTCCCTATTGGGAGGGGTGCACCAAGAAGATCATCAGGGAAAACATCGGGAAACACATTAACCACTGGGATGAATTATAGAGAAGGACATTCCGAGTTAAAATCTTTAACCCAGACCAAATGATACAAACAACCTTTAGAAATCAACTTTTTATTTCTAAGATATGAGATGAGCCTTCCCTTAGAAACTAAGAACCCCCCTTCCGATACAACGATTGGCTCATTAGAGAATTAAAACATGACCTTATAGGTCTGACAATCTAAAGAGGAATAACAAAAATGCAACCAATCCATCCCCAATATGACGTCAAAGTCTACCATATTTAACTCTATCAAATCCACAAGAGTTTCTTTACCACTAATAGATAACACACACACCCTATAGACCTTTTTAGCAATCATAGAGTCACCAATCAGGGTAGATACAGAAAGAGGACCAAAAATAAATTTAGGATCAAAACCAAAATGCACAGCCATAAACGAGGTCACACAAGAAAAAGTGGACCCTAGATCAAGTAAACTATACACATCAAGGGAGAAAAGTTTTAACATACCAGTCATTACATCGGGGGATGCCTTAGAATCATAGAGAAACTTAAGAGCATATAACCAATTTTGGCTAGTGTTGGTACCAGAAATAGAAACATATGAAGAAGAAGCACCCTTTGTTGCAGAGCAGATAAAGAGGCAACTGGAACCTTTTTAGCCCTAAAATCCATTCGTGCACGATAGTCACGTTCTATGGGGCTAATCTGACCACAATAAAAACACTTGTTCATCCCTTTCTCATAAAACCTATGGTGTGACCGCCCATAAAATCTACAAAAAAGGTGGGTTAAAGCTGACTGAGGCCCACTAGCTTGAGATTAGGCACCCTGTGCTCGAGACCCACTATCATGCTGAGACTGATGATCATCCAATGACTTTGGGCAAGTACCACTAGCTGTAGAGAAAGAAATAGAATTTCCCCACTTCTTTTTTGGCCACTTCCCACCATCTCTACCACTCAGTTTAGAAGGCCTAGACTTTTTTCCCTATCTCTCACTAAACTTAGACTGCTTCCTTTTCTCTTTCTTTAATTGCTTTATATAAAAAACCAACCTAGAGATATCCATGTCCTTGATCAGCAAGGTAGTTTTACTTTAAATGATCAACTCACGATACAGTCCTGAAGTGAACTTCCTCATCCATTCCCTCATAGCAAACACCATTTCCCAATCATACCAAGAAAACTAGTAAAATTTTAAGGAATACTTCTTGACTGACATCATCCCTTTTTTCAGATTAAAAAACTTCTCTGCTTTCTCTTCCCTCAACTCCTGAGGAAAGAAATGGTCCAGAAATGCACTAAAGAAATTCTCCCACAGAGATGACTCCCCATCATCCCCCTTTGCTCGGTCCTATTTTTTGTACCATTGGTACGCTACATTCTTTAGCTGGTAGGCAGCAAACTCCATCCCTTTCACATTTGTGGCATGCATTACCCTAAAAATCTTTTCCATTTCATCCAAAAAACTCTAAGAATCTTCTTTCACCTTAACACTGATAAAAGTTGAAGGATTTAATTGCATCAACCAGCGAACCCTTATGGCCTTAAAACATAGAGTAGCAAATCCACCACACCATCTTAAGAAGCTACTAACTGAGTGATTATATAAATCAACTGATGAAACTCGGCATTCGTTGCATTAGATTAAGGAGGGATAGAGGGAACTGGTTGAACCAGGATAATCAGGGACTGGACCTATAGACCGTGTATGGATCCCATGAGTAGAGCATATTCCATCAAAATTGTCCTTAGTTGGGGAGGAGGAGTTTCCATGAGCTTCAGATCATCGAGGCATAATATAAAATACAAGTTAATAAAAATCAAAAGAATCTAAGACCTTAGACTTTATTGCTCAAAATGAGACAACGAGAAAGTGAAACATTCCTAAATGTCTTATAGCCTCTCCCTTAAAAGTGTGGCGCACTATACACCCTTAAAAAGGACTCTATTCGACATAATTTTGTAGACTCCCAGTTGACCATGAACCTAAAGATCCGATACCAACTTGACACAACTCGAATCAGGGCCTTATCATAATGGGCATCTCAAGCACAACAAGGACTGAAGATTTCCCCGTTACCCAATCCAACCAACCAACATATACTCTAAGTCGGATGAATTTTGAATATATAACAAGATAGAATAACTATCAACTCAAAGACTTTGGGGTAGGTCCACGACCATGGCCAATCCAAACAAGTCTAACCATCCAATGCCAACTAACAACCCTAACCAAAATGAAATAATAATCAAGTCCATATCCATACCATAGTAAAATGGAAAAATCACAAATTAACTAAAGTCATACGGTATCATCCCTAATACCAATACCAATACCAAGGCTGACACCACTATCGACACCACTCATACCAACCCATAGTAGTCTCACAAAGCCACTATCTAAGATCAAAACCACATCTGATTGGTATATGCGCCTACCATAGCCAAAACTAATGAAAACATAAGAAACTAAAACTAGAAATAGAGCCTTCCAAAGTATAGAAGCTCACCACTTTAAGTCAATACAAGTTGTTCTCAAAGTCCTATCACTAAGTAGGAGGTGTAGTATGACCAATACCTATATTACGTGGGGATACAACATTGAAGAAGGTTAGCAGTTGGAGCACTAGTATGTAACTAAAGTAAAAGGATAAAATATTGCCAATAGTTCAAAACCAATCAATCAATGCATATACAAATGCAATACATATATATACATATATATTTATACCATGAAAGGATAGGGAACAAGATTAACATGAACTTTGAAATCATTAACCAGGGATTTATGGCATAACCATCATAGAATAAGGCACTCATAGGCTACATGAGCCCAACTCCCCCCAGTTGGAAGGGCACCAAGGTATGTCGGCTCTCGAACTAGAGAATATCCATATCTATATTTGGCTTTATAGGGGACTCGAACCTCCTGGCATAATCAAGGTGACATAAGCACTAATACATGTATTATGGGGGACTCAAACCTCTCATTCATATATATTTATTCGGGGGATTGAAACCACCCGGTCATAAGACATTTGCACCAGATATAGCGATTTCCAGTGTTAGTCCTTTGGACTCCACTTTCATGGACCGGCTACACATCCCACTTTAAAGCCCAATTTAAAACCATAATAACACATCACAACCATTTAGTTAATTATTTACCAAAGTCACTTTGTTGGTATCGTCATACCAACACAACTTGCAAGCGTACAATAATGCCATAACCATTATTATTTGACTTTGGAAATTGAACGCATTGTCTACGCAAACCATCAATTCAATTCAAAATTTAGGGACTCAAATCCGTTATCAAATAGAGACTTAAATCAACTTAATGTTAGGGACTCAAACCCATATAACCAATTAAACCACCAATGTTACTATTTAAATCATTACATGGACAACAATCCCTTCACAAAACCATTTACCAATCATTTACATTCATTAGGCCAATGCCTTAGTTCAAAACATTATTAACATGTGACTAGTTTATTCTTTTAGGCTCTTCCACAAATACTTTGCGGGCACACCTTCACCAAGTCCAAAACCAAAGAAAAAACCATTCAGTTTAGGGTAACTCATGACCCATATGTTAAACCACAATTACCAAGAACTCATATATGTAAACCATCACCAAAAACATGTATAAACACAAGTCAAACCAAGAATTAACAATACTCAATCATAAGTAATAAAAACCTCAATTTTGGTTTTCAAAACCATATTTAAGAATCATAATCACACTTTAAAACAAATGAAATTTATGAACTAATAATGAGGGAAGAGTCACGTGCCTTATTCAACAATATTCATGAAAGAAACTTGACTTTTGAGCCTTAAGATGGACACCTTTAAAGAACCCTAGCCCCAATCTTCAAGAGAGAGTTTAAAAAGTGTTTTTGGAGTGTTTGATCTTTAAATTATGGGTTATGAGGGGCCATAAAATGTGATAAGATATGTTAACTTAAGGGTTTTAGGGTGGGAAATGTCACGCCCCAAATCCTATTAAGGCGGACTGGCACCCGTTGCCGGTAAGGCTCGGGAGAACCAACCTGTAGCAATACATTACCTATGAACATTATAAGTTACTTTTATACTAAACATGCCCTCAAAAGATAAATGGAACTAGCAAGCCAAAAGATGTTGTATGACTAGGCCGTTGGAGCCACAATGTCTACGATACGATACATGACCATACTATACTTTACATAGTCTACAAAGCCTCTAGACAAGAAACATTATCTTATAAGGGTCGGGACAGACCCCGCCTCATGATAAGATACTATACAATGCAAAAAGATATGATAAGACTCAAAGCCCCGAAGCAACCTGGAGCTCAGTGACTGCAGTTGATATCCTGTACTCTTACTGGGGAGGTTTATTAGCTTCTGCACCTGCAGCATGGAATGCAGGTCCCCCAACAGGGACGTCAGTACGAAATAATGTACTGAATATGTAAGGCAACATGTACCATATGAGATAAAAGCTCAAATGAAACCATACACTGCTGTAAGGTAAAAGACCACCTTTATGAATATTGTGGAGTCATGCATCTTATAACAATTATGTTACTTTACTCTTATCACTTGTATAATCTGTGCACATCATGTAATACAAATGACCAGCTGATCAGTGGTAAATCTATATCAGGATCGACCCATGCTAGGCTTTCCTTTCACCCCTGGGATACCCCCTGTAATACTGGGATTGACCCATGCTAGGTGATTCTTTCACCCCTGGGATACCACCCAACAGAAGCAACTGTATACATATATCTTCTTATTACTTTTGAGATGAATCTTTGGTGATCGTAACATTTGAGCTATAAGACTATAAGCATGACAAATGACAAGTATGTGACCATGTAACATCATATCACAATGAAAAGAGTGGGTTATACAATTAGTGAAACATGTAGGACATAAACAACGTATGAACTTTATTTAGCTAAAAAGAAGACTCATATGTCACGGTATCCAATGTATGTATGCAGCAGTGACAATGCTCGAATCTGGAAACACAAATACATGTAAAGAGTGGAGTGGTTATATCGAAGTTTGTAAAGATCTCTATGTGCCAATAAAGACTTTGGATTCCATGCCAAATAATAAGAGATCGAATAGCCTTACATACCTCGACATATCAACTTGTTTTTACCTCGAAATGACTTCTTTTCTTCCAACTATTTATCTACAATATCATGTTTTAAAGCTAGTATTAGCAGCTAATCAATGCATCTGGACAGCCCAATCTCACAAAACACAACACTTTGGCAACAAACGTATAACCATCGACTCAATGGTGTTATTCCGACTTTCTCAATTCTAACTGTCTTCAACCAGTACACATTATCCTATACATGATGTACACAGCCTATATCAGCTCTACAACATGCTGGCAACAGTCCATAACTACAACACAGAACCATTTTACAAAATGCTCAACTAAGAAGCACAACATCTCGTCGTCTCCCTACATTTCGTCGTTAACAATTCATACTTGTCCCAACTTTGAACCAGATGCTCCCAACATATATATACATCAAATAAACCTTAACACAGTCACAAAATAGCTCAAAACACAGGGGGGGGAAACGTGAAACATCAGCCCCCTCATCAAAACAGTCCAATACCATTTTGGAAGAACATAAGATCATATAAGGATACTTGTTTCCAAAGAACTAGCAAAACAGTCCAGCAACCTTGGCAACCATATACACACTATAACATATTAATAACCTCAACTTTATATCATATCAAAGTCAAAAATCAGGGTAAGAATCGTTCCAAAGCCAAGAAAATCAAACAACAACTTTCAGGACACAAGCTGTCCAGAAATTCCTGCACAGTACACCAGCCAACTTATCTTGTTTTCCATGGAAAATTCATATCAAGTATATGGTTATTTTTACATACCTTAACTCCCAAGGTGTAAGTCTAATTCAAGAACTCAAAAAGTAGCCTTTGGCTGCCTTCCAAGGTGAAGAAATGCCAAGAGAAACTTAGAGAGAAAAGCTGAAATTGTTTTGGTCTCCTACTAGTTAACCTAAGGAGCTCGGTTTTGGTCCCTTTTTAAAGGGGCCTTAGACCGACTTTCTCCTAATATTTGCAACTGATTAACTCAAGTTGGTCAATGACCAATTTTCCCCTTTCACTTGGGCCTTTTGGATCTCTAAATCAATGGGCTTTAGTGGCCCATTTTCCTTAATCTTTCTTGCACTTTGTTTGGGCCCAATTTTCTTAGTAGTGAATGAATGTAGTTGGGCCTATTATATAAAAATCTTGGGCTGAACATCTTGGTCCAATATAATGCTAAACCATTGGCTTTAATAGCCTCCCTAACTTGGGCTTCGTTTGTCGCAAGACTTGGAAAGTTTCGGCGTTAAGCCTTGTCTTCGTTCCCCTTTCTTTTTACTAACGTCTAGACTTCAAGTGAGTTCACTTATGAATGAATTATTCTCCCTCATGTATATATACATTTTTTTTTAAGCCAACCACACAGGTGACTCACCTGCTAGCTTCCTAAGTTCCATAAGCACGTCAATGATTTTCTCCGTTTAAGGCCACAGTCTCTAAATAGACTTCCATATAGTGCCCCAATCTAACACTTGAACACTTGAAAAAAAAAGTTTTGGTAGTAATTAAATCAAGTCGTATGTCATTTTATGTGAACATTACTAGTACATGCAAAATGTGGGGTGTTACATCCTCCCCCCCTTAGGAACATTCGTCCCGAATGTTAACATAACTGTATAGTCTAGGCAGGTTTAAATTTCTGGTCACACAACTGTTAATAACATAACTAGTATTCAAACACATACCTATTAATGTTCCTCCTCTGCATCTTTTAGTCCCTCCTTGTCTTCAAATAGATGAGGGTATTTGGATGTCATTACTTCCTCCGGTTCCCACGTTATTTCTTCTACTTGGTTGTTTCTCCAGAGTACCTTTACTGATGCAATTTCTTTGTTCCTTAACTTTTTAATTTGGCGATCTAGAATAGCAACCGGTACCTCTTCATAAGTAAGATCCTCTGTGACCTGTACATCTTCTATAGGAGTGATACGAGAGGGGTCACCTATGCATTTTCGAAGCATTGACACATGAAACACTGGATGAACCATTGAAAGTTCCTGGGGTAGCTCTAATTCATATGCAACTTGTCCGACCCTCTTAGTAATCTTATATGGCCCTATGTAACGTGGGCTTAGTTTCCCTTTCTTACCAAATCTCATAACCCCTTTCATCGGTGATACCTTTAAAAATACCCAATCTCCAATAGAGAATTCCAGCCCTCTTCTCCGCATATCTGCATATGATTTATGACGACTTTGGGCTGTTTTTAGCCGTTGTTGTATCACCTTAACTTTTTCCTTGGCTTGTTGGACTAAATCTGGCCCGAGCAAGGTGGTTTCACCCACTTCGAACCAACCAATTGGTGACCTACATTTCCTCCCATACAAAGCTTCGTAAGGCGCCATCTTGATGCTCGAATGGTAGCTGTTATTATAGGCAAATTCAATAAGGGGCAAGTGTTCTACCCAGCTACCTTTAAAATCTAATGCACAGGTTCGCAACATATCCTCAAGTGTTTGAATAGTACGCTCTGCCTGGCCGTCTGTTTGGGGATGGAAGGCTGTACTCAAATTCACTTGCGTCCCTAAACTCCTTTGAAAGGACTTCCAAAATTTTGCCGTGAATTGAGCTCCTCGATCAGATATAATAGAGAGTGGGACCCCATGTAGCCTAACTATCTCTTTGAGGTATAATTTGGCATATTCTTCAGCTGTATAATCACTTCTAACTGGCAGGAAGTGCGCTGACTTCGTGAGTCTATCAACTATCACCCATATGGAGTCAAACTTATTAACTGAACGAGGCAAACCAGTTACAAAATCCATATTAGTCATATCCCACTTCCAAGTTGGAATCTCTATACATTGCATGTAACCACCTGGCTTTTGGTGCTCTACTTTGACTTGTTGACAAGTAGGACATTGAGCCACAAACTCTGCAAGGTCCTTTTTCATGCCTCCCCACCAAAACACTCCCTTTAGGTCATGATACATCTTAGTAGATCCTGGGTGGATGGAATATCTTGAATGATGGGCTTCTTCCATTATTCTCTTTCTGAGTCTGTTAACATCAGGAACACACAATCTATTTTGGCAATAAAGTACTCCATCTTGTGTAAGCCTAAACTCCTTCATTATACCTAGACTTACTTTCTCCTTAAGGCATTGTAGAATAGGATCATAATACTGTTTTTCTTTCACTTCCCTTATCAATGAAGAATCGGCAGCATTATGTACAATAATGTCCTTTCTTGGAGTTTCGAGTAGACGAACACCCAGATTGGCTAGTTGACGCAGATCCTTAGCCATGCCTTGCTTTACCCCTTTCTGATCACTGGTACCCATGAGTGTCTTACGACTTAGAGCATCAGCCACCACATTTGCTTTCCCTGGATGGTATAATATATCAATATCATAATCCTTTATTAACTCTAGCCACCTCCGCTGCCTCAAATTTAGATCTTTCTGCTTGAAAATATACTGTAAACTCTTATGATCTGTATATATGTCCACGTGCACCCCATACAAATAGTGGCGCCATATCTTTAAAGCAAATACAACCGCTGCTAGCTCAAGATCATGTGTTGGGTAGTTTTTCTCGTGTGGTCTCAATTGTCTCGAGGCATAAGCAATCACCTTACCATGTTGTGTTAGTACACACCCCAAACCAACTCCGGAAGCATCACAATACACTGCATATCCCTCTGAGCCTTCTGGAAGCACTAGCACAGGTGCTGAGGTTAGCCTGCTTTTCAACTCTTGAAAGCTCCTTTCACATGCATCATTCCATTGGAATTTGGTTTCCTTGTGAGTTAGCTTAGTAAGAGGTGCAGACATAGAAGAAAAACCTTCAACAAACCTTCTGTAATAACCTGCCAATCCAAGGAAGCTTCGAACCTCTGTAGGTGTCGTTGGCCTTGGCCAATCTTTCACAGCCTCTATCTTTTGTGAATCCACCCTTATTCCTTCATCCGATACAATATGGCCCAAAAATGCCACTGATTTTAACCAAAATTCACATTTGGAAAACTTAGCATACAACCGACGATCACGGAGAACTTGTAGTACTAGTCGTAAATGATTTGCGTGGTCCTTTTCTGACCTTGAATACACCAGAATATCATCTATAAATACTATCACGAACACATCCAGGAAAGGCTTGAATACCCTATTCATCAAATCCATAAAAACTGCTGGTGCATTCGTTAGCCCAAACGACATAACAAGAAATTCAAAGTGACCATATCTGGTTCGGAAAGCTGTCTTAGGTATATCTTTTTCCTGCACTCTCACCTGATGATAACCGGATCTCAAATCGATCTTTGAAAAGTATTTAGCACCCTGTAACTGATCAAACAAGTCATCAATTCTGGGGAGGGGATATTTATTCTTAATTGTCACCCTATTCAGTTGTCGGTAGTCAATACACATCCTCAATGTGCCATCCTTTTTACGCACAAATAAAACCGGTGCACCCCAAGGGGACACACTAGGTCTTATAAAACCCTTTTCTAACAAGTCTTTCAGTTGCTCCTTTAATTCACGTAATTCTGCCGGGGCCATTCTATATGGAGGAATAGAGATAGGCTCGGTGCCTGGTAATAATTCAATACCAAAATCTATTTCTCATTCTGGAGGCAAACCAGGGAGTTCCTTAGGAAAGACATCAATAAATTCATTCACTATTGGAACAGACTGGATAGTTGGTGATTCTGCCTCCATGTCTCTCACTCTAACGAGATGACATATATATCCCTTTGATATCATTTTTCTGGCTTTAAAATAAGAGATAAACCTCCCTTTTGGTGCCCCAATATTGCCTTCCCATTCAAGGACTGCTTCATTTGGAAAGTGAAAGTACGTCCTCTTGGTTCGGCAGTCAACGGTGGCATAGCAAGAAGCCAACCAATCCATACCCATTATAACATCAAATTCTACCATTTCTAACTCGATAAGATCAGCTAATGTATCTCGGTCGCAGACAGTCACTATGCAATCACAATAGACTCTTCTAACTATAATTGACTCCCCAGTTGGTGTAGACACCGCAAGTGGTTTATTCAATAATTTAGGTGTTCTACCAAGCTTCCCAGCAACTAATGGAGTAATATATGACAATGTAGAACCAGGGTCAATTAATGCATACACTTTATGTGAGAAGATGGACAATGTACCTATAACCACATCGGGTGAAGCTTCCAGGTTCTGTCGAGTCCCTAGAGCATATGTGCGATTTTGGGCCACGCTGGAACTAGCTGCCCCTCTAATACCTCTGCCGCGACCTATGGGAAATTGCTCACCTCTACCTGATGGAGGCACTGATGATGATGATACAACAGCTGATCTAGTAGGTTGTGCCATATCACCCCTGCGTCTTCTTGGGCAATCTTTTATTACATGCCCTGGCATACCACACCAATAACAAACATCTGTTCCCCTGCGACACGCACCTATATGATATCTCCCACATTGTCTGCAAGGCTGCCTAGGAGGCATTTGCTGGCTTCCCGAATATCCTGTTGTCCGTGTACCTTGGCCCTCACTTCTCTGCCCAAATTGATCATTTCTAGACCCTTGAAGTGGTGGTGGAGCACTAGCTGTAGAGTAAGAGGATGATGGCCTGGGTGGCCTATGAGAAAATCGTGGCCTAAACTCACCCTGGGGTGGTGTAAACTGTCCTGTAGATCTGGCCCTCTTGAATTGCCCCCTTTCTATTTCTTGTGCCCTCCTTCTTTGTCTCTGATCCTCCAGTTTCTGTGCAAAAGCTTGCATCCTCGCTATATCCATGTCTTTATTTAAAGAGGCAATGGTACAATCTCTAACCAAATATGAATCCAACCTATCGACATACCGATGGACTCTATCTGCCATAGTAGGAACAACATTAGGAGCGTACCTGGCCAGAGAATTAAATTTAAGACTATATTCCCTCACGCTCATATTCCCCTGATAGAGGTTCAGGAACTGATCTGCACGGGCCTCTCGGATCTCTAATGGCAAGTAATGATCAAGAAAGGCCATTTTGAACTCCTCCCAAGTAGTTGGAGATGTATCTATGCCTTTGGAATGCTTCCAGGCTTCGTACCACAGTATAGCCACACCCTTCAATCTATATATTGCCAACTCAGCAGCTTCCGAACCACTTACATGCATAACATCTAAGGTGCGTTGGATCTGATCAATAAAATCTTGTGGATCTTCATTTGGATCTGTCCCAGTGAATGATGGGGGGTCTAAGTTGAGGAAATCACGTATTCTCGTACTGGCTGCCCTACCTGCACCAACTGCACCTGCAACTGGGCCTTCTTGTCTTTGACCTTGGCCAGCAACTATACAAGTCAACAGTTGAACTGCATTTCTCAAATCCTGCACAGAAGCATCAACAGGTGGTTCTCGGGGGTTTTCACTACTTCCTGGTGCATCAACAGATGGAGGGGTTGGAGATGTCTGTGATAGAGACTCATCTAGAGCCTCACTCTGTCGTCTCGCCCGATTGGGTATACCAACTACCACTTCTACTTCCTTTCCTTTACCTTTACTCTTCCTTGTCTCTGGCATACTTACTGTACAAAATAATTCAGGGATTAGACATGGTACACTTATAATATTTGGCTCTATGGCACGATCTAAAGAATGAAAAGAAGTGATAACTCCTAAATGCCACGTAGCCTCTTCTTTATAAATGTGGTGCACAACACATCGATAAACATGATTCTACATAGACACGGCTTTGTAGACTCCCTAGGACAAACCGCTCTGATACCACTTCTGTCACGCCCCAAATCCTATTAAGGCGGACTGGCACCCGTTGCCGGTAAGGCTCGGGAGAACCAACCTGTAGCAATACATTACCTATGAACATTATAAGTTACTTTTATACTAAACATGCCCTCAAAAGATAAATGGAACTAGCAAGCCAAAAGATGTTGTATGACTAGGCCGTTGGAGCCACAATGTCTACGATACGATACATGACCATACTATACTTTACATAGTCTACAAAGCCTCTAGACAAGAAACATTATCTTATAAGGGTCGGGACAGACCCCGCCTCATGATAAGATACTATACAATGCAAAAATATATGATAAGACTCAAAGCCCCGAAGCAACCTGGAGCTCAGTGACTGCAGTTGATATCCTGTACTCTTACTGGGGAGGTTTATTAGCTTCTGCACCTGCAGCATGGAATGCAGGTCCCCCAACAGGGACGTCAGTACGAAATAATGTACTGAATATGTAAGGCAACATGTACCATATGAGATAAAAGCTCAAATGAAACCATACACTGCTGTAAGGTAAAAGACCACCTTTATGAATATTGTGGAGTCATGCATCTTATAACAATTATGTTACTTTACTCTTATCACTTGTATAATCTGTGCACATCATGTAATACAAATGACCAGCTGATCAGTGGTAAATCTATATCAGGATCGACCCATGCTAGGCTTTCCTTTCACCCCTGGGATACCCCCTGTAATACTGGGATTGACCCATGCTAGGTGATTCTTTCACCCCTGGGATACCACCCAACAGAAGCAACTGTATACATATATCTTCTTATTACTTTTGAGATGAATCTTTGGTGATCGTAACATTTGAGCTATAAGACTATAAGCATGACAAATGACAAGTATGTGACCATGTAACATCATATCACAATGAAAAGAGTGGGTTATACAATTAGTGAAACATGTAGGACATAAACAACGTATGAACTTTATTTAGCTAAAAAGAAGACTCATATGTCACGGTATCCAATGTATGTATGCAGCAGTGACAATGCTCGAATCTGGAAACACAAATACATGTAAAGAGTGGAGTGGTTATATCGAAGTTTGTAAAGATATCTATGTGCCAATAAAGACTTTGGATTCCATGCCAAATAATAAGAGATCGAATAGCCTTACATACCTCGACATATCAACTTGTTTTTACCTCGAAATGACTTCTTTTCTTCCAACTATTTATCTACAATATCATGTTTTAAAGCTAGTATTAGCAGCTAATCAATGCATCTGGACAGCCCAATCTCACAAAACACAACACTTTGGCAACAAACGTATAACCATCGACTCAATGGTGTTATTCCGACTTTCTCAATTCTAACTGTCTTCAACCAGTACACATTATCCTATACATGATGTACACAGCCTATATCAGCTCTACAACATGCTGGCAACAGTCCATAACTACAACACAGAACCATTTTACAAAATGCTCAACTAAGAAGCACAACATCTCGTCGTCTCCCTACATTTCGTCGTTAACAATTCATACTTGTCCCAACTTTGAACCAGATGCTCCCAACATATATATACATCAAATAAACCTTAACACAGTCACAAAATAGCTCAAAACACAGGGGGGGGGAAACGTGAAACATCAGCCCCCTCATCAAAACAGTCCAATACCATTTTGGAAGCACATAAGATCATATAAGGATACTTGTTTCCAAAGAACTAGCAAAACAGTCCAGCAACCTTGGCAACCATATACACACTATAACATATTAATAACCTCAACTTTATATCATATCAAAGTCAAAAATCAGGGTAAGAATCGTTCCAAAGCCAAGAAAATCAAACAACAACTTTCAGGACACAAGCTGTCCAGAAATTCCTGCACAGTACACCAGCCAACTTATCTTGTTTTCCATGGAAAATTCATATCAAGTATATGGTTATTTTTACATACCTTAACTCCCAAGGTGTAAGTATAATTCAAGAACTCAAAAAGTAGCCTTTGGTTGCCTTCCAAGGTGAAGAAATGCCAAGAGAAACTTAGAGAGAAAAGCTGAAATTGTTTTGGTCTCCTACTAGTTAACCTAAGGAGCTCGGTTTTGGTCCCTTTTTAAAGGGGCCTTAGACCGACTTTCTCCTAATATTTGCAACTGATTAACTCAAGTTGGTCAATGACCAATTTTCCCCTTTCACTTGGGCCTTTTGGATCTCTAAATCAATGGGCTTTAGTGGCCCATTTTCCTTAATCTTTCTTGCACTTTGTTTGGGCCCAATTTTCTTAGTAGTGAATGAATGTAGTTGGGCCTATTATATAAAAATCTTGGGCTGAACATCTTGGCCCAATATAATGCTAAACCATTGGCTTTAATAGCCTCCCTAACTTGGGCTTCGTTTGTCGCAAGACTTGGAAAGTTTCGGCGTTAAGCCTTGTCTTCGTTCCCCTTTCTTTTTACTAACGTCTAGACTTCAAGTGAGTTCACTTATGAATGAATTATTCTCCCTCATGTATATATACATTTTTTTTTAAGCCAACCACACAGGTGACTCACCTGCTAGCTTCCTAAGTTCCATAAGCACGTCAATGATTTTCTCCGTTTAAGGCCACAGTCTCTAAATAGACTTCCATATAGTGCCCCAATCTAACACTTGAACACTTGAAAAAAAAAGTTTTGGTAGTAATTAAATCAAGTCGTATGTCATTTTATGTGAACATTACTAGTACATGCAAAATGTGGGGTGTTACAGGAAATGTCTGGAAGACCCTCATCTTAAGAGATAAAAACTTGGTCACAGGAGGGTATGACCCATCCCCCTAAACTGTACCCTATGGTACTAGTGGTCCTCTTATACCGTACCTTAGCATTATCTTAGACCTCCATACTGACCAACATACAACTACAAAGGTCTAACTCATATCCTAGCATACGAGAAGTACCCTTTAACCCATATCTTAGACAGAATGCACTAGGCTAAGTTTAGGGTATCATATGACCTCACTATGTACACCTCGTACCTTAACATATGAGAGAAAAGATGTCCATTCATACCTTAGATAGAAAATAACCAAACCATAATGATTTACATATAAGAGAAGGGCCATAAACTATTTCTTAGCATATGAAAACTATGCTCAAATCGTATGTTGTCCAGAAAACAAAAACTCAGGAAATTTTCTAAAGGTCAAAAGGCAAGGTGTTTTAGTTTTCTAGTATTAAGATTTCTCTGGGCCATAAGCTATTGAAGGCTATAATAATTGGTGAAAATCTCAAAATGCGCACCATAAAGATAATGCCTCCAAATCTTAAGTGTGATAACTACCACCACCAGCTTTAAATCATGAGAGGGGTGGTTGCTCTCGTGAACCTTAAGCTATAGAAAAGGATAAGTAATAACATAACCTGCTACATTAATACACAACCTACATCAACACTTGAATCATTACAATACACAATGAATCCCTCACCCTCAATAGGAAGATCTAGAATAAGAGTTGAAGTAAGTAAATCCTTAAGCTTTCTAAAGCTCAACTCATACTTCTTAGAGTATCAAAAAGGAACCTCCTTTTGGTTCAGCCTGGTCATAGGGGCCGAAATAGTAAAAAACCCTTAACAAAGAATCTATAGTAACCGGCCAAACCAATGAAGCTACGAGCCTCAAGCAGTGATGTAGGTCTAGCCCAATCATGAATATCCTCAATCTTGGTTGGCTTTACCATAATACCATTATTTGTCACCGTATGTCCAAGGAATATCATCGACTCCTGAAAAAAGTCACACTTAAAGAACTTGGCAAAAAGCACATGATTTCTCAAAGTCTGGAGCACAATTCTCAAATTTTTTGCATGCTCATCTCTATTCCTCAAATACACAAGCATGCCATCGATGAACACAATCACAAAGGAATCCAAATAAGGCCATAATACTCAATTCATAATATATGAATGTGGATGGGGCATTAGTCAACCCAAATGACATCATCAAGAACTCATAATGAAAATAACTAGTCCTAAAAGTTATCTGCGGGATATCCTCGGCCCAAATCCTTAATTGATGGTAACCAAATCTCAAATTAATATTAGAAAACACAGTCGCTCCCTAAATCTAGTCAAGTAAATCATCAATGTGAGGCATGGGATAACAGTTCTACACTGTCCTCTAGTAAGCTGCCTATAATTAATACGCATACATATGGAGCCATCTTTCTTCTTTACAGATAATTTAGGAGCTCCCTAAGAGAACACACTCGATCTAATAAAACCCTTACCAAGAAGATCCTAAAGTCAATAATTCAGCTTCTTATGCTTAGTAGGATACATACAGAAACATGCTATAGAAATAGGTAAGGTGTCTGGCTCGAGGCCAATAACAAATTCAGTTTCACAAAAAGGGGGAATATCTAGTATAATAAGGTCATCATAAGTATCAACATCACTAATAATCACAACATATAATCTGAAAACTTAATCCACTACTAAAGAATCACCCATAGGAGTAGATACATGTAATGACATAGATAATAAATCCCAAGATAACTCCAACTATGGTGCATAATAAGAATATATATAAGAATAAATAGGTCTTAGATCAATTAAAGCAAGGACCAACTGGTGGCACAATAAAATTATACCTATAACAACAATATTTGAAGTCTCAACCTCGGGCTTAGTAGGTACTGCATACAACTAACCACACCCGCCACCTGGCTAGGAACCTAACTGACCTCCTATTCTACCTACTTAAGTACCTTCTTAAGTACTCTAGGAACCACCCCAACAACTATAAGAACTACCCCTATCTGAGGGTTGAACTGCTCTAACAGAAGAAGCACCCTGAGCTATAACAACAATCGTCCCACAACTAGGGCACTCACACACAAAATGATTAAAAGTCCCGCAGCTATAACACACTTTCTAAACTGAATTAGAACTAATAAATATCATTGACCCAAAGTAACCACCATGATAAGAATAACTTTAAAATAAACCCCTCAAAGACTAACAACTATTCTGACCAGGGCAGTCTCTAGCACTAGACTAACCTCCTTCAGTAATCTGAAGTACTACCTAAACATGTTGACTAGGCTAATGCTGAGGATTATAGGATAGATATGGAGGATACCTACCCTGAGAACTGCCATCTATGGGTTGGGAACTACAATGGTTCCCACTGAATATGCCTTGAAACCTATGCCTCTTATCACTGCCCTCATGACCCTCATTGTGCATCTCTTCTATCATCTGAGGATGATTTGAAACTTCAGTAAAAGACCTACCCATAATAACTAAACTCTAAGTATACATATGAATTAGAAGTCGCAACCCTCTAACAAAAGAGTAAATTCTCTCATACTCAGTATCATACTCAACAATTGTTATAAAACCCTACACCAATATAGAGAACTAATCCCTTAAATAATCTCTAAGGTTGAGATACATGTACTTATCCAAGAACATCTTAGAGAGCCGAGTCCATCAGAAAGAAAAAGATCCAGCTGGTCTACAATCCATTAAACCTCTCCACCAATATCAAGGAACCAAGTCCAACTTAAATATGGTGTAATCTATACCACAAGTCTCAACAAGGCCCAATTAACAGATCTATCCTCATAATCAATAACGAACTCACGTGCATCTTCGCTTGGTGCACTATAAAATAGATGGAACCAATATCAAGAATCTACCCAACATTTTTTACTACTCAGAATACATAGCAGGCTAAGCAACCACCGACATAGGAGGAACCTCAACTCTAGGAGTCGTAGCTATACGTTGTTCTGTCACCTTCGTATAACTCTGATCAGTAGACTATGAACTACCTAATAACACACCACCAACTATCCTCAAAAGTTTAACCAACGTATATCTAAGAAATAAAAAAGAAATAAACCCTAGTAGAGCCTGGGTTAGTCCCTATCCCACCACTAGTTGGGGAGGAAGAGTCTTTGGCTTAGGAATGGGAATATGAACTAGGAAGGCAGCCTATCCTATCCCCTAGCTGGGGACATATCACACATCTATCCACGACCTCTAGGTCATCCATAAATAGGTGTATAATCCCTAGGCTCGATTTTGAGACCCTCATCTTGTGTAGCAGTGGCACGTGTACTGGCTATCTATGAAAGAGTAAAGTCAAGGGAATACTTCTACAAACCAACTCAAACTCTTAGCACTAAGTGATTAAAAGAAGTGATAAACTCCTAAAAATATCCCATAGACTCCCTAAGATAGGAAATCAACTCATCATTTCGATCCATAGGACTCTATTAAACATTTGCTCTTGTACCAATAATATTGGTGAAGCCCAACTCTAATACAAATTTTTCACGATCTAATTTTTGAGTCATGATGGAACCTACTCTACCCCTCTAATAGTTACACCAAATCATAACTCAGAGCAAAACACAATAGGTTAATTGGGTGGAACATACCCAATCATAAGCGAAAATAAACAACACACTTATAAATAAGTAAAAAATTCTAATAGATAAAATAGTCAATACAATATGCCATCCCATGACCTGGTAGAGCTAGTATAAGAGCATCTAATAATAATATTACAACTTTAAAAGTTTTAGGGTAGTTAACAACATTTGTCTTAATAACTAAAGACTGAATGTCAAAAGATGGAAGGAAATATGTGACTCTAACTCCAAGATCTCACCCTATCCCTGAAAATATCGACACAACACAATCAATGATCAACGGCTATAGCTAGTACTTGAATCTGCACCAACAAGGTACAAAAGTGTAGAATGAGTACCAAACAACTGTTACTCAGTAGCCATTGTTGGCTGACTAAACTAAACTATTATATAAGTATACTAAAATAAAAGATAACCTAACTAACTCATGGTACAAAAATGGACCTAAATAATCTCCAATACTACTTGATGTGATATAGAAATATAGCACTTTAAATGCTTAAAACGAGGAAAATACGCAACTATTTTGAGGTTATTTTGGTATATATGATGCATCTTGCATATGTTTTATAGGAAATTATGTTTTGGATGCTAAGTTTGTGAAAAAGATAAAAATAGTATTTTTGGCTACTTTTAGAGCAATTATGATGTTTAGAATACTTTCTGGCTTGTTTGTGATCAAAGCATGTTTGAGAATCAAAGAACTAAAAAAATAACTCCGGGTATTTATTACGTCAACATATGGACAACAAGTAGGACCTACAGATTGCAAGTAGACAAAACAAGTGCCAGAAGTCCAAACTACCAAGAATTTACCTATAGGATTTTTTTATTCTGATAACTGCGCTCTATACCTGCACCCAGGGTCAGGGAGCAAGTAGGGGCCATAAGTGGCCACTGACCCTATATTCTCTTATTTCACTCGGGCTTTTGTTTTAGGGTTTCCTCATGTATGATAAATACCCTTTATGTGTTTTTAATAGGAGCAACACACTTTTGATATTCACAAACTTATTTCGATTCCAAGATTAGATTTTGATCTTGAGATTCTCTTGTATTGACTTTGCTTCATTAATTAATTTATGGTTGTAGGTTTTATACTTTTTATTATTTTGATTTCATCTATGATTTCAAATATGAATGTTATTGAATTCTTCACAAGCATGAGTGACAAGAAACCCATAGCTAGGGTTGTGAAAACCTAGGCAGATTGATGAAGTAGGAGAAGTGTTATTGTTCAATTGAACTGATACCCATTGCATGCATTGCATTATATTCACTTTAATAGATTTCTTAGCAGTTGCAAATGTTCGGATCCCACCTGAATTATTGCTACTTACTCCAAAATAGGAGTAGTGACTAGGAAAAGATAATGACAATAATAATTTGAAGTTTAGTTGTCGATCCATGCTTCTAGGTTATATCTTAGTAAGATGGTTAGGTTTAATCTAATAACTAAAGACTTAAAAGGTAATAGGTAATTGGGATCAAGATAAGGTTTAGTAAAGAAACATCTTGAGAGTCAAAAGGTAAAGGGTGAAATCCTTCTACTTATCTAAAAGACTGTAAAAGGTACATAACTTATCAATTTTGTATGCAAGGTATCAAATTATTTCAAAAAGAATGATAAGACTACGGAGTGGAGAAGCCATGGGGACACAATCATAATATTAATTTATGATTGATTACAATCAAAGTTGATATTTTCTTCTAGTTCAACAATGATACTCAAAACCCTCTATTTACTTTTATAGTTCAGCCTGTTGATTACAATCACTAAGAGCCATGAATCTCTGTATTCCCTTAGGATCCGACCCCAACCTTTGTTGGGTTACTATATTTGACAGAGACTGTATCATCTTTTAAGAGGAGGGGTATCTAGGAAGTTATTAAAATTTTGGCGCCACTGCCAGGGAATATGATGTTGAGTTATGAATTAAGTTTTTTTTTTTTACAGTTTTTTAGGTTTTTTTGTTTTTTTTCTTAGTTGGGTATACGTTGGTGTATGCCTAGCAAACTGAGTAGAGAAAATCTCTTACTCTCACTGAATCGAAATCCAGAGAGGATCCAACAAACACCTAATAGGATAACAAAGCCAAAGAGAGACATTTTTATTGATGGAGTTCATGAGGATATGCCTCCCCCTGCTCCGGAAGGACTTCATGATATTATTGGCCAGCAGACGGAGGTGTTATTAGCTCAAGCTAAAAATAAGAAAGGGGTAGCAGAAAATGCTTCGCAGATAGATTGGGAGGTAGAGTTAGCTGTGTAGAGACAGGAAGCAGAGCACCAAGCAATACTCGATGGAAAGCAGATGTAATATCCTAAACTTTCTTAGATTACATTCGTTCCTAGAACGTTAAGAGATAGCTTCAAAAATGAATAATAATTATTCTATGTAGAATTTTCCAGATTTAGACTTCCTATTATGTGGTAAATTGAATAAGCTTTCCATCGATATAAGATTTTCCTAAATCTAACACTCAATGAAAGAGTTATCGCATTTTTTAAGTTGACAGGGTGTTGCCTGGGCACTTAGCGCATCGCGGGAAAGGCAAAATTCATAATTGTCAAATACCTGTGGACCTTTGCAATATTGACACATCATGAAGAGGGCTAATTTCCCATTTTTTAATTTTTCAGTGAGCCTTCACGATACTAGTGCGCCACGCCAGTACCAAAATGTCAAACTAAAGGGCACCACGATTGTGGCGCGTTGCGGTGAAAGCCCAATTCTCATTCATCCACTTTCCAGTGAGCCACCGTAATAGTGGCGCATCGCGGTGGCCACCCAGTTTGGAAAATGTTGCATTTTTTTGTTCCGTTTAAATGCTTAAAGAGGGAATTTTGGTAAATTTCCAAGCCCCCAATCCGTCTAAAACACATCATTAAGCATATACTAAAGCATTTTATGCGTATTTCATTACTTTTCTCTCAAAAGAAAACTCTAGATTATCAAAGCTCCTTCTCTAAGAAACCCAATTCCTCCTTTAATTCTCCAAGTAAATTTAAGATTTAGAATCCCCAATTTAAAAACTCTAAGAATTCATCTCCAAAGCATCAATAGAGATCCAAGATTCAAGTTTTAGCATCAAAGATCATCAATTGAGGTATGTGGGCTTTTTCAACAAGGATAATCCTTTCATCCTTGTGCCCAAAACATATTTTAATTACAAATTTACTAAATTTTATATGATTTCTCATGAAATTGAACTTAGGGTTTATACCTAATATTGCTATTTATAAGATTATGAGATTTAAAGGGGTTTAGAAGTTTAATTGCATGTCTATGTTCATATTTTCATGCGTATTGCAGAAATTTCCAGCTTTTAAGTTTATTTATAAATGTTTACATTACCAATCATGAATATTATGATGTTCTAATGTGAGTTTTATGCCTGGGTCATCAATCCCTAATTAAAGATTGCTATTTCAAGATTGTTTGTGCTACGCACAGCCTGTGATAAGACTAGTCTCAGATTTTGATAAATATTATACCTTTTGGTTCTAAGATAAGATAAAGAATCCACATTGTTCATGTGACTTATGACTTTACAAGAAGAAAAGCATAATTAGTTTTCTTGTAAACCCTTGTTCTTTTTTGAAGTAGATTTCTTAAGATTCTGAGTACAAGAATGGGAGAAGTATTTACCATCGAGATGGGTATGTTACCAAGGTTTCATGCCCCAGAACTACGTGCCACTTTAGGATTAAGATTATTCCGACTTCTATGTGGATGACTAAGATTATGATCACTTAAGATAAGAAGTCTATTCCAACGGCCAGGGTAGAACAACTCTCCTCAATATGGGTTAGACGTTGGAATCAATGAATGCTCACATGGTTTGTGTCGGCTAGAAGAACCTCCCAAAAGAAATCCCCTACTCTTAAAATAGTCTATTGGTTGAAAGGCTTGAGATAAAAGTTTATGTTTTGAAAGCTATGGATTTTAAGATTTCTTAAAGTCTTGAGATGAAGTATTTCCCTTACAGTTGACAATATAATGTCATATTTTTCATAAAAGAACAAATTTTAGAACTAAATGAAATGGCTCACAAGATTCATATTGTATGCTTTATTGTTCATGATTTATGATCTTTAGAGTTTAGATTACTCAAGCTTATGTGAGTCATTTACATTTAGCATGTATGATTTTGTAAATTGTGATGATATTTTTTAATTATTGCATTCACCCCCACATACGTAGTACATCATCAAAGTACTGATGACATATACGTCTATGTGCTACATTGTCTCATGATATAGGTTCAGGTGCTCAGTCTCAGTAGAGTGAGTAATTTTCGAGCATCTCATCTACATCTCTGCAATTGGTGAAACCTTATAGTTCCAAGACTTAGCTATTTAGGTTTTCTTTTATTTAGTAGATGATTTAGTATTCATTTTAGAAAGTTGAGTCGGCTAGCGCCTGTCCCAGTGACTCTTTAGATTCAGTCAGTAGAGGCTTGTTGGACTACTAGATTCAGTTTGGACTTTTAATCCCATATCTAGATTTTTCTGTATTATTTTACCAAGACATGTGAGATCAGTATGATCTAGATAAGATTTCCATATTTATTATTTTTTCCTATTCATTTTCTATTATTTTGAGATTCAGATTTAGTAGAAAGCAACCGGGGTTAGTTTATGACTACTTATAGTTTGGAGCACCGTGTCACATCCTGAGAATTAGATTTCGGGGTGTTATAAACTTAGTATTAGAACCTAAGGTTTAGAGATTCCTAGGGAGTCATACAAGCTACGTTATGTAGAGTCTTGATCATCGGTGTGAAGTGCACCATATCTATAAGCAAGAGGCTATGGAGCATTTTAGGAAATCATCTCCTCTTTCATGATCTATCATGTATTCTATATCTTTGTATGCTTTTAACTCGTGATTTCACGTGATAGAAAATTCCTCCTTGTTGAGCTAACGCATGTAGAAATAATAACCAGCTACCTCAGCCTGCAAATTTTTTGAATAAGAATATGTCACATGCAGAGTTTCGAGCTGCCTTCCAGGTGGTAGCCCAAACTGTGATGGCTAATATTCAGGGTAACCGTCAGGCTGCAGTCCCACCCCAGTAAGATGGGGATATAGCTATAACCAAAATTTGATATTTTATGAGAATGAACCCTCCAGAGTTCTTTGGGTCGAAGGTAGGTGAGGACCGGCAGCTTTATCTAGATGAGGTGAAGAAGATCACCCAAATTATTCATGTTTCTAAAGGGTAAAGTGTAGAATTGTCATCCAATAAGATGAAGGATGTTGCTTATGATTGAGTAGTGATATGGAAGAAAAGTAGAGGGGAGAATGCTGCTCGCATGACTTGACAGATATTTCAGGATGCGTTCTTAGATAAGTTCTTCCCACATAAGATGAAGGAAGCTAAGATATAAGAGTTCATGAACCTGAGGTAGGGCTCTATGATAGTGAAGGAGTATTTACTCAACTTCAACTAGTTGTCTAAGTATGCCCCTGATCAGATGGCTGACCCTAGGTCAAGCATGAGTAAGTTTGTAACCGGTGTGTCAGGGTTGGTAGATAAAGAGTGTAGGACTATTATGCTCATTGGAGATATGGATCTTACTAGATCTATGATGCACATATATTGGATTGAGGTAGAAAAGTTAAAAGAAAGAGAGAGAGTAAATAAGAAGGCTAGAATAGGGTAGTTTGATTACGGTCAAAATTGGTCTGAAAATTTTGAGATAAATTCTAAAATGATCCCTGAGCCCTTGGTTTCTACTCCAGTAGGCGATTCAGTTGTTACTAAACAAATCTATAAAAAGTTTCCTATCATTGTCCTTCATAAATTCATGTTAGCAGACTTAATAGAGTTAGATATGATTGTTTTGATCTTATCTTTGGTATGAATTGGCTTCATTCCTATTATGCTTCTGTAGATTGTTGCACCCGAGTGGTGAAGTTTTAGTTCCTACATGAGCCAGTCTTTGAGTGGTCAGGAAATTTAGTGTCTCCCAAGAGTCATTTCATATCTTATCTTAAAGCCAGAAAGTTGATTTCCGAAGGTTGCATTTATCATCTAGTTTGAGTCAAGGACACTAAGTCTGAGACTGCAGCAATTCAGTCTGCCCGAGTGGTCAATGAGTTTCCTAAAGTTTTTCCAGAAGATCTCCCAGGGGTAACTCCCAATATAGAAATAGAATTTGGTATTGACCTTCTCTCAAATTCTTATCTTATTTCTTTCCCTTCTTATCGTATGCTCCCTCCGAGCTTAAGAAATTGAAAGAGCAACTCAAAAATCTTTTAGATAAAGGTTTTATAAAGAACAATATTTCTCCATGCGGTACTCCTGTCCTATTCGTGCAACAGAAATATGGTTCTCTATTAATGTGCATTCACTATCATCAACTAAATAAGGCTACAATCAAGAACAAATACCCTCTTCCTAGAATTGATGACTTGTTTGTTCAATTACAAGGTGCAAGTTATTTCTCAAAGATAGACCTTAGATCTGGCTATCATTAGCTTAAGGTAAGGGAATGTGATATTCCAAAGACTACTTTTCGGACCCGTTATAGTCATTTTGAGTTTCTAGTCATGTCTTGCGGGCTAACCAATGCTCCTGCAGCTTTCATGGACCTCATGAACCAAGTGTTCAAACAGTATCTAGACATGTTTGTCATAGTATTCATAGATGGTATCGTTGTGTACTCTCGCAGTGATGATGACCAAGAAGATCATTGTAACGCCCCAAAAAATGGGTCCCGGAGCGTCACACAGTGCTTGAGGCTACGAGTAGCCCCAAGCTAACCCTTTGAGCCATTTCCATTTAGTTCAACATAAGTCAATGGGGTTCCCATAAATAACCCTAAAATATCAACAGAGTAATCATCATCCATGAATAAAAGAATTTCATAAAGATAACAAAATATGACTTATTAGTCAACTCCCAACATCTATACTAGTGTGACAAGCCTCTAACAAAATAAATAAAACCAGTGAGCCATTAAGACATACCCCAACTGACTTATACTCAGTTATCAAATGTAAACAATTCCATGAAACCAACATCAGATATACATCCTCGAAACATGAGGACTCACCACAATAGCGGATATAGAACAGCGTGCTCGAAGAATCACTGTCAAACCTGGAACTGAACACCTGAACCTATATTCTGAGAAAATGCAACCCATATCCAAAGATGTACCTCAGTACCATGGAAAGGAACCGAGTATATGGGGGTGTATGCAGTTGTATAAACATTATCATCATAAATATTTATAAGAAATATACAGGATGTATGAAAGACTCACATAGCCCGAAGAAAATCATCATAACCATGAGAGGTTGAAATAAGTACAATAACACATGTGATTCATATTATAATTTGTTAATCACTTTAGTTCATCAAGAATATCAATTCTCATAATGTAAATATCATTTAAATCTTTTAAAATAATAACTTTCACAATTCCACTTTCAAATCACTTCCCTATTCACCATAGACACAAGGAAACAAACATACACTGGGAGATCCTATAACCGACATAAACCATGTGAGCTACATGGAGTCCAACGTACAACCCACGTTGGGGAGAGCCATTCGATCCTTGCCATCGGAGTAGGACTATAGATATCAAATCCACACAAACTAGTGATCACTATATAAATCAGCCTCAAGATCACTCCTATGGGGGCACGTAGTTCTATGGAAGTAAGGTCGCTTTATACCTCCAACTCGGTGCTACAGATTTCTCCCGTACTTAGCTCAGATAATTTCAAAGACAATCCATAACAAAACAATTTCAGTAATATATAAATATACATCAAGAGCCATCATGCTTCCCATCTATCAAAATCAACCACGTTGTGGATTTCTTTCACACTCGAGTTCAAAATAACTCCATTAAGACCAAAAGGTCAAATCATTCAAAATATCTCAAATATTCAACATGAACGTTCTTATAACACACTCTTTCTCAAAAAAAAACAAACATAATTTTCAATGGGGATTCATGACCCAAATATCAAAATCATGATAAATATCGTTCAAGTTCATGCTTTATATCTCCACACATGTAAATTCATCTTTCAAAATCATAAACATCAAGATTTCATAATAATCATCATAAGATATGGGTTCATGCTTCAAATTCGTAAAAATCAAATAAAAATCATGCCTTTGTAAAGAAAATTACTTTTGGGCACAAGAACGAAAGAGAGTTCTTGTTGACAAACCCCACATACCTTGAATGATGAACTTTAGATCGATACTCATTTTTGAGATGTTAATCGTCCCTTTGAATGATGGTTCTTAGAGTTCTTGAACTAGGAATTTGGAATCTTGAATAAATTTGCAGAATTAATGGTGAACTTTGGAGGTTCTTGAAGTTGGATGCAGGAGCTTAGGGTTTTCTTTTTGAGGAAATTTGATGAAATATAACATATAATCCTTCAATAGGCTTTAATATAGGGTTTGGAGGGATTTTGGGTGAGGGAGAATGACCAAAATGCCCCTAAAAATTAAATAATTCTCAAATCTATCCTTTGGTGGACTGTTTTGATAGTCTGAAGTAGATCGAACATAACATTTTACTCCAATATCCAAATTAGATGAAACCAATTTCATTAGAAAGACGAATCTCTTATAGTTCCGTTGATATATAGTATCTCACCCATATCATTGTGTACGAGGAGTTATGATCATTTGAAGTTGACTCAAAAATTTGCTTTTGATAGGCTGAAGTAGGTCGACCATAATTTTTTCTCCGATAGAAAAATTGGAGGTAACCAATTTAATTGGAAAGAGGACTCGCAGTGATTTCCGTTGATATATAGTACATCATCCAGATCATTCTATACAAGGATTTATAAACGTTTAAAGTTGGAGCAAAAATACGCCAGGCCTCAGTACTTTTTCCTGCATGTTTTACTATTCACTACTTTCACAGTTCGGTCGGAATGTTCATAACTCGTCGCTCGGGTGTCTGTTTTGGATTATACACATATAGTTGGAAAGCTTATTTGATAATCTACGCAATAGTGGGTCATAATCTAAGACATTCTGCACGGAAAATTTATAACTCATTATAGAAGATAGAACCCAACATGTTTACGCATAAAATTTAAATGAAAAATTTCCTGGGGTATTACATCATCCCCCCTTGGAAACATCCATCCTCGAATGACACTAGATATTCCAAGATTAGATAGGGAATAGAGCATACAACTGAAACCATTCGTTAGACTCATCAACACATCGTTTCTCACTCCGAATGCAACATAGAATGCATAAATTCAAGAAACTACAGCTGAACACATAATAAATGACAGCTGAACTGCTGCAACTTTTATCAAAATTGCATAATTTAGGAAAGAACGGAACCTTCGGCTTGATTGGATTTTGCAAAAAATAGGTGCGGGTACTTGGATCACATATCCACCTTAGCTTCCCAAGTTACACCCTCAACAGATTGGGTTTTCCACAACACCTTGACCAAGGGAAATTCTTTGTTCCTTAGTATTTGGATACTGAAATCAAGAATCTTAACAAGAATCTCATCAGAAGAAAGATTTTTTTGAATGTCAGCACTCACAGAGGAATCCACTACCACAGCATCGCTAATATGCTTTCTAAGCATGGAGACATAGAATATTCGATGAATAGAGGACAACTCGGAAGGCAACTCGACCTCATAAGCTACCTTACCAACATGACTAAGAATTATTTAAAGACCAACATAATGGGGACTAAGCTTTCCCTTCTTTCCGAATCTCTTCACCCCTCTCATGGGTGAAATTTTTAGATACACTCGGTCACCAACTTCAAACTCAAGGTCTCTCCTTCTAACATCTGCATATGACTTCTGACAACTCTGTACAGTTTTCAACCTCTCCCTAATCAACTGAACTTTTTCCATAGACTCAAATATTGAATCAGGACCACTCACAGCCGCTTCACCCACCTCGAACCAACCGTTAGGTGTTCTACACTTTCTCCCAAGTGGCCAAGTGTACAACTTGTCAACAGGTTAAGGTAGAGCACCAATGACCTGGTGGTTTATTAGAAGAGTTTGGTATTCCTACCTGGAAGTGGGAAGAGGTGAATATGGATTTTGTGATTAGTTTACCCCATTCACGTCATCATCATGATTCAATATGGGTTATTGTATACAAATTGATAAAGTTAGATTGTATGGAGTGCCTTTGTCTATAATTTCAAATAGGGGTGCTCAATTTAATTTCCAATTTTGGAGAGCCTTTTAGAAGGCTCTTGGTACCCAAGTTTACCTTAGATCAGCTTTCCACCCTCAGATAGATGGTCAAGCAGAGAGGACCATCTAGACTTTAAAAGATATATTGAGGGCACGTTATCTTGATTTCAAAGGTAGTTGGGATGAGCATTTGCCATTGATTGAGTTCACTTATAATAGCAGTTACCATTCTAGCATTCAGATGGCCCCATTTGAGGCTCTTTATAGAAGGAGATGTATATCTCCCATAGGTTGGTTTAAAGTAGGTGAGATTGCTTTTCTTGGGCTTGATGCAGTGTTTGAAGCTATGGATAAAGTTAAGTTTATTAGAGAAAGATTGAAAATAGCCCAGAGTTATCAAAAATATATGCAGATGTGAGAAGAAGGGACCTCGAGTTTGAGGTTGGTGATTTAGTGTATCTGAAGATTTTAGTCATGAAAGGGGTAAAGAGATTTGGCCTAAAAGGATAGCTTAGTCCCTAGTATATTGGCCCTTTCAGAATTGTGAGTCATGTTGGAAAAGTAGCTTATGATCTTAAATCATTAGATCTGTATACTAAGGAACAAATAAGTTCTATGGTCAAAGTTCTTTGGTAGAATCAGTCTGTTGAGGGTCCCACTTGGGTAGTCGAAGTAGATATTCGATCCAAGTACCCTCACCTCTTCTCCGCAAACTCATATTTAGCCGAAGGTAATACTTTTCCTTGATTCAGTTATTTTCTAATCATGTGTTCAACTATATAGTTGTCCTCATGTAAGTTCATGCACTCACAGAATTACTCAGAAGCTCAGAATGTTTTAGATTCTGTTATTTAGTTTACTTCAGTTGTGCATGCTATTATATAGCCTCAGATTCCTTAGTATTCTTAGTCTAACTAGCAACATTGGAGGATTAATGTTCCCAAGGGGAAGATATTATAATACACCAAACTTTCTTAGCTTAAATTCATTCCTAGAATGTTAAGAGATAGCTTTAAAAATGAATAATTTTTATTCTATGTGGAATTTTCCAGATTTAGACTACCCATTGTGTGGTAAATTGAATACGCTTTCCATCGATATAAAATTCACCCAAATCCAACACTTGGTTAAGGAGTTATGGTATTTTTAAGTTGACAGGGTGCCACCTGGGCACTTAGCACATCACGGGAAAGGCAAAATTCAAAATTGTCAAATTCCAGCGAAATATTGGCACATCGCAGAGAGGGCTAATTTCCCATTTGTCAATTTGCAGAGAGCCTTCGCGATACTGACGTGTTGATCTAGTGGCCAAAAGGAAAACTAAAGGGCACCGCAATTGTGGCGAGTCGCAGTGAATGCCTAGTTTCCATTCGTCGACTTTTCAGTGAGCCACCACGATAGTGGCGCATTACGGTGGCCACCTAGTTTGAAAAATGTTAAATTTTTCAGTCTCTTCTAAAATCTTAAATGGGGCATTTTGATAAATTTCTAACCACCCAATCCGTCCAAAATACATCATTAAGCATATACCAAAGCACTTTATGCTTATTTCATCATTTTCTCTCAAAAGAAAACTCTAGATCATCAAAGCTCCTTCTCCAAGAAACCCAATTCTTCCATTAACTCTCCCAAAAAATTCAAGATTTAGAATCCCCAATTCAAGAACTCTAAGAATTCATCTCCAAAGCATCAATAGAGATTGAAGAGTCAAGTTCTAGCGTCTAAGATCCTCAATTGAGGTATATGGGCTTTTTCAACAAAGATAATCCTTTCATCCTTGTGCCCAAAACTTATTTTAATTACAAATTTACAGAATTTTATGTGATTTCTCATGAAATTTAAGTTAGGGTTTAAACCCAACATTGCTATTTATAAGATTATGAGATTTGAAGGGGTTTTGAAGTTTAATTGCATGTCTATGTTCATATTTTCATGCGTATTGCAGAAATTTCCAGCTTTTAAGTTTATTTATAAATGTTTACATTACCAAGTATGAATATTATGATGTTTTAACGTGAGTTTGATGCATGGGTCATTAATCCCTAATTAAAGATTGTTATTTCAAGATTGTTTGTTCTATGTGCACCCTATGATAAAACTATTCTCAGATTTTGATAAAGACTTAACCTTTTACTCTTAAGCTAAGATAAAGAATCCACATTGTTCATGTGACTTAAGATTTTAAGAGAAGAAAAGCATAATTGGTTTTATTTTCAACCCTTGTGCTATTTTGAAATGGATTTCTTAAGATTCTGAGCATCAAAATGGGAGTAGTATTTTGCACCAAGATGGGTATGTTACCAAGGTTTCATGTCCCAGAACTATGTGCCACCATAGGATTAAAATTATTCCTACTTCTACATGGATGACTAAGATTGTGATCACTTCAGATAAGGAGTTCTATTCTGATGGAAAGGGTAGAACATCTCCTCCCAACATGGTTAAGATGTTGGACTCCATGAGTGCTCACGTGGTTTATATCAATTAGAATAACCTCCCAAAAGAAGTCCCCTACTTTTAAAACAGTCTATTGGTTGAATGACTTATGATAAATGTATATGTTTTGAAAGCTATCGATTTTAAGATTTCTTAAAGTCTTGAGATGAAGTATTTCCCTTACAGTTGACAAGAGAATGTGGTAGTTTCCATAAAATAAAATATTTTAGAATTGAATTTAATGGCTCACAAGATTCATATTATATGCTTTATTTTCATGATTTATGATCTTCAATTTCAGATTACTCAACCCTATGCGAGTCATTTATATTTAGCATGCATGATTTTATAAATTGTGATGATATTGTTTACTTATTGCACTCACCCCCATATACTCAATACATTATCAAAGTAATGATCTGCATATACGTCAATGTGCTACATTGTCTCATAATGTAAGTTCAGGTGCTCAGTATCAATAGCGTTAGTGATTTTTGAGCATCTTATCTACATCTCTACAGTGGGTGAGCCCTCATAGTTCGAGAAATTATCTATTCATATTTCCTTTTTATCTAGTAGATGATTTACTATTCATTTTAGACAGCTGAGTCAGCTAGCACCTATCCCAGTGACTCTTTAGATTCATTCAGTAGAGGCTTATCGGATTACTAGATTTAGTTTAGACTTTTGATTCTGTATCTAGATTTATTAGTATTGTTTTATCAAGACTTGTGAGATTAATATACTTTAGATAAGATTTCTGTATTTATTATGTTTTCCTATTTATTTTCCTCTATTTTGAGATTCAAATTTAGTAGAAAGTAGCCAGTGTTTGCTCAGGACTACTTATAGTTCGGAGCACCGCGTGGCATCCCAAAAATTAGATTTTGAGGCATTACACCAAAATAGTGTTTGAGGTGTCTGATCCCATATGATCGCAGCATACCAATACTTGCAACCATATAAGGATGATAAAGAGGATCGGGTGTATGTTGAGCCGACAGATACTGGTGCCATTATTCCTCATATTTTATCCCCAGGCATTAAGTTTAATATACCAAGTGCTATGATCCAGCTATTAAACATGAAGGGTGTGGTTGTAGGATTGCCTACAGATGATCCAAACATGGATTTAGCCAATTTTACTAGAATTTGCACTTCATAAACATATCCAAGGTGAATTAGGAGGCACTTAGATTGAGGTTCTTCCCTTTCTCGCTTACAGGAGCAAAATATTTATGGTTAGGGGGAACTTATAAAAGGATCTATCACTATATGAAATGAGTTACGTAGATAATTCTTGAAATGGCCTATTCCTCCATAAATAATATTGCAGCTTAAGGATGAGATCTATGATTTTAGGCGGCTGTAGTCTGTGTCCATGTATAAGGCTTGGTTTCGGTTCAAGAAGAAGTAGAGTATGGTTCCCAACCATCGGATTTCAAGGACGAACTTATTAGAGTTATTCTATAGAGTCCTTACTATTAGTTCCTGAGATATGGTAGACACTAACTCTAGAGGAGCTTTTATGAGATTATACTGGGAGCTTATGATATTCTATACTAGATATCTCTCACAAACTGAGGGTGGCAAACTCAAGAGGCTGGGAGAGGTTCTTGAACTTAGTTTGTGATCGTGAATTTTGAGAAAGTTCATACAGTAGGAGCATAGGGTGTCGCTTCTAGAGCTTATGAGTCTGTATTAGAAGAAAAGGCTAGGTACTCAGATTGTCGGTTGAAGGTTTTTAGAGGGAAAAGTCAAGAAACCAAGGTAAAAACTACTATGATAGCAGATATAGAGACCATAGTTGGGATACAAAAAGTGACTAGAGATGGAGAGATGATTACAAGGAGAAAAAATATAGGTAGATTTCGCCAGGCAGACGAGATACGGAATCAAGAATGGAAGAAATGCCAACCAAACTTGTGAAGGGTCAGGAAAATTAAGAGAATAGCCTTAAAGAGATTAAGGTTGACATTTAAAGGTTGACCAAGAAGGTGGAGTCTTATGCCACTGCTATCAAGCAATTGGAGCATTAGTTTGGGCAAATGCCTTCTATGATCAAACAGAAATAGCCTGATACTTTTTTGAGTGAAAAAGTTTAGAGTCCACCGGCTATAAGTCATTGTCTAGCTATCACCACTAATTGTGGTACCACTACTAATGATACCCATATATCTACTATTGAGGAGTTGAAGATTAATAGCACTGAGAGGAATAAGACACTTGAGGCAGAGTCTGAGAAGTTGACATAGGGTGATGATGATTTTGAGTATGATAGTAGTGAGTATTGGGTCATCGAGACCAATGATCATGTGAACCCTATAGTTTGACTCCTTCATTATTGTTAGTCAATGAAAAAGATCTCAAAGCAGTCACCATTCCGTGTTCTATTTTGGCCTTTTAATGTCAAATGGGTTGTATGTGACTTAGGATCAAGAGTAAATATAATGCCACTGGTTGTATACAAGTTGTTGCTGATGGGGGAACTCAAACATACATCCATAAAGTTGTTGATAGCTGACTCATATGTGAAAAAATCGGTGGGTGTCTTATGTGACGTAGAAATAAGGGTGGCATCCTTTATGTTCCCCACTGATCTCATGGTTCTTGATTGTAAGGTGAATTCTTAATGCTCTATTATATTGGGTAAACCTTTCCTATCCACTAGTAAGGTATTGATTGATATGGATTTGGGGGAGATCACCTTAAAACTGAATCATGAGTAAGTAGTTTTGATGTGTGTATGACAATGCAGCAACCAGTTGATATGCGAGTGGTGTCTGTAATAGACACTATTGATGAGGATGTTGCTGTAGAGGATAGTGTACTAAATGCACCAGGTTTTGATGAGGGACGTGTGGCAGACCAATTTATAGAGATTGAGATGTCATATCTAGGACATATAGGGAAGGAGATGGATATCTTGCGAGCAGAGGTTTGCTCTCTCACTGAGGGCCATATATTATGAATCCCTCCAGTTGTATCCCTAATTATTCAGACATCACCTTCACATGGTCTCAAACACTTTGATTTATTTTTAATAGATGATGTGATGTTCCCTGTATTTGGGACCAAGAGAGGCCGAGTGGGGAAATTACAGAATCCAAACAGGCCATATGAGCAATTCCTAAAAAGGGCCACCCGTGATTCAATAGAGACTGTATTTGTTGATCGGTAGAGCCATGCCGAGCTAAATATGGGTGCATCTTCTCATAGTGCACTGCCATCACCATGGCCTCCACCAGTGGATATACCCCCATATGAGGAAGATCATGACAAGGATGCTTAGTGCATCATAGGTATGTTCATACTTTTGTTTGTTTTACTTTATTTTAGCGCATTGAGTACAGTGTGTAGTTTTTTAGTTAGGGGTGAGATGTACCATAACCACCACAAGTTTTTTCATTATGTTTCTTTTCCTGTTGGTCGGAGTATGGTTGTAGAACTAGCATGGCTAGGATAATTTATATACTAATATGTTTTGTTTCACAGTATTTTTATAGTAATTAGGAGATTTTTAAGTATTTAGGGTAGTAGTCATGTTTTTCATTGATTTTAGAGTATAATGACACCCCTCCAAAAATTATGTTTTAGAATTATGTGAAGGTATATATCTGTGAACATTGTGGATCATGTTATGACATTAGGATTAGGGATATGATACACTTGCTAATAATTGCATGAACTTGATAGGTAGTAGATTGCAATATTGACTTTGTGCCATTTGTGTGTGAGATACTACCTAGTTCCTTTGTGTGTTGAATTTAGAACTTGTCTGGTTAGTCTTGCCTAGGATGAAAGATAGTCGGTTAGGAAATGATCATAGGTTGTTTTTTATTTCTGTCCACTTTTAGCCTACATAACATTCCGTGTGTGAATTGTGTCCCTTGATCCCTGTTTGAAGCCTTGTAGCCTATTTTTCTTGTTTCACCTATTCGTTATTCTATTTTTGCTATAATGAACCTATTTTGTCCCTAGTCCTCCTTGGACACTGTGCACCTTAACTCAGGCAAAATCCCTAAGTTGAGGGTGGCTATCGAGGGGTGCGTAGTGTAAAGTGGGTATGTAGAAAAGTAAATTAAGGGAAGAAGTTTGTAGGGCTGGGTGTGGTAGCAAAACAAATAAAAAAAGAAAAAGAAAAGATAAATAGTGCAAAAGTGAAAAAGAAAGAATAAAATACCACACCCAGCCTAAATGTGCAATGAATAATAAAAAGGGAGAAATAAGGGTGGAATAAAAAGGAAATTTTCTATTAAGTAAAACCCAAAGGTTAGTGTTGTGCCAAGGAGGCTTATTCACTTGATATATCCATATATACCATACCATCTACCAAGCCTACATTACAAACCGAGAAAAGTCTTATAGCGATCCTAACTTAACTATCTAAATGCTAAGGTAAATAAAATAAGGGCAAGCCTATGGCATTTGATACACATTGATTGGAACTTCTTTCATGAGTGTGAGTGTCTCTTGACCGTCCCTTCATTGGCATAAATTATCTTATATGAGTGAGTGGGACATCTTTGTTATGAGGGCACCTGAGTCATATTGCTAGCTATTTCCTTGTTTCGTGTAGTATAAATTTTACATATGCATGGTTGTCCGTTGCTAATATAATGCCATACCTTGATCCCATTGTGTCACATTGTTGTGCTTCATATTCATACACAGTTGGTTTTGAAAAGTGATATAGGAGGGTAATGGTGTGATTTGATCTTAAAAGTGTTTGATTAACTACCTTGAATAGCTTAGAGTCTCCTAGTTAAGCGTAGTTTTGGTTTTGTTGTATTTTTTTACCTGAGGACATGCAAACATTTTAAGTAGAGGATGTTGATGTGATATAGAAATATAGCACTTTCAACCCTTAAAACGAGGAAAATATGCAAATTTCTGAGGTTATTTTGTTAGATATGATGCATTTTGGTATGTTTTGCCGGAGATCCTATTTTGGATGCTATGTTCGTGAAAAAGATAAAAAAAAGGTGTTTTGGATACTTTTTGGAGCAATTATGGATGTTCGAGAGATTTTCTAGCTTGTTAGTGATCAAAGAATGTTCGAGAATCAAAGAAGAGTTGAAAAGGTAGTCGAACACTTACTAAGTCAACATGTGGACTACAAGTATGATCTACAGACCACAAGTAGGAAAAGAAAGTGCCATACATCTAAACTCCTGAGAGCTAACCTATAGAATTTTTTCACCCTGGTACCTGCGCATGTACCTGTACCCACCTTGCTGACCACAGGTACAACCAACGCCCAGGGTCAAGGCGCAACTAGGGGCCATAAGTGACCACCGACCCTATTTTCTTCTATTTCATTTAGGCTTTGGTTTTAGGGTTTCATCATGCACTATAAATACCCTTTGTGTGTTTTTAGTAGGAGTAATGTACTTTTGATAATCACAAACATATTTTGATTCCAATATTAGATTTTGATCTTAGGATTTTATTGCATTGACTTTGGTTCATTAATTCAGTTACGGTTGTGGTTTTTCTACTTCTTATTGGTATGATTTTGTCACGCTTCAAATCCTATTGGGGCGGACTGGCACCCATAATCGAGGAGGCCCGGGAGAACCAACTCATAACCTTATACTTCCCATGCATACCTCTATGACAACCTGAAATTCGGACAGCATCATGTCGCAGACAAAAGGATATAATCACCTGTATAATCTCGAGCACACATATATATGTATATACAATACTTGGCCATTGGAGCCATCACGTCTATTAACAAAACACCACCTTGACTGTACATTAGGTCTACAAAGCCTCTAGACAATACACAGAGTTTAACTAAGGACGGGACACACCCCGCCATATAACTAACATCTCTACAATACCAAAAGTGACTGGATATAACACGGAAAGCCCCGAAGAAAACTGGAGCTCACCAAAAGCAGCTGGATATCCTGGCTCTTACTTGTGCGGTGTATGAGCTGAGGTACCTGTGCCTGCAGCATGAAATGCCGGTCCCCCATGGGGGATGTCAGTATGAAATATGTACTGAGTATGTAAAGATGTAGATAATCACATATGATATAGGAGATCAATAAAAATCAGAAACAAGTGAATAAATCGTAATAGGAGTGGACCACACTTACTAGAACTTGTGAAAACCTGTACATTGTATTTATTCAATCACTTTTCCTTTGTTCTTATCATCTTTGTAATCATTACTGTACTGTACTGTGACCATTAGGCTGCCTCCAGTACATAACAACTGGGATCGACCCATGATAGGCTTATGCCCCTGGGATACCACCCATAAACACATAAATAGGGATCGACCCATGATAGGCTTATGCCCCTGGGATACCACCCGATAAGAGAGAACTTCCATCACTTAGTTCAATTAATCTTTGAGATTGTTATTTTGGTCGCCACCGTATATTTGATACTTTGAAACAATGATACATCAATAAGAGACATATAAATAGGACATCAATGCAATAACAATGAAGTAAGAACTCATTGGCACATCAATGAAGTGTTTTGGAGTCATCAATGCCATAACAATGAAGTAGTAACTTATTGGTATATCAATGAAATGTTTTGGAGTCATTAATAGCACATGGATCTTATTTGAGTAACCGGATACCTTTTGACATTCATTAGTGCAATAAACATGTAAGATTTGGAAGACAAGTAAGTATTGGAATGTCTTGATATCTTGTAGAGTGGAAACAAGTTCATTCGTAACGTAGGACATCATACAAAACCATTATGGATCACATGTTATTGAATAACTTTGGAAACTTTCTTAATAGAACAATTGTTCACTTTCATGCCAAAGATATGGTATAGAGTATGCTTTACGTACCTGACTGTGAACCTTCAATACTAGTCCCAAATGGACTTCCCGTCTTTTCGGATTACTTATCTACAATGAAAATATATTGCAATCTAGTATTAGCAACCAAACGTCACAATTCAATTATTTGAATTCACCAAACTAATGGTTAAGTAGTAAACCTTACTTACATCATAAAGGGTGTCAGTTACCCTCTTATACTCCAATTACATTCACATGTGATGCATATTCATACAACATCCTCCAATATCAAGTTTGGATTCATTTATCCTTCCAACCAATCCATTAAACAAAATTGAGCCATAGACATAAATAATCATCAATTCAAAAGTATATCACCATATCCACCTTCCATGACACAATTATCATATACACCTTCCATAACCCAATTACCATATCCACCTTCCACAATTTAATACAACCAAACCATGCAAAATAGTCCATAACTTTATTTCCATCACCTTTCAATAACAACCAATACATATAATCCTCTATCACACATATACATATGGAAAAGAGCAAGGCAAACAATATTCATACCTTAGAATTCACCTCTTGATTATGAAATCCTTTTTGCACAAATAATAGGTGCCGTTCAAAGTTCTCGAGATGACAAACGCAGTTATCGGATTACTTTGGAATTTCTACGGTTGAATTAAAAGTAATTTAAAGGTCAAATTTGGCTAGGGTTTGTTCTTTCTAAATTATTAATGATGAAAATGAGTTTTTGAACTTATATACATGTATACACATATTCCCATCCATAATATAATAGGAAATGACCAAAATGCCTTTAAAATTTAAATAATGTCAAATCTGTCCTTTGGTGGATTATTTTGATATGCTAAAGTAGATCGACCATAACTCTTTTCTCCAATATCAGATTTGGGTGAAATTGGTATAGTTGGAAAGATAATTCAAAGTTCTTTCATTTCATATAAAGTAGGCCACTCAGTTAATTCTGCACAAGGAGTTATGGTCGTTCGAAGTTGACACCAAAAATCTATTTTGAGAGGCTGAAGTAAAACAAGTATAACTCCTTACTTTGATGTTAGATTTGAATGAAACCAATTGAATTGGAAATAAGACTCAAAGATATTTCTTTTCATATGTTGTAGCTCTCCCAGTTCATTATATTAAGGTAGTTATGATCGTTTGAATTTGAACCAAAAAATTGGCTGGCCTCAGTAGTTTGTGTGCAGGAAATTTTCCTGCACATTTACTATTCCCAAATATCCCAGCCACCGTTTTATAGTTTCAAACGTGCCGATTATATCTGAAACCTATTCATTTTTGGAAATCTTTATATCATTGGAAATATTATTCAATAACCTTCTCATGGAACCATCGACGGGTAAATTCTGGTATAAACAAAATAAAAAAAATTAATTCTATATAAATAAGACCAATACACGTACTTGAATACGCCAATACACGTACTTGAATACGGGGTGTTACAGATTTCATCTATGCTTTCAAAATATAAATGTTGTTGAATTCTTCACAAGCATGAGTGGCTAGAAACCCATAGCTAGGGTTGTGGAAATCCTAGCGGATTGATGAAGTACGGGAAATGTTATTATTGAATTTAACTGATACCCATGGCATGCATTGCATTATCTTCATTATAATAAATTATTGCTACTTACTCCAAAAGAGGAGTGGTGACTAGTAAAATATAATGACTACAGTAATTTGGAGTTTAATTGTCGATCTACGCTTCTAGGTCTTATCTTAGTAATATAGTTAGGTTTCATCTACTAACTAGAAACTCAAAAGGTAATAGTTAATTGGGATCAAGATAAGAGTTAGTAAGGAGACATCCTGAGACTCAAAAGGTAACGGGTGAAATTCTTCTACTCGTCCAAAAAATTGTAGAAGGTACATAACTTATCAATTCTGCATGCAAGGTATCAGGTTGGATCAACAAAGAACAACTAGCCTAAGGAGTTGAGAAGCCGGGGGGGGGGACACAATTCTAGTGTTCACTTATGACTGAATCCAACCAAAGTTGATATTTGCTACTAGTTCAACATTGATACTCTACCCCCCACACACACACCCATTTACTTTTCCAGTTCAGCCTATTGATTACAACAACTGAGATCCATGAATCCACATATTCCCTTAGGATTCGACCCCAATCTTTATTGGGTTACTATGTTTGATAGCGATCATATCATCTTTTGAGAGGAGGTGTAGCTTAGACATCATCACTACTGTACATAATAAGTAATTTAACTAGAACAAAAATATAACATAAGGTATCAACATATGCCAACATCGTCCTGCAATATAAGTAAATAATCAGAATAATAACACATCAAAAGACATTATACAAGAAAAAACAAATCAAAAATTATCTCCCATACGCCTGGAGAGTACATTCAAAGATAGAATAAAGCAACCATTCATCGCCTACAAATAACAACTCCTTATTTAACCATGATTCCACAATTTATCATCAATTGGTCATTTAACAATATTTGACAATTCACCCACATTTCATAAAACTATCATCACTTAACAACCTTATCATCGATACTCACTAGTCACCATTTATTAGCTAACCATCGCTTATTAACTAATTGATTTGATTACTAGTCATCATATAACCTCTAGACATCATTTATTAGTTAAACAACAATAATTATTAGCATTCACCCTTTACCAACTAATCCTTGCTTATCAATGTGTCATGATTAGTCACTTAAACAACATTCACCACTAATCCTTATGTATCACTTATCATCAACTATACCACCTTATAATCACTTATCATTATCATTCTATAACTGGTATACATAATATCAACATCTTACCTAGGTTGTATATGCATATATATATATATGTATGTATGTATATAATAATCATATCATAATAAATAGTTGGACTCAAACCTGTAGATGTAAACATAGGTACAGGTACATCGGTAATATCATCCTTCTACCTTATCGGGTATCAATATATCATCATAATCATTACCCGAATTAAACAAGGTATAATCAAAATTGTCATCTTCTGGAATTCAACATAGCATAATCAACATCATCTTTCTAAAAAAATGAATCGGGCATAATCAATATCAACATCATCTTCTGGAATTGAATAGGGTATAGTTAATGTCATGAATGCTAATACAGTCAAGCATCCTGATTTCTAACATAATTAAAAAAACAGTTGATAACATCATCGATGAGAATATTTTCTAGCATGATTATTAGGATAATTTAGTATCATAATCATAATCATAAGTAGTTGCATAGGTAATAACTTATCAATATCATAGTTAAAGTCTTATCATTAGCACAATAGATAGCTTATACTTGGAATAACCAATAGCTTGTTCAACATGATCCATATCTTATCATAGTATAAGTGACAATCTATTCCATTAGTCTATGAACATTATTTATAATGTCATTATTACCATAACCATCAAGTGCCAAGGTTCCTTAATATTGCCTCAGGAGGCATTCTCTAGGCATGTAATAAGCATATAAGGGTTTCAAGAGAACTATTCATCAATCTTGACTTAAAGTAGGTCAAAGAGCCCACTTCTAAATCCCCAAAATATACTCTAAGAAAATTTACTCCGTACTCGGCTAAGGTACTAAATCTACTTTTACATGTATAGCAAGCCAAAATTAGTCCTATGGTAAAGGTTCTCCCCAAACACAATAGTTAAGCCACAATAGTAACTAAGGCAACCTTCTTAATGTAAGAAACTAAGCCAATCTTACCCTATGAAAGAGTGTCTAAAGAATTTTATCTAACTTGAGTGATATAAGGCATTCACATTCTAAAAATAAGACATGAAGCCTAATTCAACTAAGGCATGAGGAAATAAGTCTAGTGTTTTAACTCTATAATTTTAAAATAGCCTAAATGGTCCAACTAACTCAAGTCTTGCATTTCATCAATCCAACACCTAAAACTCATACCAAATCTAATACAATATCATAAGACTACAATGAAATAACCCAATCTAACAAGTTCTAAACCTAGCCTACCTCAATGCCGAAGAAAGCTCAATGATTCTCTAAACCACCGCTTCTCCCTTTCGAGAAGACTCCTTAAGATTTCAAGGTATCATAAACACATTTTACTCATCAATATGATAATAACGATACCCATATTGCACCATTGTGTTTTGGGTTCAAAAATCACATCAGAACCCCATATGCGTCTCACTTACAAAAATTTCATATTCGAAACCAACCAAAAAATTTTATATGCTCAAGGAATAATTACCCTTAAAATAGATGGAAACCAATATACATTGAGGATAAAATCATCCCCTCAAAATTTTGGGGTTTTGAGAAAGAAAATGAAAAACTCAACCATGAATTTAGAGGAATGTTACCTCAAATCCAAACAATAATTGCAAAAACAAGTGTTCATTAAGCTTTCTAGTCACCTACAATTTTTACTCTCACTTTAACTCACTATTTAGTGTTTATTATCTTAATAAATGGGTGAGAAATGCCTAAAATTGCAACATAAAGGGTCCATTTATACCCAGTCTATGCCCTCGAGAGTTAGTATCGCAACATGAGGCCTTGCAATCGTGGTATCTTGGGCTGATCGTGACCTGCACACCATGATCACATTAGTACCCTACCAAGGGTATCATAATCTCGACCCTTGGCTTTAGATCGCAGCAGCACTAGAAGACAATTGAGACTTGAAAATCTTCTAAGTCTCCACCAAGCCCGCGGGATTCATTTAGTATCCCATAAATGCAAATAAACTATGTAACCATACCAAATTCAACATTTTGTACTCAATTACACTATCAAAATTTCTATCCAAGGTTGTTTCAATGAAAAGAGGGTTCCACTCCCAATTTCCAATTCCTTAACTTTTTGACTAAAAGTTTGAAATTAGCTCTGGTATCTCGAGATCCAAATCAAAGATCCACCAAGCCTAAAATTGATATTTTGGATCTTTTGGTGTATTTAAAATTTGCATTTGAGGTTTTTTTACTGAATTTTTCACCAAGTGGCCATTTGGAACCAATGAAGACTTCAAAACAGAAAATTGGCTCTACAAACCAAATAAACTGCCTGGAACTGAAGTGTTAATTTCATTAAGTCATAAATGACTTGGGATAGCTATAGAAAATTCCTAATGGTGAAAATAAGTAGGAATATAGAAAATGACCTGAAGGGTCATTACATTAGGATTGGCAATGCTTGGGTTAGTTAGACGTGCTATTCAAAAATCATAATTTAAGCATAATTGACTTAGTTGTACTTGTTTTAGGTAAAATTTCTATCTTAGGTTTGATAGTGTTTAACTTAAGACCTAAAAGTTGATTTAGATACCTTATCCTACTATGAGGTATCTACTAAGCCTAAAAATATAGTCAGGGATTTAGAAGTGGGCTCTTTGACCCACCTAAGGACAAGATTCTTGTTAGTCATGGAAAATTCTTTATTTACTTGTATATACCTTGAAAATGTTTAGTAAGGTAATATAGAGGAGATTTGTTACTTTATAGTTATGATGGTTTGGTATAAGGAGTTGAGACCTATTGGTATTATGGTAATGATATATATATATATAAAGATTTATCAATTTGATTCTGAATATTGTTTATGATATTGATTATATAGACTAGTTTGAGTTTTGATATTGGCTATGATGATATTAATCATATAATATCAGTTCAAGTCTAGATAATCATTATGAAATTAATGACATATTTACCGATTTGAGTACGGATATTGATTACAAGATTGCTTATATAAATATTTGTTTGAGTCTCACTATTTTTTATGATATTGATTATATGATACCAGTTCAAGTCCAATAATGGAATATGATGTTGAGATATAGGTATTGATTTAAATCTGGAAATAGGAAATTAATTATAGTGTGGTAAGACATGGATGGATTCTAGTAGTATCATGGAAAATGAAAAATTATAGTGGTTTGGTTTAAGCTTTACTTGATTGTACCCTCTAGGCTTATGGGGTCCTACATTGTATTATTTACTTTTCCGCACTTATTGGCTTATGGGGAACAATCTTGTTGTTATAATTGCTTATCCTTTATATTATTGTTCTTATTTTTTATTTCATTGTGTACAATGATGTTGGAGTTATGTACAGGTTTGCCCTTTTTCTTGACTTAGTTATGTTATCTTGCATTTTATCACATTTATATCATGATTTAGCTCATCTGGACAATGATTCCTACTAAGTACCCATGGTTTTATTACTCATACTAAATTTTTGTACCTTTTTGTTGCAGATTCGAGTACTAGTTGTCGTTCTTGATTTGAGAATCATGTTGTGTTGGATTTCAAAGATAGGGTGATCTCTTGGAGCCAGAGTTGCCCTACTTCATTCTATTTACCTATGTCTAGTCTTTTATTTCGAGACAGATTATATTGACTATTCTAGAACTTGTGGTGTATTTATAGTAGTTCATGTACTGGCTCTACCAAGTCATGGGATGGTTTTCTATGTTATGTCTACTTTTCAAACTATTTCTATTTCCTTGCTTATTTTTGAATTATATTATTTATTTTACCCTTTTTGGGGGCATTTTCTACCACGTTAAACTATTGCATTTAGCTTTGGGTTATGGTTTGGCCCTTACCTACTGGCAGGACAAAGTAGTTGCCATTATGACTTATAAATTAGGTAGTAAAAAATTGGTATTTGAGCCAAGGTTTCACTAGTATTGTTGGTATAAGATAAAGTGCCTAGTAGAGTCCCATGGATCAAAATAATAACATTTATTTCTTATCTTCGGGAGTGTATAGGACATTATTAGGAGTTTTTCACTTCCTTCACTCATTTTCTCCTAAGTGTTTGAGTTGGTTTCTAAGATATTCCCTTGGTTACACTCTTTTGCAGATGGCTCGTATATGTGCTACCGCTATATGAGATAGGGGCCTCGATATCGAGTCTAGGGATCCTATCGTTGTTCATAGATGACCTATAGGTCATTGAAAACCTCAAGATATGTCTACATATAGGGTCCAAGATAGAGGGCCTTCACTAGACCCTATTCCCGCTCTTGAGCCAGAGGTTCTTCCACCCAACCAGCGCTGGGCCAGGGACTAGCCGAGGCTCCATTGGAGTTTTTTTTTTTTTAGTTCTTAAGGATAATATAGTTTAGGTTTTAGGGTCAGTCTAAGGTGCAAAGTCTACAAATCAGAGTGGTACTAAGGAAAGGGCGTAGCCTGTTGCTGCAACTCCTAGATTTGAGGTCCCTCCTACACTGATAGTTGTCAGCTAGAAGATGCTTAGCCAGTGGTTGCCAGTTTATTATGTATTTTGAGTAGCAGAAGATGTAGGGTAGATTCTTGTGATTGCCTTCGCCTAAGTTTTCTAGTGTATCGGGTGGGGATGCATATGAGTTTTTTATTGCTTGTGAGGATAGGCTCCATAATTTAGGCCTAGTTAAGACTAGTGGTGTGGATTACACTACTTTTTAGTTAGACTTGGAAACTTGACATTATTGGAGAGGTCATCTTGATTCCAAGCCAGTTGTATCTTCTCCTTTGACATGGTCCTTCTTTTAGATCTTCTTGGAGAAATACATGCCTTACAGTCTTAGGGATCATTTGAGGGATCAGTTCTTTATATTGGAGTAGGGCTCCATGATGATTGTGGAGTATGAGGCTCATTTTCATAAGTTTTCTAGGGATGCTACTTCTATTCTATCTACTAATATGAAAGGATCGTTGCTTTTTTCATGGATTGTGACTTCCTTTACACATGTCTACTCAGTGTTCGGTTGTTATAGGTAGGTCGTTTGCTAAGGTTTCTGATCACACTTAGGTGATAGAGGATATGAATTGTGAGGCCCAAAGGGGAAACAACAATAGACCTCAGTATCGGGGTAGTTTCAGTAGGAGTCATAGTAGCTCTCGATTAAGAGAAAGTGGTTTTTAGGGTAGGTACCCTCCTTATCAATTGTATTAGCCTTAGATTTATCCTAGTAGACCTATTCAGGTAGAGCTTCAAATTACTAATGGAGGTCAGACTTGTTATAGTGATCTTCCTAGTTAGGGCATTGATCACTCTTTGAGGAGCTTATCTTCTCATTATTCTAGTCGTGGTGGTTATTCTATGTCCACTGGATCTTCTAGTTCTAGTACAACTCATGAGATATGTTATGGATTTAGAGCTTTGGTCATTGCTCGCGTGTTTTCCCTAGTCATGGGGTGATTATTAACCCAGCTAAAGAGTGTCTGCCTATTACAGAAGTTTATCCCTCAACTAGAGATGGTATACATGGTCGTAGAGGTGGTCCCCAGGGTGCTTGTGAAGTTTCTTAAGTAAGTAGATGAGGAGATTATTCAAAAGCCTAGCCAGGTGACAGGCTTGATCAGTTGTATGTAGTACCTGCTAGACCTAAGGCTAAGTTTTCAAATGCCATTTTCACAGGTAGAATTTTGGTATGCCACCAGTCGGACTTTGCTTTATTTGATTAGTGATCCACTTATTCTTATGTGTCTACTTATTTTTCTTCACGGTTAGATTTATCTTGGGATTTATTATCTATGCCCTTATATGTACCTACTCCCATGGGTTATTCTTTAGTAGTGGATCAGGTATTCAGATCCTGTATTATAACTACTAAAGATGTTGATACTTATGTTGATCTTATTATATTGGACATGGTGAATTTTTATATAATTCTAAGCATGGACTGGTTATCTTACTATCATGCGGTCATGGAATATTTTGCCAAGACCTTTAACTTAGCCATGCCCGACATACCCCGATCATATGGTAGGGATTTGTTAGCCCCAAGAAATGGGAATTATTTCTTATATGTGGTCTAGGAGACATATCTCGAGGGGTTGTGAGTTATATCTTACTTATATTCATGATGTTAGTTGGGAGAGTCTGTGACTTGACTCTATTTCTGTAGTATATGAGTTCCCTGATGTTTTCCCTATCAATCTGCCGGGTATACCTCCTACTCATGAGATTGAGTTTGTTATTGATCTTGAGCCCGATACCCAACCTATTTCTGTATAACCTTACCATATAGCTCCTACCAATCTTAAGGAGCTGAATTTTCAACTGCAGGATCTTCTTGGTAATAGTTTTATTAGACTAAGTGTATCCTATTGGGGAGCTCCTATATTGATTGTAAAGAAGAAGAATAGCTCCATGTGCATATGTATTGATTATAGGTAGATTAATAAAAGGACGGCGGATAACTATTATCCTATGCCTCACATTGATGATTTTTTTGACCAGATTTAGGGTGTAGCGATGTTTTCTAGGATTGATTTGATGTTTGGTTACCATCATTTGAGGACTCAGGCTGAGGATATCCCGAAGACAACCCTTGGGACCCATTATAGTAATTATGAGTTCCTAGTGATGTCCTTTGGGTTGACTAATTCCCCAGATGCGCTCATGGATTTGATGAACCAAGTGTTTAGACCTTATCTAGATTCCTTCATGATTGTGTTCATCGATGACATCCTTATGTATTTGAGGAGTGGAGAAGAGCATCCATGACATTTGAAGATTGTGCTCCAGACTTTGAGAAATCATGTGCTTTTTTTCAAGTTCTCTAAGTGTGATTTTTGGCTTGATTCAATGACATTCCTAGGGCATGTGGTGTCTAAGGATGGATTATGGTAGACCCGATGAACATTGAGGTTATTCATAATTGGGCTAGGCCTACAATCCGATAGAGGTTCGTAGCTTTATTTGCTTGGCCAGTTATTATAGATTTTCATTAAGGGTTTTGCTACTATTTCAGCACCGATGACTAAATTAACTCAGAAGGAGGTTCCTTTCTAATGGTCTAAGGAATGTGAGTCAAGCTTTAGTAAGCTCAAGGAGTTCCCTACATCGGCTCCTATTTTGGCTCTTCCTGTTGAGAGTAAGTGATTCACTGTGTATTATGATGCTTCTGGTGTTGGTTTGAATTGTGTATTGATGCATCAGGGTCGTGTTATTACTTATCCTTTGAGGCAACTTAAGGTGCACAAACACAACTACCCCACTCATAATTTGGAGTTTGCAGCGATAGTTTTCACTCTTAAGATTTGGAGACATTATTTTTATGGTGTGAATTGTAAGATTTTCATAGATCATCGCAGTCTTCAACATCTTATAACCCAGAGAGCTTAATGCTAGGAAACATAGATAGATTGAGGTACTTAAGGACTATAATATCTCCATCTTGTATCATTCGGGTAAGGTGAATGTGGTAGCAGACTCCTTGAGTCAAAAGGTAGTGAGTATGGGTAGCTTAGCTTGTATTTCAGTTTCTTAGAGGCCGTTGGCGTGGGATATTTAGTCCTTAGCCAACTTAAAGGTGAGACTTGACATTTTTACATTCTAGGAGGATTCTTACTAGTGTTGAGGCTAGGTCCTCACTATTTCAGTTGATTCGGGATCTTTAGTTTGAGGATAATAGCCTTTGCATCCTCCATGACCAAGTGGTGAGTGGTGAGTCTAAAAGGGCTACCATTGATTTTGAGGGCGTCTTGAGATTTGATAGCGCATCTGTGTTTTGATGATCGATGATTTAATTTAGTTAATTTTGTACGAGGCTCAGAGCTCTAGATATTTCATTTATACAGGTACAACTAAGATATATAAAGATTTTAGACAACATTATTGGTGGAGTGGCATGAAGAGAGATGTGGTGGACTTTGCAGCTCGTTGACTACTTTGTCAGCAGGTGAAGCTGAGCATCAACGATCGGGTAGTTTGATTCAAAGATAACCCATTCTTGAGTGGAAATAGAAGCAGATGACCATGGATTTTGTTAGTGGTTTGCCTCACAACTCCCATAGTTTCAATGGTATTTGGGTTATCGTGGATATATTTTCCAAGTTGGTATATTTCATACCTATTTAGATATCGTTCAGTGCTGAGAGGTTAGCCTATATCTATGTGTGTGAGATAGTTCATTTGCATGGTGTGCCTATATCTATCTTTTCAACCAAGGGTTTCGTGTTTACTTCTAGCCTTTGGAGAGCTTTTCATGATGATTTGGGCACTCAGGTTGATCTCAATACAACCTTCCATCCTCAGACAGTTCTTAAGGATATGCTCTGAGCTTGTGTTATAGATTTTGCAGGGCAGTGGGAGAAGTAATTAGCATTGGCAGATTTCAAATATAATAATAGTTATCATTCGATTATTAAGATGGATCCTTTTAAGGCTTTATATGGTAGGCGATATCATTCCCAAATAGGATGGTTTGAGACTTTAGAGGTTAGAACCTGTGGTATTGACTTGCTTCATAAGTCGTTGGATAAAGTCAGGGTTATTCAATACAGGTTGAGACCAGCTCAGAGTAGAAAGAAGGCTTATTTAGACCGTAGGCTGCGTGCTTTGATATTTGGAGTTGGTGATCAGGTATTCCTCATTCCTCTATGTATCTCTTATGAAGGGTATGATGAGGTTCGGGAGGAAAGGCAAGCTCAACCCTAGATATATGAGACCTTTCGAGATTCTTCGCACAGTTGGTGAGATGGCTTATGAGTTAGCCTTAACACAAGATTTTTATGTTGTCCATCTAGTTTTCCATGTTTTCGTGTTGTGCAATACATTCCTAATGCATAACATATACTTAGATGGGATTCAGTTCAGTTAGATGAGCAGTTCACCTTTGTGGAGGAGCCTGTGCTTATTTTTTCTAGTGATGTCAGGCATTGCATACTAGGGAGATTCCTATAGTTAAGGTCAGTGAAGGCACTGTGTAGTACAGGACACAACTTTGGAGATTGAAAGTGAGATGCAAAACCAGTATCCTCACTTTTTTGAGGCTTCATGTATATCCTAATCCTTGACTTCCACAGACGAAATTCCTTTAAGTAGTGGATATTGTATGACTTCTGTAGACGAAAGTCCTTTAAGTAGTCGATATTGTAATCACCCTTCATGTCATTTTCTATTTCCATATATTTTGATGTTAGGGCTTTTCTATAGCCTCCTCAGGTCATTAATGACCTGCAAGGAATGGCGGCTCAGTTATCGAGCAGTTCATTTGGTTTTTAAAGACAATTTCATATTTTGAAGTCTTTTCTGGCTCAAATTGGATATCGGGCAAAAACTTCAATCAAACGACCTCGTATACCAATTCTAACTATTCTAACAGCTCTAAAATATTGATTTTAGGCTAGGTGGACTCTTGTTTTGGGTCTCGAGCAACCCGAGCTCATTTAACCTATTGGTAGAAAAGTTAAGAAAATAGAAGTTGGGTGTGGGACCCTTTTTTTATCAAAACGACCACAAATGGAAATTTCAAATACGTCATTGAGTCTGTAATGTCAAATTTCATAGGGTAGTATAGTCTGTTTGTATATCAAAAATTCCAAATAAATACCGAGGGGTTGGTGAAGACTTGGAAAATCATGTTGGTGCACTAGCTAACTATAACAACCCGAGTCTGGTACCTCAGACGCTACACTGTGCTCATAATCCCGAAGGACCACATATTAATCCATGACTGGTACCTGCTGTAATAATTGTATAATGATACTAAAATATGTAGAATAATGGGCTCAAATTCCATATGGTTCAAAACTGAACAATACTGAATAAAACAATGTCTAAATAAGGTATAATAGTACCCAAACCTGAAATAACTGTCTGAACATGCTATAGTCTGGAAAAGCCTCTAAACTGTCTAAATAAGGGGTTGATGGGTCTTATCCCCAATTAACCCCCACTACTGAAATAAAATAAGTACAGAACAATGAAAATAATGGAATAATCATGTCCTCAAACTATGAGGACTCACCACTGACTCTGACTACTAAAACCTGAGTTGCTAAGTGCGATCGGGAACTTGAGCATCTTAACCTATGGTATGAAACACCATAGCACAAAAGAAAAGTATGCGTCAGTATGTGATAATGTACTGGTATGAAAAGGGAGGTAGGCTGAGTGCAAGGGTTCATATGCATGAACTATAACTGATGGATGACATAAAAATGACTGCATGAGAATAAAAGTATGAATACATAACTATAACTGGAATCATGAGGATTCTGAATAATGAGTTTACTGATAACATGGATTACTGATAACTGATATGTTGTTTACTGAGTGAGTGTGTCTGAAAGTCCTGATTCTGGTGGAAATATCTGAGTACCGTACTAAGCTGAGAGACTGCATCTGACAGTCCTAAAATTTGTAGAACTATCTGATTTCTTTACTGAAGATTGAGATTGAGACTGTTGGAGGTAGTTATCTAACCGACATGCCCTAAATAAGGTAATATAGCTGAGCTGGGGACTAATCTATAATCCCAATTGGAAGGGTGTCAATATTGCGCCACTTGTAAGGCCAAGCTGTGAGTGACCCTTATCTATTAGGTACTATAACGAGAATGGTGGGGCCCTCATCTAACAGGTTAATCCACCTCATTAACCCTCATCTAGCAGGTTTGATGTCTTAACCTATAATGGCTACGTAGTTCTGGAATGCAAGGATTGTTTCTATGAATCACACCCTTTGCTAGCAGGTGAGTTCCCATCCTTGGGTTCACTCAGTGCTGAATCCTACTCCCATCTAAATAGATACTGAACTAATTATATAAGCTAAACTGGATTGATTTCTCTGAGTTTTGTTGACTGACAGAATACTACTAAATTCTTATAGATAACTGACTTTACTGAGGATTTAACTGAATACTGAATGGGACTGGACTGACCCTGAGGTTACTGAATTTTCTTGAGTTCTGAAACTGACTGAATTCTATTGATCATGGCTTGACTGAGAGTATCTTGAAAACTGACACTGGCTCTAGGAACACAACTAAATTGTCTTGTATTAAATACCCCCAGGACTCGATAGCATGGAATTAATAAGACATGACTATTCTTGAACACAGGATAATAGTCAACAACTCACAATACAATCATTGAGGGATTTCATGAGAACTTGAAAGTCATAAATTTGCATATGAATAGGAAAGTATTCATCATATCATAATTGCACAATTTTAATCTCATGGGTATTTGAGCAATTCATTACGAAGTATAGATTTAGCATAAGAGTCAACTTAAACACATGAATATAACATGGGATCATTATTTAGATTACAAATGAGTCACAATTTCACAGTTCATTCACTTAAGCATTTTGACAAACACTTAGAAGGCATAATCTTGTATTTGGGCAGGGACGATATGGTAAAATATAATGACTATCATCTTAAGTTCATACTTCAAGATTTCAACATAAGAGAATTCAAATTCAACATGCATGCTATCATAATATCATGAGATACATTAAAGATTTCAACTTGGAAAACATACATTAATATCAACATGGATAAAATACAACCCACAACATGGAAATCATCATTCATGATTTAAAAATTGATTTCTTAAACTCCAAGGATGAAAGGGATCCTTCAATAAACACTTTACATACCTTTGTTGGAGAATTCTTGAAAGTTAATGGATAAATCTAGAGTTCTTGATTTGAAATTAATCACCTAGGGTTTTCTTGTTTTTGAGAAATTGAGAAATAATGAGTACAATTAGCCAAAAGAGGGCTAAAGTTCATGTTAAGAGGGCTGAAGGTTGAGGGAAAAATACCTAATTACCCTTAAGGATGCAATTTAAAAGACAGAAAAACGTGCCCAGTGATACTATAGCCGATGTGGTGCGTCAAGGGTACCAATGCGATAACCTATGTGATTCACCAACAACGCGTTGGTTCACTCGAAATTGCCTTAAGCTGAGGAAAACTTTATCTGTCAACATGATTGGCAATGTGACGCGCTAACATCGCATCAACTCACTATTTTGGAATTCCAAATAATGTCTAAACGACATCCAAAAAATCCAAAACTCATTCGGGAACCCCTATTGACATTCTTAATCATGAATTAACTTAAATATAGACATTTGAAGGACATTAAGACCGTAAATTAAGATTGCCAACTTTCGAAGGACAAAAATATACTAAGTCTGAATGCTTAGCTAAAATATTCCAAGTCTAGGACCCCTTGACAAGCATTAATGGAAAGAATTAAGCTTGGAGTTTTACGGGGTCTTACAATATCTCCCCCTTGGACACATCCTCGAATTCTACTGACTAAGAGGGGAGAGCTAATGACTGAAAAGGGAATACTGGACAAGCATATTTGATGCATGATTTCATGACTGAAGTTGCTGATATACTGGATTATCATACTGAACATGCATATCTTATGTATAAATAATTGACTCATGAATGCATGACTGGGATTACTAATAAACTAAGTTTTCTCATAATGAGTATGCATATCTGATGCATGAATACATGACTGAACTGACTCATAATATTTGATGCATGATTTCATGACTGAAGTTGCTGATATACTAGATTATCATACTAAACATGCATATCTGATGTATAAATAATTGACTCATGAATGCATGACTTGGATTACTAATAAACTAAGTTTTCTCATAATGAGTATGCATATCTAATGCATTAATACATAACTGAACTGACTCATAATATTTGATGCATGATTTCATGACTGAAGTTGCTGATATACTTGATTATCATACTGAACATGCATATCTGATGTATAAATAATTGACTCATGAATGCATGACTGGGATTACTAATAAACTAAGTTAATCATAATGAGTATTCATATTTGATGCATGAATACATGACTGAACTGACTCATAAACATATGATTTAACATACAATGGTATTTGATACCAAATTTATAACTGAAATCCGAACCTGAAACTGAATAAGCTTAAGGAAAACAATTACCTTGAGCTGAATCTGAGTTTGAGGAGAAGAGGTGAGGATACTTAGTGTACATATCTACTTCTGCTTCCTAATTAGCTCCCTCAACGGACTGATTCCACTAAAGAACTTTGACTAGAGGGACTTCTTTGTTCCTCAGTCTGGGAAATTGATAGTCAAGAATTTCAACGAGAATTTCCTCATATGAGAGACTGTTATGAACAACTATGCCCTCTATAGGGACTACGAATGCTGGGTCACCTATGCATTTCTTAAGCAATGAGACATGAAACACTGAATGGACAGAATCTAGAGAGATCATAAGCTACTTTGATGAAGCTATTGAGAATTTTTAAAGGACCGACATATTGGGGACTGAGCTTTCACCTCTTGCTGAACCTCTTCACTCCCTTAATAAGAGATATTTTTAAATACATTTGGTAATCAATCTCAAACTTAAGATCCTTTCTGCGTATATCTGTGTATGCTTTTTGTCAGCTCTGAGCTGACTTGAGCCTTTCTCTGATCAACTGAACTTTTTCAAAGGTATCGAATACCAAGTCAAGCCCTACAATTGCGGCCTCACCAACTTTGAACCAACCAATTAAAGATATGCATCTCATACCATAGAGAGCTATAAATGAAGCTATCTGAATACTAGAATAATAGTTGTTGTATGAAAACTTTATCAAAGGAAAGTGGTCATCCCAATTACCCTTAAAATCAATTGTACACGCCCTTAGTATAGCTTCCAAGGTCTGAATAGTCCTTATTGCTTGACCACCCATCGAAGGATGAAAGGTTATACTGAGCAGGACTGGGTTCCAAGACCCTTTTGGAATAATTTCCAAAATTGAGAGGTGCACTGGGTACATCTATCTGAGTTAATGGACAATGAAATACCGTGTAATCTGACAAACTCTCTAATATAGAGCTTGGTGTAATCCTCGGCTGAATAAGATGTATGGATTGGAAGGAAATAAGCTGTTGTATTCATTCTTTCTACAATGACCCAAACTAAATCATGCTGGCGACGAGTACGAGGCAAATCTATCACGAAGTCCATGTTCACTTCTTCCCACTATCAAGTAGGAATATTGAACTCCTGCATGGACCCACTAGGCTTCTGATGCTTAATCTTAGCCTAATGACATGTTGAGCACTTAGCTACAAACTCTACAATGTCTTTCTTCATCCCACTCCACCAATATTTCTCCCGCAAGTCACGTTACATCTTAGTGGCACCTAGATGAATAGAGTAATGTGCACCATGAACTTCTACAAGAATTCGTTTCCTCAAGTCATCTACACCTGGCATACACAGATGACCCTAACAATGCAACACACCATCTCCCCTTTGGAGAAAAACTCTACTTATCTCTGACTAACTCTTTCAACTTGACTAGACTAGGTTCTCGATCTTGTTTTTCCTTCACCTAAAAAACGAGAGATAATTTTGAACTACTCTATACCCATATACTACCTTCTATTGAATCAACTAACCGGATACCTAGTTGGTTAAGCTGATGGACTTCCTGATCTATCTTCTTCTTACTATCCTCAACATGAGCCACACAACCCATAGATAGTCTACTGAGAGCGTCGGCCACTATATTGGCATTTCTCGAATAATAAAGGACACTCATGTCATAATCTTTTAAGAGCTCTAATTACCTTCTCTGACGGAGGTTTAAGTCTTTTTGATAGAATATGTACTGAAGGATTTTATGACCTATGAACTCATCTCCATGCACCCCATATAAGTAATTCCTTCAAATCTTTATAGCAAACACTATTGTTGCTAACTCAAGATCATAAGTCAGATAGTTCTTCTCATAGGGCTTAAGCTGTCTGGAGGCGTAGGGTATGACCTTACCATGCTGCACGAGGACAAAACCCAAACCAACTCTAGGGGCATTATAGTACACGACAAACCCATCTGAACCATCTTGAAGAGCTAGAACTGGGTTTGAGGTGAGTCGAGTCTTCAACTCCTGAAAACTCTTCTTGTATAAATTTGACCACAGAAACTTGGCATTTTTCTGAGTAAATATGGACATAGGAATGCAACTCCTGAAAACTCTTCTTGCATAAATTTGACCACAAAAACTTGACTTTTTTCTGAGTCAATCTGGACATAGGAATGCAATAGAAGAAAACCCTTCAACAAACAATCTGTAATAGCCATCAAAACCCAAGAAACTCCTGATATCTGATGCAGAGATGGTTCTGGACAAGTTTCTCATTGCTTCATCTTTGGTGGATCAACTATAATGCCATCGCCAGAAATGATATGACCAAGGAACGCTACTGACCTTAGCCAAAATTTGCACTTACTAAATTTGGTGAACAATTGATGATTTCTAAGAGTCTACAATACTATTTTTAGATGGTCTGCATGATCATGCTCTTTGTGGGAATAGACATGATGTCATCTATGAAGACTATGATGAACATGTCCAAGTATTGCTTGAACATATGGTTCATCGATTCCATGAAGGTTGCTGGTGCATTGGTAAGACCAAAGGACATGAATAAGAATTTGAAATGACCATACCGAGGTTTGAAGGCTGTCTTTGGAATGTCACATTCTCTGACTCTGAACTGATGATAGCCTAATCTAAGGTCTATCTTAGAGAAATAACTGGCACACTAAAGTTGGTTAAAAAAGTCATCAATTCTGAGAAGTGGATACTTATTCTTGACTGTGACTTTATTGAGTTAACGGTGGTCTATCCACATTCTAAGAGAACCATCTTTCTTACACACGAATAGAACTGGTGCACCCCACGGAGACACGCTGGGTCTAATGAGTTCCTTATCTAGGAGATCCTTCAATTGTTCTTTTAATTATCTGAGTTCTGTTGGTGCCATTTAGTATGGTGGAATAGATATGGGTTGAGTGTCTGGAAGAAGGTTAAGGACGAAGTTTATTTCCCTTTAGTGAGGAATTTTGAGATGATCTTCTGGAAAGACATCTGAGTATTCATTTACAATTGGGATTGATTCATTACTGGGAGTTTTGGAACTAAAGTCCTTAACTCAAACAAGATGATAGGCACATCCCTTAGAGATCATCTACCTTGCCCTTAAATATGAAAGATGCTGACCCCTGAATGAGGAAGTACTACCCCTCCACTCTAGGATGGGCTTAATAGGAAATTGAAATTGAAAAACTCTATTTCTGCAGTCGAATGTGGCATAGATGGAAGGAAATCAATCCATGCTGAGAATGACATTAAAATTAGTCATCTCTAATTTGACTAGGTCTACTAAAGTGACTTTCTTAGACACCTAGTCGGAAAGTTCATGTATACCCATCGGCCTATGATAGATTTACCCACTGGTATTGATACTAAAAAGGGCTCTGCTAGAATTTTGAGACTAACTTCAAATCAACTACTATATAAGGAGTAATAGAATACAAAAATGCTCCTGGATTAAGCAAAGCATAACTATGCAAATGAAAGATCTGTAATGTACCAGAGACCACTTCAAGAGAATTTTCCTGATCTTGTTAGGACTGAAGAGCATAGAGTCTGTTTGGGTGTTTCCCACTGGTAGCTCTGAAGGTGGCACTCTGCTGATTCGGGCAATTAGATTGAGCTGACAAATGGTTATGCTGACCCTGAAAACATGACTGAGGAAAATCTCTGACTTTGTGTCCTCACTTGCCACATCCTAAACAAATATCACGTCCAGCTCTGCAAATACCTTGATGGTGCTTACCATAAGTCTAACAAAGAGGATGGGTTCGAGCACTGCTGACATAACCCTAAGACATATATCTTGTCACCCTATCTTTGTTACTATTCCTGAACTTAGGAAATGGAGCACTGGCTGAGGAAGAAGTTGATATTGAAGACTTTGGGAGGAATTAAGAGCGATTACCACCCCCTAAATTAGGCTGAGGAAAGTTGAAACTACCTATCCTTGCTCTTTTATTCTATTTTTCTCTCTCCTTAATCTTTTACTCTACTATCTATTAAGCATGGACTATAATCCTTGCTATGTCCATCTCAGTAATCAGCATTGCGGTCCTGCACTCCTTGACCACACTATCATTCACCCTAGAAACAAACTTACTCATCTTAGATATTTTATCTACCACTACATGAGGAGCATATCTAACTAATTGAGTAAAATTAAGAGAATACTCTTTCACTGTCATATTTCCCTGCCTGAGGTTGATAAACTTTAACAGCTTAGCTTCTCTCAGCTCTAGGGGAAAGAATCTATCTAAGATGGCAGTGGAAAACTTATCCCACTCAATAGATCCTGTATCTGTGGCCTTCTCTGCTTTCCACTGCTTGAACCATGTGTGAGCCACATCCTACAACTGATATGTATCTAGCTCAGCACTCTCACTATCAGTTACCCCCATGATATTTGTAACCTTTTGCACTTGATCAAGGAATTCCTGAGGATCCTCATCTGTCCTAGACCCGATGAAAAAAGGAGGATTTACTTGGGTGAAGTCTTGAATCCTAGCTGTAGCAAAATTGTCCAATGGGTTGGCCAGAACGGTAGCTGGGCATTCATTTTGAGTAGCAACTATCCAGAGTAGTGAATACAACTCTAAACTTTGCATGAGAAACGTGTTTGTATAGGGGATCTGCCTAAATGGGCTGAGGTACTGACTAATTCCTGTTTCTCCTTTGGTTAGTCCTTTTAGGAGGCATGTTTGGTAAATGAAAGGGAGAAATGAATTAGACTGAGAATTAAATTTGAGCTCATTATCACTCGAATGACATAAATACTGAAAGAAGGGAAACTGTTCCTAAAACATCTCATAGCCTCCTATACATAAATATGATATGCAACACACCAATGCACAAGACTCTACTAGATGCGTCTTTTAAGACTTTCTAGGACATTGTTGAACCTTAGGCTCTGATACCAAGTTTGTAACACCCCGAGTATGGTACCTTTGATGTTATACGATGCTCATAATCCCAAAGAACCATAAGCTAACCCATGACTGGTACCTGGTGCAATAACTATATAATGATACTAAAATATACAAAATAATGGGATAAAATGCCACAAGGTTCAAAACTGAACAATATTGATAAAACAATGTCTAAATAAGGTATAATAGTGCCTAAAACTGAAATAACTATCTGAACATGCTATAGTCTGAAAAAGCCTCTAAAGTATCTAAATAAGGAGTTAATGGGACATGCCCCTAACTAACCCTAACTACTGAAAAAACTAAGTATGAAAGTATGAAAATAATGAAATAATAATGTCCTTGAACTATGAGGACTCACCACTAACTCCGACTGCTGAAAACTGAGCTGCTAAGTGTGATCGAGAACCTGAGCATTTAAACCAATGGTATAAAACAACATAGTGCAAGAGAAAAGTATGAGTCAGGATGTGAGAATATACTGGTATGAAAAGTGAGGTAGGCTGAGTGCAAGGGTTCATATACGTGAACTATAACTGACTAAATAACATGAACATGACTGCGTGAGAATACATGTATGAATACATAACTATAACTAGAATTATGAGGACTCTAAATACTGAGTTTACTGATAACATAGATTACTGATAACTGATATACTGCTTACTGAGTAACTATGTCTGACAGTCCTAATTCTGATAAAACTAGCTGAGTATCGTACTACGCTGAGAGACTGCATCTGATAGTCCTAAAATCTATAAAACTATCTGAGTTCTTTACTGAAGACTGAGACTAAGACTGTAGGAGGTAGTCATCTAATCGACATGACCTAAATAAGATAATATAGCTGATTTAGGGTCCAATCTATAACCCCAATTGGAAGGGTGTCAATACCGTGCCACTAGTAAGGATAAGTTGTGAGTGACCCTCATCTATCAGGTACTTTAACAAAAATGGTGGGACCCTTATCTAACAGGTTAAGCCACCTTATCGACCCTTATCTAGTAGGTTTGATATCTCAACCTATGCTAGCTGCGTAGTTCAGGAATGTAAGGATTGCTTCTAAAAGTTACACCCTTTGTTAGCGGGTGATATCCCATCCTTGGGTTCACTCGATGCTGAATCCTACTCCCATTTGAATAAACACTAAACTGATTATACTGAGCTGAACTGGATTGAGTTTGCTGAGTTCTGTTGACTAATGGAATACTATAGAATTCTGATAACTGACTGAGTTTACTGAGTATTTAATTGAATACTAAATAGGACTGGACTGACACTAAGATTACTAAATTTTCCTGAGTTCTGTAACTGGATGAATTATATTGATCATGGCTTGACTGAGAGTATCTTGAAAACTGACACTAGCTCTAGGCACATAGCTAAATTATTAGGTATTAAATACCCCTAGGACTCAATAGCATGAAAATAATAATACATGACTATTCTTGAACACTGTAAAATAGTCATCAACTCACAATACAATTATTGAGGGATTCCATGAGAATTTATAGTCATAAATTTGCACATGAATAGGAAGGCATGCATCATATCAAAATTTCTTAATTTTAATCTCAAGGACATTTTAGCAATTCATTATGAAGCATAGCTCTAGCATAAGAGTCAAGTTAAACATATGGATATAGCATGGGATCATCATTTACATTACAAATGAGTCACAATTTCACAATTCATTCATTTAAGCATTTTGACAAACACTTAGAAGACATAATTATGTATTTGGGCATGGACTACATGGTCAAACATCATGACTATCATCTTAAGTTCATACTTCCAGAGTTCAACATAAGAGAATTCAAATTCAACATGCATGCTATCAGAATATCATGAGATACATTAAAGATTTCAACTTGGAAAACATATATTAATATCAACATGGATATAATACAACCTACAACATGGAAATCTCCATTCATGGTTTAAAAATTGGTTTATTGGACTCCAAGGATGAAAGAGATCCTTGGATGAACACTTTACATACCTTTGTTGGAGAATTCTTAAAAGTTAATGGAGAAATCTAGAGTTTTTGATTTTAAATTAATCACCTAGGGTTTTATTGTTCTTTTACAATGGAGATATAATGAGTATAATTAGCCAAAAGAGGGCTAAATTTCCTATTATAAGGGCTAAAGGTCATGGGAAAAATACATATTTACTCTTAAGGATAAGGGTTTAAAAGATAAAAAATGTGCCTAGCAACGTTATAGCTGGCATGGCGCGTTGAGGGTACCAATGCGATAACCGATGTAATATGCTGACATCGCGTCGATTCACTAGAAATTTCCTTAATCTGAGGAAAACTTTATCTATCGATGTAATTCATAACGTGATGCGCCAACATCGCGTCAAATCACTATTTTGGGATTCCAAACAAGGTCTAAACGAAGCCCAAAAAATCTAAAACTCATCTGGGAACCCCTAATAACATTCCTGATCATGAATTAACTTAAATATTGATACTTGAAGTACATTAATCTCACAAATTAAGATTCCAACTTTTGAAGTCCAAAAGTATACTGTCTGGATACTTAGCTAAAATATTCTAAGACTGGGACCCCTTGACAAACATTAATGGAGTGAATTAAGCTTAGAGTTTTACGTGGTCTTACTCTAACCATGATCCTTGGTTCACGATCTTGAAACCCTCAGTAGAAGCACCAAAGTTAAGAATGGGACTGCTGGTCATCACAAAAGCTCTGTGGTCATTATGGGGAAGATATCGTAAGTACGAGGGTCGGGTTGTGATAGCGACTCCCAAACACTTGCGAAGGGTATAAATATCTAACTTTTTGAAAATTTTCACCCTTTTTCATCCATTTCCAAGAGAGATAAACCCTAAATATTGATAAAGCATAGACTTAGAGCTTGTGAATGATTTAGGGGGCTTGGATAACGCTGATTACATGATTATTCTTTAAAATTATGGTAAGATTTCTTTATGTTCATGGTTGATTTCCCTTTTTCTTCTCTAAAACCCCAAAAATATGGTGACTTTATTTTAGTACAAATGTAGCTCAAATTTCACCCATTTTTTAGGGTAATTACTCTTTGATCATAAGAGAATGTTAGGTTGGCTTCAAAAATGTGATTTCTGCAGATAAGACCCACATGGGATTTTTGAGTAATTTTGGACCTGAAGCACAATAGTGCAATATAGGTATCATTATTTTTGTTATGATGAGTATATTGTGATTTTGATAGTATGGCACCTTGGGGAAGTTTCTTGGAATGGAAACTTAGTGATTCAGTAGATTTTTTTAGCTTTCTTCGGCGTTCAGGTAGGCTAGGTTTCCTCTATTATTAGATTGAGCTATTTCATAGTATATTAATTATATTACGTTATATTTGGGATGGTTTTTAGGTATTGATGGTGGAATTGCCAATTCTTGGGTAAGTTGGATGGTTTAGATTATTCAAAAAATCATAATGTAGGCATAATTGACTTAGTTGTACCTTTTTTAGGTTAGATTTCTGTCTTAGGGTTGATTTTGGTTTAGTTAACTCCTAAAAATGTATTTAGCTATCTTAGCCTAGTCTGGGGTAGAAATTTGCCTAAATATTTAGTCAGGGATTTAAAAGTGGGCTCTTTGACCTACCTTTAGCCAAGATTCGTGTTAGTCAATGAGAAACCTTAATCCATTTATTATACACTTTAAAAATAATTGCTAAGGTATTATCAAGGATATTTGGATCTTAATGGTTATGATGGGTTGGTATTGGGTGTTGATGCTTATTGGTATTATGATAATAATATATACATATATATATTTACCAGTTTGAGTCGGATATTATTTATGATATATATATACACACACACATATATATATATGTTTATCCCTTTGAGTCTGAATATTGGCTATGATGATATAAATGATATAAGTATCAATTTGAGTCCAGATAATGATTATGATATTGATGACATATTAATCGATTTGATCTCGGATGTTGATGACAATATTACTTATGTAATTACTAGTTTGAGTATGGATATTTCTTATGTGATTGATTATATAATATCGGTTCAAGTCCGATAATGGAATATGAGGTTGATATATTGGTATCAGTTTAAATCTGGATATGGAAAATTAACTATAGTGTGGCATGATATGGATGGATTCTAGTCGTATCATGGGAAATGAAAAATAGTGATGGTTTGGTTTATGTTTTACTTGATTGTACTCTCCAGGCTTATGGGGGCCTGCGTTGCGTTATTTACTTTTTCGTACTTACTGGCTTGTGGAAGCCAATCTTGTAGTTATAATTGCTTGTCCTTTATATTATTGTTCCGACTTATTTATTTCATCGTGTATAGCGATTTTTGAGTTATGTGCAGGTTCGCCCTTTTTCCAGATGTAGTTATGTTATCTTGTATTTTATTGTATTTATATCATGTTTTATCTCAGTCGATTGATAAGGCCCTACTAAGTACCCTGTTTTGGTACTTATACTACACTTATGTACCTTTTTGGTGCAAATTTGAGTACTAGTTGCTGACATTTATTGGAGTATCACACTGTGTTGGATTTCGGAGATAGGGTGAGCTCTTGGAGTTAGAGTTTCCCTATTTCCTTCTATTTACCTATGTCTAGTCTTTTGTTTTGAGACAGATTGTACTAACTATTTTAGAACTTTTGGTGTACTTGTAGTAGCTCTTGTACTAACTCTACCAGGTCATGGGATGGTTTTCTATGCTACTTTTTAGACTATATCTATTGCCTTGCTTATTTTTGAACCATATTGTCTATTTTTTTCCTTTTGGTGGTGGTGGGGGGGAGGGGGTTTCCTCCAAATTAATCCATTATATTAGGCTTCGAGTTATGGTTCGTCTTATCTATTGGTGGGATAATGTTGGTGCCATCATGACTTGTAAATTAGGTCGTGACAATAAAACAAAAATAAAGACAAATAAAAACAACTAAAACAAAGAAAATCTATTAGGAAACTAAACACAAATATCAGCATTATCTTTATTAGAATATTATCCATAGCCAATGGGAATCCATAGTTGATGAGAATTTCCAGATCATAATGAGCCCAGTGGCAAGAAAGGAAAGATGGTCATAGAAACAATAAATTTGCATTAGTTAAAGAAGAAAAAAGCTCGAGTAGATAACAGTGGGCACTTAAAATCTCAAAAGTGCCATGAATCTAGCTCAATGAAGATGTCTTCAGATTAATTTTGATGGACTATACAAAGCTTTGACGTTAGTAAGAACCATCTTTGCATCTCCTATAGAGTTAGTTATGTAAAGTGACTTTCACTATTATTTATTATTACTTAGCAACATGAGCTCCAAGAAGATCTAATACCACTGCTCGAGAACCAGATCTAACAGATGCATGACTTTGTATAAAGCACTCTTCATGATTTGATATTGATAACAATTGCTATCTATGTAAGTATCTATTTATAATTCAAGCTTTCTTTGCTTGATGCGTTATGTATTCTCCCTTGTTAACCTATTGCTCTAAACGTGCAATTCCTATTTTAACCATGGTTATTATTAATTTTGTAGCATTTGGTACCTCTTGAATGTTGGAATAAATTATATTGCTTGTACCTACAAAAAAAAAGAAAATTTGGTTAGAAAAAAGATTCGTCAATCTATTCCCCCCTTAAGATATTAACCACCTCCACCATTCCTGTCACACTCCTCCTTATAGCATTAATCCTTTTTATCTCCATAGAAATGTTCTAAGGTGCTTCTCATATAGCATCTAACACCTTCTTCAAAGTGAGAGAGTCTTTTTCAAGAAGAGTAGGAAGAAGATTGTGAGAAACGCAATACTCTAACCACATCTAAAAGATATGACTTTTACTTCTAGGACTGATCTTTTCCCAACTAGCTTTGTTTATACATAAATCAAATCACCAATGTTATTTTTAGTGCAAAAGGCATAGAACTAGGATCCATATTGCCCTTACAAGCTTCATCATACTTATATTTAGAAACCATTATTGGGAGGTTGCTATTTGATCACTTTTCATACTATCAAAAGGATGTATACTTCAAAATATCACAATATCATAGGCCAACTATTATAAATGTCCTTCAACAAAGGATATACAAAAATAAAAAACAACTGAATATTTCTATTAATCTCCATAATCATATAATGAAAATACATTTTTGTGAGACCCAATAAAATTTTGATCATTTTATTTGTGATCTTCACGTATGCGTAGTGTTGATATTTGACTTGAATTAGCTTAAAGGATGTTAAAGGGGTGTTTTCGGAAAGTTTTGAATTTTTGGAAAGGGTTTGGATCCTTTTTCGGACCCCGACGTAGTAATTTTCTACGATTATGGCATGCCACGGAGGTTATCCTCTGTGATAAGTCTGTGTCATGGAGGCTACCCTCCTCGATAAGGGTGTGCGATGCTCTATGTAAAAATCATTCAATTTTTGTTTTTTCGCTTGGGGTGAGGGGCTTCTGGTCTTTTTACCCCTTACAGTACTTATAAACATAAAATAATCCTTTTTCCTTTAGTTTTAAAATATCAAATACCATTATTCTTCTCTTTAATTAAAAATCCAAGAAAGCTTAAGGATTTTACAAGGAATTCACCATCCAAGCTTCAAACTTTGAATTCTCTTCAAATTGTACTATATAGCTCCAAAATTCAAATTATTTTCAAATTGTTATATTTTAAGCATGTTGATCATCCCTAACTTGTACTTTTACATTGTGACATCTATTAAATTAATATTCATATGGTTTAATTAATAGGGTTGATATTGAGTTGAGGAGTTTTGATTGTGATTACTTGAATTTCTTTTACCATGATTTAAATGGATTATTCATGCTTTAATTTATGGTTTTTGGAAATGAATTGGTGCATTATGATACTGGTTAGAATGGGGGACATGGGTTTCCCCAAATTGATGAATTTTTTGCTTGGAATGGCATTAACCTCAACCCACTTTGTAAACTTAATTTTGAATATGGATAATTGCATAGTTTAACTTGTATTTTGAGCCCATTGCATTTCATTAAAGGATAAATGCATGAATATGGTTTTGGATGGCCTTGGTGGCCTTAGTTTTTGATTTTAAATGGAACTCAGAAGTAAGTTTGGTTATATGGACAGGTTTGGCATAATGAATTATCTTGCAAGCATAATGGTACGATGATATCATGTTGGTTAATGCCTTAATAAATGAATCTCGATTTAATGTTTGGTTTATGTTCAACTATTTTAATTTAGGCTTAAAGGGAGTTGACTAGCTCACCGTGAAAGTGTAGGTCCTGAGGGGATCACCACTGGAAACCACATTTGCCGGTATTAGGGGTCCATGTGTCTGTATGCCTGGTGCACACATTATATATACATATATACACACATATATATATATATATATATATTAGGAAGGGCTACCCATGGGTGCCTTTAGGATGGAGCGACTACATAGTTCAGGTTAATACTTTAAACTTTCATGTTCATGGCCCTTTTTCCAATACCAACATTCTCTCTCTCTCTCTCCCTCTAAATATATATATATATATATATATATATATATATATATGAACATGCTGCATATGGTTTTTGACACTTTTTGGTAATTGCATTATTTTATCCCTATTCCTTAAGTTACATCACAGTGCTTGCCCTACTGACCATCCCTGGACACTATATTATTTCATGATGTAGGGTTCGAAGGGTTTTCTATTGCTCCTATACAGCGTTAGGTGATTTGGTGATCCTATAAATCTGTTGTCAAGTGGTCAGCCTCTATTTTTTGAAAGGCCCTGTTATTATGCTTGTTTCTTTATTGTCTTAGTATTTAATTTTTGGATTATTTTGGTCATAGTCGGGGGCATATCCCAACTTAGTTGTATTGTTGGTTTTAGAGGCATTTGTGGACAAGAGTGGGGTTGGTTGCTCGTTTTGATTCTTTAATCTTTCAATTGGTTTATTTATCCTTCTTAATAATTGGTTGTATTATATTGTATATATTATATTTTTCTCTAGATGTTAGGTTAAGGGGGTGGTCTTCGGCCCACAGTGGGCTTGAGATACCTATCATAACCAGGCATGGGTTTGGGGTATGACAATCTTAGCATCAGAGAACAGTTCATGGTCTTTGAGAGTCCACAAAGTTATGTCGAGTAGAGTTATTTTTATGATTTTATAGAACTCCATACTTATAAGGGGGATCTTGCAAGGCATTTAGGAATGTTTCCCTTTCTTGTGTTCTATTTTGGGCTATAGAGTCTAGTGCTATAAAACTTCTCTAACTCCTGGCTTGGTCGCATTCTAGATCATGCCTTCTTAAATATCTGATGGTCGTAGAAACTCTGTTTAACCTTCTATCCTACCTAAGAAAAATATTGATAAAACTAGCCATATTTATGGAGCGCAGACCCGATCTAAGGTCCCTTCTCCTGACCCGATCTAAGGTCCCTGCTCCTGACCGTACTACTCCATGTAGGGTTCCACTTATCCCTACTAGTCCTCATCGATCTTACCAAACTGGTGATACTTATGCTCAGTCACCTCAGGGAGATATCTTTAATGCAAAACTCTGTTAGTCTATTCGTATGATTTCTCAACTATTTACATCATAGTTTTATCAATCTGATCGTATTTGTCCTTTTTTTAGTTGAACTATGGTCACTCGGTTTGGATAGTTTATGAGAATGAATTCCCCAAACTTTACAGGCTCTACGATTAAGAGGTATCCTTAGGGGTTGATTTATAAGATAAAGAAGATTTTTAAGGTTATGCATGTAACAATTTATAGGGTATGGAGTTTGTTGTGCACCAGTTGAAAGATGTAGCTTATCAATGGTATAAGGAGAAGGAACAATTGATGGGTGATGATGTTGAACCAATAATATAGGATGAGTTCTCAGGTGCTTTTTTTGACCACTTCTTTCTTCAGGAGTTGAGGAAGGCTAAGGCTAAAGATTTTCTGAACTTAAAGTAGGGAAAGATGAGTGTGAAGGAGTACGCCTTAAAATTTCAATAGTTGTCCCATTATTCTCTGGAGTTGGTGTCTAATATGAGGTCCCAAATGAGAAAGTTTGCTTCTGGTTTGTCTCACGACTTGGTGTTGGAATATAAGTCTGCGATGTTGAATAATAATATGGACATCTCCAGGCTAGTGGTTTATATATAATAGGTAGAGGATAAGAAAAAGAAGTAGGTAGAGATGGGAGAGATAGGTGCAAATTAGTAGAATATTAGAAGAGATGATAGATAGTTGACCAAAAAGAAGAATTTGGGAAATTCATTTTTGACAGCTAGTTCTCTTTATCCTAAGACTTTGTTGATCATTGTTTTCAGACTAGAAATGGTCCTAAGGCATAAGGTGACCAGTCTGAAGCTAGTGGAGCTTTATTATCCCCAACTGATCCTCTTTATCAATTTTATGGGTAGCTTCACCGTTGATACTATGAGGAGAGTAGAAATTGGTGATATAATTGTGGTATCTTTGTCATATATAAAGAGATTGCCCTTCATCTAGGGTTATCACTGAATCTAATAAGGTTTTGGTAGCTATTTCTTTGGCTCCCGCACCAAAGGGCACTACTTTAGGTATCGACACTGCCTAGAATCATCTCTATGCACTTGCTACCCTTCAGGAATTTGAGGCATCTCCAGATGCTGTCACAGGCATGTTACAACTTTTCTCTAATGATGTTTACTGTTTGTTTGATTTGGGTTCTACCCTATCTAATGTGACTCTTTATATAGCTGTACACTTTGGTTTTGGTCCTAAAAATAGTTCCAAAACCTTCCTTGTTTTTGCTCTAATGGGTGATCCTATTGTTGCAAGAAAAAACTATAGGAGTTGTGTGGGGTCCATCTTTCATAAAAAGACATTGGTGGATTTGATAGAACTTGATATGGTGGATTTCAATGTAATTCTGGGGAAGTTATGCTTCTCTGAATTGTACTGAAAGGTCAGTTTCCATTTTCCTAATGAGCTAGCGATTCAATAGGCATGGAGTTCATTAGTATCCAAAGGGATTTTTATTTCTTATCTTAGATCTTGGAAATTGATTTCAAAAGGGTGTCTGTACCATCTAGTTTGGGTTAGGGATTCTAACTCTGAAAGTCGTTCTTTGCAATCTTTCCTATGGTTAATAAATTTCCTAATGTTTTTCAATGATCTTCTTGGAATTCCTACTGATAGGTAAATAGATTTTTGGATAGATCTTCTACCTGATACTCGTCTAATTTTAATTCCTCCTAATAAGATGGCTCTAGTTGAGAGGAGTTAAAGGAGCAGTTAAAAGATATTCTCACAAAGGGTTCTATCTATCCTAGTGTTTTTCCTTCGGGTTCTCCTATACTTTTTGTGAGAAATAAAGATGTGTTTCTTTAAATATGTATAAACTATCGTCAGTTGAATAAGGTTGCAGTGAAGAATATATATCCCTTTCCGAGGATTGATGATCATTTTAATCAGCTTCAGGGTGCTAGGTTCTTCTTTTAGATTAATCTTTACTCAAACTATCGCCAGTTAAAAATTAGGGAGGTTGATATTCCCAAGGCTAATTTCCAAACCTGGTATGGGGATTATAAGTTTTTGGTTATGTCAGTTGAGGTTTCTTTCATGGATCATATAAATTAGGTGTTTAGGCAGTTTCTAAATTTTCTTGTTATAGACTTCATTGATGACATCGTGTGTACTCTAAGAGTGAGGAGGATCGTTCCAATCACCTCTAAATTACATAGCAGACTCTTAATAACCAGAAATTGTATGCAAAGTTTTCTAAGTGTAAGTTTTGGTTGAGTGTTGTGACCTTTCTTGGGTATGTTGTTTCTAGTGAGGGGATCAAGGTGGATCCACAAAAAGTTGAGGCAGTAAGAAGTGGTCTATCCCCATGACTCAATCAACATTAGGAGCTTCTTAGGCTTCGTTGGGTATTATATGAGGTATGTGGAGAGTTTCTCATCTATTGTTGCTCTACTTACTAAGCTAACACATTAAAAGTTTAATATTTTATGGTTTGATGCTTGTGAGGGTATTTTTAACAAGTTGAAGGATAAGTTGACTTCTGTACCATTTTTAACCCCTTTCCCAAGGGTACTAATGGGCTTTTTATCTATTGTGATGTGTCCTTGTGGGATTGGTTGTGTCTTGAAGCATCTTGGTAATGTTGTGGCTTATGCTTCTAGGCAGCTTAAGGTTCATAAGAGGAATTACTCGACTCACGATCTAGATTGGCGGTTGTGATTTTTGCATTTAAAATCTATCACCATTATCTGTATCAAGTACATGTGAATATTTATTCATACCATAGGAGATTTTAGTATGTGTTTACATAGAAGGAGGTGAATCTCAGGCAGAGGCGGTGGCTTAAATTACTTAAGTATTATGACATGAGTTTACACTACCATCCAATTAATGTTAATATTGTTTTTGATGCTCTTAGCAACCTGTTTATTAGAAGCTTAACTCACGTTGATAAGGAGAAAAAAGCATTGGTGAAAAATTTTCATAGGTTGGCTAACCTAGGAGTTCATCTCTTAGACTTTGAGGATGGAAGAGTGATTGTTCAGGAAATATTTAAATCATTTCTTGATGCTGAGGTGAAGGATAAATAGGTTTTGGATCACATACTTATGCAAATTAAGGATGATGTGGGTCAGCAAAAGGTTATGGCTTTCAAGATTGGGGAAGATAGTAGTCTACATATCAAGAAAGGTTTTGTGTTCATGATGTTGATGAAAGCGAGAAAACAATTGACTGAGGCTCATGAGTCTAGATATAAGTTCATCTAGGTTCAACTAAGATGTATTGTGATTTGAAAGAAATCTATTGGTGGAATAATATGAAGAGGAGTATGGAAAATTATATTGCTAAGTGTATAGTTTGGAAGCAAGTTAATGTGGATGATGCATGCTCAGTAGATTGAGACTGATAAGATAAGGAGGAAAGATAGAGTAAGGGGAAATAAGAAGGCTAGATTGGAGAAATTTAAGTATGGTCAGACTAGATCCCATGGAGAAAATCGTTCGTAGTTTTAGTTTCACTCATCTATTCCAGCACCTTCTTCAGCTAGTACTCTCGTACCCAAAAAAAAGCAGGAGCAAGGAAATAAGTTTTCTATGTCTAGGTCCCAGAATAGTGTGAGTCAGAGGCTTAGTTATCCTTCTTGTGCTATGTATGGTAAGACCCATCCCGATAAGTGTTTGGCCAAACATAGGGGTTTCTTTGGTTATGGAAAGTTGGGCCACAAACTTAGAAAGTGTCTGCTTGCTAGGCAGGGGATTAGAGATATCCGGCCTTATACTCAGGCTACTAGTGCCCCAGCTCTTTTAGCCCATCTAGCCCCTCCCTATGGCGCTTCATCCATATTGCTGGTGGCCAGCGCCAAAATAGATTCTATACTTTGTCATCCCTCCAAGAGCAGGAGGATTCACCAGGCATTGTTACTGGTATGCTCTATGTCTTTTGCGTTGATGTTTATGTGTTGATAGACCCTGAGTTAAGTTTCTCTTACGTCACCCCATTAGTTGCTGTAAATTTTGAAATGAGTCCTGAAAAGATCCCTGAGCCCATTCTGGTTTCTACCCCAGTAGGAGAGTTAGATATTGCTAAGCAAGTTTACAAAAAGTTCCTTACTGCTATTCCTTACAAAGTTATTTTTTCTTATTTGATAGAGTTTGATATGGTCGATTTTGACCTTATTCTGGGTATGGATTGGCTTCATTCCTATTATTCATCCATAGATTGTCATACCTATGTGGTTAAGTTTCAGTTCCCTGATGAGCGAGTCTTCGAGTGATTCAGGAGTTCAGTATCTCCCAAGAGTCATTTTATATCCTATCTCAAATCCAGAAAGATAATATCCAAAGTTTGCATATATCACCTAGTTTGAGTTGAACACACTAAGTCTGAGAGTCTGACCATTCAGTCAGTCAGCATACATAATAAGTTTCCTGATGTCTTTCCAGAAGACCTCCCAAGGGTACCTTCTGATAGAGAGATAGAATTTGGGGTTGACCTTCTTCCTGATACACAACCTATTTCTATTCCTCTATACCATATGGCACCCACAGAGCTGAAGGAGTTGAAAGAGAAACTCAAAGATCTTATAGATAAAGGCTTCATAAGGCCCAGTATTTATCCTTGGGACATACCTATCCTATTCGTGTGAAAGAAAGATGGTTCGTTGCATATGTGCATTAACTATAGTCAGCTGAATAAGTTATAGTTAAGAACAAGTACCCTTTTTCCTAGAATTGATGACCTGTTTGATTAGTTGCAAGGTGTAAGTTATTTCTCAAAGATAGACCTTAGATCCGGCTATCACCAGCTTAAAGTAAGGGAGTGTGATATCCCAAAGACAACCTTCCAAACCTGTTATGGTCACTTTGAGTTTCTAGTCATGTCTTTTGGGCTAACCAATGCTCCAGCAGCTTTCATGGACCTCATGAATCGAGTGTTCAGATAGTATCTTGATATGTTTGTCATAGTGTTCATAGATGATATCCTTGTGTACTCCCGTACTGAGAATGACCATGCAGATCATCTAAAAATTACCTTGAAAACTCTTAGAGACCATCAGTTGTTCGCCAAATTCAGCAAGTGTGAATTTTGACAAAGGTCAGTAGCCTTTTTGGGTCATATTATTTCAGTCGAAGGCATTAGAGCTGATCCCCGGAAGACAGAAGTTCTAACAAATTATCCTAGATCTATCTTTCCATTAGACATTAGAAGTTTCTTGGGTCTAGCAAGCTATTACTGCCATTTTGTTAAAGGTTTCTCTTCTATTGCGTCTTCTATGTCTAGATTGACCCAAAAGAAATTTAAGTTCCTGTGGTTAGATTCTTGCGAGAAGTTTTTTCAGGAGTTGAAGACTCGACTCACTTCAACCCTCGTGTTGACATTACCTGATGGTACGAATAATTTTGTGGCGTATTGCGATGCCTCTAGAGTTGGTTTGGGTTATGTGTTAATGTAGAGAGGTAAAATCCAAACTTTCTAAGACATGTTAAGGGCATGTGCTCTTGAGTTTAAAGGTAGTTGGGATAAGCATTTTCCATTGATTGAATTTGCGTATAACAATAGTTATCACTCTAACATCCAGATAGCCCCGTTTGAGGCTTTGTATGGAAGGAGATATATATCACCCATAGGTTGGTTTGAAGTGGGTGAAGCTACTTTGATTGGTCCTGATGCTGCGTTTGAGGCTATGGAAAAAGGTTAAGTTGATTAGAGAAAGGTTGAAGACAACCCAGAGTTATCAGAAGTCATAAGCAGATGTAAGAAGAAGAGATCTTGAGTTTGAGGTAGGTGATTAGGTGTACTTAAAGATTTTTCCCATGAATGGGGTGAAGAGGTTTGGGAAAAAGGCGAATCTTAGTCCCCGTTATGTTGGTCCTTATAGAGGTCTGAGATGTGTGCATAAAGTATCCTATAAAGTTAAGTTGCCCTCAGATCTGTCAGTTTTCCATCCCGTCTTTCACGTCTCCATGCTTAAGAAGAGCATTCGTGATTCCGTTATTGCATATCCTTCGGAGAGCTCAGATATTCAGACTAGTCTTTCTGATGAAGATATTCCAGTTGAGATTCTAGACCATCAGATTCGTAAACTAAGGAACAAAGAGGTTTCCTTCGTCAAAAATCTTTGGCGGAACTAGTCAGTTAAGGGTGCTACTTGGGAAGCAAAAGCAGACATGCGAGCCAAATACCCGAACCTCTTCTCCATGAGTTCAGATCTAGCTAAAGGTATTATTCTTCCTTAATTCATCTCTTTCCAATCAAACATTCATCTATGTGGTTATTCTTGTATAAGTTCTTGCACTTTCCGAAGTATTCAAAAGTTTAGAAAAATATAAAGTCGGTTTAGCCATTTGTTTTAGCTGTGCACCCTTAGTTCCTCGGTATTTTAGTCTAAGTAGAGACATTCAAGGAAAACTGTTTCCAAGGGGGAGATGTTGTAAGATCCCGCGAAGTTCCTTCGTTGTCCAAGCCTTTAGAGCATGTCAAGTGAAGCCTAATTTCGCCTTTAAAATATTAAGGAATAACTTCCAAAGTGATTGGTATTTAAATCATATTGAATTTTCCTAATTTTGACTTTTTATCACATGGGAAATTGAATTCTCTTTCCAAAAACACCCATTTCATCAAAATCTAATGTCGGGGTAGAGAGTTATGGCCGAATTATAGAAAGTAGTCTGAACCACCCAAGTGCGACGAAAAAGGCTGACGGGCCATCGCCCAAACGATTGCAGCGGAGCTATTGAGTCCACCTTCTTGCCAAGCGTGATGGAATGGCTGACGAACTATCGACGTAGCGACGGACCATTGCACAAGCTATCATAACTAAGGCAGAACGATCATATTCTGGCCCAGGTGCGACAGTCAGGCCGACGGACCATCAAGCCAGTGACGGACTGTCGCACGATCCGTCGTAGATCCCATTCAGCATTTTTAAAGCCATTTTTAAAAGGACTTTTTGGTCTTTTTCAACCCTTTTAACATCTAAATATATCCAAAACGAATCTGATAACTTCAGATTCTTCAAAAATATCAAGAGCTAGGGTTTTCTCCATCAAGAAGAAAACCCAATTACTTCTCCAAGAACTTTAAGACCCCACTATAGTTTTTACAAATTGAGTTAAGATTCAAGGTTCCCAAGTCAAAAGCTTTAAGCACCCTCACTCAAGAATACGAAAAAGAGTCTCAAGCAAGTTTTTTCATCTACAAGTCATAATCTAAGGTATGTGGGGTTTGAACAAGGGTAAACCTTTCACCCTTGTTCCCAAAGGCTTATTTTAAAAACAAATTTCTGTAAATTATGAGATTTTCCACGAAATTGAAGTTAGGGTTTATACCCATTATTATTGTTTGCAAGATATTGAGATTTCCCACGGATTAAAAGTTGAATTACATGATTTTACTAATATTTCTATGCCTATTGATGAAATCAATAGATTCTAAGATACTTTATGAGTAATTGCATTACCAAGCATGAATTTTGAGATATCCTAGTTGAGATTACTGTTTGGGTCAGAATACCCTCTTTAAAGATTGTTGTTTAAGATTGTTTGGCTCATAAGTACCCCATAGTTAAGCTATTTTCAGATTTTAGTTAAAGATTTGACCTTTTGGGTCTAAGAAAAGATAGGGATCCACATTAATTATGACTTAAAGTCAAGAAAGGTATATTTGGTCTTTATTATAGACCCTTGAATTATTTTAAGGTGGATTTCCTAAAAGTCTGAGCTTAAGTATGGGAGTAGTATTTAGCACAGAGTTGGATATGATTCCAAGACCTTATGCCCCAAAACTACGTACCCCCATAGGTTTCTAATTTACTCCAAGTGAGTTAAGATAGTGATCACTAAATTTAAGGTTCTATTCCAATGTCAAGGGTAGCGCAGCTCTCCCCAATGTGGGCAAGACGTTAGAATCCATGTGGCTCACATAGTTTATGTTGGTTAGAAGAAACTCTCAAAGTATTCCCTTACTCTAATTAAGATAAAAGTTTATATGTTGAAAGTTTGATTTTGAGGTTCCCAAAGTCCTAAAATCTCAAAGTTTTAAAGAAGTCCCTTATTCTCCATAAGATAAAAGTATAAGTTTTGAAATCTATTGTTTTTAAGATTTATCTTACTTACAAGTTTTGAGAATAAGATAGAGAATATAGATTTAAGAATTAAGTGTAATGACTCACTAGATTTGTACTATATACTTCCATAAACATGATTTATGATATTCAGATTTCAGTTTTACTCAAGCTATGTGAGTCACTCATAATAGCATGCATGTTTTATAAAGAATGATAACATTATTTACTTAAATGCATACACCCCTCATGTACTCAGTACATCCTCAAACTACTGATCGACATATATGTCTGTGGGCTACATTATCTCATAATGTAGGTTCAGGTGCTCAGTTTCAGTTGTGACGGTGATTCTCCAGTACCTTTGTCTACACTCTGCAGTTGGTGAGTCCTCATGGCTCGAGTACCCATTGTGTAGATTTTCAGTTGTTATTGCTTTCAATTTAGCAGAGTCAGTTGGGGGTCTATCCCAATGACTCTCTAGCTTTCGATTAGTAGAGGCTTTGTCAGACTAGATTATCAGAATGTTTATACTTTAAGTATTTTGACTGTTCAGACAAGTATTTATTCGTATTCCATTATGATTTTGATATGACAGTACCATCGTTTTTCTTTATTCATCTCAAAGTAAGTTTTATATATAGTAGCGAGCTCAAAGGGTTAGCTTGGGGCTACTTGTAGCCTTAAGCACCATGTGAATTTCTAGGATGAGATCTCCTTGGGGCGTTACAAATATATATTAAGACTTTAAATCTATAAACTATTTAAAGAGTAGGGGTCTTCTTTGGGAGGTTCTTCTAACCGACATAAACTGTATGAGCTGACATGAAGTCCAATGTATTGCCCATGTTGGGGAGAGTTGTTCGACCCTTGCCATCGGAATAGAACCTTAACTTTACTGATCACTATCTTCACCCACTTGGGGTAAATTAGAAACCTATATGGGCATGTAGTTCTGGGGAATAAGACCTTAGAATCATACCCAACTCGATGCTAAATACTACTCCCAAACTTAGGCTCAGAACTTTTAGGAAATTCACCTTAAATAGCATAAGGGTTTATAATAAAAACCAATTATGCATCTCTTTGCTATAAATCATGAACTATATGAATAATGTGGATTCCTTATCTTAGCTTGGGATCAAAAAATCAAATCTTTCTTATCAAAGCATGCTAAAAATATAAGCTTCTTGAAATATCAAAACTCAATATTAGGGTTTAAATCTCATGCTTCAAACTAATGTCAAGACATCTCAAAATTCATGCTTGATAACATAAACATTCGCAAATCATATTAAAATCTATAAATTTCAGCAATGCTCATGAAAATATAAACAAACTCATGAAATTTATCTTCAACGGCTCTCAAAAACTCAAGATCTTATAAATAGTGATAATGGGTATGAATCCCAATTTAGAACTCATATATAAACATTAAAAATAATACAAAAACATCCAACTCAATATGTTTCTTGAAAATACTTCAATACCATCAAAATAACAAGATCAAGAATCTCAATATCATATTAAACTCACTTTTGAAAATTTGAAAAATTGTGTTACGCTCATAAATACTTGAAAATAGTTATGCAATTCAATATTCAATCACTTGTAAACTCATAATCTTCAAACAATATAAATTGGGTGTAAATCCTAACTTCAATTTCATGGAAAATCACAAAAAATTCAGTAATTTATAAGTTAAAACAAGTTTTGGGCACAAGGACGAAAGGATTGTCCTTGTTGAAACCCCGCATACCTTAATAGTTTGGATTTGATGAACTGAATGTAAAAGCTTGAACTTTGAATCCCTTGGAGATGATAGTATCATTATTGAAGTTCTTGGATTAGAAACCCTAAATTCTTGATCTTTTTGTTGAAGAGAAGAAAATGGAATTGATGATTCTTGAGGGAATTGGTTAGGGTTGTTCTTGAGGGAAAAAATAAAGAATGGGGGAAAATAATGCCCCAATTGAAGCCTTAGATCGTGTTTTTATGACCTGGGTTGAGGTGGGAAAAGACCCCATTTCCCCTCATTAATTTAAAGGAGAAATTCTTAACCTGCATCCTGATTTTGCCTTTTAGCGCGACGCGCTACTATCGCAGCAGCTTACTGTCTCATACTAAAATGGCTATAACTTTTCATTCGGGTATCAGATTTTTGAGAAATTGGTATAATTGGAAAGATAATTCAATTATATACAATTTGGTTGGTCTTTGTGTGGAAAATTCTATGTATATAAAAATTTATATACATTTAAATAGACCCTTGTAGGATTGAATGTCAAATTTTTAATGAATCTAATGTTCTTAGCTCCATTTCGCTCTAAGTGACTTCTATGAACATTATTCACCTAATAAGGACTTCATATACTTAGGATTAAATTCATGACATAAGAATTCGAACTATGGATCAAGAGTATAGCAATTACACCTTTACCGCGATGCGGTGAAATCGCATTAAGCTACTGGAAAAGGACGAGTGCGAATTTACACTCTGGTGCGACACGGTACTATCGCGTTGCGCCACTGGAAATTGATAATTGGGAATTTGGACCTCTCCACGATGCGCCAATATAATGGAGGTCCACGGAAATGTGATGATTGTCATTTTGGCATCCACCGCGATGCGGTGCGTGCCTAGGTGGGATACTTCATTACTAAAAATGCTCTAACTTCTTCACCGAGTGCCGAAATTGGGCGAATTTAGTATTGATGGAAATCTTATTCAATTTCCCACTTAATGGAAGGTATAAATCAAGAAAACTCCACATGTAACAAAATGTATTCATATTTAAAGCAACCCTTTAGCATTCTAGGAGCAAAATTAAACTAGAAAAAGTATGGGGTATTACAATATCTCCCCCTTGGGAACATTTATCCTCGAATGATACCGATTTGATTGAAATACTAGGAAATGACTTAGATGATGAAAGGGGAAGCTTACGAGTTGAATCATGACTGATCATCTAGATTATGAAACTAACGCATCCTCTTAGAATAATATGACTAGATGGGAAGATTGAAAACCATAGAAACTTACCTCTATGGCTGCTAGACTGAATTACTGGCTAAACAGGTTAACTCATACTGTACATTACATTTCAATAGCTACATTCAACCTTCCACTAGGATCTCACTAATAGATAATACATCCATCCATATATATTCGAACATGGCATTCAAGCCTATCTTCATAACCACGTATGCACTTCTAAACAAACACACATGAAAGCATCTTTCTCATATTCTTCAATACCTCCATCAATAACATCATCCAAGCGCTATTCAATTCTTAGGAAGACACTCATAAAATATTCCCAACTAACTAACTTATTATACTTAAAACTTCACCTCAATATTTCTCCATTTATAGACCTACATAAAACAAGCATACAACAATCTTCCCAAACTTAACAAATAGAATTTCAACTAACCATGACATGTATCAAGGACTTGGCCTCAATCTTACTTCACATTTACTATTTTATCTAAGATAAGCCTACAACCACCTTTCATCAACAAGAAAAATTTACTCATCACCATAATCAATACATAAGGAGGGGTCATTGAAAGGTTAGAAGATGAGACCTTAAAGCATGGAAGGATAATATACGTAACTTGACACTTAACTGAGGCCTGAGGAATAGAGAATCAACATCATGGATTCATCAAAGATATCTAAATTAAGGGTATTCATGGCAATAAGATGAATCTCGCTGGTCATTACGAGTGTAGCATGAGTTATGAAAACTGAGCATACTATAAAGCATGAGTACATGAGTCATGAGCTATATGACCTGATTTTGGAGTTCATAAATTCCTGGAACATGATTTGTATTGTTGAACGGCCTAGAGCTCCTCATACTAGGGACTAGGACAGTACACAACTTTCTATGATATGTATGAACAAAACTATGATCATGGGGCTGACACGTAAGGCATGGTTAGATATCGTGATGACTAAAGTACTAATATTGAAATAAGAATGAGCCGAGTATCTTCCTCCTACAAGGGCAACACTACTAGAATTTTGAGAATCTGACTTGGTTACTTATCTTATCATCTCCCCTTAGCTTTAAGCTATCAGTCTAAGTCTGTAAACCAATAAGTAAACTCTAATCTAAACTGCAATAACTTTACTCTAGATTCTGGGGTATAATCAATACACATAAAACTAAACTTAGCCCGAAAGACTACACCTTAAATTGTAAAACCCACTGCTAATACTTTATTCTAAGATACAACTCTATCTTTCTATGTCCCCAATATTTATCATTTAATAAATTGAACACTTACTACCTTAGAATCTTCAGGAGTATTACCATATTATGAGTTCACACCAACTAGTTCTTCAGCTCTACTTTCTATTAGCTCAATCTTCAAAAAAACTCAATTTAGGTTCCAACACTAAACACGGATATCTTCAACCCTTAATGAACCATACTACTTCTGTCATAGCCTACCAATATTGTATCTCCAAACTTACATCTCTAGACCATGAGAATCTAGACCATAACAAAAGTCTCAACACTATCCATCAAAACCCCTTAACTTGGTAATTTAGAACACCATATACCATCTAACTAGTCTTTCTCCACTTAAAAACTCAACGGTACTACTAGCCACACAAAATATGTCCTAATCCTCGAAAATAACGTTACCCCATATTACCTTGGTCATACTTCTACATCATTCATATAATATCAGACTTGATTACAAATCAAGTAAACTTAAGTGCTTACATACACTGTTCAAGCCTATTAGATCACTTCCATAAAACTAACATTCATAACACATCAATCATATTATCCACCTTGATCACCATTTACTATTCAAACTTAGTGTCTAGTTCTAGATATGATGAACCACAACTTCACATAATATTCTTACATGCCAAACATCTTAAAACATTAGTCCGCTAAAACTTCATAACAGTAAGGATCAATCACAATCCTATGATCTATCTTATTTAAAATCTAATAACACATCCTTCTTCTACACATCATTACTAGCTACCCTTTTTCTACCGCTAAACTTAGTTCATAGCTTTATAAGTTTCAACTAAACTCCCTCTGGCAATTTCAAGGATGCCTAAATTAACAACACTCATCCACCAAGTACCTTAATCAATAACCGATACTTTTATTGGATAAAAAACACCGTCCACAACTCTTTTCATACTCCAAGCAACAATAATTTACCTTCACTAATGATTTATTCTATACCTTCTACTAAATAAACACACAAGAAAATATCATTTTATTACTAACTCAATCTTATACAAAAAGATTCAGCTATACATATATTCAAGAAATCGCCCTTAGCACTTTTTTTCCACTACACCTCGAAATCCCTAGTTCTAACTAACATAAGAACAACAAGCTGAACAATAAGTTACTAGTGAATCGAAATAGGCCTCAGACGGCTTTACTAGACTTTGATTTTGTGTTTTGAATAAGAAAATGAGATGAGTAACAAAGAAGCTATGCTAGTGAATTGAAAGATCCCCACAAAGCTTCACTAGACTTTGAATTTCAACAACACAATGATAATAAGATTACAAGAGATGGAAACTTGACACACAATATTCAATGATCTAAAAATACACATCCTACTCTATTTTAACTGAATAGCTCATAAGAATGAGGACATAACTTTAACCTTGAGGGACTTATAACACATTAGAAGGCTCTTCTCAAGCCACTTTGTGAGACTTCAAAAACTTCTGCTAGTAAATCTGAGAGCATTATCTGGGGAGGGACTGAAACTTGCCGATCATGTTACCTCAAGAACAGTACATAGATAGAGAAGTATAAATTATCATTATGGATTTTGAGAAGGAATCTAAAATCACACCTGACTTGGTCTTAGTGCATGACTTTCCATGAACATGAATAAAGCCTTTCAAACTTTGGAACTTAAAAGAACTGATGGGATACTTTCTAGCCACCTTATAATCCATAACTATCAGAGGAGACTTTCTAAGAAAGCACTAGCAGTAAAGGTTTAAGCATGATTATTTTTGATATCTTGAAAATAAGGCAGAGATAGCCCAAATAGGGTAAGATGAGGATCTGTATAAAATTCATAGAGACCCTTTCTATAGCACAATTTGATACTCGAAAGAATAGAAACATTTCCTAAATGCCTTGTAGCCTCTCGAAGAAAAGTACAGATATCTCCATACCATTCCGTAAGACTCTACTAGACACAACTTCATAGACACCCTAGGACACTTGAACTATATGCTCTGATACCAAGTTTGTAACGCTCCAAAAATGGGTTTCGAGACGTCAGATGATGATTAGGGTCATAAATTATCCCAAGCTAACCCTTCTACTAGCATACTTATAAGAAATTAAATAAAATACATAAATCTGAGAAAAATCAACGAAAACATAAAACTTCTCTAAACTTGATCAATATAAATTTGAATTTATAAGATTACAACTCTGCTTTTGACAACAAAATTGAAATAAAATACATTAACACTATTAACTGTCTATGAAGCCTCTACTAGTACTGACTATAGGTAGCTAGGTCATGACTCCCAACTATCCCAAATCAATACGATTGATTAAAGAAAATACAATACTTCTCAAACTATATAATTGACTCGAGCCCTTGAATCAAAAGGACTCATCACTTACTAACTAACTGAATTTGGTGTATGCTCTATAAATTGTACCTACATAATGAGATAATGTAGCACATAGACATGTATGTGGATCAGTACTTTGAGGATGTACTGAGTATGTGGAGGTGCATTCAATAGTTAAATAATATCATTAATCTTTATAGAAATCATACATGTTGATATAAATAACTCACATAGCTTGAGCAAAAACTAAAATTTAAATCTCATAAATCATGAATAAGGAAGCACGTAGTAGAAATCTCATGAGTCATTACACCTTATTCTAAAATATGTACCCTGTTCTTATTCTCAAATCTTGTCAACTGGAGAAAATCTTAAAATAATAACTTTCAGAATACACTTTGATCTTATGAAAATAAGGGACTTCTTTTGAAATATAAGAATTATAGCACTTTAGGAAACTTAGGACTTGGGACTTAAAGACTTGGCGACTTTAAGACTATAACACTTTTAGAGACTTTCGGACTTAAACTTTGGAAATCTTAAAATATTAACTTTCAAATTATATACTAAGATTTTAAATCTATAAACTATTTAAAGATAGTGGTCTTCTTTAGGAGGTCCTTCTAACCAACATAAATCATGTGAGCTGGCATGGAGTCCAATGTCTTACCCATATTAGGGAGAGTTGTTCTACCCTTGCCATCGAAATAGAACCTTAACTTTAGTGATCGCTATCTTAACCCACTTGGGACAAATCAGAAACCTAGCAGGGCACATAGTTCTGGGGCATGAGACGTTGAAATCATACCCAACTCAGTGTTAAATACTACTCACATACTTAGGCTCATAACTTTTAGGAAATCCACCTTAAAAAGCATAAGGGTTTATAATAAAAATCAATTATGCTTTTCTTTGCTATAAATTATGAACTATATGAATAATGTTTATTCCTTATCTTATCTTAGGATCAAAAGATCAAATCTTGCTTATCAAAGCATGCTAAATATAAGCTTCTTGAAATATAAAAACTCAGTCTTAGGGATTAAAGCTCATGCTTCAAAATCATGTCAAGACATCTCAAAATTCATGCTTGATAACATAAACATTCGTAAATCATATTAAAATCTAAAAATTTCAGCAATGCTCATGAAAATATAAGAAAATTCATGAAATTTATCTTCAACCGCTCTCAAAAAACTTAAAATCTTATAAACAGTGATAATGGGTATGAATCCCAATTTAGAACTCATATATAAACATTAAAAATCATAAAAAAATATCTAACTCAATATGTTTCTTGAAAATACTTCAATACCATCAAAACAACAAGATCAAAAATCTCTATATCATACTTAAACTAACTTCAAAAATCTAGAAAATTGTGTTACGCGCATAAATACATGAAAATAGTCATGCAATTCAATATTCAATCACTTGTAAACTCATAATCTTCAAACAGTATAAATTGGGTATAAACCCTAACTTCAATTTCCTGAAAATCACATAAATTTAGTAATTTATAAGTTAAAATATTTTTTGGGCACAAGGACAAAAGGATTATTCTTTTTGAAACCCCACATACCTTAATAGTTTCGATTTGATGAATTGAATGTAAAAGCTTGAACTTTGAATCATTTGGAGATGATATTGATATCATTCTTGAAGTTCTTAGATTAGAAACCCTAAATTCTTGATCTTTTTGTTGAAGAGAAGAATATGAAATTGATGATTCTTGAGAGAATTGATTAGGATTGTTCTTGAGGGAAAGATTAAAGAATAGGGGCAAATAATGTCCCAATTAAGGCCTTAGTTAGTGTTTTTACGACCTTGGTTGAGATGATAAAAGACCCTATTGGCCCTCATTAATTTAAAGTGGAAATTCATAACCTGCATCTCAATTTTTCCCTTTAGCGCACGCGCTACCATTGCGACAGCTTACTGCTTTACACTAAAATAATTATAACTTTTCGCTTAGGTATCATATTTTTAAAAAATTAGTATCGTTGGAAAGATAATTCAATAATCTAAAATTTGGTGGATCTTGGGATGGAAAACTCTATGTATTTAAAAAGTTATACACATTTAAAGTAGACCCTTATAGGATTGAATGTCAATTTTTGGACGAATCTAATGTTCTTAGCTCCACTTGGCTCTAAGTGACTTCTATCAATATTATTCAACTAATAAGGACCTCACATACTTATGATTAAATTCATGATACAAGAATTTGAATTATGGATCAAGAGTATGGCAATTACACCTTCACCGTGATGCGGTGAAATCTCATTAAGCTATTGGAAAAGGATGAGTGCGAATTTTCACTCTGGAGCGACGCGGTGCTTCACGCTGCGCCACTAGAAATTGAAAATTGGGAATTTGGACCTCTCTACGATGTGCTAATATCACGGAGGTCCACTAAAATTTGACGATGTTATTTTGGCATCCACCGTAATGCGGTGCGTGCCCATGTGGGACACTACATTACTAAAAAAGCTCTAACTTCTTCACCGAGTGCCGAAATTAGGCGAATTTGATATTAATGGAAAGCTTATACAATTTTCTACACAATGACAGGTATAAATCTGGAAAACATCACATGTAACAAAATATATCCATTTTTGAATCAACCCATTGGCATTCTAAGAGCAAAATTAAGCTAGAAATAGTATGGGGTATTACATCCTATCTCCCTCAGAAAACATTGAATTCCTATGTTTTGTGTACTCTTCCTCATAATGTAAATACTTCTTTAATGCAGCTTGAGCTTTCTACATTCTATTTTTTGTAGAAGGATAAGCTTAAAATAGATCTTCTTTGAACCTCCAAATCTCTTTCTATGATAATCAATTGTTTAAATATGTCCCCAAAATATTCCCTATGTTATTTTGATAGAAAACATTATGCTCTTCATATTCTTCTGTAGAGTAAAGAATATATCATCAGAACTAGTAACTTTCTGTTAGTCCCTCACAACTTGAGTAAAATCAGTAGCTTTATTTTAGAATTTTAGAAATCTATAAGGCCTAATAAAGTGTGAAGCTTATCTACCACAAGTTAGAAGCAAAGGAATATGGTCAGAGTCTATTTTAGATAAATATTCTATCTCTACATTCCTAAACATGCCTAACAATTCCTGATTGATCAACATTCTATAAAGCCTTTTAAAAATATTATCTTCAACAGCTTTTCCGTTCCACAAAAGGACTTCCTTTAAACTCGATCTCAAAAAGATCACAATAATTTACACAAAAATCAATGTCTCCATATTGTTGTGGATAAATAGGCAACCCCCAATCTTTTCCTCCTCATTTAAGATAACATTGAACTCATCTCCTATCACCCATAGTTCATTCATATTGTGACTCAACAGGAAAATATCATTCCACAAACTCAACCTCTTAAAAATATCACATTTTGTATAAACTATAGTAATGATATTGTCCTTCCACCTAAAAAAGTCTATTGAGTGGTCAATTGTTGTTCAAAGTTGGATTATATTTTAATTTGGATATCCTCTAGTACAAAAATTTAAATCTTTCTATTTTGATTGTAGTTTCCATATTGCATCCCTAACCTCCTCTTACATTTTTAAATATGACAAGGCTCTTTAAAAAAATGCTCTGTCAAGTCTATTGGATAGAATGTTTGATATCTCCGCAACATTTCAACTCTATGAAATGCATGTAGAGTTATCATAGACCCAACGTTCCAGAAAAGAGTTGTGTAACTCATTTTGAAATTGATTCACCTCTCTTTTAGGAACCACCCTAGTTGGTCTACTGCAATCAAATTTATTCCTTGTTTTCTTTACTTTTACTTTTGTGGTGTTGGATAAATGCATGCATCTTATAGAGCCAATTGCAAATTACCTTGATTTTTCCCTTCACCATGATGTTCTATTGCTTCCTCATATTTTGTTACTGTCTTGTCAGTTTCAACTGAACACACTAATGATTCCTAAATTTGATAGAAACTAAATCATGCCGGAATTTATTTGAAGAGACCTGCTTTTATGGAACCACCTCTTGGGAATCTAATATGTCCACACTCAACTCCTTACCTTTAGGATGAACATCTTTCTTGTATGAAATTTGATGTGTACTTGACATCTTTTATTGATTTGCACCATACAAAAGTAATTTATCTTTTCTCGAGGCATTTATCTGTAATGATCGATGAAATTTTGTTTCTACTAAAGCCTACAAAAGTTGTTGAGAATTTGTAGTAACATCATGTTATTTCACCCCTTCTTCTTTTTTTCTTTGTAATCTTTGTTGAAAAATCTCCTTCCAATTTTGTTTCCCACTCTCATTATTTTTTTCTTCAATAACTTGAAGGTCTAGTTTTTGTTTTTTTTAGTTCCTCACATCAGTGTCCCTTAAATTATTCATCTCAATAACCTGTTATTGTTGGCTATCTCTTTTGCTTATATCTTTAATAGGTACTTATGGAGAATTCTTTGCCTCGACATTTAGTCTTATTTTTCTTTAAGCACCCTCTATCTTGACATAGTTTCATTTTTTCCTTATACAATTATTTAGTTTTCTTTAAGAACCCTCTATCTTAATATAGTTTCATTATTTCCTTCTACAATTGTTCAGTAAAATCTTGTTTCTCCTTCTCTGCCTGCTCGCCCTCATTTTTATCACCACACTGTGAACTTTGAAAAGACTCATGCACCCAGCTCTTTGTGCTATTATTTCCATCTTTTCCTTTGTTGAATTTGCACTAAATCTGTCTAATTCCACATGCTCTTATCACGATCAAAATTATGAATTATGCAAGCACCTGCCTGACCCCACTCTATATAGTAGAATCCTAACTATCCAACCATGCATTTAGCGTGAAAGTTAAAACAATCATATTTCAACAATATAATCTAGTCATCAATAGTCAATCCCCAGAAAACTAGCCTAAATCGGTAAAAGAGCACTAGACAAGAAATAGAAGTTTCAAGACCCAGCATCCACGTAAGATCAAAAGGACATAAGCTGTCATAGAGTGATCACTTTCTCTTATAAAGAAACTTCAAGTGACCTGCACCATGGATATGTTCCCTGTTGGAAATATAATAAGTGTGCTATCAGTACAACCACGTATATTGGTAGGCATCATCGGCATACCAAGGTTAGAAATAAATAATATTAATAATAAATAGGAAAAAATCATAGCTTCATTTAAAGTTTTAATTTTTTATTCTCAAATAATGAAATTATTAGCACAACACTTTTCGCATCTCTATGACGTACCTTCCGTTTAACATTTTCATATATCTTTGTCCTTTGACAATCCACACTAACTTACATCATTTAAACCCTCCCTAACTCATTATTCCGGTTTCTACAATTCCTAACCCACTATAGACTTCACTAATTTAGGACATTAAGTCACCCCACAACTGGATCAAATTTCCTTAATGTTCAACTAATGTAATTCACTATAAACTAATAACTACCAAGATACTTACAACATTGCAAACCCTGTGGATAAGGACCCTATGATATACCTCGCCTATACAACATATAATTAGGGGAATAAGTATTACACATGATCTAAGAGGTACCTTGCATTAAATTAATAAAGTCGATCTACTCAAGAAACCAATGACAACGTATAAACATAACTGAATACAATGCATATGAATGAATGTATGTATGTATGCAAGATATGGGCATCATATCCTTCTCTTATTAATCTCATCAACATCAATTTTAGCATCATGAACATCAAGATCAATCTCATTATCATCATCAACTTATCAACAACATCATGACATCATGATTTCAACATCAACATCACAGTCACTAACTCATTATCATTAATGTGTATGAATATGCATATACAATCAACAATAACACAGAGTGTCCAAAGATATTTACAGCACATTAGTTCACATACAAGCACAGAGACATCAATCTTATTTTCATACATATAAATTGGTCCATATGTCTATCATTGTGTACACCCACACACGTGTTTCCAACATCATCCTCCATTTTTTTGTAATACCCCAATCGGGATACTTATACTAAGACCTACTGATCTTACCCTTATTATTCTATGACCCTTATCAAGTTACCCCTTTTGATATGTAACTAGCCACTAGGTTGTCCCTTAAACTATCTTATTCATTCAATTGAACTCGTAGGTCTCTTAAAAAGCAATTAGTTTAGCTATTAACCCTTTTTTATGCATGAACACTTTGTTAACCCTCCTTAATGCAAGTCACAACTATCTAGATTATAAGGAGTAATTTTGATCAAACCCATCTTGCTTCTTATCCTCCCTTTTAATCATACTTAACCTATACCATACTTGTATGTCACGGTGTTCATTTAACTACTCATAATTCTCACAAAATTCAATTCATTTCATGTCACGAATGTCACACCAATAGAGTACCATAACAATTTATAACATTATTAAAGTATAATCAATTTGTATCATTTGCGCCTATCCAAACATCATGTCTGAAAGCCTAATCATAAAAATTTCTGACATTACTATAAATGTTACATGAATAAAGCGCAAATCTATTGCAAATAAACTGTAACTTACCTCATAAATCAAAAATGCGCTACAAAGATCAAAGAGTTATCCTGTATATGCTAAACTTCTTCTCATATCAAGTTCCTGGGTATGCCTCGAAACTGCCTTCGTGAAACTTGACCTTTGAAATCTCATAATTGGGGAGGTAGGGTTTACTTAGAGTGTTTTTAGAGGAAAAGGACAACCTAGGAGTTAAAATAAAAGGTTTCTAAGTGGAAGGTCAAGATAGCAACTATTGGGTTTACTGTAATGGTTGAATTTACCGCTACATTGGTTATTTTACTGATGCATCAATAGGCCGCGAGCCAGCTCAATTTACTTTTAGTTTTTTACCCAATTATGTTGGACCCTTTTCTCCCCATGAATTTAAATCCATCAGGCCTAATAGTAGGACTTTAGTGTTCATAAAAAAAAATTGAAATATTTTTTAGTGTATCAACCTTTTTGGATTGTTACAGTTCTCCTTTAGTAGTTTCTTTGACCCTTCTTGTAAGGACTCAAATTTATTTGATGTGATCATTTTCTCTTTTGTTGGACTATGTTCATATTTATTTAAATTTTCTTCTTCATTGTCGGTATTTTACTTTCAACAACTGTCCAAGCATTAAGGTTACCTATCACTTTGCCACTGGATAATCTCTCACCACATTCACTATATTTTTACTAGCCTCTCTTTTTTTGTTATTATTTCTCAAGTTGGGATTTAATTTCTTGCACCCCTCTTCATTATGCTTTTAAAATTTACACACATTAAAATATTTTGGAAGAGAACTTATTGAATCCTCACAATAATTGTACATTTTGCTCAATAATTTCACATATTACGACCATGTATACAAATTTGGGTAATTCTACAACAAGATTTATTTGTACCTTAACCCTTGCACAGTTGGGCCTGATTTTGTGAATTATGGAAGTATCTAGGTGAAGGAACTTTCCAGTAACAGATGCCAAAGAAAATAAAGATTCCCTAAAAAAATATGTGAGTAGAAGATTAGAGAATGAGACCCATGTCATGGCATGTGCAGTTTCTTCATTAATCTTAAAACTTGGGTCATAAATGAGAGGCCTTCTTAAGAATATCTTTTCTTTTGACATATTACACGTTTTAGACATAATATGAATGAAATACTCCACCAACGCACACCAAATTAATATATGCATGTATCTCAACAACCCGTCTAGCAATTGCATTTAATACCATGCTCTGAAGGAAGGTTAAATGATCAAGATCGGGCCACCCTTGAAAAAAATTTTCCACTATTTCATAATGCAAATATTCATATTTGTTCATCCTAGTAACCTTGACCTCAACCCATTCTACAATAGGCGCTTTATTCTAATACCGAACTGATTTCATTGGAATAAGTTCGAACCATAAATTTTGATTCTAAGACTTTTGAATTAAACACCTTACCATAATCCAAAGGTTTGGATCATGGATAAATAATTTTAGAAGTTGAAGGAAAAGAAGAAGTTTTATATGTCAGGAGAGGGAATTTAGAAAGAGAATTAGAAGTTTGATCTGCCAATAGTGGTGGTTGCTCAAAGGTTTGACCAGCCATTAGGGTTTTAGGGAACCTAGGGTTTCTTCATATATAATTTTTATTTTTTCAAGCATGTAAATATAAATTTGATTATGTTATTAATTGACACAACTGAATAACCAAATCAAAAGGAGAAAAAATCAAACCAAATCAAATTTATTTTGATTTGAATTGTATTGCACTTTTCAAAACCAAAAATTGAAAAATTGAAACCAAATAATAGATAATCAAACCAAAAACTGAATGCACACCCATAATTATGAGAGAAACGTCTTTTAAACTCAAGACTATAATCAAGTAACAGACTTTAATTAAGTAAGAGTGTTTTGGACAAAAAAAGATTGTTCAAATGATAAGCACCCTCCACCTCCAATTATAAAGTTATTAGTTCGTGTTAACGTGGGAATTAAAAAATTGAAAATCTTCCAGAGAGATAAAAAAAGGTAATTGTTTAAACACCTACTTCTTTGAAATTCGATTCTTGAAGTTTAAACTTCAGTTGGTCTAAGATTAAAACTGAGCCAAAAATGAATTGGTTTTGATATTTTGTCCCCATAAAAAAGTCTTACTAAAATGGCCTCCATAAGAGGTGGTCATGATTTTTTGGCCCTCTTAATAACTCTTGCCTATAAGGCACGCATTCTAACTATTGCCTATAAAGAAAATGTTTATGAAATTTCAAGCCAATGAACCTGCACAAACTGACTGTAACATCCCATAACATTCTCGACTTAATACCGCCCGTAGTAGCATGCATGTAGAACTTAAAACCTAAAATTTTTCTAAGTGTTGAAAGGACTTATCCATATTTTAAGATCCTAAACTTAAATGATTTTTAAATAAATATTCCTAAACATGAGATATAGATTCTTGAGTTGATTCATGTTCAGAGGTATAAAGAGGATGTCTCGAGAAAGTTTTAGATTTTTCGGATGAGGTTTGGGATGTGTTTGGAATTCAAAAATAGAATATCATCGTGATTGCACCACATTACAACGACTATAGCGATGAGACATCCTTCGCGATGTGGTGGTCCTTCAAAGTGGGATTTAACTGGGATTTTTAATTCCAAAGGGCAGTCTCATCTTTTTCCTATAGCCCCTAGTCATGAAAATAGAAGATTAAAATGTCTATAGGGCATTATTTCCTCAAAATTTATCAGTTTTTCTCATAAAAAAACCCTAACCCTCCCTCAAAGGTCAAAAGTTCAACCTTTGAGTTTAATATTTCCAAGAAACAAGTCAAGATTCAGGTTCCATTCTCCGAACTAAGTAATCTAAGGTATGTGGGGCTATCCTAATCTCATGGGAATGTGTTTTATGAATTTTAACAAGCTTTAAAGTTAATTAAGTATATATATGTATTAATGGGCTTGCATTGTGAAGATAAATTGAGAAAAATACTAATGATCATGGGGTTTCTTTCATAAATCTTGATTTACAATTTTTTATAGAAATTCTTTGAACTTGAAGAGTGATTTTTGAATATGAACTATGAATTCTTTTATCCCATGATGATGTTTATGTACTTTGTACTGCATGAGTTGTGAACTATTTGAGAGCATGACTTAATAGCCTCTTTTTTATTATATGAATTATGTTTAACCAATGTTGGGGCTTGTTATGAACAATGATAATTCCTTGAGTATTAAAGTTTTGATAATCAATATGCGTGTGTTGAATGAATTAAATTCTTTGGATAGTCCTATAAATGAATTAAATGATAAGGTCTATGGAATGATCTGATGTAAATGACTTACAAATCCGGGTATGATGATACCCCATTGTGAATTTCCCTTTAAAGGATAAGAAAATAATTTTTTGTTATCATGATGCATCTTTTCTTATTAGAGGTTAAAACTAGGCTTATAGAGAGTCAAATGGTTACTCGAAGAAAGTACGAGTTGAAAGACTATATGCTGGAAACTGTTATTTGCTGAAATGAGACTTTGGTAACCTGCTATGTGAACTTGTGTACCTTGATTCATGTATTCCCTATTTGGGACTATGGTTAGGATCCCTTCTTTGTGATCTTGTGCACTACCATGATATATTGATTTTATTTGGGATTATGGCACCCTACTTTGTGATCTTGCGTGTCTGTTTTACTGATAACCCTAATCTTTATGGCAAACTTAGTTTGGGGGCTTGGCCGCTGAGTCAAGGGAGGATTCCATATAGCACATGGAATTATAGATTTTAGGGTGTACCATCTAGCTCAGAGGTAAAATAAAGAATGAGTCATGATTTCCAAGAATTGTTTTGACATTCATTAAAGTATTCCCATGTGTTTTTACTTATCTTATGTTCATTGTTTTATAAATTTCTCTCACCTATGTTGCATATAAATGTATTTTGTTTTTGGATTGCTCTACATACCAGTACATTTGTATTGACCCCCCTATATTTCAGGATCCGAGGCTCAATCTCGGGGTCCTACTAAGCTGTAGATTCATCCATTAGAAGTGTATAGTTAGTGAGCCTCCCTTATTTCGGAAGGCCTTGTTTATGGAATATTATTATTTGGTTTTAGATAGATATTGTTTTTGGGCTGTTAGAGATTTTATAGACTGGTATCATGTCATTTGAATGTTATGGACTCTATTTCATATTGGTCAGTTGAATTAAGAGATTGACCATGTTTTTGTTTTGTTAACTTTCTGTATTTCTTTATATTTATGAACGTTGTGCAGATAGCTAAATAGAAAAAGCGCTCGGGACTTCAAGGTTCAAGATGCTCATTGCGGCTAGGGTCTCAGCTCAGGTCATGACACTGACCATCTAGGCAAACATTAGAATCTAGATATGTTGCTAATAAGACACATGTTCTAACTTTTTCCCATAGGACACACGTCCAGGACATTCGTAGACATGAACTAGCTCAATTAACCCAAAGTTTTGCCTTATGAGAAAACATTAGAACTAATATATATTGCTCATAAGGAACACATTCAAAACATTTTAAGCTATTGAACTAGCTAAATTGACACAAGTTTTGCCTCACAGGAAAACATTAGAACTTATTAGGGAGCACAAAAATTCAAGACTAGATATTTTGGGGGATAAATTCATGACAAAACACTTTTTGAGATGCTATATGTAATTAACATACCAAAATAATACCTAACCCAAACCCATTATCCATGCCAAATAGTATACAATATCTAATCATTTTCCTTATAACTGTGATGTCTAAGAAAGTGTAATGACCTTCAGGTCACTTTCCATATTCTTACTTATTTTCACTTTTAGAGCTTTTCCATAGATTCCCCAAGTCATTTATGACTTGATGAAATTGATAGTTCAGTTACGGGGCAGTTCATTTGGTTTTTAGAGTCAATTTCCCATTTAGGAGTCTTCGTCGATCCAAACGGCTGTCGAGTGAAAACTTTAGTAAAATGATTTTGGATACAGATTTTGACTGTTCCAATAGCTCTGGAATATTGAATTTAGGCTAGTTAAACCCTTGGTTTGGATCTTACTACACTGAGCTCATTTAGACCCATTAGTGGAAAAGTTAAAAATCAGAATATATGGGTATGGGACCCTTAAGTGAACTAAATGACCTTGTATGAAAAATCCTACTTCACCAATTCATCCCAAACATTGAATTTAGCGGGGTTACATAGTTTGTTTGTGAAAAACTGAGTCTGGATGAGTCTGGGAGGTCAAAATCAAGTTTTGACCTTGTGGACCCCATTTAAACTCATATAAAAAGGCCCTTTGATCAAATTTTTGGCATTTTCAATTCCTTTTGAACCTTAGAAGACCTATAAATACTTGGTAGATTCAAATTGATTCTTGGCATGAGTTAGAAACTTGTTTAACATATATATATTTGTGATTAACAACAGATCTGAGGTAATAATCATTCGATTTCATACTCTAATTTCTTGAATTTTTGATCAAAACCCCAATTAGTTTAAGGGAATGACTTTAACTCAAATAATCTTAGTTTTTATTATTAAGGGTTATGATTCCCTAATAGTGTATGAACATTGTATTGATCTCGAAAAATTATTTTTCATATGTGGTGACTCACTTGGGAGTTTTTATGTCATTTTTGGACCCAAAGCACAATGGTACAATATGGGTATCAAAATTCTCATACTGATTTGTAGATTGTGTTTATATCTTGGAATCATGAAGAAGCTTCTCGAAAATAAAAAGCAAAGGTTTAGCGATTCGTGGGCTTTCTTTTGATTTGAAATAGGTTAGGCTTACTTCTTGTTTGATTAAGCTATATTTTAGTAAAATTATGATATCTTGTTGAATTGGGAGAGGTTAAAGGTGTTTGATTGATTAAAGGGTTACACTTTGGATTATTTGAATTATTTAGTCCATTTGAACTCATATTTTGGAATACTTGACTTGTAGGCTAGAATCTTAGTTATTTGGACTTCATGTCTCATGGATGGCATAAGAATGCTCTAGGTTCTTTAGTTAGATGAGAGTGAAATTATCACTCATGTTAGGGTTAAGTGTCCCCATTTTGTAAGATCTCGTGTTAAAATGTAGGTAATTTAGTTATTTACAGTATTAAAGATATGTAATTTTTGTTTGTAGTGGTCTAGAACTGTGATAGATCTTGAATTGTTTGACAAATAATGAATAGTCTTTGCTAGTTCACTGGGCATATTTGATCTGTTGCTATTTTAATGGATTTTTAAGGAAATCATCTAGTAGAACTGTTCAGTACTTAGCATTTTATAAGTAAACTAAAAACTCAATAATCTAACACAGTTTCTTAATTCTGTGTAGCCGCATATCGTTTCTCTATAAGCAGCCCTACATGTATGTTGTTTACTGTTAGAATTTCCAAACCTTATGCTCCAGTTAGTGTTTAATCCAACTGGTTGACCTCTTAATTCCCATAGCAGTGGAGACATTGTTTATGGGATCTTGATGTAGAAAGAATGTATCATATAAGTTGGATTTAGTTTTGCTTGTATTAGGATTAAGTTTATTATTTGCCTCATCAGATAAGTAATAAATTTGGTTGTAGACTAAATTATGTTTAATGCTATGAGTTACTATGGATTTTTCTATTAATCAAGATCATGACTATGTTACCATTTGGGCCATTGACTAGACTACATTTCGGGCTTTGGGCTATGATATTATTCATGTTATGCTTTTGTCTAGTGACCAAACCATTGATTATGCTAGAAAGCCCTCTCGTTGCTAATATTGTGAGTCTTGATACTAAGGCTCTAGGAGAGGTATTTATTTATTTCATAAGGGGCTATTTTACTAACCATGTTGAACTCAATAATGCTTTATAATATTCATGCTATATATATTCATACATCAATGGATAAATTATGTTCGACGATGAATAATGAGATGTGAAGGCATTCTCTTTCTTACTTCTCTTTTACTTTAGCCCTTGTGGGCCTTGTTATTTACTTTAGCCCTCGTGGGGCTTGAACTTTACTTTAGCCCTTGTGGGGCTTGTCTTTTATTTATTGGCATTTATTTATATATGTTGATGTTAAGGTGATACTCTATAAGAAGGACAGAGGATATATTGATGTTATGATGATGCCCGACAAGGCCTGGTCTAAGGTAGATATATGCACCTCAATGTTATTATCCGGGCTTATTTAGCTATGTTTTGAGGACTTCTCATGTGCGTAATGTGTTAACAATGATATAATTGAGCATCCAAGTGTTTAAGTACTTAATTACAATGTTTAAGGTGTTGTTCAAACAAGTTTGTACTCAATTTGATCACTTAAAGTTCAAATAAGAAATCTAGTGTTAATAGCTTTAGCTAGGTGTTGTTCTAGTTGATCTCAATGAATACTAATGTGTATAATGAGTTTTAAGGTTATTATTGTGTAATTATGTGTGGAACAACTTGTATATAGTTTTCAAAGTTTAATTAAATCAAACCAAGAGTCAAACAATAGTTGAAGATCAAAATGGGCAAAACTAGTTCTTAGCTTATGTCTCTAGTTCGTCGTCATGGATTTTGTGTTATTTTGAGCTCTAATACGTGGTGTTTGATTATATAGGATTCTTGATGAGTTTATTATGATGATATATTTATGATAAACAAGCTGTAAATCAAGTGGAAATAACACCATAAGGTTTAGGATAAAAGGACAAATGCTTAAGACAAGTTTATATGTCAAAAGGTAAATGCCAGTAAGGGTATGGGAATAGCCCCGCGGCGCGACCCGTACTCCCATATACTAAACCAAGAGGTTTTACACCTACTCCCATGAAATGAGGCTCATAGTGCACAGCTTACTCCCACACGACCAAAATCCTCCTCCTATAAATAAGACACTTAAACACATTGCATAACATCTTGACATCTTTAAAGCTTGGAGAGGGGCTGGAAAACAATTCAATGAGGGTTTTTATTCCTTTACTTTAGTTTATTTATGGATTATATCATGTATTCATTGATCTTGTTTACGATTATGTCCATTAGCGGCTAAAGGCCCCCTTTCTGGGGTTAAGGCCAAGAACATAATTATGATTTCTTTGAATTTATTTGGTTTTGATTGCTTATCATATTTGGTTGTTTATTTATCCTTTTTATAACTATTTTAAGGTGTATCTAAACTAAGAATACGTCTATGGTGTGAGCCCGAGATGAGGAACAAAGGGATATAATGTGGGGGTAAATAGAATAAGGTTCTTATTCTTTTATAAAATAAAGGATTTGAATTAACGTCTAGGACAAAGATATATCTAGAAGACTTATTTGGTTCACTACGGGATGAAATATAAATGCGTTTATCTTAGTTCTAACATCCCCGCTCAATGATGTAATTGTGGGGCTAAGTTAGATAGGTTATTAAATGCTCGAGCGACCATGATCATAAAATCAACCCCATGAATCAAAAACCACGATAAGTAACTTAAACAATGAAGTTTAATAGCATAATATGATTATTCATAGTTCTTTAACCCCGGGTTTCATTCTCATTAATTTTCTAATCCATTTATTTTTCCACATTGTTTACTTTATTTTAGTTTTAATATTTCAACCTCGTTTGACATCCTTTGCACCACTTTAATCTCAATAGTGAACTAGAATTGGCTAGTTGCTTCATATTAGTCCCTTTGGAATAGATACTTGGTTTCTAAAGGGACACTTTACTACTTGGTGATACTACATACACTTACGTGAATGCTTGGGCGCAATAAGTTCTTGGCATCGTTGATAAGGACTATAAATTGGTAACTATTCTAGCATTATTTTTACTTTTCAAATTTCTTTGGCGCTTTATGCTTGGCTTGGTATTGAATTTGCAGGAAATAGGTTTATAGACTAGTAAGCTAGCAAGGGATAGGGAATTGGTTAAACCAATCCCCGAATCTGAGAAATATTTTTATCAATTAAGGAGAGAAGCAGTCCTTCTCCATCATATCCTACAATTCAAGAGGAACAAGACAATCATGCTCTCACGGCTGAAGATCAACCAGCCCATAGGATAGTTCGCGAAGTGGCAATCCCACTTTTGATATGTATGACCTCCCCTTTTCAAAATTATCTATTGGAGTTAAATTTGAGATGAAATAGAACATGGTTCAACTTTTCATCAGTAGTGGACAGTTTATGGGGCTTTCACATGAAGATCCACAAGTCCACCTATGAAATTTCTTAGAGATCAGTGACACATTTAACTTTACGGGTGTGTCAACTAACTATGTTAGGCTGACACTCTTCCCTTTTTCACTATTGGGGGAAGCGAAGAAGTGGTTAAATGCTGAGCTGGTAAGTTTAATCACAACCTGGGATGACTTAGCTCAAAAATTCCTCATCCGATTCTTTCCATCTAGAAAGACTGGGAGACTATAGAGTGAGATTATGAGCTTCAAATAAAAGCCAGATGTGAACTCATAACATGCTTAGGAGAGGTTCAAAGATCTTCTTTGGGATTATCAACATCATCAGCAGTCCAATGAGGTACTACCTCACACTTTTATTAAGACACTTGATCATAACAAAAAATTTTGCTAGATTCAGCTGCAGGTGGTCAAGTGTTGGAATTAACATCTGACAAGATACATACCTTGTTAAACTGAATTGTACAAGGGAATCTTGAGTGGCATGGTGACTCAAGAAGTGCTCTAAAGAAGGTTGCAGGTGTGATGGAGGTAGACCAATTTACTACTATATCAGCTCAAATTATTGTACTACAGAATCAGTTAACTACTCAACTCATCAATATAAAATTGGGGGTTACATAGCCTGCAGCGACAAATATTGCAATTCATCACACAAATACTTGGTATGAGGTTTGTGGAAACAGTGCTCATTATGCAGCTATATGTAGTACAAATACTAAATCAGTGATGTTTGTGGGAAATGCTTAAAGGCCAAAATATGGAAATTCCTGCAATCAAAAGTGGTAGACTCAGCCACCAATCCCATCATGGAACAACCAACAACAATAGTTTTAGTAGCAGCCGGTTCAAGGGAATGAAACAATAACTTAAACTAGCAATATAGAAGAGATGCTAAAAGAAATTCTATTTACTCAAGTAAAGTTGGCAGCAGATATAAAGATCCAGTAGATGGTTACAAAGAACTTGAAGATGCAAATCGTTCAGATGGTAGAAACGTAGAACACTAGGCCTCAAGGTGGTTTTTCAAGTGATATAGAGCCAATTATTAAACAAGTAATGGTAATTACTTTGAGTAGTGGTAAAGACCTCAATGAAGAACCTCTAAAGACCACTAAGGAGGTAGATGCGGAGTTGGTTCCTCAATATGTAGATGACAAAGTTGCTAAAAATTTGAGGAAGTCCAAGTACTCAAAAACCAAAGTTGCTAAACAGGTGAAGGAGAGACCACCACTACCTTTCCCACAGATACTAAGAAAAGCGAATGAGGATGTATGCTTCAAGAATTTCTATGACACATTTAGAGATCTTCACATTAACCTCCCTCTTCTATATGTTTTGTATGGAATGCTCAAATACGCTAAGTACTTAAAGGATGTGGTCACTAACAAAGTTAAGATATAGGATGTTGAGATAGTAGCACTTACTGAGTAGTATAATTCTGTGGTGATGCAGAAGATGCCCAAAGAGCTCAAAGATCCTGGCAGTTTCACGCTTCCTATTCAAATTATTAATAGTGAGGTGGTTTACACACTTAGCAATTTGTGGGCAAGCATTAATTTAATGCCTCTCTCCTTGTTCAATACTTTAGGCTTGGGAAGGCCGAGACCTAGCTCTGTGATACTCCAATTGGCTACCATTCTGAAGGAATCATAGAGTATATTCTCATCAAGGTTGGTAAGTTTATTATTCCTGGTGATTTTATTTTTTTAGTTTTTTAGGCAGATGAAAGAGTGTTGGTCATATTGGGATGTCCATTCTTGGCAATGTGAGGAGCATTGATAGATGTAAGATAGAGCACGCAAATAATGAGGCTAGATAATGAAGGGGAAGTTTTCAAAGTTTACAAACCACTCAACCCACTATCCCACTACAAAGATTTCTGCATGATTACAGTGATTGAAAGGATGAGTGTGAGGTGGTGGAGTTTAGTCCACCAAAGACCTCTTTAAACTTCTTCATTGAGCTGCCCAAGCCATAACTACCCCTGCCTGAAATAATGTAGATTAATGAGCCTGAAAAGGCTATTATTGAGAGAACTATTGACCTTGAGAGTTCACACTCAAGAGGTAATAAATGAATAATAATATGGCCTTTATGAAGGAGGAAAATGAATGAAGGAAAATGGATCATTTAAAGATTGGGTCGTGTCGTGACACTAAATCAGGCGCTGCTTAAGAGGCAAGACAAGTTAAGGTATGTTTTATTTTTAGTATTTTAGTTTTTACTTCACTAGTTTTTATTTTTGTAGAGTCACAGGTTAATGGGAAGTTTGAGTATCGAAAAACCTGAGCTAAGAAGCATAGCGAAGACTAAGTGTGGTGTCCTTAGACCTTCTTAATGTATAAACATGCTACAAGCTAGGACTACAGGTCTCGAGGAGTATTTCTATCTCTAATTTTAAGTACACTCTAGGGACAAAGTAAATTTTTAAGTATAGGGTGGAGAAATTCCCATTTTTATAAGTAACTTTTTAAAATATTGCGTCAGGAATAAGTAAGATATTTTTGTTAGCGCTATATTTGACTGCGTGATGCAAGTGTTTTGGTTGTAAAAGCATGTTTATTATATGAATTACTACTTTTGAGACTCCTGGGCTCAGGATTATGACTTTTGTACTTGTCGACTTAATGATTGAATTTATGTGATTGTTTGGATGAGAGCCTATAAGGATCCTACTTGAGTTGAGCATGTGCCATGTGTGTGTGAGGGTGTTTGTATATTACTTGTTATACTTGATAACTAGAACTTGCATTAATGTGTGCAAAGAGAAATAAATAGTGTGGGTTTAGGAGATGATATAGGCATTTCTTTGATTGCATTCAAGTAGGACAGAGGTAAAAGTGAAGCCGCAAAGTAGTACATATTGGTGTATGCAATTTATGTGTTGTGGTTTGGAGCTAGAGAAATTTGTGCTCAAGAAATTTTTATTTTTAGCCCTGTTATGTGGCAATGAACCTATTCGGGCCCTGTTCCTCCTTGGAAATTAGGAACCTTAACTAAGACAAATTGCTTAAGTTGAGGGTGGCTATCGTAACTGTACGTAATGTAAAGTGGGTGTGAAAAAAGGTAAAATTGAATTATGAATGAATAGAAAATACTCCCACTATAGTGTATGTGAATAAGCTTAATGAGATCGGGCAATCAAAAGATAGGGGTAGACAAATGTTGTGTAAATAAGTTGTTAAAGGTGAGTTGATTGTACAATGTAATGTATTAAAGCGCTTAGGGAAGATAGTGATGATTCTTGGCCAAAATAGTTTCTGCCCGTCCCTTAGCCTACATTATAGCCCATAAAGACCTACTTGAGCTAAGCTTAATCATTCTGGTATTAATGGAGTACTACACTAAGGAAAAGCCTATTTTTTATCTTGTGTAATTTGTGAATTCTTTGTGAGAGGGAGCACTTGTTTCTTATACCCATTCTTTCATAAATATTGCATCTATGTGTTTATTTATGGGTAACTCTCTTATTGTGATGGCACACATTTACTGATAGTTGGTTGATTTGTATGATGTCTTTTATTGGACAATATGCATGAGTTTGGAAACGTGGTGAGTCAATTCTTGAGGCTAGGATATTTTGGAATAGTATTCTTGAACTGTTATTTGTGTTTGTCACATGCTTAGTGTAGAAACTTGCATTTTGTGTAGTCATTGTAGTACTAGATTGAATGCTTTTCTCATAGTAGAAGCGTAGAGTCTCCTCTTCTTATGATGCTTAGAGTAAATATTTGTTCGAGGACGAACAATGATTTAAGTGTGGGATGGTGATCTTAGGTGGATTTATGTACCTTAGTATTATCATCCAAACTTGTTTATATTTGATTTGAGGACTTCTTATGTGTTTAATTTGTTAACAATTATATAATCGATCATCCAAGTGTTTAAGTACCCAATTACAATGTTTAAGGTGTAGTTCAAACACGTTTATACTTAATTTGATCACTTAAAGTTCAAATGAGAAAACTAGTGTTACTAGCTTGAGCTAGGTGTTGTTCTAGTTGATATCGATGAATTCTAATGCGTATAATGAGATCCTAAGGTTATTATTGTATAATTATATGTAGAATAAAGTTTTTTAATGTTCAAAGTTTAATTGAATCAAGCAAAGAGTCAAACAATAGTTGAAGATCAAAATAGGCAAATCTAGTTCTTTGCTTAAGTTTCAAGTTCGTCATCGAGGATGTTGTATGGTTTTGAGATCTAATACGTGGTGTTTGATGCCATAGAATGCTTGATGAGTTGATTATGATGATATATGGATGATGAACAAGCTGGAAATATGTGGAAATAACACCACAAGGCTTGGGATGGAAGGACAAATGCTTAAGACAAGTTTAAACATCATAAGGTGAATTCCAGTGAGGGTATGGAAATAGTCCCATGATGAGACCCCTACTCCTATGATTGGCCCACATGGCGCGACCCATAATCCCATGGAATGAGGCTCGTGGCATACACCTTACTCCCACATGGTCAAAAATCCTCCTCCTATAAATAGGACACTTAAACACATCGCAAAATACCTTGGACATCTTTAAAACCTGGAGAGGGGATGGAAAATATCTCAATTAGGGTTTTTCTTATTTTACTTTAGTTTATTTATGGATTATATCATGTATTCATTGATATTGATTACAATTATATCCATTAGTGGCTAAAAGCCCCCTTTCTAGGGTTAAGGCCAAGAACATGATTGCGATTGCTTTGAATTGATTTGGTTTTGATTTTTTATCATATTTGGTTGTTTATTTATTCTTGTTATAACTATTTTAAGCAGTATATAACCTTATAATATATCTATTGTCGTCTTGTGAGTGCGAGAGGAGGAACAGGAGGATAAAACGTGGGGTAAATAGAGTAAGGTTCTTATTCTTTTATAAAATAAGGGATTTGAATTAGCATTTTGGATAGATATTTACTTAAAAGCCTAGTTTGGTTTAATACAGAATTAAATATAAATGTGTTTATCTTAGTTCTCACATCTCCGCTCAACGATGTAGCTATGGGGCTAAGTTAGATAGGTTATTAGAGGCTCGAAAGACCATAGTCATAAAATCAACCCCATGAATAATTAACCAAGATAAGTAACTTAACCAAAGTAGTTCAGCATAGTATGATTGTTCATAGTGCTTTAACCCCGGGTTTCATTCTTATTGATTGTCTAAGCCATTTATTTTTTTGTGTTGTTTACTTTACTTTAGTTTTCAAATTCCAAACTCGTTTGATTTCCTTTGCACCACTTAAATCTCAATAGTGAACTAGAATTGCATAGTTGCTTAACACTAGTCCCTGTGGCATTGATACTTGGCTTCTAAAGGGCCATTTTACTACTTGGTGAGATCACGTACACTTGTATGTGTGCTTGGACAAAATAAGTACGGAGGATGTATTTATGTTATGATGGTGCCCAGTTCAATTTCGGGGGATATGTTGGTGATATTCATACCTGATTTGAGTCTGGGGGATATATTGGTAATATTGATACCTGGTTCAATTCTGGAGGATATAATAGTGATATTACTACCCGATTCGAGTCCAGGGATATGTTGATATTGATATGTATGATAAATATATATATATCTGCATGAGAAATGAGGGTTTGATGTTAACCTTAGGTCTTCGGTTGTGGATCACTAGTGTTAAATACTTTTAAAGTGGAGTAGTCAATGCTTAATCATAACTAGGGATTGTAATGTTTATTGATTTAGTAATGAATAAGACTAGTTGGCAAGTGGAATATAGTTGTAAAATAAGGATCTACCTAGTGACTAATGTTAGTATTATATAATGGTTAATGAAGGAATATTGGCCAATAGAATAAGCTATGTGGTGACTAGTTGACTATGATATGATTATATGATTTGTTGACTTAAGGGTAATGGGAAAGGTAAAGACCTTTGTATTGTAATATTTGTTAGTTAGTAAATATGGATAAACTCATGGCTAATGATGATAATACGGAAAAAGGACATACGGTCGAGGTTGTTGCCTAATGAAAGATGAGAAAGTGTTCGATTGTGATAAATGTTGAATATGGCCAAATAATGTTGAGTTTTGGATACGTTGTTGGTTATGTATATATTGTTATTATTTCCTTAGACGTACTCACCGATGGTATAGGACATCGTGATAGGTTCCTTTACATAATGCACTAGTTGGTATATGGGCGCCAACTTTGTATTTGTGTTTCTTGTGAATGTGTTCGTGTTGTTTTATGATTTTAAATTATTTATTTTTTAAGCATGAGTGTATTGACATGTAATGATGTGTTATGATATATTATTATTCTGGTTTATTAATTATATTATATATAGTAATGATGGGGACAATTTAGGTTTGATTTTGTACCTTGACTTAGATATGTTGATCTTGCATTGTATCATCTTTATTTCATGACTAAGCTCAGTTGACCGATGATGCCTACTAAGTACCCATTGTTTGGTTACTCATACTAACTTCTATACCTTTTTGGTGCAGATCTGAGTACTGGCCTCTATTGTTGAGTTGAGTTTGTGCAGTATTGAAATTCTGGAGATAGGGTGAGCTCTTAGAGTTTTGAGTTACCTATTTCCCTTTATCTTAGATTAAGTCTTTTGTATTCAATACAAATGTATTGACTATTTAAGATTTTTTTATTATATTTCCATTTCTACCATACTTAGGTGCTCTTAATTTGATATTAATAGGAGGTGGGATTGGTATTCGTATTTGACTATCTTTTTATAGTGGAACACTGTTTATGAAAAACTTGTGTCCATTTATTTTGTCTTATGTTGGGCATTTCTTAACTAGTTAACCCATTGCGTCAGCTCTGGATCAGGGTGTTCGCTTACCTACCGAAAGGATTTGGTAGGTGCCCTTATGACTTGTTAATCCGCCTATGAAAAATTAGTATCAGATCCTAGGTTTCACCGATATTGTTGGTACAAAAGCAAGTGTCTAATAGATTCATGTGGATCGGAACATTAACATCCATTTCCTATCTTCGAGAGGCTATGTGACATTCATAGGAGTACTTAGTTTTTACATTCATATCATGCTAAGAGTATGAGTTGGTTTGAAGTATATTTTCTTGACTTTACTCTTTTATAGATATAAAGAAGACGTGCTACCTCTATGTGAGATGAGGGTCCCAAGATTGGGCCCAGCAATACTGCTTTTATTTGTAAATGACCTAGAGGTCAAGGAAAGCCTCATGATGTGTCCCTAGCTAGGGGCCAGAATAGACTACCTTCCTTGGACCATATCATCATATAGAATACCAATTGGCTTTTTCACTATCCTATCTGCCATCAGTAGTCTCATGGTGGTTGTGTGGGATGTCTCAACCCCAACTATTTGAATAATGTTAATGGCAAGAGGTAGATACTAGCACCCAAATCACATAATGCTCGAGTGAAGTTAAAAGATCCACTGGTGCAAGGTATTGTGAAAGTACGAGGATACTCCTTCTTCTCTACCAATGATCTAGTAGCTACAGCACTGCAATGATGAATATTGTCGACTGGCTAATAACTGACTGATCTCTTCTTAGCGATTAAATCTTTTATGAATTTTGCATATCCTAGCATTTGCTTTAATGCCTTTACAAGTGGGATATTGACTGGCAGTTCCTTCAACATAGATAAAAAAAAATTGTTACTTACCCTCTTCATGCTTCTTTTTCAACCTTTGAAGAAAAAGAGCATAAGGTCTTGAGATAGACTTCAAAACAGGCTTCTCGACCTTTTCTTTTCCTTTATCTTGCTTTCTACTACTATCCATATCAACAAAATCATCATCATTCTTTTGTTCATCAATAGTGGGTACAAGTGGGTCTGTGGTGGTTTTACCACTCAAAGTGGTAATGGCATGGAAGTGACTATCACTATTTGGATTTACCACTGTGTTAGTAGGAAGAGTTGTAGGCTACCTTTGATTTACTGTGGCTGACATCTAACCAAATTTTAGCTCCAACTATTTGATTGAGTTAGCATGTGACTCAATTTTTTAATTTAGCCCAGATAGATTGGCCTTAATCTCCTTAAGACAACTTTCTTGTCCTTTGACTAATTTTGACAAAAGTCCCTCCATTCTGGATTTTGAATCACAACTACCTGGTGAAACATATTTTTCACTATTCTCCTTGTAGTTAGTTATCCGCAACCAATCACCATCTCTCTCACTACTTCTGTCTTTGTATCTGCCATTATCATAGTTTTTAACTTGATTTCCTTGCTCTTTGGCTCGTAAATCCGACAACCTATGATCAAGATACTTCGCTTCCTCTTCAAATTAAATCTTAAAAGTTCTAGAAGTAGATCCTTGTGTTGCAACTACATTCACTTTCTAAGCACATATTATTGCGAATTGTTTTGTATGCAGCCTAATATCTGTTCGAAGCCGTGCTACCAAATCCTGGCCAATTACATAACCATTATTGCTCCAATAGCATATGTATCTGTACCACTCTCAATATCTCTAGTATGCGAACCTTTATTAGTCACTGAAATATCATCAAGCATATTCTGCGCAGTATCCCACCGAAGATGCATGAATGCACATCCCAAAATTATATCTACCATTGCTCTAGAACTGACATTCAGTGATTTGCAGAAGATTTTTAACAAGTTGGACCCTATGATTCTGTGATTAGGTACCATGCTTATCTTCTTCTTGAATCTAAACCATGCCTTATACATGGATTCTGCAGGTAACTGCCTGAAATTATAAATTTCATCTTCAATTGTAGCATCCTTGCAGGAGGCAAAAATCTATTCAAAAATTGTCTACGAAAATTATATCATGTAGTGATGGAACCTCTTGAATGTTTCCCTAACCATAGTGAAGCTTCACCTTTCAATGAAAATAGGAATAACCTCAACCTAAAAGCTTCCTGATCCACCCCCAGAATAGTATATGACGTGCAGATCCTAGTAAAATTTGAAAGATGCATGTTCACATCATCAGTAGGTTATCCCAAAACCACACCCATCAAATTAAACAATTAGATCATAGCGCTATTAATATCAAACTTCACATTGGGGGATAAAGCAGGAGGAAAGTTGGCTCCTGTTTCAGTAGGTTCAACATAACCCATATCCTCTTCATCATTGTATGGGTGTAGCTGCTGATATAAAGGAATAAATAGAGCTCTGCCTGTCTAAACTCTATCTAGATTCTCGGCTACCTACCTTGGCCTGTCTAGTTGTAACGCCCCAATTTTTTATAACCAAAATACCACACAGTGCTCATAACCCTAAAGGAGCAAAAGATAATTCTCTTCTGAAATCTATACGTGAGCACTGCATATTATAGGTAATTAATACGTAAAATTGGTGAAAACTTACCATAAGATTCAAAACATCTAAAATACTCAAAACTAAAAATTGAATACTGATACATTTGTTTGAAAAGCTTCTAAACTATCTGAATTATGGAGTTGATGGGACATATCCCCAACTAACTCTATCTACTGAAAATAAACCAAATCTAATGCAATAATAAAATACGGATCATCCTCGAATGAAGTGGACTCATTTCTACGTCTACTGTTGCTAAGTCTAGACTGCTATGGGTGCTCTGGATCCCGTACTCTGAACCTATGGTATAAGACACCATAGCACAGGAAAGTATGCATCAGTACTTTGAATTGTACGGGTATGCTAGATAAGGTAAGGCTGAATGTAAGGGCTTATGCGTGAACATTATTTAACTGAATAACATGAGAATACTGAATGGGGGTATATGCATGAACGCACAAACCAAAACTGGAATTGCAGTAACACTGAATACAAACTCTAAATACTGGTTTTTGAATACTGACGTACTAATGACTGGGTCTACTAATACTGATATCTTAGGTTACTAACATTATAATACTGAATAACTGAATCAACTTATATTAATAACTGAATTCTAATCTTGTTACTATCGACTGACTAAATTTGAGATCAGACCTCTCTAATGGATAATCTCTGAATCTACTAATAATGATAAGGAATGATTGTATCTGTGATCATACCTATCTATTGAAAGATCTTTGGATCTATTGGTACTGATACTAATTAACTTTATGTGACACCAGGCCGATTTAGTGGGTGGTTTATAAATCTACAGAACTATCTAAGTTCCTTACTGAGATGGGTGACTATATCTAACAGTCCTGATTTCTGAGTTCTACTCTCAAGATTGATACTGAAACTGCAATTGTGGGAGTTCTTACTTAACCGGCATGCCCCCAATCTGAATTAGTGGGGTTTAATCTGTAACCCCAGCTGGAAGGGTGTCAATATCTGTTATGGTCAAGCCTCTCTGACGGATTACCCTGAATAGGAAGTCAAGCCTAAGGCAGTATGATAGTCAAGCCTTAGTCAACAGGTGACTACTAGTACTGCGCTGGCTATGCAGTTCTGGAGTTCACGGATTTCTGCTAATGACTCTACCTCTCTAATGGGGAGTTGTCATCCCTGAACTCGCTCAGATCTAGTTACTACTCCAAACTAAAGGACTCTAAATTGATTCTTAACTGAACTTAAACAGAGCTAAATCTATTACTATTCATATTTCTTTACTGATCTGACTTAGTTCACTTGGTTTCGTTAATTAACGGAATGCCACTTGGATTTTATTATCTAGATAAATGCTACTGAATTCTTCTTACCCTACTGAGTCTCACTGAAGTCTTAGCTGAATACTAAATACTATTGAATACTTATTACTTCTGAATACTATTGAGTTGGAACTAAATACTAAGTTGGATTAGACTAATACTGAGACTAGATTGCACTTATGCTGAGATCACTGAATTTCCTTAAGTTCTATAACTGTCTGAATTCTACTGAGCATAGCACGACTGAGACTATCTAGAGACTGAATCAGCTCTAGACAAGCAGCGAAATTTTGAGTATTAGATACCCCCAGGACACGATAATATAAATATTATAAAATGGGACAACTCGTACATAACATGACAATAGGCTATTATCAACAACATAATCTATCTGACATCTCTCCAATCACTTGCATATCATGAACACATAATGGTATAGGAAGTACATACCAATATCTCAAAGTTCACTCAATAAGGAATACACGTGAATGGGAATGCATACAACATAGCATAAATCATTCAATAAGGCTTTTCAACAAACACTTGGCTTACATGAACTTATACATAATTGGGGATTTCTTCTAACCATGCTATATTGACTCTATTTTCTTCACATAAGCATTTTTTCAAACATGTGGGGGGCATGCTTTAGTTATACAACAAATACTACACCCAAGTATCATGATTTCATCAACCAACATGCAACTTGAAGAGGGTTTATCATGAACATCACACAATTAATCACATGCTAGAATCAATTCGTAATACTTGTATTCTAAATCATGCATTAAAATTCAAAAACACATAATCATGAACTTCAATACTCATAAATCATGAAATTTCATAAGTACATAAACTTTGTAATTTTAAAAAGGATTCTTGGACGTCTTGGGTGGAAGGAACCCCAGAATCAACATCTAACAAACCGTAGGAGACTCTTTCTTAAAGGTTCATGGAGAGATTCTTAGTTTCTTGAGTTTTCTTAAAGAAGGGTTTTGATCTTGTTCTTGGGTTTTTGATCTTGAAAGAAACCCTAGCTTTTGATGTTATAGATAAATAATGAAGTTAGGAGCCTTGACCTGATATAAATAGGTGCTAAAAAGGGTGGAAAAAGACCAGAAAGCCATTTCTAAAACGACTAAAAATCCCTAAACGGGACATGCAATAGTGGGGTACGATGGTCCATCGCTGAGTTGATAGTCCATCGGACTTGCCGTCATACCTAGACCAGAACTGGGACTTACTGCCTCATCACGATAGCCTGGGGCGATAGTCCATTGCTAGCTTGACGGTCCGTTGATCCTAACCATCGTACTTGGCCAGTGAATGGGGCTACTACCTCATGGAAATAGCTATGGTCAACGGTCTGTCGCTAGCTCGATGTTCTATTAGCCTGCTCATCACACCTGGGCAGTTCAGACAACTTTCTATAAAATGTCCATAAATTTTTACCTAGATATCGAATTTGATGAATTTGGTATTGATAGAAAGCTTATTCAATTCTCCACATGAGAAAAATAAATATTAGGAAAATTCTACAGGAATTAAAATATTTCTCACTTGGGAAGTCATCCCTTACTCTTCTTAAGGATGAAACTCGACTTAAAGAAATTTGGGTTATTATAATATCTTCCCCTTGGGAACATTCATCATCGAATGTCACTTTTTAGGCCAAGAATACTAATCGACTAAACTTACTTAAGGAATTTGAACACCTGAAACATGACTATGTGACATGACACTACTGATATACTGAGATCTTAAACTGGACATGCATATCTGATGTATGGAATACACGACTGAAGCAATTCATAAGCTAAATTATCATAATGGACATGCATATCTGATGCATGGATGCTTTACTGAGTTTCTCTTATGAATACATGACTGTATACACTAAAAATCTGAACTTTTTCTACTAAACATGCATATCTAATGCATGAATATAACTGATTCTTTAATGCATGACTAAGTATGCAATAATAACTAGTATTAACTTTGTAAGAAAAGTACGAACATGCAAATAGATGAGTCTAAGGACATTAAAGAATCGTAATATTATGGGGTATCTCCCTCTTGGGACTCTATGTCCCTCTAAGAACATTTTGCTAAAATACTGGGGCGATGCATAGGGCACCTATGAACTGGGTCATGATTGATCGTCTGAGATCTGAAACTGATGCATAATACATGAACTAAGCTTTACTCACAACTACTAGGATACTATATCTTGGAATAGTCACATTCCAGAGATTTCTAATAGCATGATCAGGTGAAGAGGTAAGATAACAAACAATACGAATCTAACTAGCTAACTGCTAAACTGAATAGTTGTTTCTACTAACTAACTCATGCTAAAAAGTTAAGTTCAAAATAGGAGAAAATGATTTAAGGATGCATATCATAAAGATGAGAGACTCGTAACGTAACCGAATCTATATCAAGGAACCTTTCTTGATCATGGCGAGTCTGAAGCGCATAGAGTCTGTTCTGGCGCTAACCACTATTGCCACTGGAAGTGGCACCATATAGATACAATTATCTACCTCTCTGAGCTAGCAATCTATATTCTCACATTTTGTGGCCTGGCTTACCATACCCAAAACATACCTGACTATTAGCTCTACACACACCTAGGTGATTTTTGCCACATTCTCCATAAAGCGGATAGGTATGAACACTGCTTGCACTACCCTAGGTTTTGGAGCCTGGCGCCCTATCCTGAATGACATCCCCAAACTTTGGTGTGGGTACACTAGTTGAGGATGGAGAGGGGACTGAAAATTTTTAGCTATGCTGAGAATGACTACCACCCTGTGACCTAGCCTGAGAAAGCTGTAACTTCCTGCTCTGGATCTCTTATTATATCTCTCTCTCTCTCCTTAGACTATCTGCCTCTATGTATTGAGCATGCATCATTAACCTAGAAAGATCCATATCTTTATTGAGCATAGCAGTTCTACACTCCTTCAATACCAACCCGGATACACCAGTCACAAACTTACTCATACTAGCTCTAGGGTCAGCTATCAAGTCAGGAGCATACTTAGCTAACTAATTAAACTTAAGACAATACTCCTTTACTATCATGGAGCCTTGTATTAGGTTCATAAACTCTTCTACCTTAGCTTTTCTCATCTCTAATGGGAAAAACTTATCTAAAAAGGCATTATGAAACTCCTGCCAAGTCATGGGAGCTACATCCTCCCCTCTACTCTTATTCCACATCACTACCCAATCATAAGAAATATACTTTAGCCCATAGGATGCTAACTCTACACTCTTCTCCTCAGAAACATGCATAATCTGGGTGATCTTCTTCACCTCCTAAAGATAAAGTTGTGGGTCCTCACCTGCTATTGACCCAAAGAATTTTGGCGGGTTCATTCTCATGAAATTTCTGATCCTGGCTACGATTAAATCCCCACCTTGCTGAGGTGGGGCTGCAGCCTGATGATTCCACTAAAAATTAGTTGTCATAATTTGGGCTAGGGCCTGAAAAGTATGTGACACATTCTCGTTCGAAGGATCTATGTGCTGAGATGGCTGGTTATCAACCTATGGGAATTATCTCTACGAGGAAGCATATTTTGTAAACAAAATGAGGAAATCGATGAGACTGAGAGTTCAACTCGAGCACATTCTTACTCACACGATATGAATACTGGAAGAAGGGAAACTACTCCAAAAATATCTTATAGCCTCCTATACATAAGTGTGTTGTGCCACACACCCATTCACAAGACTCTACTAGATGCGGCTTTTCAGATTTCCTAGTACACTATTGAACCTTAGGCTCTGATACCAAGTTTGTAACGCCCCAATTTTCTATAACTGGAATTCCACATGGTGCTCATGACCCTTAGGCATAATATAGCTAATGAAATCAAAAAACTAACAAGAACTTTCCATAAGGTTCAAAACGTCTAAAATATTCAAAACTAAAAATTGAATATTGATACAACTGTCCGAAAAGCCTCTAAACTGTCTGAATTGTGGAGTTGATAGGACATATCACCAACTAACTTCATCTACTGAAAATAAAATGAATCTAATCTAATAATAAAATATGGATCATCCTCAAATGAAGAGGACTCACTGCTACATCTACTGTTGCTAACTGAGTCTAGACTGTTATAGGTGCTCTGGATTCCGTACGTCTGAACCTATGGTATCAAAATTCATAGCGCAGGAAAGTATGCATCAGTACTTTGAATGTACTGGTATGCTAGATGAGTTAAGGCTGAATTCAAGGGCATATGCATGAACATTACTTAACTGAATAACATGAGAATACTGAATGGGGGTATATGCATGAATGCACAAACCAAAACTAGAATCGTAGTAACACTAAACATGAACTCTAAATACTGTTTTCTGAATACTGACTTGCTGGTGACTGGGTTTACTAATACTGATATCTAAGTTTACTAACTCTGGAATACTGAATAACTAAATCTACTCATATCAATAACTGAATTCTGAGCCTGCTACTATCGACTAACAAAATTTGAGATCAGACCTCTCTAACGGATGATCTCTGAATCTACTAATAATGATAAGGAATTATTGTATGTGAGATCAAACCTATCTAGAAAAAAATGTCTTGATCTATTAGTACTGATACTGATTAACTTTATGTGAGACCAGGCCAATCTAGCGGGTGGTCTATGAATCTATGGAACTATCTAAGTTCCTTACTGAGATGGGTGACTTTATCTAAAAGTAATGATTTCTGAGTTCTACTCTAAAGACTGATACTCAAAACTGCAACTCTAGGAGTTCTCACTTAACTGACATGCCCCGAATCTAAACTAGTAGGGTCCAACCTATAACTCCAATTGGAAGGGTATCAATACCATGCCATGGGTAAAGACCTTTGCTATAGTCAAGCCTCTCTTACGGGTGACCCTGAACAGGAAGCCAAGCCTAAGGCAGTATAATATTCAAGCCTTAATCTAATGGGTGACTCTTGGTCCTATGCTGGCTATGCAGTTTTGGAGTTCAGGGATTTCTACTAACGACTCTGCCTTTCTAACAAGGAGCCATCATCCCTGCACTCGCTCGGTGCTAGTTACTTCTCCCAACTGAAGGACTCTAAATTGATTCTTAATGGAACTTAAACTGACCTGAATCTATTACTGTTCATATTTCTTAACTGATATGACTTAGTTCACTTGGTTCCATTATCTAACGGAAGACCACTTAGATTCTACTATCTAGCTAAATGCTACTAAAATTCTTATTATAGCCTACTGAGTCCCACTGAAGTCTGAGATGAATACTATATACTACTGAGTACTACTGAATACTGATTACTTTTGAATATTGTTGAGTAAAAACTAAATACTAAGTCTGATTAGACTGATACTGAGACTTGATTGCACTTATACTGAGATCACGAAATTTCCTTAAGTTCTGTAACTGTCAGAATATTACTAAGCATATCACAACTGAGATTATTTTAAGACTGACTTAGCTCTAGACAAGCAGCTAAATTTTATGTATCAGATTACCCCCAAGACTCGACAACATAAATAACATAAAACGGGACAACTAGTACATAACATGACAATAGGCTATCATCAACAACATAATTAATCCAACATATTGCCAATCACTTGAATATCATAAACAAGTAATGGTATGGGAAGTGCATACCAATATCTCAAATTTCACTCAATAAGGAATACACGTGAATGGGAATGCATACAACATATCATAAATCATTCAATAAGGCTTTTCAAAAAATACTTGGCTTACATGAACTTATACATAAAAGGGTATTTCTTGCTAACCATGCTATATTGTCTTTATTTCCTTTACATAATCATTTTGGATAATATTTGGGGAGCATGCTTTAGTTATACAACAAATACTACACCCACCCAAGTATCATGATTTCATCAACCAACATACAATTTGAAGAGGGTTTATCATGAACATCACACAATTAATCACATTCTAGAATCAATTCTTAATACCTGTAGGCTAAATCATGAATTAGAACTTCACAACACATAATCATGAACTTCAATACGCATAAATCATGAACTCTCTTAAGCACATAAACTTTGTAAGTTGAAAAAGGATTCTTGTACTTCTTGGGCGGAAGAAACCCAAGAATCAACATCAACATACCTTAAGAGACTCTTTCTTGAAGGTTTTTGGAGAGATTCTTGGATTCTTGAGTTTTCTTGAAGAAGGGTTTTGATTTTGTACTTTGGTGTTTTTATCTTAAAAGAAACCCTAGCTTTTGATGTTATAGATGAATAATAAAGTTAGGATCCTTGATATGATATAAATAGGTGCTGAAAAAGGTGGAAAAAGACCAAAAAAACCCTTTCTAAAATGACTAAAGATCATTAAACGGGACATGCAATGGTGGGGTGCGATGGTCCGTTATTAGTCGATGGTCCGTCGGACTGACCATTGCACCTGGACCAGTACTGGGATTTACTACCTCATCGCAATATCCAAGGGTGACATTTCATCGCTAGCTTATCGGTCCGTTGATACTGACCATCGTACTTTGCCAGTGAATGAGGCTACTGCCTCAGAGCGACGACTATGGATGATAGTCCGTCGCTAGCCCGATGGTCCTTTGGCCTTCCCGTCGCACTTAGGTAGTTAGACAGCTTTCTACAAAACGTCCATTACTTCTTACCCTGACATAGATTTTGATGAATTTGGTATTAACGAAAAGCTTATTCAATTATCCACCTGACAAAAATCAATATTAGGGAAATTATACATGGTTTAAAATATTTTTCACTTGGGAAGTCAGCCCTTACTCTTCTTAAGGATGAAACTCGACTCAAAGAAAGTTTAGGATACTACACTAGTTCTCCTTATTGAGCTAATCCATCTTCTTCAGCTATTCAGTCCTCATTAGTTGTCTTCTCTCACACTCTATAGCAGCTAAAAGTTGTTGTGTCTGTAAATTTGTAACTTTCTGTGGATAACCTTGAGCATACAGAAGTGTCGCATTGGGATCAACAAGTGGAGGATCTTAAACCATAGTAGGAACACCATGACAAAGATGAGATAATCGAATAATAACATGGATGTGAATCTCAAATTACTATCTTAATCGTCTTTTCCTAATCTCAAACTCACTTGTGAGGACTTTTGTGAATACAAGCTATCCCGAAGCTTATGTAGTAGCTCTGAGGTCAATTATTATTAATAATATTAAGATACATGTGTAAATGTTATAAAAGATGAATCTTCCACTTCTTTTATATAGATAATCCATCGGGGTTCCCATAACCCTAGTCAGGGAAATTATTCGTTCATGTTCATACAAGAATCCATAATAATCAATGAAGAATTCATGTAATTAATTGCACAAAATAAGATGAATAAAATCCAAAGTCTTCAATTGAATAATAACCCAAAATATCAAGAACAATGTAAAGTATGTAAAAGTATGTAAGATATTGTAAGAGTAATTTAAGGAATGTAACCAAATAGAAGATAAATCCTAGAGTATTTATAGTATCTCAAAATAACCTAGAAACCCTAGTAAAAAAGGAATAGGAAAAGTAATTTTGGCACAAGGTATGACTCTCTCGTCTACTCATAAGGTTTTCTTACGAATCATTATGTGCCTCTCGTATCATTCCAGTGTCTGATGTTCCAGGGGCTTCACTTTTTGTTCTTCTTATGAGTCATGCTCACGAGTTGTATCTTGACTAGATGACTCATGTCCTTAACTCATTACCACCTGTGACTTCTTCCTTTCATCCTATGAATATTGTCTTCTTATGGTTTTTCCATATGAGTCGTACTTAGACTTTCGACTCATTTTTTTCTGAGAGTTCAATTTGGAATGGTCACCTGAGGTTTTGTTCTTTTTATGACAACTTCTCACAATATTTATCCTCATCTTACGACTTATATGAATAAGTTGTATCTTCTCTGTGCTTAATTTCTACGATTGGTCTTTGTTTCTATTGCGTTTATGAGTCAACCTATGAATCGTATGTTGTGTGGATGACTCGTAAGGTAACTCGTATCATCCGCAACTTTTCTCTTTTCAAGTATTTTTCTTCCAATTTCATTCCAAGCTATTATTGACCTATTTTATCTGCAACAAAAACAAAACCACCTTATATCCATTAAATCAACGTAATTGCAAGCATAAATTCTTGGTTTTAAGAATAAAAAGTGTCGTGTTTCCATGGCACATCATATAATAACAGCTATCATTCAAGTATTAAAATGGCACCTTATGAGTCTTTGTATGGTAGGATATATCACTCTCTTATTAGTTGGTTTAAGACTTTTGAGGTGCGGCCTCGTGGTATGGATTTGCTTCCGGACTCGTTTGATAAAGTCAGAGTGATTTAGGATAGGTCGAGAGCAGCTTAGAGTAGCTAGAAGGCCTATGCAGATCGCCAGCTTCATTCCTTGAGATTTGGATTTAGTGATCATTTATTCCTCTGTGTTTCATCTATAAAGGGTGTGATAAGTTTCAGAAGGAAGGGTAAGCTCAGTCCTCGATATATTAGTCCTTTTGAGATTCACTACACAATTGGCGAGGTGGCCTATGAGTTAGCTATACCTCAAGATTTTGCAGTTGTTTATCCAGTTTTTCATGTCTCCATGTTGATAAAGTATATTTAGGATCCATCTCATGTGCTTAGATATCACTCAGTCCAGTTAGATGAGCAGTTAACCTTTGTGGAGGATCCCGTGCTTATTTTGGCTAGTGATGTGAGGCGGTTGTGTACTAGACAAATTCCTATAGTTAAAGTTCAGTAGATAAACAACCCAGTAGAGGTGTCCACTTGGAAGATAGAGAGCGAGATGTGGGCCTAGTATCCTCACTTGTTCGAGCCTTCAGGTATTTCCTCATCTTTAACTTTTGAATACGTAAGTTCTTTAGTAGTGAATATTGTAATGACCCTCCAGGTCATTTTTTGTATTCCCACTTATTTTTACCATTAGATATTTTCCATAGTTTTCCCAAGTCATTTATTAGTTCCTGGAACTAATAGTTTGATTATCGGGTAGTTCATTTAATTTTTAGAGCCAATTTCTCATTTAGAAATCATTGTCGATTTCAAATGGCTGCGAGTGAAAACTTTATTAAAATGATTTTGGATCCAAATTCTGAATGTGCCAGTAGCTCTAAAATATCAATTTTAGTCTAGGACCCTTGGTTCAGATCCCACTACATGTGAACTCATTTTGACCTATTGATCAAAAAGTCAAAAATATAAAGATATTGATGTGGGACCCACAAGTGGCCTAAATAATCTCGGATGGAAAATTTGACCTTATCAATGCATCCAAAATGTTAAATTTAGTGGGGTTACATAATTCTTACACAAAAAAAGAATTCTCGGAGGTCAAAAATAAGTTTTGATCTTGCGGACCAAATTTAAACCCGTATAAACAGGCTCTTTGATCGAATTTTGGGCATTTTTCACCTCTTTTTGAACCCTAGCAGCCTTATAAAGACTTGGTGGCTCCAAATATATTCTTGGGGATGAGTTAGAAGCTTGTTTAACATATAAATTTGTGATTAACAACGAATTTGAGATAAAAATCCTTCCATTTCATACTCTGATTTCTTGAATTTTTTACCAAAACCCTAATTATCTTGAGGGCATGATTTTAGCCCAAATAAGCTTGAATTTTATTCTTGATGTTTATGATTCACTAGTAGTGTATGAACGTAGGGTTGATATCAAAAATGTGTTTTTCATATGTGGGATCCACTTGGGGGGTTTTGATATCGTTTTTGGACCTAAAGCACAATGGTGCAATATGGGTATCAAAATTCTCATAATGATGTATAGATATCATTTTTGATAGCATGACACCTTGAAGAAGCTTCTCGGAAAGAGAAATTAAATGTTTAGCAATTTGTGGGCTTTCTTTGGATTTGAGGTAGGTTAGGCTTACTTCTTGTTAGATTAAGCTATGATATAGTAAAACTGTGATATCTTGTTGGATTGGTAGGGGTTCTAGGTGTTGGATTGATTAAATGGTAACACTTGGGATTAGTTTAATTATTTAAGCCATTTGAACTCATATTTTGAAATACTTGACTTGTCGGCTGGAATCTTGGTTATTTGGACTTCATGTCTCATGGATGGTATAAGAATGCACTAGGTACTTTATTTATATAAGAGTGACCTTTTCACTCATGTTAGGTTTAAGTGTCCCCATTTTGTAAGATCTCGTAATAAAATTTGGGTTGTTTAGTTGTTTAGAGTATTAAGGATATGTATTTTTGGTTTGTAGTGGTCTAGAACTGTGATAAATCTTGAATGCTTTGATGAATTATTTATCAATAATAATGAATAGTATTTTCTAGTTCACTGGGCATATTTGATCTATTTATATTTTAATGAATTTTTAAGGAAACAATCTAGTAGAACTATTCAGTACTGAGCATTTTATAAGTAAACTAAAATCTCAATAACCTAGCACAGTTTCTTAATTTTGTGTAGCCGAATGTTGTATCTCTATATGCATCCCTATATGTATTTTGTTTAATGTTAGAAATTCCAAACCTTATGCTCCAATTAGTATTTTATCGAACAGGTTGACCGCTAAATTCCTATATCAATAGGGACATTGTTTATGGGATCTTGATGTAGAAAGAATGTATATATAAGTTGGATTTAGTTTTTCTTGTAATAGGATTAAGTTTATTGTTTGCCTCATCAGATAAGTAATAAATTTCGTTGTTGACTAAATTATGTTTAATGCTATGAGTAACTATGGATTTTTCTATTAATCAAGCTCATGACTATGTTACTATTTGGGCAATTAACTAGACTATTATTTTAGGCTTTGGGCTATGATATTATTTATGTTATTCTCTTGTCTAGTAACCAAACCATTGATTATGCTAGAAATACCTATCATTGCTAATATTATGAGTCTTGCTACCAAGTCTCTAAGATAGATACTTATTGATTTTATGAGGGGCTATGCTACTAACCATGTTGAACTCGATAATGCATTATAATATTCATACATCTATGGATAAATTATCTTCGAAGACAAATAATGAGATGTGAAGGTATGCTCTTTCTTACTTCTCTTTTACTTTAGCCCTCGTTGGGCTTGCAATATACTTTAGCCCTTGTGGGGATTATCTTTTATTTATTGATATTTATTTATATATATTGATGTTATGATGATGCCTGGCATGAAGTCCGAAGGATGTATTGATGTTATAATGATGCCTAGAAAGGACGGAGGATGTATTAATGTTATGATGATGCCCGACAAGGCCTGGTCTAAGGTAGATATATGCACCTCAATGTTATTATCCGGGCTTGTTTAGATATGTTTTGAGGACTTCTTGTGTGTAATGTGTTAACAATGATATAATTGAGCATCCAAGTATTTAAATACTTAATTACATTATTTAAGGTGTAGTTCAAACAAGTTTGTACTTAATTTGGTCACTTAAAGTTCAAATGAGAAATCTAGTGTTAATAGCTTGAGCTAGGTGTTCTTCTAGTTGATCTAGATGAATTCTAATGTGTATAATGATTTATTAAGGTTATTATTGTCTAATTATGTGTGGAAAAACTTGTATATAGTTTTCAAAGTTTAATTGAATCAATCCAAGTATCAAACAATAGTCGAAGATCAAAATGGGCAAAACTAGTTCTTTGCTTATGTTTCTAGTTCGTTGTCATGGATGTTGTGTTTTTTTGATCTCTAATCTGTGGTGTTTGATGCTATATTATGTGTTATTATTTTATTATGATAATATATTTATGATTAACAAGCTATAAATCAAGTGTAAATAACACCCCAAGGCTTGGAATGGAAGGACAAATGCTTAAGACAAGTTTAGCCGTCAAAAGGTGAATTCCAGTAAGGGTATGGGAATAGCCTCGTGGTGTGAATCCTACTCCCATGGACTGACCCAAGAGGCATGACACCTAATCCCATGGAATAAGTCTTATAGTGCACACCTTACTCCCACACGGGCAATATCCTCTTCCTATAAATAGGACACTTAAACATATTGCATAACACCTTGGACGTATTTAAAGCTTGGAGAGGGGATCGAAAGCAATTCAATTAGGTTTTTTCTCATTTTAAATTATTTTATTTATGGATTATATCATGTATTCATTGATCTTGATTACAATTATGTCCATTAGCGGCTAAAATTTTCCTTTCCGGGGTTAAGGCCAAGAACATGATTACGATTGATTTGAATTTATTTGGTTTTGATTACCTATCATATTTGGTTGTTTATTTATCCTTGTTATAACCATTTCAAGGAGTATCTAACCTTATAATACATCTATTGTCATTTTCTGAGCTCGAGAGGAGGAACAATAGGATAGAATATGGAGATAAATAGAGTAAGGTTCTTATTCTTTTATAAAATAAGGGATTTGAATTAGCGTCTAGGATAGAGATATACCTAGAAGCCTTATTAGGTTCACTACGGGATGAAATATAAATGTGTTTATATTATTTCTCACATCTCCACTCAGCGATGTAATTGTGGGGCTAAGTTAGATAGGTTATTAAAGACTCGAGAGACCATGATCATCAAATCAACCCCATGTACCAACAACCATGATAAGTAACTTAACCAATGAAGTTCAATAGCATAATATGATTGTTCATAGTGATTTAACCTCGAGTTTCATTCTCATTAATTGTCCAATCCATTTATTTTTCCATATTGTTTACTTTACTTTAGTTTCAAAATTCCAAACTCGTCTGACTTTCTTTGCACCGCTTTAATCTCAATAGGGAACTAGAATTGGCTAGTTGCATAACACTAGTCCCTGTGGGATCGAATTTGGCTTCTAAAGGGCCACTTTACTACTTGTTGAGACCACATATACTTGCGTGAGTGATTGGGCACAATAAGTTTTTGGTATTGTTGATGGGGACTGTAAATTGGCAACTATTTTAAGATTATTTTTCATTTTTAGATTTCTTTTGTGCTTTACGATGTGTCATGGTATTGAATTTGTAGGAAACAGGTTTGCAGACTAGGAAGCTGGCAAGGGATAAGGAATTGGTTGAACAAATCACCGAATCTGAGCAATACTTTCATCAATTGAGAAGCAAAGTAGTCCTTCTCCATCTTATCCCGTAATTCAAGAGGAATAAGACAATCATGCTCTCACGGATGAAGATCAACCAGCCCGCAGGACAGTTCACAAAGTGGTAATCCTACTTTCAATGAATATTACCTCCCCTTTTTCAAAAATGATATACTGGAGGTAACTTTGAGCTGAAACAGAACATGGTTAAGCTTTTGATCAGCAGTGGATAGTTTATTGGGATTTTATATGAAGATCCACAAGTCCACCTGCAAAACTTCTTGGAGATCAGTGACACATTCATCCTTATGGGTGAGTCAACTCACTATGTTAGGTTAACACTTTTCCCCTTTTCACTACTGGGGGAAGCGAAGAAGTGGTTGAATGCTGAGCCAGCAAGTTCAATCACAACCAGAGATGACTTAGCCCAAAAATTCCTCATTTTATTCTTTCTAAATAGAAAGACTGTGAGACTGTACAGTGAGATTGTGAACTTCAAACAAAAGAAGATGAGAACTTATATCATGCTTAGGAGAGGTTCAAAGATGTTCTTCAGGATTTTTGACATTATTAGCAGTCCAATGAGATACTACCTCACACTTTTGTTGAGACACTTGATCATAACACAAAAATTTTGCTAGATTCAACTGCAGGTGGTCAAGTGTTGGAATTAACGTCTGACGAGCTATACACCTTCTCGAACCAAATTGCACAGGGGAATCCTGAGTGGCATGATGACTCAAGAAGTGCTCCAAAGTAGGCTGCAGGTGTGTTGGGGGTGGACCAATTTACTGCTATATCATCTCAGATTGATGCACTACAGAATCAGTTAACTACTCAACTCATCAAAATGAAATTAGGGGTTACACAGCCTATAGCAACAGCTATTGCATTTCATCAGACAAATACATAGTGTGAGGTTTATGGCAACAGTGCTCATTATGAAGCTATATGTGGTGAAAATACTAAGTCAGTGATGTTTGTGGGCAATGCTCAAAGGCCAAATTATGGGAATGCCTACAATCAAAAATGGCAGACTCAGCCACCAATCCCATCATGGAACAACCAACAACAATAGTTCAACAACAGTCCATTCAAGGGAATCAAGCAATGACTCAAACTAGCAATATAGAAGAGATGCCAAAACAAATTCTAGCTACTCAAGCAAAGTTGGGAGCAGATATAAAGATCCACCAGATGGTTACAAAGAACTTTGAGATGCAGATTGGTCAGATAGATGAAGTGCAAAACACTAGGCCTTAAGGTGGTTTGCCAAGTTATATAGAGCCAAATACTAAACAAGTAATGGAAATCATTTTGAGGAGTGCTAAAGATCTCAATGAAGAACCTCCAAACACCACTAAGGAGGTGGATACGAAGTTGGTTCCTCAATAGGTAGATGATAAAGTTGTTGAAAATTGAGGAAGTCTGAGTACTCAAAAACCAAAGTTGCTGAATAAGTGAAGGATATACCACCGCTACCTTTCCCACAAAGGCTAAGAAAAATGAAGGAGGATGCATGCTTTAAGAAGTTCTTTGGCATATTTAGAGATCTTCACATTAACCTCCCTCTTCTATATATTTTGTATAGAATTCCCAAGTACGCTAAGTACTTGAAGGATATGATCACTAATAAAGTTAATCTATAGGATGTTGAGACAGTAGCACTCACTAAGGAGTGTAGTTCCATGGTGATGCAAAAGATACCCAAAAAGCTCAAAGATTCGGGGAGTTTCACGCTTCCTATTCAAATTAGCAATAGTGAGATGGTCTACACACTTAAGAATTTTGGGGAAAGCATCAATTTGATGCCCCTCTCTTTTTTTAACACTTTGGGCTTGGGAAAGCTGAGACCTAGCTCTATGATACTCCAATTGGCATACCAGACCCTATCCCGTCCTGAAGAAATCATAGAGAATTTTCTCATCTAGGTTAGTAAGTTTATTATTCCTATAGATTTTATTATTTTAAATTTTTAGGCAGACAAAAGAATGTTGGTCATGTTGGGACATCCATTCTTGGCGACGGGAGGAGTATCGATAGATGTAAGAGAGGGCACGCTCACAATGAGGCTAGATGATGAAGAGTGGGTTTTCAAAGTGTACAAACCATTAAACACACTATCCCACTACAATGATTTCTGCATGATTATAGTGTTTGAACGGGATAAGCGTGAGGGGGGGATTTTAGTCCACCAAAGACCTCTTCAGACTTCCTCATTGAGCTACCGAAGCAACAACCACCCAGCCCAAAATTTTGTAGATTGATGAGCCTGAAAAGGCTATTATTGAGAGAACTATTGACCTTAAGATTTTACACTCAAGAGGTAATAAATGAATAATAATATGTCCTCTATAAAGGAGGAAAAGGATAACGAAAAATGGATGAGTCGAAGATTAGGTCGTGTCGCGACACTAAATCAAGCATTCCTTAGGAGGCAATCCAAGTTAAGGTATGTTTTATTTTTAGTATTTTAGTTTTTACTTCACTAGTTTTTATTTTTATTGAGTCACAGGTTGATAGAAATTCTGAGTATTGAATCACCTGAGCTAAGAAGTATAGCGAAGACTAAGTGTGAGATCCCTAGAACCTCTTAATGTAGAAAGATGCTACTAACTAGACCTAGAGGTCTCAGAGAGTATTTCTATCTCTACTTTTAAGTACACTCTGGGGACAAATTAGATTTTTAAGTGCGAGGTGAGAAAATTCCCATTTTTAGAAGCAATTTTAAAAACAATTATGTCAGGAATAAATGGGATGTTCTGATTAGCACTATATTTGATTGTGCGATGCATGTGTTTCGGTTGTAAAAGCGTGTTGATGGTATGAATTACTACTTTTGGGACTCCTATGCTCAGGATTATGACTTTTGTACTTGTTGTCTTAATGAATGAATTCATGTGATTCTTTGGTTAAGATTCTATAAGGATTCTACTTGAGTTGAGCATGTTCTATGTGTGTGAAGGTGTTTGTATATTCCTTGTTATACTTAATGACTAGAACATGTCTGGTGTGTGTGCAAAGTGAAATAATTAGTGTTTATTTAAGAGATGATATAATCATTTCTTTGATTGGTATGTTTACACCCTTTTTCTGACCAACCCTTGTGCATAATCCAAGTTAACCCCATTGAGACTTTAGCTTATTTTCTTTGGTAGCTTCATATGTAACCTGTATACCCTACTTTGGTAGACCTTAATTTGATCCAAAGCTCCTAAGCACCTTAGTGTAAAATTAATTGAGTAAGGAGTTTGAAATTCAAGTAGGAGAGAAGTGAAAGTAAAGCCATAAAGTAATAGGTATTGGTGTGTGCAATTAATGTGTTGTGGTTGGGAGCTAGAGAAATTTTAGCTCAAGAAATTTTTATTTTTAGTCCAGTTATGTTGCAATGAACCTGTTTTAGCCCTAGTCCTCCTTGGACATTGTGCACCTTAACTAAGGCAAATTGTTTAAGTTAAGGATGGCTATCTTAGTGGTGCATAATGTAAAGTGGGTGTGAAGAATGGCAAAATTGAATCAAAAATAAACAAAAAATACTTCCTCCAAAGTGTATGCAAATAATCTTAATGAGATCGGGGAAAATAAAAGATAGGGGTAGACAAATATGGTGTAAATGAGTTGTTAAAGGTGATTTGATTTTATAGTCACTATTCTTGGCTAAAATAGTTCCTACCTGTCCCTTAGCCTACAATATAACCCATAAAGACCTACTTAATCCTAAGCTTCTTCATTCTGATATTAATGGAGTACTACACTAAGGGAAAGCCTATGCTTCATCATGTGTAATCTGTGAATTCTTTGTGAGAGGGAGCTTAACTTGATACTTATACCCATTCTTTTATCAATATTGCATCTATGTGAGTACTTATGGGTAACTTTCTTATTATGACGACTCACGTTTACTGATAGTTGATTAATTTGTATGATGTCTTTTATTGGGAAATATGCATGAGTTTTGAAACATGGTGAGTTAATTCTTGAGGCTAGGATATTTTGGAGTAGTATTCTTGAACTGTTATTTGTGTTTATAATATGCTTAGTGTAGAAACTTGCATTTTGTTTAGTCATTGTAGTACTAGATTGAATTTCTTTCTCATAGTAGAAGTGTAGAGTCTCCTCTTCTAATAATGCTTAGAGTAAATATTTGTTCAAGGGAGAATAAGGATTTAAGTATGGGATGGTGATCTAAGGTGGATTTATGCACCTCAGTTTTATCATGCAAACTTTTTTTACTTTGTTTTTAGGACTTCTTATATGTTTAATATGTTAACAATGATATAATTTATCATCCAAGTATTTAAGTACTTAATTAGAATGTTTAAGATGTAGTTTAAATAAGTTTGTACTTAATTTGGTCACTTAAAGTTCAAATGAGAAAACTAGTGTTACTAGCTTCAGTTGGGTGTTTTTCTAGTTGATCACGATGAATTCTAATATGTATAACGAGATCCTAAGGTTATTATTGTGTAATTATATGTGTAACAAATTTTTATAGTGTTCAAAGTTTAATTGAATCAATCCAAGAGTAAAACAACAATTAACGATCAAAATGGGCAAAGCAAGTTCTTCGCTTAAGTTTCTAGTTCGTCGTCATGGATGTTGTGTTGTTTTGAGATCTGATACATGGTTTTTGATGCTATAAAATTCTTGATGAGTTGATTGTTATGATATATGGATAATGAACAAGCTGGAAATCAAGTGGAAATAACACCACAAGGCTTGGCATGAAAGGACAAATTCTTAAGACAAGTTTAGACGTCTAACGTGAATTCGAGTGAGGGTATGGGAATAGACCCACGATGCAAACCCTACTTCTATTGATTTACCCACGGGAAATTACCCATAATACCATGGAATGAGGCTCATGGTGCACACTTTACTCCCACATGGCCAAAATCCTCCTATAAATAGGACACTTAAACACCTCGCAAAATACCTTAGACATCTTTGAAACTTGGAGAGGGGATGGAAAAAAATTCAATTAGGGTTTTTCTTCTTTTACTTTAGTTTATTTATGTATTATATCATGTATTCATTGATCTTGATTATTATTATGTCCATTTGCGGCTAAAAGCCTCTTTCCCGGGGTTAAGGCCAAGAACAAAATTATGATTGCTTTGAATTGATTTGGTTTTGATTGTTTATCATATTTAGTTGTTTATTTATTCTTTTTATAAGTATTTTAAGGAGTATCTAACCTTATAATATATTTATTGTTGTCTTGTGAGCGCGAGAGGAGGAACAAGAGGATAGAATGTGAGGGTAAATAGAGTAAGGTTCTTATTCTTTTATAAAATAAGGGATTTGAATTAGCATCTAGGATAGAGATTTACCTAGAAGCCTAATTTGATTCACTACGGGATGAAATATAAATGTGCTTAGCTTAGTTCTCAAATACCTGCTCAACGATGTAGCTATGGTCCTAAGTTAGATAGGTGATTAGAGGCTCGAAAGACCATAGTCATAAAATCAACCCCATGAATCATCAACAAAGATAAGTAATTTAACCAAAGAAGTTTAGCGTAGTATAATTGTTCATAGTGCTTTAACCCCGGGTTTCATTCTCATTGATTGTCCAAGCCATTTATTTTTTTAAATTGTTTACTTTACTTTAGTTTTCAAATTCCAAACTCATTTGATTTCCTTTGCACATCTTTAATCTTAATAGTGAACTAGAATTGGATAATTGCTTAATACTAGTCTCTGTGGGATCGATACTTGTATTTTAAAGGTCCACTGTACTACTTGGTGAGACCAGGTACACTTGCATGTGCACTTGGGAGAAACAAGGTCGGAGGATGTATTGATGTTATGATGATGGTCGGTTCGAGTCTGGGGATATGTTCATGATATTGATACTTGATTTGAGTCTATGGGATATGTTGGTGATATTGATACCCGGTACAATTCCAGAAGATATGTTGATGATATTACTACCCGATTCGAGTCCAGGGATATGTTGATATTGAAATATATGATAAATATATATATATCTGAATGGGAAATAAGGGTTTGATGTTGACCTTAGGTCTTTCTTTGTGGATCACTAGTGTTAAATACCTATAATGTAGAGTAGTCAATGCTTAATGATAACTAGGGATTATAATGGTTATTGATTTAGTGATAAATAAAACTAGTTGGTAAGTGAGATCTACATGTAAAATGAGGATCTACCTAGTGACTAATGTTAGCATTATACAATGGTTAATGGAGGAATGTTGGCTAATAGAATAAGCTATTGGGTGACTAGTTGACTATTAAATGATTATATAACTTGTTGACTAGAGGTTAATGGGCAAGGTAATGACCTTTGTATGGTAATATTCATTAATTAGTAAATATGGATAAACTCATGGCTAATGATGATAATATGGAATGAGGATCTATGGTTGAGGTTGTTGCCTAATGAAAGATGAGAAAATTTTCGATTATGATAAATGTAGAATATGGCCAAATAAAGTTGAGTTTTGGATACATTGTTAGTTATGCATATATATTGTTATTATTTCCTTGGGTATACTCTCCGAAGGTATGGGACGCCAACTTTGTATTTGTGTTACTTGTGAATGTGTTCGTGTTGTTTTATGATTTCGAATTATTTATTTTTTAAGCATGAGGGTATTGACATGTAATGATGTGTTATGATATATTATTATTCTGGTTTATTAAGTATATTATATATAGTAATAATGGGGACAATTTAGGTTTTATTTTGTACCTTGACTTAGATATGTTGATCTTGCATTATATCATCTTTATATCCTGACTTAGCTCAGTCGACCAATGATGCCTACTGAGTACCTATTGTTTTGTTACTCATACTACACTTCTATACCTTTTTGGTGCAAATCTAAGTACTAGCCCCCATCGTTAAGTTGAGCTCGTGCAGTGTTGACATTCCGGAGATCAGGTGAGCTCTTGGAGTGTCAAGTCACCCATTTCCCTTTATATTAGATGAATTCTTTTGTATCTACGACAAATGTATTAACTATTTAAGATTTTTGGATTATATTTCTATTTCTACCATACTTGGGTGCTCTTATACAGATATTACTAGGTTGTGGGATAGGTATCCGTATTTGACTATCTTTTTATAGTGGAATACTATTTATGCAAAAATTGTGTTCGTTTATTTTGGCCTATGTTGGTCATTTCTTACCTTTTTAACCCATTGCGTCAACTCTGGATTAGGGTGTTGTCTTACCTACTGAAGGGATTTAGTAGTTGGCCTCATGACTTGTTAATCGGGTTGTGACAAATTGGTATCAGAGCCTAGGTTTCATCAATATTATTAGTACAAGAGCAAGTGTCTCACAGAGTCATGTAGATCGGAATGTTAACATTCATTTCCATCTTCGGGAGTTTTTGTGACATTCTTGGGAGTCCTTACTTTTTATATTCATATTTTGCTAAGAGTCTGAGGTGGTTTGTAGTATATTTTCTTAACTTTACTCGTTTATAGATGTCGAGAAGATGTGCTACCTCTATACGAGATGAGGGTCCCAAGATTGGGCCTAGAAATCCTGCTCTTATTCATAAATGACCTAGAGGTCGAGGAAAGCCTCGTGATGTGTCCCCAGCTAGTGGCCAGGATAGGCCATCTTTCTTAGATCCTATCATCATATAGAATACCAATTGGATTTTTCACTATCCTATCTGTCATCATTAGTCTCATAGGGGTTGGTGTGGGTGCTCCTAACCCCAACTGCTTGAATACTGCTAATGGCAAGAGGTATATACTAGCACCCAAATTACATAATGCTCGTCTGAAGTTGAAAGATCTAATGGTGCAAGGTATAGTGAAAGCACCAGGATCCTATTTCTTCTCCACCAATGTTCTAGTAGCTACAGCACGGCAATGATGAATATTGTCGATTGGCTCATAACTGACTGACCTCTTCTTATGGAATAAATCTTTCATGAATTTTGCATATCCTAGAATTTGCTTTAATGCCTCTAGAAGTGGGATGTTGACTGACAGCTCGTTCAACATAGATAAAAAATTTTGATACTTACCCTATTATTGCTTCCTTTCCAAGATTTGAGGAAAAAGAGGGCGAGGTCTTAAGATGGACTTCAAAACAGGATCTCAACCTTTTCTTTTCTTTTATCTTGCTTGCTACTACTCTTCACATCAACAGAATCATCATCATTCTTTTGTTCATCAATAGCGGGTACAAGTAGGTATGTAATGGTTTTACCTCTCCGAGTGGTAATGGCATAGAAGTGACTATCATTCTTTGGATTTACCACTGTATTAGTAGGGACAGTGCCAGGCTACCTTTGATTTACTGCGGCTGACATCTGACCAAATTTTATCTCCAATTGTTTGATTGTGTCGGCATGTGACTCAACTTTTTAATTTAGCCCTGATAGATCTACCTTAATCTCCTTAAGACAACATTCTTAACTTTCTTGTCCTTTGACTAATTTTGACAATACTACCTCCATTCTAGATTCTGAATCACAACTACCTGGTAAAACATATTTTTTACTATTCTCCTTGTAGTCAGCTTTCCACAACCAATCACCATCTCTCTTTACTTTTGTCTTTGTATCTGCCATTATAATAGTTCTGAACTTGATTCCCTTTCCCTTGGGCTCAGAAATCCAGTAACCTATGATCAAGATACTTTGCTTCCTCTTTAGATTCAATCTCATAAGTTCTAGAAGTAGATCCTTGTGGCACAACTACATTCACTTTCTAAGCATACCTTGTTGTGAATTGTTTTGTAAGCAGCCCAATATTTGCTCAAAGCCATGCTACCAAATCCTGACCAACTCCATAATCACTAGGTTCTCCAATAGCATATCTACCTGCACCATTCTTAGTATCTCTAGTATTCTAACCTCTATTAGTCACCGAAATATCATCAAGCATATTCTGTGCAGCATCCCTATGATTTCTAACAAGTTTTACCCAATGATTCTGTGATTAGGTACCATGCTTAGCTTTTTCTTAAATCTAAACCACACCTCATACATGGATTCTGCTAGTAACTGTCTGAAATTGTAAATTTCATCTTTCAACTATAGCATCCTTGGAAGAGGGAAAATATATACTATAGCATCCTTGCAAGAGGGAAAATCTATCCAGAAACTGTCTACGAAAATCATATCAAGTAGTGATTGAAGCTCTTGAAAGATCCCCTAACCATAGTGAAGCTTTACCTGCAAATGAAAATGGTAATAACCTCAACCTCAAAGCTTCCTGATCTACCCCTGGAATAGTATATGATGTGCAGATCCTAGTAAAATTAGAAAGATGCGTGTTTGCATCATCTGTAGGTGATCCCAAAAACACACCCATCAAACTAAACAATTAGATCATAGCTAGTAATATGAAACTTCATATTGGGTGATAAAGCAGGAGGAACGTTGGATCCTGTTCTAGTAGGTTCAACATAACCCATATCCTTTTTACCATTGTATGGGTGTAAGTGATGATATGAAGGAATAAATGGAGCTCTGTCTCTCTGAACTCTATCTCAATTCTCAACTACCTGCCTTGGCCTAGCTAGTCCTCTTTTTTGAGCTAATCCAACTTTTTCAGCTAGTCGGTCCTCATCAGCAACTATTCTCTCACACTCTATAGCAGCTAGAAGTTGTTACGTCTATAAATCTATAACATTCTGTGGATCACCTTGAGCATGCAAAAGTCCACGTTGGGATCAATAGGAGGGTCTTGAACCCCAGTAGGAATACCATCACGAATATGATATAATGGAATAATAAAATGGATATGAATCTCAAATTACTGTCTTAATCTTCTTTTTCTAATCTCATACTCCATTGTGAGGACGTTTGCAAATATAGGCTATCCCCAATCTTCTGGAGTAGCTCTGAGGTCTATTATTATGAAAAAGATTAAGATACATGTGTTAATGTTAGAATAGATGAATCTTCCACTTCTTTTACGTAGATAATCCATCAGGGTTCCCACAACCCTAGTCAGGGAAATTAGTCGTTCATGTTCATGCAACAATCCATGATAATCAATAAAGAATTCTTGTAACTAATTACACAAAATAAGATGAATAAAATCCAAAGTCTTCAATTGAATAATAACCCAAAATCTCAAGAACAATGTAAGGTATGTAAAAGTATGTAAGAATATTGTAAGAGTAATGTTAAGGAACTTAACCAAATAAAAGATAAACACTAGGGTATTTATAATATCTCAAAATAACCTAGAAATCCTTGGAAAAAAAGGAATAGAAAAAGTAATGTGGGCACAAGTATGACTCGCTCGTCCACTGATACGCCCAAATTACAACTCTCTTACAAGAGAATAAGCAGTCACTGTCAAATATAGAACCCAACTAGGTTGGGTATCGAATCCCACAGGGAATACCATGTTACTAAGGATTGTGATTGTTATCAGACTATTGATCAAAGGTTCCTGAGTAAAAGGGGTTTTGATTAATGAATTATGTCCTAAATAAATTGTAACAGAGTTGTTCCAACTAATGATTCTTTTTACAAGTAGTAATTCAAAGATATTAAACAAACTCGAGTTATGGTTACCAAGATGCTTGAACAGTTAGGGTTGTGATTCACTTTTTAGTTCCAATTAGTAACTTCACTTGCAAGAGTAGCTGAATCCTATTGTTTACCCATTAGTTTCTTAACCTAAATAGATAATTTATCCTTTAATTCTCTTAAACTTAAAGAATGCATTGATTATTCAACTATTTTCTCATGTAGGTTAATCCTATTAAGGCATAAAAATTTGATACGCCCAAATTACAACTCCCTTACGAGAGAGTAAGCGGTTGTTGTCAAATATAGAACCCAACTAGGTTGGGTGTCGAATCCCAGAGGGAATACCGTGTTCACTAAGTATTGTGATTGTTATCAAACTATTGATCAAAGGTTCCTGATTAAAAAGGGTCGTGATTTATGGATTATATCCTAAACAAATTATAACAGAGTTGTTCCAACTAATGATTCTTTTTGCAAGTAGTAATTCAATGATATTAAACAAACTAGAGTTATGGTTACCAAGATGCTTAAACAGTTAGGGTTGTGATTCACTTTTTAGTTCCAATTAGTAACTTCACTTGCAAGGGTAACTGAATCCTATTGTTTACCCATTAGTTTCTCAACCTAAATGGACAATTTATCCTTTAATTCTCTCAAACTTAAAGAATGCATTGATTATTCTTCTATTTTCTCATGTAGGTTAATCCTGTTAAGGTATTTCCCATTAATCCAAAGGTTAAAACCTCTAGATTCCATGTAAACCCTTTCTTTTCCCAACAAATACTTTTCTATTCGAACAAGTGATGTTATTGGGCTCACTTTTCAAGTTTACAATCAAGAAAAGTCATTAAAGTGAAGAAGAGTTTATGTAATATCAATTACCCATGAAAATCAATTAGAATCACAACCCAAATCAGTTTTTCACATCAAGGCTCCCATAACCCTAGTTATAGGATCTTAGCCACATATCTCCATAGAAGAAAGAGAAAAAGTCTTTGTATTATTCATATATAAATTCATAATTCACTTACAAAAGTTACAGGAATTAGTTCTTGAATCTTCAATAGAAATGGAATGACTAGATCCACCAGTTTTGCTTGATTTATAGAATACTACATTACAGAGTTTCAAAGTTAGAAAACTAAGGTAAAAATATACAAGATAAAAGAAATAAAACCCAAACTGGGTATTTATATGCTCTTAGGTACAAAAGATTTAAAATTTAAACTCAAAAAAAGTTGCACCCAAGTTGATGGTCTGACTGACGACCCATCGAAAGCATAAAGATCCGTCGCACGGGCTGTCGTTTGATGTCCAAAAATACCAGGTTCTATTTAGTTCTGACGGTTATGTTGGAAGACCATCGATGGACTGATGGTCCATCACCTTGGTCATCGTTGGGTCTTCTGAAATCCTAAATTCTGGTTAAGCCTGAAGGCCAAGTTGATGGAACGTCACAAGTCTGACAGTCTGCCATATAGACGTCGCCAAGGTCACTTGGTTTCTTTATTCTGTATTGTTCTGGTGGTCACCCTGGCGGTCCATCGCATAGCCGATGGTCCGCCAGTTTTCCCGTCAGAGGTCTTTTTATGCTATTTGTCTAGGTTTCTTCTGTGGTTTACTCCTTAATGTGAAAGCACTCAAATCCACATTTAAATACAACTTTATTTGCTTATAAACACACAATTTTCCCAAGAAAAATATGCAAAATATTCCATCAAAAGCCGGAACATCAACACCCTCAACTTAAGATAATTGCTTGTCCTCAAGTAACTCAGCAACAAATTGCAAACATAAACAGTACAATGATAGGCAATCAACTATTGAACTAGAATTATTACAACCATTCACTTGTCATTCACACATATGTGCTCAACACATCAGGATCTACAACCGGCATTTATTCAATATCAACACATACACAATCTTTGGGACCATATCCTATATAGACTAGCAAGACTATGTAAAACTCAAGTTTCCCTTACCGCAATGAAGTCCACCGCTCATTATCTTTTATGGGCACAATCTAAACTCTCACACTCAACAGAAAAGTTACAAACATAGTCTACATACCCATAGGCTTGCCCTTACCATCTAACGCACCCTTATAGTTGAATCGCCAAGATCAAGCAAGTTTTTTTTTAGGTTTGTAAAGAGGTTTCGGGCTAGGTGAGGATAAATTTTAGTAAAAGTGACTCAACATTTAGACAAAACCCTTTTTTCCGTTGCATTCTTACTCACCCAAGCTACAATTCTACCAGCTCATTTATAACTTGTATTATTCAACCTCATTTTGACATAACCTTTTTTGTTAAACAAGCATCAACCACCCTCAACTTATGTTGATACAATCAATTAAGGTACACAATATCTTGAATAGATCAGGGCCAAATGCTTTCAAAATTATGTTCTAAACCAACTTTCCATTAGATGCTCAACATCTTGACAATAGCCACCCTCAACTTAGGTGTTTTGCATGAGTTCAGGTGCACAATGTCCAATATTGGACCAAGGCCAGAGTTAGGTGCTAACACCCTAAAGAGAGTTAATTTGAGTTATTGGTGATGAAGAAAACTGCTACAAGCTAAAAAAGGTTCAAATATGGAAAAATCTTTTTGGTGGTGTTAATTATTTTGGTTACATGGACTAAATATACAAAGAGGCCTGCTATCCTACCCTATTAAATCAACTACAAGACAACCTTAATGAACTAGGTAAATTTTAGGTACTATACTATGCAAGAACTAAAGACAAATTTGATAACGCTCAATCTACAGCTCTCTTAGGAGTGTAAAGCGATCACTAGCAAATATAGAACCCAACTGGGTTGGGTATCGATCCCTCAGGGAATAGCTTGGCCAACAATTAAGCAAAATTACTATACTTTTAGTGCAAGTCTCGTAAGAAGGGGGGATTGTGATGTGTAACCAAAACAATAAAGTAAAAGCTGAAAATAGCAAAGTAAAAAGAAAAGGATTGTTACGTAAGTTGTAAACAATGAGAATTGAAGCGTTGGGGTTATGTCCACCTCCTGAGTTATACGTCTCTATTGACTATGAGTATGTAGAATTCCGACATGCATGTGCTTATAGAGAATTGTATTCGGTGGTAAATCCAGGCATCTTTCGACCATTCGAGGATTATTTCACTTTAACTCTTTCGAGCTTAAAGCGTGTCTAACGGTACGAATTCTCCAAGAGGTTAATCCAGTTACGGCACTAACTGTTTAGTAGGGAATTTAGGGTGTCACCCTACTACCTTGACATTATCTCTTTTCCAGACAAATAACCTTTCTTTCGAATAAGTTAAATGTTATACTGGCGTATTCTTGTGTTTGCAACCACAAAGAATGTAGATTAAGATGAAGAGAATAATGATATAAGCAGCATACATGTCATAAACTCACAAACTCATAGCAATAGATAGTATCTCAGTTGGCTTCCATAACCCCAACAGAGAAGTTTAGTTACCCATGATTGCGAAGGAGATCACGGTTGACATTGTTGTTATACCATAATAAGGATGAATTTCGTGTGGCTCAAGAGGTAGGCATTAGGCGTGAATTTCCTAGGCAACGTAACGATTCTCTTGTTGCGGAATTTAAGAATAGATGAATAGAAGAAGAAAAATAGAATTAATGGAAGAATTTGGAATTGAGAAGTAGAATGTATCTCTCCACTAAGGGAGGAATGTAAGAAGATGAATAAAAATCTTTAGCATGATAGGGTATTTATAATATCCATATCCTAATCCTACTAGGCTAATGAAATATCTAACCAAATCCTACTAAACTAATGAAATACTTAACCCAATTGTACTAGGTTAATGTATCATTATCCAAATCCAAATAAACTAATGAAATACTTAACCCAATTGTACTAGGTTAATGTATCATTATCCAGATCCAAATAAGTTACTGCAAGTCTCCAAAGTCTTCAGAAATGCTGTTTTAGCCCGGGACAGATTTTCCATGCATCACTTTTGGTCCTTTAGGCGTCCAAGCTCCCTTTCCTTCCTTCGTGAGCTTTCTTTGGTGTCAAGTAAGCCATAAAATGCTGATTTCTGCATCATTTATACCTGAAACTTTGCTAATCATGTTCGTTAGCTCACTTACAGGAAAAAGGACTAAAAGTGCATGAAATATACAATTTGTTCTCTAAACATGGCACAAATATGGGCAAAATATATTGATATAGGCGTGTAAATTCGCCTATCATCAACACCCCACACTTGAAGCGTTGTTCGTCCTCGAACAAAATATCATGTCCATCTAAACATCAACTTAGGGTTTTACAGCAACAACACAAAATATTCGTCAAGACAAGCACAACAATTATCAATAAAAAGTGAGTTATGTTTAAAATTGAAAAACAAAAGAGGAGAACAAGGGTGGTAGAATAAAAGAAAGAAGAAAGGTTGAAAGAAAAAATTGTCAATGATACAATGTGATGTATTAAAGCGCTTAGGAACTTAGTCACTATTTCTGGCCAAAATAGTCCTACCCGTCCCTTAGCCTACATTACAACCATCGAAAGACCTCTTTGATCCTAATCTTAGCATTCTGACATTTAGTGGAGTATTACACTAAGGGTAAGCCTATGTTCATCAGTTGCTGCATACGAATTCTTTGTGAGAGCGAGAGCAAGGATATTTTGATACTCATGTTTGAAAAATATGCTATACTTGTGAGTGACTATGGGTAATATATTGTGAGACACACATGGTTGATGAGTTTTGGATAGTTGTACATGATTCTTTGTGCCTTAACTTTTGAATATGAGTTGACCACCATCACGAGTCTATGCTAGAGGTTAAATGGTTTCTACTAATGATCGGAAAACTACTCTTTGTTGATAATTGTTGTGCTTGTCTTGATGAATATTTTGTGTTGTTGCTGTAAAACCCTAAGTTGATGTTTAGATGGACATGATATTTTGTTCGAGGATGAACAACACTTCAAGTGTGGGGTGTTGATGATAGGCGAATTTACACGCCTATATCAATATATTTTGCCCATATTTGTGCCATGTTTAGAGAACAAATTATATATTTCATGCACTTTTACTCCTTTTTCCTGTAAGTGAGCTAACGAACATGATTAGCAAAGTTTCAGGTATAAATGATGCAGAAATCAGCATTTTATGGCTTACTTGACACCAAAGAAAGCTCACGAAGGAAGGAAAGGGAGCTTGGACGCCTAAAGGACCAAAAGTGATGCATGAAAAATCTGTCCCGGGCTAAAACAGCATTTCTGAAGACTTTGGGGACTTGCAGTAACTTATTTGGATTTGGATAATGATACATTAACCTAGTACAATTGGGTTAAGTATTTCATTAGTTTATTTGGATTTGGATAATGATACATTAACCTAGTACAATTAGGTTAAGTATTTCATTAGTTTAGTAGGATTTGGTTAGATATTTCATTAGCCTAGTAGGATTAGGATATGGATATTATAAATACCCTATCATGCTAGAGATTTTTATTCATCTTCTTACATTCCTCCCTTAGTGGAGAGACACATTCTACTTCCCAATTCCAAATTCTTCCATTAATTCTATTTTTCTTCTTCTATTCATCTATTCTTAAATTCCGCAACAAGAGAATCGTTACGTTGCCTAGGAAATTCACGCCTAACACCTACCTCTTGAGCCACACGAAATTCATCCTTATTGTGGTATAACAACAATGTCAACCGTGATCTCCTTTGCAATCATGGGTAACTAAACTTCTCTGTTGGGGTTATGGAAGCCAACTGAGATACTATCTATTGCTATGAGTTTGTGAGTTTATGACACGTATGCTGCTTATATCATTATTCTCTTCATCTTAATCTACATTCTTCGTGGTTGCAAACACAAGAATACGCCAGTATAACATTTAACTTGTTCGAAAGAAAGGCTATTTGTCTGGAAAAGAGATAATGTCAAGGTAGTAGGGTCACACCCTAAATTCCCTACTAAACAGTTAGTGCCGTAACTGGATTAACCTCTTGGAGAATTCGTACCATTAGACACGCTTTAAGCTCGAAAGAGTAAAGTGAAATAATCCTCGAATAGGTCGAAAGACGCCTGGATTTACCACCGAATACAATTCTCTATAAAAACATGCATGTCGGAATTCTACATACTCATAGTCAATAGAGACGTATAACTCAGGAGGTGGACATAACCCCAACGCTTCAATTCTCATTGTTTACAACTTACGTAACAATCCTTTTCTTTTTACTTTGCTATTTTCAGCTTTTACTTTATTGTTTTGGTTACACATCACAATCCCCCCTTCTTACAAGACTTGCACTAAAAGTTTAGTAATTTTGCTTACTTGTTGGCCAAGCTATTCCCTGAGGGATCGGTACCCAACCCAGTTGGGTTCTATATTTGCTAACGACCGCTTTACACTCCTAAGAGAGCTGTAGATTGAGCGTTATCAAAAATTGGCGCTCATTCTTCTTTTCACAACATACCTCTTATGATAGCACTTTCTTTTTCATACACATTCAAGCACCATTACAATTTAAAGCATCACACTTACCCAATTTTCTCTTATATTGTCACATGACTTTATACTTTAAAGCACTTTAGGAATTTGGATCAAATCACAGTCTTGAAAAAATGGATTAGGCTTACATACAAGGTTGTCAAAGAAATAGGCTAAAGGCTCAAAAGGGTTTAACTAGGATGATGTCCAAGGGTAGGTAAAACGAAGGTAAACATATGTAGGTTGCCAAAGAAATGCCTAAATCATCTCCTAAACTTACACTCCTTATTTTCGCTTTGCATACATACCAAGCAAGTTCTAGCATCAGCCACAAACATAGAATATACTATTAATCTCACACACACAAAGCACATGGTCGACTTTATTGGAAGTAATATAGACTCTTGACCCAACAAGTGAAGTAATTGAACCACAAAATATCACATAATGAGTCACAACTAGAGCCTAAACGTCTCAATAGTCATAATTGTAGCACATATTCTTGTTATAATCTCATGCTGCCCATTGGAATTATTTCATGCGAAGCTAAAAAAAATTTTAAAATCTTAAAAAAAACATAGATGCAAATAGAGAAATATAGCATACGATACCGCCACCCCACACTTAAACGGGACACTACCCTCAGTGGAAAATAAATACGAAGAACCTGGTTAGTCGGACTCTTCCTCAATGTCGGGGGTCATACCCCCTTCGTCGGAATCATCATAAGAGTCATCGTCAGAGTTCTCCTCCTCGTCAGAGTCTAGCAAGCGTCGATCATCATCGGTTGGAACATCATCGTCTAGAGGTTCCTCAAAGTATACACCCACTCCACACATCTCCCTTTCATGCATGTTCATTGGATAATCATGGTCCAGCTGTTGGAGCTCTTCAGCAGTTGGAACACGACCTCCACTCATCATTATGAAGCGTGTCATGCCATAAAGATGACGGAAGAAACTCTCATCACGGGTATGTCTCTCCGCAGTAGTAAGGTTGACACCATGAGTTGTTTCAGCATCTTTGACCTTGGTGAGGTCACCCTTCTTCGGGTTATGTGGGAGTTTGTGATCAGCTGGTTCCTCTTCAATATCCTCCTTCCGCAAGAGTGTTGTCAACAGATTACCAAAAGTGAAGTGGGACCTTTTGTGGAGTCTGGCCTTCCGCATTGTAGAGAGAATGATTACCCCAAAGTTGATAGGGAAATTCGTCATCAAAGCATAGACCAAACACACTCTATCTCTTGATATTTTGGTGTATTGAGTCCCAGGAATCAGGCATGAGTTGACAATACGTAACCAGATTCATACTTCCCTATTCAATGGAGCATAGGGGAAGGTGTTGTGTCGTTCGGTGTCTCGGTGTCTGCCACACCTTGCCATCAATATACTTCCACAAAGTGTGTGTCGTATTGCTCTATAAGGAGGCCTGCTGTACAGCTCTTTGAATGGTGCTGGGTCGACCGAAGGTAAACCAAGAAAGGAGTTAAGCAAATCCGCGTTGAGCTGTAACACTTGGCCCCAAATCTTGACTTCGTTGCCTGTGGTTTTCGGCGACCAGTTGGCATACTCCTTTGTCAAATCAAGATTACATTCTCCCATGTCGCGGAAGATGAAATCCAGTTTCAACGCCATTATTTTTGCCAACATACGTGGCTCCTTCTTCGCTATGGTGTCCTTGTTGATCAAGTTGACGTGAACATATTTCCGTTCCTTGTTGTTCTTGTACCATTCTTTGTCTTCCTCCTCAAGAACCCATTTTATTCCAAACATTCATCGGGGTAGTTGCATTGAGGATGATTCTCCTTGTTCCTTGCGACCTCTCTTCTTGCCCTTTGGGGAAGTGGTAGCCTTATCTTGTCGCGCTTTAGGTGCCATTGTTCCTGAGATTTAAATAGTATTCATGTTAGCATCAACTCAAAGGAAACAATCTATACACAAGACATCGGGGTACCACCCCACACTTAGGTTCGTTAATACAAAACAGTGAAGTGAATTCATATGTTTTAGGAACTATGTTCCGACAAGAAAATCAGCAATGTATCACTACTTGCAGCCATTGCACTACTTTCATGTTAGGTATAACAACACTACTACGTAGGGGTTACATTATGGTATAGTTACTTTCAACAATCACAACCTCCTAAGTCGGTAGTCAACTATAGGTCTTATCCCAATGAACGGGATAGTCTAACATGTAAGTATCCAAGTATCAAACTTAAGCAATTTTCATAACCCTAGCAATTCCGCAAATAGTATAACAATGCTTTTAAAACCAAATTCAAGTTGGAAACAAGTCAAGATTATCCTAACGTATATGTTCACGCATATGGTTTTGTGTCAACAATCCAAACACATTAACATCACCAATAATCTTTCAAGATGTAGCAATTCATAATAGGCATAGCAACGTAGTACTTACGAGAAACAGATGAAGAATACAAGAGTACTTACGTGATTGAAGCCTTTGGAGATGATCTTGTGAATTGGAAGAGCAAAAAGAAAAAGTTTGAGATGATTTGGAGAGAGTATGCGGCGCCCTTAGGTCAATTTCTAATGTGGTTATGTTTCAAGACTAAGTCCCCTTTATATAGGAAGAGAATGGGTCGGGTTTTGACCCATTTACAAATGGTTTTGGAGACAAAAATGCCCTATATGCGGCGCATAATGCTTGGCATAGTCATAGTATAGGCGGCGCATAGTGTATGGCATTTAGGGACATATGCGGTGCATAGGTCATGGCATTTAGGGACATATGCGCCGCATAGTGTATAGCATTTGAGATACTGAGACCTAATGCTATAGCATAGGCGGCGCATAGTGTATAGAACACTTAAGAATGGGCGGCGTATAGTGTATAGCACACTAGATTCCGAGACCTTGGGCTATAGGATAGGTTATGCAATACTCTTAGCCTAGTTTTACCTAGGCCTAGCCTTCCTCGATGCCTATTTTGGCATGAGAAATGCTTAATCCATAGCCTTATGCATCCTTATACTTAACTTACCACCTTTTCCAATACATCCAAATCGTCATTTGTAATCAATCTCCTCGTTGAATACTTCTCGCACCTATATTTGCTCAAAACCAATGAAAACAATTAGTACGATGGGTTGCCTCCCACCAAGCGCCTTAGTTTTGGTCGTGGAACGACTCGTATTTTTGGATTTTCATTTATCAAAAGCAAAACAAGTACTAGAATGAAAGAAAGACAAAACGATAAACGATAAACGATAAAATGATGCAACGATGGAACGATGGGTTGCCTCCCATCTAGCGCCTTATTTATTGTCGTGGCTCGACATAGTTACCTCGAGTATTTAGACTTCGTCGAGATAAGTGATAGCCATATAATTCATCGAGTCAAGAGGACCGATATAAGGTTTAACACGTTGGCCATTCACTTTGAAGACAGCACCATTATTGTCTTCCAATTCGACTACTCCAGACGAGTAGACCTGAATAACTTTGTATGGACCAGACCACTTAGACTTTAACTTAACTGGGAAGAGCTTCAATCTGGAGTTGAAGAGAAGTACCATATCACCCCTTCGGAAGTTTTGTCGAACAATCCGCTGATCATGATACTTTTTCATCCGCTCCTTGTATAGGTCTGATCTTTCATATGCATGGAGACGGAACTCATCTAATTCGTTTAGCTGCTCCAACCTCAGATTCTTAGCATCATCCCAATTCAAATTCAATTGCTTCAATTCCCACAATGCCTTATGCTCGAGCTCGATGGGTAAGTGACAAGCCTTCCCATAAACTAGTTGATAAGGAGACATGCCAATGGGTGTTTTGAATGCAGTCTTGTACGCCCATAGTGCATCATCAAGCTTCCTAGACCAATCCTTCCTATTCGCATTAACCGTCTTCGCAAGGATTTGCTTGATCTCGCGATTGGAAACTTCTACTTGTCCACTAGTTTAGGGATGATAAGGCGTAGCTACCTTATGTTGCTTGACACCATACTTGGCCAAAACTGATTTGAATAGCTTGTTGCAAAAGTGAGATCCTCCATCACTTATGATAGTACGAGGTACTCCAAAGCGAGAGAAGATATTCTTCTTTAAGAACGATACAACATGCTTCCCTTCATTATCGGCCAAAGCTACAGCTTCCACCCATTTTGAAACATAATCTACAGCAACCAAGATGTACTTCATTCCAAACGAATTCACGAATGGACCCATGAAATCAATACCCCACACATCAAAGAGTTCTACCTCAAGAATTTTGGACATGGGCATTTCATGGTGTTTTGAAATAGCACCTTGACGTTGGCATTGGTTGCACCTTCTAACATAGTCGTAGGCATCTCTAAATATCGAAGGCCAATAATAACCACTTTGCAAAACTTTTCTTGCCGTCCGATTGCCTGCGTGATGTTCTCCAACTTGGGAAGTGTGGCATGCTTCCAATATAGTTGGAACTTCTTCATGAGATATACATCGTCGAATGATACCATCCGCGCATCTTCGAAACAAATAAGGTTCATCCCAATAGTAGTACTGTACGTCATGCATAAACTTCCTCCTTTGGTGGTAAGATAAATTGGCAGGTATCACATTACTCACTACGAAATTTGAAAAGTCGGCATACCATGGTAGTTCCTCCATTGTTGTCGCTAATATCTCTTCGTCCAGGAATGCATCATCAATCTGATTTTCAGGTTGCGCCATATGTTCATTCTCAAGTCGAGATAGGTGATCGGCCACTTGGTTCTCGCAACCTCTTCTATCTTTGACCTCAAAATTGAACTCTTGTAGCAGCAACACCCATCGAATTAACCTTGGTTTTGCATCCTTGTTTGTCATGAGATACCTAAGAGCTGCATGGTCTGTATGAATGATCACCTTAGTACCTAATAGATAAGCACGAAACTTCTCAAACGCGTACACAACTGCTAGGAGCTCTTGTTCAGTAACAGTGTAGTTCCTTTGGGATTCATTTAGGACCTTACTCGCATAGTAGATAGGATGAAATAATTTCTCCTTTCTTTGTCCAAGTACATCTCCAATGGCTACACCACTAGCATCACACATGACTTCGAACGGGAGAGACCAGTCTGGTGCTACCATGATAGGGGCTTCAATGAGTTTTCCTTTAAGGCATTCGAATACCTTTAAGCAATCTTCATTAAAGTCAAACTTTGCATCCTTCTCCAATAGTTTGCACAATGGACTAGAAATTTTAGAGAAATCTTTGATGAACCGACGATAGAAACCTGCATGGACGAGAAAACTACGAACTCCCTTCACCGAAATTGGAGGCGGTAGATTCTCAATAACCTCTATTTTTGCTCGATCAACCTCTATTCCTCTTGCGGAGATCTTGTGCCCAAGAACGATTCCTTCTTTTACCATAAAGTGGCACTTTTCCCAATTCAGCACAAGGTTGAATTCTACACATCTTTGCAATGCCATGCTCAAGTTTTCCAAGCACGACACAAAAGATTCACCAACAACTGAAAAATCATCCATAAATACCTCCAAAGTGTCCTCAACCATATCAGAGAAAATGGACATCATACAGCGTTGAAAGGTGGCTGGTGCATTACATAACCCGAATGGCATACGTTTGAAGGCAAACGTACCATATGGGCATGTAAATGTTGTCTTCTCTTGGTCTTCGGGGGCAATACAAATCTGATTGTAGCCTGAATAACCGTCCAAGAAGCAAAACCATCCTTTCCCCGCTAATCGATCTAGCATTTGGTCCATGAATGGCATTGGGAAGTGATCTTTGAGTGTCCAAGAATTCAGCTTTTGGTAGTCCATGCATACTCTCCATCCAGTGACGGGTCTGAGTGGAATAAGCTCGTTCTTCGTATTCGCGACCACCGTCATGCCTCCTTTATTGGGAACACATTGTACCGGGCTTACCCATGTAATATCCGAGATAGGATACACAACCCCCGCGTCTAACCACTTGATAATTTCTTTCTTCACCATTTCTTGCATAGGTGGGTTTAGACGTCTTTGATTCTCAATGGTGGGTGTGCAATTTTCTTGAAGCTGAATTTTATGTGTGCAAATCCCAGGTGGAAGACCAATAATATCCGCAATGGTCCATCCGATGGCTCTAATATACTTGCGTAAGATAGCAATAAGAGCTGCAACTTGTTGCTCACCCAAATCGGCTGCCACAATGACTGGAAGAGTATTTTCGCTTCCTAAGAAGGCGTACTTCAAATGACTTGGCAGCTCCTTCAATTCTAACGTGGGTGGCTCTTCAATAGATGGCTTAGCTGGTGGTGTGGGTCAATTTTTGAGATTAAGGTCCATCTTCTGGGGAGCATAGCGATATGTCCCTAATCCCGATAGAGCACAAATAGCTTCTTCACCATTTTCAGCGTCCTCATTCTCTCCATTCATAAGCACAACCTCTAAAGGGTCATCAATAATTTGCTCTTCTTCAAGTAATTCTTTCTCATCATCAAAGAAAACAACAGCCACCAAAAATACACTTAGATCTTTGGGTTGCTTCATTGATTTGCACACAACAATGCGAACCACTTCGTCATTTATTCGGAATGAAAGCTCATTGGCTCTCAAATCAATGAGCACACTTCCTGTAGTAAGGAAAGGGCGCCCCAAGATTATGGGAACTTCTGAGTCTGCCTCACAATCCAAAATAACAAAGTCTTCCGGAAAGATGAATGAAGAAACCTTTACCAATACATCACATAGAATACCAACAGGTCGTTTTACCGACCTATCCGCCATGACAAGCCTCATGTTGCTTGGAGTAGGATCACCCAACCCCAACTTCTTATAGATTGATAATGGCATCAAATTGATGCTGGCTCCTAAGTCACATAATGCTTTGGCAAAATTCAAAGATCCAACGGTGCAAGGAATAGTGAAAGCTCCGGGGTCGGCCTTCTTCTGAACTATCGATCGGGTAGCAATTGCACTACAATGATGCACATCTTCTTTCAACTCATAGCTTGCTGCCCGATTCTTTGTCAAAAGATCCTTCATAAACTTCGCATACCCAGGCATTTGTTCAAGTGCCTCCACCAATAGAACATTAATGGTCAGCTGTTTCAACATAGTCATGAATTTGCTGAACTTTGTGTCATCCGCCACCTTCTTCAATCTTTGGGGAAAAGGTGGTGGTGGGTATGGAAGTGTTCTTTCCACGGCTTTCTTCTCCTCTTGCTTCCGTTTTTCCACTTTTTCAGGCTGTACCGTGCTAGAGGTGGCATCCTTGACGTCAGGAGTAGTAGCTGTGGCATCTTCTCCTTTTGCATTGTCATCCATGTCCGCAACTTCGTCAACCACTTGCTTGCCTTTTGCTGAAGTTTCCAGCACCTTACCACTTCTGGTAGTGATGGCCATGCATGACCCATCATTCCTTGGGTTTTGCACAGTATCGCTAGGTAAAGTGTTGGCCTTTCTTTGATTGAGTGCTGCTGAAAGTTGGCTCAATTGCTGCTCTATTTGCTTGATAGAAATGGAATGTGAATCAACTAATTGTTTCGTGGAGGACAAATCATTGATTACCTCCGTTACTCCCGCGCTCGTTGCTTCCACTCCTTTCAATAATTTAGCCATCATGGCTTCCATACTTCCAGAATTAGATGTGGTGGTGTCACGTCTACCAAGGGGAATGTACAAACCACTCTTTTCATTCTTGTTTTTCCAACTACCTTGGTCTTTGTTTCCACATTTATCATAGTAGTTCCGACCTTGGTTTCCTTGGGTATTCCCACAGAAACCCCCCTGATTGTTCAAGTAGTTGGCCTCCTCTTCCGAATCAGATTCGTCTCTTCCTTTTGACGCAATGACTTTGACTTTTTTGGTCTTCCCTGTTAATAAATGCTTTGAAAGAAGATCCATTTGTGTTTTCAGATGCGCCATATCTTGATCACGTTGTTCTTCTCTTCTTCTTTGGTCTGCAGTCATGCCAATAGATAAAGTGGGGCTTGCTACCTCAGAATCCCTGGTATGCCAAGCTCTACTTTGTTTCGTCATACGATCTAGCATATTGCTTGCTTGACCAAAAGTGAGGTCCATAAAAGATCCTCCAGCTGCGTTTCCACCACTGGCTTAGTTATTGAATTCAAGGCTCTATACAATATCTCCATTAGGTGGACATTAGTCATGTGATGATTTGGGCATCTCGCTAGTTTTATCTTGAACCTATCCCATGTTTCATGAAGAGCTTCAGTGGGAAGCTGACGAAAGTTGCTGATTTCTTCTCTCAATTGTGCCCTCTTGGATAGCGGAAAGAATCTTTCTAGGAAAGCGTCTCTCAATTGCCTTCAATTTGTAATTGAATCAGGAGTCAGCCCATTCAACTATAGTGTTGCCTCCCCAGACGGAGACAATGGAAATAGACGTAATCGAATTGCATTCTAACCAACACCAGGATTGTCAAACGACTTGCATGTAGAAATAAAGTTGATGAGATGCATATTCGGATCATCGCCTGCTAGTCCATCAAATAATCCCTTGAGTTACAATAACTGAATCATGGTGCTTGTGATGTTGAACTTGGCTCCGGGCGCTAATGGTGGTGGAATTATGGCTCCAGTGGCTCCGGCACCATCAAGATCATCATCATCATCGTCGAAAGCTGGCTGCATAGGTTGGCGATCATACCTAAACCGTGCTTGTCGACCTCTTCTGTTGACAGATGTTATAATTTTAGCATCACGCCTAGGGTTTAGTAACTCTTCATCACCTAAATCCTCATCGCCAGGATTTGTTGCTCGTGCAGGGTTATCAATGTTCTGCTGTTGAACCTGGGCTGCAGCAAGGGCAGCCAGTCTTGCTTGTTCCTGTTGAGCAGCCATCCTTTCGATATTTGCTTGTGCTTCCATTCTGCCAATACGTTGTGGTTCAGGATTGATAGGTAATAACGGTTGACCAGAACTTCGAGTATTGGGCATACACTGAATAGAAACCTACAGTAAACAAAAACAAAAACTGAAAGTAAAAGTTCGAGAATCTTTGACCAAAGGGTCTAGTAATTATCACGAACTTGATTGACACTCGTATTCCCCGGAAACGGTGCCAATTTTTGATAACACTCAATCTACAGCTTTCTTAGAAGTGTAAAGCGGTCGCTAGCAAATATAGAACCCAACTGGGTTGGGTATCGATCCCTCAGGGAATAGCTTGGCCAACAAGTAAGCAAAATTACTAAACTTTTAGTGCAAGTCTCGTAAGAAGGGGGGATTGTTATGTGTAACCAAAACAATAAAGTAAAAGCTGAAAATAGCAAAGTAAAAAGAAAAAGATTGTTACGTAAGTTGTAAACAATGAGAATTGAAGCGTTGGGGTTATGTCCACCTCCTGAGTTATACTTCTCTATTGACTATGAGTACGTACAATTCCGACATGCATGTGCTTATAGAGAATTGTATTCGGTGGTAAATCCAGGCGTCTTTCGACCTATTCGAGGATTATTTCACTTTAACTCTTTCGAGCTTAAAGCGTGTCTAACGGTACGAATTCTCCAAGAGGTTAATCCAGTTACGGCACTAACTGTTTAGTAGGGAATTTAGGGTGTGACCCTAATACCTTGACATTATCTCTTTTCCAGACAAATAACCTTTCTTTTGAACAAGTTAAATGTTATACTGGCGTATTCTTGTGTTTGCAACCACAAAGAATGTAGATTAAGATAAAGAGAATAATGATATAAGCAGCATACGTGTCATAAACTCACAAACTCATAGCAATAGATAGTATCTCAGTTGGCTTCCATAACCCCAACAGAGAAGTTTAGTTACCCATGATTGCGAAGGAGATCACGATTCACATTATTGTTATACCACAATAAGGATGAATTTCGTGTGGCTCAAGAGGTAGGCGTTAGGCGTGAATTTCCTAGGCAACGTAACGATTCTCTTGTTGCGGAATTTAAGAATAGATGAATAGAAGAAGAAAAATAGAATTAATGGAAGAATTTGGAATTGAGAAATAGAATGTATCTCTCCACTAAGGGAGGAATGTAAGAAGATGAATAAAAATCTCTAGCATGATAGGGTATTTATAATATCCATATCCTAATCCTACTAGGCTAATGAAATATCTAACCAAATCCTACTAAACTAATGAAATACTTAACCCAATTGTACTAGGTTAATGTATCATTATCCAAATCCAAATAAGTTACTGCAAGTCCCCAAAGTATTCAGAAATGTTGTTTTAGCCCGGGACAGATTTTCCATGCATCACTTTTGGTCCTTTAGGCGTCCAAGCTCCCTTTCCTTCCTTCGTGAGCTTTCTTTGGTGTCAAGTAAGCCATAAAATGCTGATTTCTTCATCATTTATACCTGAAACTTTGCTAATCATGTTAGTTAGCTCACTTACAGGAAAAAGGACTAAAAGTGCATTAAATATATAATTTGTTCTTTAAACATGGCACAAATATGGGCAAAATATATTGATATAGGCGTGTAAATTTGCCTATCATCAAAATCCTTGCACACATAGAGGCAACTAAGTTAAACTTATTCTACTACTCTAAGGTTTTCCATCACATGATTTATGCACATCTCACATATTAATGTCAGTTACAAAATCACTGAAGGTTGCTCACATATGTCAAATTACTAGAGTAAATAATCACGCATACATACTCATAGCCTTATCCTAACATCACTCATCATTCATATATACAATAAGATGCAAAAATAAAAGACACTTTTATTTTATAAATAGACATAACAAACAAAACTTAGGAAAAGAAACACTATAATCCTAAACATGTCGATTCTTCTAGATAGCATATGGGAGGAAAATACTTTGGTAACACAACCCCTCATGCTGTAAGTACATCCCCCTCCCCATAGAATAATACAAGTTTTGTCCTCAAATGCATAAAATTTTAAGACAGAGGAGGGGAAATACTTGTAATGCCTCTTATTCAACTGAGGCATTTGTGAAATATGGTGAGGCTCCAGTGTCCTCACCTGTTGCAAGTTGACCCCCATGGTGGTGGGGGTACTCATAAACTCTCTCTCTCTCTAAAATCAGAGGTACCACATCTCGGACTAGGTCTGAAGTCGGCCCCCTAATTGGGGTGGAAATGGTAGACACTCCAGCCACTTCATCTTCTACCTTCTTTCTTCTTCTCTCGTCATCTCTCCTTTATATTTTTGAGGCAATATTCAGATCATAATGTTATCGTTCCTCCAGCATCATTGCCTCTCTCTTTCTTCTCTTTTTATCTTTTCTTTTAGCATGTTCATCTACCTGTTGCCTTTCCTTGTCTTTCAATGGTCTTCCTATCAGATCAACAATGCATTATTATTTATCACTCATTACTAAGGTTAGATCAAAAATGGGCTGTTGTAGTTGCCTATTCTTTAATTCTTCCATTTCAGCTTGAGCTTTCTTAAACTCTGCTGTGAACTTTGCCAAGTCTAGTATGGACAATGAATCTAGACTTTTGTTGATTCGCTCCTCCATGTGATCCATCCTCATCTGAATGTCTTAGAATAGATGGATTACCTTTGCTATAATTCTATTAATAAAAGGCTTGAATTCTGCAGCCTAAGTGTCCAGCTGCCTCTTGAATTTCTTTTGCAATTTCATAGACTTAATGAAGTTTTACTGTGTCAACCTATATTCTACAAATTCTTCCCCACCCATTGGTGGTGAAAATTCTGGCCCTACAGACTCACTTGATGGCATATAATTGGTGGTACGTAAGTGGTAATCATCAATGGCATACCTATTTGAATTTTCAAGGTATCTGGGGATGGTGCTGACTGAATCTCATAGGTTGGAGGTATGGTGACCCTCATTTTGAACATTAAGTCATCCTTGGACTTCTTAATACCTGTCTATGTATAACCTAGACCTCATTATCCACCCTACGAATTAGAGTTACAACCGCCTACCTGCATAACTCCGCTATTAAACATAGGAATGGTAGTGCGCTGTCCACTTTACTGCTTTCACGAATAGCTCATCGGCAATGATCTGACTGAAATCAATCTTCAGTCCTGAAAGTAACCTAGCAACAAAAAAAGCTCAGTGACTATCCATATTAGCATCACCTCTAGTTGGCATAAGTCTCAATAGAACCACAGGCCACCAAAACTTAGCTCTGCAGCTAAGGGAAGACTTCGCTATGTGCTCACGTGGGTTTGTTGACCAAGAATGATTACCATCATCAGTCAACAACCCAGCCAACCAAGGTCTTTGAGTGGATGTAGAACGCAGATAGAACTCGAGTTCTGGAATAGCAGGTGGCGCTTCATATTCTATCCCAAATAGCATCCTATTTATTGTTTGGATTGAGATATTAATATTAACTCCCCAGACTAGAATTAACTCCCTGTTCCACAGATCTAAAATCTTTGAGCCCTTTGGAACATCCTTTTCTGCCAAACAAATAATTAGCAAAGAATTCCCTTACCAAATTCGACTGATATAAACCAGGTGGCTTTTTCATCCAAGACAACTCATACTCATTGAACCGACGCTCTAATTTAGGGTACTTATGTAACTCAGATGTCACTTTCTGGTACACCTTAGAAAATGGTATTTTAATTACCTTATTTGCCATCGGTGCCAGTCTATCATAGAACATGTCCCTTACTCTCTCGAGTTGCCATTTGATGGCCTCCTTTATTTGAGGGTTCTTACATCTAATCAAGTTGGCATCCTCAGGATCAGTCTCCATATCAGTCGCTTTATTTTCGCTTCCATATTGGTAGCCTCAGTTTCGGTCTCAACTAGCTTAGGACAATACATAACTACCCTTGCCTCATTGAGGCTCAATCTAGTACTGCTGGTGCTACTCTCACTATCCTCTTCAAACTGGGAGAGTATAGGAAGTGTTTGGTTTCTTTGGCGAGTATTGAAGGTTGGTGCCTCCTTACTTCTGGTAGGTTTGCATCATCCTCTTGATTGACCACCACCTCTAGTCAATGGGAGTTTTTATACCATAATACCTACAACAGATACGAGGAGTCAGTTGGCAAGTCAAATAGATGGAAAACAATAAAAAATATGGCTTGATGGTTATCCCGATGATCCGGCAGTATTGTGACGGTCCATCAAACTAACTGTTATCCTTAACCAGTGAGTCAATTATTTCAAAGTCTTACGACGGGAAAATTGGCGGTCTATCGGGTAATTGATGATCCACCAAGTTGTCCATCGCCCCTTATCTAGTGAAAAATGAACTGAGGATCAGTACGACGGTCCATCTGGAGGTCCGTCAAAGTAGCGACGGTCCGCCAAGAATGACCATCGGCAACCCCTTCAGTATAAAATTTCTTTAGGGCATTTTTTCGAACACCTGGTAGGCATATTTTAATTAACAACATTATAATGACATTAATTCAATACTTAAATGCAAATTTTCCTATTTCAAACACCTGGGTTACTCAGACTTTGCCCAAAATATAGTTACCAGGGTTCAACACTCATTTCATCCACAACGAAGCAAGATAAGTGAAGAAGATGAATTTCCCTTTTAGAACTCTTGAAATCATCACACAACTAATCTCAGCAATGAAACGAAAGAGAGAAGTGTTATGATCATACCTTGATTTTACAGTAACTTCTCTCTACTTGTCTGCAACTTCAGAAAATCAAACTAACTTAAGACTCTAGTAAGTGATTTCAACTTTAGTTGTGATGAAGAGAAAGAGAGGGGTGCTATTATTTAAATAGGAGAGAAAAAAATGGAGAGAGTTAAACAGTTTCATAATTTGTAAAAGTGGCAACATATGTAACCACTTGTTTTTATCCTTTAAAAAATGTTTGGGCCATTTTCTTGTGCATTAGATAGTATTTCAGCATAGACCGACCCAACCCGAAATTATGGTTTTATTGATGGTTGACCTGATGGTCCTTCAGGTTTGCAACGGTCCGCCAGGTTCGCCGTCGCATCTTATCAGAAGCTGGGAAACTCTGCTTTAATATGATGGTTGATCCGGCGGTCCATCGGTCTGTTCGTCAGGTCTTTCCAGTATCCTAGAACTTCAGCTTCAATCTGATGATAGATGTGATGGTCTGCCAAGTTATTGATGGTCTGCCAACTAGGCCGTCAAGCGTTAAACAGAATGTTCATCTTTTCCATTGCTTTGATGGTTCAAGTGATGGCCCGTCAATCCTGCGATAGTCCGTCAATCTCTCCGTCGACCTTCTTTTCAAATGTGAACTCCTTTCTTTCTGCATTTTCAGTCTTACACACTTCACAAACACATCAAAATTGCACAAAAATACTAAATAAACTCTAGCTATGCTTACAACAACACCTTGTGGGTTGTCTCCAACTAGCATCTGATTTAATGTTGTGGCACGAATCAATTATCTCGATTACTCAAACTTCATCAATATAGATAGTAGCTATGCAATTTATCGAGTCTATTGGACCGATATACAGCTTCAGTCATTGCCCATTCACTTTGAAGATGCTTTCGTATTCATTTGCATTTTTAATTACTCCAGACGAGTAGACTTGATTAACTTGGAATGGACCAAACTATTTTGATTTAAGCTTACCTTGAAACAGCTTCAATTTGGAGTTGAAGAGAAGCACCCAATCACCCTTTTGAAAGTCTCTTTTTGAAATCCTCCGGTCATGGTACTTCTTCATATTCTCATTGTAAATATCTTCCCTTTCATACGCACCATGACGGAACTCATCCATCTTGTTCAGCTCTCCTAGTCTCAATTGCGTTGCCTCACTCCAATTCAAATTTAGCCTCCTAAGTGCCCACAGTGCCTTGTACTCCAATTCAATTGGCAAATGACATGCTTTTCCAAAAACCAATTGGTACGGTGACATACCAATGGGTGTCTTGAAAGTTGTTTTGTATGTCCATAAGGCATCATCCAGCTTCCTAGACCATTCTTGTCTTCTCGCATTCACGGTTTTAGCAAGGATGGCTTTGATCTCTCTATTCAGAATCTCCACTTTCCCACTAGTTTGTGGGTGGTATGGAGTTGCTACCTAGTGTTTCTTAACACCATGCATTGCTAAGGAAACTCAAAATACTCGGTTGGAAAAGTGAGATCCACCATCACGTATAATGGTGTCTGGCACCCCAAATCGAGAGAAGATGTTCCTTTTAAGGAAAGAAACCAGTCTCTTCCCATTGATGTCATCCAAACCAATGGATTCAACCTATTTTGATACATAATCAATAGCAACTAGAATGTATTTCATCCCATATGAAATCACAAAAGGCCCTATAAATTTGATGCCCCAGACGTCAAATAATTCTACTTCCATCATTTTTGTCAAAAGCATTTCATGGCGCTTAGAGATTGACCCCTGCCTCTGATATTGGTCATATCTTCTCACGAACTCATAAGCATCCTTGAATAAAGTTGGCCAATAGTTGTCATTTGGAAACACCTTTCGAGTAGTACGATCACCTGTATGGTACCGTTCAACCGGGGAATCATCACATGCTTCCAAGATACTCAACATATCTACTTCTGGAACACACCTCCTTTTTATATTATCGGTATTTTTCCAAAACAGATATAGCTCATCCCACAAGTAATGAGTCACATCATGAAGAAACTTCTTTCTTTGATAAAAATAAAGATTCTTTGGAGTCACCTCACTCACCACATAATTTTCGAAATCTGCACACCGAGGTATCTTTTCCAGAATAGCAGCCAAGATTTCCTCATCCAAAAATGCATCATTAATCTCTAACTGCTTTCTCCCCTCCATCCTGGACAGATGGTACGCAACTTGGTTTTTGTAACCTTTCCGATCTTTGACTATGAAGTCAAATTCTTGAAGCAGCACTACCCATCAAATCAACCTTGATTTTGAATCCTTTTTCTCCATCAAATATCACATGGCTGAGTGGTCAGTGTGGACCACCACCTTAGTTTTTAGCAAATAAGCCCAGAACTTTTCAAAAGCATAGACCACTACAAGAAGTTCCTACTAAATAATGATGTAGTTCTTTTGGGCTCTATCTAGTTATTTGCTTGCATAGTAGATAGAATGAAAAAAATTATCCTTCTTTTGGCCAAGTACAGACCCAAGTGCAACACCGTTTACATCACACGTAATCTCAAACGGTTTTGACCAATTCGGTGCAACAATAATAGGGGCATCAACTAACTTCTCTTTAAGGCATTCAAATGCCTTGAAGAAATCATCATCAAAGTTGAACTTAGCCTCCTTCTAAAAAAGCTTGCAAAGTAGATTTGCAATTTTTGAGAAATTCTTTATAAATATCTGATAGAGGCCCGTGTGACCAAGGAAACTACGTACCTTTTTTACTGAAATATGAGGTGGTAGCTTCTCAATGAACTTGACCTTAGCTCGATCAACCTCAATCCCTTTGGCTGAAATTTTGTGCCCAAGAAAAATGCCCTTCTTCACCATGAAATGGCATTTCTCTCAATTAAGCACAAGATTAAATTCTTCACACCACTACAAGGCTTTACTAAGATTCACCAAAAAGAGATCAAAAGAATCACCTACCATAGAAAATTCATCCATTAACACCTCCAAGGGGTCTTCAACCATATATGAGAAAATATATAGCATGCACCGTTGAAAGGTAGCGGATGCATTACACAATCCAAACGGCATCCGCTTAAACGCAAAAGTGCCATAATAGTAAGTGAATGTCATTTTCTCCTGATCCTTCGGGACCATAGAAATCTGATTATAACTAGAATACCCATCCAAAAAATAGTACCAACCTCTTCCCACCAACCGATCAAGCATCTGATCCATAAAAGGCATTAGGAAGTGGTCCTTCAAAGTTCATGAGTTAAGTTATTGATAATCCATGCAAACTCTCTACCTAGTGGCAGGTTTGAGTGGTATCAACTAATTCTTCTCATTCACTACAATAGTCATGCTTCCTTTCTTGGTTATACATTGTATAGGACTCACCCACTTACTATCAGAAATAGGATATACAACTCTTGCATCAAGCCATTTGATGATTTTCTTCTTAATCACCTCTTCTATAGGCGGGTTAAGACGTCGTTAATGCTCAATTATTGGTGTGCAGTCCTCCTTCTACTAAATTTTATTAGTACAGATACTTGGAGGGATGCCAATAATATTTGCGATAGTCCATCCTAGTGCCCCTTTGTACCTCAAAAGCACCGAAATAAGTGCCTCTACCTACTGCTAACCCAAATCATCCACAATGATGATAGGTAGAGTGTTTTCACTATCTAGAAACACATATCGGAGATGGCCTAGCAATGCCTTCAACTCCAACATTGGTGGCTCCTCAATAGATGGCTTAGCCGGTGGTGTTGGGAAATTTTTTAAATCTAGATCAAGCTTCTTGGGAGCATAAAAGTATGATCCCTTTCCCATTAAGGCACAAACAATTTCTTCATACTCTTCAATACCTTCACTATCAAAATTCATCAGAACTGCAGCTAAGGGCTCAACTGCAAATTTCTCCTATATCGATATTTCTGCTCATCCTCATAATAAATAACAACAATAGAGAATATACTCATCTCCTTATGTTGCTTCATAGAATGGCACACATCAAATTGAACCACTTCATCATTCAACTTAAATAGAAGCTCATTAGCTCGCAAATCAATAAGCATACTTCTATCTGCAAGAAAAGGTCGACCCAATATTACGGGTACCTCAAAATCCACCTCGCAATCTAAAATAACAAAGTCTATGAGAAATATAAAACTGGTCACTTTTACTAGAACATCGTATAATATTCTCATAGGCCGATTCACTGATGTGTCCACCATCACAAGTCACATGCTTATGGGTATAAGATCCTCCAAACTTAAATTCTTATAAATAGCTAGTAGCATCATATTAATGCTCGCTCCCAAATCTCATAAGGCCTTAGCAAAATCAAGAGACCCAATAGTACAAGGGATGGTGAATGCTCCTGGTTCTTCCTTCTTCTACACCAAGGATCTTGTAGAAATAGTACTACAATGGTGAATATTATCCATCGGTTCATAGATTACTACTCTTTTCTTTGTCATAAGATCCTTTATAATTTTAGCATATCCTGGCATCTGCTCAAGTGCCTCCACTAAAGGCACATTCATTGTCAGCTGCTTCAACATTTTTATGAATTTACTAAACTTTGTATCGTCGTCCTTCTTCTTCAATATATGAGGAAAGGGAAGCAGTGGTTTTGGGAGAGTAGTCACCACTTCTTCCTTTTCCTTGTTTTCCCCTTTTTCTAACTTATCATCCTACTGATGATTAGAAGGAATGTCAATATATCTAGTTTCTCAAACTCCACTGGATAACTTTCTTCATGCTCAACATCTTCTTCAATCACCTCTTCGATCATAGCTTTTCCCATAGAAGGTCCTGGTAATACCTTACCACTCCATGTGGTAACTGCCATACAAGAGCAATTATTACGAGGATTCTAAACTATATCACTTGGCAAAGTTTTGCTCTTCCTATAATTTAATGCTACTGAGATTTGGCTTATTTGCTGCTCCAACTGTTTGATAGAAGTAGAGTGTGAGTTTACCAACTGACTCATGGAAGACAAATCACTCTTCATAGTATTTAGCCTAGAGTTAGTAGCCTCAACTCCCTTTAATAGTTTCTTCATCATGTCCTCCATGGATATTTTACAAGATCTTGTCATCATATTATCTCAACTTCCAGGTGGTACATATAGTCCACACCTATCATTTTTGCTCTTCCAGTTTCCTTGATCCCTATCCTTATGACCAGGCTTGTCATAATAGTTCCGACCTTGATTTACTTGGTTATTGCCTCAGAAACCCCCTGATTATTTAGATAGTTTTCCTCTTTTTCCGAATTAGAGTCAGCTCTAACTTGGGATGCAACAGCTTTCACCTTCTCAATTTTTTAAGATAATAAATGTTTAGTCAACAAATCCATCTGCATCTTCAAGTGTGCCATATCCTGATCATGTTCCTCCGTTTTTTATGCTTTTTTATAGTCATATCAACAGACAAAGTAGGACTTACTACCACATAATACCTGGTATGCTAAGATCTACTTTGTTTGGTCATCCTATCGAGCATCTCTGAGGTTTCTAGAAAAGTGAGATCCACAAATGATCCTCCTGCAGGATTATCCACAATTGGCTTTGTAATAAAGTTTAAGGCCCTATAGAGAGTCTCTATCAAATGAATATTCATCATATTATGGTTCGGCCATTGCTTTAGCTTTTTCTTAAACCTCTCTCAGGTCTCATGAAGAGCTTTGGTTTGAAACTGCCAAAAGTTGTTGATCCCATCCCTCAACTGTACCCTCCTGGAAGGTGGAAAGAACCTTTCCAGGAAATCCTCTTTCAACTGCCTCCAGTTGATTATAGAATTGGGAGTCAATCCATTAAGCCATAATGTTGCCTCTCCAGACAGAGATAACAAAAAAAAACACAGGCAGATAGCATTCTGACCCACTCCTGGGTTATCAAAAGACTTGCAAATGGTGACAAAGTTCACCAAATGAATATTAGGATCATCTCCTGGGAGACCACCAACAATCTCTTAAGATGAAGGTATTAAATCGTTGTGATGGTGATATTAAATTTAGGTCCAGGTGCTAGAGGTGGAGGAATAAAAGCTCTGATTGTAGCTTCTCCAACCATTTGATCCTTATCAATGTTAAGATCAAATTGTACCATTTATCGATCCGACCTCGCCCTAAAGGGATGATTCCTATTTACATTCTGATTCACTGGTGAAACCACATTCTCTGCATGCCTTGGGTTGACAGGATCTAATAAATCATCATCCCCTAAATCATCATCATCGGGATTAGGATGACGGCCAGTTGGCCATCATTCTACTAATTAAGTTGAGCTCTAGCCAGAGCGGCTAGTCTTTTCTCATCTTGGGGGTCTATCATTCTGCCAATCAACCGCGGTTCTATATGTATTGGTGATAATGATGCACCCGATCTCCATGTACTTGGCATACACAATAACCACCCAGCACAAAACCAAATACAACAAAAAAAGGTAAAATTTGGGAAAATTGACAAAAGGTTAATTAACAAACACAAACTTAATTGACAACCGTATTCCATGGCAACGGCACCAAAATTTGATAAACCTAAATTACAAATCTCTTACAGGAGAGTAAGATGTCACTGTGAAATATAGAGCCCAACTAGGTTGGGTGTCGAATCCCATAGGGAATACTGTGTCCATTAAGTATTGTGATTGTTATCAGACTGTTGATCAAAGGTTCCTAAGTAAAAGGGGTTTTGATTTATGAATTATATCCGAAATAAATTGTAACAGAGTTGTTCCAACTAATGATTCTTTTTACAAGTAGTAATTCAATGATATTAAACAAACTAGAGTTATGGTTACCAAGATACTTAAACAGTTGGGTTGTGATTCACTTTTTAGTTCCAATTAGTAACTTCACTTGCAAGAGTAGCTGAATCCTATTTTTTACCGTAACACCCCGATTCGCTGAACCAAAATGCTACACGGTGCTCATGACCCCGAGGGACTACAAGCTAACCCATGACTGATATATGTACATGTATACTGCAAATCATAATATAATAATGCGAAATACATAGAACTATAAGGCCATAAGGTTCAACTAATACAATTATGTGGGTAAAAATACCTAAAACAACTTAAACTGAATGTAAATCTGAACATAAATCTAAAAGCCTCTAAACTATCTAATTAAGTATTTGAAGGAACATGTCTCCATCTAACTCCGTAAAACTGAACTAAAGAAATAAATAAATGAATCAAATCATATTGTCCTCGAATCAATGAGGACTCATTGTGTCTTTGTGACTGGAATGCTACTGTTACTGCTGTGCTGGAGCTCGTGTCTCGGAACCTATGATGTAACATGAAAAGAAAGCACCATAGTGCAAATGCGCCAGTACAACTGAAGTGCTGAGTATACAAGGAAGGTAGGCTGAACATAAAGGGTTTCATGCATGAACAACACTGACTGACTAATATGAACGTGAAAGTGCAAACACACATATATAGAAATTGGGACCGTGAATACATGATAGCATGACCTGTAAGCTAATATGTAGTTTACTGATAACTGTCATAACTAATACTAAAACTGATAACATGGATGATTGTATCTGACAGTCCTATATATACTGAAATCTGAAGAACGCCCTGAGTTTTTTTACTGAGACTGATACTGAAACTGTGGGAAGTAGTGTTTAACTGACATTCCCCATGTATGCCGTTATAGCTAAGCTAGGGTCCAATATCTGCCCCGACTGGAGGGGTGTCAATACCGTGCCACGGGTAAGAACAGCCTGTGAGTGACCCTTATCTAGTGGGTACTCAATTAGAATGGTGGGAACCCTAAACTGATGTGTTAAGACACCTCATCAACCCTAATCTGACAGGTTAAGATGTCTCAACCTACGCTAGCTATGTAGTTCTGGAACACAAGGATGACTACTAAGAATCACACCCTGAACTGGTGGGTGAGTTCCCATCCTTGGGTTCACTCGGTGCTAACCTCTACAACCATATGGAGGGACTGGACATAATAACTGACTGTACATGACTTAATCTTACTGAATTCTATTGACTAACGGAATGTTACTAATATCTAACAACTGACTAAGATCATGAGGTTTTCCTGAGTCACATGATTGATTGAAGTCTATGGAATCATAGCTTGAGTTTGGATATTGTGAAACATGACATGGATCTAGACACATAACTATATTTTTTGGGTACAAGTACCCCCTGGACTCAATGAAAGGAAACTGACACACATGACTGACTTGATGATAAGAGTAGAGTCCATAATTTATAATATCATAAGTAGGTATCTCATACTAAGCATGGTTATCAACAATTTATTGCATGGATAGGATTTCATATCACATGAAAATATTTGCCCAATCTTAATATCATGTTCATTGCATAATCATATTGGCAACACATACCAATAGCATGGAAGTTCATGTGGATTGCATGGTTATCATACATCTTGTTCATAAGTAGGATTTTCAAGTAAACATAGCATGATCTCATAAGAATAGTTCATGAGTATTCCAATAACATTTACAAGGCACATTAACAACATGGAATTCATTGGAACGTAAGGGTGTATCATGAATCCTTCACTTAATCACAATTTAGCTATATTGCATGATTTATAGTTTTTTAGGAATTTTATTAAACACCTTACATGCACATCATAACATAGGTGAAATCATCAAATTATACATCATGCACAACCAAATTTACATGTTTCCAACTCATATGATATCATGAATTCATAAAAACATATAAAGATTCCATCTTGAGAATCACCCAATATCAACAACATGATCATCAACACCCAACAATATAGAAATCCTAATTTATAATGAAAAAGAGGGTTTTTGAGCTTTATGGATGAAAGGGATCCATAAATCAACTCACGCATACCTTAGAAGGAAAATTCTTGATGATTGATGGAGCAATTTCCTTGAAATTGGATCTTCAAGCTTAGTTACGCAACCCTAGTTGTTTTTCTCTTTTAGTGCTCTTGGATGATGAGCTTTAAGATGATAATAGAGTTGTAATATGTTTATAAGCTATATATTTCATAGTTTTAAGTTTAGGGACGTGTAAGGAGTGTTAAAAGACTTAATTACCCTTAAAATAACTCAAAATGGAGTATTTTTGGCACCTGGAATTGACTTACGCGGTGCCTAAGTGATTGCCTAAGATATTTTAGGCGGTGCCTAGCCAATAGCCTATGCTTGGGTTGGGCAGTTCCTAACCAATCGCCTATGCTTGGGTTGGGCAGCGCCTAACCAATCGCATATGCTTACTGTCTCTCATGAAAATGGGCATAACTTTTCACTCAGGTATTGAATTAAGGCAAAATTGGTATCGTTGGAAAGATAATTCAATTCTTTAAAATTTGGTGGGTCTAAATAATCCAAAATACCACATTAACATCAATTTATACTCGTTCAAATATGTCCCTTGGAAAATCAAACACTAAAACTTTATAGATTCAAAAACTCTTAGCTTGCATTACTTTAGGTGACTCATATGAGTATGCTTAATGCATCATAAGCTATACTATCACTAGGATATTCATGGTAAGTCATGTACTCGAGTATGAGTCACAAGATAGGAGATTTCATATGAAGGAATACTTATTCACATCCTAGCTGTATTATATTTACCCATTAGTTTCTCAACCTAAATGAAAAATTTATCCTTTAATTCTCTCAAACTTAAAAAATACATTGATTATTCAACTATTTTCTCATACAGGTTAATCCTGTTAAGGAATTTGCCATTAATCCAAAGATTAAAGACTCTAGATTCTATGTAAACCCTTTCTTTTCCCAACAAACACTTTTTTATTCGAACAAGTGGTGTTCTTCGACTCATATTTCAAGTTTGCAACCAAGAAAAGTCATTAAAATGAAGAAGAGTTTATGTAATGTCAATTACCCATGGAAATCAATTACAATCACAACCCAAATCAATTTTTCACATCAAGGCTCCCATAACTCTAGTTATAGGAGCTTAGCCACACATATCTATAAAAGAAAGAGAAAAAGTCCTTGTATTATTCATAAATAAATTCAGAATTTACTTACAAAAGTTACAAGAATTAGTTCTTGAATCTTCAATAGAAATTGAATGATTAGATCCACCAGTTTCTCTTGATTTACAAAATACTACATTACAGAGTATTGAGATGGTACCTTATGAGGCTTTGTATGGAAGGAGATATCACTCTCCTATCGGTTGGTTTGAGACTTCTGAGGTGAGGCCTTGTGGTATGTATTTTCTTCAGGACTTGTTTGATAGAGTCAAGGTGATTTAGGATAGGTTGAGACCATCTCAGAGTAGCCAGAAATCCTATGCAGATCATCGTCTTTGTGCCTTGAGATTTGGATTTCGTGATTATTTATTCCTTCGTGTTTCACCCATGAAGGGTATAATTAGATTTAAAAGGAAGGGTAAGCTTAGTGGAGGAAGCCACTTAGGAGATCGAGAGTAAGATGTAGGCCAAGTATCCTCACCTGTTTGAGACTACAGGTATTTCCTCTTTTTTAACTTTCAAAGATGTAAGTTCCTTAGTAGTGGATGTTGTAATGACCTTCCAGTTCATTTTTCGTGTTCCCACTTATTATTACCATTAGATCTTTTCCATAACTGCCCCAAGTCATTTATGAGTTCCTGGAACTGATAGTTCAATTACCGGAAAGTTCATTTATTTTTATAGCCAATTTCTCATTCAGAAATCGTTATCGATTTCAAATGGCCGCAAGTAAAAACTTTAGTAAATTGATTTTGGATGCAAATTTTGAATGTTCCACTAGCTTTAAAATACTGATTTTAGGCTAGGATCCTTGGTTTAGATCCCACTGCACCTGAGCTCATTTCAACCCATTGGTCAAAAAGTTAAAAATCAAAGATACAAATGTGGGACCCATAAGTGGCCGAAATAACCTCGGATGGAATATTCAACCTCACCAATGCATCCAAAATGTCAAATATAGTGGGGTTTACATAGTTCTTATGCAAACAAAATAGAGTCTGAATGAGTCTAGGAGGTCAAAAATAAGTTTTGATCTTGCGGGCCCAATTTAAACTTGTATAAACAGGACCTTTGGTTGAATTTTGGGCATTTTCACTTCCTTTTGAACCCTAGCATCCCTATAAAGACTTGGTGGCTTCAAATTGATTCTTGGGGGTGAGTTAGAAGCTTGTTTAACATATAAATTTAGGATTAACAATGAATTTGGGGTAAGAATCCTACCATTTCATACTCTGATTTCTTGAATTTTTTTAACAAAACCCCATTTATCTTGAGGGCATGATTTTAGCCCAAATAATCTTGGATTTGATTCTTGATGTTTATGATTACCTAGTAGTGTATGAAGGTTGGGTTGATCTCAAAAATGTATTTTTCGTATGTGGGTCCCATTTGGGGGTTTTGATATCGGTTTTGGACCATAGTACAATGGTGCAATATGGGTATCAAAATTCTCGTAATGATGTATAGATTGTGCTTTTTATAGCATGGCACCTTGAAGAAGCTTCTCAAAAAAAAATTCAAAGTTTAGCAATTTGTGTGTCTTCTTTAGATTTGAGGTAGGTTAGGCTTACTTCTTATTAGATTAAGCTATCATATAGTGAACCTGTGATATCTTATTGGATTGGGAAGGGTTCTAGGTGTTGGATTGATTAAATGGTAACACTTAGGATTAGTTGAATTAGTTAAGCAATTTGAACTCATATTTTGAAATATTTGACCTATAGGCTGGAATCTTGGTTATTTAGACTTCATGTCTCATGGATGGTATAAGAATTCTCTAGGTACTTTAGTTAGATGAGAGTGACCTTTTCAGTCATGTTAGGGTTAAGTGTCCCCATTTTGTAAGATCTCGTGATAAAATTTGGGTTGTTTAGTTGTTTAGAGTATTAAGGATATGTATTTTTTATTTGTAGTGTCTAGAACTGTGATAAATCTTGAATGCTTTGATGAATTATTTGTCAGTAATAATGAATAGTCTTTGCTAGTTCACTGGGCATATTTGATCTATTGCTATTTTAATGGATTTTTAAGGAAACAATCTAGTAGAACTATTCAGTACTTAGCATTTTATAAGTAAACTAAAATCTCAATAACCTAACAAAGTTTCTTAATTTTGTGTAGCCGCATGTTGTATCTCTATAAGCAGCCCTACATGTATGTTGTTTACTATTAGAAATTCCAAACCTTATGCTCCAATTAGTGTTTTATAAAACTGGTTGACCGTTAAATTCCCATAGCAGTGGGGACATTGTTTATGGGGTCTTGATGTAAAAAGAATGTATCATATAAGTTGGATTTAGTTTTTCTTGTAATAGGATTAAGTTTATTATTTACCTCAACAGATAAGTAATAAATTTGGCAGTTGACTAAATTATGCTATGAGTAACTATAGATTATGCTATTAATCAAGCTCATGCCTATGTTCCCATTTAGGCCATTGACTAGACTATTATTTTGGGATTTGGGATATGATATTATTTATGTTATGCTTTTGTCTCGTAACCAAACCATTGATTATGCTAGAAATCCCTATCGTTGCTAATATTGTGAGTCTTGATACTAAGTCTCTAGGAGGGATATTTATTGATTTCATGAAGGGCTATACTACTAACCATGTTGAACTCGATAATACATTATAATATTAATGATATATATATTCATACATATATGGATAAATTGTCTTTGATGATGAATAATGAGATGTAAATGTATGCTCTTTCTTACTTCTCTTTTACATTATCCCTCATGGGCCTTGTCATTTACTTTAGCCCTCGTGGGGCTTGCACTTTACTTTAGCCCTTGTGGGGATTATCTTTTATTTATTGATATTTATTTATATATATTGATGTTATGATGATGTTTGGTAAGAAGGACGGAGGATATATTACTGTTATGATGATTCATAGAAAGGATGGAGGATGTATTAATGTTATGATGATAGCCGGCAAGGCCTGGTCTAAGGTAGATATATTCACCTCAATGTTATTATCCGGGCTTGTTTAGCTATATTTTGAGGACTTCTTGTGTGTGTAATGTGCTAACAATGATATAATTGAGCATCCAAGTGTTTAAGTACTTAATTATAATGTTTAAGGTGTATTTCAAAAAACTCTGTACTTAATTTGGTCATTTAAAGTTAAAATAAGAAATCTTGTGTTAATAGCTTGAGATAGGTGTTGTTCTAGTTGATCTCAGTGAATTCTAATGTGTATAATGAGTTCCTAAGGTTATTATTGTCTGATTATGTGTGGAACAACTTGTATATAGTGTTCAAAGTTTAATTGAATCAATCCAAAAGTCAAACAATAGTTGAAGATCAAAATGGGTAAAACTAGCTCTTAGCTTAAGTTTCTAGTTCATCGTCATGGATGTTGTGTTATTTTGATCTCTAATTTATGGTTTTTGATGATATAGTATGCTTTATGAGTTGATTATGATGATATATGTATGATGAACAAGATGTAAATCAAGTGGAAATAACACCATAAAGCTTGGGATGGAAGGACAAATGCTTAAGGCAAGTTTAGACGTCAAAGGGTGAATTCCAGTAAGGGTATGGGACTAGCCCCGCGGCGCGACCCCTACTCCCATGGAATGAACCAATTGTAATGACACCTACTCACATATAATAAGGCTTGTAGCGCACACCTTACTCCCGCACGGACAAAATCTTTCTCCTATAAATAGGACACTTAAACATATTGCAAAACACCTTGGAGGTCTTTAAAGCTTGGAGAAGGGCTGGAAAACAATTCAATTAGGGTTTTTCTTCTTTTACTTAATTTTATTTATGTATTATATCAGGTATTCATTGATCTTGATTACGATTATGTCCCTTTGCGGATAAAAGCCCCCTTTCTGGGTTAAGGCTAAGAACATGATTACGATTGCTTTGAATTTATTTGGTTTTGATTTCTCATCATATTTGGTTGTTTATTTATCCTTTTTATAACTATTTCAAAGACTATCTAACCTTAGAATACATTTATTTTCATCTTATGAGCCAAAGAGGATGTAATAGCCCAAACTTTCTTTATGATAAATCTAGTATCCAGAAGAGTTAGTGATGACTTCCTAACTAATTAATATTTAAATCAGATAAAATTTCCCCAATTTAGAATTTTTATCATGTAGGAAATTGAATTATCTTTGCAATGATACCAATTCTGTCAAAATCCAGCATCGGAGTAAAAATTTATGGACGTTTTACAGAGAACTGTCAGAACTGCCCAGAAGCGACGGTCAGACCAGCGGACCGTCGAGCTAGCGACGGACCACCCCCAATCCATCGGGACTAAGGCATTGAACCCGTCTTCTATCCAAGTACAAAAATCAGGACTAACAGACCATCGAGCTAGCGATGGACCGTCGCCCAAACCATCGCAGATGAGGTAGAAGTTTAGGTTCTGTCCAAGTACGATAGGATGGAATGACGGACCGTCGATCCAGCGATGGGCCATCGCTCAAACCATCACCACTTCCGATAAGCAATATTTAGACATTTTTAAAAGGGATATTTGGGTCTTTTTCCACCTATTTTGGCCCCTAATTATACCAGACCAGAGCTCATAACTTCATTATTCATCCATAACACCAAATTAGGGTTTCATTCAAAGATCAATCCCCAAGAAAAAAAACCCTAGGTATCTAATCCCAAAGAAAGAATTCAAGCTTTCCTCTACCAATATTCAAGAAATCATCTACCCAGGTATGTAAAGTGTTGATTCATGGGTTTTTTCACCCATAAAGCTCAAGAATCCCATTTTAAGCTCATGAATTGTGATTTCCATGTGGTGAGTTGATTTTAATTATGTTGATGTGGTTGTATGAATCCCAAGTTGGAGTCTTTATGTACTTTTCATGAAACTATACAAGATGTGGGTTTGGAAACTTTTAAATTGAGTTGATTAAAGTAACCATGATGTATGAACTAGTGTATATGCCTAAGCCTAAGGTTGTGCATGCAATGTGTTTGATAAAATACCCAAGAGAATAAGAATCATGCTTTAGGACTCAATTATGACCAAATTGATGAACCGATGCTTTACCCTTATGTTTAAAATGACTTCCATGTTATTGTTATTCATTGAAATTGTTTGATGGATTGTTCTAGAGATTAGACCTATGAAATTATGACATGTTTATATGCATTCCTATTCATGTACCAAACCATGATAATCAAGTGCCTCATGAAATTCCCCAATGATTGTATTATGGATTGTTGATTATGGTCATGAATCTAGGGAGTGTTATGTCTTTTCAGTTTCATGCTATTAAGTCCTGGGGGTACTTGTACCTAACAATTAAGTTGTGTGCCTAGATCTAGTGTCATGTTTTAAGATATTCTCAGTCAAGACATGTTCAGTAGAATTCAGTTAGTTTCATGACTCAAAAAAACTCAGTAATCTCAGTTATCTCAGTAATCTCAGTCATTTATCAGATTTCAGTAATATTTCATCAGTCAATGAAACTCAGTGAACTCATTCCATTCAGTTTAGTATAATTAATTTAGTGTCTAATCAGATGAGAGTAGGATTCAGCACTGAGTGAGCCTAAGGATGGGAACTCATCTACGATTAGAGGGTGTGATTCTTAGAAACAATCCTTGTGCTCCAAAACTACATAGCTAGCGTAGGTTGAGACATCTAACCTGTTAGATGAGGGTTGATAAGGCGATTTAACTTGTTATATGAGGGTCCCATCGTTCTCCTTAAAGTACCTGTTAGATGAGGGATTACTCACAGTTTGTCCTTACCAATGGTGCGGTATTGACACCCTTCCAATTGGGGTTACATATTGGACCCTAACTCAATTATATTATCTCATTTAGGTCATGTCATTTAGATGACTACTTTTGCAGTTACAGTCTCAGTCTCAGTTTCAATAATAGAAATCAAATAGTTCTACATAATTAAGGACTGTCAGATACAGTCACTCAGCTCTGTACGGAACTCAACTAGTTCCATTAGAACCTAGACTGTCAGACACAGTCTCTCAATATTAGTTATATCAGTTATCAAAAATCCATGTTATCAGTATTCAGACTCAGTAATCAGTGTTGTCACAATCTCATTTATAGTTATATATCCATGCATATATTCCCATGTTTATGTTACTCCGTCGGTCAGTATTGTTCATACATATAAACCCTTGCATTCAGCCTACCTCACTTGCATACCAGTACATCAATCCTACTGACACATACTTTTCTTTTGCGCTATGGTGTTTTAAACCATAGGTTCAGAAGCACGAGCTCCAGAGCATCAGTAGCATTCCAGTTTCAGCAGTCAGACTAGTAGTGAGTCCTCATCATTCGAGGATGTTATTATATGATTATTTCATTCTGTCAGTACTTAGTTTATTTTAGTATTTGGATTTAGTTGGGGACATGTCCCATCAACTCCTTTTTTAGTCAATTTTAGAGGCTTTTGGACTATAACATGTTCAGACAGTTATTTTAGTTATTTTGGTATTGATATACCATATTTGTGAGATGTTATGTTTTATCAGATATTTGAACCTTATGGTCTTTCAAACTTTTTCTGTATTTATACAGTACGTTATGTAGTACTCAGTTACAAATATCAGTCATGGGTTAGCTTGTGGTCCTTCGTGGTTATGAGCACTGTGTGACATGTTGGGTACCAGATTCAGGGCGTTAACAAGAGGATAGAATGCGGGGATAAATAGAGTGAGGTTCTTATTCTTTTATAAAATAAGGGATTTGAATTAGAATCTATGATAGAGATATACCTAGAAGCCTTATTTTGTTCACTACGGGATGAAATATAAATGCATTTAGTAGTTCTCACATCCCCGCTCAACGATGTTGTTGTGGAGCTAAGTTAGATAGCTTATTAAAGGCTCGAGAGACCTTGATCATAAATTCAACCCTATGAATCAACAACAACAATAAGTAACTTAACCAATAAAGTTCAATAGCATAATATGATTGTTCATAGTGCTTTTGTAATGACTCAGGACTACCCCTAGTCGTCACACGGTGCTTGTGATCCCAAAGGACCACAAGCAAACCCATGAATCGTATCTGCTGTGAGCACTAAACAATAATACTGAAATAATTATGAAATAATAGGCTAAAATTCCATAAGATTCAAAACATCTAAAATAATGATAATGAATAACAATATCTGAATCTGAAATATTGTTTGAAAATCTAGTCTGTAAAGCCTTTAACTGAATCTGTCTGAAAGTGGAGTTGATGGGATAATCTCCCAACTAGCTCTATCTACTAAAATACTAATAAGCTAAATTATGAAAATAAAAGCATATCCTCGATAGATGAGGACTCACGGCTAAATTTGCTACTTCTAGCTGAATTTGGCTAAGCGCGGTCAGGAACCTGAGCGTCCGAACCTATGATATGAAATATCATAGCGCAAGAAAAGGGTATGTGATCAATACTAGGGAATGTAGTTGTATTCTAAATGAGTTAAGGTTGAATGCATGGGTTTATATGCATGATCAATAACTAACTGAATGATATGCAAGAGCTGGATTAGCATACATGGAGGATCTGTAACTACTGAACATATTGTGCATACTGTAACTAAGTATGATGAAACTTGATCTGATAACTGATAACTGAATATATTGATAATCTGAGATCACTAATAATCTGAATTATTTGTTACTGAGTGACTGTATCTGACAGTTGTGATTCTGTAGAACTAAACTAAGTTCTATTCTAAAGACTGCGACTGAAACTTTAGGAGGTAATCATCTAACCGATATTCCCCAAATAAGATAAGATAACTGAGTTAGGGTCCAATATGTTAGCCCAATTGGAAGGGTGTCAATACCGTGCCATGGGTAAAGACAACTATTGTGGAGTCAGTCCTAATTAATGGGTGACCCCTAAGATCAGTCCCAAAGTAGCGGGTGATCCCTGAGTATGTCAGTCCTATCTAACGGGTGACATCTCATAACCTACGCTGCCTACATAGTCTTGGAACTTAAGGATTACGTCTAGGGACTCAATCCTAACTAACGGGTGTGCCCCCATCCGTAGGCTTGTTCGATGCTAAATCATACTCCTAACTGAAAGACACTGAATTGAGTATACTGAACTGGACTGGATTGATACTGAGATTAGTAAGTTTTCCTAAATTTTGTAACTGACTGATTTCTACTGAGTTCTGTAATGGACTGAGAGTACTACTGATCATGATATGACTGGTACAATTCTGTAACTGACACTGGTTCTCAATAAACAACTAAATTATCGGGTATTAAATACCCCCAAGAGTCGATGGCATGAAATTTAAAGCAAAGCATCATCTTGAATAACATAATAATGTTCACTTGGTCATAATTCATTCATATAGATATTTCATCAAACACTTGTAATGCATTAATTTGTACATGGATAGGGAATACATATTAGCATGCTATAATGGAATTATTTCATTCTCATAGACAGTTTATCAAACACATTAGAAGCATACTTGGTTCATTAAATCATAAACACTTAGGGTTAACATGGTTACAATAATAAACTTGCAAAGTGAAGGGTTTATCATGAATATCATGTAACACAACACATTCTAGAATTAATTCTTGGAACTTGTAATATATATCATGGATTAAAGCCCAAATAATATTATAAACATGGATACAATCAAAATTTAAACATAGAATTCATGAAATCCAAACTTGTATTTTGAAAAAGGATTCTTGGGCTCCATGGAAGGTAAGGATCCATGGATGAATATCTAACATACCTAAGAAGAAGAGTTCTTGGAGGTTCTTAGAGAGATTCTTGGGGATTGACCTTGATTCTTGAACTAGGACCTTGGCGCGATGCGGCGCTGCCGCATCTAGGAAATTACTTGGTGGCGCAACGCAGTGGTATCGCGTTGCCACTTTGTTTGTCAATTGGAAGTGCACCGCGACGCGGTGGAATCACAATGGTACACTGGAAATTGAAATTTGAGAACTGGGTTTATGGCGTAATGCGCCAATATCACAAAGCAACACTAGAAATTGGCAATTGCTATTTTGACACACTCCACGACGCGCTAATGGCCTAAACGACGATGTTTAACGATTGAAACATAAAATCACCATAACTTCATATCCGGTTATCAGATTTTGGAAAATTTTATATCGTTGGAAAGCTAATTGAATTTACTACTCAATGAAATGTCAAAATATTAAAAATTCCACATGTATAAAAGTGTATTCATCTTTAAATTAAGTTTTTGACATTTTTGGGATGAATTTCAGCTATGTAAAAGTACGGGGTATTACATATCTCCCCCTTGGGAACATTAGTCCTTGAATAATGTAGACACGTGATCTTTGATCCTCCCTAAATTTTAATTTGTTTATTGATATTAAATATTTATATTTATATTTAACCATATATTATTTTGACTATTATTTTATGTTTAAAATAATTAAATGAAGTTAATTTTAGGATATTATTTTATTTTATTCCTATTTTTTTAAAAAAATATATATATAATACAAAAATTAAAAATATATATATATATATATATTTTTCTTTTTAAATAAATAAATTAGTAGTTTTTGTACTATCTTAATTATATAATTTATTTTTTGACTATTTTTAGACTTTTATTGTATTTTTTGAAATATAAAAATTAATTAATTATTATTCTTATTATTATTATTATTTTATTTTTTACTATTATCTTATTTATTTATTTATTATTTTTTGTTATTTTTATAATTTTAAAAAAAAAACCTACCTCAACCCATCCCTAATTTCCCTCAACCCCATTATCCTTATTTCCCTCCCCACGTTTCCACCACATCAAAAACTACTCATGCACAAAACACTAAGATATATATTAAAAACAGAAACAAAAACAAGAGAAAACAGAAACAAAAACAAGAGAAAATAGAAAAAAAAACAAGAGAAAACAGAAACAAAAAGAAGAGAAAACAGAAACAAAAACTAGAGAAAACAAGAAACAAAACTAGAGAAAATTTTAGAAAAGAAAAAGAAGGCAGAAAGTAAAAAAAAAAAGGGAAAGAGGGACGACTTGAGTTAAAGTTCGGGTTCCGTTTGAGTTTTCCGGTGAAGGCATTCTTGTTTCTATTCTACTACACAGGTTTCTGTTTGATTCCTTTATTCATATTTTTCAAAAAAAGTTGTAAATCAAACCATGAATGAAGTTGTTTAAATGTTTCATATATTATTTAGCCTTTATTGTTGATCAATTATGTGAGTGTTAATTAACTCTTAGAACCTATATTAATTTCTTCTTACATGATTCAATATGGGTAAAATACGGTACACCCTTAATTAGTTTTTATGAGATATTTGTTGGTTGGTACGTCAATTTGGTTCCATGCATGTTGTCGTTGGGTGTAAAAAAAGAAGTATATATTTTTCATTTTTATTACACAGATTATTAGTAGTAGTAAGTGAGTGAAAATATAAATATTGAATAAACTTTGGTTTGATTTTTTTTGTAGATCATTAATAATGCATAATTATGTCTTCTTGATCAAAAGGAATTCGGTTCCACTCACTAATATGAATAGTTTAATGAGTTATTTTTTAAAAAAACAAATATAACACTAAATTTCTTTTACAAAAAAAAAAATAAAAAAAATGCAACATTAATTGAATAGTAAAGTTAATTTTAATAAAGAAAAACAACAACAGTATAATATTCAAATTAGAAAGATACAAAAGTGTGAAATATATCACATTATTGTTTGTTTGGTTTGATTTTATATTGTGGGACAAATTATTCAAGAATTTGGTTTCTCTTTAGTTAATGTTCTGGTCATATGTTTGATTTTCCTTTTGGTTTAATATTGAATTATCTTTGAATTTGTCTTGGTCACATGTCCCGTTCATTCCTTTATTATTATTAAATTAATCTTCAATTTATAGTACTGTTACTCTTTTAAAGTTGTTCTTTGTTAGTTCACTTCTTGAAAAGTTGTTTAATATGCACCAGTTATTACCATTAGATTTACATACTTAAGGGTCAAATCGGTTAATTTCGTGAGTAAAATAAAAAGGAATTGTGAATTAATTTAAGATTTATTGCAAATTTGAAAAAAAAAATTGAAAATAGGTAAAGAAAACTATCGCGAGTTTACAAGAGACTAACCAACGCCTTTAACGCTAGACAAATTTTAGGCACGTTTAAAATTTTCGTTTCAACTAAGAATGCGGCGCACGCATCTTTCTGAGACATTTAAAAATAATTCAAGGATGTAAAAATACACCTTGGTAAATATTTTTCTAAAATTTACTTGACAAATATTTTTCAACTTGTCACCGATTTATTTAATAATAAACGAGATTTTAGATATATAAAATGAGCGATTTAGGCCTTAACATAATTTATTAAAATAATTTAAGTCAAGATAAGTCAATAAAAGCAACCGTGCTAGAACCACGGGATTCGAGGGGTGCCTCACATCTTCTCCTCGATCAACAGAATTCCTTACCCATTTTCTGTTTTCGCAGACCAAATAAGAGTCATTTCCTTTTGATTAGGGATTCAAAAAAAAAGGTGACTTGGAACACCAAAACTTAATTCCAAGTGGCGACTCTGTAAATAATTTAATCCCTATTCAATATCGTCACTTTAATTGGAAAAACCCTTCGACTCGGCTCTCGAGCGAAAAAAGGGGTGTGACATCTCTGGCGACTCTGCTGGGGAACAATAATAAGAATTCGAGCCTTTTATATTGACTTATACTTGCTTTAATTATTGTTGATATTATGTTTATTGGTCTTATGTGCTACTTGTCTCTTATTTACCGCTTTACTATTGATTGAACTGTATTATATACTATCTTCTCTCGCGTACCCCCTTTGAGTCTCTGAAATAGGATAGAGGGAATGCAGCATATGCATCCTACCTTCTTTTTGAGATAACCGGAGGGTCAAGGCACCTGGTGAAGGATATAGTCACACATGTTAGGCGGAGTTCGAATCGACAACGAAGGTGGTGTTGCCCTGCTACCGACCAAGTTGTCCCTCCCCGGCTCGAGTATTCGCTCGGGTAAGCCAGTCTAGACACCTATCCCTATTAGGCATAAACTTAGAAGAACTGAAAACTCAAAATCTGGTTATCCCTATTAGGTACCGCTTTATTTGCATCATACGCATTTGATTTAGCGGGACTCGGCACAGGGGTCGGGTCTGTCTAGGACAGGTGACCTAATTCATAAAGACCAACATGTGCATCCTATGTTCTCTTTGACATTTGCTTGGAAGACTATTTATTTGTTGACCGGCTTTAGGTAATTTTAAAATACGAGAGATTAATTTATTCTCAAATTTAGTTGATCATTTTTGAAAGAAAAATTTATTTTAAAAAAAAGAAATTTTCTTTTTTATACAGCAACGCAATTTTTACAATCTTTATGAACTACGAGGGTCTGATTCTCACATCTTTGTGAGATACGTAGGAAGTCCTTCCCAGGATACGACCTTATCTTTTAAAAAAAAAAATTGGAAAATATTTTGGAAATATGATTATTTTCATAATTATTTTTTTAATTTTCAAGTCCAATTTTTATATATATATTTTAACAGCCCTGAATCTTTAGGGATCATGAGGCTAAGATTAAAAACAATATATACAAAATAAAATAATGATAATAATAATAATAACAATAAAATAAAAATATATTTTAACAAGTCCTGAACCTTTAGGATCGTGAGACTGAAAATTTTATACAACTTCATACATAAAACGGTCATTCTATTCTTCTTTATTTCTGAGTCCTTTTATTTTATTTTTGTACTTAGGGAATATTGTCTTCAAACATATAGATAAAATTGTCTAGAAGTCTGTTATAGCAAAGTTTTTGATAGAGTCAATTCAAAAAATATATATATATATATTCAATCTTGTTTCTCTCACTTTGATTTTTGATAAAATTGTTCTTTGCAACTAAGTTTAAATAATGGTCGCACTAGGTTTTACAAGTTAAGTTATAAATTCTTTTCAAAATTAATAAATTAAGTTTTGTCTAAGACTAGATATTTATTAATCTTATGTCCCTTTCAATAGGTATAAAATGTCCCCCCTATTCGTGGAAAGCGTCCAAAGAGAAAGAGAGATGGGAATGTACCGCTTCAGGTTGTGGATTGTACCCCTATGCAACTTTGGTTATGGTGGAATGAAATGGATACATTCGATTATGGAGAAATACATAAGTATTTGGGTTTTTTGATGAGTATCATGAGAATCAACCCTAATAGGGAGGTGATTGATGCATTACTGAATTTCTGGGACCTGAAGAATAATGTATTCCGCTTTTCAGATTTTGAGTTGACACCTACTTTAGAAGAGATAGCAGGCTATGTTGGATATGGTGATATGCATCGGAAGAAACTTATAGCCCCAAGACTTATTTCGATAAACAAATTTTGCAAGCTCATGAACATAAGGAACACAAAAGAAGAATCAATGAAAAAAGGTTGGGTTTCCTTTCAGTTTTTGTATGACAGATATGGAAAGCAAGAAGGATTTCAAAAGTACGGTAAAGAACTTTGTAATAAGGGAATTTTTGAGGTTTGGAAAATTCACAGACGATTTGCATTCATGGTAGCCTTTTTAGGCACTATGGTCTTCCCAAGAAGAGAAGAAAAAATTAATATTCGTTTAGCGGGAGTGGTACAGATACTGATTAAGAAAGATTACACCATGATACCAATGATCCTAGCTGATATTTACCGTGCTCTGACTGTTTGTCAAAAAGGAAAAAGTTTTTTCGAGGGATGTAATATCTTGTTACAGATGTGGATTGTGGAGCATCTTTATCAACGTCCTACATTGACAAGGTTCAATCCCGAGCGATTTAATCGCATCAACGATTATGAGGAAAGGATGGAGAAATATAAATGTCCAAAAGAAATTGGAGATTGGGTTAAACATTTTCATTCTTTGACAACATATAAAATCACTTGGAATCTCCATTGGTTCCCTTGGAGGCAAGTCATATATAGTTCTGTCATTCATCCATTCTTGTTATTAATGGGCATTAGAGGTGTTCAACCGTATGTTCCATTGAGAGTTCTACGTCAGCTAGGAAGGAGTCAAATAATTCCCATAACGGAAGACATGGCTGAGTTCATATTTGAGGTCAGACCAGAGATTTCACTTCCAGAAGATTTGGCCCAGCAGATTTGGGAGGGTCGTCGTATTATGGGAATTGAAATGATGGTCATAGAGCGTGAGAAAGGAGAAATTCACCCAGATTACTGGGAATGGTTTGAAAAACAGTCGAGTCCTCCAGTCAGACCAGAAAAATCGGTTAAGGGACCTATAGACCAGGAAGCTGCAATCAGGATAGGAATTGAAAGAGCCATGCGAGAACACCATGAAGCCAACCAAGTTTTGAGAGAAGAATTAGGGCATGCCAGGGCAAAAATAGACGAACAACAAAGGGAATTCTCTGAAGAGAAAGCTAAATCAGCAGCTATTGAGGTTGCACTTCGGGGACAAATCAAGTCTGCTACCACTAGGGGGTCACATGTTGCAGAACTTGCCGCATCTCTCCGACAACAACTTCAAGAAGTTGAAAAGAATATGCAAGAAGAATTTGATCGAGAGAGATGTCAGTGGATTCGTGAAAGAGGAATATTGTGAGAACAGTTGGAGGTTGTTTCTACTCGTGAACAACGTGCAAGAGAGATGGTTGATTTTCGAGATCGACAGGCCCAAAAATGGGATCAGGCTTTCAGTTCTCTTCGAGAGAAGGTCCACCGTGTAGCGTATGATACTGCCAGAATGGGTTCAGATTATCAGCAGTTGGATTGTGAGGACTTTTTGGCTCAAGTACCCGCTTTCGTACAGCGACTCACTACTTCATTGGAGGACATATATTTGAGTTTGGGAGGACATATTAAATCGAAATCTCCTTGAATGGATCATTTTTTTCTTTGTCATAGTTTTTCATTTTTAGTTTTAAAAATTTCTTGTTTAGATATTATGTCTTTTAGTTTTCAGATGTCAGTTAGTGGGTTTTATTTTAGGAGTTGGGTCAGTTATTTTATCGTAGAATGTAATGAAGTTGACTGTTTATTTCTATATATATTACATATGTTTTACTTCACTTACTTTATTTATTTTCTTCAATAATAATAAAAAAAAAGACAAAACAATTTTGTTAAATTCCTCCCGAACTATGCAAGATCTGATTCATGTTCTGACATGATACGTAGGCAACCCTCCAAAGGGTTCGATCATAACTTTTGAAAATATGCCTAGAAAAGCCGGGATGAAACACAAAGCTTCCATGATAGGTTGGGAAATGCCTATAGAAACATGACATATAACGTGGCATTATAATGTGTTAAAGATATAACACTCACCCGTTTGCTATTTGGTAACAGAAAGATAAAATAATTGGTGGTTGGTTTGTGGTTTAAACTGGCATCACATCCGCATAACACCAGATACAAGGGTAAAAGAAGAATGACCCGCAGAGAAGATATAGGTTCTGATAGTGAAGAAGAGCAGAATCAGTTGATTTCGCAGGAAGTAGCATCAATGGAAGAAATAAATTCATTAAAACAACAGATGGCGGAGATGTACCAAGCTTGGTTGAATGGACAAGCCCCGCCTTCTTCAATCCCTGGACTTTCAACTTCAAATAATCCAAATTCTGACCCAGCTCAAACTAGGGATCCATTTTACCCACCAGGATTTGGCCCATTTTCTAATATGTCTGGAGTTGCTGGTACTTCTACCGTGCGCCCACCAAATTCATCTATCGCAAATAACCCACTTTTTACTTCTGTAGCGCCAGCTACTGTGGGTATTCAACCGATAATACCAAAGGATATGGGAAAACCAAATCATGATATGTTATATCGTCCTGAAATGACTTTTAAATCATAAAATCCACATTATCATGTTCATCAACGCGATACTCCTATCGTGATTGAGAAGATTGCTAAGAATTAGGAACACGAGAACATGACTAGAAAAGTTAGAAGCCTGGAACAAAGTATGAGAAATATGCAAGGAGTAGGTGGATCAAAAAGTGTTTCATACAAGGATTTATGTATGTTTCCTGACGTTCATTTGCCGATAGGGTTCAAAATGCCAAAATTTGACAAATATGAAGGACACGGCGATCCTGTAGCTCATTTGAAAAAGTTTTGCAATCAATTAAGAGGAGCAGGAGGAAAAGAAGAATTATTGATGGCATATTTTGGAGAAAGCCTTACAAGGATAGCTTCTGAATGGTTCATTGACCAAGACATTTACCGTTGGCACATGTGGGACGACATGGCTCAAAACTTCGTTCAACAATTTCAGTATAACATTGAGATAGTGCCAGATCGCACTACGCTTGCCAACATGAGAAAAAAGATGATTGAAAGTTTTCGAAAATATGCCATCAGATGGAGAGAGCAGGCTTCAAGAGTTAGACCATCGATAAAAGAATCTGAAATAATTGATATTTTTCTACAAGCACAAGAACCTGATTATTTCCATCATTTGCTCTCTACTATCGGAAGCACATTTGCAGAAGTGATCAAAGTTGGAGAGATGGTAGAAAATTGAATCAAATCAGGAAAGATCATCAGCCAGGCCGGTTTGAAAGCAACAACACAGGCAATTCAAAGTGGAACAGGAAGTTTTGGGGGAAAGAAAAGAAAAGAGGATGTAGCAACTGTCATGGCAGGTCCACGACAAAATTGGAGAGGTACGCGTCAACCATACGCGCAGAATCCATTATATTTTGTTCCACCTCCACAATATCCTATTTATAATACACAACTATATGCTCGAGGTCCTTCTTACCCGCAGTGGTATACACCAGCAATCCAAAATCATCCAATAGCCCTGCAAGTTCAAAGAGGCCCTCCGAGGTCTAATTTTTGGCCTAGAGCAGAATTCAAAAGGGATAACATGGTAAAAGATAATTTCACCCCTATTGGAATATCTTACAACAGTTTATTTCATAGACTGAGAAAAATGAATGTTCTAAACCCAATTGAGAGAAGGATCCCGAATCCTCCTCCGAAGAATTTGGACTATTCTAGAAGATGTGAATACTGTTCTGATACCCCAGGGCACGACACAGAGAAATGTTGGTATCTGAAAAGAGCCATTCAAGAGTTGATTAATACCCAACAGATTATGGTAGAGAGTCCAGGCACTCCAAATGTCAATCAAAATCCGCTGCCAGATCATAATGAAACAAACATGCTCGATGTGATACTCAGTGGTGAAGATGCTACGATTCCCTTTAAGCCGATCATTAAAATTAAAACTGATTTGGAAAAATCAGCAAATGCTATAGATTTAATGAAAGAAAAACCTGCAGAAGCGGAGGTGGTGATAGAACCCGAATCATCGAATGATCCCTTGTTGATAAGGAAAGAGATTTTAGAAAATATTGGGTCAAGTCAAATAAAACTGAAACTCATTATTCCCGAAAGATCCAATAAGCCCCTTTTAATCATAAAAAGAGCTCCTGTAGCTCCTATTGTTATTAAACCAGTGTCACAGCTGCCTATGGTTGATACCAAGGCAGTCCCGTGGAATTATGATCGCGTTATGGTGATGCACCAGGGGAAAGAAGTGACTGAAGATGTAGATGAACTAGGGGGATTAACTCGATCTGGAAGATGTTATGCTCCAGCAGAGTTAAGAAAAAATAAACAAGGTGGTGAAGAACGAATGACAATCAAAAAGCCTGTCACTGATGAAGAAGCTGAAGAATTCTTAAAGAAAATGAAATTGCCAGAATATTCTGTTATAGAACAGTTGAAGAAGACACCAGCACAGATTTCTTTGTTGTCTTTATTGATACATTCAGAGGAACACCGCAAGGCTGTAATGAAGATTCTTAATGAAGCATATGTTCCTAGTGATATTAAAGTAAATCAGCTGGAAAAAGTTGTTGGAAGGCTAGTTGAAGCAAATAAAATTACTTTTTCAGATGATGAATTACCTATAGAAGGTACGGAGCATAACAAAGGTCTGTACATTTCTGTGAAATATGAACATTCCATCATCACTCGAGTGTTAATTGATGGAGGATCAGGCGCTAACATTTGTCCTATGTCAACTTTACAAAAGTTGAATGTTAATGTGGAAAGAATCCGACCTAACAATGTGTGCGTCAAAGGTTTTGACGGATCAAAAACTGATGCCATGGGTGAAATAAAACTCATATTGACAATTGGGCCTGTGGATTTTGCTATGGATTTTCAAGTACTGAACATTGATGCTTCATATAATATGTTATTGGGAAGGCCATGGATTCATAGGGCTAAAGCAGTCGCATCAACGCTGCATCAAATGGTAAAATTCGAATGTGACAGGCAAGAGAAAGTGGTTCATGGTGAAGGAGACTTATCAATGTATAAAGACTACTCTGTTTCTTCCATTGAAGAAAATACTGCCAATGTGTTAATTCATCAAGATTCTGAGGTAGTGGCTGTTGAGCATATCCTCGAGGAGAATCTCATCGCAAGACCACAATTGTCCTCTGCATCTGTTATGGTAGTGAATGAAATGTTGAAGCATGGTTTTGAACCAGGAAAAGGTCTAGGGATGTTTTTGCAAGGCATAGTTCATCCGGTAAACCTCTATGAGAACTTTGGTACTTTAGGTTTGGGATACGAGCCTACTGCTGAAGATATAAAGAAAGCTAAAAAGCGTAAGAAAGAGTCATGGTCACTTACCAAGCCGATACCGCCACTTCATGAGTCTTTTATAAAATTCAGTGATGTCGGATTCTCCAAGTTACCTGCTGCAGAATCAATGAATGATGATGATACAGAGTTGATTGATATTTTTCAGAATATGTTCATTGAAGCTGATATGGTTAAAATCGGGGAAGGTACTAGCAATGCAGATGTGCAGTTTGTCAGCCCTGATGTCCAGCTCAACAATTGGGAGGCCACTCCTCTCCCTATTATGAAGGAGTCTTGGTAGTTTGTTTGTTTTTCTTACAATCTTAGTAGCTTGTTTTTCTTTCTGAATAATTTTAGGATTGTAATTCATACCTTTACCTTGGTATTTTAGGTTAAAACTCTTTCTATCTTTGTTTTTAATAAAGTACAATCTCCTTTTGTTTTATTTTGGGTCTGATATTTATTTATTTATTTTCTATCATACAGTTCTTTCTATGCCGATTCTAATGATATGACATGCATGAAGAATTGTTCACCAGATTTAAAAACCCAATCTAATTTTGAAATAATGAATAAGGAGGTTGAATACGATGAAGAGGAAACATTTGAGGATATAAGCAAAGACTTCAAACATTTTGAGAATAAGAAAAATCCCAATTTGGAAGAAGCTGAGGCGATCAATTTAGGAGATCTTGAAAATATTAGGGAGACTAAGATAAGTGTACATGTTCAACCACAACAAAAGAAAGCTATAATTGAAGCTTTGCATGAGTATAAAGACATCTTTGCATGGTCTTATGATGATTGCCCGGTTTAAGCACTGGTTTGGTAGTTCACAAGTTGCCAATTGATCCTGCTTTTCCTCCTGTCAAGCAAAAGTTAAGGAAATTCAAAACTGACATGAGTGTAAGAATTAAAGAGGAAATCACGAAGCAACTTGAGGCTAAAGTCATTAGAGTGGCCCAGTATCCTACTTGGTTGGCAAATATTGTCCCTGTTCCAAAGAAAGACGGCAAAGTTCGGATGTGTATTGATTATCGTGATTTAAATAAAGCAAGTCCGAAAGATAATTTTCCACTTCCCAATATTCATATTTTGTTGGACAATTGTGCCAAACATGATCTTTCTCCTTTTGTGGATTGTTATGCGGGGTATCACCAGATCTATTATGGATCCAGAAGATACGGAAAAGACATCATTTATTACTCCATGTGGGACATATTGTTATAGAGTTATGCCTTTTGGATTAAAGAATGCTGGGGCAACTTGCATGAGGGCAATGAACACAATGTTTCATGACATGATGCACAAAGAAATTGAAGTTTATGTGGATGACGTGATCATTAAGTCAAGAGAGCAATCTGATCATATCAAAGATTTGAGAAAATTCTTTGAAAAACTTCGGAGGTATGATCTCAAACTTAATCCAGCAAAATGTGTATTTGGAGTTTCGTCAGGAAAACTTTTGGGTTTTATAGTCAGTCAACGTGGTATTGAGTTAGATCCTTCAAAAATAAAAGCTATCCAAGATTTACCTCAACCGAAAAATAAAACGGAGGTGATGAGTTTACTTGGAAGGTTGAATTATATCAGTAGATTCATTGCTCAGCTTACGATGACTTGCGAGCCAATATTCAAGTTGTTGAAGAAGAATGTTAAAGTTGAATGGACTGAAGAATGTCAAGAGGCATTTGACAGAATTAAGAGACACTTGTCGAATCCGCCTATTTTGGCTCCTCCAGAGCCAGGCCGACCCTTGATATTATACATGTCTATTTTAGATAATTCTTTTGGCTGTGTATTGGGTCAACATGATGTCACAGGAAGAAAAGAACAAGCCATTTATTACCTCAGCAAAAAGTTTACCACTTATGAGGCTAAGTACACTCTTCTTGAGAAAACGTGCTACGCGTTAACTTGGGTAGCTCAAAAGCTGAAACATTATTTGTCATCTTATACTACTTACCTCATCTCTCGTATGGATCCTTTAAAGTATATTTTTCAGAAGCCTATGCCCATAAGCAGACTCGCGAAATGGCAGATGTTGCTCACAGAGTTTGATATTGTTTATGTGACACGAACTGCAATGAAAGCTCAAGCCTTGGCAGATCATTTGGCTGAAAATCCTATTGATGAGGAGTATGAACCATTGAAGACTTATTTTCCAGATGAAGAGGTATTGTATGTTGATGAGTTTGTTTCAGAAGATTGTCATTCAGGCTGGAAGTTGTTGTTTGATGGAGCTGCTAATATAAAAGGAGTGGGGATAGGAGCTGTTCTTATTTCTGAATCAGGACAATATTATCCCATAATAGCCCAACTTTGATTCTACTGTACAAATAATATGGCAGAATACGAAGCTTGCATTTTGGGATTGAGATTAGCCATTGACATGGGGGTCCAAGAATTGTTGGTATTAGGAGATTCAGATTTATTAGTCCACCAAATCAAAGGAGATTGGGAGACTCGTGATTCGAAACTCCTACCATATAGAAGTTGTTTGCAAGATCTTTGTCAATGATTTGTATTAGTAAATTTCAAACACATTCCCAGAGCTCATAATGAGATTGCTGATTCTTTGGCGACCTTATCTTCGATGCTTCAACATCCCGATAAAACTTATATTGACCCTTTGCATATACAGATTCATGATCAACATGCATATTGTAGTGTGGTTGAAGAAGAATTTGATGGGGAGCCTTGGTTCTATGATATCAAAGAATATATTCAGACTGGGAAGTATCCTGTACATGCTGATGGTAATCAAAAGAGAACCATTCGATGTTTGTCTAGTGGATTTTTCTTAAGTGGAGGAATCTTGTATAAGAGGACTCCTGATTTGGGACTTCTGAGGTGTGTAGATTCTAAAGAAGTTTCAAAAATCATGACTGAAGTACATTCTGGGATTTGTGGACCACACATGAGTGGGTATGTTTCGGCAAAGAAAATACTCCGAGCAGGTTATTATTGGCTCACCATAGAGCGAGATTCCATCAATTTCATTCGTAAATGTCATGAATGCCAGGTACATGGAGACTTGATACATTCCCCTCTATCTGAGTTACATACAATGACTGCTCCATGGCCTTTTTATGGCTTGGGGAATGGACGTAATTGGACCAATTGAACCAAAGGCCTCGAATGGACATAGGTTTATCTTGGTAGCCATTGATTATTTCACGAAATGGGTAGAAGGAGCGACTTTTAATTCAGTAACCAAGAAAGTTGTGGTCGATTTTATTCACTCCAACATCATTTGTCTTTCGGCATTCCAAAGATAATTGTCACGGATAATGCTGCGAATCTCAATAGATATCTGATGCAAGAAGTGTGCCAGCAATTTAATATTATGCATCGTAATTCAACTCCTTATCATCCAAAGGCGAATGGAGTTGTAGAAGCTGCCAACAAAAACTTAAAGAAAATACTCCGTAAGATGGTGCGAGGTTCCCGACAATGGCATGAAAAGTTACCTGTTGCTTTGTTGGGTTATCGTACTACAGTTCGAACTTCAATTGGTGCAACTCCTTACTTGTTAGTGTATGGAACTGAAGCAGTTATACCTGCAGAGATTGAGATTCCATCTGTTCGAGTAGTTGTGGAAGCTGAAATTGATGAAGACCAATGGGTCAAGACTCGTTTGGAGCAATTAAGCTTGATTTATGAAAAAAGATTGGCGTCAGTATGTCATGGACAACTATACCAGAAGAGAATGGCACGAGCATATAATAAAAAGGTGTGTCACAGACATTTTGAAGTTGGTCAGTTAGTACTAAGACGCATCCTTCCTCATCAGATTGAAGCCAAAGGCAAATTTTCTCCTAATTGGCATGGGCCATTCATGGTAAAGAAAGTGTTACCTAATGGCGCGTTATATCTGAATGATGTAGAAGGAAAAATGGAAGGAATGTCGGTCAATGCTGATGCAGTTAAAAGATATTATGTATGATGTTCATGTGCAATTATGTTATGTATGTTTTGTACTTATATTTTTAAAGATTGAAATGATGAAGGCATTTTGTTCTACTATCTGAATAATATATCAACCTTTGCTTACCCCTTTGAGCTTTTATTTTTCTTCGAACCCCTCTTTTGGAATCAAATTTAAAAAAAAAAGTGTGTTTTAAAAAAAAATCAATCAAAAATTCAAAATCAAACAAAAGAATGATGTTTCATGAACTACGTTTGACCTAATTCTTGCTATGACAAGATATGTAGGCAGCCCTACTCCGGGGTTCGGTCTAACCAGAAGAAAATTCAAATTACCCAGAATGATATGAAACTGGGGCAAAAATTTATTTTCTTAAAAGAATCGATTTCAAAAGTTGTATGTTTCACTCAATGTTATATAAATTTTTTAAGCCTCATGCCTACCTTTCTTTCTAACCCTATCCGAAAGCCAAGTTACAACCAAAGAAAGACCTTCGGATTAATCTTTGAGAATGTCAAGGCTAAACATATTATGAGTGCATGATATTTCACATTTTGGGTGTTTATTAAAAAAAAGTGATGAAAAAATGAAAATGAGAGAGTCTTATTGGTGAAAACCCTTTCGGGCATCATAAGACGACTGTGAGCTGAGACGAAAATGAAAAGGAGATAGGCTCCTTGGCAAAAACCCATTGAGGTGCCACTAGCTTAAGAAAGGTTGTTATCAAGAAGGAACAAATTCAAGATTGGCTTAATTTCAAGCTCAATATGTGGACAAAAGTTGTAATGATTGGTGTGGGTAGATCTGGTTGTTTTATTCAAAATGCATGTCATAATCACCAGAAACGATTTCCACATTCATATAAGTTTTCTCTTTATTTTGAAAAAGAGATATCTATGGTCTTTTTATTTTGTTTTATTTTTTATTTTTGATTTTTGTGTCTTTGTCATCAAACAAAATTTTTGTTGTCTTTTGAGTCAAATTCACATCAGGTCGAGTCAGAAAAGACTCCCAAACTCACTACCAACTCCTTTAAGGGTACAAAGCAAGACAAAGAGTCGATGTACAGAGACAACATTTCAAAGTAAAAGTAAGGTACTCAAGATGATTGTGATTTGACAATTTTAAACTCGTGAAAATCTAAGGGATGTATTGGAGCTAAAATTAGAAGCATCATACAACAGAAATATGATTTGAGTTAAGGATCTCAGTAGCCAGAATTCAGAGTTAGAGGTATAACAATTCAATGAATATTATCATGGATTGGAAAAGAGTTGAGCCTGACAAGTGCGAGAGCGGCCACTTTAAAAGCCAAATTCCACAAACCAACCACCACATGTTCTAAAACTCATAATTTTTCTTTGTTTGGAACAGAGATGAAATGATTATTTTCAGATAAAGGATGCAATTTCACACTTCATTCAATGCAAGAAGCATGATTACAACATCCGATACTGGATCTCGGTCATGATAAACTTTATTCTTTGCGAGATATATTAAGATCCAGTAACACATAGATTTTTTCAGTACAAACTGGGGCAAAATTTTATGTGTGTTGTATGAAATTTATTTTATGCTCAGGACCCTCCTGAAAAACAGGAATTTATTTTATGCTCAGGACCCTCCTGAAGAATGGGAATTTATTTTTGTGCTCAGGACCCTCCTGAAGAATGGGACAGGACCCTCCGGAATAATGGGAATCTGTTTTATGCTCAGGACCTCCTTGAAGAATGGGACAGGATCCTCCTGAAGAATGAGAATTTATTTTATGGATAGGGCCCTCCTGAAGAATGGGAATTTATTTTTATGCTCAGGACCCTCTTAAAGAATGGGAATTTATTTTATATACAGGACCCTCTTGAAGAATAGGATGTTATTTTGCTGTTTCACTATTTGCTTTGAGTCCAGGAGCCCGCCTGAAGAATAGGGTGCAGAAATTGCAAATCCAGGAACCCGCCTGAAGAACAGGGTGAAGGAATTGTAAGTCCAGGAGCCCGCCTGAAGAACAGGGTGAAAAAATTGCAAGTCAGGAGCCCGCCTGAAGAACAAGGTGAAGAATTATAAGTCCAAGAGCCCACCTGAAGAACAGTGTGAAGAAAAAGGAAAGTTCAGGACCCCGCCTGGAGAACAGGGTGAAGAAAAAGAAAGTTTAGGAGCCCTCCTGAAGAACAGGGTGAAGAAAAAGAAAGTTCAGGAGCCCGCCTGAAGAACAGGGTGAAGAATTGTAAGTCCAGGAGCCTACCTGAAGAACAGGGTGAATAAAAGAAAGTTCGGGAGCCCACCTGAAGAATAGGGTAAATTTTCAAGTTCAAGTCACGAAGATTTGAATCAAGATTCTAGAGATTGCAATTTTTACTTGTATTTTTTTTATTTTTATTAGTCAGTTGAATGTAAAAGCAGAAGTCGTCAACCGAAAACTCGACGGAATCTCACTCGACTTTAACTTTTTCTCTCACCAAATTACCTTTTGAACTACTCATGACCTGATTCCCTTATAACCTGGGATAGGTAGGATGTCCAAAAACAGGACTCGGTCATATTTGTCTTTTTATTTTTATTTTTATTTTTACCTTTCAAATAATTGGAGAGTCAAAAATCATATCTTGTCTACTTCTTTGTATGAAAACTCTTCGAGATTTCACACAAAGAGGGGAAAAAATGTAGACACGTGATTTTTGATCCTCCCTAAATTTTAATTTGCTTATTGATATTAAATATTTATATTTATATTTAACCATATATTATTTTGACTATTATTTTATGTTTAAAATAATTAAATGAAGTTAATTTTAGGATATTATTTTATTTTATTCCTATTTTTTAAAAAAAAAATATATATATAATACAAAAATTAAAATATATATATATATATTTATTTTTAAATAAATAAATTAGTAGTTTTTGTACTATCTTAATTATATAATTTATTTTTTGACTATTTTTAGACTTTTATTGTATTTTTTGAAATATAAAAATTAATTAATTATTATTATTATTATTATTACATTATTATTATTATTATTTTATTTGTTACTATTATCTTATTTATTTATTTATTATTTTTTGTTATTTTTATAATTTTAAAAAAAAAACCTACCTCAACCCATCCCTAATTTCCCTCAACCCCATTATCCTTATTTCCCTCCCCACGTTTCCACCACATCAAAAACTACTCATGCACACAACACTAAGATATATATTAAAAACAGAAACAAAAACAAGAGAAAACAGAAACAAAAAGAAGAGAAAACAGAAACAAAAACTAGAGAAAACAAGAAACAAAACTAGAGAAAAATTTAGAAAAGAAAAAGAAGGCAAAAAGTAAAAAAAAAAGGGAAAGAGGGACGACTTGAGTTAAAGTTCGGGTTCCGTTTGAGTTTTCCGGTGAAGGCATTCTTGTTTCTATTCTACTACACAGGTTTCTGTTTGATTCCTTTATTCATATTTTTTAAGAAAAGTTGTAAATCAAAGCATGAATGAAGTTGTTTAAATGTTTCATATATTATTTAGCCTTTATTGTTGATCAATTATGTGAGTGTTAATTAACTCTTAGAACCTATATTAATTTCTTCGTACATGATTCAATATGGGTAAAATACGGTACACCCTTAATTAGTTTTTATGAGATATTTGTTGGTTGGTACGTCAATTTGGTTCCATGCATGTTGTCGTTGGGTGTAAAAAAAGAAGTATATATTTTTCATTTTTATTACACAGATTATTAGTAGTAGTAAGTGAGTGAAAATATAATTATTGAATAAACTTTGGTTTGATTATTTTTGTAGATCATTAATAATGCATAATTATGTCTTCTTGATCAAAAGGAATTCGATTCCACTCACTAATATGAATAGTTTAATGAGTTATTTTTTTAAAAAACAAATATAACACTAAATTTCTTTTACAAAATAAAAAATAAAAAAAATGCAACATTAATTGAATAGTAAAGTTAATTTTAATAAAGAAAAACAACAACAGTATAATATTCAAATTAGAAAGGTACAAAAGAGTGAAATATATCATATTATTGTTTGTTTGGTTTGATTTTATTTTGTGGGACAAATTATTCAAGAATTTGGTTTCTCTTTAGTTAATGTTCTGGTCATATGTTTGATTTTCCTTTTGGTTTAATATTGAATTATCTTTGAATTTGTCTTGGTCACATGTCCCGTTCATTCCTTGATTATTATTAAATTAATCTTCAATTTATAGTAGTGTTATTCTTTTAAAGTTGTTCTTTGTTAGTTCATTTCCTGAAAAGTTGTTTAATATGCACCAGTTATTCCCATGAGATTTACATACTTAAGGGTCAAATCGGTTAATTTCGTGAGTAAAATAAAAAGGAATTGTGAATTAATTTAAGATTTATTGCAAATTTGAAAAAAAAATTGAAAATAGGTAAAGAAAACTATCGCGAGTTTACAAGAGACTAACCAACGCCTTTAACGCTAGACAAATTTTAGGCACGTTTAAAATTTTCGTTTCAACTAAGAATGCGGCGCACGCATCTTTCTGAGACATTTAAAAATAATTCAAGGATGTAAAAATACACCTTGGTAAATATTTTTCTAAAATTTACTTGACAAATATTTTTCAACTTGTCACCGATTTATTTAATAATAAACGAGATTTTAGATATATAAAATGAGCGATTTAGGCCTTAACATAATTTATTAAAATAATTTAAGTCAAGATAAGTCAATAAAAGCGACCGTGCTAGAACCATGGGATTCGAGGGGTGCCTCACACCTTCCCCTCGATCAACAGAATTCCTTACCCATTTTCTGTTTTCGCAGACCAAATAAGAGTCATTTCCTTTTGATCAGGGATTCAAAAAAAAAAAAAGGTGACTTGGAACACCAAAACTCAATTTCAAGTGGAGACTCTGTAAATAATTTAATCCCTATTCAATATCGTCACTTTAATTGGAAAAACCCTTCGACTCGGCTCTCGAGCGAAAAAAGGGGTGTGACAAATAAAACTGGTTAAGATGAGGAAACTGCTGATATACTGAGTTTATATACTGGACATGTCTATCTGATGCATGGAATACATGATTGAACTGATTAATAAATGCGTGACTGAATATGCAACGATAATTGATACTAAGATTATAGTGGTAACTGAACATAGAACTGAGAAGATCTAAGGATTACTATAACCTTAAGCTGAGAACACTGATAAGCTTAAGATCATTTATTGAACATGTATGAACGGGAACATGAGAACATAAATGACTCTGAAACATGATACACGAACTGAATATCCTGAACTGAACTGAGGCTTTGAGTACATAGCTTATGGCTGAGATTGTAACTTGAGAGTCAACTAATGAGTACCCATTACTTCAACTAGACCATGTTACATGATAAAAGACTGGAAGGTTTCGTACATAAAATCTCGGGGAATTTTAGTGCATCCCCCTTGGGATACAATGTCCCTCGAAGAATTCTGACTTGACTAAGGTACTGAGAAAAAGCATGAGACAATGCATGGGGCACCTACGAACTGAATTGTTACTGAACTTTGCTCATGTAACCACAAATCTTCAAACTTAGACCAATTCATTGAATACTCTCTCAAAAATACATTATACCTCAGTACGACACTTCACTTGCAACTACGAAAAATATTCATATGGGCGTTGAGCATGAATGCTTAAACATACTAACTTATCTAATTAACTGAATGGCTGATAGCTTAATACTGGGCATGTAAGACTGAACTGTACTAAGTCTGAATAACTGGACTGAAAATATAGAGTACTAGGAATATGACAAAGGGACAGACTGAGTAACATGAGATAACTAAGCATAAATTCCTGAGAACGATATTATTTAAGAATGCAAGACCAAGCGTGTATCATGATTCTGAAATAGTCTGTAAACGGAGGTACTGATCTGATTATTGGGCTAAGACTGTAACTGAGACTACAACTAAGACTGTACTAGTACTGAATACTGAGTGAACTGAATCTTCTTATTCTAGGAACTGTAAGCATGCATGATTTTCAATGATGCGCACGAAAATGATCTGTGATTGTAGAACTGACATGTAAGGCATGAGTACTGACATTACTTACATTACTACTAAAATCTGAAACCCTGACTTAGTTACTTGTTCTACCATCTCACCCTTACCTTAAGGCCATTATTCAAAATTTGTGGATCACTAATACACCTCAAACCAAACTGTAACAACCTTACTTCTAGTGTCTGAGGTAGACGCTGAGAAGGGTTCTGCTAATATTTTGGGTCTAACACCAAAGTTGATGGCTATATAGGGGTTACAAAGAAAGTAAAGGCTCGAGATCTAATAAGGCATAAAAATAAAGACGAAAGACTTATAACATACCCATTACTATATCAAGAGAACTTCCCTGATCATGGCGAGACTGGAGTGCATAAAATTTGTTCTGGCACTGGCCAATAGTGGTACTAGAAATGGTGCCCTGCGAACGCAAATCTTTTCTCCTCTGAGACATTACTCTACACTGCCACATCCTGTGGCCTGGATTACCACATCCAAAACACACTCCACTGATTGGTCTACACATACCTCGGTGATTTTTACCACACTCTTTGCAAAGTGGATAGGTACGACCACTGTTCATACTACCCTGGGTTTTTGAGCCTGGCTCCCCATCATGACTGTCATTCCTAAACTTGTGGACTGGAGCACTGGTTCAGGACGGATCTTGAACTGAAGACTTTAGGAAAGACTGGGAACAGTTATCGCCCTCTGACTTGGCTGACTGAAATTAAAGTTACCTGTTCTAGCCCTCTTATTATCTCTCCTCTTTTCCTTAAGATTTTGCTCTTCAATCTATTAAGCATGGACCATAAGCCTAGATATGTCCATCTCTTTAATCAACATCATTGTTCTGCACTCCTTAACCATACTATCTGACAACCCAGATACGAACTTGCTCATTCTAGACCTATTGTCTTCTACTACATGGGGAGCATAGCTAGCTAACTGAGTAAACTCGAGGGAGTACTTTTTTACGCTCATACTTCCTTGCTTGAGATTAATGAACTCTAACACTTTGGCTACTCTTAGCTCTAAGGGAAAGAATCTGTCTAGGAAGGCAGTAGCAAACTCTTCCCACTCTATGGGCTCTGCATTTATACCCTTGTCTACCTTTCATTGCTTATACCACATATGGGCTACATATTATAGTTGATAGGAGGCTAACTCAGCACTCTCACTGGAAGTCACTCCCATGATATTTTTGACTTTTTGAACCTGATCGAGTAACTCCTATGGGTCCTCTTCTGACTTAGATCCCATGAAAAAAGGAGGATTTATTCGGGTGAAGTCCCTAATTATGGTGGCAGCAGTGTTGGCCAGTGAGTTGGCCAAAAAAGCAGCTGGTCGTTCATTTTGAGCTATGACTGAATTGGCTAGAGTAGTGAATACAGGTCTGAATACTACGTAAGAGACATCTTCATCCAGGGGATTGGCCTGAACGGGCTAAGGGGTTGACTGATTTTCGGTTCTTCTTTCATTAGTCCTTTTGGGAGGCATGTTCTGTAGATGAAAGGAAGAAGCAGATTAGACTGAGAGATTAACTTGAGCTCATCCACACTCGCATGATATGAATAGTGAAAGAAGGGAAATTTTTCCTAAAATATCTCATAGCCTCCTATCATAAGTGTGGCGTGCTACACACCCATGCACAAGACTCTACACAATGCGGCTTTTCAGACTCCCTAAGACACTGTTGAACCTTAGACTCTGATAGCAATTTTGGAACAATCTGGGACTACCCCCTAGTTGTCACACGGTGCTTGCGACCACAGAGGACCACAAGCTAACCCATGAATGATATCTGTTGTAAGCACTGAATAATAATACTAAAATAATTGCGAAATAATAGGATGAAATGTCATAATGTTCAAAACTTCTAAAATACTGATAATGAATAATAACATATAAATTTAAACTACTGTCTGAAAATCTAGTTTGAAAAGCCTGTAACTGAATTTTTCTAAAAATGGAGTTGATGGGACAATCCCCCAACTAACTCCATCTACAAAAATACTACTAAGCTTAAGTACTAAAATAAAATCATACCTTTGATAGATGAGGACTCACTGCTAAATCTACTACTGCTGGCTGAATCTGGCTAAGCACAGTCAGGAGCCTGAGCGTCCAAACCTATGATACGAAACATCATAGTGCAAGAAATGGGTATGCGATCAATATGTGGGAATATACTGGAATGCAAAATGAGGTAAGGCTGAATACATGGGTTTATATAGATGATCAATAACTAACTGAATGATATGCAAGAGTTGAATTAGCATACATGAAGGATCGGTAACAACTGAACATATTGTGCATACTATAGCTAAGTATACTTAAACTAGATCTGATAACTGATAACTGAATATACTGATAATCTGATATCACTAATAATTTTAATTACAAATAATTGAGTGACTATATCTCATAGACCTGATTCTGTAGAACTAATTAGAGTTCTATTACGAAGACTGAGACTGAAACTATTAAAGGTAATCATCTAACCAACATGCCCTAAATAAGATAAGATAACTGAGTTGAGGTGCAATTTGTAACCCAATTGGAATGGTGTTAGTACCATGCCATGGGTAAAGATAATTGTTGTACGTCATTCCTATCAAATGGGTGACATCTCATAACCTACGCTGGCTACGTAGTTTTGGAACTTAGGGATTACTTCTAGGGACCTAGTCCTAACTAACGGGTGTGCCCCCATCCCTACGCTTACTCGGTGCTGAATCCTACTCCCAACTGAAAGACACTGAACTGAGTTTACTGAACTGGACTGGACTGATACTGAGATTACTGAGTTTTCCTAAGTTTTATAACTGATAAAGTTCTACTGAGTTCTGCAACGGACTGAGAGTACTACTGATCTTGATAAGAATGATTCTATTCGGTAACTGACACTAGCTCTAGATAAACAGCTAAATTGTCAAGTATTAAATACCTCCAGTACTCGATAGCATGAAAAGTAAAGAAAAGCATCATCTTGAATAACATAACAATGCTTACTTGGTCATAATTCATTCATAGAGACATTTCATCAAACACTTGTAATGCATTAACTTATACATGGATAGGGATCACATATTAGCGTGTTATAATGGCATTATTTCATACTCATAGAAAAATTTATCAAACACATAAGAAACATACTTGGTTCATTAAATCATAAACACTTAGGGTTAACATGGTTACGACAATCAACTTGTAAAATGAAGGGTTTATTATAAATATCATGTAACTCAACATATACTAGAATTAATTCTTAAAACTTGTAATCTAAATCATGGATTAAAATCGAAACAACATCATAAATGTCACGCCCCAAATCCCATTGGAGCGGACTGACACCCGTAGCCGAGAAGGCCCGGGAGAACCCGTTCATAACCTATACTTTCACATTTACATTACTTATGAAAATTAGAAATTTGGGCAACACTTCATTGTAAATAGAAGAAAACAGTACCTGTATCAGCCAGCAGACACGCATATATATATATATATAAACAGTAATTGGCCGTCAGAGCCATCATGTCTATCAACCAAACACTCCTATGGCTGTATAATATGTCTACAAAAGCCTCTACATAGATACACAATTGAGTTAGGGTCGGGACAAACTCCCGCCCACAAAAGACTTTTATACAAATACCAAAAGTACATATAGAAACGACTTGGGATGCCCCAAAACAACTGGAGCTCACCACTATCAACAGAATGTCCTGGCTTTTACTGCGGAGGTGTACGACCTAAAGTACCTGTTCCTGCAGGCATGAATTCAGGTCCCCCGTGAGGGACGTCAGTACAGAAATATGTACTGAGTATGTAAGACAGTGAGTATCAAGGTGAGATACAAAAGATCAACAGAACCCAGATACCAGTGAATAAATAGTATGAGTAGACCACACTTAAACGAGCTGATGGGATACCTGCACATTACTTTCATATCATTACTTCCCGTATTCCTTATCAATACATATGTCATACAATGGCCAACTGATCAGTGGTACTAATACAATACATCATGGACCACCCCTGGAATAGCATATATACATAATCTTTATAATACAATGGCCAACTGATCAGTGGTACTAATACAATACATCATATCAACAATTTAAAATAAAGACATTCCATTTCTTACTTCAATTAATCTTTGAGATTGGTTACTTTGTGGTCACACCTTATGGAACTTAAAATCATGATACCTCAATAGGAAAAACATGTAAATAGGTAATCAATATCATGAAAATGAAGTAGAGAATCATGGATACCTCATTAAACCATTTCGGAGTCAACAATAATATATGGACATTTTTTTGACTAGCCGGACATCTTAAAAGTGAAAACAAGTTCAATTGGTAGTGTCGAAGATCATATGATGTTATTATGTGTCATGTGTCGTAGGACAATATTGAAAGCTTACTTGAGAGTGTCATGGGTCATTATTCATGCCAAAGATTAGATAGAGTATGTCTTACATACCTTGATATAACCACTTCAATACAAGTCCAACTTGACTTTCCGTACTCTTCGAACACTTATCTACAATAAGTCATTTGTGGCAAACTAGTATTAGCAACCAAACCTTACCATTTAGGTATTAACTTCACCAAATAATGTCTAGGAAGTAATCCTTTAACTCATCAATAAGAGTGCTACATACATCCTCTTATACTCTTATTACATTCACATATCATGCATTTTCATGCAATATCCCTCAACATCACTCTTAGCCTTTATTTCCCCTCTTAATCACCATCCAATACCAACATGATCACTAGGCATACATAACCACTAATATAATGATATATCACCACAATTCATCCTCCATAATCCAATACAACAACTTCCATAATTTACTACTAACAATTTATACAAAACAATTCATAACTATGTTTCTAGTTATCTTCCAACATCAAGACAATACTCATAATCCTTTATCAATACTTATTCATGGATAAGAATCAAGAATAAACAATATTCATACCTTAACAATGAACTCTTGTATTTAGAATCCTCCATACATAACCATGGGGTGCTTCTCGAAGCTTTCGAGATGCTGAACACAACTATGGAACCAATTCGAATTTTCTACGGTTGAATCACAAAATATTTGAAGTTGAAATTAGGCTAGGGTTTCACCTTCTCTTAATAATTAGATGATATAATATATATATGAGGCTAAGTGTATGCTTATAGAGACCAATTTTCGTCCAAGAGGTAATAGAAAATGACCATTTTGCCCTAAAAATTTAAATAAATCCGAATCTGTCCCCAGTGGACAGTTTTGACAGGCTGAAGTAAATCGATCATAACTCTTTGCTCCAATATCGGATTTGGGTGAAACCAATTGCATTGGAAAGATAATTCAAAGGACTTTCATTTTCATATAAAGTATACCACTCAGTTCTTCCTGTACAAGGAGTTATGGTCGTTTAAAGTTGACCCAAAAATCTGTCCCAAAATTCTGTTTTTTTTTTATAGGCTGTAGTAAAACGGGTATAGCTCCTCACTCAGACATTGGATTTGGATGAAACCAATTTCATCGGAAAGAAGACTCTCGGATATTTTCGTCGATATATAGCAGCTCACACAGTTCTTTTTGTATAAGGAGTTATGATCATCTAAAGTTGATCCAAAAAAATTGCCTAGCTGCAGTAATTTTCCCGGCCACCGTTTTGAAATTTCGAATGTGCTCGCTTATATGAAATACTCCTCTGTTTTGGGCAAACTTTATATCGTTGGAAAGCTTATTCCAATAACTACACATACAACTATTGACGGGATACTTCCGAACACCATAAACTTAATTTAACCCATACGCAAGCCTTTAGGACTCCATATAATCGCGATAAGTGTACGAAAAAATTTACGGGGTGTTACAATAAATATGTATACAATCAAATTCAAACATAGAATTCATGAAGTCCAAACTTGTATTTTGAAAAAGGATTCTTAGGCTCCATGGAAGATAAGGACCCATGGATGAACATCTAATATAACTGAGAAGAAGAGTTATTAGAGGTTCTTGGAGAGATTCTTGAGGATTGACCTTGATTCTTGAACTAGGGTTTTTGCCTCTTGAGAGAGAATGATTTAATTTGGGGAAAACTGAATGAATAATGGTCTAAATAGGTTTATTAGGGTTGATTTTCATGTTAAAGGATTACTAGGGACATGGAAAAAGACTCAAATACCCCTGGAATGATTTAAAAGTTTAGAATTTAAAACTATAAATTAAATAAAAAAACTCGATCTGGGCCCTTGTCGCGGCGCAGCGCTAGCGCGTCGTGTCACTGGAAAAAGGAAAAATGGGAAATTTCTTGGTGGCGCGACGCAGTGGTATCGCGTTGCCACTTTTTTTGTGAACTGAAAGTGCACTGCGATGCGGTAGAATCGTATTGGTACACTGGAAATTGACATTTGTGAACTTAGTCTATGGCGCGATGCGCCAATATCACAGGGTAACACTAGAAATTGACAATTGCTATTTTGATACACTCTGTGACACGGTACTGGCATGATCAACGATGTTTAATGACTGAAACATAAAATTGCCATAACTTCTTATCCGGTTATCGAATTTAGGCAAATTTTATATAGTTGAAAAGCTAATTGAATTTTCTACTCAATTAAAAGTCAAAATCTTGAAAATTTCATATGTATAAAAGTGTATTCATCTTTAAATAAAGTTTTTGACATTTTTGGGATGAATTTAAGCTAGGTAAAAGTACGGGGTATTACAATATCTCCACCTTGGGAACATTCATCATCGAATAAAATTGGTTAACCATAGGGAACTGCCTTTAGACGGATTTTATATGTTGGACGTACTATAACCATAAATTTTCAAACTTAGACGTATTCATCGAATACTCTCTCAACAATACACTATACCTCAGTACAGCACTTCACTTGCAACTACAAAAAATATTTGCATGGGTGCTGAGCACGAATTCTTAAACATACTAACTTATCTGATTAATTGAATGGTTGATAGCTGAATAATGGGCTTGTAAGACTGAACTATACTAAGTCTAAATAACTGGAATAAAACTGTAGAGTACTATGAATATGAGGAAGGGACGGACTAAGTAACATGAAATAACTAAGCATAAATTCGTGAGAATTATATTATTTAAGAGTGCAAGACCAAGCGTATATCATGATTCTGAAACAGTCTACAAAAGGAGGTAGTGATCTGATTATTGGGCTAAAACTGTGATTGAGACTATAAGTGAGACTTTACTGGAACTGAATACTGAGTGAACTGAATCTCCTTATACTACGAACTATAAGCATGCATGATTTTTGATGATGTGCACGAATACGATCTGTGATTATAGAACTGACATGTAAGGTATGAGTACTAACATTACTGACATCACTACTAAAATCCAAAAGCTTGGCTTAGTTACTTGTTCTACCATATCTCCCTTACTTTCAGGCCAATATTCAAAATTTGCAGATCACTAATAAACCCCAAACTAAATTGTCACCACCTTACTTCTAGAGTCTGAGGTAGAAGATGGGGAGGGTTCTGCTAATATTTTAAGTCTGACACCGAAGTTGACGGCTATATAGGGGTTACAAAGAAAGTAAATCCTCGGGATCTATCAAGGCATAAACATAAAGACAAAAGACTTATAATATACACGTGACTGTAATAGGAGAACTTCCCTAATCATAGCGAGACGGGAGTGCATAAAATCTATTCTGGTGTAGGCCACTAGTGGTACTAGAAATGGCGCCCTGCTAACGCAAATCTTTTCCCCTCTGAGCCATTACTGTACACTCCCGCATCCTGTGTCCTAGATTACCACATCCAAAACACACTTCGCTGCCTGCTCTACACATGCCTAGGTAATTTTTACTACACTCTTTGTAAAGAGGATAGGTACGACCACTGTTCACACTACCCTGGGTTTCGGATCCTGGCGCCCTATCATGACTGTTATTCCTGAACTTAGGGACTGGAGCACTGGCTGAGGACGGAGCTGGAACTGAAGACTTTAGACAAAACTAGGAACAATTACTTCCCTCTGAATTAGGCTGACTAAAATTAAAGCTACCTTTTTTAGCTCTCTTATTCTCTCTCTCTTTATTCTTATACTTCAGCTCCTCAATCTATTGAGCATGGACCATAAGCCTAGATATGTCCATCTCTTTAATCAACATCATTTTTCTGCACTCCTTAACCACACTATCTAACACCCCAGATATGAACTTGCTCATTATGGACCTATTGTCTGCTACTACATGGGGACATACCTGGATAACTGAATAAACTTGAAGGAGTACTCTTTTACGCTCAAACTACCTTGCTTGAGATTAATGAACTCTAACACTTTGGCTTCTCTCATCTTTAAGGGAAAGAATCTGTCTAGGAATGTAGTAGCAAACTCTTCCCACTCTTTGGGCTCTGCATCTATACCCTTGTCTACCTTCCACTTCTTAAACAACATATAGGCTACATCTTGTAGCTGATAGGTAGCTAACTCAGCACTCTCACTAGAAATCACTCCCATGATATTTATGAGTTTCTAAACCTAATTGAGGAACTCCTGTGGATCCTCTTCTGACTTAGATCCCATGAAGGTAGGAGGATTTATTTGGGTGAAGTCCCAATTTTTAGTTGCAGCAGTGTTGGCCACTAGGTTGGACGGAGAAGCGGTTGGCCATTCATTCTGAGCTACGACGGAATTGGCTAGAGTAATGAATACAGCTCTAAATTTTACGTTAAAGACATGTTCATCCAGGGGATCTTCCTGAATGAGCTGAAGGGCTGACTGATTTCTGGTTCTTTTTTCATTAGTCCTTTTGGGAGGCATGTTCTGTAGAAAAAATGAAAAAGTGGATTAGACTGAGATTTACTTGAGATCATGCTTACTAGCACGACATGCTTACTTGTGTTCTTCACTTTGAGTTTCGGCCAATCCTCAATTCCAAGAGTGTATATTCAGTTTTTTTTTTTTTTTTTTTTTTTGGGGGGGGGGGGGGGGGGGGGGGGGGGGGAAGGGGAATTGCAAGGTTTTTGGAGCCTTTTCAAGCTTCAAATGAATTTGAATTGAATTGATCCCCCCTTGTACTTGCACTTGTACTTGATTATTCCTTCCCTTTTGTTGTTTTCTTTCTTTTGGATGACTAGGAAGGTGCGTGGAAATTTCCTTGAACAAGTACTACACTCTCTTTCCTTCTTTTTCAAGATCAAACACCCACTTTTGAATATTCTTCCTCAACAAGATATGAAGATGAGGAAGAACACCAAGAACATTCAAGTGTTGACCAATGTTAACCACAAGGCAAATAACCTCCAAATTTAAATTTTCTTGAAGATCTAAGGTCTCTTTGCCAACCCAAACACAAATATCACAAAATCAACTCAAAAATGTCACAACCACAATAGCACAAAACATGACCCACCCTCAAATAGCTTCAAACACAAGCTCAACAATGGTGGATGATTCAAAACACCTTCGATTTAGCTCAAATCTTAGATCTAGACTCTCTTAGTGCTAGGGAACAAGGATCTAGCACTAGAAACTCACAAAACACACCAAAATAAAGTATATCTGAGTTTCAAAATCTACCCAAAACACAAAAAACGGGTTAAGAATTTTTTTGTGAGATTTTCAATTTTCTACACTCTTTTTTGTTGATTTTCTTCAAGGTAATCAATAATCCAAGACTTAGGGTTGTAGGACCAACCCTAAAACATGGATCTGATACCAAATGATACAAGAATGACCTAAAGAGATGAAGACTAAGAGAAACAAGAGAACAAACAAATGCAATAAAGGAAGATAGATAGCTTGACATACGAGATTACGAGAAATAGGAACCAAACCGTGTATCAAACGATAAGACCCTTAAGACCCGCAATTACAACACCAAACTCTTACGATGACCACTAAGGGAATCAACTCCGCCTTACAACCACCGTTTCTAAGCAAAGATCAATAATGGTTTTTCAAGCCCTACTCTACTTGGCTTTTCAAACCCCTACACTACACTCTCAAAGAGAGAAGAAGAAGTCTTTCAAATATCAATAATCAACTAATGAGAAAATAAGCCTAAAGAGTCTATTTATAGCTTATTACATAAAATACCAAAATACCCTTAATGAAAAAGGACTCCTATGGAGTGTAAAGAATGGCACAAAAAGACTAAAACACCTTTAATAAGTGTTTACACTCCAAGGCCACCGCACTAATGCTTCGTGGGTCCCTCCTTCTTCAAGCTTAAAATGTGAAACCTCTTGGAACCCTTTGGTAGGCATCAACACAAGTTCCAAGCAATCTTCTAAACATGGTTTTGCTCTATTGTAATCTCAAAATGAGTACTTCGTGCATGTCCTTGTACCCTCAATATGACCAAAGCTTGAATCTTCATGTATGGGCCTCGAATGATGTCATCAAAAGCTATGATGGCCCTTTGACTCATATCATTTCTTGTGGCCTAAACTGATAAGAAATGTGGAAAGAATTTGTGCTAGGTGTTTGGATTGTAAGCAGTGTGGGCATACTAGAGGGGACAGAGTTAAAAATAAGATTATCCGGGAGAAGGTGGGAGTGGCTTCGGTGGAGGACAAGATGCGGGAAGAAAGGCTGAGATGGTTTGGGCATGTGATGAGGAGAGACGCGGATGCCCCAGTTCATAGGTGTGAGAGGCTAGCATTGGATGGCTTCAGGAGGAGTAGAGATAGGCCGAAGAAATACTGAAGGGAGGTGATTAGACATGACATGGAGCAGCTGCTACTTTCTGAGGACACGACCCTAGATAGGAAGGTGTACCCTAGATAGGAAGGTGTGGAGGTCGCGGATAAGGGTACACAGACAGGAGAGATCTTGTGTAGCCGAGTTAGGGTATTCATAGGGGTCTTTGGTTTGTGAGTGCATGGTACTACTAGGTAGGTGTCTTATTCCCTATTTCTTAGTTCCTTTTTCTTATTTTGTGCTACCCTTATTTCTCATATTTCGTGTTTCTCTGATTCTATTTTATTATTCCTTACTCCTTATTTCTGTTATGTCATTCATCCCCTTGTTTATTATTCTTTATCTTGAGCCGGGGGTCTATCGAAAACAACATCTATACTTCTTCGGAGGTAGCGGTATGGACTGTGTACACTTACCCTCCCCAGACCCCACTTTGTAAGAATACACTGGGTTTGTTGTTGTTGTTGTTTGGATTGTAAGCATGCTAAATCTTGTACCCAACCCCATGGTTTGTATACCCCTTTACCTATTCCTATCGTTCCTTGGCTAGATATTTCCATGGATTTTGTTGTTGGGCTCCCTAGAACTAGGAATGGTAAGGATAGTATCTTTGTTGTTGTGGATAGAATTTCAAAAATGGCTCACTTTATTGCTTGTCATAAAAGTGATGATGCATCTCATGTAGCTACTTTATTTATTCATAATGTGATGAAATTGCATGGTGTTCCCCAAACAATTGTTAGTAATAGAGATTTAAAATTTCTTAGTCATTTTTTGAGGTGTTTGTGGGGAAATTTGGGAACCAAATTGCTATTTTCTACTTCTTGTCATCCTCAAACGGATGGTCAAACCAAGGTGGTTAATAGAACTTTAGGTAACATGCTTAAAGCTATGGTTAAAGGAAAGTTAACTTTTTGGGAGAATCAATTGCCATTGATTGAGTTTGCATATAATAGAACTATTCATAGATCTATCAGTATAACCCCTTTTGAGTGTGTTTATGGTTTTAATCTTTTGACTCCATTGGATTTAACTCCTTTGCCCAAAGATGTTATTTGTGAGTGTAGATGCAAAAGCTAAGGCAAAAGCTATGAAGAGCATCCATGAGAAAGTAAGAATGTGAATTGAGAAGGCCAACAAAGGTGCAACCAAAAGAGCCGTACGACAAAAGTTACCTTTGCACCCGGTAATTGGGTATGGGTTCACTTTAGAAAGGAGAGGTTTCCAAGCAAAAGGAAGAATAAGCTTATGCTAAGAGGAGATGGACCTTTTCAAGTGCTTGAGAAGATTGGAGATAATGCTTACAAAGTGGACTTACCAAGTGAGTATTTGGTCCATAATGTTTTTAATGTTGGTGATTTATCTCTTTTTGATGTAGGATTGGCGAATTCGAGGATGAATTCTTTTGACGAAGGGGAGAGTGATGTACATCAAAGTGACGCGAATTCAAGAAGGCCTTTCACAAGAAGTCAAGCTAAGGACCTTCAAGCATTTCAAACTTTATGGATGAAGACGGAATCTTTGGAAGATTCCAATATGGATGATTTGAAGATATTTAATATTCTAAATGTCTACCTTTAAATTAGCTTGTAATTTAAATGAAGGGTAATTTGGTCTTTCTTTATTTCTTTTAGCCCTTAATATAAATAGTTAGCTATTAGGGTTGAACTACTAGTTTTGTAATATTGGATATTTGTACCTCCTTTGAGAGCTTGAAACCCCCTTGTTGATTTTTCAACAATTGTCCTAGAATTTGCATGTAAGGTTGCTATCTTCTTGAGGATTCTAATAGATTAGGTGTTTTTTTATTCCCAATTAAGGAGTGTTTTGGTTAGTTTCACCATTACATCTTTTGATTGTTTGAATCTAATTGTGTCTTTCTTTATTTTCTATCTTTAATTACTGTCTTGCTTCTATAATCTTGTTTCACATCACCAGAGCTGCATTTGGAGTTACCAAGGACTGATTTCTTTGCTTCAATCTCCTCAAAGAATGGGTCCATGTTATTATAATCTATCATAGTACAATGGGTGGTTAAAGAGCTGGGACTCGGTAAATAAAACTGGGCCCACTTAAATATTTGTTTTTACCATCCCTTTAACTGGCATAGGCTGTTGGATCAGTCTAAAACCAGATTCATTTAATAGTGTACCAAAAGAAACTTGACTGTTGTTCGTTTAGTTCCCACGTTCTTACATGCGTATCAGAATCTCCTGATGCCTCCCGTAAAACAAAGCACAACCACTCCATGGTTTTTCTACTAAAACTAGTTCTGTGCATCAATATTCTGTTTTATTCCACCCATTCAAACCAAATCTCCACCCTTGATAGTTGACGTATGACTTGAAGCCCACAGTAAGGTATCTCCTATTCTCCTCCATGTTGAATCTAAACCAATATTTTGATTAATCACCGATGAATGTTGATTAATGTATAACTGTAAGGATGTCAGAAACTTTAAAAACGGTTCGAAACAGAACTCCAGATGATTTTTTGATAACTTGCGTAAAATGAACTCTAGAAAATGTACACATTTAACAATCACAGTTGCTTCAGTCCACTGCAGTTGATTATTAATTTATGCCCTCCGTAACCTCGACTTAGTAAAAGTTTATTTCCTAACATTATAGTCAGGTATGTTCCATACATTTTTATCTTCAATATCCAAATAAAAAAACTATTTCCCCACAGCAACATATCTTAAGTACGTAGGTTTTAGGTACCACACTCACATAGCTTTGTTTTAAACTCGAAATCCGTAGAGAGCAGTGTTTGCATTGTACCATAATGAAAAAAGAAGATATGCACAACTACTCGTTCTTGGACAGAGTCCGCTCATAATAGAAATGACTCTACAGAAAACAATTGCAGTTCTTGGAAATAGAAACGACTAAGAGAGAACTTCACCAGACAACTTGAAAATGTAAATATGGCCTAACCTATAACAACTACTCTCGAACAGACGAATTTTTCCTAGACCATCATCATACAAGTCACTATGAATAGTAGAGATATCAATCCTCTTTTACTGATAAGCAAAGGATTGGTGCCATAAAGGGAAGAAATCCTACTATAGAAGTTAATGTGAGAATTGCTCCTTTGGCATCATTGAAGAAAGAAGCCGGTAATATTCTAAAAATATAAAGAGCAGTGGCTGTCCTTTCTAAATCCTATGTGCATACACGTCAATGCATATCAAGCAATCAAATAACTCTTAACCGGGTCCACAAGCTGTGACATCTGGAAGCATACAGCCAACAATTCTGCTATGCCCTTAGTTTCTTACATGAAAAAAATTGAGGCTTAGCATTTCTGGAGCTAATGCGCTTGTTGGTAAGGACTTACATATCGTGTTCATTGACCAAGAAAAGGCATATGACAAAGTCCCAGGAAAGGTTCTATGGAGGCGTTTGGAAGCTAAAGGTATACCGGTGGCATACACTAAGCGATCAAGGACATGGGTAGGACAGTGGAAGTGGAAGGAGACAGGAGACTCAAAACGTTTCTCAGTCATGATGGGGTTGCACCAGGGATCAACTCTTAGACCGTTTCTATTTTTCTTGGTGTTGGATGAGTTGACGCATCATACCCAAAGAAAGGTACCATGGTGTATGTTATTTGCATATCACATAGTACAGATTGACAAGACTCGCAGTGGAGTTAACACCTGGAGGTTTGGAGAAAAACCTGAAGTCTAAAGAGTTCAGATTGAGCAAGACCAAAACGGAGTACTTGGAGTACAGTTGAGCGATGAGACACGTGAGGTGGCATGGAAATGAGGCTTGATGCGCAGGTCATCCCCAAGAGAGGAAGTTTCACATATCTTGAGTCTTTAATCCAAGGGAATGAGAGATCAACAACGATGGCACACGTTTTACTGGTGTGGGGTGAATGAAATTGAGGCTCACTTTCGGAGTCTTGTGTGATAAGAATGTATAACCAAAACTTAAAGGCAAGTTTTACCAAGTGGTGGTTAGACCGACTATGTAGTGGGACAAAGTGTTGGCCAGTTAAGAACTCACATGTCCAGAAGATGAGTTGCAGAAATGATGATGTAGCAATGTGTGCGCACATACTAGGAGAGAGAAAATTAGAATTGAGGATATTTGAAACTAGGTGAAGTGGCCTCAGGGAAGTGAGGCTGGAATGGTTTGGGTATGTGAAGAGCATAAGTGCAAATGCCCCATTAATAGTGTGGATGGTGGGTTTAAGAAGAGGTAGAGGTAGGCCGAAGAAGTATTGGGGAGAGATGATTATACAGGACATGGCGCATCTTCAGCTTAACGAAGACATGACAAGAAGATATGGAAGTCACAAAACAAGATTTAGTTAGTTGAGTGTTGTCTCATTTTCTTGTGGGAAAGACGGCAATAGTGTAAGAGCACTGTATTTGTTTCCCTTCTCATACAGTAGTATTAGCATTATTGTCGTAGTTCTTTGCCATGTGATTTTTGTTATTACTTGTTGCTTCTTTACCTCAGTTGTAGCATTATTTTGTTGTTGCTATTGCTCTTTATTTGAATGCTATGTAATGTTTTCATATTTGATAAGCATACTTTACTACTCCCTCTGGTCCATAGTAACTACTCCCTCCGTCATATTTTATGTTGCATACTTTGACTAGGTACGGAGTTTAAGAAATAAGGGAAGGCTTGGACACTTGGTGATGTTTACCAAATTGGCTTTTATTAAAAAAATGTATTACTACTATCTTTAATTAAGTGGGACCAATAAGGGTAAAAGAGTAATTGTGCTTTTAAAAAGTTACCGAATAAGGAAATGTGACATTCTTTTAGGGACGGACCAAAAAGGAAAGTATGCCACATAAATTGGGACGGAAGGAGTAAATTTGTGAGGAAATCCACACCCATTAAGGAAAAAAATGTAGGACATAAATTGAACACCACTTTCCACTTTTGTCGTTTTAGTTATTCTCAAATTATTATTGAAAATTCATTCTAAAAAAAACTATTCTTGAAAATAGAGATAGTCATTACTCAAAAGGAAATCAAAGTAAAATCATAAATATGAGCAATCGACTCTCTTGAACTTATCACCTAGAAAATGTAAATGAAGGGCAAAAATGAAAAAAAAATTCCAAAACACTCTTGAACATTGAACAATTAACTTATTTGAACATTGAAAGAAGGATCAAAAATTCAATTATTATGGACCAGAGGGAGTACCATATTCTCTGTTTAAACAGCTTTGAAATATTTTACTTGAGCTGAAAGTCTACCGAAAACAACCTCTTTACCTCATCGAGATAGGGGTAAGGTTTGCTTACACTCTACCCTACTGACATCCAACTCTTGGGATTACATTGAGTATGTTGTTGTTGTTGTATAAAGAGTACATATAAGAACTTTGCTTATCAAAAGAAGAACATATATACGAACCTAACTTCCCTATTTCAAACATTACGTAATGAGTGGTCTATTTATGAACCAGTAATTATGTGAGATGTCTAAAACCCTAATAACTCCTTACTCCAGGACCATGGTAAAACCTGAACAGATGTAGCGCTCTTGCACCAAAGATGAACGGGGCTAAGCGATCTGCCGAAGTTTTGGGATGTAAAAATACATTGGTAGGGGAGCGTTCCGCCTTAGAGAGAAGCCTCCGCACGAGCGGTGGTGAATGAAGCGGAAGCGAGAATGTCGACTTGAGTAACGCAAACATTGGTGAGAATCCAATGCCCTGAAAACCTAAGGGATGTAGGAAAGATACCCTTGCAACATTTTCAGAATTCAACCCTTTCTCGGTGGTAACCACTGATAAAGTTTATCTAACTTTTCCTACTCAACAAGGCACATCAATTGCAGCCATTACAAAATGTTTCAAGTTGGCTATACCAACATTCACATTAGGAGAAGAGGTTTCTTCCTACATGTCCAAAAGACAATGTAGCGTAAGAAAGAAATACATTTTCATATAACAGAAATATAATTATCTAAATCACAAGACATGCCAAAATATATTACTCCGGCCTTTCTAATCATACAAGTAGTAAGACAGCAAACTCTTTGACTAGAATATTGAACTAATTGTTCATAAGGAAAGCATCCAAAAAGGCCCAATAGATGACACGACGTGCCAAAAGATATTACTCTCTAATCAAATGACATATCTAACAAGGCATAAAGACAATTTGACTTTGTATATTGAACTAACTGTTGAAAAGGATTTAAGTTTGAAGCTGAACTCTTAAAGAGTATAGGATGGTCCAATTAACCATCACTATTATTTATAGCATGTGCCAAACATTTGCAGACTTAAGGTGTCACATAAATTAGGAGGGAGAAGTAAATTCTAAAAGTCAATCCACAGGGGTTGTAAATGCTTCAAGAGCTAAAGGACCAATAAAATCTAATCTGATTTTCATGCGGGTGTTGTTGAACAAATAGCTTAGCATATTAGTCAATCACATATACAAAAATGAATTTGCAGACATCATGAAGTACCTAGCTTTGGAGCGAGCATCTATATGCTGATATTTCTTGTCTTGAATGTTCCTTTTAACCTGAAAATATAGACAAATCATATCTCCACATCAATATCAAAGCTAGAAGTGTTCAGATAACAATAAATACGACACTTATGGAGAGGATATTGAAGATTCAATTTTTTTGATAAATGTTATGTGACAAGATTGTGTTCACACTTTTCCAGTATTGGACTATCATACAATCATCAAATTATTAACCTTCACAAAGAGCAGCTACAACCATCTTCCCCAAACAATCAAACAGATCAAAGTATTCCGTAGAAAACAACCTCCAATTGTCATAGTCCTAGATTTTCTTCACAAATGCCGTGGAATTATCCCAGACACTCAGGGAAACTGAGGCAGATTTTTTGCAGAACAAAGTTGCATTAAAGGTAACAAATATGAACCAACAAGCTTGCAATCTAATACCCACTAAATTACAGTCCACTTGTAGTTCCATTCATGTTTTACCTTTTGTTTTGCTTTTTGAACTCTAAATATTGTTCCAGTAGTCTTTGCTGGAGACATTATAATACTACTCTTAAGTCTTACATTTCTCAAGAAAAAAATCTAATTTTAAGCGGTTGGATTTGAAGACAGCCTATATGTCGATAATCCAAAAAAGGTCCTTGCCATTACCACCAGCTTCATGATTCATGGTTAGATGCAGCTACCAGCAACTGCTGTAGGCAGAAAGCACAAGAAGGAAACCAACCTGATCGAAAGTACAGACAAGGTGAGACTGAAACTTGGTCTGGAAGGTAGTAGGTTCAGCCTGCACATGAAAAGTTCTAAGAGAAATATTACAATGATATACATTAAATGCACAACTTCAGAGGATACGAAGAGAGGGAGAGCGAAAATGTACCGAAAAGTTCTACAAGGCAGGAAAACTGACGTTTCAACTTTATATTCATAAATTCCAAGTGGACAAAAGACTGATTTGAAAGACATTTTCATCATATTCATGCCCAATAAAACAAAGCATTAAAGAAATGGGAACTTGTCAAACATCAAATTTTTCACTTCATCCTATGGGAGAAAACTTTAGTTCCTTGAAATTTTTGGCACTGTGGTTTAGAGAACAAAATAAAAGAAATTAAACAAAACCCATTTTTTATAACATAATCGTTGCTGCTGGACTGTTCTTTTATAAGGGTAAATTTTATAAATGGAAAAGACAGCACTAAGAAAGTGCGTCAAAATTTCCATTTTATTGTGCAACTTCCCCATCACATCTAACAAGCAAGCAACATCATTTACATAGGACAAGTTCCACCAAAAAGCTAACAAGAAAAGAAAAACTACATGACCAAGCAAACGTAACTACTATATCGGAAAAAGCAATATGAAGATGGGTAACGGAAGGAAGATTATACTTTGGACAGATAAATGGGTTGAAGGGTGTAAACTAAAAGCGATAGCCCTGGATCAATATAATATTTCCACAAACAAATGTTGTACAGTCTCTGAATGCTGCAATGAAGACATGGAAACTGAACTATGACAGATTGGTTGTAATAAAATGGTCATTCAACTGCTGCAAATAGTGGAAGAAGTTAAACTGAGATGTATCAACACGATTTCATAGTATGGAGAAGAAGAAGAGATGGGTTTTTTAAAGTCAAGCCCTGCTATTAAATTCTGCCACAGCAAGAAATTAGTGCAGCTAATCAGTGACCTTGGAGAATGATTTGGAAGGTTAATGTCACTAAAAGTAGGATAACTTTGGGTGGTTCTTAACTAATGGTGCTTGCTCACATCAGGACAATTTATAGAAGAGATAATATCCATAAATACATATGCTTTCCATGTGAAGATCCCCTAGAATCAGTAAATCATCTCTTTCAACATTGCAGATATTCTGGGAGATATGGAAAACCAGTGACCTTGAGGGATGATTTGCAGGTTAAAGTCCCATGGAAGTAGCATGCTTGGGTGGGTTGTAACTCAATGTACTTGCCTGACATTAGATAATTTTACATAGATGCTGTCCGTGTGAAGATTACTCAGAAGCAGTCAATCATCTCTTTCTACAGTGAAGCCAGGTATATTGATTTTTTTCTAATTAAGGTGGAATGAAATGGTTCATACCAATAGACTTGAAGCAATCTCACAACAGTTGGCAAGAGCAAAAGATTAGAAAGACGAAAGAAACAGCTCTGGTGCTACTGCTACATACCTTTGTGTATAACTTTGTAATGACTTGATTTTTGGTGATTTTGTGAATTATTCATTTCCGTGAGATTTGATCATTCTACCCCTCCCCGCGGTTTCTTTGTGGTATTTCTGGGGTGTGGGGATGATTGACACGGTTACCAATGCACTTCGATGTGGTTTGTGCGAGCTTGTGGTTTTTGGTGGTTGTAAAGGCTTATTAGTTGACTTCGGTCAACATTTATTGTTTTGTGCATCAAATGGCAAAACGGACTACGCCAGCAAATTCGAAAAATTGATTTAAGGTTGGTAACATTGTTGGTGTAATTTTACGGCTTTTGTATCACATTTCGACCTCGGTTCGAAACGTTGTGAAATTGAATTCCAGGGGTCAATTTTGTGAAAACAAGGTTTTTTCGAAATTCTGATATTTCCATTAAGTCTGGAGCGTCGAATTTAGTAGGGTAGCATAGTTAGTTTGCATTCACGGGATTTCAGATGAATCCCGAGGAGTCCGCGGAGACTTGAAATATTTCTCAAGTTCAGTTGGTGCACCACCCAGCTGGTGCAGCCGCTAAAGCGTCATTTTGGCCGTTTTAACGGCCCGGCCCAAGTTGGGGGTACCGCTTTAGCGCGCCTCGCCCGCTTTAGCAAAGGTCACTAAAGCGGACTGGCATGTCACCAGGTACCGCTAAAGCGGCACTTGACCGCTTCAGCCGTGATTGTCCACTTTAGCGGTCAAGGCTGGGCAGTATATTTCCTTTTTCACAATTTTTCACCATTTTAGAGACTTTGAGTTTGGGTTTTTGTGTTCTTGGGCGATTTCTTCCAGTTTTGAGCTTGGGCAGGCTCCAAATCCCTATTTCAATTATTTTTCTTCGATTCTTGTCATCTAAATCTTGTTAAAACTTGAATTCAAAAGTGAAATTTGGGGATTTTGGCCCGGAAGACCTAAATTAGTAATTCTTCTATTAAACCCCAATTTCAACCCGTTTTCACTTGGATTTTCTTCTATGGCTTCCTTTAATCATTGATAATATATCTGTGAACTAAAGTTTCAATTTTACCCCTCTTTTTCGAAAATCCATTTCGAGAGTCCGTTTTGACCCCATCTTGGAGATGGGCAATATGGGTATCGTTGGCTTACTTTTAACGCGTAGATTCTATATTTGTATGTTTTAGTTGATTCTGGGTCCGTTCGTAAGGAGAAAGCTCTGTGTTGAAGGCTTTTTAGACCCTTTTTCTTCCTTCGAAGTAGGTTATGGCTTAACTTTCTTCAGACTGCGCCGGGTAGTTAATACTGATATAAAAGCATGTTATGGGTATGGGAACTAATCATGGAAATGGATTTAATATTGTTTTGTGCCCGTGTGGGACCTATGTTGTTATTTGGTGGTTTTGAGACATGATTTTCTATGTGTGACCGTGTGGGGTCGTATGTGATGTTATGGGAACGGTATTTATATATTTGGTTGTTTTCTCCTGGTGCAAATTGTCTAAGTCAGAATTTACGTGGTATCAATGGCATATGATGGTATATCTTAATCTCTTGGTACATGGATTATGTTGGATCATGGATGGTTGGCTTATTGAGTAGATTTTGGCTCACGTGCTTAGTATATTGGTTGGAATTGAAAATTCTCATTCTGATTAGTTGTGAGCATTACATCCTCATATCATATACATTCATGAAACATTGGTACCATGTGGAAATACTGGTCTTTTTGACAGAAAATATGACATCTTTTAAAATCCTCTGCCGAAGTATGTGCCGGAGAGGAGTTAAGAATATTGGATTGGTATTGGTTATTGGATTGTATATAGATCGACGAACCCCCATTGGGTCCTACCTCGGGAACAGAGCTCAATAGGTGTATACGGAGGTTATGCAACAACCTCGTGCATCACATCATCATCTTCTTCATTGTATTTCATATACTGTGTACATTCTATGTTGTGTTTTTGTTCTTGATGTGATATCTATCAATTTGTGCTTCTTTCCTGTATACCATTTGGGACATTTTCTGATTGCAGGTGACGTGCCCATGGTGTGTATTTTTTATATGTTTTATTTTCTACATCAGTCTGCTTATGATACCTACTGAGTACAAGTGCACCGTACTCACCCCTACTGCGCCCTTTCAATGCAGATCCAGGTATGAATGCATCGCACGGTAGCTAATTCGGGCGGTGTTTGGAGTATTTTTGAGTTAGCGATCGATCTATGCTTCCAAAGTTGATCTACTACCTCTTCTTGTTTAGCTTATGTATTGTTTTCGTATTCAAAAACAGATTATGTTCCTTTTGACTATCAATTGTATATTTTGACTTCGAGATGTACTTAGTTGGTTCTTACACTGTAACACTGAATTTTGGGAGACTTAATAGTATCTTTGTTATGTATTTTTCCGCTATTATGGTATATGAGTGGTTCGGCATGATTCTAGAAGCCTTATTTTGGGTTTTGATATTGTTTTCTCATTTTATATCACTTTGGGTGATAGGCTTACTTGTCAAGGCTTGCCGCGACAAGTGTCATCATGACCCTTGGTTTTTGGGTCATAAAAAACTTGGAGCATATGGTGTGAAAGGAATCATAGGTGTTACTTGAAAAGGGAAAATAATATTTCTAAAAAAAGTATAGTTGTCTTTAATACTTGTATATTGGAACAAAGGGGATACAATCAAGGAGCAACGAAATATGATGGAGTTGATAGATTTTTCTTTTGAGTAACATAATGAGAGCTGTTTTCATAAATCGATTAAGGAGAAAAAGAATCTAAAAAAGACTGTCTGCCTTGAGTTTCAAACAAAATTTGATACCCCATCCATAATGAGCGGTAAAACATGAACAAGATGCTCTTGTCTGCGAGCCCCCCCCCCCCCCCCCCATTCAATAAGAACCAACAGAGATAGTACTTGAACATTATTTGGAATGATGCAGCAAAAGTCCCGAGAAGATGATAAAACTCAAAGAACCTTGTCTATTGCTTCGAAAGGTGATATTCTATAGAATGGTTATAGCAAAACAACTTCTTGCGGATTCTTGTTTTGTTGAAAGATGAGCAAGCACAGAAAGCTCAAAGGAAATGGAGTAATATTTACACTACCATCTGTCCTTGATATACTTTCTCTATCGCCTTAGTGGCAGCGCTGGCTTTCAAAATTGCATCACCAGAGGCACTAGATTCGACATCATAACCAGAAGCCTGCCATCTTGTAAAGCCACCATCCAAAACCCAAACTTTGTCATGTCCAAAAGCTCGAAACATCCTGATGACCCATTTTTCCATTGATTAGACACTTTTAGATGGAATGAGCTTATCTGACTTTTATCATATTGAATAACTCACCACCAAACACGGGGAGCACTGAAAATGCCTTTGCCATCGTATACAACAACCCCATCTTTGTTCTTGATACCAAGAGCAGATACAGCAGCTGCAAAAGCTTCTTCAGATGGCAACATATGCGGCAACTGATAAATCAACAAAAGGGCAAATCAATGAAGCTTTTTTTTTTATGATGAAGTAAGTACATTCATTTAAAGGCATCAAGAAGATGCAAACATTAAAAGAATAGGTCAGTTAAGCTCACAAAAATAAGGATTAATAGCTTCTTTCTAAATTATAGAGCTAACAAAATCCAAGAAGAGCTAATAAATCAACGAAGCTTTAATATCATAAAAGGTGATGACATCTATCTAAATAGCATGCCAGATAGCTAGCTGAAGCATCTAGCATATAGAAACCTATATGGGACTAAAATGAAACAAAAAATGGTCCAGTAGAAGAAACACTGAAGCCAGAGAAGGTTTAGTAACTTGCAAAGAGTACGTCTAGCAAAATCATTCTTTCAAGAGGAGAAATAACTTATCAGGGAAGATGTCTAACATTAGTAGTTCGATCCGTTATTCCATCAATATCAAAGAATAGTGCTCCAGGAATGTGAGCGACCTTCTCAAGTCGAAGTTAGAAAATTCTATCAGAAAAACAGAAAGAAAGTGACTGTCGAACAAAATTGCCATAAATGTGACTATGAGAAAATGAAAACTGCTTATCTATGAACATATTTTTACTTATGACGAGGGAACCCGTGGCCGCTACCCTTTGGGTGTGCAATAGCTCGCAAACCATATAGGAGAGGTAAACCGCACTAGGCAAGCCCCGTGCGACTAGCTCGACCCGGAAGGCCAACCCCCTTGCTGTCGCACGCAAGGGGTTTCAAACTTGAGACCTCCTATATGGAAGTCCCAAGACAAACCATCTGAGCCATTCCAAAGGGTTTATCTATGAACATGTTTAAGCAATCAGAGGTTCAAGATAAAGCAGTGTCATTCGAAAAAAGAATTTCTTAGGAGTCTACACCTGATACTCCTGGAGTGGATTTCTCTGTTCATCTGGCATGTACCAAGATGCATCTAACACCTATAGAAGAAAGGAAAAAGAAGCAGCAACTCAGTTCTATTCGACAGATGCATTACATAATACAACCAGCACCACTCACCCCACTCAAACCATTGAAAAGAAAGTAAACACATGTCAAAAGTGTCGCTAAATAGAAATGAACAGAAAAGGAAAATAAATGTACGTTTTAAAGACATGGTTGAGTGAACAAAAATTGCAACTTTATGTTATATTTAGAGCAAAAACTTTATTCTTTATCAACTGTTTGGCTCTAGGTAGGGCTAAGACTGAAGAGATCTCACACCTTTAAGTTGGGATCTCTGATGTTAGAATGTAGCCAGTCAACTGAAACAACAGGTTCGTTGGTTGATATGGGGAGTGTTGAGAATGATGGTTTTCCCCCAACCGTTGAGGAAGCCATACAACGAGCAAAAGAACCTTTAACCTTGTTGGAGTTATAAGTAAGCTGGAGCTACTTGCGAGTGAAATGGTTTCCTCTGCGAGTATTAAGGAAATCATGAACATTCTCGACAAACTTTCTAAGGAAAATGAATTCAAGAATATACAAAGCCAGAAAGTGGTGCTGCAACTAAGAGTTTTCACATGACTAAAAAGAAGTCACAATTTTTCCATGCACTAAAATTCTAATACCTCTTAACTCTTAACATTTCCAGTAAAGAGGAACAAAGTCATATCTTAAATTATACTCCCTCTTGTTCATATTAAGTGCTTACTTTCCATTTTGGTTTGTCCCAAAAAAGAATGCATATTTCTATACTTAGTTTTCCAGTTTTAACATCGTGCTTGGCAAATTTAAGACTAGAAAATTCAAATGTGTCCCTTTATTTCCTAAACTTCGTGGCCAGTCAAATAAAAAACACTTAAATTGGGATCGAGGAAGTTCGCTTTATCCAATAATGAGATTGTAATTCCTTCAGGTAACAAAAGAAGAAGGCAAAAGATGAAGAATTAAGTAAAACTAATACATAAATATATAATAAAAGAAAAAGGTGTCAGTTAAATCGTGTCTTTGATGAGCCATGTAACTAAGTATATATAAGTGGTAACAATTATGATAGTAGGAAAAGATAACAAGAGAAATGAATCATGGAGCTTGATGCAACTTGGGCAATGGGAAAAAAAAAGAAGTTAAGTGACATGTTATTTGCAATACGGGATTATTGAATAAGATGAAATGCACAATAAAAATGAAAATGAAGCAGAGTATTGAGAAGAGGAGGGAGGGGATATGCGGGGAACTTACTAAGCTCAAGGCGGAGAGAAGTAATTGAATTGGGGATCGAGCAAGTGAAGGATTTAACAAAGCGGTGGGGATAAGAGAGTCCCTTGATAAAAATCATAGGAATTGCAATGCAAATATTATATTTAGGCAAAATCCATGGATAGCCACCTAAACTCTCGCATGGCTATGATTTTTTACTTTGATATCTAAAATACATGTTATTTATTTTAAATAGTTATAAATTATGTCTCTTTAATACTTTTTGCTCTATTAATAGTTCGCGTATAATTCACAAAGTCATCGCGCATGAAGTACTATTTTTGCTGACTTGGCATTCAATTTGGCCCCATAATATTTTCCTCTTCCCTTATATATTCATCTTTTTCATATTCCTAATTGTAAAATTTATCCCTAAATTTTTAAATTTTTTCTTCTTCATATTTTTTATCTATTCAAAATCTTCAAATTATCTGTATTTGATTTCTTGCTCCAATAAAAATTTAATCTTTTTTTCATATTTTCCAACTGAACTTGACAATGCTGAGGTCGTATTTCATGGTTTTCTGTGAAAAAAATTTGATATTGTAAGTGTGGTCATAAAGCATTATTGAAAACTTCTTGGACTCAATAAAATTCAGGTCGTAGATTTTTTACTTGTAAAATTTCTAAGGTAATATTTTTTTATTTAATTAGTTGATTAATTATTGACTTGTAATTATTTTGTAATTGTGGTCTCATTTTTATAGAAATTGGGTGGCTATGATTACTTTGATTGGTATGAAGAACGACAACCATCACAAGCAAATTGGGTAATTTGGTATTTGTTGAAGAAAGTCAAGGTCTTTGAAGAAAAACAAACGCGAGCAAGAAGATACTACATTCTTGATGTCATTGCAACTGATTTGGTGTTGTTAGGCATATGGATATTTAAGCCTAATTGCTGAACTTTTCATGGTGTAATTGCTATTAGTGTGATGTACCAAAATTATTGATTTTCATGGTGGTTTAGCTGTACTGTTTTAATGTGTATTTGGCCGCTACTTAGGTGCAATTTTTATGTAACTTGACCATGTATTTGGCCGCTACTTAGGTGCAATTTTTATGTAACTTGACCATTGCAACATTCTTAATATTATTGTCAATGATTTATAGTATAAGATGTTGTCAAAGTAGACAAGCAACATAATAAAGTAGCAACAAAATTATTTTTTTATACGTGGTTCACATTGAGCTCAAATTAATATCAATACAACTTCACAAATATGCTTCAAATTGAGCCCAAACTTACACAAAAGTCAACTTCATAAATATGCTCTAAATTGAGCTTTAAGTAACATAAAAAAAAAATAGCTCCATATTGAGCTCAAAGTTTGCGTAACCTGCATTAACAGACTTCAAAATCTAAGCAACTAATTAATTACTCCTATGCATTACTAGCAGATTCAAAGGAACAACATAAACTAATTATTTATTTGGTACTCCAAATTACAGAACAAAATGCAGAAGACATAATCAACATGAGATTCTTCTTCTTAACTACTACTTCTTAATCTTTTTGTTTGCCATCTGCTGTAACTGATTAGTAGTGACAACATCTCTGTTTTTCCATCTCAAGCCTCTAGGCTTATAACCAAGATCAACTCTTGTAGAACTTGTATCCTTGTAAGTTGCACCAGTTTGTAAGATCTTTTGGATTGATGTTCCTGGTTGTTTTCCGAGAAAAATGAAACAATATTTAGTATATTACTTAGTCATTTACTTTTTTTAAAGAAATAAAGTTGGAGCTAACTTACATTTAGTATTTGGGTTCTCTTCTCACTTATGTAGATCTTTAAATTCAGCATTCTTTGGCCTTTTTGATCCACCTTCTCTAGCATCTTCTATACTTGTAACTCGCTCCCTCTTTTGTCTAACATTTTCTCTTCTTCTAAGAGGTAGTTGACTTTTGATTCCTTGTGTAACAGGCATTGCTGTATCACCACAAAAAGTTGATCCTTCATCTTTCTTGAAGCTCCTAACTCTGCTTGTATCAACATAAACTATTGTTGAAGTTGTTGCTTGGCTTGAACATGTTGGTACATATTGACTTGAACTAAATTATGCTGATTTTTTTAGGATGTTGGTACAGGTTTGTCACGACCCAAACCAGGCCTAGCCGTAATAGATATCTCAAGCCCACCATGGACCGGAGACCACCCCCTTAGCCTAATCTCAAGAGCACAATAATCATAAAAATAAAGTGAAAGTCAACCAAACCAATGATAATAGTGATAGGAAAGATAAATCAAATGATGGTTCAAGGAATTCAAATAATAATCCACCCACAATTGTCCACAAAAGCGTCTAAAATCAGAATAACATCTAAGTCGAGACATGCCCCCGACTATGACCAAAAAGATCCAAAAGCCCTATGACAATAAAGAAAGGATAATGAAATGACAAGATCTTCCGAAGGATGGAGGCTCACCACTTCACAACAACTCAACTGACATGCTCAACCACCTAACACTACACAAGAGCAATAGAAAACCTTTCGGACCCTATATCATGAAATGATGTAGCGTCCATGAACGGTCAATGTGATAAACACTGGCATGTAACTCATGGAATAAGGATAAAATGATGCAATTACCAAAATCAAGTCATAAACTATATGCACCACATTCATATACCTATTTATTCGATGTCGGGATAGGGACAAGGGTCATGAATATGAGAGTTTAAAGATTTAATCTGAACTATGTAACTTGGTCTATCCTAAAGACACTCATGGGCTATATGGGTCTAGCTCCCCTGCTGAAAGGCCCCTAGTGCATGTTAGCCGCATGAATCGAGGAAAGATCGAGGGAAAACTAAAGTTACCAAGGCAATAGCCATCCAAATATATATATACACACACACACACACACACACACACACATATATATATATATATATATATATATATATCAAGTATGCACCAAGCACACGGTCATATAAAACCCCAACACTGACAAATATGGTTTCCAGTATTCGTTCCCCCAGGACTTACTCCTTCATGTTGAGCTATGAATTCCCTTTAAGCTCGAATTAAAATAATTTGCACATAAATTAATTCATTAACCTAGGAGTCATTCATTAAGGCATTTAGCACTTGGTATCGTCATACCAATATGCTTGCAAGCCAAATTAATTATGCCAAACCAATATCATATAACCAAATTGGACTCCCAAGCTTCAGTTAAAATCCAAACTAAGGCCACCAAGGCCATCCAAACCATTTTTCATCCATTTATCCTTTAATATAATGCACTGGGTTTAAAAATAAGCTAAACCCTGCAATTTTTCATAGTTGAAATCAAGTTTACTAAGTTGGTTGGGGTTAATGCAATTATCAAGTCAAAATTCCAATAATTTAGGGAAATACATATCCTCCATTCCAACCATTCTTTTCATGTACCAAACCAGTCTAAAAAACATCAATTTAAAGAATGAATAATCAATTAGAACATGAAACAAATAATTCAATCAGTGGAAACCAAAATCCCTCAATCCAATTTCACAACCCGTAATTAAATCACATTAAATCTATTTAATTAATGCTACAATATAAAATTAAAGCTAAGGAAAGAGAAACATGCCAGAAATACACAAATAATTAAAGTCAATTCAAAGTTTGGAGCCCAAATGATAAATTCTCTGTAAAACCCTTGAATGTTCTTGGGTTTTGAGTTTAAGAGAGAAGAAAGATGATTTGATCTTTTGAAAACTGAAGGGAATGGGTTATTTTATATTTAAAGGTTGTACAATGGGTAAAAAGACCAAAAGCCCCTCACCCCAAGTGAAAAAAAATAAAGTTGGATGAAATTAAAATAGCGGTGTGGCACGCCAATATCGTAGAGGTTAGCCTCTGTGCCACGCTAATATCGTGAAGGTTAATCTCTGTGACACAGCCTTATCACGAGGCTTACTGCCTCGGGGTCCTAAAATGACCCCGAACTCCTTCTGAAAAATTAAAAACTTTCCTAAAACATCCTTTTAACACCCCTTAATGTAATTCAAGTCAAAAATCAATATTACACAAGTGAGAGGATCAAAAATAAAATAATTAAAATTTTAAGGGGTCTTACATTATCCTCCCCCCTCCCCTGGATCATTCATTCCCAAATGATGAGTTAGGATATTTTTAGCACGAGAATAGAAAGAATACACCAGAATCAAATGACAACTCGAAAAGTAAGAAGAGAAAAACGAAACTCATGCCTTAAGTATTTTCATCTAACACGTGGAACAAAAATGGATACTTGGCCTTCATATGTTCCTCAGCTTCCCATGTAGCGTTTTCTACCTTTTGATTTCTCCAAAGAACCTTCACCGAGGCTACATCCTTGGTCCTCAACCTATGAACTTGCTTATACAATATTTCAATCAGGACTTCCTCAAAAAATAAAAAAATCATAAAACCAACTAATAGTGCCCAAAGTACACCTCTACTTCAAAGATGGTTATGGTCGCTGTCAAATATAGTAACCCAACTAGGTTGGGGTCGATCCCACAGGGAATAGGTCGAAAGTGTGTCTCAAACTTGTTGAAATCACCAGTCAGTATGGAAAAGTAAAAGGAGGATTTGTTGAAATAGAAAAAGGAAAAGATTTGGTTGCTCTTGGTTCTAAACAATCTAAGACGAACACTAGACTTTTGTTACCTTGCATAAAGAATCTGATAAGTTATGTACCATCAACAGTCTTTTGGACGAGCAGATGGATTTCATTATTTATCTTTTGAGTCTCAGGATATCGCCTTACTAAACCTTATCCTGGATCCCAGTTAACTATTTCTTTTTAGGTCTCTATTTATTAGATGATAGTTAACGATCTTACTTAGATAATACCTAGTAGCGTGGATCGACCGTTAATCTTTAAATTACTGTTGTGATCTTCTTTTCCTAGTCACTGCTCCTTTTTGGAATAAGTAGCAATAATCTACTTATTTTTTACTTTATTTCCTCCCTTATTTTTTCTATTTTAAAGCATATTTAGGTTAGGTGTGGTTTTCGTGTTCTTTCTTTTTCAACTTTTTTCTTTTCTTTGCTTTTATTTGTCTACCACACCCAACCCTACTTTTTTTTAACCCTTCTTCATACCCACTATACATTATGAACCCCTATGATAGTCACCCTCAAATTCAGTATTTTACCTGAGTTAAGGTGCACAATGTCCAAGGAGGAGCAGGGCCAAAACAAGTTCATTATACTATAATGGTTCATTGTACTATAAATGGGAAACTGAATGGTGAAACAAGAAAAATAGGATTATAAGACTCAAAATAGGGATCAAGGGATATAATTTACACATGAAAGGTCATTTAGGCTAAAAGTGGACTAAAATAAAAACAGTCTATGATCCTTTCCTAACCAACTATTCTTCAACCTAGGCAAAACAAGTCAGGCAAGTTTTGAATTCGATACACAAAGGGAACTAGGTAGTATCTCACACACATATAGTACATGGTCAATATTACCATCTACTACCTATCTGATTTATACAATTGTTAGCAATTGATTATCATGTCCCTAATCCTAATGGCATAATAAGATTCACAATCGTCACATATATATACGTATTACACAGTAAAAAGTAAGGTATTGAAGGGGTATCATGAACAAAAACATGTTAACTACTCTAGATACTTATTTTTCTCCTAGTTAACCACAAAAAAATGAAACAAAACACAATGCGCCTAAATATGTTGTCTTTACTAGGAACAAGACTTCGGGGGAAAGAGGCATGACAACAAAAACCTCAAGAGGACATCAAGACCTACAAGTAGTCTCACCTCCAACTTAAAATCATGCATTGTCCCCAATGAATAAAACTACTATAAAACAAGAGAGTTAGGAACATACCTGTGGTACTATAGGTGCGGAGATCTAACGTCAATCACGTAACACGAATATAAATAAAAATATACCTTGGGTTACCTTACAAGTAGCGCCTAATTTCACGTCGTAGCATGATGAGACTTGGTTGGATACTTAGACTTCCCCAACAAGCCCATGGGTACCTTGATTAGTCAGACTTCATTAATGTAGCCCAAGAGTTGGCCTTCAAATTTCTCTTTCCACTTTGAACTTATGAACTGCACCCTTAATTATTTTTCTGATCTCCCATTATACTCATGGGGCGAAGGTATAAAACTAAAGGACCCAAGAAATAGATGTGGCATGTTGTACTTCGTGTCCCTTACGTGAGGAATGTAGTTCTTTGATTTTCGCTCAACAAATTCAAGAACATTGACATATGTTTCCTCTTTCTTGCACTCTTCTTCAAGATTGGATGGCTCAACCAAGATCTGACTATGCAAACACAATGTGAAAAAATGCTTAGAATGAGGTCCAATATGCATCATCTCATGATTTACGGTCTTCTTTACATACTCACATAACTCTAGTATGCTCTCTTTAAGCGTGACACTATCCACAAGAGTATGAGCAATTTTTGACTCCTCTAATTTTAGCTCATCAAGTTGGCTTTTCAAAATTCTTTCAAGTTCACACCACCCATAACTCTGTGTTTTTCACACCACCCATAACTCTGTGTTTAGGCATTCCATGCAATAGCTTTTATATCCAACTCTATTTGTAAGTAGCAGATATCCAAGCTAAACCTATCAACCTTTTAAAATGATTTTGTCTTCCTTTTTCCATGAGTGCTAACGTGTCAAGCATGCTTTTATTATGTTCCATAAATATATTTATCATGCTCCTACAATAATGCACCATATCAAAAGGAAAATGATCAATAAATAAGAAGTCCCCATTACTCCATACTTTCCCTGACCAGGTTGTCATCCCAAGATAAGTAGAAAAAAAAACAAAATAAAATAAAATCCGATAACTCCAACAATTTCAATTAAGAATTCTAAAACTATATTCTTCAATAACATCACCAAAAATTTAATAATGTCCAAAATACACATTCACTCCAAAGATAATTGCGGTTGATGTCAAATATAGTAACCCAACTAGGTTGGGGTCGACCCCACAAGGAATACGCCAAAAATCTCTCAAACTTGTTAAACTCACCAGGCAGTGTGGAAAAGTAAAAGGGGGGATTTGATGAAATAGAAAAGGAAAGGAATTGGTTGCTCTTGGTAGTAAACAATCTAGGATAAAAACTATACTTATGTTACCACTGGCTTCTTAACTCATTAGACTTATCGTGTACTATCCAACTATTCCAATACCTTGCATACAGAATTTGATAAGTTATGTACCATCAACAGTCCTTTGGACGAGTAAATGGATTTCACCATTTTTCTTTTGAGTCTCAGGATGTATCTTTACTAACCCTTATCCTAGATCCCAGTTAACTATTACCTTTTGGGTCTCTAGTTATTAGATTATAGTTAATGATATTTCTTAGATAATACCTAGTAGCGTGGATCGGCCGTTAATCTTCAAATTACTATCGTGTTCTTCTTTCCTAGTAATTACTCCTCTTTTGGTGTAATAGAAATAATCTGGGTAGGATCTTAACGTTGGCCACCGCTAAGAAATCAATAAGAATGAATAAAACCCAATACATGCAAGAATATTTATCTAGAATGACTTGATACTTCCTCTACTTCATTAATTTGCCAGGGTTCCTACAACCCTAGCTAAGGAATATAGCCGTTTATACTTATGAGATCAATCATGGAATCCACAAATAAAATTAATGAATCAATCTCACAATAACGGAAGAATAAATCCCAAAGTCTTAAATTAAATAACAAACCAAGAACAATAAGATGTTTGTGAGCTTGGCCTCAAAGGGCCTCCCTCTAAGTTGCCTTAATATATGAATGCGTGAATTGATGAATGAATACAAAGCCTAAAGGTTATTTATAGATTACAAGAAATACTAGAATTTAAATCCAAAATAAAATAGCAAAACTTCATTTCCAATACATAGTAGGACTTAGAAACATCATATGAGTGTTATTGGGATACATGGAAACCCTAGAAAACGATTTTAGAATGAATTGGGAAAATCATTATCAGCGGCCACTGTGGTCTGCATACATGGTATGGCCTTGGGTTAAGGTACTACCTGCGATCCTTACCCTGGGTGCAGTCAGACCACAGGTACAAGTCTTGCAGCCTAGTTTTCAGAATTTTGACCTTTGGCAATTGCATCGCCTATATATGGATTATATATGCTACTTACGGTCTGTAAGTTGACTTAGCAAGGGAAAATGTCCCACCATCAGTTAGATCATTAAATTAGCTTTCTAAAGATACCAATTTAGCCTGAATTTGATATCGGGGTGAAAAGTTATGGCCAAATTACTGAAGTATTATCAACTCTCGGGGTCTTCAACTATAGCATGCAACCATGCTCTAAATCTTTTACTTCAATCACATGTTTTGGTCACATACACCTGAAAAGTGTCAAGAATACCTAATAATCATCAATTAAGTGGCCATAAACATTGTTTTTATCTTTTTATTGGATTAAGCATCCAAAACCTAGTATTCTGCAAAACACTCCAAAAACACCTTAAATCCAACAAAATAGCCTTAAGTACATGTATATTCTCATAGTTTTAAGCATCATAAGTGCTATATTTCTATAACACATCACCAAAATTCTCAACAAGCACTATCAAGGAAGGATCACCAATACACTTTTTCAATATGGACACATGAAACACAGCTGAATCGAAGCTAAACTTGCATGCAAATTTAACTTATCAGTGACATTCCTACTTCTTCTCAAAATATGATATGGACCAATGTAATGGGGACTGAGCTTCCACTTCTTACCAAAATGCATGACTATTTTCATAGGAGGTACCTTCAAGAACACCCAATCGCTTACTTCATACTCCAATTCTTTTTGCCTTACATCCGCATAAGAATTTTGGCGACTCTGAGTAGTCTTAAGTCTTTCTCTAATAACTTTCACTTTCTCTATGGTCTGGTGAACTAAGTCAGGACCAAATAACCTAGTCTCACCTACCTTAAACTACCCAATGGGAATCCTACACCTCCTACCATTAAGAGCTTCAAAAGGAGCCATTTGAATGCTAGAATGGTAACTATTTTATAAGAGAACTCAATAAGAGACAAATGATCAACCCAACTCTCTTTAAAATCAATCACACAAGCCCTTAGCATATTCTTCAAAGTCTAAATAGTACGCTCCACTTGTCCATCCATTTTAGGGGGAAAACGGGGCTTAGGTTCACCTGAGTACCCAAACCTTTTGAAACCGAATGCCAGAAGTGAGAAGAAAACTGCGTACCTCGGTCTGAAATAATGGATGCTGCTCACCATGCAATTTTACAATCTCCTGGAACAACTTTGAATAAGTCTCTCCTGAGTAGTTAGTCCTCACAGGCAAGAAGTGAGCAAACTTAGTCATCCTATTCACAATGACCCGAATAGAATCATACTGATTGTGAGACCACAGATGACCTCTAATGAAATCCATATTGATCATATCCCACTTATACATGGGAAACTCTATATCTTTAAATATTTCACCTAGCCTCAAATGCTCAACCTTAACTTGTTGACAAACTAAGACACCCTAGGTTTGGACTAAACCTATCAATTGGGCCAAGCTGGCCTATTTTGGCTTAATTAGCTTGGCTCGTTTAGTCTAATCAGTCCAATTTGACCCGGTTGGGTAGGACGACGGTCCTGGGTTAGTCCGTTTAATTTGATTGGCCTAGTTATGAAAGCGGAACAGGTCCATCGGTTTCCCAAATCGGACCGACCCGGTAGTTAATTTTTTTTAAATTTAGAATGTTGGTAGGCTGCAGCTTCAACGGTGGCCCAACGACTATAATGTCATTTGGAGCTCCAACGGCCATTTGGCTAATTTTCTTAATTTTTTTTTAAATAAATTAATTCAATTTTTTTATATATACCCCAAATTCAAATCATTTTTCACACAATCTTATTTTCTCAATCTCTCTCAACTATTCTAATTATCTCCTAAAGTGCTCTATTTTATTTTTTAATTTTGCGATTATAAATATCAAGTGGAAGTTTTCTAAAGTCCCAACTTTTAGAATTTGGTATTGTCATTTCATATCTTACTTTTGATTTTTAATTAGTGTATTAATTATTGAATATTTATTATTTTTATGTATTTTGAATATTTATTAGTTTAATTTATAATATGGATAAATTAAGAAACCTCTGTAAAAGTGTCAAAACTTTTTATTTCTGAAGTGGTAGTGGTAGTAAAAAATATATTGGTGGCGATTTCGATAGAGGTAGTTCAAGTACTAGATATACTCGTGTGCCTCCGGTACCAATCTACCTTTTGAGGATGAAATAGGTGTAGGTGTTCACGATATAAATTATTTAGAAACGCAGGAATATTATGGTATAGAAGAAGAGAATGAAGTAGACGCAGTTAATTTTGATATCGATGATGAAAATATTGGTGAGATAGCCAAAGTCGGAAATGCTAATATTAGATTTGAATCGGTTAATCGTCCTCTCCATACCTTTGTAAGATCTCATAGAAGAACTAGTATTGCATGAGAATTTTTTTAGAAATAAAAGGAGAAACTAAGGTACAATGCAAAATTTGTAAAATTATATATAAGCATAAAACCGAAGGCAATAAATGAGGTATGGGTTCATTGATGAGACATTTAAGAGAAAAACACGTGGTAGAGCTAAGTATTGCACAAGGTGGTAAGGATGTTGGTGAGCCAACACAAAGTAGATTGAACCCAACAACCGTTCATATAGTTAAGAATTATAATAAAATGAAGGATAGGGAAGAAATAGCAAAAATGATAGTTGTGAGTTGTTTGCCTTTCACTTTTGCTTCTTCAGATGTTTTTATTCATTATATTCAAGCAATTTATAGTCCTATGTTTATAGGTATTCCTTGAAGTACTTGTCGGACCAATATATTTAGACTCCATGCACAATATGTTTATTATTTATCTTCATTATTAAAAAAATATTTCATGTAGAATTTCTCTAACTTCTAATATTGGTCGTGCTGTTAACAAAAATGATTATTTAACAATTACTTGTAACTGGATAGATAGTAATTTTGTTATGCAAAAACGTATTCTAGCATTTTTGTATGATGAAGATTGTAGAAACACTGGAAGATTTATTTCTGAATCTATTTCTAAAGTAGCAAAATATTATGGTATTGAAAGAAAAGTTTTATGTATAGCTTTTGATAATGCATCTAACAACAAGACTGTTGTTGAGTTGTTAAAAGTTAAACTTTCTCCGCTGTTACCCAAAATATTTCATGTTAAGTGTGTTTGTCATATATATAATTTAATCATAAGAGATGGTCTTGAATTTTTTGAGATTTACATTGAAAAGGTTCGGTTTGTTGTTGGCTTTATTCAAGAAAATAATCGAAAAGCTAGAGTGAGAGAATTTAAAACCAAATATGAACAAAATGGATTTAGACCGATATTTATGCCTGAAGTATGTGATGCTAGATGAAATGCTACCTATACTTATTTAAAAACTTGTCTTGCTTGTAAAGTTCCTATTATAATGACTTTTAATCAATATTCTAGTTCTTTTTCTGAGTGTATGCTACATAATTCTGATTGGGCTGCAATTGCTGATCTTGTTGAAATTTTGAAAAAAAAATTTTAGCTACGGTTGAATTCTCTGGTGCTTATTATCCTACTGTTTATAATATTTTAGCTTATTCAGCCGATATTTCTTGTTTGCTTAACAAATATAAGAATAAAGAAGGTTACAAAGAAGCTATTACTGCTATGATTGCTAAATTTGAAAAATATTGTTGTCCACTTCCCCCAATTTATTTGATTGGTGCTATAATAAATCCATGTATGAAATATAATACTATGGTTGAATTTAGTTCTATAATTTATAATGCTTTAGAGATACAGCCTGAAAAATAACCTTCTTTGTTTACGGCTATGAGTGATGCAAGCAGTTACATAGAAGAATTATATAACCATTATGTCGATTTACTTGATGAAGCCGTACCGACAAATATCACTCAAACCGTCGCTCCTCAAGTTCCCGAGGAGCCACCATCTTCTAAAAGGCAGGCATATAGTAGTTATCCTGATTACTTTATTTATTTAAATAAATAGGACAGGGTACAACTTTCATCACACAGAAGACATTCTTAGGAATAGCTTACGTATTATCTTCGACAACCGATGGAAGATCATAGAGCATGTATTTTCGTGCTAGATTGGTGGAAGAATAATGAAAGACACTATCTTGTGCTTTCAAGATTAGCTAGAGATATATTGAATATTCCAATGTCAACTGTTGCATCGGAGAGCGCTTTTAGTAAGGAACGATAACAACTTGGATACAACCGACACTCATTGAGAAGTGGTGCTATGAATGTTCTAGTTTGCGTTAGATATTGGATTAGAGCGGAACAAAGAAATCAATTAATGAAGGTGGAGCCGATAGACAAACAGAATCTTAAAAAAAAATTGACTTCAAGGGAGAACTTAGCACAATCAAGTCCAATGCATAGTTTTACCCCCACTGATTTTGATTTTCCTATGGAAGTTCCGTCAATATTAACATGCATAAGTTGGAAAAAATGATGCAAATAGATTTCTCAATCATGTAACTTATAAGTTTTGGATTATTTTACAATCAATAAAATACAATATTCATTCACTCCTTACTTATTTTTTTTCATTTAAATTTAATGTCTATTTGAATTAAATACTTTTAATATATTACTATCAAACTTTACTAAATAATAAACATAACAAACATATATAGATATAATAAAAAGAAATAGAATGTTAGCAAATACTACTTAGACAACTAGTATTGATATATAAAAATACTATAAGTTTATCTTTTAAGTGTATATATTTTTTTATAGACTAAAGTAGTATATATTTAATGTATACATGCGTAAATATTTTCTAAACTAGTATATATATAATGTATATATGTTTTATGCATATTGTTTAAAGTAGTATTTTAAGTAGTATATATATTATATTGTACGTCTGTACTATATATGTGTATATATTTTCTATAGACTAAAGTAGTATATATTTAATGTATACATGTGTATATATTTTTTAAAGTAGTATATATATATATATATAATGTATATATGTTGTATGTATATTTTTTAAAGTAGTATATATATATATATATTATATTGTACGTATTTAAGTGTATATATTTTCTATAGACTAAAGTAGTATATATTTAATGTATACATGTGTATATATTTTTTAAAGTTATATATATATATATATATATATATATATAATGTATATATGTTGTATGTATATTGTTTCAAGAAGTATTTTAAGTAGTATAATATATATATATATATATATATATATATATATATATATATTATGTTGTATGTATATATGTGTATATATTTTCTATAGACTAGAGTAGTATATAATATATATTTAATGTATACATTTGTATATGTTTTCTAAAGTAGTATATATATAATGTATCTATGTTGTATGTATCTTGTTTCAAGTAGTTTGTTAGGTAGTATATAAATTATATTGCACGTATATATATGTATATATTTTCTAAATAGAGTATAGACTAAAGTATAAACTCTAAAGTAATATATATTTATTTTATTGCATACATGTGTATATGTTTTCTAAAGTAGTATAATATGAAATGTATATATGTTATATGTTTATTGTTTAACGTATTTAAAATGTATATAAGTGTGTATATATAGTATATATTGTAAAAAACATGTAAATTCAAATTTATTTATTTATTTTACATTTTGACCGATTTGACCGATCAAAATCGGTTCTAGGCTAAGTGGGTCGGTCATGGGCTGAATAAGTAGTTTTTACTATTAGGCCCAACCTGACCCAGCCCATTAAGACCTAGGCTCGGATCGGACTGACCCACAGACCGGTAATAATTACTGGTCCAGAGCTGGTTTGACCTGGACCAGGCCGGTTAACAGGTTTGGTTTGGAGCCTTAGAAAATTTCCTAGATTTCTAGTTTTTGGACATCATACGACTTATGGGTATCCGTCGTATGATGGGGTATAGTTGATTTGATCTTGGTCGTATACTAACTAGTATTGGTTGGTGGGTTGAATTGGTTTTTGGAATGGGTACGACTTGGTGAGTACGAGTCGTATAGTTGGTGACAGGTCGTATGGTTTAGGTTTTTCACTTAATTTGAGACTTAGTAACTTAATTTGGATTTGAGTACGAGTGGCTCACCATGAGCTGTAAGATAAAGTACTAGTCATTCCATTGACTTGTATGGTAAACAATGTTCAAAATTTCTTTGGTTTTATCCTGCCAGGGATACAGTTTGGGGGTACTGGTCGTATGACTTAGTATGACTTGGTTTGGGTAAGTCGTATGGCGGACAGTGTTGGGTCCAATGGGGGAGTCCTGCGGTATGAGTGGTGGGTACCACTCGTATTGGAGGGTACGACTGGTATAGGGAGTTGTACCATCTAATGGGAATTTTAAGCAGTTTAAGTTGGGGGTAATCTAGACATTTTCCTACTTAACCACTTAAGGCAAAACGACTTATATCACTATTTGGACATCATTTACCTTATTATTTTAATCTAAAACACTTTGAAACTCTCTCTAATTCTTTCTAAGGCTCTTGGGTAAAGGAAGGCTAGAGTTTTATCTAGAGGATCAATTTCGAGCTTTACGGGATCAGCTATTAGATTAAAATGGTGAGCTTTCATACTTCGGAAGGCTCTATTTTATATCATGGATGTCTTTACATACTTTGGTTATTTTATGGATATTGTTTTTGGTTATGGTTGGGGGTATGTCCTAACCGAATATTGTTTGTCTTTTGGTTAGAGTCTTTATATTACTACTATGGGTTAGAATGGACAGTGTCGATATTGGGGTCAGCCTTGGTATTGGCATTGGTATTGGGGTTGATACCATTGGACTGAATTTATGATTGTTCCATCCTTTTATGTTATGTTATGGACAAGAACTTGTTTTATATGTTGGTTTAGCTATGATTGATGGTTGGTAATAAATGGTTGGACTTGTTTGGGCTGGTCACGGTTATAGACCTATCCCAGAGTCTAGAATCAAAATAAACGCTAGCTTATTATACGTTCAGAATTCATCCGACCTAGGGTATGTGTCTTTGGAGGTTGGGTTGGGTAACGGGGGTTGTCCCCGGTCCTGGTTGGACTTGGGATGCCCATTACGATAAGACCTTGGTTCAGGTAGTGTCACAAACCATACATTTGTCAAAAAAAATTTCCATATCTTTCTTCATGTTGTTCCACCAGTAGGTTTCCTTCTAGACATAATACATCTTAGTTGAACCTAGATGAACTGTATATTTGGACTCATGAGCCTCAGTCCAAATCTTTTCCCGCAATCCATCAACATGAGGAACACATAGCCTTCCTTGATACCTCAGGATGTTATCTCCCTCTATTTTGATAGCCATTACCTTTTGCTGACCCACATCATTCTTAATTTGTATAAGTATGGGATCCAAAACCTGTTTTTCCTTCACCTCATCATCAAGAGATGATTTGATAACTTCTTGAACAATTACTACCCCATCCTTAGAGTTCAAGTGATGAACTCCTAAGTTAGCTAACCTGTGAATGTCCTTCACCAATCCTATTTTCTCCTTATCCACATGCGATAAGCTCCTCATAGACAACCTTCTAAGAGTATCAACAATAAGATTAGCTTTACCTGGATAGTAGTGAAGGCTTATGTCACAATCCTTATATAGACCGAGCCACCGTCTCTGCCTGAGATTCAATTCCTTTTGTGTAAACACATACTGCAAACTCTTACGATCTGAATAGATGTCTACATGTACTCCATATAGAATATAACGCTAGATCTTCAAGGCAAAGACCACAACTGCCAAATCTTGATTGTGAGTCAGGTAATTCCTTTTATGAACCTTAAGCTGCCTGGAAGCATAGGCTACGACCTTACCATGCTGCATTAAAACACAACATAGTCCTATATGAGACACATCACAAAACACAACAAAACCATCAGTATCCTCAAACAGGGTCAAAACTGGTGCAGAAGTCAACCTATTTTTCAACTTCTCAGAACTACCTTCACAAGCATTGAACCATAAGAACTTAAACTTTTTCTGAGTTAACTTTATCAACGGAGCAGCAATAGAAGAGAAACTCTCCACAAATCTCCTATAATACCCAACCAAGCCCAAGAAGCTCCTAATGTCGGTTGGAGTCGTGGGTTTAGGCCATTTCTTGATCACCTCAACTTTCTGTGGATCCACTATGATCTCCTCACTAGAAACAACATGCCCCAAAAAAGTCACAGCATTCAGCCAAAACTCACACATAGAAAATTTTGCATACAATTTCTGGTCCTTAAGAGTCTGCAACACGATTCGGAGGTGATTGACATGATCCTCCTCGATCTTAGAGTACACCAAGATGTCATCAATGAATACTATAATAAATAATCCAGACGCTTCCTAAAAATCCGAGTCATAAGATCCATGAACGCAATTGGAGCATTAGTCAACCCAAATGACATGACTTGAAACTCATAGTGACCATACCGAGTTTGGAGAATAGTTTTTGGAATATCATTCTCCTTAATTTTCAATTGATAAGTGCCCAAACAGAGATGAGTCTTATAGAAACAACTAGCACCCTAAAGCTGATCGAAAATATCATCAACCCTAGGAATGGGGTACTTATTTTTCATTGTAACCTCAATTGACGATAGTCTATACACATCTGAAGAGACCCATCTTTCTTTAACATGAAAAGTACAGGAGCACCCCATGGAGAGACACTAGTACGAATAAAGCCCTTATCAAAAAGATCTTCCAATTACTCCTTTAGATTCTTTAATTCAGCTAGATCTATTCTATAAGGAGGAATGAAAATAGAACAAGTATCTGATAGAAGATCAATCCTAAAACCTATCTCCCTATCGGGAGAAATCCCAGGAAGATCATCAAGAAACACTTCAGGAAATTTATTAACTAGGGACAGATTCAAAAAAGAGCTTTGAGAGTTAGAATTCTTAACCCGAACTAGATGGTATAGACACCCTTTTGAAATCAATTTTTGAGCTTTAATATAGGAAATAAACCTCCATTTGGGTATTAAGGAACTCTTCTCCCATTCTAATACCGGTTCATTAGGGAATTGGAAACTGACCTTTCGGGTCCCACAATCCAAAGAAGAATATAATGAATAGAGCCAATCCATCCCCAAGATCATATCAAAATCCACCATATTAAGCTCTATCAAATCTACCAATGTCTCCCTATGGAAGATGGACACCACACAACCTCTATAGATATTTTTAGAAACTATAGAATCACCCAGTGGAGTAGAAATAGGAAATGGGTCAAAAATATTTTTAGGATCAAAATAAAAAATGCACAACCACATAAGTGGTCACATAAGATAGGGCAGAACCCGGGTCAAGCAAGGAATAAACATCACGTGAAAGAGCTGTAACATACCAGTAACAACATGTGGGGATGCCTCAGATTCCTGACGAATAACAAGTGCATAAAGACAATTCTGGCTAGTGTCAGTACCAGAAGTAGCGCCCTTAGGGGCAAGAGCTGAAAAAGTGGTAATAGAAACTTTATTAGCCCTAGTGGCAACCCTGGATAAAGGACAATCTCGATGCATATGACAAAGCTGGCCACAATTATTGCACCAATTTTTCCCTCCTCATAGTATCCATGGTTAAACTGCCCACAATAATGAAACGAAGGATAAAGTGGGGTTGATTGAGCTCTACTAAAATGAGACTGGGCACCTTGTGCCTTAGGACCACTGCTAGCCAAAAAGTGACAATAACCAGAAGGCTTAGGATAAGAATCACTATCTGTTAAATTAGACTTCCCCCAATTCTTCTTCTTAGTCCATTGTCTATCATTGTTTCCACTGTTCTTCTATCCTACACCCTTCTTTGAATATATAAACTTCTTATTCTTCCTTTCTCACATCTCTACCTGCTTTTTTTTCTAATTTTCTACCTGCTACATATAAACCACCAGCCTAGAGATGTCCATATCATTATTCAACATAGCCATCTTACATTCCAACACCAAATCAGGGGATAAACCAGAAACAAACTTTTTATTCAGGACCTCATATTAGACACCAACTCTGGAGCATAACAGGCAAGCTGCTGAAACTTCAGAGCATACTCCATGACACTCATCTTACCCTGGTTCAGATTTACAAACCCCTCAGCCTTAGCTTTCCTCAACTCCAGAAGAAAGAAGTGATTAAGAAAAGCAACTGAAAAGTCATCCCACACTGCCTGTTCAACATCATCACCCCTCATTTCTTCCCACTCATCATACCACTAATAATCTACATCTTTCAACTGATAGGTAGCAAATTCCACACCTTCTAAACCAGTAGCATGCATCACCCTATAAATTTTCTTCATCTCATTAATGGACCATGAGGATCCTCCTAAACCTTAGAGCCTATAAAGGTTGAGGGATTCAACCTCATAAACTAGCCAACTCGGGTTACCTCAGATGAATGAGTGACAGAACCAACATGGTCAGACTGATGAGACTGCGATGCCACCAGCTGAGTAAGCACATGAATAAACTGATGAAACTTCACATTAGGTATATCTACCTGAGGCGACTGAGAATAAGTGTCACCATCCTAGGAAGATCAAGAAAAACTAATAGGGACCGGTGAAACTCCACTGAGGTAGCACAGTCAGGAACAGGGACCCTAGATTGGGTGCACACTCTAAAAATAGGACTAGTTCCCTCCACATGTCCTCAGGTGGAACAGAGGTTCCAATAGAGTTTGTACGAACATCAGATCTTCGGGGAGGCATGGTCTGAAATATGAGGAAACCAAGAGTTAGAGAAGTTTCATAACATTAGACTCTATAGCCAAAAATAGAACACAAGAAAGGAAAATATTCCTAAATACCTTGTAGCCTCCCCCTTATAAGTGTGGCACGCTACACACCTATAAAAGAGACTCTATTCGACACGACTTTTTAGACACCTATCAACCGTGAACTGTGCAATAATACAAAACTTTTCATGACCCAAACCAAGGCTTAGTCATGAAAGATATCTCAAGCCTATCATCGATCGGAGACCACTCCCTTAGCCTAACTTCAAAAGCACAATAATCATAAAAATAAAGCAAAAGCCAATAAAACCAATGATAATAGTAATAGGAATAGATGGATCAAATGATGGTTCAAAGAATTCAAATAACAATCCCCCCAGACTTGTCCACGAAAGTCTCTAAAACCTAAATAATATCTATGTCGAGACATGCCTTCGACTATGACAAAAAAAATTCAAAAGCACTATGACTGTAAAGACAGGATAATGAAATATTAGTATTTCCGAAGGATAGAGGCTCACCACTTCATAGCAACTCAACCTATGTGGTCAACTACCTAATGTTGCATAGTAGCAATAGAAACCCTTCAAATCCTATATCATGAAATGATGTTGCATCCAGGGATGGTCAGTGGGATAAGCACTAACATGTAACTCAGGGAATAAAGATAAAATAATGCAATTACCAAAATCCTATCATAAACTATATGCACCACATTTATATACCTATATATACGATGTCGGGATAGGGACAATGGTAATGAGCATGAGAGTTTAAAGATTAAACTTGAACTGTGTCGCTCGATCCATCCTTAAGACAACTATGGAATTAAAGTTAGGAAAAGAGAAACATTCTTGAAATACACAAGGAATTGAAGTCAATTCAAAGTTTGGAGCCCGGACGGTGAATTCTTTGTAAAATCCTTGAATGTTCTTGGGTTTTGAGTTTAAGAGAGAAAGAGGATGATTTGATCTTTTGAAAACTAAAGGGAATAAGGTTATTTTATGTTTAAAGGTTGTACAAGGGGTAAAATTACTAAAATACCCTTACCCCAAGTGAAAAACAAAAACTGGACAAAATTAAAATAGCAGTATGGCACGCCAGTATCGCAGAGGTTAGCCTCCGTGTCAAGACAATAGCGCGGATGTTAACCTCCATGACATGGCCTTATCATAGAGCTTACTGCCTCGAGGTTCCAAAATGACCCAAACCTCTTTCAAAAAATCTAAAACTTTACTAAAACACCCTTTTAACATCCTTTAACATAATTCAAGTAAAAAATCGACATTTCTCATGTAGGATGGTAAAAATTAAGTGATAAAATTTTAAGGGGTCATACAAGGTTGGATTGAGCTTCTAGGATGGATACTTTCTTGAGAACTTTGATCAGTAAACTTGGTCCCTTGTGGGTTTGGACTAGGAACCTAAAAACTCAAACATAATAGTTAATACATGGAAAAGTCAACATGAATAATCAACTTTTAAAATCAATTGTAAAGTGACTATTTTACCTTGTAATATCTTCTGTTATGGCCTTCTTAATGACACGTGGAATATGTTATTTTCACTCCTTGTTTAGATAGCATTCCATATTTCTTTCCTGGTTTATCTTTGCGTATTATTCTATTTTTTTCAGGCCTACCAGGCATTTTATTAGGTTTAGGAGGTTCAATCTTTGGATTATTTATTTTAAGCCACATCTTCATATTGGAGATTGATTGGATGAGGTGACTCTAAGACGTCATGAAAGTTTATTTCTTATACTAATGATCTACATAAGGTTTAGGCTCCTTTTCAATATAATACAATGTACAAATAGCATGTTGGCAAGGAATGCCTCTCAACTGTCAAGTTCTACAGCTGCAAGTCTTACTTGTCAAGTTTACTATATGCCTATATTCCCCGAAGTGACTCTAAGCCTTCATGAAGTTTGCTTCTTATACTAATGATCTACTTAAGCTTTAGGCTCCTTTTCAATATAATACAATGCAAAAATAACATGTTGGCAAGTAATACCTCTTAACTGCCAAGTTCTACAGCTGCAAGTCCTACTAGTCAAGTTCACGGTATGCCTATACTCCCTTTCTCCAATATCAAATCCAACATCAACATTACAAAGTACCTTGAAAGCTCTATCCTTGTACTTATTCTTCTCTAATATAAGTCTAGCCATAGGTGCAATATCACATATCCAAGTGTTGGCAAAGTTAATCATCTCTACTATTCTAGTCATGATTTTTCTCCTAATTTCCTCCAATATGGTAATAATATATTTATGTCTATTGTCTAAGATCCATGAAATAAAGGTCTCATATATGTTACTTTTAACATCATGACACTTAGAATCTCCTTTGAATAATGCCATAACCCATGATTCCTTAGGATAATGTAACAGATCACAATTAATATTCTTACCTGGCACACCAAGTTGGCTCATGTAATCAAGCTCCTCTTTGAACTTCACTTTAAAACTTGCCTTGGAACATCTTAAAAATTGTTTTCTCCTTTCTTGTACCTTCTAAACTTGACTACAATTGGACCAGATATGTCTAGAATTCCTTCTAACTTCATCATTTGGTAATAACTCAAAAACAACTGCATGAGAAAACTAGTGTTACTAGCTTGAGCTAGGTGTTGTTCTAGTTGATCTCGATGGGTTCTAGTGAGTGTAATGAGTTACTAAGGTTATTATTGTGTAATTATGTATGAAAAAACTTGTTTATAGTGTTCAAGGTTCAATTTTAATTAAGCCTAGAGTCGAACAAAAAGTTAAAGATCAAAAAGGGCAAAACTAGTTCTTAGCTTAAGTTTCTAGTTCGTTGTCCTTGATATTGTGTTGTTTTGATATCTAATCAGTGGTGTTTGATGCTATAGAATGCTTGGTGATTTGATTGTGATGATATATGAATGATAAAAAAGATGAAAATCAATTGGAAAAAACACCAGAAGGCTTGGGATGGAAGGACATAAGATGGCTTATAGGATACTTTCCAGTGTGTCACCGTAATAGAGGGGCGTTGCACATCCTATTACACCCGAATAAGCAGTGCATCACATACCTTATTTCATGGGAATAAGCAGAGAATTGCACACACCATTACCAAGGAATAATAAGGGCGACGCAGACCCTAGTCCTAATACGGCCAAATTGTCCTCCTATAAATAGGACACTTGAACTTGATGCTGGATAACTTGGACGACTTTGAAACTTGGAGAGGGGCAGGAAAATAATTCAATTAGGGTTTTTATATCTTTAATTTAGTTTATTTATGAATTTTATCATGGATTCATTTATATTGATTACGATTATGTCCATGAGTGGCTGAAAGCCCCCTTTCCGGTGATAGGGCCAAGATGAACTGATCACCAAGACCCCCATGCCGACAAATGTGGTTTCCAGTATCAGTCCCCCCAGGACCTCCACCTTCCATAACGAGCTACGCATCCCCCTTTAAGCCCAAATTAAAACATTTAGACATAAACCATCCATTAAACCAAAGAGTCATCCATTAAGTCATTTACCGAATGGTACCAATTACACTTGCAAGTCAATTCCATTATGTCATTCCAAACCAATTAGCCAAATAAACTCTGAAGTTAGAAATCAATCTATGGACATCAAGGAATTTCAAAACCATCTAATTCAAACCATGGAAACCAGTTCCTTCCAAGCCCATTTTTATTTGTTTAGCCATTAATAGAATGTAATAGTTTTAGAAAAATAAGCAAAACCACGTAATTGTCCATATTTCAAAACCAATTATGCAAGTGGGTTGAGGTTAATACCAATTTCAAACCACAACTATAGTTTTGGTGGAATGCCATGATCCCCATCCCATCCACCATGCCCATGCATCGAATTAGTTTAAAAAACACAAGTTAAAGCATGAATAATAATTTCAAAACCATGGGAAAACCAACCAAATATTTATCATTTAAAATCCTCAACCCATCATTCAAAACCCAATAATTAAATTCACATAAACCATGATGAACAAATGCCTTTATATAAAACCAAGTTAGGAAAGAGATACATGCCTGAAAATATCAATAATTTGGAGAAGAAACTACAATTTGAACCCTAGGTGCTCAATCCTTAGAAACCCTAGCTTCCTTTTGCTTTAGGAGAGTTTAAGAGGAGAGAAATATGTTTTGATTTGGTTATGGATGATAATAAGTCCCTAGAATTGTTTTAATTCATAGGTAATAAGTTAAGGACGGGAAAAGACCAAAAAGTCCTTAATAAAAAAGTGTAGGAAAAATTGTTGCTAGTCGTTACAAGTCAGGTGACAACTAGTAATGACTGACTACGAGTCTTTATCTGGTCTTATAATTTGGGCAGAAACATTGGGTACTTATACTGTTATGGTCACGAGTCCCTTCCATGACTCGTGACCACACTTATGACTCGTAAGGTATTCGTCAGGGTCAGGATCGAAACATGGGACAACCTTAATGGTTAGGCTACGATTGACACTATATGACTCATATAGAGTTACTATGACTTATCACCTGAGTCATAGTATGGATAGTGAGTTCTATCATAAGGAAAATTTAGAGTCCAGAACCCGGGGTATTATATTACCCCCTCCCCAGGATCATTCATCCCAGAATGAGGAGTTAAGGCACCCATTAGCACGAATACAAGCTATAAAGCAATCACAAATCCATGCCCAAATTCAAGAAACAACAAAATTTAAAGGGAACCCATACCTCAAACACCTTCATCCAATGCGGGAAACAAAAATAGATATTTGGACTTTATGTCCTATTCAGCTTCCCAAGTAGCTTCTTCCACCTTCTGATTCCTCCAAAGGACTTTCACCAAAGCTACATCCTTAGCTCTCAACCAATAGACTTGCCTATCTAAGATCTCGATCTAGACTTCCTCATAATACAAGGAATCTAAGATATCCATAAAAATAATCAACGAAGGATCATCCATACACTTCTTCAACAACGACACATAGAAAACCAAATGAATAGAACCTAAATTTGCAGGAAACTCCAATTCGTAAGAAACATTCCCAACTTTCTTAAAAATTTGATACGAACCAACATAATGGGGCTGATCTTCCCCTTTTTTACAAACCTCATCACTTTCCTTATAGGAGAAACATTCCAAAATACCTAATCACCTACATCGAACTCCAACTTCTTTCGCCTCACATCTGCATAAGACTTTTGGAGACTTTGGGAAGTCTTAAACCTTTCTCTAATCACGTTAACCTTTTCTATGCCCTGATGAATCAATTCAGGACCAAACAACCTAGTCTTACCAACCTCAAACCACCCAATAGGAGACCTACACCTTCTACCATAAAGAGCCTCAAATAAAGCCATCTTAATACTCAAATGATAACTATTATTAGACATAAACTCAATAAGAGGTAAGTAATTAACCCAACTACCTCTAAAATCAATCACACAAGCCCTTAGCATATCCTCTAAGGTTTGAATAGTTTGTTCAATTTGTCCATCCATTTGAGGGTGGAAAGCAGTGCTAAGGTTCACCTTAGTCCCTAAACCTTTCTGAAACAAAAGCCAAAACTGAGAAAAGAATTCCATACCTCAGTCTAAAATGATAACACTAGCGCTTCATAAAATCTAACTATCTTTTCAATTAATAACTTAGCATAATTCTCTTCGGAGTAATTAGTCCTCACAGGAAAAAAGTGTGTAGACTTAGTCATCCTATCCACAATGACCCAAATTAAATTATACTAATGGGAGACCGCAAAATGCTTGTAATGAAAGCCATGTTGATCATCCCCCACTTCCACACAGGTAACACTATCTCTTGAGACATCCTAACAAACCTCAAGGGTTTTACCTTTACTTGCTGACAAACCATACACTTAGCCAAGAAATTCACCACATCACTCTTCATATTTTTCTACCAATAAATCTCTTTCAAATCATTATACATCTTGGTCAAACCTAAATAAATTGTAAAACTAGACTCATCAGCCTCTGTCAAAATCTTTTCCCACAGCCCATCAACATCAGAAACACACGACCTACCTTGGTACCTCAAGATACCATCTCTCCCACTCTCAAAGGTCATAACCTTTTGCTGTCCCACATCATCCTTAAGCTGTATAAAAATGAGATCCAAAGCTTGCTTCTCCTCCATATTAGCACCAAGAGATGATTGGTTAAAAACTTCTTGAACAATTACCCCCCATTATCCGAGTCCCAAAGTCGAACTCCCAAATTAGCCAGTCGGTTAATATACTTAACCAATCCTCTTTTTTACTCATCCATATGAGATAAGCTCCCCATAAATAACCTGCTAAGAGAATCAATATTCACATTAGATTTACCTTGATGGTAGTGAACACTCATATCATAGTCCTTAAGCAATTCAAGCCACCACTTCTGCTTAAGATTTAACTCCTTCTGAGTAGACACATACTACATACTCTTATGGTCAGAATAAATATCCACATGCACCCTATACAAATAATGATGCCAAATCTTTAAAGCAAAAACCATAACCGCTAACTTCAAATTGTGACTCGAATAATTCTTCTCATAAACCTTAAGCTGCCTAGAAGCATAGGCCATAACCTTATTATGTTGTATCAAGACACAACCCAGTCCTACGCGGGATGTATCACAATATACCATAAATTCATCGATACCCTCAGCAGGGTCAGAACTGGCACAGAAGTCAACCAATCCTTCAACTTCCCAAAGCTACCCTCATAAGCATTGGACAAAAATAACTTTACCTTTTTCTGAGTCAACTTCTTCAATAGTGCGGCAATAGATGAAAAGCTCTCCACAAACCTCCTATAATACCCAACCAAGACCAAGAAACTCTGAATGTTGGTCGGAGTCATGATTCTAGGCCACCCCTTAACCGCCGCAACATTTTGTGGATCCATCTTGATCCCTTCACTAGAAACAACATGCCTAAGAAAAGTCACAACATCCAACCAAAACTCACACTTAGAAAAGATAGCATACAATCTTTGATCCTTAAAGGTCTGCAGCATAATTTAGAGGTGATTGGCATGATCCTCATCACTCTTAGAATACACCAAAATATTGTCAATGAAGACAATAACAAACAAGTTCAAAAACTGCCTGAAATCCAATTCCTAAGATCCATGAAAATAGCTGAGGCATTAGTCAATCTAAATAACATAACCAAAATCTCAAAGTGACCATAGCAAGTATGGAAAACATTCTTGAATATCATTCTCCCTAATTTTCAAATGAAGATACCCCAAATAAAGATCAATCTTAGAGAAGCATCTCGTACCCTGAAGCTGGTCGAAGAGATCATCAATCCTAGAAAGAGGGTACTTATTCTTTATTGTAACCTTATTCAAGTACTGACAATCTATACATATTCTAAGAGACCCATCTTTTTATGCAAGAAAAGCATAGGAGTACCCCACGAAGAAATACTAGGATGAATAAAACCCTTATTGAGAAACTTTTCTAACTACTCCTTAAGATCATTTAGCTCAATCGGAGCCATTCTATAAGGAGCAATAGAAATAGGACAAGTATATAGTAGAAGATCAATCCACAAGTCTATTTCCCTATCAGGAGAAATCCCAGGAAGGTCCTCAGGAAAAACTTTAGGAAAATCATCAATTACATAGACAGACTACAAAGAGGGGCCCTCAGAACTAAAATCCTTAACCCAAACCATGTGATATAGAAACCCCTTTGAGATCAACTTTTGAGCTCTAAGATAAGAAATAAACCTCCTTTTAGGAACTAATGAACTTTTCTTAAATTCAATTATCGGTTTATTAGGGAATTAGAAAATAACATTTTGGGTCTTACAATCTAAAGATACATAACACGAATGGAGTCAATCCATCCCTAAGATTACATCAAAATCTACCATTTCAAGTTCTACCAAATCCACCAAGGTCTCCTTATGTAAAATAGACACCATACAAGTCCTATATATCCTTCTTGAAACTACATAATCACCCACTAGAGTAGAAATAGAAAAGGGATCAAAAATATTTTCAGGACCAAAACCAAAGTGCACAATTACATAACAAAGGGTGGACCCCCGATCAAGAAGACAATACACATCCTGAGATAAAAGCTATAACGTACTGATAATAACATCAGGAGATGCCTCAGATTCCTGATGGGTAGAGAGAGTATAAAGATGATTCTGACCAATGCTGGTACTAGAAGTAGCTCCTTTTTGTGTAGGAGCCAAAGAAGTGGTGACCAAAACTTTATTAGCCCCAGTGGCTACCATACCTATGGGATAGTCTTGCTACATATGACCAAGCTGACCATAATTAGAGCACCAATTTCTTCCCTCATCAATTAACCCCGGTAGAGCTGATCGTAAAATCTACAAGGAGGATATGGTGGGGATGATTGAGTTCCATTAGCCTGAGAATTAACACCATGTGCCTTAGAACTACTACTAGTTTCAAAATGATGATCATCGAATGGCTTCGAATAAGGAACACTAACCAAAGAATATGAACCAGAATCTTTCTAAGTTTTCTTTTTATTCCACTGTCTACCATCTATCCCACTAGCTTGCTGACCTTTACCCTGCACTGAATACCTGAAGTTCTTATTTTGCCTCTCCCTCATTTCCACCCACTTCTTCTTTTTGTCTTCAACCTGCTGTATATAAACCACAAGCTTTGAGATATCCATATCATTGTTCAATATTAAGCCTTATATTCCAATACCAAGTCATGTGACAAGCCAGAAGCAAACTTCCCCATCCTCGCCCTCATACTAGACACCAAATCCAGAGCATAATGAGATAAACTAATGGAGCTTTAGGGCATACTCTTTCACACTAATCCTACCTTACCTTAAGTTCACAAACTCTTCAGCCTTGGCCTCTTTTAACTCCTGAGAAAAGAAATGATCAAGAAAGGCACCAAAAAATTCCTCCCACATTGCCCGCTCAAAATCATCACCCCTTAACTGCTCCTACTCCTTATACCACTGATAAGAAATATCCTTCAACTGATAAGCAGCAAACTTCACTCTCTCTATTTTAGTAGCATGCGTTACTAAAAAAAACTTCTCCATCTTATCAATGAATCCTTGAGGATCCTCTTTCATCTTAGAATATGTAAAGGCTTAAGGATTCAACGTCATAAACTAGCCAACTTGAATAACCTCAAATAGAACCACAACAGAACCAACATTACTAAATTAATGATACTGAAAGTACATCAATTGGGTAAGTAGATAAATAGACTGATAGAACTTTGTATTAGAAATATCCCATTGAGGTAACTGAGTATGAGTGTCACTAGTCGGTGAAGGATTTGTGGGGACCGATGGAACCCAGGTGGAGTAGCACAATTAGGAGCAGGGACCCTAGACTAGGTATACACTCCATAAACATGTTGAATCCCCTCCACATTCCCCTCAGGTGGAATAAAGGTTTTCTACGAACATCAAATCTTAAAAGAGGCATGATCTAAAATGCAAGCAAACCCAAAGTTAGAGAAATTCCATAACCCTAGGCTCTATAGCCAGAATAGAACACAATAAAAGGGAAACATTCCTAAATGCCTTATCGCCTCCCTCTTATAAGTGTGGCACGCCACACATCCATAAAAGGGACTTTATTCGACATGACTTTGTGGACATCTAAAGACCCTAAGCCTAGGCTTCGATACCAAGCTTGTCATGATCCAACCTCGGGCCCAGTTGTGAAGGGTTTCTCAAGCCCACCATGGGTCAGAGACCACCTCCTTAGCCTAGAAATGAGAACACAATACAATATAATAGCGGAAGTAACCCAAGCAAACATATAAAAGATAAATAGATAACTCAATAGGAATTAAGAATCAATAAATAGTAACTAGCCATACTCTATCCACAAAAGCCTCTAAACCAAAATACCAAGATAGGTACCCCAATCATGGATAAAAGGGAATCTAAAATATAAAAATAAACTGATGAAATTTTGATGCTCACATAGAAAGTAGTAAAATATCTATCCTTTCGGAAGATGGAGGCTCACCACTTCAACGTAGCTCAACAGATGTGCTAATCTACCTAACACTGTACAAGGGTAAAAAAGGTTTCTTCGGACCCTACATTATGAAACAATTTAGAATCCTAGGTCGGTTAGTGGGGAAGCCTTAGCAGGTAACTTAGGAAAGATAAAATAGTGCCAAGTACAAATAAGTCCAAAAATTATAGACACATATTTATACACATATATTAAGATGCTGGGATAGAGAACTAGGTTTATCATGAGATTTAAAGCCATTAACCTGAAATGTGTATCTCTAACCTTCCTAAGGGCACCCATAAGCTATATGGGTTAAACTCTCCCTACTGAAAGGGTCCCAATGTGTGTTTGCCGCACGAACCAGGAAAATTTGAGAAAGGGACAAGGAATGACATGACCCTACCTATTCCAAAGTATATGGATATGAGGTGTTAACTATGCACATGATCACTAAAACCCCCATACTAACAAATGTGTTTCTAGTATCAGTCAACCCGGGACCTCCACCTTCCACGACGATCTACACAACCCCTTTTAAGCCCAAATAAAAATATTTATACATAACTCATCCATTAAACGAAGGATCCATCCATTAAACGAAGGATCCATCCATTAAGGCATTAATCAAATGGTATCGTAATACCAATTAAACTTGCAAGTCAATTCCATTATGCCTTTCCAAATTAATTAGCCAAATAGACTCCAAAATTTCAATTTAGAAACCAATCCATGGTCACCAAGGCCTTTCAAAACTATTTAAACTAAACCATGGCCACCAAGGACTTCCAAAACCATTTTTACCATTTAGCCATTAATGCAATGCAATATTTTAAGAAAGTAAGCAAAACCACACAATTGTCGATATTTCACCAATTATGCAAGTGGGTTGAGATTACTACTAATTTCAAACCAAAACCATAATTTTGAAGGAATGTCACATCCCCAATCCCATCCATCATTCCAATGCATCCAATTAGTTAAAAAACCATAAGTTAAAGCATGAATAACAATTCTAAAACCATGGAAAAACTAATCAAATAGTAATCATTCAAAATCCTCAACCCATCATTCAAAATCCAACACTTAAATTCATATAAACCATGATGAACACATGAATTTATATAAAAATAAGTTAGGAAAGAGATACATGCTTGAAAATACCAAGATTTGGAGAAGAAACCATAATTTAAACCCTAGGTGCTTAATCTTCTAAAATCCTAACTTCTCTTTGCTTTGGGAGAGTTTAAGAGGAGAGAAGTGTATTTTGATTTGTTTATAGATAATAATGAGACATTAGAAGTGTTTTTAAGTTATGGGTAATAATTTAAAGATGGTAAAAGACCAAAAATCCCTTAATAAAAATCTATAAGAAAACTGTCGCTAGTTGTTACGGGTCACGTGATGACTGGCTATGTGTATTTGCCTAGACTCATAGTCTGGGCATAAACATTGGATATCTATACTGTTTAAATGGTCACGATTCCCTCCCCATGAATCGTGGAAACACCTCACGTCTCGTAGGATCTTAGTCGTGTTCAAGACAGAAACACGAGACAACCTTACTAGTCAGGCTATGATTGGCACTATACGACTCATCACCTGAGTCGTACTGTGGACAGTAAGCTCAATCATAAGAAAAGTTTTAAGTCCAGAGTCTGGGAATTACATAAGGATAAGGTGGCATAGAAAATGAGGTGGCATTTTTTAATTAGCAATTTAAATCCACATGGCAGTATGCATTTACACACACCAGAGATTTATTTAAATAGGGGCAAAAAAGTGCCAATGTGACACACTTAACGGCTATCTTAGGCGTTTAAAATGAACACCGTCTACTTTAGGTGCCAAAGTAAAAGATCGTACCAAGTTTAAGTGTCTGTTGATGTGTTTGACCTTATATTTACTAGATACAACAGTCGTGCAATATAAGTTGTTTTTATATATTATTTTACGTGACACAGATGAAATTTTGAGAGTCAATAAAAATTTTAATATACTTTTTTATATTTTATATTTTAATTATTATAATTTATAATACATTATATGTAATCTTTAAATAATATATGTGACTCCTTTTCTCCGTTTTCTAATTTGTACGACATTCATAAAATTTGTCATTTGAACAGTCAATTAAATTTCTTATATGTATTTACCTGTTTTATATTGTTAATTATTGTGATTTATATACTTTTATTTTATTTTCAAATATTATAAGTAATGTCCAATAACAAAGCTTAGAGCTGACATATGTGCTTACTAGTAAATAAATATCACAATAAGGGTATTTTGAATTTTTAATTTATGTCATTTAGGCGTCTTTCATATAAAAGTCACGTTGCCCACCGTATTCTCCATCTTTCTTCATTATACAACCTTATTCTTCTCTTTCTTTTTGCATGGTATTTGAATATTTAACTTTTAATCTGAAAATATTAATTTAATTTACTTTAATTTATATTTGCAAATTAGTCAAATCGACACTCGAGAAAAAAATATTACATATTTTAAACGAAGAGAGTATATATTTTTTTACGAAAAATTTCATAATACCACAATGTATCTTTACTAAACTGCATAAAATTCCTATCCTTTTTATTAATTTCCTATTTTGTTTTTCAAAACAGCCAGATACATTCACAAATTCATAAAATTTTGGATATGTAGTTTTAATTATGTATCTCCCTTTGGTCTAGTTTATGTATTATGTATGTATCTCGACCAAATAGTTTCAAAAATGGATGTATCTCAGTAATCAAAATACGTATCTCAACTTCAAATTTCTATTCGGATGCTAATTATGTATCCAAATGCTAATTATTTATTCGAGCTAAAATAGAGCAATTAACTGTTACATTCTTAAGTTTAAAATTATGTATCTCAATATGAAAATTACGTATTCAGATGCTAATTATGTATCCAAAAATTACAAAATAAAAAATTATTTATAATTTAACAAAAAAGAGATAAAGAGTAATTAGGTGTAAACTTGTTGGGTTTTAAGTAATTTTTATTTTTTTATTAGTATATGGTCGGTTTATTGGACTAAAAAGAAGGATGTATAAAATATATATGTATTTAGGTTTACTTTTAAAAGTTTGAATGAACCTTTATGTTTAATTTTAATCCCATTTTACCCACTTGTGTTCCTTTCACCCCTTTCTTCTCTCTCTCTTTATCTCCTATATCTCTCTCTTGAAGGCTTAAAGGTGAATTTTTTTCATTTGGGGTTTATCTTTGTTTTTCTTTAATCTTGTTTGTAGCACTATTTAGATTATTGTTTTTCTTCAATCGTGATTGTTGGGGGCTTGTTTTTTCATTAATTTTTTTATCTATTTTTTTTCTTGAATTTTATTTGTAGCTATGGATGTATGCCTGTGTTGTTGGTATCATTAATTTTTCTTTTTTGATCTAACAGATTAGCCCATATCTTGTTCTCCTTCCCCTTCATAGTTTTTCTTATAACTAATGGTTGGAATTACTAGAGAAATGACAAAAATGCCCTTTTGTTAAGTTAACAAGACAGTTGTGCTTTGAGCCTCTTATAGGGTTTGAGATCTACCCTTTCACTTCTTCTCCGCCATTATGTCGTCATCGTCATCATCAAATAGAGTTTTGTGATGGTTAAAATTGCTGTGAAATGACACAGATGTCCTTTAGAATGGAGTTTTGTGGTGGTTGAAATTGTAGAAAAATGATACAAATGCCCTTTAGTAAGCTGGATAATAGTCTCATGCTTGCTTCAAGCCACTTGTATAATATAATAATATACAACATAAAAGGGACTCATACAATTCAAGTGAAAAAGGGTCTGACTTTGTGGTTATTTTTTTCTTCTTTCATAACCCACCAGCTCAGTGCATGATCAAACTGTCGCGGCTCTTCAAATTAACCACTTTTTAACTGGTCTTTTTTTTTTCCTTTTTGTTCTTTTTCTTGTCTTGATAGCTTCATGTTTTTACTCTTCAGGTGACTCAAATATATCATTTAAAGTTGAAAATAAACGATGTCACTTTTTATTGGATGGTAGAGTACGAATTTTGAGTGAAATGAAACATTTCTTTATTTAAAATTTAGGAAATGATATCGTGTACATATTAAAAGAAAACATAACTCCTTTATATAATATTTTTGATGAGATTTTTCTTTTGTATTAATTAAAAAAATAAGAAAACTATAACAATGATATTTCATATTATTATAAAATTAATCACCTTGAATAATTGGTTATAACTTTTGCCCCTTCATCATATAATATATATTTCATAAGTATTTTTGATCTTTTTACATAAATAGATTAGTGAAAGTTTCTGGTGATATTCTCCTTTTTTTGAATACAAATTTACCTGCTAATCTTATTATTTGTATTTTAGAAAAATCATAAAATTAGTTAATCAACTTTAATAATTGGTTTTAATATTTTCCTAAAAATATAATAATATTAGAATAGGTAAAATTATTCAAGGCTAAACTAACAATCGTCAAAGAGAATAAACTTTCGAGACATTGTATTGCATTATTTGTAGCAGATATGAAAATTTTAAATTTGTGGGTTCCTATCAAAATAAATTGATACGTAATAGTAATCTGAGAAAAAATAAAGCAATGTTTTATTGACTAATTTCTCTTTTTAGATGATTTTGTTACTTTTTTAAAAAAGAATAAAATGTGGGAAAAGCGCATCACATACAATATTTAGAATTTTATGACTTTAAAAAAAGGTTTATTTAAAAATTAATTATGGCTTCCAAAAATTGATCCTCCACGAAACTGGACAAAAGAGCTTAAGTGGTCCCTACCTCGTCATCGAACCAACCATCTATATATTTATAGGTCCTTACAAAGGCTTTTTAATAGAAATTAAAATAACTTTCAATAGAATTATCAAATCTATCAATTTATTTATTGGTTCCCACAAAGGTTTTTGAGAATTCGCACCATCTACTGTAGATCTGTCCTTGATTGTGTGCACCTTAAATACAAATGAAATAGGACATACAAGGTTATTCTAAAAGTGGTGATTGTGATTACGTCAATGATGAAAGTTGCTTCTTACTTCAATAGTATTGAGAAAAATGTAGAACTTAAAGTAATAGAAAGAAACAATAGTTTAATATGATGTAGTACAAAGAGGGTCTAGCTTATAGACCGAGTGAGTTTTTAATTAATCCTAATGGAGTATAAATAAAATGTGGTTCATTTGACCAAGAAAAAAAAGAAAATAACAAAAAAAGAGACAATGAAGTGCTTAGAATATTTAGTAACTAATTTTATAATAATATAAAACATCATTATTTTGGTTTATTAAAAAACTTATTAAGAAAGAAGAAAAATCTCATCGAAAAATATTATATGATGGAGTCATCTTTTCTTTTTAATATGTGAAGGGGGTATCGTTTTTTAAATCTTAAATGTTAGGAGGGTAATGTGGGATTGACTCTTCTAATTTATATTATCTAATATTACTATATATTAAAATAACCCTATTTTGACATGGTTGTAATGACCCTCGTACTGATTTTTAAAAATTTCCGTATTTTGACTTTTTTGCCCTTTTAGATAGTTTATCTCATTTATGAGTTGTGAAGATGGGAGGCACGGTTTGACGCATTTGGGTGTGTTTTACATGAATTTGTGGTTTTAAACACCCTAAAAAGAGGTTAGTTTGGCTTTGGTAGACTTTTGTAATTCGAGCCTCAAATTTGATAATTTCATTAGCTCCAAAATATCGATTTTGGTTTAGTAGCATAGTTAGTTCGAGTACCGAGTCCTTAGTTTGAATTTTGATCCTCTGTTTGAAAACTAGTTAAATTTGGCCTTAAAGAAGTTTCGGGGGTTAATTTGGTTTATTTCTTTGGGGTTTCAAATGAATTTTGAGGATCCGTACGGAGTGTTTTGACTTGTGCCATTGCTAGATTTTAGTTGTTACATGGTGCATTCTTCTTTCCTCTTCGTGTTTATGGCCTTGGACTTAAATTTGTGAAACTTTATTGTCCCTACATTCGTGTTCGCGAAGGGTTATCCCATTCCTTCTTCGCGTTCGTAAACCTCGCGATCGCAATCTAGGGGCCCACATTCATGAAGGCCTTTAGACCTAGATAGATTATAATCTCATTTTTTGGTCCCAAATCATATTTTCTCCCTTTTTGGACTTCTAGAGCTCGATTAAGGCGATTTCAAAGGGCTTTTCACGATTTCTTCTGTAGGTAAGCTCCTACACCTTTATTATATTACTTTTCATTAGCTTCATCTTTAAAATAATTTTAAAACCTAGTTTTTAAATGTGATTTTGGGAGTTTTTATCCGGTAAAGTATAAATTAGTTTTTCTTTGATTAGGTCCAATTTCTACTCGATTTTGCATGGATTTTCAACTATAGACTCCTCTTGATATGGGAAATATTATTCTTAAATAAAATTATAATTTTACCCCTTTATATTTTTGAAATAATTTTCGACCCCATTTTAGATTCTTCTTAAATAGAGTTAATATGGGTTTCATTAGCTTCTTTTGACATGTCAATGACATATTTGATTAGATTGGATGCATTTGGTATTGATTTGACGGAGTCAAGCTTCTGTTTGGGGCTTTGGACAGTGTTTAGGCTTTCAGACCTTCATTTAAGGCAAGTGAAGATGTACTTGATTTTTTTTCAAAGTGTCTGTGTTATATGCTTGTTTATTGTATTTTGTGTATTGCTTAGGATTGAGAGTCTCTCTTAGATGAAATGGTGAGCATCTCTGAGGGTAATAGAGCCTTTGATGAATTATAGTTAGATTATTGTCTTGATTAGTTAGTAGTACTACTTGTAAATATCCTTAGAGTAGAATGTAGATTGATAACCTAGTGATATCGAATAATTAATATTGAATGACTATTTTAGATCTTGAATCTTGTTAGTAGACTTTATTGTGATAAGTATGATTTAGTTCCTTGTTAGGGGGTAGATATGTTATCATCATTATTGATGGAATGATTAAGGTTTTAGAATATACTTAGAGCATGGATAGACTTGTAATAGTTGATGAGACATAGTGAATGGAACAAGCTAGTTTTGGGTAGTTCCATAATTAATTGTTCTTGGGATTGTGGTTTGTTTCGTGTTTCCTATGTAGGGCTTATGTGAGCATTATAATGAATTTGAGTAATTATTTATGATCGTGTGTCTGAGTGGGAGCTAATATGCATATTTTTTTGGTTGAGAGGATATATTATTGTGATGTCCGAGTGGGGGATTGACTTGATGTTATTAATCATGTTTCATGCATTAAATGCCTTAATATTGCATCTCTCGAATGGGGCTTAACTTGACATTATAGGCCTTATATGAGAATTTAATTGGATATTGATTTTAGTAATGCCCGAGTGAGAGGTTGAAAATGATAATATTGGTGACTACATGATTTTTATTCTGGTGGTGCCAAGTAAAAAATTATATCAGGAATTATTAATACATTGAGTTGATTCTGAGCTTACTTATGCATGTATTAAATGTATTTTGATCTTCATACTGATTGATTGAGAGCATTACGTCCTCATATAATACATACATATTCATGAGACATTGTACCACTGAGCTATTCTTATTTTCATAAGAAAATGAGTCACTTTATAAAATACCTATCCCGAGGGATGATCTGGAAAAGTTTATTTGAGACATAAGATTTAGATTATACGGAGTATATGGATTGTGGAACCCTCATGGGTCCTATCGTAGGAGTGATAAGGATCGAAAGATGTATACAACAAGCCATGTAATGAATTTTAATCATGCATTATCATCATCACATTGCAGTGCATGACATTTCCTTGGTATGGTTTGGTATGTTTGATATTGTTGTTGAGTGTATACTCTTATAGTTAATTATTGTGATTAACACCTTGCTTGATTAGTTAGACATATTACTTGATTAGTTAGACACTTAATGGTGCACCTAGTGGTAGCATGACATACTCATACTTGTACACTCTCACTACTTTATCATAGATTAATGAATTAACATGATAATTGAACATATATACCGTGTTAGTGAGTCTCTCTTATAAATATTTTTCTATTTTTGTTGATCGAAAAAAGTCTAGTGTTAAATCATCTAAACTTATGTGCCTATCATATCCATAGATAATGTTATGACCTTTATGTTGGGTTATCTTATTAGGATGTAGTAGAGAATTTGATGGCTATAGATTTATTTGGGGAAACCTTGGTTAGCTGGTTGGTGATTCTCGCCATCACTTTGGATTAGGATTGATTGTCGATGATGCTTGTTGAGTACACGTGGTTTTTGTACTCTCTCTTGCGTTTCTTTATTTTTTTTATTTTGTTGTACCTAATGCAAATATTGTTTGACTGATAGATAGTAGATGTCATTTCTTTGGAGTTGACATTGCAGAGATCAAGGTATTGACTGGCACTTCACAATGCTTACCTGAATCTTTTTCTATTTATGTTTTGCTTTATTTGCATTAAGATACCTTAGATTACTATTTTCATTTTGTATTAGAGGCTTGTACTAGTGACAACCAGACCTAGAATATATATATATATATATATATATGTATGTATGTATGTCTGTATGTATGTATGTGTATATGTATGTATGTATGTATATATGTATGTATGTATGTTTTATCTGATTTGTGTTTGTTCTTTGTTTTTTCGCTTCTATATTACCATAGTTGTGAATTATGATTGGGTTAAGTTTACTTATCTGGAGGGTTTGACAAGGGTCATCTCGTGTATAATTTTGATCATGACAATGATTGCTTCATATCTATATTTAGAACGGAATCCATTTGTACCTTTCATGTTGCTGTCTAGTCGTGGTGTCTATTTCATTATTAGTTACAAATTCAATTATTTAATCAAATTATTGCATAAATGTGTATCCAATTTTCTCTGTATATTGAAAGAAGTTTCTTTCTTTATCATCACTTTTTGCATACAGAAGACTTCCTCGGTTTGTTCGATTCTTTTCTTGCTTCCAATGACATTGTGCTTTAACTATCTCCTTCCTCCACTTCTATTTTGTTTTTCAAAAAAATTATGTGGTATATCAAATATCACTACGTTATTGCCATATACAACTATAGTTTGTAACCATTACAATTTGCGGTTACTATTTGAATTTAGTACTAAATTGATTGTAAGTCTAGGATCTTATCCTATACAAATAAGAAGCGTATAAATTGTCTTATTTGATACCATGTATAAATCCACATCTCTCTCATAGACAAAATTAGTGATAAATTTTACTTTGCCATCTTCAACACATGATTTCACCCTCTTTCTATCCCCAAATTGGGTATCCCTCAAAATTCTATATTGACAGTATTTTTGTAGTTTTTCTGCATATAGAACAAAAGATACATTTGTATTTTTTCGCATTTCACCCAAAAGTCAATTGTTTTTTAACTTCTCTCTTATGATACTACTCAAAATATCATTTCTAGGGTGTGCAAAACCAGTTCAACCGACAAATTAAATCGATAAAAATGTTATTGGTTTATCGGTACTGGGTTATTGGGTTAACGATTTTCTAATATTTTGTAATTTCTTTTATTGCGCTATCGGTTTGATTTTTAATTTCAAGATTGTAGTTAATGGTTAACCCAATAACCCAATAAGATTATATTAAAATTATATTCTTATTCGTAATTATATAATAGTGTTTTTAGATTTTAAATAAGTTAGTGTAGAACAAATGATAAGTGAAATTAAAAAATTAGGGAGCATTTTCTTATCAGTTAAATCAAAATAACCGATAAAGGCCAAAAATTGATTAAGAAAAAATCGCTAACGAATATATTACTGTTCGGTTATCTATTTAATATGTTTATAAATCAAAATCGATAAATTGAACCAATAATACACAAAATCAAACTGAACCAACCGATGTGCACCCCTAATCATTTCACACAAAAAAGTTTGGGGAAACACTTTCTTCATTATCTAAAGTAAACACTTTTACATTTTAATCTAAGAAAAACTTGATCGAACTTTTTCTTTTTGGGGGGCGGGTATTAGGGTGGGTGGAAATGACCGTTTTAGTCCCTGTGTTACTGTAAAATTCTTATTTTAGTCCCTCTATTATTAAACTTAACATATTTAACCTAAATTAAACAATATGCTTGGTTTTAGTTCTATCACTGACAGGACAAACATAAGTAAATGGACTGCTTACTGATAAGAAGGGTAGTTTTTGGTTTTCCTCCAACTTCAATGCAAAAGCTTCACAAAAATGCTATTTATCATTTCACTTGAGACTTTTTACCATCAATACAAAGAGTTTTTTTTGGTTCTCCTTAATCCATCTATTGAAAAGGTATTCTCATTTTCAAAACCAACACTTTGAACAGACAAGAGTAGATCTCTGAGTTCATAAAAAAGAAAGGAGATTTTGCCGTGAAATTTTCTTTTAAGAGCGAACTACAATTCACGCTATTATTTTAAGTGTTCTTTGAGTTGATTAAACTTAATATTGAACATTTTTATGAGAAGTAGTAAAATATGTGTCGGGATATCTAGAAAAAACATTTTGGAATTGATTTATAAAATAAAATGTGGCAAAAAAATGATTTGTATCCATAAAATTGAATTTTAAATCTTGCAGAAATACAAATGCATCTTGAAAAAATGTCATTTAAAATATACAATTCGTTTACTTTTCCCATACATAATGTCCCAATCCTTTATCATTCTGAGTTGAAAACCAATTAACAAGGAGCTCAAATTACTTTTAAAAAATAGCAGCCAATTTACAGAAGAAAAACTAAAATAGAGGAGAATCAAAGCAAACATACAAAAAATAGAAGTAGGACATCGAATCAAAATAGTTAATCCAAGATAAAAAGGAATGGAAAGAGCCATAAGAATCCTAATTTGAAAATGGGAAATGAGAACTCAAAAAGCGAAGCAAATAAACTTGTATTATGAATGTTTCCATGAATTTTGTAGTGATATTGTATTTAAGGAAAAGAAGGTTTGATCTATGTCAGTTTTAGAGTGCAAAGTATTTGAAGAGGGAGAAATAAAATCATTGTCTTTTATGTGACTATTACAAATGCATATAAAACATAAAAATTTGTAAAGAATTTCAACAGTGACCCACTTATTAGCGAATTGTCCGTTTACTTATATTAGTCCCATTAATGATAGGACTAAAACCAAGCATACTGTTAAATTCAAGGTTAAATATGCAAATTTTAATAACACAAGTCTAAAATAGGAGTGATGCAATAACACAAGGACTAAAACTATTGTTTTTCTTCCTTTTTGGTTAAACGAGTACTAATATAAATATATATAGTATAATGTTTACCACAACAACACCCAATTTAGCCCGAGTTAAAAGTAGAAAACTGAGGGTTTAAGACCATTAGAGGTTTATTACAAACATCTATTAGCCTCTCAAAGTTAGTTCCTAGTATGTTTGCCCAGACTGCTTTGTGGGCATACACAGAAGGAACAAAAATTCTTGTTTCATAAGAAAAACAGATTTTGGTCCTTCTTTAGCTAGTGCATCTGCTACATTATTTTGTTCTCCAAAATTACGTTGCACCACTAGATCGCCCAACCTCCTTAGTCTTGACCGACAATCATCAATAATAGAATTATGGTGGAGATTTCCATTTTTTTTACATAAGGATCACTTTATTAAAATTAATGTTGATCTCAATGGGAATAAATTTATTAGTTTTCACAATCTTCAAATCTTTATTTAGAGTCAGAAGTTCCATCTGATTGTTAGTAGCATTGAGGATGCTTTTGGAAAGCCTTGTTATCCAGTCACCATTATAGTTGCTGCTCATCCCTCCATCCAATTTCCTCTCTTCCAGGGTTTGCTAAATAAGATTTATTAGGATTGAGATTTTAGTAACCTCTTTAAGGGGGTTTCATGTAACATTGATAGTGATCATATGTTTATGATTGGCTCTACTCTTCTTATGGTAACTGTATTTAATAGCTTCAACACATGCTTGGGTTGGAGAGGGTTTATCAGTCTTAAAGTTGGAGACATTGTTGTTTCTAGCCTTTGAACAAGTCTAGAGTTAAAAGGGACGAAGTTCTTTCCAAGAGAGAAGGTTATCATACTCCACAACCTTTATGGTATTTGAAGTAGAAATCTAATTCGTAGGATGGAATTTTGTAACAATTGTAGTTGTAAGTTTACTTTTTTTGATGTTTTGACCATATTTTCTTCTCCATAGTTGTTATATTCTATTTGTGAATTGTGAGATTGGCTTGTACAGTCACTGATGCATTCAAAAGTGATTTGACTGAGTTGATACACTTAGAGTCGTTTAAAAGAGGTTAATTTAAATTTGGCTGGTATTTTGTGATTCGATCATCGGATAGTGATTTGGTCAGTCCCATTAGCTCTAGAATATCAATTTTAGGTTAGTAGCTTAGTTAGTTCAAGTATCGAGCCTTTATTTTATGTTTTGACACCTTAAATGAAAAATAGTTAAAACAAGTTTAAACAAGCTTAAGAGGGGTCCCAAAGACTAATTCGTTGTAAACAATCTCTTTTTGAAAATTTAATGGTTTCATTGAGTCTAAAACATCAAAAATATCTTGGTAGCATACCCATTTCATTCTTGTGGGGTATCAAACTAATCTTGAGGATTTGTTCAGAGATATTTCTAAACTTGTGAGATTACTGTTTTTTCTATAATCTGGTACAATTAGGCCCTTCATCGCGATCGCATGAACACATATCAGAATCGTGGGCCTTGATAATCTTCTTCATCACAATTTTGTGGCGGGGTACCGCGATCGCAAAGAGAAATTCTAGTGGATTTGGACGTGTTTGACCATCACGATCTCTATAACTAACCTTATGCTAGTGTAATACCCAGTATACTTCTAAACTAGAAAATGAACCGTTCTTCCTACATGTGAAAAATCTAATCTTGTAAGTCATATTTGAGTACATGACTTACAATGAGTATCCTAGTGAGAAGAGAGCTTATGATGTGTTAAACGTGTTCATATGAGTCACTTAAGGTAATGCAAGCTAAGAGCTTTGGAATCCATCAAGTTTTAGTGTTTGATTTCATAAGGGTCATCTTTAAACGAGTATAACTTGATGTATATGTGGTATTTTGGCATATTTATTCCCACCAAATTGTAGAGAATCGAATTAGCTTCCCAATGATACCAATTTTGCCTTATTCCAATACCCGAACGAAAAGTTATGCCCATTTTTGTAAGAGACCGTAATGATATGCGATTGGTTAGGCGCCGCCCAACCATACTTGTGTGATTAATTGGGCGCCGCCTAAGTCAATTCCAAGTGCCCAAAACACTTCGTTTTGACTTATATCAAGGGTGTTAAAGTCATTTCACACCCCTAAACCATCCCTAATCACTCCAAATCATTATAAGGGATATTTAAACACATTATTTACAATACCTAAACCCTAAATCAGTCAAGTTACAATCCAAAACCCTTTCCCCCTTCCCAAAAACAAAATCTAAGTTTACCTCTCAAGAATGAAGAAGTTAAGCTCCAAATTAAAAGTTCTCTACAAGGATTCTTTCAATCTAACTTGAGGGTCCAATCTTTCAACGAATCCGTTACCATAAAGGTATTTGGGGTTACGAACAAGAACACCCTTTTATTCTTGTGCCCAAAGTTTGTATTGTTTTACAAAGATACATGATTTTTACATGTTTTATCATGAATTTGAAGTGATACATCTTATCCTATGTTGTTATTCAAGATACTATGATTATTTTGAATGTTTAGAAAATAAACTCCATGAGTTTGAGATTATTGTTGTGATTAAAGGCTGAAATTTTGTTAGATTTTCGTATAAATTATGCATGCTTGTGATATAAAGCATAAATGTTGAAATGTTTTGATTATATATCGCTATAAGGGTAATTAACCCACATTGAGATTGTTGTTTTTATAATTTCTATGCTACATGCACCCATGTTTAGACTATTTTTGATGAAGTATAGAAAGATTTGACCTTTTGGTCACAACAGAGTTAAAATCCACTTTATGAAACGAGTTACGGATTTTATCATTTATTTAACTTAAGAAATATGAGATTACCCTTAAAGTGGATTTTTCTTGACTTTTTTGAGCATAGTATTGGGAGTAGTATTTAGCACCGAGTTGGGTATGTTACTATGGTTTTATACCCCAGAACTACGTGTCACCGTAGGTTGAGACATTGACTTCCACTACATGTGGAAAATTTAGATAGTGATCACTGAGATGAGATTGTTCTACATCGATGGCAAGGGTAGGACAACCCTAACCTTATGGGGGAAAGTCGTGGGACATCATGGGTGCTCACATGGTGTACTTGTCGGTTAGAAGTACCTCCCAAGGAGTCGTCCCTCATTCTTAGAATGATTTTACTGTTTTAAAAGAGATTTGAAATGTAGATTTATAATGTATTCAATATTCCAGATTTTGCTGAGATTGCTTGATGAGAGAATATGAAAAGAATCTTGATATTTGGATTAATTGTAATGGTTCATGATATCCAGATTGGCATGTTTTACCATTCATTGTGTATGATTTAAGATTTTAGATTTCTTTCAAGCTTTATGAGCCATTTACAACGTCCTTCATGATTTGGAAAGAAAACTTATAACATGATCATTAAATATATATATATATATATATATATATATATATGCATATAAATATGTTTATTTTATGCACCCCCATGTACTCGGTACGTTTTCATGGTACTGGCCCGCATATTCGTATGTGGGCTATATTTTCTCGGAATGTAGGTACAAGGTATAGTGTACATCTTCAGATCCAATCAGTTTGCGTCATCCAGTCAGCAGGTGCTGAGTCCTTTTGATTCAAGGGCTTGAGTTAGTTATACAGTTTGAGAAGTGTTGTATTTTCTTTATTCAGTCGTATTGAGTTGGGTTAAAAGGGAGTCATAACCCGGCTACCAACAGTCAGTACTAGTAGAGGATTCATAGACAGTCAATATAAGTTGATGTATTCCATTTTAGTTTTGGTTGTAAAGTAGAGTTGTAATTTTATAAATTTAGTTTTTTTATCTATCATATTCAGAAAAGAGTTATTTCCCGCAGATTTGTATAGATTTATACTCTTTATTCAGTTGCTTATGAGTTATGCTAGTAGAAGGATTAGCTTGGGGTCACTTGTGATCCTAAGCACTGTGTGACGTCTCGGGACCCAATTTCAGGGTGTTACAAACTTGGTATCAGAGCACAGAGTTCAAGTGTCCTAGGGTGTCTATGAAGCCGTGTCTAGTAGAGTCTTGCGGAAGGGTACAAAGACGTCTATACTTTTCTTCCAGAGGCTACAGGGCATTTGGGAAATGTCTCTATTCTTTCAAGTCTTAAATCATGCTATAGAAAAGTTCTCCAAGAAACTTATATAGATTCCCATCTTACTCTAATTAGGCCATATCTGCCTTAATTTCAAGATATTAGAAATAGTCAAGCTTAAATCTCCACAGATGGTTATGGGATTATAAGAAAGCTATAAAGTATCCCGTTAGTGCTTCTAAGTCCCGAAGATTGAAGGGATTTATTCATGTTCTTGAAAATCGCGCACTAAGACCAAGTTATATGTGCTTTCAGATTCCTCCTTAGAATCCATAATGTAAATCTATACTTCTCCATATAGGTATTATGCTTGAGGTAACGTGATCATCAAGTTCCAATTTCCTTCCCAGATAATGCTCTCAGATTTGCTATCCAAAGTTTCAAGAAGTGACATAAAGGGCTTTAGAGGAGCTCTCTAGTGTGTCATATGTCCCTCAAGTTGAAAGTTATGTCCTTATCCTTATGAGTTGTTCAGTTGAGACAAAGTTAGATATGTATTCAGATTTCTCGTTGACCCCTTTTTGTACAGATAGTTCTCATTAGAGGAGATAGTGTGAATATAGCTTACTGAATAGAGTCAACATTCATAATGATACTAATACCTAGAGTGTTATGATTCATAATTAGTTGAACCCTCTTAAAGTTGAGAGTGTGGGTTTAGAAGTGTAGTGACGGAAAAAGTAGGTAGAGTAATTTATTAAGTATATATATGGTTAAATTTTTTTTTGCATATGATTGATTTAGTAATGAAGTAATATGTCATTGTATGTTGTTTTAGTGGAAGGTAGAGACAGAGTTATTAGTTAAGTTGAATTGTTGTTTGCTTGAAGTTTGAAAAGAGTTATTGATGGTATTTGTTGTGCTAGGAAAGTATAGGTTTTGATAGAAGTACTTGGTGGTTGAGTATTGTTAATTTAGGCTTTCTTGAGATTGCAAGAGAAAGTTTAGTTGAAATTTATAGAGCTATGAAAGTAATTTAGGTGTGAAGATGGGTAAATAGTAATGATGTGAAGAGGAGGATGTGTTAAAAAATTATGAATAAGATAGGCCATACAATTATGATCGATTGTCATTGTGTACTAGTTTTTCTTAATGCTATGTTCTATAGTTTTGAAGTGAAATTTGTGTGTGAGATTGGGTTGTAAATTATGTTTAGCTCTAGACATTAAGTTTGAACAGTTGATGGTTCGGTTATTGATGCTAGTTATATGGAGGTGAACCAATAGACATGAAATAGTGAATGCAAGAATGTAAGTTTACTAATTTGAGAATGATGTAGAAGTATGCCCAAGGTAATATAGGGATGCATTATTTTTAAGGATTATGGCATGTTGTTTGTGGCTAGTAGCACTGTTGAGTTGTTAGGTAGAGAAAGACTAGTTAGATGGTATATGTCGTTCTAAATAGACAAGTTGAGTTTTGATTGATAGTGTTGAGCCATTTGTTATGGTCTTAATTCTCATGGCGTAGAGATATAAGTTTAGAGATGCGATATTGGTAGGCTATGACGAAAGTAGTATGGTTCATTAAGGGTTGAAGATATTCGTGTTAAGTGTTGTAACATACGTTGAGTTTTTTTTTAAGATTGAGCTAATAGAAAGTAGAGTTAAAGAACTAGTTGGTGTGAACTCATAGTATGGTGATACTCCTGAAGATTCTAAGTTAGTAAGTGTTCAAGTTATTAGATGATGACTATTAGAGACGTAGAAAGATAGAGTTGTATCTTAGAATGAAGTATTAGCAGTGGGTTTTACACTTTTAGGTGTAGTCTTTCAGGGTAAGTTATTGTTTATGAGTATTATTATGCCCTAGACTCTAGAGTAAAAGGATTGTAGTTTAGATTAGAGTTAGTAAAAGGTCACATAGACTTAAAATATCACCTTTGATCTAAGGGGGAGAAGGTAGAGTGAAGAACTAAATCAAGTTTTGAGAGTTAGATTGTGTTGTATGTTAACAAGAGTTACGATGAGATAGTGTTCCCTTTTTCCTCTATAGTATTCCTTGGATTTCAATTGTTATCACATCAGATTTATGTCATGCGTGATAGATCTATGCTAAAGTCCAATGCTTATACACTTCATGTGTACTCAAGTCCATTCTCAGCTTCTAGCAAGCAAGTAACAAATTCACTTTGTGATTCGAGTTATCCCTCATAAATCTATGAAATCAAGTCTTAGGTTGAATAGCTTATGCTAAGTATAAACTCATGTTTCAGAGTATGATCAGTTCTTAGAAACTCATGATCCTAGTGAAATCTAGTTTATAACATGTATGCCCTCAGTTTAGATCTTTTTAATGGATCCATGCCTTTGACATTCTATTCTTCAGGCTTTAGTTAAGTGCCAGAGTTATGTATAGTATTCTTTCATGCTTCAGGTCCTTATGTGTTAGCCCTTCTATGGCATCTTCCTACGTTAAGATAGTGATGATGAGCAGTTGTTTAAATGAGAGAGAGTAAATGTTTAATGTTAAGAAAAGATCGTTGTATGCCTATTTTAGATAAGGCTAAAGTGTGAAGTAAGATTAAGGCCAAGTCTTTGATACATGTCATGGTTAGTTGAAAATTTATGTGTATATTCTTAAGAATAGTGCATGAATATTGTTGTTGATAGAGGTTTAGAGACTAGGAGGAGTAAGCCTTTATGAGTGTTTGTCTTGAAGTTCATATGTGGTTATAATGATAGGCTTGAATGTCGTGTTGGGATGTAAGTGGAGGAATGCAATATGTACTAGTAATCCATAGTAAGAGTTTAGAGTTAGTCGTTGAAGTGATAAGAAGAATCATCTTAGAGAGGAGAAGTTATGAAATTGCTTGGGGTATTGAATTCATGGTTCATACTAGTGTTATCATATTATGTGTAGTAAGTTGTGATACAAGTTAGTCTTGAACATGGTGAGAGAATTTAGTTCAGATCAGACATTAGTATATAAAGTTATATGAACCCGTGTGAATAAGGTATTAAAGGGGAGAAAGTATAGTTGAAAAGACTATTTGAGAAGTGTTTCTAAGCTTGAAAAATTAGCAGTTGCATTGTCTAAGGCCTAATAATTCTAAACTAGTTTATATTTAAGAAGCCTATGTTCTATGTTACAAAGTTATAGCTATACTGAGAATTCTTTCTTCAGATATCTCACTCAGATCATACCCAAGATTCTTTTTCCCTAATGATATTATAACTTCTTGCTAAGAGTGCTTAAGAAATATTCCAGTTGATTATAAGCTTTCAGTATGATTCAGTCCGTATAGCTAGATATTTAGTTTAGTAATCAGACAACAAGTTCCCATGGTTTTTCCATCTTTCATATTCTTGAGGTAATGCATTCACGTCCATGCTAGTTGCAAATCCAATTTAGTCCAAGCATCATGTTTAAGATTCAGCTATCTAGTCATGACTCAGTTCGTAAGTGCTCAGAGCATAGCCTCAGTTTTCCAAGTATACCAACTCAGATAGTGTAGCACCCCTTCTACAATCTTAGTCTTATTGTCTGATGATTCATGCCTGAATAATTTATCACTTCGCAGTTCTATATTAATGATTTTATCATGGTAATCTCAAGTGAGTTATTAACTCCTAGAATGAATCAGTTTCTGATGGTCAGTAAGTCAAGTTAGCTTAGAATTCAACTTCATGATAGAATTTCTAAAGTTTCAGCTCAGCTATATTCTTTGTTAGAAGACACATTATTCCATACCTTAATGTTTCAATAAGTTTTTACACATCATTCGAGGACGAATGATTCCAAGAGGGAGATATTGTAATACCCAGTATACTTCTAAACTAGAAAATAAATCGTTCTTCCTACATGTAAAAACTCTAATCTTGTAAGTCATATTTGAGTACATGACTTACAATGAGTATCCTAGTGAGAAGAGAGCTTATGATGTGTTAAACGTGTTCATAGGAGTCACTTAAGGTAATGCAAGCTAAGAGCTTTGGAATCCATCAAATTTTAGTGTATAATTTCGCAAGGGTCATCTTTAAATGAGAATAACTTGATGTATATGTGGTATTTTGGCATATTTAGACCCACCAAATTATAGAGAATCGAATTAGCTTTCCAATGACACCAATTTTGCCTTATTCTAATACCCGAACGAAAAGTTATGCCCATTTTTGTGAGAGACAGTAATGGTATGCGATTGGTTAGGCGCCGCCTAAGTCAATTCCAAGTGCCAAAAACACTTCGTTTTGACTTATATCAAGGGTGTTGAAGTCATTTCACACCCCTAAACCATACCTAATCACTCCAAATCGTTATAAGGGATATTTAAACACATTATTTACAATACCTAAGCCCTAAATCAGTCAAGTTACGATCCAAAAGCCCTTCCCCTCTTCCCAAAAATAAAATCTAAGTTTACCTCTGAAGAATCAAGAAGTTAAGCTCCGAATTCAAAGTTCTCTACAAGTATTCTTTCAATCAAGCTTGAGGGTCCAATCTTTCAACAAATCCGTTACCATAAAGGTATTTGGGGTTATGAACAAGAACACACTTTCGTTCTTGTGCCCAAAGTTTGAATTATTTTACAAAGATACATGATTTTTACATATTTTATCATGAATTTGAAGTGATAAATCTTATCCTATGTTGTTGTTCAAGATACTATGATTATTTGAAAGTTTAGAAAATAAACTCCATGAGTTTGAGATTATTGTTATGATTAAAGGCTGAAATTTTTCAGATTTTTGTATAAATTATGCATGCTTGTGATATAAAGCATAAATGTTGAAATGTTTTGATTAAGTATCGTTATAAGGGTCATTAACCCACATTGAGATTTTTGTTTTGAGAATGTATGTGCTACATGCACCCATGTTTAGACTATTTTTGATGAAGTGTAGAAAGATTTGACCTTTTAGTCACAACAGAGTTAAAATCCACTTTATGAAACGAGTTACAGATTTTATTATTTATTTAACATAAGAAATTTGAGACTACCCTTAAAGTGGATTTTTCTTGAGATTTTTGAGAATATTATTAGGAGTAGTATTTAGCACCAATTTGGGTATGTTACTACGATTTCATACCCTAGAACTACGTGCCACCGTAGGTTGAGACATTGACTTCCACTATATGTGGAAAATTGAGATAGTGATCACTGAGATGAGATTGTTCTACACCGATGGCAAGGGTAGGACAGCCCTAACCTTACGGGGGAAAGTCGTGGGACATCATGGGTGCTCACATGGTGTACTTGTCGGTTAGAAGAACCTCCCAAGGAGTCGTCCCTCATTCTTTGATTGATTTTGCTGATTTAAAAGAGATTTGAAATGCAGATTTATGATGTATTCAATATTCCAGATTTCACTGAGATTGCTTGATGAGAGAATAAGAAAAGAATCTAGATATTTGGATTAAGTGTAATGGCTCATGATATCCAGATTGGCATGTTTTACCATTCATTGTGTATGATTTCAGATTTTAGATTTCTTTCAAGCTTTATGAGCCATTTACAAATGTCCTGCATGATTTGAAAAGAAAACTTATGACATGATCGTTATATATATATGCATATAAATATGTTTATTTCATGCACCCCCATGTACTCGGTACGTTTCCATGGTACTGACCCATATATTTGTATGTGGGCTACATTTTCTTGGAATGTTGGTACAAGGTATAGTGTACATCGTCAGATCCAGTTAGTTCGCGTCATCCAGTCAGCAGGTGATGAGTCCTTTTGATTCAAGGGCTTGAGTTAGTTATATAGTTCGAGAAGTGTTGTATTTTCTTTATTCAGTCGTATTGAGTTGGGTTAGTCGGGAGTTATGACCCGGCTACCTACAGTTAGTACTAATAGAGGCTTCATAGACAGTCAGTAGAAGTTGATGTATTCCATTTCAGTTTTGGTTGTAAAACCAGAATTGTAATTTTGTAAATTTAGTTTTGTATCTATCATATTCAGAAACAAGTTATTTTCCACAGATTTGTTTAGATTTATACTTTTTGTTCAGTTGCCTATGAGTTATGCCAGTAGAAGGGTTAGGTTGGGGTCACTTGTGATCCTAAGCACCGTGTGACGTCTCGAGACCATATTTTGGGGCGTTATAGCTAGCCTACATTGACTATTATAATTTCAAGGTAGGGATTGCAATTGACACGGACCGACGTTGGTCCTAGTCATAATGGGTATCTCAAGTCCACCGAGGATCAAAGATCACCCCCATATCCTATCCAATCTAAACATAATCCAAATTTTTAAAAAGTAGATGAAAACTAGGGAATAAAGATAAAATAGTTAATGTAACTCAATAATAAGTTCTAACAGTCAACAACATCGTCTAGCCCACACATGTCCACAAAAGCCTCTAAACAAATCCGAATATCAAACTAGGTCGGGACATGCCGTCGACCATGGACAAAAAGGAATCCAATATATGAAAGGAAATCAATAGGATTTCGATACTCATAAAGAAAGCAATGAAATGTCCAGCCTTTCTGAAGATGGAGGCTTACCACTTCAACCCTGACCAATCGATGAACCAGAATCCACCTAACACTGCACTGGGGATAAAAGAGGTTTCCTCAAACCCTACATTATGAAATAATGTAGCTTCCTAGGACGGTTAGCTGTGTGAGCACTAATTTGTAACTCAGTAAGGGATAAAATAATTCCATTTCAAAATCAAGTCCAAACTCAATGTACATGTTCACATACATACATACATACATATATATAAGATGTTGGGATAGGGAACAAGGTTTAGCATGAGCCTTAAAAACCATTAACCTAGACTGTGTATCTCTAAATATTCTAAGGGCACCCATGGGTTATATAGGTTCAGCTCCCCCTACTGGAATGGCTCCAACGCCTATTATCCATAAGAATCGAAGAAATCCAAGGAAGGGCTAAGGAATCCATGACCCCTTCTCTCTCTCTCTCTCTATATATATATATATATTTAAATATATAAAGTATGAACTATGCACACGACCACCAAGGCCCCAACACCACCAAATGTGATTTCCAGTATTGGTCCCCACGGGACCTTCACCTTCCACGATGAGCTACACAACCCCCTTTAAGCCCAAGTTAAAATATTTACACATAACCCATCCATTTAACAAAGGAGTCATCCATTTAAGCATTTAGCGAACAGAATCATCATACCATTTAATTATGCTAGCAAGATAATTCCATTATGCCAAACTAAATGAATTAGTCGTAAGACTCCAAAGTTCCAATTTAAAATCAAGCCATGGCCACCAAGGCCTTTCAAAATAATTTTTGTCCATTTAGCCATTAATGCAATGCAATAGTTTAGTAGAGTAAGCAAAACCATGTAACGATCCATATTTAAAAACCAATTATACAAGTGGGTTGAGGCTAATACCAATTCTAATACCAAAAATCCATACACTTAGGGGGAATCCATGACCTCAATTCTATTATCCATACCCATGCACCCAATGAGTTCCAAAATCCATTAATAAAGCATAACAATTGCATGTAAACCATGAAATTACTATTTAAATAATAACTATCCAAAGCCCTTAACCCAAATTCCAAAACCAAATATTAAGACCACATAAATATCAAACTATTGCATGCCATGATAAAATACAAGTTTAGGGAAGACATACATGCCTGATAATACCAAGAATTTGGAGAAGAAACCATACTTTGATCCCTAGATGACGAACCCTTAGAAACCCTAGCTTTGTTCTTGACTTGGGAATTTGAGAGACAGAAGAGTGTGTATGTTATGTTAATTGGTAGAAATAGGTCTAAGGGAAGGGTTTTAAGCTGTGAGAATAGTGTAGAAGAATGAGAAAGACCGAACCCTTAATGAAAAACATGAAGGAAGATAACTCGTAATCGCTATGGATTGAGTAATGACTCGTGGTCACTGGTCACGAGTCATCACCACAACTCGTAGTTTGGGTAGTAACTTAGAGCCACCTTACCGGTTTGATCACGAGTCATACCTTATGACTCATGACCTTATTATGACCCATGGAGTCTAGTCATTACCAAGACAACAACCTTTGGCTATCTCACTGTTAATGTCATGAGTCCGTCACTATGATTCGTGTCATTACTTTACAACTCGTATGGTCCCAATCATGACCATATCAAAAACTTAGGGAAACCTTACTGGTTAGACTATGATCAGATCTATATGACTCATGATGAGTCTTTATAATTTATCACCTGAGTTGTACCCTGAGCAGTAAGCATGATTACTAAGAAAATTCTGAGTCCAAAACCTAGGGTATTACATTTACCCCTAGGATCATTCGTCCCCAAATTAGGAGTTAAAGAACTCTTTTGCATGAATACAAGATAGAAAGAATCCACAAAACCAAGAACAACACCCGAACAATAATTAGGATAAGATAAATGTATACCTTAAGCATGATCACCCAACTCGGAGAACAAAAATGGGTACTTTGCCTTTATATCCTCTTCAACTTTCCAAGTAGCTTTCTCCACCTTCTGGTTCCTCCAAAGAATCTTTACCGAAGAGACATCCTTGGTCCTTAATTGGAAAACTTGCGTATCTAAAATCCTAATAGGGGTTTTCTCATAAGACAAAAAATCTGAAATACCAATATCCTCAATAGGCACAATCAAAGAAGAATAACCCATGCAATTCTTCAACATCGACACATAGAAAACTGGATGAATGGAACCCAAAATCTTAGGTAAATCCAATCTTAGACAACATTTCCAACTCTTTTCAAAATTAGATACAAACAAACATAGCGGGGACTGAGCTCCTTTTTTTCCCAAACCTCATATTCCATTCATAAGAGAAACTTTCAAAAACACCCAATCACCCACATCAAACTCCAACTCCCTCTTCCTCACATCCGCATAAGACTTTTGGATACTTTGAGTAGTCTTAAGTATTTCCCTAATCACCCTCACCTTCTCCATGTCTTGGTGAACCATGTCAGGACTAAATAACCTAGTCTTACCAACCTTAAACCACCCAATAGAGGATCTACATCTCCTACCATAAAAAGTCTTGAATAGAGCCATCCCAATACTAGAATAATAACTGTTATTATACGCGAACTCAATAAAAGGTAAGTGATTGACCCAACTACTACCATAATTAATAACACATGCACTTAGAATATCTTTCAAGGTCTGAATAGTCAATTCTATTTTTCTATCGGTTTAAGAGTAGAAAGTGTTGCTAAGTTCAATTTAGTCCCCAAACCTTTTTGAACGAACGCCAAAAGTGAGAAGAGAATTGCGTACCTCATCTGAAATAATAGGAATAGGGGAATCATGAAATCTAACTATCTCTTCAAAAAACAGCTTGGCATAATCCTCCCTAGAGTAAATCGTTTTCATATGCAAAAAGTGAGTCGACTTAGTCATCCTATCCATAAAATCCCAAATCAAATCATACTGAGTACGAGACCGTAGAAGGCCCATAACAAAGTCCATATTGATCATCTCCTATTTTAACACAAGTAAGTTTGTCTCTTGAGACATGCCACCAGGCCTTAAGTTCTCAACCTTCACTTTCTAATAATCCATGCACTTAGTCATAAAGTTAGCCATATCACTCTACATATTCTTCCACCAATAAATCTCCTTTAAATCATGATACATCTTTGTCAAACTGGATGAAATGTATACCTCAAATCATAAGACTCAGTCAAAATCCTCTCGTAGCGCATCAACATAAGGAACACATAAAGTACCTTGGTACCTCAGGATACCATCACTACCAATCTCAAAGGCCATAACCTTTTGCTAGCCCACATAATCCTTAATATATATAAGGATGGTATCCAAAGTCAACTTCTCCTTCACTTCAACACCTAGAGATGACTAAACCACTTCTTGAACAATCACTCCCCATCCTCTGAGTCTAAAAAAAAACTCCTACGTTAAATAATCGGTGAATATCCTTTACTAATCCTCTTTTCTCCTAATCCATATGAGATAAGATCCCCATGGACAACCTACTAAGAGCCTCAACAATAACATTAGCTTTACCTGGATGGTAGTAAAAACTTATATCATGATTCTTGAGCAATTCAAGCCACCGTCTATGACTAAGATTTAACTCTTCTGAGTAAACATATTCTGCAAGATTTTATGATCTGAATAGATGTCCATATGCACCCCATATAAATAATGGAACTAAATTAACACTTAGACTTTGAACCATTGAAAGAAATGCTTTATTTAATATCACTAGGGTGGGTACGACTAGGGGCACGAGTCGTACCCCTTGGATACGAGCCGTATCCACTCTTCCCCCCTTCTCATACCTTGAGAAGCCTAGAAGGATAACATACTATCCACTATATGAGTGAACCTCCTCCTCAATCATACCCTAAGTATACGAGTCGTACCTAACATAATTATATAGAAAGAAGTCCTAACTTGAGTGGACTATTTTGGGTACAGGTGGTGTATACGAGTTAGAGAATGAGTCATACCCTTTGGATATGACTCAAAGTTATGTGATCATACCCTTAATAGTTTGGGTGACCTAGGAGAAACACAGGGTATAATTTAAGGTACCACTCGTAACCTAGGGTACAGTTCGTTAGGTGAGTCCTACCCCTGCACGGGTTTATTTTACAACTTGTAACTAAGGACCTTATGGTCATTTTCGATGCCTAAAACCCTAAGTGCCTTCACTATATAAGTGTATAAGACCTTATTAAACATACTTAGAGTGGATCAAACATCCAAAACTCTCTCTCAAACACAATTTGTGAAGTATTAAAGGCTAGGGTTTAAAGGTGTCCATCTGGGAGCAAAGTAAAGTGAAGATTCTTGGGTGAATCCAGTTGTCTAAGGTATGTAAATCTTCCCCTTTTTAATTAACTCTAAACCCATGTATTTTACACTTTAATTAGTAAGTGTACATGGTGATTTTGAAATCAAATGAATTGCCTAATGATGAATAGTGTTGACTCTTGCTTAGACTAGTATTTATACATGTTAATGATGATAATTTGAATGTGTGGGTGCTTATTGTGTTAGCTTTAACATGAGGGTATTGAGTAACCCTAACCTTGATGATTTCTACCATAAAAATAACCTTGCTAAAGGTATGCACATAAGGTATTTATGAAAATGTCTAAGTAAATTATCTAGTCAGATGTTGCTGATATTATAAATTAGGGCAATGGAACAATAAGTAGGAATGATTGATGAATGGTATGTTAAAATTATTATGAGCTATGTATTGTATAATTTATGACCATGTTGGGTTAATTAACTAATAAGGGGTTAAAGTCCCTAAACATAATAATGTATTTAAATTGTGTATTGAACTAAGTGTGGTGACAATGTGGTCTAAGATAGTTAATAAAATATGAATAGTTGTATGGGTATTGATGACCATAACTTGAATTGTATGATGGATTGAATGAATGCAATGACCTATTGAAATGGTTGAGCAATAAAGGCTTCCATAAGGACTATGGGGTCATGTATAGTGTTGAATTAGCTATATAGTTAAAGTACTTATGTGTTGTATGGAATGAATGTTGATGCATGGTCATAGGGTTAAAGTTTCAATGTCAACTAATGAAAGTTGTGATATCTTGAGGTTGAAGTCCCTTGCCTTATGAAATGGCTTAAGGTTATAGTCCCTTGCCTAATAAAATTGCTCGAGGTTAAAGTCCCTTTCATAAAGAGATCTCTTAAGGTTAATGTATCTTACCAAATAAAACGACTTGTGATTAGAGTCCCTTAGAATGAGGTTAGAGTCCCTTGTCTAACGAACGAGCATAAGGTTAGAGTCCCTTTCCTAAAGGAATGCGTGTGTGGTTAAAGTCCCTTGTTTGAATGATTATGTATGTGGTTAATATCGTTGGCTAATGAATGTGTGAGCATGGTTAAAGTCCTTTGTCTAATCGTATATGATTGTGGTTAAAGTCCTATGCCTAAATAGAATTATCGAATCTAAGTATGGAAGGTCGGAGTCCTTCACTTTATGTCTAATGAATGAATGTTCAAGACTGATGTTAAACCTTGATTTCTTTATTAGTATGTGATATACCTATATGTAAGGATAGTTATGTGGATATGATTGAATATGATATATTGACTTCTTGTTGAATAAAGATGCTATTTTAACCTTATCCTCTAGTTATATCCTACTTCTCTAACTGTTAACCATCTTCGAACGCTATGTCCCCACATGACATAGGGGTAAGAGCATCATATTCTCTTTTGGCACAGTGATTAGGTGATCAAAGCAGTTCGGGCATTGACTACGGAGTGGTAAGCTTCCTTATTTTGGAAAATATTTATTCTTGTTTCCCTAGCTTTAGACTTAGTGTCATTTTGACTTGGTTTGGCTATTGTTGGGGGCTTGTGTTGACATATATATTTCTAAACATCGATTTGGATAGAAGTATTGTGGATGACTATGGACTTAGGTATATTGGTTAGTGTGTTGATATTTATAAAATTCTTAGACATTGTTAAGTTATGACTTCTAGTATTATGTCCGCTATCTTATTATTTGGCCGGGATTCACCCGACCCTTGTTACTGATGTGATAATTATGATGGGTTATCAGGGAAAACTTTGGTTCATGTGGGCTTGAGGTGCCCATACGACATGGCTCAATTTTGAGGTGTGTCAAGTTGGTATTAGAGCCTAGGTTCATGGTTAGTTGGGTCTCCATAATATCGTGTTGATTAGATTCTCTTTTATGGGTTTGAGGCATGCCACACTTATAAAAGAGAAGCTATGAGACATTTCAGGAAATGTTTCTCTTTCTTGTGCTTCAATATCAAGCTATAGAGTTTAAGGTCTTAGATTTCTATGATTTCTGTTTGCCATCTTTTAGATTATGCCTCCAAGGAATCTGAGACTCAGGCAAACCCTTCAGAGGGCCCTATGGACAAAGCTCGTGCTTTGGAGACTTAGGCAAATAGAAAAGATCTTTTGAATCATTCATGCTTTGGAGATTAAGGACATTAATTTTGCATCCTACCAATTAAAAGATAGAGCGTACCCATGGTACAAGGGGTGGGAGTTGTCTAGAGGTGTTGATGCTAGTCTCGCCATGTAGGAGGACTTCCCCGAAGCTTTCTTTGACTGCTTCTTTCCTCAAGTATTAACGGAGGCAAAGGCAAAAAAGTTTATGAAATTGAAGTAAGAGAGGATATCCGTTCTAGAGTATACCTTGTAATTCCATCAATTGTCAAGGTATAATCTCGAGATAGTTTCTAGCATGAGGGATAAAATACATAAGTTTGTCTCAGAATTATCCCATGAGTTAGTCCTATAGAGCAAGGTAACCTTGTTGATTGAAAACATGGATATTTCTTGGTTGATTATGTATTTGCAACACGTGGAAGATGAGAGAAAGAAGAAATTTGAGCTTAGTGAGAGATAGGGAAAGAAATTTAGGCTATCTGAGTATAGTAGTTGTGATGGTGGCAAGTGGCCACGAAAAAAGTAGAGGAGTTTGAGTTCTTTCTCCTTGACTAGTGTTCTCTCTCCTTATCCAAAGTTTTTGTGTGATCATCGGTCTTAGTTTAGTGGTGGGCCCCGAGCATAGGGTACCTAATTTTAGTTTAAAGGTGCCTAGTCAGATCCACCCCACCCTCCTTACAGATTTTATATTAGAGTCATCGTGGTCAATGTGAGAAGGAAAGAAACTACTATTTTGGTTGTGGTCAGATTGGGCACATGCAGCGTGAGTGCCCCTTTCTAGCAACTTTTTGGGCCAATAGGGCCCCTATTTCTTCTCCATCTACCCCCGCATCGAAGGGTGCTATGCCTGCCTCTGCTTCTGTTTCTAGCACCAGCCTTGGCCCAAACCTCTTGTATGCTCTTGTTACTCGCCAGGATTCTAAGGCAACTCCTGATGTTGTCATGGGTATGTTAATACATTTCTCCCGTAGTGTGTATTATTTTTTTGATCTAGGGCATACTCTTTCTTATGTGACCCTGTATGTGGCAGTACGTCTTAAATATGGTCTCAAGAGTCTGTTAGTCTTTTTTTTATTTCTACCCTAGTTGGAGACCCTGTGATTCTTAGAAGGGTCAATAAAGGGCGTGTGATATTAGTTGGTTGTAGAGATAGTCTCGTAGACTTGATAGAGTTGGACATGGTTGATTTTGATGTCATTTTGGGGATGGATTGGTTGCACTCTTGCTATGCTTCCTTAGATTATTGGACCCGTATGGTCATGTTTCAATTCCCTAATGAGCCTGTCATTATATGGGAAGGTGGTTTCCTAGTGCCTAAGGTAAGGTTCATTTCTTATCTAAAGGCCCAAAAGTTGATTTCAAAGGGGTGTTTGTATCATTTAGCCTAAGTTAAAGATTTCTAACTCAGAAGAGCCTTCTCTAAAATCCATTCCCGTGGTTAATGAGTTTCTTGAGGTGTGTCCTGACGATCTTCTCAGTGTTTCTCCTAATACGTAAATTGATTTTAGGATTGATCTTATTCTGGACACTCGTCCAATTTTTATCCATCTTTATAGAATGGCTCTAGCAAGTTAAAAGAGATTAAAGAGCAATTAAAAGACCTCTTATATAAAGGTTTTATCCATCCTAGTGCACCTCCGTGGAGTGCTCCTATGTTATTCGTGCATAAGAAGAATGGTTCCTTTTGTATGTACATTGATTATCATCAGTTGAAAAAAGTGACCATAAAGAATAAATATCTTCTTTCTAGGATCGATGATTTGTTTAATCAACTTTAGGGTGCGAAGTTTTTCTCTAAGATTGATGTTAGATCAGGTTATTATCATTTTAAGATTAGGGATGCCGATATCCCTAAGACTGTCTTTAAAACCGGTATGGTCACTATGAGTTTCTTCTCATGTCTTTTGGATTGACCAATGCCCTGTCGGCATTCATGGACTTAATGAATAGGGTCTTCCATCCGTTCTTGGATATTTTTGTCATTGTCTTTATTGATGATGTCTTAATCTATTCTAAGTGTGAGGTAGATCATGTCGATCACCCCCGTGCTGTGTTACAAACTTTGAAGGATTATAATTTGTATGCCAAGTTCTCCAAGTGAGAGTTTTGGTTGAAAGCCATAGCTTTTCTTGGTCATGTTATCTCTAGTGAAGAGATCATGGTAGATCCCCAAAAGGTCGAGGTGGTTAATAAATGGCCTAAACCTATGACTCCAACCAATATTCGGAGCTTCTTGGGTCTAGCCAGTTACTATAGATGGTTTGTGGAGAGTTTCACTAATATAGCTTCCTCATTAACCAAAGTTGACCTAAAAGTAGGTCAAGTTCTTGTGGTCTGATGCGTGTGAGGGTAGTTTTGAGATGTTGAAAGATAAGTTTACTTCGACATTGATTTTGACCTTGCCCGAGGGTAGTGATGGTTTTGTGGTATATCGTTACACTTCTCGAGTCGGTATCAGTTGCGTGTTGATGCAATATGGTAGGGTGCTGGCCTGTGCTTCTAGGTAATTTTGAGATGTTGAAAGATAAGTTAACTTTATGAGAATAACTACCGTACTCATGACCTAGAGTTGTTAGCCATGGTTTTTTCATTAAAGATTTGGTGGCATTATATTTATGGGGTTCATATCGATATCTTTCCCAATCATAAGAGTCTCCAATATGTGTTTTCCCAAAATGAGTTAAATCTCTGGCAAAAAAGTGGCTTAAGTTGTTAAAAGATTATGATATGAGTCTCCATTGCCATTTTGGTTAGGAAAATGTAGTTGCCGATGCTCTTAGTAGATTGTCCATGGAAAATTTGGACTATGTAGATGAGGATAAGAAAAAATTAGTGAAGGATGTTCACTGTTTGGCTAATCTTGGAGTTCAACTTATGGATGGTGGTGTATTTATGCTTTTGGTATCTCAGTCGTCTCTTATTGTTGAGATATAGGAGAAGCAAGCTTTGGAACCCGACTTGATAAAGATCAAGAGTAATGTGGGTTAACAAAAATTTACAAACTTTGTACTTAGTGGTGATGGTATCTTGAGATACCAAGGTAGACTATGTGTTCCGACGTCGATGGATTTTGGGAAAGGGTCATAGCCGAGGCTCATAAATCTTGGTATGCTATACATCTCGATTCCACCAAGATGTATCACAAACTTAGAGAGTTCTATTGGCAGAGCAATATGAAATGTGATGTGGCTAGCTATGTGGCCAAGTTTATGGTATGTCAACAAGTGAAAGTTGAGCACATGAGGCCCAGTAGGTTATACCAAGAAATTATGTTGGATGAATAGAACTAGGAGGAAATTAATATGCATTTCTTTACTGGTCTCCCTAAATCTCAAAATTAATTTGATTCTATTTTGGTCATTATTGATAGAATGACCAAGTCCGCCCAATTTTTGCTTGTAAGGATTAACTACTCAGCGAAAGATTATGCTAAGTTGTATCTTACTGAGATTGTGAAGTTGCACGGTGCTCTGATTTTGATCATATTGGGTTGTGGTCCTCTGTTTTTACCCATTTTTGGAAGTTGTTCTAAAAGGGTTTGGGCACTAGAGTATGCCTTAGTACTGGTTTCCACCTGTAAATAGATGGGTAAGTGGAAAAGACCATCCAAACATTAGAGGATATGTTGTGCGCTTGTGTGATTTATTATAGGGGTGGTTGGTATGACCACTTGCCTTTGATTTAGTTCGCCTATAATAATAGTTACCACTTTAGTATTGGCATGGCCCCATTTAAGGCATTGTATGGTAGGAGATGTTGATCTCTTATAGGGTGGTACGTGATAACGCTCAATCTACAGCTCTCGTAGGAGTGTAAAGTGGTCGTTAGCAAATATAGAACCCAACCTGGGTTGGGTGTCGATCCCACAGGGAATAGCTTGGCCAACAAGTAGGCAACGGTTAATATACTTTTAGTGCAAGTCTCGTAATGAGGGGGGATTGTAATGTGTAACCAAAACAATAAAGTAAAAGCTGAAAATAGCAAAGTAAAAAGAAAAGGATTGTTACGTAAGTTGTAAACAATGAGAATTGAAGCGTTGGGGTTATGTCCACCTCCTGAGTTATACGTCTCTATTGACTATGAGTATGTAGAATTCCGGCATGCATGTGCTTATAGAGAATTGTATTCGATGGTAAATCCAGGCGTCTTTCGACCTATTCGAGGATTATTTCACTTTAACTCTTTCGAGCTTAAAGCGTGTCTAACGATACAAATTCTCCAAGAGGTTAATCCAATTACGGCACTAACTGTTTAGTAGGGAATTTTAGGGGGTGACCCTACTACCTTGACATTATCTCTTTTCCAGACAAATAACCTTTCTTTCGAACAAGTTAAATGTTATACTGGCGTATTCTTGTGTTTGCAACCACAAAGAATGTAGATTAAGATGAAGAGAATAATGATATAAGCATCATACGTGTCACGAACTCACAAACTCTTAGCAATAGATAGTGTTTCAGTTGGCTTCCATAACCCCAAAAGAGAAGTTTAGTTACCCATGATTGCGAAGGAGATCACGATTGACATTGTTGTTATACCACAATAATAATTAATTTTGTGTAGCACAAGTGGTAGGCGTTAGGCGTGAATTCCTAGGCAACGTAACATTTCTCTTATTGCGGAAATTAAGAATTGAATAGATGAATAGAAGAAGAAGAATGAAAATAGAATTAATGGAAGAATTAGAATTGTTGGAATAGTAAGTGAATGAATCTCTCCACTAAGGGAGGAATTAATTAAAAATCTCTAGCATGATAGGGTATTTATAATACCCATATCCTAATCCTACTAAGCTAATGAAATACTTAACCAAATCCTACTAAGCTAATGAAATACTTAACCCAATTGTACTAGGTTAATGTATCGTTATCCAAATCCAAATAAACTAATGAAATACTTAACCCAATTGTACTAGGTTAATGTATCATTATCCAAATCCAACTAAGTTATCGCTAGTCCCCAAAGTCTTCAGAAATGCTGTTTTAGCCCGGGACAGATTTTCCATGCATCACATTTGGTCCTTTAGGCGTCCAAGCTCCCTTTCCTTCCTTCATGAGCTTTCTTTGGCGTCAAGTAAGCCATAAAATGCTGATTTCTGCATCAATTATACCTGAAACTTTGCTAATCATGTTCGTTAGCTCACTCACAGGAAAAAGGACTAAAAGTGCATGAAATATATAATTTGTTCTCAAAACATGGCACAAATATGGGCAAAATATATTGATATAGGCGTGTAAATTCGCCTATCATCAACACCCCACACTTGAAGCTTTGTTCGTCCTCGAACAAACTATCATGTCCGTCTAGACATCAACTTAGGGTTTCACAGTATCAACATAAAATATTCATCAAGACAAGCACAACAATTATCAACAAAGAGTAGTTTTCCGATCATTAATGGAAACCATTTAACCTCTAGCATAGAATCGTGATGGTGGTCAACTCATATTCAAAAGTTAAGGCACAAAGAATCATGTACAACTATCCAAAACTCATCAACCATGTGTGTCTCACTATATATTACCCATAGTCACTCACAAGTATAGCATATTTTTCAAACATGGGTATCAAAATATCCTTGCTCTCGCTTTCACAAAGAATTCATATGCATCAACTGATGACCATAGGCTTGACCTTAGTGTAATACTCCACTAAATGTCAGAATGCTAAGATTAGGATCAAATAGGTCTTTTGATGGTTGTAATGTAGGCTAAGGGACGGGTAGGACTATTTTGGCCAGAAATAGTGACTAAGTTCCTAAGCACTTTAATACATCACATTGTATCATTGACATTTTTTTCTTTCAACCTTTCTTCTTTCTTTTATTCTACCACCCTTGTTCTCCTCTTTTGTTTTTCAATTTTAAACATAACTCACTTTTCAGCTTTCTTTTTTTTCCTTTTTCTTTTCACAACATACCTCTTATGATAGCACTTTCTTTTTCATAACTCATTCAAGCACCACTACAATTTAGAGCATCATACTTACCCAATTTCCTCTTATATTGTCACATGACTTTATACTTTAAAGCACTTAGGAATTTGGATCAAATTACGGTCTTGAAAAAATGGATTAGGCTTACCTACAAGGTTGTCAAAGAAACAGGCTAAAGGCTCAAAAGGGTTTAACTAGGATAATGTCCATGGGTAGGTAAAAAGAAGGTAAACATGTATAGGTTGCCAAAGAAATGCCTAAATCATCTCCTAAACTTACACTCCTTATTTTTGCTTTGCATACATACCAGGCAAGTTCTAGCATCAGCCACAAACATAGAATATACTATTAATCTCACACACACAAGGCACATGGTCGACTTTATTGGAAGTAATATAGACTCTTGACCCAACAAGTGAAGGAATTAAACCACACAATATCACATAATGAGTCACAATTAGAGCCTAAACGTCTCAATAGTCATAATTGTAGCACATACTCTTGTTATAATCTCATGTTTCCTATTGGAATTATTTCATGCGAAGCTAAAAAAAAAATTTATTCCTAAAAAACTTAACTTAACTAAAAAACGAAACACAAAAAAAATGAAACAAATAAAAAAAATTAAACAAAGTAAACAAACATAAACAAACATAGATGCGATAGAGAAGTATAGCATGCGATACCGCCACCCCACACTTAAACGGGACACTGCCCTCAGTGGAAAATAAATACGAAGAACCTGGTCAGTCGGACTCTTCCTCAATGTCGGGGGTCATACCCCCTTTGTCACAATCATCATAAGAGTCATCGTCAGAGTTCTCCTCCTCATCAGAGTCTGGCAAGCGTCGATCGTCATCGGTTGGCATATCATCGTCTAGAGGTTCCTCAAAGTATACACCCACTCCACACATCTCCCGTGCATGCATGTTCATTGGATAATCATGGTCCAGCTGTTGGAGCTCTTCAGCAGTTGGAACACGTCCTCCACTCATCATTGTGAAGCGTGTCATGTCATAAAGATGACAGAAGAAACTCTCATCACGAGCATGTCTCTCCGAAGTAGTAAGGTTGACACCATGAGTAGTTTCAGCATCTTTGACCTTGGTGAGGTCAACCTTCTTTGGGTTATGTGGGAGTTTGTGATCAGCTGGTTCTTCTTCAATATCCTCCTTCCGCCAGAGTGCTGTCAACAGATTACCAAAAGTGAAGTGGGACCTCTTGTGGAGTCTGGCCTTCCGCATTGTAGAGCGAATGATTTCCCCAAAATTGATAGGGACATTCATCATCAAAGCATAGACCAAACACACTCTATATCTTGATATCTTGGTGTATTGAGTCCCAGGAATAAGGCATGAGTTGACAATACGCAACCAGATTCTTGCTTCCCTATTCAATGGAGCATAGGGGAAGGTGTTGTGTCGTCCGGTGTCTCAGTGTCTGCCCCACCTTGCCATCGATCTACTTCCACAAAGTGTGTGTCGTATTGCTCTATAAGGAGGCCTGCTATACAGCTCTTTGAATGGTGCTGGGTCGACCGAAGGTAAACCAAGAAAGGAGTTGAGCAAATCCGCGTTGAGCTGTAACACTTGGCCCCGAATCTTGACTTCGTTGCCTGTGGTTTTCAGCGACCAGTTGGCGTAGAACTCCCTTGTTAAATCAAGATTACATTCTCCCATGTCGCGGAAGATGAAATCCAGTTTCAACGCCATTATTTTTGCCAACATACGCGGCTCCTTCTTCGCTATGGTGTCCTTGTTGATCAAGTCGACATGAACATATTTCCGTTCCTTGTTGTTCTTGTACCATTCTTTGGCTTCCTCCTCAAGAACCCATTTTATTCCAAAAATTCGTCGGGGTAGTTGCATTGAGGATGATTCTCCTTGTTCCTTGCGACCTCTCTTCTTGCCCTTTTGGGAAGTGATAGCCTTATCTTGTCGCGCTTTAGGTGCCATTGTTCCTGAGATTTAAACAGTATTCATGTTAGCATCAACTCAAAGGAAATAATCTATACATAAGCCATCGGGGTACCACCCCACACTTAGGTTCGTTAATACAAAACAGTGAAGTGAATTCATACGTTTTAGGAACTATGTTCTGACAAGAAAATCAGAGATGTATCACTACTTGCAGCCAGTGCGCTACTTTCATGTTAGGTATAACAACACCACTACGTAGGGGTTACATTATGGTATAGTTACTTTCATCAATCACAACCACCTAAGTCGGTAGACAACTATAGGTCTTATCCCGATGAACGGGATAGTCTAACATGTAAGTATCCAAGTATCAAACTTAAGCAATTTTCATAACCCTAGCAATTCCGCAAATAGTATAACAATGCTATTAAAACCAAATTCAAGTCGGAAACAAGTCAAGATTATCCTAACGTATATGTTCACGCACATGGTTTTGTGTCAACAATCCAAACGCATTAACATCACCAATAATCTTTCAAGATGTAGCAATTCATAATAGGCATAGCAACGTAGTACTTACGAGAAATAGATGAAGAATAAAATAGTACTTACGTGATTGAAGCCTTTGGAGATGGTCTTGTGAATTGAAAGAGCAAAAAGAAAAATTTTGAGATGATTTGGGGAGAGTATGCGGCGCCTTTAGGTCTATTTCTAATGTGGTTATGTTTCAAGACCAAGTCCCCTTTATATAGGAAAAGAATGGGTCGAGTTTTGACCCATTTACAAATGGTTTTGGAGACAAAAATGCCCTATATGCGGCGCATAATACTTGGCATAGTCATAGTATAGGCGGCGCATAGTGTATGGCATTTAGGCACATATGCGGCGCATAGGTCATGGCATTTAGGGACATATCGCTGCATAGTGTATAGCATTTAGGCACATATGCGGCGCATAGGTCATGGCATTTAGGGACATATCGCTGCATAGTGTATAGCATTTGAGATACTGAGACCTAATGCTATAGCATAGGCAGCGCATTGTGTATAGCATACTTAAGAATGGGCGGCGCATAGTGTATAGCACACTAGATTCCGAGACCTTAGGCTATAGTATAGGTTTTGCATTGTTTGTGGCCTAGTTTTACCTAGGCCTAGCCTTCCTCGATGCCTATTTTGGCATGAGCAATGCTCAATCCATAGCCTTATGCATCCTTATTCCTAACTTACCACCTTTACCATACAATACGTCTAAATCATCATTTGAAACCAATCTCCTCGTTGAATACTTCTCGCACCTATATTTGCTCAAAACCAATGAAAACGATTAGTACGATGGGTTGCCTCCCACCAAGCGCCTTAGTTTTGGTCGTGGCACGACTCATATTTTTGGATTTTCATTTATCAAAAGCAAAACAAGTACTAGAATGAAAGAAAGACAAAACGATAAACGATAAACGATAAAACAATAAAACGATAGAACGATGGGTTGCCTCCCATCTAGCGCCTTATTTATTGTCGTGGCTCGACATAGTTACCTCGATTACTTAGACTTCGTCGAGATAAGTGATAGCCATATAATTCATCGAGTCAAGAGGACCGATATAAGGTTTAACACGTTGGCCATTCACTTTGAAGACAACACCATTATTGTCTTCCAATTCGACTACTCTAGACGAGTAGACTTGGATAACTTTGTATGGAACAGACCACTTAGACTTTAACTTACCTGGGAAGAGCTTCAATCTGGAGTTGAAGAGAAGTACCATATCACCCCTTTGGAAGTTTCGTCGAACAATTCGCTGATCATGATACTTTTTCATCCGCTCCTTGTATAGGTCTGATCTTTCATATGCATGGAGACGGAACTCATCTAATTCGTTCAGCTGCTCCAACCTCAGATTCTTAGCATCATCCCAATTCAAATTCAATTGCTTCAATGCCCACAATGCCTTATGCTCGAGCTCGATGGGTAAGTGACAAGCCTTCCCATAAACTAGTTGATAAGGAGACATGCCAATGGGTGTTTTGAATGCAGTCCTGTACGCCCATAGTGCATCATCAAGCTTCCTAGACCAATCCTTCCTATTTGCATTAACCGTCTTCGCAAAGATTTGCTTGATCTCGCGATTAGAAACTTCTACTTGTCCACTAGTTTGGGGATGATAAGGCGTAGCTACCTTATGTTTCTTGATACCATACTTGGCCAAAACTGATTTGAATAGCTTGTTGCAAAAGTGAGATCCTCCATCACTTATGATAGTACAAGGTACTCCAAAGCGAGAGAAGATATTCTTCTTTAAGAACGCTACAACACGCTTCCCTTCATTGTCGGCCAACGCTACAGCTTCCACCCATTTCGAAACATAACCTACAACAACCAAGATGTACTTCATTCCAAACGAATTCACGAATGGACACATGAAATCAATACCCCACATATCAAAGAGTTCTACCTCAAGAATTTTGGACATGGGCATCTCATGGTGTTTCGATATAGCACCTTGGCGCTGGCATTGGTCTCACCTTCTAACATAGTCGTAGGCATCTCTAAATATCGAAGGCCAATAATAACCACTTTGCAAAACTTTTCTGGCCGTCCGATTGCCTGCGTGATGTCCTCCAACTTGGGAAGTGTGGCATGCTTCCAATATAGTAGGAACATGTTCATGAGATATACATCGTCGAATGATACCATCCGCGCATCTTCGAAAAAAATAAGGTTCATCCCAATAGTAGTACTATACGTCATGCATAAACTTCCTCCTTTGGTGGTAAGATAAATTGGCAGGTATCACATTACTCACTACGAAATTTGCAAAGTCGGCATACCATGGTAGTTCCTCCATTGTTGTCGCTAATATCCCTTCGTCCGGGAATGCATCATCAATTGGATTTTCAAGTTGCACCACATGTTCATTCTCAAGTCGAGATAAGTGATCGGCCACTTGGTTCTCGCAACCTCTTCTATCTTTGACCTCAAAATCGAACTCTTGTAGCAGCAACACCCATCGAATTAACCTTGGTTTTGCATCCTTCTTTGTCATGAGATACCTAAGAGCTGCATGGTCTTTATGAATGATCACCTTAGTACCTAATAGATAGGCACAAAACTTCTCAAATGCGTACACAACTGCTAGGAGCTCTTGTTCAGTAACAGTGTAGTTCCTTTGGGCTTCATTTAGGACCTTACTCGCATAGTAGATAGGATGAAATAATTTCTCCTTTCTTTGTCCAAGTACAGCTCCAATGGCTACACCACTAGCATCGCACATGACTTCGAATGGGAGAGACCAATCTGGTGCTACCATGATAGGGGCTTCAATGAGTTTTGCTTTGAGGCATTCGAATGCCTTTAAGCAATCTTCATTAAAGTCAAACTTCGCATACTTCTCCAATAGTTTGCATAATAGACTAGCAATTTTGGAGAAATCTTTGATGAACCGACGATAGAAACCTGCATGGCCAAGAAAACTACGAACTCCCTTCACCAAAATTGGATGCGGCAGCTTCTTAATAACCTCTATTTTTGCTCGATCAACCTCTATTCCTCTTGCGGAGATCTTGTTCCCAAGAACGATTCCTTCTTTTACCATGAAGTGACACTTTTCCCAATTCAGCACAAGGTTGAATTCTACACATCTTTGCAATGCCATGCTTAAGTTTTCCAAGCACGACTCAAAAGATTCACCAACAACTGAAAAATCATCCATAAATACCTCCAAAGTGTCCTCAACCATATCAGAGAAAATGGACATCATACAGCGTTGAAAGGTGGCTGGTGCGTTACATAACCCGAATGGCATACGTTTGAAGGCAAACGTACCATATGGGCATGTGAATGTTGTCTTCTCTTGGTCTTCGGGGGCAATACAAATCTGATTGTAGCCTGAATAACCGTCCAAGAAGCAAAACCATCCTTTCCCCGCTAATCGATCTAGCATTTGGTCCATGAATGGTATTGGGAAGTGATCTTTGAGTGTCCAAGAATTCAGCTTTCGGTAGTCCATGCATACTCTCCATCCAGGGACGGGTCTGAGTGGAATAAGCTCGTTCTTCGTATTCGCAACCACCGTCATTCCTCCTTTCTTGGGAACACATTGTATCGGGCTTACCCATGTACTATCCGAGATAGTATACACAACCCCCGCGTCTAACCACTTGATAATTTCTTTCTTCACCACTTCTTGCATAGGTGGGTTTAGACGTCTTTGATGATCAATGGTGGGTGTGCAATTTTCTTGAAGCTGAATTTTATGTGTGCAAATCCAAGGTGGAATACCAATAATATCCGCAATGGTCCATCCAATGGCTCTAATATACTTGCGTAAGATAGCAATAAGAGCTGCAACTTATTGCTCACCCAAATCGGCTGCCACAATAATTGGAAGAGTATTTTCGCTTCCTAAGAAGGCGTACTTCAAATGACTTGGCAACTCCTTCAATTCTAATGTGGGTGGCTCTTCAATAGATGGCTTAACTGGTGGTGTGGGTCGATTCTTGAGATCAAGATCCATCTTCTTGGGAGCATAGCGATATGTCCCAAATCCCGATAGAGCACAAGTAGCTTCTTCAGAATTTTCAGCATCCTCATTCTCTCCATTCATAAGCACAACCTCCAAAGGGTCATCAATAATTTGCTCTTCTTCAAGTAGTTCTTTCTCATCATCAAAGAAAACATCAGCTACCAAAAATACACTGAGATCTTTGGGTTGCTTCATTGATTTGCACACATCAAAGCGAACCACTTCGTCATTTATTCGGAATGAAAGATCATTAGCTCTCAAATCAATGAGCACACTTCCTCTAGCAAGGAAAGGGCGCCCCAAGATTATGAAAACTTCTGAGTCTGCCTCACAATCCAAAATAACAAAGTCCGCCGGAAAGATGAATGAAGAAACCTTCACCAATACGTCACATAGAATACCAATAGGTCGTTTTACCGACCTATTCGCCATGACGAGCCTCATATTGGTTGGAGTAGGATTACCCAGCCCCAACTTCTTGTAGATCGATAATGGCATCAAATTGATGCTGGCTCCTAAGTGATATAATGCTTTGGCAAAATTCAAAGATCCTACGGTGCAAGGAATAGTGAAAGCTTCGGGGTCGGCCTTCTTCTGAACTATTGATCGGGTAGCAATAGCACTACAATGATGCACATCTTCTTTCAACTCATAGCTTGCTGCCCGCTTCTTAGTCAAAAGATCCTTCATGAATTTCACATACCCAGGCATTTGTTCAAGTGCCTCCACCAATGGAACATTAATGGTCAGCTGTTTCAACATAGTCATAAATTTGCTGAACTTTGTGTCATCCGTCACCTTCTTTAATCTTTGGGGAAAAGGTGGTGGTGGGTATGGAAGTGTTCTTTCCATGGCTTTCTTCTCCTCTTGCTTCCATTTTTCCACTTTTTTAGGCTGTACCGTGCTGGAAGTGGCATCCTTGACGTCAGGAGTAGTAGCTGCGGCATCTTCTCCTTTTGCATTGTCATCCATGTCCGCAACTTCGTCAACCACTTGCTTGCCTTTTGCTGAAGTTTCCAGCACCTTACCACTTCTGGTAGTGATGGCCATGCATGACCCATCATTCCTTGGGTTTTGCACAGTATCGCTAGGTAAAGTGCCAGCCTTTCTTTGATTGAGTGCTGCTGAAAGTTGGCTCAATTGCTGCTCTATTTGCTTGATAGAAGGGGAATATGAATCAACTAATTGTTTCATGGAGGACAAATCATTGATTACCTCCATTACTCCCGCTCTCCTTGCTTCCACTCCTTTTAATAATTTAGCCATCATGTCTTCCATACTTCCAGAATTAGATGGGGTGGTGTCACGTCTACCAGGGGAACGTACAAACCACTCTTTTCATTCTTGTTTTTCCAACTACCTTGGTCTTTGTTTCCAGATTTATCATAGTAGTTCCGACCTTGGTTTCCTTGGGTATTCCCACGGAAACCCCCCTGATTGTTTAAGTAGTTGGCCTCCTCTTCCGAATCAGATTCGTCTCTTCCTTTTGATGCAATGGCTTTGACTTTTTTGGTCTTCCCTGTTAATAAATGTTTTGTAAGAAGATCCATTTGTGTTTTCAGATGCGCCATATCTTGATCACGTGCTTCTTTTCTTCTTCTTTGGTCTGCGGTCATGCCAATAGATAAAGTGGGGCTTGCTACCTCAGAATCCCTGGTATGCCAAACTCTACTTTGCTTCGTCATACGATCCAGCATATTGCTTGCTTGACCAAAGGTGAGGTCCATAAAAGATCCTCCAGCTGCGTTATCCACCACTGGTTTAGTTATAAAATTCAAGGCTTTATACAAGATCTCCATTAGGTGGACATTAGTCATGTGATGGTTTGGGCATCTCGCTAGCTTTGTCTTGAACCTCTCCCATGTTTCATGAAGAGCTTCAGTGGGAAGCTAACGAAAGTTGCTGATTTCATCTCACAATTGTGCCCTCTTGGATGGCGGAAAGAATCTTTCTAGGAAAGCGTCTCTCAATTGCCACCAATTTGTAATTGAATCAGGAGTCAGCCCATTAAACCATAGTGTTGCCTCCCCAGACAGAGACAATGGAAATAAGCATAATCGAATTGCATTCTGACCAACACCAGGATTGTCAAACGACTTGTATGTAGAAATAAAGTTGATGAGATGCATATTCGGATCATCGCCTGCTAGTCCACCAAATAATCCCTTGAGTTGCAATAACTGAATCATGGTGCTTGTGATGTTGAACTTGGCTCCGGGCGCTAATGGTGGAGGAATTATGGCTCCAGTTGCTCCGGCTCCATCAAGATCATCATCATCATCGTCAAAAGCTGGTTGCATGGGTTGGCGATCATACCTAAACCGAGCTTGACGACCTCTTCTGTTGGCAGGTGTTATGATTTCAGCATCACGCCTTGGGTTTAGTAACTCGTCATCACCTAAGTCCTCATCGTCAGGATTTGTTGCTCGCCCAGGGTTATCAATGTTTTGTTGGTGTACTTGGGCGGCAGCAAGAGCAGCTAATCTCGCCTGCTCCTGTTGAGCAGCCATTCTTTCGATTTCCGTTTGTGCCTCCATTCTGCCAATTCGTTGTGGTTCAGGATTGATAGGTAATAACGGTTGACCAAAACTTCGAGTATGGGGCATGCACTGAAGAAAAACCTGCAGTAAACAAAAACAAAAACTAAAAGTAAAAGTACGAGAATCTTTGACCAAAGGGTCTAGTAATTATTACAAACTTGATTGACACTCGTATTCCCCAACAACGGCGCCAATTTTTGATAACGCTCAATCTACAGCTCTCGTAGGAGTGTAAAGCGGTCGTTAGCAAATATAAAACCCAACCTGGGTTGGGTGTCGATCCCACTGGGAATATCTTGGCCAACAAGTAGGCAACGGTTACTAGACTTTTAGTGCAAGTCTCGTAATGAGGGGGGATTGTAATGTGTAACCAAAACAATAAAGTAAAAGCTGAAAATAGCAAAGTAAAAAGAAAAGGATTGTTACGTAAGTTGTAAACAATGAGAATTGAAGCGTTGGGGTTATGTCCACCTCCTGAGTTATACGTCTCTATTGACTATGAGTATGTAGAATTCCGATATGCATGTGCTTATAGAGAATTGTATTCGATGGTAAATCCAGGCGTCTTTCAACCTATTCGAGGATTAGTTCACTTTAACTCTTTCGAGCTTAAAGCGTGTCTAACGGTACAAATTCTCCAAGAGGTTAATCCAGTTACGACACTAACTGTTTAGTAGGGAATTTTAGGGGGTGACCCTACTACCTTGACATTATCTCTTTTCCAGACAAATAACCTTTCTTTCGAACAAGTTAAACGTTATACTGGCATATTCTTGTGTTTGCAACAACAAAGAATGTAGATTAAGATGAAGAGAATAATGATATAAGCATCATACGTGTCACGAACTCACAAACTCTTAGCAATAGATAGTATTTCAGTTGGCTTCCATAACCCCAACAGAGAAGTTTAGTTACCCATGATTGCAAAGGAGATCACGATTGACATTGTTGTTATACCACAATAATGATTAATTTTGTGTAGCACAAGTGGTAGGCGTTAGGCGTGAATTCCTAGGCAACGTAACGTTTCTCTTGTTGCGGAAATTAAGAATTGAATAGATGAATAGAAGAAGAAGAATGAAAATAGAATTAATGGAAGAATTAGAATTGTTGGAATAGTAAGTGAATGAATCTCTCCACTAAGGGAGGAATTAATTAAAAATCTCTAGCATGATAGGGTATTTATAATACCCATATCCTAATCCTACTAAGCTAATGAAATACTTAACCAAATCCTACTAAGCTAATGAAATACTTAACCCAATTGTACTAGGTTAATGTATCATTATCCAAATCCAAATAAACTAATGAAATACTTAACCCAATTGTACTAGGTTAATGTATCATTATCCAAATCCAACTAAGTTATTGCTAGTCCCCAAAGTCTTCAGAAATGCTGTTTTAGCCCGGGACAGATTTTCCATGCATCACATTTGGTCCTTTAGGCGTCCAAGCTCCCTTTCCTTCCTTCGTGAGCTTTCTTTGGCGTCAAGTAAGCCATAAAATGCTAATTTCTGCATCAATTATACCTGAAACTTTGCTAATCATGTTCGTTAGCTCACTTACAGGAAAAAGGACTAAAAGTGCATGAAATATATAATTTGTTCTCAAAACATGGCACAAATATGGGCAAAATATATTGATATAGGCGTGTAAATTCGCCTATCATCAGTACGAAGTTGGCAAGGGTAAGTTGCTTGGCCTTGATTTAGTTCATCGAGCCTTAGAGAAGGTAAAGGTGGTTATTGATAGGTTGAAAACCGCTCAATGTCTCCAAAAGTCCTATGCGGATGTAAGGTATAGGGACTTAGAGTTTAGTTTTGGAAATTCGGTATTTTTGAAAGCATCTCCCATGAAGGGAGTGATGCAATTTGGTAAGAAGGGGAAGCTTAGTCCTCGGTATGTTGGCCCCTATATGATTATGAAGAGGGCTGGCAATGTTGCCTATGAGTTGGAGTTGCCTTCTAGTATGAACTCTATTCACCCGATTTACCATGTCTTTATATTGCGGAAATGTGTAGATAATCCATCGTTGGTTATTCTTTTGAGGGATGTTAATATCTCAAACTCTTTGTCCTATGAGGAGATCCCAGTAAGGATCTTAGGTAGGCAAGTTTGCTGGTTATGAATGGAAGAGGTAGCTTCAGTGAATGTTTTATGGAGGAACCAAAAGTCCGAGGAAGCTACGTGGGAAGTGGAAGAGGACATGTAGTCCAAGTATCCAAATTTGTTTCCTATTCCAAAAACTTGGGATGGAGATATGTGTTGATCTCCTTGATTTGATTTGCATATTTGATAGAGTATGTGTTAAAGTCCCTAATATGTTGAGTTGATTTGTGTCTTATTAGACAATGGGTTTCAGTACCTAATGCCTTGAAACTATATGTGTCCTTGTTGTGATGGGTTTCAGTTCCTAGTATCTTGAGTTGATCCATGTCTTTGGTAAACGAAGGGTTAGAGTCCCTAACCCTTGAATTGAGCAAGTGTCCTTGATAAATCTCTGGGTTGAAGTCCCTAAGTTGTGAATGAGTGAGTGGTGATAAGTAAGGGGTTAAGTCGTTAAGCTTTACACTGAACGAGTGTCTTGATAAATAATGGGTTTGAGTCCCAAAGACGATGAGGTGAATGATTGATTGATAATGAGCATGATTTTTCTTATATCCTTGTTATATGCTTGTTCTAGCTTGTTTGAAGGTCATATTTATGTGTGATGATATGTTATCTTGTGCTTACTTCTTGCCCTACCCGTCATTCGCAGACGAATGATCCAAGTGGGGGAGGATTGAGCACTTAGACTTTGAACCATTGAAAGAAACTCTACATTTAATGTCATTGGGGTGGTTATGACTAGGGTCATGAGTTGTACCCCTTGGATATGAGCCGTATCCACTGTCCTCTCCCCTCTTATATTTTGAGCAACCTAGGAGGATAGTATACTGTCCACTATATGAGTGACCTTCCTCGTCAACGTAGCCAACATGATCGTATAGAGGGAAGTCCTAGCTTGAATAGACTATTTTGGGTAAGGGTGGTGTATATGAGTTAGGGGATAAGTTGTACCCTTTGGATATGACTTAAAGGTATGTAATCATACCCTTAATAGTGTGGGTGACCGAGAAATATCCTAGGGTATGAGTCAGGGTACCACTCGTACCCTAGGGTATGGTTTGTAAGGTGAGTCATACCCCTGGACCTTGTGGTCATTTCCCATACCTATAACCCTAAATACCTTCACTATATAAGTGTATAAGGCCTCTTTAAACACACTTGGAGTGGATGAAACATCCAAAACTCTCTTTCTAACACAATTTGGGAAGGATTGGAGGCTAGGGTTCAAGGGTGTCTATCTAGGAGCAAAGTGAAGTGAAACTTCATGGGTGAATCAAGTTGTCTAAGGCATTTAAATTTCCCCATTGTTAAATAACTCTAAATCCATGTATTTTACACTTGGATTAGTAAGTGTACATAGTGATTTTGAAATCAAATGAAAAGGGTTTTGTTGTCTAATGATGAATAATATTGACTCTTGCTTAGACTCAAGTTTATGCATGTTAATGATGATGATTTGCATATGTGAGTGCTTGTTGTGTGAGGTTTAACATGATGGTCTTGATTAACCCTAACCTTGATGATTTATACCATGAAAATAACCTTGTTAAAGCTATGCACATAAGGTATTTGCGGAAATGTCAAATTGAATTGCCTAGTCATATGTTGGTGATGTTTTGAACTAGGGCAATGGCCCAATAAGCATGAATGATTGATGAATGATATGTTTAAATTATTGTGAGTTGTGTATTTTATAATTTATAACCATGTTAAGTTAATTGACTAACAATGGGTTGAAGTCCTTAAACATGATAATGTATTTGAATTATATGTTGAACCAAGTGTGGTAAGAATATGGTATAAGATGGTTAATGAAATGTGAATCGTTGTGTGGGTCTTGATAACCATTACTTAAATTGTATGATGGATTAAATAAAGGCAATGGCCTATTGAAATGGTTGAGCAATGAAGGCTCCCATAAGGACCATGGGTTCATGTATAGTGTTGAATTAACTATATGGTTAAAGTCCTTAAGTGTTGTATGGAATGAATGTTGATACATGGGCACAAGGTTAAATTCCTAATATCAACTAATGATAGTTTTGATGGCTTCTGGTTGAACTCCCTTGCCTTATGAAATGGCTTGAGGTAGGAGTCCTTTTCCTAATAAAATTGTTTGAGGTTAAAGTCCCTTGCATAAAGAGATCTCTTGAGGTTAATGTACCTCGTTGAATGAAACAACTTGCAGTTAGAGTCCCTTGGCATGAGGTTAGAGTCCCTTATCTAATGAACAAGCATGGTTTCTGAGTCCCTTTCCTAGAGGAATGTGTGTGTGGTTAAAGTCCCTTGTTTGAATGATTATGTATGTGGTTAAGGTCCTTGGCTAATCCTTTGTCTAGCTATATATGATTGTGTTTAAAGTCGTATGCCTAAATAGAATTGTTGAATCTAGGTGTGGAAGGTCGAAGTCCTCCACGTCATGTCTAATGAATGAATTTTCAAGAATGATATTGAGCCTAGATTTATTGATTAGCATGTGATATACCTATAAGTAAGAAAAAGTATGTGGATATGATTGAATATGATATATTGACTTGTTGAATAATGATGCTATTTTATCCTTATCCTTGAGTTATATAATAGCGCCCCGACCGCTAATCGTCTCCGGATGCTATGTCCCCATGCAACATAGGGTCTAAAACATCTTCTTCTCTTCCTGCGCAGTGATTAGGTGAACGAAGAAGTTCCTTACTTTGGAAGACATTCATTCTTGGTCCCCTATCTTTTGACTTATTCTTATTTTGACTTGGTTTGGCTATTGTCGGGGGCTTGTCCCAACATATATAATTCTAAACATCGGTTTGTATAGAGATATTGAGGATGATTGTGGACTTGGGTATATTAGTTAGTGTGTTGATATTTATGAAATGGTTAGACAATGTTAAGTTGCGACTTCTAGTATTGTTTCCTCTATCTTATTATATCATTGGGATTCACCGACCTTTGTGATTGATGTGATGATTGTGATGGGTTATCGGGGCGACCTCCTATTTATGTGGACTTGAGGTGCCCATACGACATAGCTCGATTTCTTGGCGTGTCAGAAACAACCACAACCGCCTACTTTAAATCATGTGTCGGATAATTCTTCTCATGAAACTTTAGTTTCCTATAAGCATAGGCCACAACCTTACCATGCTGCATCAGGACACAACCTAGTACCATGCGGGATGCATCACAATACACTACAAATTAATCAGTGCCCTCAGGCAGGGTCAAAACTTGCGTGGAAGTCAACCTATGCTTCAACTTTAAAAATCTACCCTCACAAGCATCGGACCACAAGAACTTTACCTTTTTCTGAGTCAACTTCGTTAATAGAGCAACAATAGAAGAGAAACTCTCCACAAACCTCCTATAATATCCAACCAAGCCTAAGAAGATCCGAATATCGGTTGTAGTCATGGATCTTAGACACCTCTTAACATCCTCAACTTTCTATGGATCTAACTTGATCCCTTCACTAGAAATAACATGCCCAAAGAAAGTCACAACATCCAACCAAAACTCACACTTAGAAAATTTAGCGTACAATCTTTGGTCCTTAAGAGTCTTCCATACAATTCATAGGTTATTGGCATGATCCTCCCCATTCTTAGAGTACACCAAAATATCACCAATGAAGACAATAACAAACATGTCCAAAAATCCCTAAAATCCCGATTCATGAGATCCATAAAAGAATCTGGAGCATTAGTTAATCCAAATAACATAACCAGAAACTCATAGTGACCATATAGGGTTTGGAAAGCTGTCTTGGGAACATCGCCCTCCCTAGTTTTCAACTGATGCTAGACCGAGCGAAAATCAATCTTGGAGAAACATCTAGCACCTTGAAGTTGGTCAAAAAGAGATCGATCCTAGGAAGAGGATACTTATTCATAACTGTAACCTTATTCAATAGCCAATAATCTATACTCATTCGAAGAGACCCATCTTTATTCCGTACAAAAATCACAGGGGCACCCACGGAGAAACACTAGGATAGATCAAACCCTTATCAAGAAGATCTTTTAACTGCTCTTGTAGTTCGTTCAACTCAATCGGAGCTATTCTATATGAAGGAATAGAGATAGAATGGGTATCCGATAGAATATCAATCTCAAAGGATATTTCTCTATCGGGACGAGTACCTGGAAATCAACGGGAAACACCTTGAGAAACTTATTAACAATAGGGATGGATTGCAATGAGGGCCCCCTCAGAACTAGAATCTTTATCCTAAACCAAGTATTACATACACCCCTTGGAAATCAACTTTCTAACTCTAAGATAAGAAATAAACCTCCCTTTAGGCACGAAGGAACTCATCTCCCATTTTAATACCCATGCATTAGGGAAATGGAAACTGACCTTTCAGCTCCTACAATCCGAAGAAGCATAGAATAATGAAGCCAATCCATCCCCAAGATCACATTGAAATCTACCATATCAAGCTCTATCAAATCCACCAATGTCTCCATATGAAAAATAGACACCACACGACCCTAATAGATCCTTCTAGCAAATACTGAATCAACCACTAGGGTAGACATAGATAAAGGCTTAGAAATGGTTTTATGACCAATACCAAAATGCACAGCCATATGAGGGGTCACATAAGAAAGGGTAGACCCCAGATCAAGTAAATAATTAACATCTCGAGAGAAAAGCTTTAATATACCAGTGACAACATTAAGAGATACCTCGAATTCCTAATGGGTGGTAAGAGTATAGAGACAATTTTGATTAGTGCAGGTACTAGAAGTAGTACCTTTTGGTGAAAAAGCTGAAGAAGTGGCGACAAAATATTTATTAGCCCTAGTGTCTACCTTAGTCGCAGGGCAATACTGCATGTGACCAAGATGACCATAGTTAAAGCACCAATTTCTCCCTTCCTCATAATACACTCGGTGAAGCTGACCGCAAAATGTACAAGGACGATATGATGGGGCTAACTGAGCTCCACTATCCTCAGATTGGGCACCCGTTGCCTTAAGATCACTACTAGTGTGAAATCAACGATCAATGGATGGCTTAGGATAAGGAACACTAGCCGAGGAATAAGAACCAGAGTTTACCCAAGTGGTTTTCTTGCTCCTCTATTTACTATCTCTCCCACTAGCTTGCTGAACTTTACCCTGCTCTAAATACTTGAACTTCTTATTCTACCTCTCTCCAAACTCTGCCTATTTCTTCTTTTAATCCTCCACCTATTGCATACAAACCATGAGTTTGGAGATATCCATATCATTGTTCAACATTGTAACATTACACTCTAATACAAAATCGCGAGACAATCCAGAAGAAAACATCCTCACTCTGGGTCTCATACTAGACACTCATCCTCACTCTGGGTCTCATACTAGACACTAACTCTAGAGCATAGTGAGACAATTGATGGAATTTCAAGGCATACTCCTTCACACTCATCTTGCCTTGCTTCAAATTCACAAACTTCTCTTCCTTTGCATCCCTCAACTCTTGAGGAAAGAAACGATCAAGGAAGGCACCCGAGAACTTCTTCCATATTTCCTATCCAGTATCATCTCCCCTCTGCTCCCACTTCTCATGCCATTGATATACCATATCTCTTAACTAATATGTAGCAAACTTTGCACCCTCATAATTGGAAGCATGCATCCCCCTAAATATTTTCTCCATCTCATTAATAAATACTCAAGGATCCTCCTTAGCCTTAGAGACAGTGAAGGTTGGGGGATTCAACCTCATGAACTGACCAACTCAAGTATCCTCCAAAGAAGGAGCAACAGAATCACCCTGACCCGACTGCTGATATTGGGAGGCCACCAACTAAGTCAACAGATGAATAGAATGACAGAACTCTACATTAGAGATGTCTCCTTTAGGTAACTAAGCATGAGTGTCACCTACCGAAAAAGGACTAGTGGGGACTAATGAAAATCTATTTAGGGTAGTACAATTAGAAACAGGGACCCTAGACTGGGTATGCACCCCATAAGCAGGTGGCGTTCCATCTACATTGTCCTCAGGTAGAATAGAGGGCCCGACAGAGTTCCTACAAACGTAAGATCTTTAGGGAGGCATGATCTAAAACGTGAGCAGACTGAGAGTTAGAGAAATTCTATGACCCTAGACTCTATATCCCAAAATAGAATACAAGAAAGGGAAAAATTCTAAATGTCTTGAACTCTCCCCTTATAAGTGTGGCATAATACACACCCATAAAAAGGATGGTACTCGACACAACTTTATGGACACCCAATGACCCTGAACGTAGTCTCTGATACCAAAATTGTCATGGCCTAACCCCAGGGTAAGTTGTAATAGGCATCTCAGGTCCATTAAGGATCGAAAATCACTCTTATAGCATGTACAATCCAAACATAATCCAAATAATATCAAAGCAAAAGACAACTAGATAGTGAAGATAAAATAGTTAATGTAACTCAAGAATAAGCTCTAAGAGTTAAAAACACCGTCCAGCCCACAAATGTCAACAAAAGCCTCTAAACCAATCCAAATATCAAACTAGGTCGGGACATGCCCCCGAACATAGCCAAAAAGGAGCCCAAGATATAAAATAAAATTGATACGATTTTGATACTCATAAGGAAAGAAATAAAGTGTTTGACCTTTCCGGAGATGGAGGTCACCACTTCAACGCAGACCAACCGACGAACTAGAATCCACCTAACCCTGCACAGGGGTAAAAGAGGTGTCCTTGGACCCTACATTATGAAACAATATAGCATCTTAGGATAGTTAGCAGGGTGAGCACTAGCATGTAACTCTGGATAGGTATAAAATAATTCTATTTCAAAATCAAGCCAAAACTCAATGTACATGTTCACATACATGCACTCATACATATATATAAGAAGCAGAGATAGGGAATAAGGTTTAGCATGAGATTTAAAACCATAAACTTGGACTATGTATGACACGACCCGATCAGGGCCCTTATCGTAATGGGCATCCGAAGTCCAATTGGGACTGGAACCACCCCCGTTACCCAACCCAACTTCCAGCCGCCTGCCCTGAGTTGACTGAATTTCGAGCATATTACAAAATAATGTAATAGCTCACATGAAGACTTTAGGAAAGGATCATAACCGTGACTGACCCAACCGAGTCCAACTATCCTATACCAACCATCCAACTATACCAAACCAGACCAATACCAAAACAAGGGCCATAAACCAGGCCATAACCAAATAAGTTCCAAAACATGATATGATTAATCCCAAAATAAAAGAAGATGGAACAACCAACAATATCATCAATCGGTATAAACCCCAATAACAGTACTAATGCTATGGCTAACACCATTACTAACCCCACCCATTCCAACCCATTGTAGTACCATAAATCCTCTAACCAAAAGAGTCAAAATATCCAGTTGGGACATGCCCACAACCATAGCCAAAATGAGTATCTATAATAAATTAGAATATCTAAAAATATCCATAACATGAAATGGAGCCTTCTAAAAAAATAAAATCTCACCACTTCAATCCGACAATTTTTCTTGAGTCAATCACTAAGTAGGAGGAGTAGAACGACCGATCCTTCATAGTGTGGGTATACAGTTTCCCGAAGATGGGTCAATGAGTTATCGGTAGCATAAACTCAGGATAAGGATAAAATAATGCCATTTATAAAATCAAGTAAAAAACCATCCATATGCACACAAACCATACATATATATATACATATTGGGAAAAGGAACTGGGTTTAGCATGCCCTTAAAACCTTTACCTAGACTGTGTAGCTTTCCTATCCTAAATCACCCACGAGCTATATAAGTTCAGCTCCCCCAGCTGAAAGGGACCAGTGCGTAAAGCCGCACAACTAGGGAAGAAAACCTGGGATGAATAGTATATCCCAAAAATATAAAGTGTGACATTATGCACACAATCACCAAGAACAAACCTCACTTCGGCAAATATGAGTTTCCAGTTCAGTTTTGGTCCCCTCGGGACCTCCACCTTCCAAAGCTTTGCTACACACCTCACCATTATTGCCCAATTAAAATTATTACCAAGAAACAACCAATCCATTTACCATTTATTAACAAGGACATTATTAGTGGTATCGTAATACCGACTATACTTGTAAGTTTTGTCCATAGCCAACCATATATAGGTTTAAGGGATTCCATGTACCCTTCATGATTTCAAAATAACCAAAACCATGTCTACCAAGGCCTTTCCAATACATTTAAAACCATTTAAACCATTTAAGGTTTCATTACCAAGCTTAAACCATGCATAAGTTCCATTGGAAAACCAATATTATAATGAAAACATTGTTAAAGGCATTTTATCAAACACATTGGGGGCATAGTATTTCCAAAACCAATGTCCATTACCAAAGAACCATTCCTAAGCCTTAACCCATAGACCCAACACTTTCCAGTGTATGAATCATCCTACCCAAGTCGTATCGACAGCAGATGATCTATACTCTTCGCCCATATCCATGGCAAGATAGAATCACAAAGGTTTGAACACTAACCACCATAAGAGTCCTGGGTACTACTCATACCCTAGCTTACGGATACAGTGAGCCACTCGTGCTCAGATCCAACCTAGGTTACCAAGTCTAAGGTTAAGTAAAGAAACCAAATGATACATATCCGACCATACGACTTATACCATACAAGTTATACTCATTCCAGTGACCAAAATTTATCCCACCAACCAATACTTATCAGCATATGATTAGACCATACCATTCGTACCCAACATATGGCTCATACCCATGAGTCGTATTGGGTCAAGAGAATAGAAGTCCAGGAAATTTTCTAAGGTCTAGAAACTAGGGTGTTTTAGTCTCCCCCACTAGGAATCTTCATCCCCGAATGACGGACAAGGTAGTGGTAACCACACGCACGAGTTATTTACATTATCAAATATATTTCTAATCTTTAACAAAGTTTGAAAACAAAGAGGAAAATATATTAATCTTTCCTTTAACTAACTCAAAAAATAAAGATGTTTTGAAGACATATACTTTCCACAGAAATCCCAAAATTAGAAAACAGATGTGGATACTTGGACTTTATGTCCTTTCCCGCTTCCCATGTAACTTCTTCGACCTTATGGTTCCGCCATAGAACCTTAACCAAATTCATATCCTTAGTCTATAACAAACAAACCTTCCTATCTAATATCTCAATCAAGACCTCTTTGTAAGACAGAGAGTCTGAGATACCCAACCCCTTCAAAGGAATAATCGAAGAAGGATCACCAAGACACTTCTTCAACAGAAGACATGAATTACCAGATGAATAAAGTTTAAACTAGAAGGCAACTCTAATTTGTAAGAAATATTTACAACCCTCTGTAAAATGACATAAGGACCAATGTACTGGGGATTGAGTTTCCCATTTTTGCTAAACTGCATTACTCACTTCATAGGAGATACCTTGAGGAATAACTTATCTCTAACCTCACACTCTAAGTCTCTACACCTAACATTCGTATAGGACTTTTGGTAACTTTGGGCATCCTTAAGCCTATCCCAAATCATCCTCACTTTTTCTATAGCTTGATAGACCAAATCCAAACTAAACATATCCGCCTCACCAAGCTCAAACCAACTAATACGAGATCTACATATCCTACCATACAATGCCTTAAAAAGAGCCATACCAATACTAGAATGATAGATATTTTTGTAAGCAAACTCAACCAAAGGTAGATGCTCAACCCAATAACCACCATAATCAATCACATAAGCCCGAAGCATATCCTCTAATGTCTGAATAGTTATTTTTGCTTGCCAATTTGTCTAAGGATAAAAAATAGTACTCAGATTCACCTTAGTACCCAATACCTTCTGAAAAGACCACTAGAAATGGGATGAGAACTGTGTACCACGATTAGAGATAATCAAGCTAGGTACTCCATGCAGCTTCACAATCTCCTAAAGATATAACTTAGTATAATCCTTTACTGAGAAGGTAGTCCTCACTGGCAAAAAGTGAGAAGACTTTGTCATTCTATCCATGATGACCTAAATCAAATAATATTAATTCCAAGACCGAGAAAGACCGGTAAAAAAATCCATATTGATTACCTCCCATTTCTATTTGGGCTAAGCAATCTCTTAATACAACCCACTAGGTCTCAAGTGGTCAACTTTAACTTACTAACATACCAAGAACTTGGCTACAAAATAAGTCACATCCCTCACCATACAATTCCACCAGTATATCTCCTTGAGATCATGATATATCTTTGTGGAACTGGGAAGAACAATATAGTGTGAATCATGTACCTCAACCAAAATTATTTGTCACAAATCGTCGACATTAGGAACACACAACCTTCCTTGGTACCGTAACATACTATCACCACTGATCTCAAATACCATTACCTTTTGCCCACCAATATCACCCTTTTTTTCATCAAGACAGGATCCAACACTTTTTTTCCTTGATCTCTACACCAAGAAATGATCAAATTACTTATTGTACCATTACACCCCATCTTTGGAGTCTAAGAGGCAAACTCCAAGATTAGCCGAGCAATGAATATACATCAATAACTCCTGCTTTCCTTTCTCCAAATGAGCCAACCTCCTCATGGATAACCTACTAAGAGCATCAACAACTATGTTAGCCTCACCTGGATGATAGTGAAGACTCATATCATAGTTCTTGAGAAGCTCAAACCATTTTCTCTACTTGAGATTGAGCTCCTTCTGAGTGAACACATACTGTAGACTCTTATAATAAAAAAAGATGACCACGTGTACACCATACAAAAATGCCACCATATTTTCAAGGCAAACACAACTGCCAATAGATCTAAATTATGAGTAGGATAGTTTCTCTCATGTACCTTTAAATGCTTGGAAGCATAGGCACTCACTTTCCCATGCTGCATTAAGACACAACCAAGATCTACCCAAGATGCATCATTATAGAGCACAAACCCAACATTGCCTTCTGACAAAGTTAGAATTAGAGCTAAAGCTAGCTTATCTTTCAACTTCTCAAAATTCCTCTCATAAGAATTCAACCAAGAAAACTTAAAATTTTTCTAAGTCAACTTAGTCAAATGAGCAGCTATCATCGAAAAGATTTCCATAAACCACTGGTACTACCTAGCAAAACCCAAGAAGCTCTGCATGTCGATTGAAGTTGTGGGTCTATTCCACCTCTTAACCACAATCACCTTTTACGAATCCACCATGATCCCCTCGCTAAAAATAATATGATCAAGAAAATTCATGGTGTTCAACTAAAACTCACACTTAGAGAACTTGGAATATAACTGATGTTTCTTCAAGGTCTGTAATACCACACGGAGGTGATTAACATGATTCACCTTACTTTTGGAATAAACCAAAATATCATCAATAAACATAATGATGAAGAGATCTAAGATCTACCTGAAAACCCTATTCATTAAGTTCATAAATGCTACTGGGCCATTTGTCAATCCGAATGACATCACCAAGAACTCAAGTACCCATACCGAGTACAAGAAGCCATATTGGGGATATCCACCTCCCTAATCTTTAGCTGATAATACCCAGACTGAAGATCTATCTTAGAAAAGAACTTGGCACCTTACAATTGATCAAATAAGTCATCTATCCTTGGAAAATGATACTTCTTCTGAACCCTTACCTTATTCAACTGCCGATTGTCAATGCACATTGGAATGGAACCATATTTATTATGCACAAACAAAACTGGTGCACCCCACAGAGATACACTCGAATGAATAAACCCCTTATCATGAAAATCCTTAAGTTGCTCTTTGAGTTCCCTAAGCTCAGCCAGAGTCATTCTATAAGGAGGAATAGATATTGGATGAGTGTTCGGAACCCAGTCAATATCAAACTCTATTTCCCTATCCAAAGGAACACTGGGAAGATTGTAATACCCCAGGAAATTTTTCATTGAAATTTGTGCGTAAACGTGTTGGGTTCTATCTTCTAGAATAAATTATATATTTTTCATGTGGAATGTCCTAGATTATGACCCACCATTGCGTAGAGTATCAAATAAGCTTTCCAACTATATGTGGATCATCCAAAACGAACACCCAAGCGATGAGTTATGAACATTCCGATCGAACCATGAATAGTAGTGAACAGTAAAACGTGCAGGAAAAAGTACTGAGGCTTGGCGTATTTTTTCTCCAAATTTAAACGATCATAACTTCTTATACATAATGATATGGGTGATCTAATATATATCAATGGAATGTTTTGTGAGTCCTATTTCCAATGAAATTAGTTTCATCCAATTTGTCTATCAGAGCAAAAAGTTATGGTCGATCTACTTTAGCCTATCAAAAGTGAATTTTTAGGTCAACTTCAAATGATCATAACTCCTTGTAAATAATGATCTGGGTGAGACACTATATATCAACAGAAATATATGAGAGTCATCTTTTTAATGAAATTGGTTTCATCCAATTTGGATCTTGGAGTAAAACGTTATGACTGATCTACTTCAGACTATTAAAACAGTTCACCAAAGGACAAATTCGAGAATTATTTTATTTTTAGGGGCATTTTGGTAATTATCCCTCACCCAAAATTCATCCAAACCCTTTATTAAAGCCTATTAAAAGCATTTTATGCCATATTTCATCAAATTCCCTTAAAAAGAAAACCCTAAGCTCCTACATCCAACTTCAAGAACCTCCAATGTTCACCATTAATTCTATAAATTAATTCAAGATTCCAAGTATCTAGTTCAAGAACTCCAAGAACCATCATTCAAAGGCACGATTAACATCTCAAAAATGAGTATCGATCTAAAGTTCATCTTTCAAGGTATGTGGGTTTTTCAATAAGAACTCTCCTTCGTTCTTGTGCCCAAAAGTAATTTTCTTTACAAAGGCATGATTTTTATTTGATTTTTACGAATTTAAAGCATGAACCCATATCTTAATGATTATTATGAAATCTTGATGTTTATGATTTTGAAAGATGAATTTACATGTGTAGAGATATAAAGCATGAAACTTGAATGATATTTATCATGATTTTGATATTTGGGTCGTGAATCCCCATTGAAAATTGTATTTTTTGAGAAAGTGTGTATTATAAGCACGTTGATGTTGAATATTTGAGATATTTTGAATGATTTGACCTTTTGGTTTTAATGGAGTTGTTTTGAACTCGAGTGTGAAAGAAATCCACAACGTAGTTGATTTGATAGATGGGAAGCATGACGGCTCCCAATGTATATTTATTTATTACTAAAATTGTTTTGTTGTGGATTGTCTTTGAAATGATCTGAGCTAAGTCTAGGAGAAATCTTTAGCACCGAGTGAGAGGTATAAAGCAACCTTAGTTTCCTAGAACTACGTGCCCCCATAGGAGTGAGCCTAAGGCTGAGTTATATAGTGATCACTAGTTTGTGTGTATTTGATATCGATAGTACTCCGATGGTAAGGATAGGATGGCTCTCCTTAATGTAGATTATACGTTTGACTCCATGTAGCTCACATAGTTTATGTCGGTTATAGGATCTCCTAGTGTGTGTGTGTTTCCTTGTGTCTATGGTGAATGGTGAAGTGATTTGAAAGTGGAATTGTGAAAGTTATTCTTTTGAAAGACTTAAATAAGATTTACATTATGAGAATTGATATTCTTGATGAACTGAAAGTGATTGACAAATTATATGATGACTCACATGTGTTATTGTACTTATTTCATCCTCTCATGATTATGATGATTTTCTTTGGGCTGTGTGAGTCTTTCATACATCTTGCATATTTCTTATAAATATTTATGATGATGATATTTATACAACTGCATACACCCCCATATACTCGGTTTCTTTCCATGGTACTGACCCATATCTTCGGATGTGGGCTGTATTTTCTCAGAATGTAGGTTCAGGTGCTCAGTTCCAGGTTCGACAGTGATTCTTTAGGCACACTATTCTATATCCTCTGTTGTGGTAAGTCCTCATGTTTCGAGGATGTGATATTTGATGTTGGTTTCACAGAATTGTTTACATTTGATAACTGAGTATGAGTCAGTTGGGGCATGTCTCACTGGCTCACTGGTTTTATTAATTTTCTTAGAGGCTTGTTAGACTAGTATAGACATTGGGAGTTAACTAATAAGTCATATTTTGTTATCTTTCTAAAATTCTTTTATTCTTGGATGATGATTACTTTGTTGATATTTGATGGTTATTTATGAAAACCCTATATTTGTGTTGAACTGAATGAAAATGGCTCAAAGGGTTAGCTTTGGGCTACTCGTAGCCTTAAGCCCCGTGTGATGCTCCGGGACTTATTTTTTGGGGCGTTACAAACTTGGTATCAGAGCCTAAGGTTTTAAGGTGTCCTAGGGAGTCTGACAAGCTGTGTTAAGTAGAGTCTTGATCATCGGTGTGTAGTGCACCACATCTATGAGCAAGAGGCTACAAGACTTTTTAGGAAAAAGTGTGATTCTTTCTTTCAGAAGTCTATCGTGCTTAAAGTATCTCTCTCTACTATTGATTCGTGCTCTCCTCTTTCAGAAATATGCCTCCATGTCGAGCGAGAAGAAATAATAATGGTCATCAACCTCAAACCACTGACCCATTGAATGAAAACGTGTCTCATACTGAATTTTGGGCAGCCTTTCAGGCGCTGGCCCAAGCTATTACTGCAAATATTCTAGCCAACCCAGCCCCGAGTCCACAGCAGCAGGGAGGTGATGTATGTATCTGAGGAACATAGTGTGGAATTGACTACATATAGGTTGAAAGACCTTGCTTATGACTAGGTTGTTGCTTGGAGGAGAGGTAGAGGTGAGAAAGTTGTCCCTACAACTTAGCAAGAGTTCTAGGATGTATTTCTGGATAAGTTTTTTCCTTTGGAGATGACAGAGGCGAAGGTGGAAGAGTTTATGAACCTGCGACAGGGCTCTATGACTGTTAGGGAGTACTGTCTAAAGTTTAATCAGTTGACCAAGTATACTCCTGACTTAGTGGCTGATAATCGTGCTAGTATGAGTAAGTTTGTGACTGGAGTATCTAGTTATTTGGTTATGGAGTGTATGTCTACTATGGTGAATAGTGACATGAATCTTTCTAGGCTGATGACTCATGCCCAATAGATTAAGGCAAATAAGATTAAGGAGAAAGATAGAATGATAGGGAATAAGAGAGCTAGGTCTGAGCAGTACGGATAGGGTCAGACTAGATCTCAGGAAGGGAGTCGCCCTCAGTATCAGGATCGTTTGTCTATGCTAGCACCGTCATCTACTAGTTCTCCTGTTCTAAGAGGTAGGAAAGAGCAAGGTAGAAGGTCATATGCATCCAGGTCCTAAAACAGTGCTGGTAGTAAGCCAAATTATCCCTTGTGTCCTAAGTGTGGTAGGGCTCATTTGGGTGAGTGTTGGGGTGAGAAGAGGGGTTGTTTCCGGTGTAGTGACATGGGTCACAGAGTTAGAGATTGTCCATAGGATGGATAAGGGCATCGTGACTATCTCCCTCAGACCTAGACTCAGACTGTTAGTGCTCCAGTTCCAGTGACTCGCCCAGCCCCAACTCAGGGCGCCTCTTCTAGCAATACTGGAGGGCAGCGCTAGAATAGATTCTATGCTTTACTGTCTCGCCAGGAATAGGCGAACTCTCCTAATGTTGTTACTGGTATGCTTCGTATATTTCAGTTTGATGTGTATACTTTGTTGGATCCTGGATCCAGTTTCTCATATGTTACACCTTTGATTACTGTGAATTTTGAAATGAGTCCTGAGATTATTCTTGAGCCTATCCTAGTTTCTACCCTAGTGGGTGATTCGATTGTTGCCCAGAAAATGTATAAAAAGTGTCCTGTAACCGTTCTTCATAGAGTCTTGTTGGCTAATCTGATTGAGTTAGACATGGTAGATTTTTATGTGATTCTGGGTATGAACTGACAGTATTCTTCTTATGCCTCTATTGATTGTTGAACCCGAGTGGTCAAGTTTCAGTTTTTGGATGTATCCGTGTTTGAGTGGTCTTGGAATTCTGTGTCACCTAAGAGTCATTTTATCTCTTACCTCAAAGCTAGAAAGCTCATTTCCAAGGGGTGTATTTACCATTTGGTTAGATTCAAAGACACTAAGTCTGAGACTCTAACTCTTCAATTTGTTAATGTCGTCAATGAGTTTTCTGATGTCTTTTCAGATGATCTCCTAGGGATACCTCCTGATAGAGGATAGAGTTTGGGATTGATCTTTTTCCCGATACTTAACCCATTTCTATTTCTCCTTACCGTATGGGTCCTGCAGAACTTAAGGATTTGAAAGAGCAACTCAAAGATATACTAGATAAGGGTTTCATAAGGCCCAGTGTTTCTCCTTGGGGTTCTCCTGTATTGTTTGTGAGAAAGAAAGATGGATCTTTATGTATGTGCATTGATTACCGCCAACTGAATAAATTCACCGTAAAAAATAAGAACCCCTTTCCAAGAATAGATCATTTGTTTGACCAATTGCAAGGTGCAAGTTATTTCTCAAAGATAGACCTTCATTTTGGCTATCATCAACTCAAAGTTAGGGAGTGTGACATCCCCAAAACCACTTTTTGAACTCGTTATGGCAATTTTGAGTTTCTTGTTATGTCTTTCGGGTTAACTAATGCCCCAGAAGCTTTCATGGACTTCATGAATCGAGTGTTCAGACCATATCTGGATATGTTTGTCATAGTATTCATCGATGATATACTGGTGTACTCCCGTAGTGAGGATGAACATTCTGATCATCTTCGAACTTTTTTGTAAACCCTTAGAGATCACAAGTTGTTTGCCAAGTTTAGTAAATGTGAGTTTTAGCTAAGGTCAATTGCTTTTCTAGGTCATATCATTTCTTCTAAGGGTATTAGAGTTGATCCCCAAAAGACCGAAGCTGTTAGAAATTGGCTAGACCTATTTCTCTGACTGATATCCAAAGTTTCTTGGGTTTAGCTGGCTATTACCGCTATTTTGTTGAGGGTTTCTCCTCTATAACATCTCCTATGACTCAGTTGACCTAAAAGAAATTAAAGTTCTTGTGGTCCGAATCTTGTGAGAAGAGTTTTCAGGAGTTGAAGACTCCACTCACTTCAGCCCCTATTTTGACTTTGCCTGATAGTGTTGATGGTTTTATGGTGTATTGTGATGCTTTTAGAGTTGGGTTGGGTTGCGTATTAGTGCAGAAGGGTAAGGTGATAGCTTATGCTTCTAGACAATTGAAACTCTATTAGAAAAATTACCCCACCCATGACCTTGAGTTGGCTGCTGTTGTGTTTGCTTTGAAAATCTGGAGACACTATTTGTATGGTGTCCATGTTGATGTTTTCACTGATCATATGAGTCTGCAGTATGTGTTTACCCAGAGAGAATTGAATCTTAGGTAGAGACGATGGTTAGAATTGTTAAAGGACTATGATATGAGTGTGCTGTACCATCCGAGAAAGGCCAATATTATGGCGGATGCCCTAAGTAGAGTGTCCATGGGTAGTGTTTCGCATGTGGTAGAAGGTAAGAAAGAGTTGGCTCGTGATGTACATCGTTTGGCTAGATTAGGGTTTAGGTTGTTTGACTTTGCCGAAGGTAGTATAGGGGTTTAGAGTAGTTCTGAATTCTCCTTGGTTTCGAAAGTGAAGGAAAAGCAATACTTAGATGCTAGTTTGGTCAGACTGAAGGAGTCAGTCAAGGACTAAAAAGTAGAGGTTTTCTCCCAAGGGGGAGATGGTGTGTTGAGATTGCAGGGTAGATTGTGTGTCCTGAATGTTGATGATTTGAGATAGAGGATTATGGCTGAAGCGCCCGGGGTGCGATATTCTATTCATCCTGGTGCCACCAAGATATACCGAGACTTGTGGGAAATCTATTGGTGGAGTTGCATGAATAAAGATATAGCAGCATTTGTCGCTATGTATGCAACATGCCAACAGGTTAAGGTTGAACACCAAAGACCTAGTGGTATGATGCAAAAGTTTAGTATTCCCACCTGGAAGTGGGAAGACATAAATATGGACTTCGTGATTGGTTTACCTCTTTCCCGACACCATCGTGATTCTATTTGGGTTGTGGTTGATAGGTTTACTAAGTCTGCTTATTTCTTGCCTGTTCATACTTCATATACTCCTGAGGATTACGCTAGATTGTATATCTGAGAGCTAGTCAGACTACATGGAGTTCCCTTGTCTATCATTTTGGATAGGGGTACTCAGTTCACTTCACAATTTTGGAAAGATTTTCAGAAGGGTCTTGGTACTCAAGTGCTTTTGAGTTCTGCTTTTCATCCACAGACCGATGGTTAGGTTGAGCGGACCATTCAGACCTTAGAGGATATGTTGAGAGCTTGTGCACTTGACTTTAAGGAAAGTTGGGATGATCACTTACCGTTGAAAGAGTTTGCTTACAATAACAGTTTCCACTCTAGTATTTGTATGGCTCTATTTGAAACCTTATATGGGAGGAAGTGTGGACCACCAATAGGTTGGTTCGAGGTGGGTGAAGCAGCTATGAGTAGTCTTGATTCGGTATTTGAGGCTATGGAAAAAGTTAAGTTGATTAGGGAAAGGTTGGAAACTGCGCATAGTCGTCAGAAGTCATATGCAGATGTTAGAAGGAGAGACCATGAGTTTGAAGTAGGTGACCTAGTGTATCTAAAAATTTCACCCATGAGGGGGGGTGAAGAGATTTAGAAAGAAGGGGAAGCTTAGTCCCCGTTATGTTGGTCCTTACATAATTCTTAGCCGTGTTGGTAAGGTAGCTTATGAGGTCGAGTTTCCTTCTGAGTTGTCCTCTATTCATCCAATATTCCATGTCTCCATGCTTAGAAAGCATATTAGCGATGCTGTGGTAGTGGATTCCTCTGTGAGTGCTGACATACAAGAAGATATTTCTTTTGATGAGATTCCTATTGAGATTCTTGATTTCAGTGTCCGAAGACTAAGGAACAAAAAAGTTCCCTTGGTCAAGGTGTTATGGCGAAACCAATCTGTTAAGGGTGCAACTTGGGAAGCTGAGGCGGATATGCAATCCAAGTACCTGCACCTATTTTTCGCGAACTCTGATAAAGACGAAGGTACCGTTCTCTCCAAAATCATGCACTTTTGATAAAAGTTGCAGCAGTTCAGCTGTCATTTATTATGTGTTCAGCTGTAGTTTCTTGAATTTATGCATTCTATGTTGCATTCGGAGTGAGAAACAATGTGGTAATGAGTCTAACAAATGGTTTAAGTTGTATGCTCTATTCCCTATCTAATCTTGGCATGTATAGCGTCATTCGAGGAGGAATGTTTTCAAGGGGGTGATGTAATACCCCGGGAAATTTTTTGTTGAAATGTTGTCCGTAAATGTGTTGGGTTCTATCTTCTAGAATGAATTATAAATTTTTCGTGAGGAATGTCTTAGATTATGACCTACCATTGCGTAGATTATCGAATAAGCTTTCCAAGGATATGTGGATCATCCAAGATGGACACCCGAGCGACGAGTTATGAACATTCCGATCGAACATGAATAGTAGTGAACAGTAAAACATGCAGGAAAAAGTACTGAGGCCTGGCGTATTTTTACTCCAACTTTAAACAATCATAAATCCTTGTACATAATGATCTAAGTAATCAACTATGTGAGTACTCTTTCCAATGAAATTGGTTTCATCCAATTTTTCTATCGGAGCAAAACGTTATGGTCAATCTACTTCAGCCTATCAAAAGCGAATTTTTGGGTCAACTTCAAACGATCATAACTCCTCGTACACAATGATATGGGTGAGATACTATATACCAATGGAAATATATGAGAGTCATCTTTTCAATGAAATTGGTTTCATCAAATTTGGATATCGGAGTTAAACTTTATGGTTGATCTACTTCAGACTATCAAAACAGTCCACCAAAGGACAGATTCGAGAATTATTTGATTTTTAGGGGCGTTTTGGTCATTCCCCCTCACCCAAAATCTGTTCAAACCCCATATTAAAGCATATTAGAAGCTTTATATGTTATATTTCAGCAAATTCCCTCAAAAAGAAAACCCTAAGCTCCTACATCCAACTTCAAGAACCTCCAAAGTTCACCATTAATTCTGCAAATTTATTCAAGATTCCAAGTTCCTAGTTCAAGAACTCCAAGAACCATCATTCAAAGGCACGATTAACATCTCAAAAATGAGTATCGATCTAAAGTTAATCATTCAAGGTATGTGGTGTTTTTCAACAAGAACTCTCTTTCGTTCTTGTGCCCAAAAGTAATTTTCTTTACAAAGGCATGATTTTTATTTGATTTTTACGAATTTGAAGTATGAACCCATATCTTATGATGATTATTATGAAATCTTGATATTTATGATTTTGAAAGATGAATTTACATGTGTGGAGATATAAAGCAAGAGTCTTGAGCGATATTTATCATGATTTTGATATTTAGGTCGTGAATCCCCATTGGAAATTGTGTTTTTTTTTTGAGAAAGTGTGTGTTATAAGCACGTTGATGTTGAATATTTGAGATATTTTGAATGATTTAACCTTTGGATTTTAATGGAGTTGTTTTGAACTCGAGTGTGAAGGAAATCCACAATGTGGTTGATTTTGATAAATGGGAAGCATGATGGTTCCCGATGTATATTTATATATTACTAAAATTGTTTTGTTGTGGATTGTCTTTGAAATGATCTGAGCTAAGTCTGGGAGAAATATTTAGCACCAAGTGGGAGGTATAAAGCAACCTTACATCCCTAGAACTACGTGCCCCAGTAGGAGTGACCCTGACGCTGATTTATATAGTGATCACTAGTTTGTGTATATTTGATATCGATAGTCCTAATCTGATGGCAAGGACAGGATGGCTCTCCCCAACGTGGGTTGTATGTTGGACTCCATGTAGTTGACATGGTTTATATCGGTTATAGGATCTCCCAGTGTGTGTGCGTTTCCTTGTGTCTATGGTGAATGGTGAAGTGATTTGAAAGTGGAATTGTGAAAGTTATTCTTTCGAAAGATTTAAATGATAGTTACATTATGAGAATTGATATTTTTGATGAATTGAAAGTGATTGACAAATTATATGATGACTCCATGTGTTATTGTACTTATTTCATCCTCTCATGATTATGATGATTTTCTTCGGGCTATGTGAGTCTTTCATACATCCTGCATATTTCTTATAAATATTTATGATGATGATGTTTATACAACTGCATACACCCCCATATACTCGGTTTCTTTCCATGGTACTGACCCACATCTTCGGATGTGGGCTGCATTTTTTCAGAATGTAGGTTCAGGTGCTCAGTTCCAGGTTCGATAGTGATTATTCGGGCACGCTGTTCTACATCCTCTGTTGTGGTGAGTCCTCATGTTCCGAGGACGTGATGTCTGATGTTGGTTTCAAGGAATCGTTTATATTTGATAACTGAGTATGAGTCAGTTGGGGCATGTCTCAATGGCTCGCTAGTTTTATTGATTTTCTTAGAGGCTTGTCAGACTAGTATAGATGTTGGGAGTTGACTAATAAGTCGTATTTTGTTATCTTTCTGAAATTCTTTTATTCTTGGATGATGACTACTCTGTTGATATTTGAGGGATATTTATGGGAACCCCGTTGATTTGTGTTGAACTGAATAAAAATGGCTCAAAGGGTTAGGTTGGGGCTACTCGTAGCCTCAAGCACCGTGTGACGCTCTGGGACCCATTTTCTGGGGCGTTACAAAGATTATCTGAAAAGACCTTAGGAAACTCATTTACTATCAGAATTGAATGAAAAGATGGACCCTTGAGTTAGAATCTTTAACCCGAACCATGTGATAAAGACAACCCCTCTGTGCTCTAGGATAAGAAATAAACCTCCCCCTAGGAGCTAGGAAACACCCTCCCACTCTACAAGCGGTTCACCAAGGAACCTAAATACAACCTTATGGGTCCTACAATCCAAGCACACGTAATAAAAGTATACCAATCCATCCCTAGAATAACATCAAAATCCACCATATCAAGTTCAAACAAATCCACCTAAGTCTCCCTACCACCAAAAGATACCTCACACTCCCTATAGACTCTTTTAACAATAACTGAGTCACCTACAACCTCTGAATCAAAACCAATACATACAAGAACAAATAAAAAAGTGTGAAAGAAATCCACAAAGTGGTTGATTTTGATAGATGGGAAGCATGATTGCTCCCGATGTATATTTATATATTACTGAAATTGTTTTGTTATGGATTGTATTTGAAATGATCTGAGCAAATTCTGGGAGAAATCTTTAGCACCGAGTAGGAGGTATAAAATGACCTTACTTCCCAAGAACTACGTTCCCCCATAGGAGTGAGCCTGAGGCTAATTTATATAGTGATCACTAGTTTGTATGGATTTGATATTGATAGTCCTACTCCGATGGCAAAGATAGGATGGCTCTCCACAATGTGGGTTGTACGTTGTACTCCATGTAGCTCACATGGTTTATGTCGGTTATAGGATCTCCCAGTGTGTGTGTTTCCTTGTGTCTATGGTGAATGGTGAAGTGATTTGAAAGTGGAATTGTGAAAGTTATTCTTTCAAAAGATTTAAATGATATTTACATTATGAGAATTGATATTCTTGATGAGCTGAAAGTAATTGACAAATTATATGATGACTCCATGTGTTATTGTACTTATTTCACCTCTCATGATTATGATGATTTTCTTCGGGCTATGTGATTCTTTTATACATCCTGCATATTTCTTATAAATATTTATGATGATGATGTTTATACAACTGCATACACCCCCATATACTTGGTTCCTTTCCATGGTACTAACCCACATCTTTGGATATGGGATGCATTTTCTCGGAATGTAGGTTCAGGTGCTCAGTTCCAAGTTCGACAGTGATTCTTCGGGCACACTGTTCTACATCCTCTGTTGTGGTGAGTCCTCATGTTCCGAGGACGTGATGTCTGATGTTGGTTTCACAGAATCATTTATATTTGATAACTGAGTATGAGTCAGTTGGGGCATGTCTCAATGACTCGCTGGTTTTATTGATTTTCTTAGAGGCTTGTCAGACTAGTATAGATGTTGGGAGTTGACTAATAAGTTGTATTTTGTTATCTTTCTGAAATTCTTTTATTCTTGGATGATGATTACTCTGTTGATATTTGAGGGATATTTATGGAAACCTCGTTGATTTGTGTTGAACTGAATAAAAATGGCTCAAAGGGTTAGCTTGGGGCTACTCGTAGCCTCAAGCACCGCGTGACGTTTTGGGACCCGTTTTCTAGGGCGTTACAAAGATTATCTGAAAAGACCTTAGGAAACTCATTTACTATCAGAATTGAATGAAAAGATGGACCTTTGAGTAAGAATCTTTAACCCGAACCAAGTGATAAAGACAACCTTTAGAGATTAACCTCTGAGCTCTAAGATAAGAAATAAACCTCCCCTAGGAACTAGGAAACACCTCCCACTCTACAATCGGTTCAACAGGAAACCTAAGGACAACCTTGTGGATCCTACAATCCCAGGACACGTAATAAGAGCATATCAATACATCCCTATAATAACATCAAAATCCACCATATCAAGTTCAAACAAATCAACCTAAGTCTCCCTAACACCAAAAGATACCACATACTCCCTATAGACTCTTTTAACAATAACCGCGTCACCAACCAGGGTAGAAATTAAAAAAGGGTCTGAAACAACCTTTGAATTAAAACCAATACATACAACCACAAATGAGGTCACATAGGAAAGAGTGGACCTTGGATCAAGCAGACAATACACGTCACACAAAAAGAGTTGTAACATACCAGTAATGACATCAGGCGATGCCTTGAATTCTATTGAGATGCCAAAGCATAAAACCTATTCTGACCAACACTAGAAACAGAAGCAATAACAAAAGTAGATGCGGAACCTTCGGGTGCAGGAGCAGAAGATGAAGCCTTCAGTACTTTATTTGTTGCCGTAGCAACCTTATTAACTAGACAATCCTTGAGCCGATGGCCAGCTTGGCCATACTTGAAGCATTTATCCCTCCCTTTATCGTAATAAACCCTATATAAGAATGACAACAGAACTAAAAATAAGGGCATAAAGAAACTGACTGGCCCCCACTCACTTGAGATTAGGCACCCTGTGCGCAAAAATTATCACCACCTTGATGACGCTTTAACTCGACTGCTTCAGGTAAGGAGCATTAGTAGTAGAGAAGGAACCAACCTCCCCCACCATTTTTTTCAGCCATTTACCTCCATCCCTACCACCTTGCGAATGAGTCCTCTCTGATCAGAAAACCTACTTCTCTTACCCTACCTATCTCCAAACTCTGCCTGTTTTCTCTTCTTATCCTTTACCTGCTGCATATGAATAGTCAACCTAGAAATATCCATATCTTTAATTAGCAAAGTAATCTTGTTTTCTAAGATCAAATCCCAATTCAAAATAGAAGAAAACTTTCTCATCTTTCTCTCATGTCATCCACCAAATCAAGAGCATACCTTGACAACTAATGAAACTTCAAGGCACATTCCTTGATAAATATTCTCCCTTACTTAAGATTCATAAACTCCTATATTTTTGCTTCCCTTAGATCTTGAGGAAAGAAATGATCTAGAAAAGCACCAGAGAAGGCATCCTATAAGGACATCTCCTCCACATCACCCCTATCCCTATCTCATTATTTGTACCATTGGTACACAACATCCTTAAGCCGATAAGCTACAAAGTTTACACCTTCCATATTAGTGACCTGCATTACCCTGAATACCTTCTCCATTTCATCAGAGAAATCCTAAGGATTCCCTTCCACCTTACCACCAGTAAAAGTAGGAGGATTCAGTTTCATAAACTGACTAACCCTTGTGGCTTCAGCAGACAACCCACCAGACGTATCTCACTTAGCCTAAGCAACAATTAATTTAGCAATAGTATGAATAAACTGTTAAAATTCTACATTAGTCACCTCATCCTGAGGAGGATTAGAAGCAATTAATGAAGCTCCAGAACAATCAGGGATAGGACCCTGAGATCAAAGATGAACTCCAGACGTGGGACGTACCCCATCAACATTGTCCTTAGATAGGACTGATGAGTTTACTTGTGTTCTAGATCGTCAAGGCATGATCTAAAAAGTGAACAACCAAGGATTAGAGAAGAATTTTGAGACTTAGACTCCAAGCTTGAAAATAGAATACCAAGAAAGTGAAACATTTCTAAATTTCTTGTAGCCTCTCTCTTATGAGTGTGGTGCGCTAAACACCCTTAAAAGAGACTCTATTAAACACTTCTTTATGGAGTCCCAATTGACCATGAACCTAAAGCTCTGATACTAGCTTAGTACAACCTGACTAGGGGCTTTGTCATAATGGGCATCCCAAGTTCAATTAGGATTGGGGACCACCACCGTTATGCAACCCAACCGTCATCCGCCTGCCCTGAGTTGGCTGAATTTTAAGCATATAACAAGATAGTGTAACAAATCACATGAAGAATCTGGGATAGGATCACAACCAAAACTAACCCAATCAAGTCCAACCACCCCATACCAACCATCCACCCATACCAAACTAGGCCAATACCAAAATAAGGGCCAAAAACCAAACTATAACCAAATAAGTTCCAAAACATGATATGATTAATCCCAAAATAAAAAAGAAGGGAACAATTAACAATATCATCAATCAGTATCATCCCCAATACCAATACCAATACTAAGGCTGACACTATTACCGACCCTGCCTATTCTAACCCATAGCAGTACCACAAAGCCTCTAACCAAAAGAGTAAGAATATTTGGTTGGGACATGCCTCCATCCATATCCAAAACTAATATCCATAAATAAATCAGAATGTTTAAAAATATCCATAACATGAAATAGAGCCTTCTGAAAAGAAGGAAGCTCACCACTTCAATCCAACAACTGTCCCCAAGGTAATCACTATTTAGAAGAAGTAGAATGGCCGATACTACATAGCGTGGCTATAAAGCCACCCGAAGATGTGTTAGCGAGTGATCGCTAGCATGAACTCAGGATAAATATAAAATAATGACATTTATAAAACCAAGTAAAATAATCCATATGCACACAAACCATATATATATACATGTCGGGAAATGGAGCCGAGTTTAGATTTCCATTTACCTGGGCTGTGTAGCTTTGCTGTCCTAAACAACTCATGAGCTATATGGGTTTATCTCCCCCTAATGAGAGGGCCCCAGTGCGTGAAACCACACGACTAGGGAACAAAATCTTGGATGAATATTATATCCCCCAAATATAAAATGTGACATCATGAACACGGTCACCAAGATCAAATCTCACATTGATAAATATGAGTTTCCAGTTTGGTCCCCTTGGGACCTCCACCTTCCATGACTTTTCTGCATAACTTGCTATTATAGCCCAATTAACATCATTACCAAGCAACCAACCAATCCATTACCATTTATTTACCAAGACCATTAGTAGTAGTATCGTCATATCATCTATACTTGCAAGTTTTGTCCATAGTCTACCATATATAGGTTTAAGGGATTCCATGTACCCTTTATGATTTCCAATTAACTAAAACCATGGACACCAAGGCCTTTCCAATCCATTTAAATTCATTTAAACCATTCATATGATTTAGGGCTCCATTACAAGTTTAAACCAAGCATAAGTTCCATTGGAAAATCAATATTATAATGAAAACATTATTAAAGGCATTTTATCAAACACATTGGGGGCATAGTATTTCCAAAACCAAAGCCCATTACCAAAGAACCATTCTTATGCAACCAATTATCCAAAACCCCTATTAATGCATATAAAAGTATAATTAAAATATGGGAAAACCATAACAAAACATTTATAACCAACCCCCCAAAATCATATTTGAAAATCCAAAGTCATACAACATTCAAATCCTAAAAACATTTTGTAAAACCATGCCTTTAGTTGCAACTAACAATGAGGGAAGAAAATATGCCTTAATTGACCAAGTAGATGGAGGGAAACCACCAACAAGATCCCAAATTTAGTCCTCTAGTTAAAACCCTAGGTTCCTTTCCCAAAAGCTTTTGAGATAATTATAGAGTGTTTAAGAATAGTTTCTAAGTGTCAATGAGTAGAATGATAGGGTAACTAACCTCCTAATAGGAATATAAGTCATGGGACCTTATTAGGATAAGTGGGGAAGTATCCAGAATACCCCCACTTAAATTGCACAAAATCCTATCATAGGGGTACGACTGACCCTCATAAGTCATACCCTTTGATACGAGTGGTACCCACCACTCGTATCCTAAGCCTTAACCCGTGGACCCAATACTGTCCAGTGTATGACTCATCCTACCCAAGTCATATCGACAGTATATGATTTGTACCCTTCACTCGTATTCCTGGAAAGATAGATTTATAGAAGGTTTGGACACTGATCTCCATATGAGTTGTGGGTATGACTCGTACCCTTATTTACAGCTCACGGTAAGCTATTCATACTCATATCTAACCTAGGTTACCAAGTCTAAGGTTAAGTGATGAAACCAAATAATCTGTATCCAACCATACGACTCATACCATATAGGTTATACCCATTTCAATGACCAAAATCCATCCCACATACCAATACTGGTCAGCATACGACTAGACCATACCATTTATACCCCAATATACAACTCATACCCATGAGTCGTATTGGGTCTAGAGACTAGAATTGTAGGAAATTTTCTAAGGTCCAGAAACCAGGATGTTTTAGTGTAGCTCTAACCATCCTAATAGCACCCATGAGCTATATGGGTTCAGCTCTCCCTACTGAAAGAGCTCCAGCATTTGTTAGCCGTACAAATTGGAGAAATCCAAGGAAGGGCCAGGGAATCCATGGCCCCAACCATTCTAAAAAATATATATAAGTGTGAACTATGTACAAAGACACCAAGTCCCTGCACCGATAAATGTTGTTTCTAGTATCGGTCCACCGAGACCTCCACCTTCTATAGTGAGCTACACACCCCCTTTTAAGCCTAATTTAAAATATTTACACATAACCCATCCATTTAACCAAGGATTCATCCATGATAAAATACAAGTTTAGGGAAGATATACATGCCTGATAATACCAGAAATTTAGAAAAGAAACTGAACTTTAAGCTCTAGATGACCATTATTTAGAAACCCTAGCTTTGTTCTTAACTTGGGAATTTAGAGAGAGGAGAGTGTTTATATTATGTTAATTGGTGAAAATAAGGCTAAGGGAAGGGTTTTAAGTCATTGAAATAGTGTAAAAAGGGGAAAATACCAAATTACCCTAAATGAAAAATGTGCAAAAGAATACCTCCCAGTTTCTATGGGTCGGGTAATGACTCATGGTCATTAGTTATGATTCATCACCATAACTTGTAGTCTGGGTGGTGACTCAGAGCCACCTTACCGGTTTGATCACGAGTCCCATCCTATGACTCATGACCTCACACTATGACTCATGGAATCTAGTCATTACCAAGATAAAAACCTTGGGCTATCTTACTTTAAGGTCATGATACCCTCACCATGACTCATGGAATTACCTTACGACTCATATGGTCCCAGTTGTGACCATGATAGAAACTTAGGGAAACTTTACTGGTTAGACCATGATCAACTCTATATGACTCGTGATGAGTCTTCACAACTCATTAACTGAGTCATACCCATAGTAGTAAGCATGATTACTGATAAAAATTATAAGTCCAAAACCTGGGGTATTACAGCAATAGTAAGGTACCATTCACCTAAACAATATACATTCCCTATTTTTGTGGTTTTTACTATTTTAGGATATTGAGGCCTCGAGAAAGATAATTTAAGAAGGGGTTTTCACCAATATTGCTGGATAATATCTAAACTCTCATTTTCATAATTTTCTATTGACTCTATCGTTAAAGTATCTTTAATAAGTTGTTTTCAAAACTTGTATTTTGGGGTTTTGTTCGGTAAAGTATAAAATTGGTTTTATTTAATTTAAATTCCAATTTCAAATTATTTTCATATGAGTTTTTAGATTTAGACTCCTCTTGACTTAGAAAACATGATTCTTAAATTAAATTTCAAAATGTCCCTCTCTGATTTTAAGCTAATTATTTAAACTATTTTTAGATCCAAATAAATATAATCAATATAGGTATAATTTGTTCTCTTTTAACATATGTATTACATTTTAGATAGGTTTAGTTCATTTTTAGATTGTTCATGAAGAAAAGGCTCCGCATTGAAGGGTCTAGGCTTGGATTTTGACTTTTTGAGGTAGGTTATGGCTTATTTGTTAATAAACTAGGCTGGGTAGTTTATCATTCTTTCAAAGCATGCTATGGGTTAGGGAATTAGACACAAGAATTGTATTTTGAGGTTATTATTATTATCATGTCACTCGTGAGGGAGCCTATATGCATATTGTTGTTAACTTGAGAGATTATATATTTTGTGTTATCCATGTGGGGGGATTTTTTTAATATTATAAGACTTATTTTGTGCATTATTGTAATGAACCTCTAAGTCATTTTTTGCATTTTTTCTCATTTTCACCATTAGTCATTTATTACTTGCTCGAGCTGACAGTTTGATTAACGGGTAGTTCATTTGTTTTTTAGAGCCAATTCCCTTTTTTGAAGTCTTTGATAGTTAAAATTGCTATCGGGCAAAAATTTAAACAACTTTGTAGCCAATTCTAACAATTGTAACATCTCCTAAATATTTATTTTAGGCTGGGTGGACCGTCGATCTGGGTCCCAAGGATCCCAGACTTATTTTGGGCTATTGGCCAAAAGTTAAGAAAAATGACACGTGGGTGTGGGATCCACTTTTCATTGAACAATCTCAAATAGAAATTTTGCACTATTGAGTCCATAATGTTAAATTTGATAGGGTACATGGTTTATTTTTGTATACGGGATTTCAGATGAATCTTGAGGGATTGATGGAGACTCAAAACAATTTTGAGCTTTCAGCTAGTGCACCCAGTTGGTGCATTCACTTAAGTGCCCTTTGGGTTGCTTAAGTGGAGGATTGCTAAAATTCCTAGCCAACTGCTTAAGCAGTCAGGAGGGCCCAGCTAAGCTTCTCTTAAGCCGACTCCTCATTGCTTAAGTGATGGACGCTTAGGTAGCATGAAAACCACCTAAGTGGTATATGTGCAAGTAGCCAAATATTGCTAAAGAGACACTAGGTATCTTAATCAGTCATCGCTTAAGTGGCCCAGTGTCTGCTCCACTTAAGTGACGCCTGGGCACTAGTACCATATAAATACCCTATTTAGCAATATCTCCCATTTTGATCCATTTTCAGGAGTATAGAACCCTAAAAAATATGAATACTAGGTAGAATCATTTGAGGGTGATTTTGGAGCATTTGTAAACTTAAATTATATATTTATTCTCTAAACTCTTGGTCAACTTTCATTAGTTTTATGATTAAATCCTTCATATTTTTCCAACATCCCTAAAATATTGATGGATTTTTTGTAGCACCATTTGATCTCAAAATTTACCCTTTCTTGAGAGTAAGTGTTCCTTAAGTGTAGAAGGACGTACTGTTGGTTTCAAAAGTACAATTCTACAAGCAACCCCTACATGAGATTTTTATGTGATTTTGGGGCCGAAGCACAAAAGTGAAATATAGATATCATTGTTCTTATTTTAAGTAGATTATGATTTTGATAGTGTGGTATCTTTCAAAAACATCTTAGAAAGAGATCGATTTAGAAGATTCTTTAGCCTTTTATTTGACATCTAGGTAGGCTAGGAATACCCTCTTCATAGATTGAGCTAATTTGTAGTATAATTATTATATTATGCTAGATATGAGGTGGGATTTAGGTATTGGATGTATAATTGATATGATTAGTATTATTTGATCTATTTAGCATATTAAGGAATCATAATTGAGGAGGAATTGACTTATTGTTCATGATTGAGGTAAAATTGCTATCTTAGAGCCAATTGTGGCTTATTTAACATCTAGAAGTGATTTAGATACCTTAGCATAGTCCAGAGTAGGATTTGCCTTGGAATGGATTTTGGGGATTAGAAATGGGCCTCCTTGGCCCATCTTAGGCCAAGATTCGTGTTAGATCTTATAAGCTTCTATACATATGTTATACCCTTTGAAATACTTATCTTATAGCTGGAGGAGTTTGCCTACATAATATTTATGTTAGTTTGGTATTTAAGAGTTGGTGTTAATTCCGAGCATAACTCGATGGTCATTAATATTGAGTTTTAGTTTAAGTCCATATATTGGTGATGACATTGATGACATGAGTTATGGTTTAAGTTTGGTAAATGATGCTAATATTGATGATGATATTGAGTTTTGGTTCGAGTCTGACATTGAGAGTTATTAATGATTTGATATAGTATAGATGGATACATGGTTATAGGTTGATATTCGATAAATTTATGGCTCTTTGATTATTTACTTTCCTTTGATTGCATCCTCTAGGCTTATGGAGGCCCACATTGAGTTATTTACTTTTCTGAACTTACTGGTTTATGAGGCAAGTATTATAGTATTAATTATTCTTTCTTTCATTTTATGCCTATTCCAGTTATTTATTTATAGTGTTGGAGCTTATTTCCAGGTTTGCCCTTTTACCTTGACTTAGCTTATTTATCTTGCATCTATATCATATTTATATCATGATTTATCTCAGTCAGTCAATAATGCCTACACAATATCCATGGTTTTGGTACTCATACTATACTTTTGTACCTCTTTGGTGTAGATCCGAGTACTAGTATCTACTGCTAATTTGACAATCATGCTAAGTTGATTTTGGAGATAGGGTGAGCTCTCAGAGTTAAAGTTTCCCCTTTTCCCTTCTATTATATATGAGTAGTCTTCCACATTTCGAGATGGATTTGTATTTGACTATTTTAGTACTTATGTTCCCTTTTGTAGTAGCTCTTGTACTGACACTACTAGTTCGTGGGATGATTATTGATGTTTTATATATCTTTTAGACTATCATTAATGTCTTATTATTACAAGTTTTTAATTATTTATATATTTTTTTTAGTCCTTTTCCCAACAAATTAGCCCATTGTTTATAGCTTTGGGCTATGGTTTGGCTTACCTACTGACCTGACAAAGTAGGTGCCTATGATTAACAAATCAGGCTGTGACAAATTGGTATCAGAGCCTAGGCTCACTAGTATGGTTGGTACAAGAGCAAATGTCTAGTAATATCCCGCAAATTAGAATGGTCACGTCTGTTTCTTATCTTCAAGAGGCCATAGAAAATTCTTAGGAGTTCTTCAATTCCTTTTTAATTATTTCATACTAAGAGTCTGAGTTGGTTTTTGAAGAATTCCTTTGGTTTCACTCTCTTATAAATGGCTAGGACACGTGCTATAACTACATTAGACTAAGATCCTGAGATGATCCTATTGCTATTCATGGATAACCTAGAGGCCGTGGATAGAGGTCATGGATAGCCTAGAGATATATCCCCAGCTAGGGTCCAGGATAGGGGACCTTTACTAAACCCTATTCCTGCTTCCAAGCAAGAGGTTCTTCTACCTCAGCTAGCGATGGCTCCATATGGGTTAATCTCTTCTTTAATGCTCAAGATGTATTGGTTCAACTTTTAGGATTGGTTCATATTGTACTTTCTAATGGTTCATAGTATATGAATTAGAGTGGTACTGAGGTTGGGGCACAAACTATAGCTATGACTCCCAGAGTTAAGGTCCCTCATACATAAGTGGCTGCTGAGTTGGTAGTTTCCTAACCTTCTATATCTGTTATGGAGAAGAATATGCTGGTGGATTATTGAAATTAGCTTCACCTAGGTTTTCTAGTACACCAATGAGGATACTTATGAGTTCTCTATTGCTTATGAGGATAGGCTCCATAATTTTGTCCTAGTTGAGACTCATGGGGTGGATTACACTACTTTTTAGTTGGACTTGGAAGATTGAAATTGGTGGAGAGGTCATCTTAATTCTAGGCCAGCTGGATATCGCCCATTGACATGGACTTAGTTCTCCGAAATCTTCTTGGAGAAGTATATGCATTGGAGTTGATGTGTCATAGTTTCATGTTACTTTCAGTGCTTAAAAGAAGAAAATTATGCAATTACTTAGGTATTTTTGATAGTTATGGTAGTTTTGTGTTGGTTTTGCAGGAAAATAGAGTTTGGAGTAGAGATGGAGTAAAAAGGATGAAAGAAAGAAAAATGGCTATCTATGGGCCGCAGGTAGTACCTACGAGCCTGTAGGTTAGGTCTGTAGGTTGAGCCTTAAAGTTTTGCAAGGTGAAAAAAGTTTTTTGATTCCTAAGAAGGCCAAAATACGAGGCATAGGTAATACCTATAGCCCCATAGGTACCCTTCATAGGTTGGGTTCTGAAAACCTGAAAGATACTCTAATTCCTACAAACCCACCTATGGCCTGTAGTCGGGTTGTAGGTTGGTGCCGAATCTATTTTACTACTTATTTTTTGATATATTTTCTAGGTTTTTTGATATATCTATAAATACCCATGGGATGTTTCATTAATAGTTTACACACTTTATACACGTATTACGTTGTTTTGAGTTTTGAGATACAATTTTAATCTTGGAATTCTTGTTCTTGGTTTTTTAGGGTTTGATATAAAGTTAAGATTTTGTTTCTCATTATTAATAATTGTGAGATCATTCATTTGTTTTCAATAATGAATTCTATGTATGTTCTTACAATTATGAGCAACTAAACCTCTTAACTAGGGTTAGAGGAACCTTGATGGATTAACGAAGTAGAGGAAGTGCAAAATTATTCTTGATTGGTGTTTTTTCATATATTGTGTTTTTCTTTGTATTTATTGATTTCTTGATGACTGTAGACACTAGGAACCAACCTATATTTAATACTAACTTGAGAGAGAGGTTGAGATTAGGAAAATGAGATCACAATAGTAATTTGAAGTTACCAACCTTTATCTTATTAACTTGAGATCAAGAGAAGATAGTTAATTAGGATCCAAAACAAGACTTATTAATGTGACATTTGATACCGAGAGAATATGAGTGAAAATCACCCAAACCAAGGTTGAGAGATGGTTTGATGATACATAACTTGTTAGATTCTGCATTCAAGTCACTGAGATAGTTTGATAGGCATGATAAGTCTGTGGAGTTAAGAAGTTAGGGAGAACACAATCCTAGTGACCGTCTCATAATGGTAACAACCCTATTTTCCAGCATTGTTACTGTTACTATTGTTTTTACAAAACCCTCAATTTACTTTCTACACTTTCTAGCTACATCAATAATCTTCTGATTGATTTTCGTCCTATTCCCTGTGGGTTCGACCCCAATCTTGTTGGGTTCTATATTTGGCAAGTGGCAACATTATATTTTTTAGGAGGTGCAATTTAGGTGACATCATTAATTTTAGGGATTATGTGAGGGATCAATCTTAAGGTTAGAGCAGGGCTCCATGATTGTTGTGGAGTATGAGGCTCAATTTTATTAGTTGGATAGCTATGCTACTTCTATTTTGACTACTGATACACCCAAATTACACCTCTCTTACGAGAGAGTAAGCGATCGCTGTCAAATATAGAACCCAACTAGGTTGGGTGTCAAATCCCACAGAGAATACTGTGTTCACTAAGTATTGTGATTGTTATTAGACTGTTGATCAAAGGTTCCTGAATAAGAGGGGTTTTGATTTATAAATTGTATTCTAAGTAATTGTAGTAGAGTTGTTCCAACTAATGATTCTTTCTACTAGTAATAATTCAATGATATTAAAAAACTAGAGTTATGGTTACCAAGATGTTTAAACAGTTAGGGTTGTGAATCACTTTTGATTTCCACTCAAAAACTTTAATTACAAGAGCAGCTGAATTCTATTGTTTACCCGTTAGTTTCTCAACCTTAACGGATAGTTTATCCTTTAACTCTATCAAATTTAAATAATATATTGATTATTCAACCATTTTCTCATGTAGGTTAATCCTTGTTAAGGCATTTTCCATTAATCTAAAGATATAGGTCTCTAGATTTTATGTAAACCCTTTCTTTTCCCAACAAACACTTTTCTGTTCGAAAAGTGATTGTTCTTGTGTTCACCTTTTAAGTTTGCAACCAAGTAAAGCCATTAAAGTAAAGAAGGGTTTATGCAACATCAATTACCTACAGAAACTCAATTGGAATCACAACCCATATCAACTGTTTACATCAAGGCTCCCATAAATCTATTTATAGGAGCTTAGGCACTCATCTCCATAGAAGAAAGAGGAAGAATACTTGTATTATTCATAAACAAATTCATAGTTCACTTACAAAGATTACCAAAATTAATTCTTGAATCTTCAATAGCAATGGAATGATTAGATCCACAAATGTAGTTTGATTCACAGATTTCTACGTTACATAGAGTTTCAAAGATGGAAAACTAAGATATAATGATCTCCAAGATTTAGGATCCCCTCCATAAAACCCTAACTGGGTATTTATATGATCCTATTCTTAGAAGAATTCTTGAATATTGAATTCTGGTTAAGCCTGATGGACAATTTGGCAGTTCATCGCAAGTCTGACGATCTGCCACTTGATCCGTCGCTGAGGTTTTGAAATTCCTTCTTCATATTTTAGCCTGACGATCACTTTGGTAGCCCGTTGTATGGCCGACGGTCCGCTAATTTGCCCATCAGATCCTTTTTATGCCAAATTTTCAAGTTTCTTCTATGACTAACTCCTTTACCTAAAAACACTCAAACCCACTATTAAATACAACTTTAGTTTCTTGAAAACACATAATTTTCCCGAGAAAAAAATGCAAAATGTTCCATCAAAAGCCAAAATATCAACACCTTCAACTTAAGATAATTGCTTGTCCTCAAGAAACTCTGCACCAAATTACATATATGAACAATACAATGATAGCATTCAGCTTACTGAACCAATTTTCATACAACCATTCACTTGCCATCCTAATTATATGGCTCAACATATCAGAGTCCATAAACGACATTATTTCAAAATCAATACATATACATAAACATAGATACAAGAATCTACCGAGATCAGCTGAATGAAGTGTAACTCAGGTTTCCCTCACAGTTATGGAAATCCACCACTCAATATATTTTGTGGATACAAATCAGAACTCTCACACTCGTCAAAGAAGTTACAAACATAGTACACATACCCATAGGCTTGCCCTTATCATCCAATGCTCTCTTATAGTTGACTCGCTAAGATCAAGTATGTATTTTCTCAGTATTGTAATGAGGCTTCAGGGCTAGGTGAGGAAGGACTCAACACTAGGATTTAACTCTCTCTACCCTTAAGTTCTACCTGCTAAGGACATTTCTGAACTAGCTCACTCACCTTTATTTTATTTATTTACACTTCACCATAACAACCCCTTATATATATACACACACACACAAGCATCAGATACCCTCAACTTATGCTGATGCAATCAGTCAAGGTGCACAATGTCTTAAGTAGACCAAGGTCGGATGCTCAAAACCATGCTCTAAACCAACTTTTCCTTAGACAACTAACAGCTTGACAATAGCCACCCTCAACTTAGGTGTTTTGCCTAAGTTTAGGTTTACAATAACCACTATTGGGCCAGGGACAGAGCTAAGTGTTAACTTAAAGAAAGTCAACTCGAGTGATTGGTGATGAATAAAAGAAATTAACATAGGCTCAAAGAAGAGTTCAAAAGTGGAAAATTATTTTTGGTGGGGTTAATTATTTTGGCTAAGTGGACTAAAATCACAAGACGGCCTTCTATCATTTCTTATTTCATCAACTACAACACAACATCAATTGAACTAGGCTAGTTCTAAGTACTACACTAAGTAAGAACTAATACAAATACTCACATACATAGGCAACTAAGTCAAACTGATTCTACTATTCCTAAGATTTACATCACATGTCATGCATATTTTACAAGTTAATGCCAACTACAGATTCACTAACAGTTGATCACATATATTAGAAGACAAAAGTAAACAGTCATATGAACATAGTCATAGCTTGATACCAATATCATTCATCATCCATATTCACAACAATGTGCTAACAGAAATGACACTTTTATTTCATGGACCAACATTAACAATAGAATAAGATTTAAGAAAGTAAAAATGCAAGCCTAAAGGTAATCATAGAAAAGAAAAGAAAATACAAACATAAACATAATCCTAGACATGCCAATTCTCCTAGATAGTACATGGGAGGAAAAGAATATCAGCAACACAACCCCCCATGGTACAAGTACACCAACCCCATAGGAAAATGTATGCATTGTCCTCAAAGCATCAAATAAAAGTATAAAAAAGTGGGTATACTTGTATTACCTCTTATTCATATGAGGAATCTATAAAGTGCGGTGAGGCTCAAGCATCCTTACCTGGTGAAATGTTGACCCTCATGGTGGTGGGGATACTAAAACACTCTTCCTCTAAAATTGGAGGTACCATATCTCTGACTGGGTCTGAAGTTTTCCCCTTGAATGGGGCAAAACTGGTAGACACTCCAGCCACTTTGTCTTCTGCTCTCTTCCTTCTTTTCTCATATTCTCTCCTTGATCTTATGTTGGCTTTTCTCATATCATGCTTCTTTTATTACTTCGGTATCATGGCTTCCCTTCTTTTTCTCTTTTCAGCTTTCCTTTCAGCACGCTCATCTACCTGCTTTTTACCTTTATCTTTCACTGGTCTCCCCATCAGATCAACTATTCCTTTATTATCATCACTTATAACAAAGGTCGAGTCAACAAATGGCTGCTGGGACTACCTAACTTTCAACTCTGCTATGTTTGCCTTTGCTTGCTCAAATTCTGCCATGACCTTTGCAAGATCTAGGAGTGATAGTGCATTTAGACTTTTGTTGATGCGGAGTTCCATATTGTCCATCCTAATCTAAATTCTTTGGAATGAACGGATTGATTCAACTACAATTTCATCAATGAAAGGCTTGAATTCTGAAGACCTCTTATCTAACTATTTCTAAAACCTCTTCTGTAGCTTCACAGACTTGGCAAAATTTTCCTGCGTCAACCTATATTCTACATAATCTACTCTAATCATTAGTGGTGCAGGCCCAGACCCTACAGATATACTTGGTGGAACATACTCAGGAGGCATATATATGGTGACGGACAGTGGCATACCTGTCGGAATTTTTGATGTATCTGGAGCTGGTGCAGACTGAGTCTGGTAGGATGGAGGTTTGTTCACTCTCATTTCAAACTTTGAATCATACTTAGACTTCTCCAGATCCTGCCTATATATTTCTTTAACATCGTTATCGACCATACGAATTAGAAGCACACCTGCCCTCCTGCACAACTCCGTGATTAAACATGGGAATGGTAATGCACTTGCCACCTTATGGGATCTCACAAATAATTCATCAACAATAATCTAGCCAAAATCAATCTGCTACCTTAAGATTAGATTGGCCACTAGTACAACTCTGTGCTTATCTAAATTTGCATTACCTCCTGTGGGCATCAGCCTCAAATGAACAATAGACCACTAGAACCTAGCTTTAAAGATAAAAGAAGACTTCAAAATACACTCATATGGATTTGTTTCCCATGAGGGGTTACAATAATTATTTAGTAAACTGGCTACCGAAGGCCTCTAAGTAGATGCAGATCTCATTCTGTACTCAAGATCAAGCATACCAGGAGGAGATTTTTACTTGGGTCCAAATAGCATTCTATTGATTATTTGGGCTGAAATGTCAATGTTGACTCCTCGGACTGGGATCGACTCCCTATTTGACAAGTCTGCAACCTTTGACCCCTTTGAACAATCCTTCTCTGCCAAAACCATAAAATTAGACAAAAACTCCCTTACCCAATTTGGTTGATATGATCCGGGAGGCTTGCTCATCCATGCCAGTTTGTACTCATTTAAGCGATAGTCCAACTCAGGATATTCATACAATTCTGTGGTGATAATTTGATACTCCAAGCGAATGGCCTTTTGATCTCTCGATTTGATATTGGTACCAACCCTGTATAGAATTTATCCCTTACCCCCTTGAGTTGCCATCTGATTGTCTCTCTAACTTGAGGATCTTTGTACTTAATCACATTGACATCCTCAGGTTCAATGTCTATATCAATCGATTTAGTTTGCTCTTCCACATTAGTGGCCTCAGTTCCAGCTTCAACTGACTTGGGTTGAGAGGTAGTAACCCCTATCTCATTAGGGCTTAAGCTAGTACTGCTAGTGCTACTCTCACTCTCCTCTTCAGACTGGTAGAGTGTATGATTATCCCTTTCTTGTTGCCTTGTGTTGTTGGTGGGTACTTGCTCGCCTCTACCTCTTTAGGACCGACCCCCTCTTGCTATTGGAGTTTGCATGCCATGATGCCTGAAAAAGGAATAAGGACTCAGTTACAAAACAAAATCTATAAAAATAGTGAAGTAGTTAGATTGACAGTCATACTGACGGTGCGTCAATCATGCGATGGTCCATCGAGTAGTCTGTCAGGCCTTACCTAAAAACTCTTGATTTGTTAAAGCGTTGCGATGGTTGACCTGATGGTCCGTCAGGTTACTGACGATCTGCCCAATTGTCCTTCGCACCTTATCCAGTGAATGTTAGTTTGGGGTATTTGAGATGGTTCATCTGGAGGTCCATCAAAAGATCGACGGTCCATCAAAGATGCCGTCACAACCCTATTTTAGTTTTAGCTTTTCATTTCGACAATTGGTCAAACACTTAGTGCACAATATTGGTTTTTCAGTGCAAAATGCCACCAATTTTGCATTTAAGCACAACATTTCTATCTTTATGAATTTGAGTTACTTACACTTTACCTAATACAGTGCATATAAAAGTTCAAAACTCAGATAAATCAATAATTCAAAACAAATGAAGAGAACAAGTCAAAATTGTATTAATCAAACACATTCACTTCACGTGTTTGCCATTCAAAGAACGAAGAAAAGAGTTATGCTCATACCTTGATGTTGTATTACTTCACTCTTCTCTCTTGCTAATGTAGAAGTGAAATAACTTGTAAACACTTATTAATGACTGGTAACTTTTGTTTTAGTTAGAAGATGAGAATGAAAATATTGTTTAAATAGGAGAGAAAAATGAAGAGGGAAAGTTTCAGTGGAGTAACTGCTTTTAGATTCCCTGAATACAGAGGGAGTTAAACAGTTAGGAATTTAAAAATATGGTAACACATATATCCACTTGATTTTATCATTTAAAACACTTTTAGGTCGGTTTCTAGAGTATTAAATAGTATTTAAACATAACTTGACCCGACCCAAACCTAGGGTTTTGTTGATGGTTGGCTCGACGATCCATCAGGTTTGCGACGGTCTGTCAGGCTTACTACCATAGCTTACCAGAAACCAACATATGATTTAGCTTCCCGACAGTTGGACTGATGGTCCATCAATTAATTGAAGGTCCACCAATCCATCCGTCAGTTGATTCCAGTATCTTAATTTTTTGGCTTCAGGTTGACGGCCGATAGGATGGTCCACCATTTTTCGATGGTCCGCCAACTCGACCATCCAGTTTTATCCAGAATATTCAACTTTTTGACATAGCTTTGATGATTTGTGCGGCAGTCTGTCAAAATTTTGATGGTTCATCGATAGCTCCATCAACCTCCTTACAACTGTGAAACTCTCTTCTTTCAGTGTTTTTAGTCCTGCACACTCCATAAATACATCAAATTACACAAAAATAAAAAATAAACTTTATTATGATTACAAAAACACTTGGTGGGTTGCCTCTCACTACCATCTGATTTGATGTCACGACACAACGCAGTTATCTCAATTTCTCAGACTTCATCGAGATAGTTGGTACTATGCATTTTATCAAGTCCATTAGATCGGTATACAGCTTCAGTAATTGCCTATTCACTTTGAAGACACTTTCGTCTTCATTTGTAAGTTCGACTACTCTAGATGAGTAGACTTGATTAACTTGAAATAGGCTAGGCCATTTTGATTTTAACTTACCTAGGAACATTTTTAGTCTGGAGTTGAAGAAAACAACCCAATAACCTTTCTGAAAGTCATACTTTGCAACCTTCTGGTCATGATACTTCTTTATTTTCTCCTTGTAAATATCAACTCTTTCATACACACCAACATGGAACTCATCCATATCATTCAGCTGTCCCAATCTCAACTACGCTGTCTCATTCTAGTTCAAATTTAGCCTCCTAAGTTGCCACAACGCCATATGCTCCCATTCAATTGGTAAATGACATTCCTTTACATAAACTAGCCGGTACGGTGACATGCCGATTGGTGTCTTAAAATTTGTTCTGTATGCCCATAAGGCATTGCCAAGCTTTCTAGACCAGTCTTGTCTACTAGCATTCACTGTTTTAGCAAGTATGGCTTTGATATCTCTATTCAAAATCTCCACTTGTAGTCAGTTGCTACTTTGTGTTGCTTAACACCATACTTTTCTAAGGCAGCTCTAAACTCACAATTGCAATAGTGAGATCCACCGTTGCTTATAATGGTGTGTGGCACCCCAAATCGAGAGAAAATATTTTATTTAAGGAATGCAACTACTCTTTTCCCTTTGTTGTCTGCCAAAGCAACGACTTCAACATATTTTGATACATAACCAACAGAAACTAGAATGTATTTCATCCCATATGAGCTCACAAAGGGCCCCATGAAGTTGATTCCCAGATACTAAATAATTCTACCTCTATCATCTTTGTCAATGGTATTTCATGGCGCTTGGATATTGACCCCTGCCTCTGACATTGGTCACATCCCCACACAAATTCATAAGCATCTTTGAACAAAGTCAACCAATTATAGCCACTTTATAGCACCCTTCTAGTAGTACAGTCATCAGCATGGTGACCTCCAATCAAGGAAGCATGATATCCTTCCAATATACTTAACATATCTACTTTTGGACCATCCCAGAAATAATGTGTCACATCATGAAGAAATTTTTTTCTTTGATGAAAAGAAAGATTTTCCAGAATTATCTCACTAACCACATAGTTTGCAAAATCAGCATACTAAGGTATTTTCTCCATAACAACATCCAAGAATTCCTCATCTAGAAATGCATCATTGATCTCAATTTATTATTTAAATGCTTACTCACCTTCTACCCTAGACAGATGATCCGTAACTTGGTTTTCGCAATGCTTCGTATCTTTGACTTCAAAGTCAAATTCTTGAAGTAGCAAAACCCATCTAATTAACCTTGGTTTTGCATCCTTTTTTGCCATCAAATATCTAAAGGATGCGTGGTCAGTGTGGATCACCACCTTGGTTCCTAGCAAATAGGCCCGGAACTTCTCAAAAGCATAGACTACTACAAGAAGATCTTGTTCGGTGATGATGTATTTCTTTTGAGATCCATTCAGTTCTTTGCTGGCATAATAGATTGGATGAAACAAATTTTCCATTTATCCCAACATAGATCCAAGGGTAACACCGCTTGCATCGCATATGATCTCAAATGGTTTTGACCAATTCGGAGCATCAGCCAACTTCCATTTAAGGCATTTAAATGCCTTCAAGCAATCATCATAAAAGACGTACTTAGCTTTCTTCTATAAGAGTTTACAAAGTGGGTTTGCAATCTTTGAGAAGTTCTTTATAAACCTCCGATAGAAGCCAATATGACGAAGGAAACTACATATTCCTTTCATTGAGATGGGAGGTGGTAGCTTCTTAATAACCTCAAACTTAGCTCGATCGACCTCTATCCCCTTTGTTGAAATTTTATGTCCAAGAACAATGCCCTCTTTTACAATGAAGTGGCATTTCTCCCAATTAAGCACAAGGTTGAACTCCTCACACTGCTACAACGATCTACTAAGATTCACCAAACATAATTCAAATGAATCTCCTACCATAGAAAAATCATCCATAAACATCTCCAAGGTATCTTTAACCATATCTGAGAAAATAGACATCATGCACCGTTGGAAGGTAGCGGGTGTATTACACAGTCCAAACTTTATCTACTTGAATGCAAAAGTGCCATATGGGCATGTTAGTATCGTCTTCTCCTAATCGTTAGGAGCAATAGAAATTTTATTGTAACTAGAATAACCATCCAAGAAACAATAACACCCCCTTCCCGCCAACCGATCAAGCATTTGATCCATAAAAGGCATTGGGAAATGGTCCTTCGAAGTTCATGAGTTGAGTTTGTGTTAACCCATGCAAACCCTCCACCCAGTCATGGGCCTAAGTGGAATCAACTCATTCTTTTCATTTGCAACAACAGTCATGCCCTCTTTCTTGGGCACACATTGTAGTGGACTTACCCATTTACTGTTGGAAATAGGGTAAACACTCCTGCATCCAGCCACATAATAATTTATTTCTTAACCACCTCTTGCATCAGTGGATTAATACGGTGTTGGTGCTTAATGTTTGTAGTACAGTCTTCCTTAAAATGTATCTTATGAGTGCAGATGCTAGAGGGAATACCAATAATATCTTCAATCATCCAACCAATTGCTATTTTGTACCTCAAAAGCACAGAAATAAGTGCTTCCACCTGCTGCTCACCCAAATCAGTTGCAATAATCATGGGTAGTGTGTTTCCATTGCCCATAAACACATACCTTAAGTATCCTGGCAGCTCCTTCAACTCCAACACTGGTGGCTCTTCAATTGATAGCTTAGCCGGTGGTGTTGGTCATTTTTTTTAGATCAAGATCTAGCTTCTTAGGAGCACAAGAGTATGATCCCATTCCTGTCAAAGCACAAACAGTCTCCTCATACTCCTCAATGCCTTCACGATCAAAATTCCTCAACACTGCAGCTAAAGGCTCTACAAAAAATTTCTCCTCTATCGGAACCTCCTGCTCATCCTTATAATATACATCAACAATAGAGAACACACTCATTTCCTTATGTTGCTTCATAGATTGGCACACATCAAATCATAAGATTTCATCATTCACCCTGAATAAGAGCTCATTAGCTTACTAATCAATAAGCACGCTTCTTGTTGCGAGAAAAGGTCAACCCAAGATTATGGGCACCTAGAAGTACACCTCATAATCCAAAATAAAAAAATCCACAGGAAATATGAAGCTAGTCACCTTTACTAACACATCATACAAAATACCAGCAGGTCGCTTTACCGACCTATCTGCCATCACAAGTCACATATTTGTGGGTGTGGGATCTCCCAAACCCAAATTTTTATAAACAACTAGTGACATCAAATTTATTCTCGCTCCTATATCACATAAGGCCTTAGCAAAATCAAGAGACCTAATTGTATAAGGAATGGTGAATGCTCCTGGGTCTGCATTCTTCTACACCAAAGATCTTGTAGAAATAGCACTACAATGATGTAGATTATCCAATGGTTCATAGCTTACTACTCTTTTCTTCATCACAAGATCTTTCATAAATTTAGCATATCTTGAAATCTGCTCAAGTGCCTCCACCAAAGGTACATTCACTGTCAGCTTCTTCAACATTGCCATGAATTTACTAAACTTTGTATCGCTGGCCTTCTTCTTCAATCTATGAGGAAAGGAAGGTGGTGGTTTTGGTAGAGAAGTCACCACTGCATCCTTTTACTTGTCTTTCCCTTTTTCTATTCTATTAACCTGCTGATGATTAGAAGGAACATCAATGTTATCCTGCTTCTCAGACTCCATAGGATTACATTCTTTAAGCTCAATATCTTCTTTGATCACCTCTTCAATAATAGCCTTTCCCACAGAGGGGCCTGGTAATAACTTACCACTTCATGTGGTAATTTCCATGCAAAAGCCATTATTTTAAGGATTTTGGACTGTATTACTTGGCAAAGTTCCGATCTTTCTCTGATTTAATATTGCTGAGAGTTGGCTCATTTAATGCTCCAACTATTTGATAGAAGTAGAGTGTGAGTTTACCAACTGACTCATGGAAGACAAATCACTCTTTATAGTAGACACCCCAGAGTTTGTAGCCTCAAGTCCCTTTAATAATTTCTCCATCATGTCCTCTATTTACATCTTGCCAGAGCTAGTTGCAACATTATCTTTACTTCTAAAAGGTACATATATTCCAATCCTATAAGTCTTGCTCTTCTAATTTCCTTGATCCTTATCCTTGTAACTAGCCTTGTCGTAATATTTTTGACCTTGATTTCCTTGTCTATTGCCTTTAAAACCCCCTTGATTAGTTAGATAGTTCGCCTCTTCTTCTGAATCAGAGTCAGCTCTACCTTGGGATGCAACAACTTTCACCTTTTATGTTTTTTCAGATAATAGATGCTTAGAAAATTCATTTGTGTCTTCAAGTATGCGATATCCTGGTCATGTTCCTTCTCTTTATTATGTTGCTTTATATTTATACCTCCAGACACAATAGGGCTTGCTACCATAGAATCCCTGGTATGCCAAGCTCTACTCTATTTGGTCATCCGATTAAGCATCTCTAAAGCTTCTGGAAAGGTAAGATCAACAAAAAACCTTCACACAACATTATGTATGATTAGCTACTTAATATAGTTTTGAGCTCTATATAGAGTCTCCATCAAATAAATATCTTTCATATTATGATTCGGGCACTGCATCAGCTTCTTTTTAAATCTCTCCCAGGTCTCATGAAGAGCTTTAGTGGGAAGCTGCCAGAAGTTACTAATTTCATCTCTCAACTGTACCCTCCTAGAAAGTGGAAAACACCTTTCTAGGAAAGCTTCTTTCAACTACCTCCAGTTGGTGATAGAGTCGGGAGTCAGCCTATTGAGCCACAGTGTCGCCTCCCTAGATAGAAACAACAAAAACAAATGCAGGCGAATAACATTCTGACCCACTCCTGGGTTATCAAAAGACTTGTAAATGGTGACAAAGTTCACCAAGTGTATGTTTGGATCATCTATGGGAGGACCACCGAACAACCCCTTAAGATGAAGGAGTTGAATCATCGTACTGGTTATATTGAATTTCGCTCCAGGTGCTAAAAGTATAGGAATGATAGCTCCAGTTACACCTTCTCCATCCATTCCATCTTTGTCATCATTCAGATCAAACTAGACCAGTTATCGATCTTGCCTCAATCTAAAGGGATGATTCCTATTTACATTCTAATTCACTGGTGCATCTACATTCTCTACACACTGGTGACACTACTTGGGCATGTGGTATCTAAGGATGAGATTATGGTAGACTCAACAAAGATTGAGGCTATTCATGATTGTGTTAAGCCTACATCCCCGTCTAAAGTTTACTGCTTTATTGGTTTGGCCAATTCCTATAGGTGGTTCATCAGAGGTTTTGCTATTATTGCAGCACTAATGACCTGATTGACTTGGAAAGAGGTTTCTTTTTTATGGTCCAAGGAGTATGATTTGAGATTTAGAAAGCTCAAAGGATTTCTTACTTCAACACCTATATTGGCTCTTCCAATTGAGGGTGAGGGATTCATGGAATATTGTGATCCTTTTGGTGTTGTTTGGGTTATGTTTTGATGAAGTAGGGTTAAGTTATTGCTTATGCTTTGAGGCAACTAAAGTGAATGAGAATAATTGCTATGTGTATTTTTGATGATGAGTATCTAACTACGAAGGACCAGGTCCCTGGATGTGCAAAGTATAGTACAACTGGCATGCGTTGTCTGCACATTTTTGTTCGTTTGTGTAACAAACTTGCAAGTGCTATTTTGTACTGATTAGGACAGTTGGTCTAATGATGTTTTAGCCTTAATCATCACTCAGCTATAAAATGAAAGAGATTCCTATTCAATAAATAGTTTTTGTACAATTCTAAAGAGCGAAAAGAGGCAACAAAAACTTTATTTCAAGATTGCCCAAGCATTGCTTATGTTCTTATCTTTGTAGTATGCTTGATGAGTAAGTGAGTGTTCTTGAGTAAGTGATAATTTGTAAATAAACTACTCATGTTATAAGAGTAGTGTTTCTTTTGTTGAAAGAGGTGATTAGGTATAGTTTCCTAAGCTTTTGACTGCTTAGAGTTAATAAGTAGAGAGGCTCCTTTGTAGAGTTACCAAGATGAGATTATAGTAGAGTTGCTACTAGCGAAGGGAGTCTAGTGGTAGGCTGAACTCTGGAATGTAATTAGGAGGTTGATTAGAGTGGATTTCTTTGGTGCTTATGAGGGAAAGCTATGGTTTTTATCTTCCTAGGTTTCCACAAAAAAATCTTGTATTATTACTCTTCTTACACTCTCCTTAGTTCTCCTGCACTCTATTGTTTGATTGACTGTGATTGTCTTTGAGGGACTTGGTCCCTCACTGTGTGGTGCAACCCCCTAAGTTTCCAATAACAACTACCCTACTCATGATTTGGAGTTGTTGGTGGTAGTCTTCACACTTATGATTTGGAGACATTATCTTTATGGCGTGCAGTGTGAGATCTTCATGGACCATCATAGTCTTCAACATCTTATCACCCATAGAGAGCTTAATTCTATGTAGTGAAGATAGACAAAACTTCTTAAGGATTATGACATCTCTATTTTTATCATTCGAGCAAGGAAAATATGGTAGCAGATGAGTTAATTCAAAAGGTGGTGAGTGTGGGTAGCTTGGGTTATATCATAATTTCTCAGAGGTGGTTGGCACGTGATGTCTAGTCCTTATCCAACCTGGTGGTGCATCTAGATATTTCAAACCCTAGGAGGATTCTTACTAGTGTTGAGGCAAACTTTTTTCTATTTGAATAGATTCAGAGTCTCTAGTTTGAGAATATGAGACTTTAAATCATTCGTGATTAGGTGTTAAGTGGTAAGTCTAAGAGGGACACCAAAGATACTGAGGGTTTTTTGAGATTTGATAGCTGCATTTGTATTTTAAGGGTTGAGACTTGTCCAGTAGATTTTGCATGAGGCTCATAGATCTAGACATTCTATTTACCTGGGTTAACTAAGATATATAGAGATTTGAGGCAGCATTATTGGTGGAGTGGTATAAAAAGAGATATGGCAGACTTTATAGCTCGTTGACTATGTTGTCAATAGGTGAAGGCCGAGCATCAGAGACTTGGTGTCTTGATTTAGAGATTACCCATTCCTAAGTAGAAATGGGAGCGGATTACCATGGACTTTTATAGTGGATTGACTCGTACCTTCTATTTTTCTAATGGTATTTGTGTTATTATGGATGGATTGACCAAGCCAGCATATTTCATTCTTATTCAAGTGTCCCTTAGTTCTGAGAGGTTAGCTATTTTCTATGTTCGTGAGATATTCTATTTGTATTGTGTGCTTTGTCTATCATTATGTGCCTATGATTGACTATAAGTGACCTGGTCCCTCACTATGTGGTGCAACCCCAAAGGGTTCCAACAATTGGTATTAAAGCAAGGTCACTCTAAACGGTTCACACCTAGAGTGTCTTGGTTAGCATGGCTTCTTCACCTAACTCCAAAGGGTTCCAACAATTGGTATTATCTATTATCTATGTTCATGAGATATTTTATTTGCATTGTGTGCCTATATCTATCCTTTCATACTGGGGTTCGACGTACACTTCTAGCTTTTTGGAGAGCTTTTTAAGAGGATTTGGGTAGTCAAGTGAATCTAAGTACAACCTTCCATCCTTAGATCGATGGATAGTTAGAGTATCTTCTGTAGTTCCTCGAGGATATACTTCAAGCATGTGTTATGGATTTTGGAGGTTAGTGGGATCAACCCTTAGATTTGGAAGAGTTTTCGTATTTTAATAACTATTATTGAGTATTGATATGATGTCTTTTGAGTCTTTATATGGTAGTCTATGTAATTCTCCCACTGGGTGGTTTGAGACCCTCGAGATTAGATCCCATTGTACTAACTTGCTTCAAGAGTGGTTAAATAGATTTAGGGTGATTTAGGATAGTTCGAGGGAAGCTTAGAGTAGGTATAAGAGTTATGAAGATCATAGGCTTCGTACCTTGAGATTTTGAGTTGGTTATCAAGTATTTCTTTTAGTATTTCCCGTGAAAGGTATGATGGGGTTTGGGAGAAAAGGCAAGCTTATCCCTAGATATACTAGCTTTACCGCTAGTTTTTGCTGCTATCCTTCATTTACCATTCTTCTATATTGTGGCGATACATTCTTGCTGCGTATCATGTGCTTATATGGGATTCAGTTTAATTAGATGAGTGGTTAACGTTCGTGGAGGAGCCGATGCTCATATTATCCAGTGATACAAGTGGTTGCACATTAGAGCAATTCCAGCAGTTAAGGTTCAGTGAAGGCACCGCCCAATAGATAAGGCTACTTAGGAGATCAATAGTGAGATCAGGACCCAGTATCCTCCCATGTTCGAGGCTTCAGGGTCATCCTACTCTTTTATTTTCATGGATGAAGGTTCTTTTAGTAGTGATATTGTAATGACCCTTCGGGTCTTTTTTTGTATTTCTGCTCATTTTTGTCATTTAGAGCTTTTCTAGAGCTGCCTTAAGTCATTTATGAGTTGCTAGATATGACCGTTTGATTACAAGGAAATTCATTTAGTTTTTAGAGCTAATTTCCTATTTTGAAGTCTTCACAGATTCAAATGGGCAATTAGGAAATAACTTCAGTCACACGACCTCGTATCCTAATTCTAACAGTTCTAACAACTTTAGAACATTGATTTTAGGCTTGTTGTACCCTTAGTCCAGGTTTTGAGGCTCTCAAACTTATTTCGAGCTATTTGCTAGAAGTTAAGAAAAATGGCACATAGGTGTGGGACCCACTTTTTGTTGAAACTACCCCGGATGGAAATTTGATAGTGCTATTGAGTCCAAAACATCGAATTTGATAGGGTAGCATAGTTCATTTGCATATACGGGATTCTAAATGAATCTCAATGGATTGGCGGAGACTCAAAATAATTTTGAGCTTTCAGCTGGTGGATCCTCTTAAGTGCCTTTTGGGTCGATTAAATGTATGACCGCTATAGCACCTAACTGGCTGCTTAAGTAGTCATACTAGCCCAACTATGCTTCACTTAAGTGGACCACTCATCGCTTAATCAATGGATACTTAAGATACCTATGGACCACTTTTGCAATATCTATGCTGGCAACCAAATGTTTCTAAAGCGACAGTATGTTGCTAAAGTGGTAACCGCTTAGGTGGTCCAGTGTTCACTTAAGAAACACTTGGTAGTATATAAATACCCCACTTACCCCATTTTTACCATTTTCATCCATATAAAAGGTATAGAACCCTAAAAAGTGTGAAAACTTGGGAGAATAATTAGAGGATGATTTGGAACTTAAATTAGGCATTTCTTCTCCGAATTCTTAGTAAGCTTTTGTTAATTTCTTGATAAAATCCTTAATGTTTTTCCAAAATCCCAAAAATATACGTGCATTAATTGTAGAACCATTTTAGCTCAAAATTTACCCATTCTTGAGTGTAAATGTTACTTGAGCATAGAGGGACGTAATGTTGGATTTTAAAGTGCAATTCTGCAAGTGAACCTTACATGAGATTTTTACATAATTTTGGACCAGAAGCACAAAAGTTCAATATGGGTATCATTGTTCTCATTTTGATTAGTAGATTATGATTTTGATAGCATGGCATCTTGCGAAAGCTTATCAGAAGGAAAAGTCATTGGTTTAGCAAATGCTTTGGGATTTTTGATGTGCCATGGTTTCATGACACTTTTGATGCTTAAAACTAAAAAAGATGCAAGTACTTAGGTCTCTTTTGGGGGATATGATGTGTTTTTGTGTCTATTTTGTAGAAAACTAGATTCTGGTAGCTAAATCGAAGAAAAGAAGTTGAAATCTAAAGACTAGGTTATCTACGTTGACACCTACTGGGCGTAGGTGATAGGGCATAGGTGACAAAAAAGTCAGATCCATAGAACCTGAAGTTACAGGAACTCTCTGCTACCTACGGTGGGCCACCTACGGACCATAGGTACCACCTATAGCTCGTAAATGGCACTGTAGTTAGCCACAAACCCAACTTTCCCAGATTGTTTTGATTTGAACTTCTACTGTTTTTATGTAATCTATAATTACTCTTATGATGTTTTTTATTTATTTTATTACTTTTTATGCATTCATACTATTCACAAACATAATTTAATTCTATGATTGACTTTTGATCTTTGAATTCTTTTGTTCTTCATTTTTGGTTGATTAATTGATTTGAGACTTTGGGTTTTCTTCATCTATTATTGTGAGATTGATGCTTTGCGCGCTATATTGAATTCCATGGATTGCTTTGCATCTATGTGTGAATAATTCCCTTATCTAGGGTTTGGGAACCTGGTGGGATAACAAAGTAAGGAAAGTGTGAGATCCTTCTAGATTATTATTGTTGCATGCATTATGATTTTCTTCATTTTGATTGCTTTCTTAATAGTTGCAAATATTAGGAACCCACCTGTATTTGATATAACTTAAGAGAGAGGTATAGATTGGGAAAATAAGATATTAATGGTAATTTGAGGGCTATCAACATTGCCTAATTAACTTGAGACTGAGAAGAGATAGTTAATCGGGATCCAAGATAAGGGTAAGTAATGCGACACTCTGAGACTGAGAAAAGATGACTGAGATTGACAAAAGGGTGATGAGAGTCTACTGATGATACATAATGTAATTCCATGAGATTACACCCTAGGCGTCCCATGGTGCTTACAGTCTCGAGGTACCATAATCTAACCCATGAGCTGGTACCTACTACGAGCACTGAATAACACAATCATAAATACGGAAGAATAACTGATATGCCATAAGTTTTTAGTATCTGAAAAAATACTGAATTATGAATCTGAAGAAATGACTATCTTAGCCTAAATAAATACTGAAATCTGTGACAAACTGAATATCTAACTGACATGTCAACTGAAGTCTGAATAATGAATAACTAACTGTAGTGTCTGAAAGCCTCTAAACAGAATAACTGTGAGTTGATGGGACATGCCCCAACTAACTACTAGATTGAAAGCATGAAATAAAATAATCCATCCTTGAAATATAAGGACTCACCACTACTACTACTAAGAGTCTGAGAAGTCTAAATGGGATTTGGGAATCGAGCATCAGAACTTACTATATAATACATCACAGCGTAAAAGAAAGGTATGCGATCAGTACTTTGAATGTACTGGTATTCTAAATAAGGTAGGCTGACATGCATGGTTTCATGAACAAGAATAATAATTATCTGAATATACATGTAGAACATGGAATACTAAATAGAGAGCATGAAATCTGTAGATACTAAAAATATGTGAAATCTGTAGATATTGGGGATGTATGACAAAGCATATAACATGAACTGAATAGAAGTCTGTAAACTAAAATACTAAAATAACTGATATCCATATGCCTTGGTTAAACAATATTGAGACAGAACTACCGATCCGGTTATTGGACTGACACTGTGGGAGCTATTATCTAACCGACATTCCTCAATCTGAGATAATTGGGGTCCAACCTATAACCCCAGTTAGTACCGTGCCACAGGTACTAAATTTGCCTATGTGGATCCACTATACTGATGTATTGTCCCAAAGGACTAAGGGTGTCAAGCTTGAACTGACGGCTGACCCCTGTGAGATAGTGAAGCCTACACTGACTGGCGACTTCTCATTTCCTATGCTGGCTACGTAGTTCTGGAGGTTAGGGACTGCTACTAGTGACTATGACAGGGAAACCTCCATGCCTACACTCGCTCGGTGCTAAGTACTACTCCCAACTGAATGACACTGAGTTACTAACTATTCAGAGTTTAACTAACTGATCTAGTAATGCTCATGATGTATTCTGAAATTATTTCAAAAATACTTCGAAGACACTAAGTAAAAATCTATGATTTTCGGGTATTTAATACACCCAGGAATCAAAATCAATAACAGTAACATGATACTTAATCTTAAAGGACATAGAATGAATGTTTTTATCAAACGTGTATTCTTATAGGCATTTTATCAAACACTTATAGTTCATAGTTTGGTCAAATCATAGGAATGTTAGGGAACTTGTAGTCATATCATGAATTCAACATGAATAGTACTAAATCATGATTAATTAAATGAATGATAACATTAAAACATGGAGAATTGAATAACAATAATAATTCCATTGAAAACATGGTATAAAATCATAATTCATGGAGATTCATGGGTGAAATCACAATTTAAAATCAAATAACTTGAAAAGATCACAATTTTTTAATTTAAATAGGATATTTGGACTTCATGGGTGAAAGAAACCCATGTATGAACATCTAACATACCTGAGTTAATGAATTTGGAAGGATTGATGGTGAGTTCGTGAGATTTGGCCTTGAATTTTAGAGCTAGGGTTTCTTGTTCTAGAAAAAAGGATCTTTAATTTGAGAGGAATTGAATAATGATGAGTACTTAGGTCAATTAGGGGTTAAATTTTGTGTTTAGGGCTTAGGAAAAAGATCCAAATATCCCTAAACAAATTTAAAAATGCAAGTTATAAACTGAAGATCCCAATTTTGGCCTTGGCGCGACGCGCCACTATCACGCCAAGCCAGTGGAAAAGGGACAATTGGGAAACTAGACGATAGCGCAACGCGGTAAGATCATGGTTCTTCACTGGAACTCCATTTTTGCCACCTCTGCGATGTGCCATAATCGCGGAGGCTCTCTAGAAATTGCCAAATATGAACTGGGTCCTTGGCGCGATGTGCCAACATTGAGGTACCACACTGGAAAATGACAATTCTTATTTAGACTATCTCTGCGACGTGCTAAGGGTCAAAATGACGGTGTTTAATGACTGAAACTTAAAATTGCCATAACTTCTTACCCAGTTATTAGATTTGGCAAAATTTTATATCATTGGAAAGCTAATTGAATTTCCTATGCAATACCAGGCTCTAAACTTAAAATTAATAAGTATTTTGAAAATTTTATATATGAATACTCATGTATTGGGACTTAGATTATGATAGGGAAATATAGGGTATTACAATGTCTCCCCATTTGGATCATTTGTCCTCGAATGAGACTGGTTAAGCAGAGGAAAACTGATGGAATGAGCTTACACACTGAACATGCATATCTGATGCATGGAATGCATGACTGAACTAATTTGTAAATGCACTACTGACATGAACATAATATGCAACTAAAACTAAGCATGATAGAGAGAAATCATAAGAAGATTAGTACCTTAAACCGAATCTGAATTTGCGGAGAAAAGATGAGGGTACTTGGTCCGCATATCTGCTTCTACTTCCCTAGTGGATCCCTCAACGGACTGATTCCACCAAAGAACTTTGACAAGTGTAACTTCTTTGTTCCTTAGTCTACGAACTTGATGATCAAGAATTTCGACTTGAACTTACTCATAGGAAAGAATGTTCTAAACTACTACACTTTCTAAGGGAACAACTATATCTGGATCACTAATACACTTCTTCAACAATGAGACTTGAAAAATTGGATTTACTGAAGCTAGATTTGAAGGCAACTCAAGCTTGTAAGCTACCTTGCCAAAATGACTGAGAATTCTGAAGGGACCTACATATTAGGGACTGAGTTTCCCCTTTTTGCCAAATCTTTTCACTCTCTTCATGAGAGATATTTTCACGTACACCAAATCACCGATCTCAAATTCAAGATCCTTTCTCCTCACATCTGCATATGATTTCTATCGGTTCTGGGCTACTCTTAGCTTTTCTCTGATCAACTGAACCTTCTCTAAGGCATCAAATACTAAGTCAGGCCCTACAATCATGGCCTCACCTACTTCTAACCAACCAATCAGAGATCTATATCTCCTACCATAAAGAGCCTCAAACAGAGCCATTTGGATACTGGAATGATAGTTATTATTATATGATAATTCGATCAAAGGCAAGTGGTATCCCAACTATTTTAAAATCAACTACACATTCTCTCGGCATATCTTCAAGAGTCTAAATGGTCCTTTCTCCTTGACCATCTGTCTGATGGTGGAAAGATATACTACGGTGGAATTAGGTACCAAGACCCCTTTGGAATGCCTTCCAAAAGTGAGAGGTAAACTGGGTACCTAACCAACTCTCTAAGAAAAAGCTTGGCGTAGTCCTCAACTAAGTAAGAGATATGGACTAGCAAGAAATGAGTTGATTTGGTCATCCTATCTATGATAACCCAAATAAAATCATGTCGATGATGGGTAGAGGCAAACCTATCACAGAATCCATGTTCACTTCTTCCTATTTCCATGTAGGAATACTGAACTCCTGCATGGACCCACTAGGCTTTTGGTGCTCAATCTTAACTTACTGACATGTAGAGCATTTAGCTGCAAACTTTGCAATATCCCTCTTTATCCCACTCCACCAATAGATCTCCCACAAATCACGGTATATATTAATGGCTCCTGGATAAATAGAGTAACGCGCACTATGCACTTTTGTAAGAATTCGTTGCCTTAAATTATCTACATCAGGCACACACAATCTACCGTGAAAATGCAAAATACCATCTCCCCCCTGGGATAAAACCTCCACCTTCTGATCTCTGACTGATTCTTTCAACGTAACTAGACTGGGATCTCTATCCTACTTTTCCTTCACTTCAAAAACTAGAGAGGATTCTGAACTACTCTGCACCCATACACTACCTTCTACTGAATTGAATAAGTGGACACCTAGTCGAGAAAGCTGATGGATTTCTTGAGATAACTTTTTCTTACCATCCTCAACATGAGAAATACTACCCATAGACAATTTGTTGAGAGCATCAGCCACTACATTGGCCTTGCCCGGATGATCCAGAACACTATCTCATAATCCTTCAATAATTCTAAATATCTTCTCTGACGCAAATTCAAGTCTTTCTAAGAGAACACATACTAGAAGATTTTGTGATCTGTTAACACATCTACGTGCACCCCATACAAGTAATGCCTCTAAATCTTTAATGCAAACACTACCGCTGCTAGCTCAAGATCATGAGTCGGATAATTATTCTCATGGGGCTTAAGCTATCTAGAGGCATAGGCTATAACCTTACCTCTCTGTATGAGGACACAATCAAAACCTACTCTAGATATATCACAACACACAACAAACCCATCTGAACCATCCGATAAGTTAAGAACTGGGGATGAGGTGAGTCGAGTCTTCAACTCTTGAAAAATCTTCTCATAGGAATTTAACCACTGAAACTTAACTTTCTTCTGAGTTAATCTGGACATAGCAGATGCAATAGATGAAAACTCTTTAACAAACCGACGGTAATAGCCAGCTAAACCGAAGAAACTCTTAATATCTGATGAAGAGATGGGTCTAGGCTAGTTTCTCACCACCTCGATATTTGAAGATCAACTATAATGCCATCATCAAAATTAATATGGCCAAGAAAAGCTACTAATCATTGCCAGAATTCACACTTACTAAATTTAGTGAACAACTGGTGAGCTCTAAGAGTTTGTAATACTATCCTGAGATGATATGCATGATCACTTTCACTACAAGAGTAAACAAGGATGTCATCAATAAAGACTATGACGAACATACCTAAGTACTACTTGAACACTAGGTTCATCAAGTCCATGAAGTCTACTGGGGTATTTGTGAGACCAAAGGACATGACTAGAAACTCAAAATATCCATACCGGGTTCCAAAATCTATTTTTGGGATGTCACATTCCCTGACTCTAAGCTGATGATAGCCAGATCTGAGGTCTATCATTGAAAAGTAGCTGGACCCCTGAAGTTGGTCAAATAAGTCATCGATTCTATGGAGTGGATATCTATTCTTGACTGTGACTTTGTTCAACTGATGGTAGTCTATGCACATTTTGAGAGAACCATCTTTCTTACACATGAATAAAATTGGTGCGCTCCACGGGGAGACATTGGGTCTAAAGAATCCCTTATCTAGGAGATCCTTCAACTGTTCTTTTAGTTCTTTGAGTTCAGCTGGAGCCATTCTATATGGTGGAGTAGATATAGGTTGAGTATCTGGCAGAAGGTCTATTCTGAAGTCGATTTTCCTTTCGGGAGAAACTCCGAGAAGATGTTTAGGGAACACATCTGAGAATTCATTTACTACTAGAACTAACTCAAGATTTGAAGTTTTGGAGCTAGAGTCTTTAACTCGAACAAGATGGTAAATACACCCCTTGGATATCATCTTTCTCGCACTAAGGTATGAAATCAACTGACCCTTAAGCACTATGGTACTACCCCTCCATTCAAGGACTGGTTCAATTGGGAACTGAAAATGAACTATTCTATTTCTATAATCAAATAAGGTATAGCATGAGTGGAGCCAATCAATGCCGAGAATGACGTCAAAATTTGTCATATCTAACTCCACGAGATCAACTGAGGTAACTTTCTGAGATATTATGACTGGACAGTTCCTGTATACCTACCTGGCTATAATAGAAACACCCACTAGAGTAGACACTAAAAAGGGCTCTGCTAGAGTTTTAGGATTGACTCTGAAATTGACGGTATATATGGAGTTACAAAAGATAGAGAAGCTCCAGGGTCTAGTAAAGTATACACATGTAAGTGAAAGACCTTCATTGTACCAATAACTATGTCAGGAGATTTTTCCTGATCTTGGCGAGACTGAAGAGCATATAATCTATTCGGATGTTGACCACTAGTAACACTGGAAACGACACCCTACTGAGTTGGGCAACCAAATAGAACTGACGACTGATGTAACTAGCCTTGTTGGAAAAAATCCCTACCTTTCTGAGAAACTACCCGACACTCTCTAATCCGATGGCATAGCTTACCACACTTGAAGCACATATCAATGCCCGCTTTACACTCTCTCTGATGGTTTCTACCGCATTTCTGACATAGAGGGTTTGTATGGGACTGTTAACACTGCCTTGGGACTTAGAGCCTGATGCTCTATCCCTATTATCAGCTCTAAATTTGGGTACTAGGCACTGGCTGAAGAGGGTGCTAGGGCCGAAGACCTTTGATGAAATAGAGGACGGTTACCATCTTCTGACATTGGCCAGCTGAAATTAAAACTACCCATCCTAGCTCTCTTGTTTCCTATCTCCATCTTCTTAATCTTTTACTCCTTAATTTATTGAGCATGGATCATCAACCTAGACAAGTCCATCTCCCTAATCAGCATTATGGTCCTACACTTCTTGACCACATTATCAGATACGCCAGACATAAACTTACTAATCTTGGACTTGCTGTCAGCTATCACATAAGGAACTTATCTAGCTAACTGAGTAAAATTTAGTGAATACTCCTTTATGATCATGCTGCCTTGCCTTTAGTTAATAAATTCTAACACCTTGGCCTCCCTCAACTCTAATGTGAAGAATCTATCTAAGAAAGTTATGGCAAACTCTTCCTACTCTATAGGTCCTGCATCAACACCCCTATGTACTTTCTACTGCTTATACCATGAATGGGCTACATCTTGCAACTGATATACAACCAACTCAACACTTTCACTGGATGTCACCCCCATAGAATCCATTACCTTTGGAACCATATCTAAGAATTCCCATGGATCCTTTTTAAACTTAGACCCGTGAAAGAAGGAAGATTCATCCAGGTGAAGCCCCAAATTATAGTTGTAGCAGTATTGGCCACTTGTTTAGTCAGAACAGTAGCTGTTTGTTCATTCTGTACTGCTATGGAATTTTCTAGACTGCGCAGCTCTAAATTTTGTGTGAGAGACATGGTCGTCCAGAGGATCTGCCTAGACAGGCTGAGGTATTGGCTGGTTTCCTTCTCCTCTTCTATTAGTCTTTTTGGAAGGCATGTTCTATAATTAGAATGAATAAATGAATTAGACTGAGAGTTTAACTTGAGCTCATGATTACTCATACGACATGAATACTGAAAGAAGGATACCTTTTCTTAAACACCTTGTAGCCTCTCATCCATAAGTGTGGTGTGCTACATACTTATACACAAGACTCTACTTGATGCGACTTTTAGACTTCCTAGGACACTTTAAAACCTTAGGCTTTGATACTAAGTGTGTAATGCCCCTAGAGTACACCCTGGGAGTTACACGGTGCTTACAGTCCAAAGGGACCACAAGCTAACCCATGAGCTGGTACCTACTGTGAGCACTAAATAACACAATCATAAATATGGAAGAATAACTGATATGCCATAAGGTTTTAATATCTAAAACAAATATTGAATTATGAATCTGAAGAAATAACTATTTGAGCCTAAATAAATACTGAAATCAGTGACAAACTAAATATCTAAATGATATGTCAACCAAAGTCTGAATACTAAATAATTGACTGTAGTGTCTGAAAGCCTCTAAACAGAATAACTATGACTTTATGGGACAGGACACAACAAAATCCAACTAACTACTAGAATGAAAGCATGAAATAAAATAATCCATCCTCAAAATATGAGGACTCACCACTGCTACTGCTGAGAGTTTGAGAAGTCTAAATGCGATTCGGGAACTGGGCATAGAACCTATGATATAATAAATCATAGTGCAAAAAAAAGGTGCGCAATCAGTACTTTGAATGTATTGGTATGCTAAATAAGGTAGGCTGACATGCATTGTTTCATGAACAAGAATAATTATTATCTGAATATACATGTAGAACATGGATGACTGAATTGAGAGCATGAAATCTATAGATACTGAAAATATGTGAAATCTGTAGATACTGGGGATGCATGACCAAGACTATAACATGAACTGAATAGAAGTTTGTAAACTAAAATACTGAAATAACTAATATCCGTGTGCCTTGGTCAAACAACATTAAGACTGAACTACTGATCTGATTATTGAACTGAGACTATGGGAGCTATCATCTAAGAGACATTCCCCAATCTCAGTTAATTGGGGTCCAACCTTTAAAACCAGTTAGAAAAGTGTCAATACCGTGCCACGATTACTAACATTGGCTATGTGGATCTACTATACTAATCTATTGTCCTAAAGGACTAAATGTATTAAGCCTGAACTGACGGCAGACCCCTGCGAGATAGTTAAGCGAACACTGATGGGTGACTTCTCATATCCTACGCTGGCTACGTAGTTTTGGAGTTTAGGGACTGCAACTAGTGACTCTACCTATCTGATGGGGAATTCACCATCTCTACACTTCCTCGGTGCTACTCCCAACTGAATGACACTGAGTTACTAACTATTCTGAGTTTAACTGAGTAATCTAGTAATGCTCATGATGAATTCTAAAATTATTCTAAAATACTGAGAAGAGACTAAGTAAACAACTATTATTTTTGAGTATTCAATACCCCCAGGAATCAAAAGCAATAATAGTAACATGATACTTAAGCTTAGAGAACATAGCATGATGGTTTTTATCAAACAAGTATTCTTGTAGGTATTTTATCAAACACTTGTAGTTCATAGTTTAGTCAAATCATAGAAATGTTAGAGAACTTGTAGTCATAGCATGAATTCAACCTGAATAGTTCTAAATCATGACTAATTCAATGAATTATAACATTAAAACATGGAGAATTGAATAACAGTAATAATTCTATTGAAAACATGGTATAAAATCATAGTTCATGGAGATTCATGGGTGAAATCACAATTTAAAATCAAATAACTTGAAAAGATCACAATTTTGTAATTTAAAGAGGATACTTGGACTCCATGGGTGAAAGGAACCCATATGAACATCTAACCTACCTTAGTTAATGAATTTGGAAGGATTGATGGTGAGTTCTTGAGATTTGTCCTTGAATTTTAGTGCTAGGGTTTCTTGAAAAGGGGATCTTTAATTTGAGAGGAATTGAATAATGATGAGTATTTAGGTCAATTAGGGGTTAAATTTCGTGTTTAGGATGAGTTTAGAGCTTAGGAAAAAGACCCAAATACCCCTCAACAAATTTAAAAACGCAAGCTGGAAACTGAAGATCCTAATTTTTGGCCTTGGTGAGGCATTCCACTATCGCTCCAAGCCACTAGAAAAGGGACATTTGGAAACTACACGATGGCGCAACACAATAAAAATGTATTCCTTCATTGGAATGCCATGTTGGCCACCTCTGCGATGCACCGTATTTGCAGAGGCTCATTAGAAATTGCCAAACGTGAACTGGGTCCTTGGAACGATGATCCAACATCATGGTACCACACTGGAAATTGACAATTATTATTTAGACCATCTCCGCGATGCACTAATGGTCAAAATGACGGTGTTTAATGACTGAAACTTAAAATTGCTATAACTTCTTACCGGTTATCGAATTTGGGCAAATTTTATATTATTGGAAAGCGAATTGAATTTCCTACGCAATGACAGGCTCTAAACTGAAAATTAATCTTATTGTGATAATTTTATATATGAATAATCATGTATTGGGACTTACATTATGCTATGGAAATACGAGGTATTACACATAACTTGTCAGATTCTACAAGCTATGCTGTGAGATAGTTAGATTGAGCATGATGAATGTACGGAGTTAAAAGCCAGGGGAACATAAGCCTAGTGTCCGTTTCAGTTTGTTTACAACCAAAAACATTCAAATATTATTACTTTATTGATTACTACTAATTCCCCCATTTACTTTTTTGTACTTGTTGGTGATTTCAACAAATTCAAGAGATATTTCTGGCCTATTCCTTGTGGGTTCGACCCCAACCTATTTGCATTACTATATTTTGACATTGAACTCTTTATACTTCTTGGAGATCTATTTTTAGGTGACATCAAATTTTAGCACCACTGCCGGGGAATACGACTGCAGATTGATTGATTAAATTTACTAAGGTTGCTGATTTACTACAAGGAGGAAAATATGTCTGTATTCTTGATTTGTTGTGCCAGAATTAAAAAATTACATTCTTCACTTAAGGGATAAGAATTGAAACATGCCAGATCTATTGTTTGATTTCTTTATTTTTTTACCACCACTCTTTGAGTATAGTATAAAAATAGGAAAAATTAGGGATGAAATTCATAAGTTCAAAGTGGAAAGAAATATTAGAGGCCAACCTTTTGGATACCTTGATAAAGTCTGAGTAATCAAGGTAACCACATTATGCTACGATGTTAAATCAGGTGCTACTTAGGAGGCAACCCAAAGTATCGTATTGTTTGTGAATTTATGCCTGTGTGATCAATGTTAGATCTCTGCACCTAAGGTGCCATAGGTATGTTCCTAACTCTCTTATTTTATAGCGGCCTAATGCATTATGGACAATGCATGACTATTTGATGGGGGTAGGGCTACTTGTTGGTCTAGATGTCCTCTTCGAATTTTTGTTGCTATGTCTGTTTTCCTCACAGTCTGTTCTTAGTAGAGACAAAATGTCTAGGAAATATTGTGTTATTTTAGTTTTGTATTGTGTTGTTTTTATTTAACTAGGTGAAAAATGAGTACCTAAGGTAGTTGATGTGTTTTGTTTGTTTGTGCTTAAATTATTTTTGAGAAAAATAATACCCCTCTGAAAAATTTATTTTTGAACTGTGTGATATGTATATATATGTGACCATTATGACTATAGTTTGGCATTAGTATAAAGGAAAAAATTATCATAGCAAACATTTGCATGAACCGGATAGGTAGTAGTTTGTGATGCAACCTATTCCACGTGTGTGTGAGATGCTTACTTTGTTCCCATTGTGTGTTGAATCAAGAACTTGCCTCGTAAGTCTTGCCTAGGTTGTAGGATAATCAATTAGGAAAGGATAATTGGTCGTTCTTAAAATTAGTCAACCTTTAGCCTAAATGACCTTCCAAATGTAAATAAGTATCCCCTGATCCTGATTTTAAGCCTGATAGACTATTTTTCTTGTTTTTACCATTCACTTTACCATTTTAATTGCAATGAACCTTTTTTTGGCCAAGTCCTTCTTATACATTATGCACTTCAACTCAGGCAAATTGCCTAAGTTGAGGGTGGCTATTATAGGAGAGCCTGATTAGAAGTGGGTATGAAGAAAGGTGTAAATAGAAGAAAAAAAAGTAGGGCTATGTATGATAGAATAAGAATAAAGAGATAAAAATAAAAGAAAAATGAAAAAAATAATAAAGGAAATCACACCCAACCCGAATGAGCAATAAAAGAATAAAAAGGGTGAAATAAGGATGGAATAAAAGAAAATTGATTGATAAGTGGGCCCCACACGTAATTATAGTGCAAAGGAGATGTAGTCACTAAATTCCCAAATGTACTATACAATCACCAAGCCTATGTTACAAGATGAGTGAAGTCCTATAGTGATCCTAACCTGACTGTCTGAAAACTAAGGCAAAGAAAATCAGGAAAAGCCTGATGGCGTCCAAACAACACCTCCTATTAGATGGTGATACAGTCGCTGTCAAAATATAGTAACCCAATAGAGGTTAGGGTCGAATCCCAAGGGAACATGTGTCTTTGCATATCTCAGCAGTTGTAGTCAATGGGCAGAACAGAAAAAGTAAATGGGGGTCGTGATGTAGTAATCTTGAGAAAGTAACTGTACTAACGTCAGTTGTAATCAGTGTAGATGAACACTAAGATTGTGTTCCCTTTGGCTTCTTAACTCTGTAGGCTTATCATGATTCGCTGAACCAACATGGTACTTAGTATGCAGAATCGATAAGTTATGTACCTTCTACAGTCTTGTGGATGAGCAGAAGGATTTCACCCTTTACCTTTTGAGTGTTAGGATGTCGTGTTACTTACCGTTATCTTGATCCTAGTTAACTATTACCTTTTGAGTCTCTAGTTATTATATGAAACTTAACCATCTTAATAAGATAGAACACAGAAGCGTGAATCAATAGTTAAACTCCAAATTACTATTGTCTTTATCTTTTCCTAGTCACTACTCCCCTTTTCAAGTAAGAAGCAATATCCAGCGGGATCCTAATGTGAGCAACCATTAATAAAACTATCATAAAGAGGAAAAAGCAATACATGAATGTGTATCAGTTCAAAACAACGAAAGTACTTCTCCTACTACGTCAATCTGCTAGGGTTTCCATAACTCTAGCTATGGGATTTAGCCGCTCATGCTTGTGAAGAAATCAATAACATTCATATTCGAAAGCATAAATTAAATCACAATGATAAAAAAGAAATAAAACCCACAACCGTAACTAAATTAATAAACCAAAGTCAATACAAGAAAATTCCAAGATCAAAATCAGATGTTGGAATCAAAATATGTTTGTGAATATCAAAAGTGCGTAACTCTTATTAAAAGATACATAAAAGGTATTTATTGTACATGAGGAAGCCCTAAAACCAAAGCCTAAATGAAATAGGAGAAAACCAAGTTGGTGGCAACATATGGTCAATACCCGGCGTCTGGTGTTGGGTGCAGGTAGTACCTGCGGTCTTGGCACTGGGCGCAGGTAAAAATCGCAGGTATCGGGAGCAAAAATTCTCCAAGTTCAAGTCTTGAGATTTTGGACTTCTGGCACTTGATTGGCCTACATACAGTTTGTAGGTCCTACATGCGCCTACATGTTGACTTGGTAACTGCTGGGAGTCATCTTTTCAGCTCTTCTTCAATTCTCAAACATGCTTTGATCACGAACAAGGTGACAAACATCCCAAATATCCATAATTGCTCCAAAAAGGGGCAAAACACCCCTTTTCACATTTTTCACGAACTTATCATCCAAAACATTATTTCCTGCAAAACAAAAGTCATCATATCTAATAAAATAGCCTTAGAAACTTATATCTTTTCCTCATTTTAATCGTTGAAAGTGCTATATTTCTATAGCACATCAACAACCTCAACTTAGAATGCTTTCATGTCCTTAGGCAACAGAACACAATAAAAACAAAAACAATGCTTAACTAGGAGAAACTAAGATATTCAAGACAGTCAATCAACATTTAAAGCTCAAAACACAACATCCCCCTCCAATCTTAATTTTTTTAAAAACCAACTGTGTATCAACATGAAGCACAATAAGGTGAATCAATAGGGTCAAGGTACGACAATTACATTAGCAATAGACAACCACTAATATATACAAGTTACACTACCCGAAATAAGAAAATAGCTAGCAATATAACACAAGTTCCCTCACAACAAGAATGTCCCACTTGCTCATATGAAATCATGCATGTCAATGCAGGGACGATCAAGAGACACTTACACTCAAAAGAGAAGTTCCAACCAATGCATGTCAAATACGATAGGCTTTCCCTTATTTTCTTTACCTTAGTATTCAGATAGTGAAGTTAGGATCACTATAGGATTTTTCTCAGCTTGTAATGTAGGATTGGGGGCTGGTTTGATATATATGGGCATATAAAGTAACTAATCCTCCTTGGTATTACACTAACTTTAGGGTCACACTTACTAGCCAATTTTCACTTTATTTCCACCCTTATTTCTCCCTTTTATTCTTTTATGCACATTCAGGTTGGGTGTGGTATTTTACTCTTTCTTTTATCTTTTTTACAATCTTTCTTTTTTTTATTTTTCTACCACACTCAACCCTACTAACTTTTTCTCTTATTTTACCCTTCTTCATATCTATTTTACACTATGCACCCCTATGATAGCCACCTTTAACTTAGGTATTTTGCCTGAGTTGAGCTGTACAAATTCAAAGGATGACCAGGGCTAAAACAGGTTCATTGTACTATAAATGGAAAGGTGTATGATGAAACAAGAATAATAGGATACAAGTCTCAAAATGGGATCAAGGGATATAATTCACAAATGAAAGGTCATTTATGCAAAAAGTGGACTAAAATAAAAAATGGCCTATGATCCTTTCCTAACCGACAATCCTTCAACCTAGGCAAGACTAACTAGGCAAGTTTTGAATTTGACATACAAAGGGAACTAGATAGTATCTCACACACACATGGTACAGATTCAATATTACCAACTACTGCCTATATGGTTCAAGAAATTGTTAGAAAGTGGTTATCATGTCCCTAATCCTAATGTCATAACAAGATCCACAATATTCACACATATATACATTCACAAAATTCTAAAACAAATTTTTTTGAAGGGGTATCAATAAATCAGTCAAAACATGAATACTACCCTAAATACTTAAAAATCTCTTAATTAAACAAAAATGAAACAATACAAAGAGAAACACAATACGACATAAAATTATCCTAGACATGCTGGTTTTACAACAATACTACGGCCAACAGGAAAAGAAGAATGACAATGAAAACCTACAGCAGCATGATATGCCCACCTCTAATGAAAAATTGTGCATTGTCCTTAATGTTCATAAACAAAGTAAAATAGAGGGAAGTGAGAACATACATAGGATACACTAGGCGCCCAATTAGGAGTATCCCTAGATGGGGGCATGTCAGTTAGTAGGGTCGGTGGTGGCGGTGGTGTACTACTTGATGATGCAACTGCTGCTATAGATGCATGACTCTGCCTATTGACAAATGCAGACGCTATTGAATCATGCCTGGCCTTTTTAACGGCATGGTCATATGGTAAATCAGGGTCCTACAAGTCGTCTGTCTATAAGACCTCTCTTATCCCCAATTGCTGGGACCTCCTCCTCACTCTCCATAAGAAAATCAAACTATCTCAATGCACATGAAGGAGATATATAAACCACTTAGGGTATAACTGAGGGACTGATTGCATCATAGCTCTCTATGAGAAAACATACCTTTGCTCGTAATACATCAAACTCCTCTTTTATCTGGGATAGATTTGGTGAAACTGTCATTGTGTATCGAGCTATAACCCACCATGTCTAGAAGTCGGCACATAGCTCAAATATGTAGTACTCAGTACAGCCTCCCATAGGGCTAAAGCCTACTCAAATCTAGTCCTAACCCTTAAACTCATCTTCTCGTAGAGGGTAGTCATCTCAATATAAACAACCCTTACTATGGCATCTGTGGCCCTTTGTCTATCTATTAAGCTCTATAAAAACTCACTAGATATAGTAATCATACCTATCACAGGAGCTGTAGTGGATGGGTGAGTAGGCTCTATAGATCCACCCATCAACACTGAGGTCGAAGATGAGGCTGAAGAAGAAGTAGTCTGTGTCCCCTCGCCCTACATACTAGAATCTAGAGACTCTCTCTGCTCTCCTATATCATTGTAAAAACTAACACCCACATCATCTAGATGTTCCTCAATAGGCTTTGTAGAAATTATTAGGCCCTTAAACTGGGCCCACGGTATTGCTGCTTACTATCTCGATCTCCTAGAAGTGCCCGAACGTGCTAGACCCTTTATGTTCCTTGTCTATGCAGTCGCTGTCATAGGTACCCTCTCTTCTACACCTGGTATCTCAAGCACACCAATCTCTTCACACAGCCTCCAAATTATGCAAGGGAAGGGAAGATTAGTCAACTCTAAAATTCTCTGTCCTATAACTCATAAAGAAGAATAGCAGCAAAATCAACATCATATATGGACATCAGACAGGTAACTAGTGCTTCTCCCTCCCACATCAATATATTATCTAAAGTAGTCAGTATCAGTTTGATGATAGGCGTATTTACACGCCTACAGTGCTTTAATTTACCCATATTTTAGCTAAGTTTTGAGGACAAAATATATAACTCATGCACTTTTAGTCCTTTTTCCTGTAAGTGAGCTAACAAACATGATTAGCAAGTTTTCAGGTATAAATGATGCAGATTTCAGCATTTTATGGATAACTTGACGCCAAAGTAAGCTTCACGAAAGAAGGGAAGGAGAGCTTGGACGCCTAGGACCAAAAGTGATGCATGGGAAACCTGTCCCGGGCAAAAACAGCATTTTCCAAGACTTTGGGGATCAGCAGTAACCAATAAGGATTAGGATAATGATGCAGTAATTTATTAGGATTAGGATAAGTACGCAGTAGCCTTATAGGAATAGGATATGGGTATTATAAATACCCTATTTTGCTGCAGTTTTTAGACACATCATTATTCTCATCATTCACATTCTAATTCAGTCATCTACAACTCTAAAAAATTTGCTTTCAATTAATTCTTATTTACTTTCTCTTCATCTATCCGCCTTAAATTTTCACAATAAGAGAAATGCTACTTGCAAGGTCTTCACGCCATAAGCCATACCAAACCCTACTACACGTGAGATCTTTATTTTGGTATAATGATAATGACTATTGTGATTTCCCTTGCACTCATGAGTAGCTAAACTTCTCTGTTGGGGTTATGGAAGCCTTATGAGAAACTATCTATTGCTATGAGTTTGTGAGTTCTTGACACGTATGCTGCTTATATCATTATTCTCTTCATCTTAATGCAAATTCTTATGGTTGCAAACACATAGGATACGCCAGTATAGCATTAACTTATTTGAAAGAAAAGTTATATGTATGGAAAAGAGGTAATGTCAAGGTAATAGGGCACCAACCCCTGTTAAAAAGTTAGTGTCGTAACTGTATTAACCTCTTGGAGAATTTGTACCATTAGATACGCTTTAAGCTCGAAAGAGTTAAAGTGAAATAGTCCTTGTTAGGTCAAAAGACGCTTGGATTTACCATAGAATACAATTCTCTATAATCACATGCATGTCTGAATTTCGCATAACTCATAGCCAATAGAGACGTATAACTCATAAGGTGGACATAACCCCAACTCCCAATTCTGATTGATTAAAATCTTACTAAACATTCTTCCTTTTTACTTTGCTATTCTCCATTTTTACTTTGTTATTTTATTACACTATTGCACGCTACAAAATCCCCCCTTTTATGAGACTTTCACCAAAAGTCTACTAATCTTTGCTTACTTAGTGACCAGCTATTCCCTGTGGGATTCGACACCCAACCCAGTTGGGTTCTATATTTGACAGCGATCGCTTACACTCTTACGAGAGCTGTAGTTTGAGTGTTATCACAGTTGGTATCTAATCAGCAACTATAAAAACTTAGCCTCCAGTGTTAATAAGCTCTTTTTTATCACAGCTTAACCCTGAATCCATGGGGTTATATCACCCAGCGGTAAAATATAACTAGTTATCCACCTAGATATCTTGATCCTCTCATATTGGTGCTCAGTTTTTCACATGATATGTCGATCATGTAAGATCCTCAATCTGTGATTGCACTCAGTTGTAGAAGAAGGAGTGATGTAATCTTGGCCGAAGATAACTCTGCGAATAGTCTCCTTTATAATATTAACTCTGACCCCTCAAACTAGTGTGTGCTCAAGTTGTGGTTGCCTAGAAAATTTGATTAGGCCTGGATAATGGTGCATAGAAAGGACTACAGCAGCTCTATAGGATGCATAAAATTCCTATACCATAGCCGGGCTATAAGAATTGAGTGGCCTAGTCATACACTCTAACTAATATCTATCAAATGCTGCCCACAACTGGTGTACTTGATCTAGCCCCAATAGGTCAATCTAGAACACCTCATAAATACACTTTGTAGGCTTGCCTAGCTCCTAAGTACAACTGTCCAACTCAAATATATTCACATCCCTTCCATACATCACATCGAAGGTCCCTCCTCAAAAGGTGCCTTTGGGGTATGAGCAAGTACAGGACTTGTTGTACTGATGTATTGTGGGAAGGCTGGTCAGTACCTTTATCAGACTGGGGAACGTCTGTCAGCTATACATGATTAGCGATACCCTCCTCAGAATGGGGCACTGTGGATGACTGCTTTTGCTCAACCTTATTAGATGAATCCTGGGACCCTTCCTCAGACTGGGGGTTTTGAGCAGCAACCTGTGAAGTAGACTTAGACTCTATTTCCTCCTTCTCATTATCATCATCAGGTGGAGGAGTGTGTGGTGGTGACATCCTGGCTAACTTCATCCTTGGCCAGGCTGCAGCTGATTGGGCAGCTTGGCGAGTCTATCCTTTCATGACTCTATATGTCACCACAGTTGTTGTATTTATACAACGTTGCCTTGTGTACTCCTCCACTAAACTGCTAGGATCAGGAGAATTTTCCCATCTCCTCGAAGTACCATCCTTCATATTCTTCATTTCTTTAGGTTTCACATGTACCTAAAAAACTAGGTGTTAGTTCAAACAAAAGTGAGGGATAACAAAAGTTGAATAAAAACTCAAAATTTAAAAAGTTCAAATTTTTCCTTAATTTTTGCACCCTTATAACCTATTTGAGATTCCAACAAGTCCAATGTACGCACACTTATCATAAATCACATGTTTCAAAGCAAAAAAACATGTTCAACTATTGGTATTACTTTCATTCATTCAAGTACAATTTCTGATTGGGGCCTAACTTCAGATTTGTTTTCAAAACAAGGCCCTACATTATGATTTTAGGCTACTTCAAGGCTCCTATATATAAACATGATAGTTTCTACATATTTTGCAATGGAATACACATATCAACTTATTTAAACAATAGAAAAACCAATATATAACCATTAAGAGCCAAGAAATTTACCTTTTATATAAGGAACCAAAAGAGAATAATGAAGAAATCAAGCAAACCAAAGTTGGAATGTGTTTTTAGCATATTGGAACAAGTTGGTATCTCAAACAAGTGTTAATTTAGCCTTTACTTAAGTGTGGGGTTAGTTTGTGTTTTAAGTGGGAAGTTTGAATTCAAAGAGAAAAGTGAAGGTTTAAGGATTTGAATGAGTTAGGATGAGGGTAAGAATGTTTTCATATAGGTGGCGGGCTGTTTAAGGTCATATTTAAGTGCTAGTAGGCCCAAAATTTTAATTAAAAAGTGGGCCCAAAAATTGAGCTAGCCGTAGCTTGTACCTGTGGCCACTACCCGTGGTTTGGCTCTGGGCGCATGTACCATCTATGGACAGCAGGTGCTGGGTGCAGGTGTCGATCCAAAATTTTGGCTCGTTTTTTTGCAACCTGGACTTGGCATTTTGATATTTTCCAGATACTTGAGGTCCTATAACCTAAGTTTTAGGTCCCAAAATTAAAATTAGATGACAAATTCAATACCATTTTTCATCCTCAGAATTTCAAATTTTAAACTTATTACTCAACTTGTCATGTTGGACTTGTGACCACTATAGGTTGATCACATAGCCCTTTTACTTGGAAATCGATGAATGTAGCAGTTTTTTACCCTATTTCGGGTAAGTCCATGATCTAAAAACCTACAAAAAAGAAAAATAACAAAAACATGAACACTAAAAATAGTGGGTTGCCTCCCACTCAACACTTGATTTTACGTCGTGGCAGGACGTAGATATGTTGGTTACTCAGAATTTGCCAACAAGCCCATGGGTTGCCTCTTATGCAATACTTGATTTAAGGTCGTGACACGATGAGGGGATATTGACTACTCAGAATTCATCAAGATACCAATAGGGATATCCTATAAGGTCATTAATACAATCAATCACCATCACTACCCTTATGTTGGTTGGCTGCTTCATTGACTTTTGGATGTTGAATGCAAACTTCTTACCGTTTACTCTGAATTTTATCTCACATTTATCCATGTCAACAATTGTTATGCCTGTGGCCATAAATGTTCTTCCCAATATAATAGGCATCTCGGTGTCAACCTCACAGTCTAGGATGACAAAGTAAGCCAGAAATATGAAATTATCCACCCTCATGATAATAAAAAAAGAGATTCCCATAGGATTTTTCACTGTACGGTCAACCACCAATATATGCATCAAAGCTGATTCTGGAAGGTTCAATCTCAACTTCTTAAATACGGCTGGAAACATCAAATTTATGTTGTCCTCTAAATTAAGCAAGGCTCTGGCAAATTGGAATGTCCCAATAGTGCATGGTATAGTGAATGCATCGTGATCACCTTTTTCTGTGCCAAAGTCCTAATCATGTATGAAATACAGTGGTGTATACCATTAACATCCTCAAATGTCGCTCCTTTCTTCCTTGTGAATAATTATTTTATGAACCCAACGTTTCCAGGAATTTTCTCTAAATCCTCTAGAAGAATTATGCTCAAGCTTAATTTTTTAGCATATTATTGAATTTCTTGAACTTACCTTCTTCTTTATTATGCCTCAATCTCTAAGGATAAGGTAGGGGTGGTGTCAAAATCTGTTTGATTTCTTGCTTAATGATCGTACCCTTACCTTTGTCTTTAACATCTTTACTAGTATCACCTGTTACTTCTTAGACTCAACAGTAGGTGTCTCATCATTAATAGCTTCTGCAGTAGGTCATGGGGGATCCATAGTAGTGATACCACTCCTCATGGTAATAGCAAGTATGTGACCATCATTTTTAGGATTTTACATTGTGTTACTCGGAAGGGTACCTGGATGCCTCTGGTTCAGAGTTGCTGACATCTTCCCAAACTAGTGTTCAAACTACTTAATAGTAGTGGCATATGACTCGACCGCTTGGGTCAATCCTAAAATATCGGCCTTAATCTCCTTATGGATGAACTCTTGACTTTACCGACCCTTCACCAGCTTAGCCAGCATCTCTTCTATTTTGGATTCTACATCTCATCTACCAGGTGAAATATACCTATATCCCTTCTCTTTGTAGTCATATTTTTTCCTCCAGTCACTTTCTCGCTCTATGCTATGGTCTATGTACCTACATAATAGTTCAGACCTTGGTTTCCTTGCCTTTGGGATCGAAAACCCGCTAGTTGGGGATCTAAATAATTTGCTTCCTCTTCTAATTCTGACTCATACGCTTTGGAAGCTAACCCATGTGCTGCTACTGTATTTACTTTTACTGAAGTCGTTGCTCCAAGCTTCTTTATAAGTACACTAATATCAGTCCTTAGCAATGCAATATTTTTTCTACTATATCATCAACTACTTTTTGGTTGCAGGAGGCACCAATAGCAAAAGTTCCAGATCCCCTCTCAACCTCTCAAGTTTTCCACCCTCGGTTGGTGAGCGAGATCTGATCTAACATCTTCGAAGCTGCCTCCTAATGTAGTCTCGTAAAAGATCCTCCAGATATGGTGTTTTCCATAGATCTGGAGCTGATTGTCAAGGGTTGGTAGAATATCTCTAACAAGCTCATCCCTGACAACCGATGATTGGGAACCATGCCCAGCTTCTTCTTGATCATGAACTATCCCTTATACATATACTCTATATCTATAGTTGCCTAAAGTTATAAATCTTATCCTTGAACTACAATATCCTAGATAGAGAAAAGAACCTGTTCAAGAATTTCTTACGTAAATCATTTCATGTCGTGATAGAACCTCTTGGCAGTTGCCCTAATCATAAAGATAATTCTCCTATAAGTGAGAAGGGGAATATCCTCAGTCTAAGTGCTTCTTGATTTACCCCTGGATTTGTATATGAACTATAGATCCCAAGTAAATTAGCAAGGTGCAGGTTTGCATCATTTGTAGGTAGACCTACAAACACACCCTTCAGATTCAAAAGCTGGATCATTGCACTCGTGATATCGAACATGATGCCTGGGGGAAAAACAAGAAGAACTATGGCTCCAGTGTCTATTGGTTCAACATATCCCAAGTCTTCTTCATCATCTATATATGGATGCACATGTTGATATGATGGAATTACTTGAACACGGGCACCTCTAGGAGGTTCATCTCTTTTATGCTTAGTCATCCTACCAGGTGTTTGTAGGGTTCTCTCTGGATTTAGATTCAGTGGGAGTAAGGAATTGCCTATACTCTGTGTGCTAGAAATAAACCAGCGTATGCCCAACTAATAACAAAAAGAAAAACCCAAAAATTGTAATAACATCAAATAATAAATCAACATCATGTTCCCCGACATCGTTGCCAAATTTTTGATGACGTCCAAACAACACCGCCTATTAGATAATGATCCAACAGAGGTTGGGGTCAAATCCTAAAGGAACACATGGCTTTGTAGATCACAACAGTTGTAGTCAACGAGCAGAACAAGAAAAGTAAATGGGGAGTTTTGATGTACTAATCTCAAGAAAGTAACTGTACTAATTCAGTTGTAATCAGTGTAGGTGAACAATAGGATTATGTTCCCCCTATCTTCTCAACTTCGTAGTCTTATCATGCTTTAATGAACCAACCCGACACTTTGCATACATAATCAATAAGTTATGTACCTTCTGTAGTGTTTTGGATGAGTAGAAGGATTTCACCCTTTACTTTTTGAGTCTCAAGATATTGAGATACTAACCCTTATCTTAATTCCAGTTAACTATTACCTTTTTAGTCTCTATTTATTAGATAAAACCTAACCATATTACTTAGATAGAACACAAAAACATGGATCAATAGTTAAACTCCAAATTACTATTGTCTTTATCTTTTCCTAGTCACTTCTTCTCTTTTGGAGTAAGCAGAAATATGTAGGAGGGATCCTAATGTGTGTACCAATTAAGAAAACTATCATAATGAAGACAAAGCAATACATCCATGAATATCAGTTCAAAACAACGGAAGCACTTCCCCTACTACGTCAATCTGCTAGGGTTTCCATAACCCTAGCTATGGGATTTATCCGCTCATGCTTGTGAAGAAATCAATAACATTCATATTCGAAAGCATAAATTAAATCACAATGATAAAAAGAAATAAAATCCACAACCATAACTAAATTAATAAACCAACATCAATACAAGAAAATTCCAAGATGAAAATCGAATCTTGGAATAAAAATATGTTTGTGAATATCAAAAGTGCATAACTCTTACTAAAAGACACATAAAGGGTATTATATTATATGAGGAAAGCATAAAACCAAATACTAAACAAAATAGGAGAAAAATAGGTCGATGGCCATATGTCGTCCATACCTATGGTCTGGTGCCAGGCGCATGTAGTACCTGCAGTCCTAACATTGGGTGCAGGTACAAACCACAAGTATCGGGAGAAAAAGTCCTGCAAGTTCAGCTCTCGGTATTTTGGAGTTTTGGTACTTATTTTGCCCACATACGGTTTGTAGGTCCTACATACGGCCACATGTTGACTTGGAAAGTGTCAGGGGTAATCGTTTTAGCTCTTCTTTGATTCTTGATACACCAAAATTACACCTCTCTTATGAGAGAGTAAGCGGTCACTGTCAAATATAGAACCCAACCAGGTTGGGTGTCAAATCCCATAGGGAATACTGTGTTACTAAGTATTGTAGTTGTTACTGGACTGTTGGTCAGAGGTTCCTGAATGGGGGGTTTTGGTTTAAATTTGAAATGATGATTACAATATAACAATAAAGCAATATGTGTATTAATATTTGATCATAGAGAATGACAAGTTAGGGTTATGTCCACCTTGTAGCTTTTCCTTCTCTATTAACTATGAGTAATAAGGATTTATACATGCATTCACTTATAGAGAAATGTATTCTAATTCTAAATCCAAGTGTTTTATCAGCCATCAAGGATTTATTCACCTTAGTTCTCTCAAATCCAAAGTGTACAACCAATCATACGAACTCTCGAAGTAGTTAATCCTGCTAAGGCATTAACGTGTAAAATAAAGGTTGGAAACCCTATTTTCTTGTCATCAATCTCTTTTCCAAACAATAACTTTTCTATCGAACAGGTTATTGCTATAATGGCACATTCCCTATGTTTGCAACCACGACAATTCAATCATAATGAAGAGAGTAATGATATAAGTGGATTAACACATCATAAATTCAAAAACCCATAGCAATAGAGAGTATACAAGGTTTCCATAAGCCTAATAAATAAACTTAGCTACTCATGAATAAAACGGAAGTCACAATAGAAATACTCATCATACCAAAACTTAGAATGATCTTGGTGGAGAAGATGAATAGTGAAAATAAGAGAAAAATATTTCTCTCTCTTTTTCCTCAAGCTAAGCCGCTTTCTCTTGTTTTCAAAATAATACAGAATGTAAATCCTCATAAAAATTTAGCAACAAGCCTTTTAATAGCCTTCTATCTCATAATTTCCTTCTAAGTCCTCAACTTATTATAAATGGCAAATTTGCCTAGGAGAAAGTTTCCATGCATCACATTTGGTCCAGATTGTAGTTTCTAGGTGCCATATTTGGTCCAGGTTGCTACTCTCTCTTGTGTCATATGTCATCCACATTCCATAGTCCCATAATATCTTCATCTACTTTATTAATACCTGATATCATGGTAATCATATTGGTTAGCTCAATTACAAAGAAGTAGAGTAAAAACATAATAAACTACGCATTTTTTTCTCTAAACATAGCTAAAATATGGATAGATTATGGTGCTTAGGCCTATAAATACACCCATGATCAATTCCAAAACATATTTTGATCACGAATAAGTTGGAAAACATCCTGAATATCCATAATTGCTCCAAAAATAGCCAAAAACACCCTTTTCATGAACTTATCATCCAAAATATGATTTCCTATAAAACATACGCAAAAGGCATCATATCTAACAAAATAACCTCAGATACTTGCATCTTTTCCTCATTTTAAGCATCAAAAGTTCTATATTTATATACCACATCAAAGGCTATGGTATTCTGTGTATATTGTTAGAACTTCTTTATGAGAGTAAATGTCTTATGATCATCCCCATATTAACACATATGATTTATCTGAGTGAGTGGGATTTCTTTGTTGTGAGGGTACATGAGTTATGTTGCTAGTTGTTTACTTATTCGGGTAGTGTAATTTGTACATATGCATGACTATTTATTGCTAATGTAATGCCATTATTCCCTTGCATCATATTTTTGGGCAATATTAATTCACACAGTTGATTTTGAAAAGCTAAAATAGGAGGGGTGTGTGTTATGTTGTTTGTTGTGTTTCTATTGCATGAGGACATGCAAATATCTATGTTGAGGATGTTGATGTTACATGGTTTCATAACACTTTTGATGCATAAAAATGGAAAAGATACAAGTATATAGGTCTATTTTGAGGGATATGATGTGTTTTTATGTCTATTTTATAGAAAACTAGGTTTTAGGAGCTAAACCGAAGAAAATAAGTTAAAAGCTAAAAAGTGGGTTACCTACATTGGCACCTACTTGGCGTAGGTGCCACCGACTTGGCATAGGTGACAGGGCATAGATGATAGAAGAATCAGATCTAGAGAAGCCAAAGTTGTGGGAACTCTCTGCTACCTACGGTGGGACACCTACGGCCTGTAAGTGCCACCAACGACCTAAAAGTGGCATCGTAGGTGGCCACCGACCCAACTTTCTTAGTTCATTTTGGTTTGAATTTAAGGGTTTTTATGTAATATATGAATAATCTTATGATGTTTTAGAGTTAGTTTATGCCTCTTTACGCATTTATACTATTCCCTAACATATTTTTTTATTTCAAAATTGACTTTTGATCTTGGAATTTTTGTTTTCTTGGTTTTTAGTTGATTAATTGATTTGAGACTTTGGGTTTTATTCGTCTATTATTGTGAGATTGGTTCTATTCTTTCTTTATTAAAATCCATGGATTGTTTTGCAACTATGCGCGACTAATTCTCTTAGCTAGGGTTGTGGGAACCTTCAAGGGATAATGAAGTAGGGGAAGTATGAGATCATTCAAGATTATTATTGTTGCATGTATTGTGATTTTCTTTGCTTTGATTACTTTCTTAATGGTGGCAAACATTAGGAACCCGTTTGTATTTGATACTAACTTTAAAGAGAGGTAGAGATTGGGAAAAGATGATCACAATAGTGATTCGAGGATATTAACCCCCGTCTAATTAACTTAAGACCGAGACGAGATAGATAAACTGGGATCCAAGACAAGGGTTAGCATTGTGACACTATATGACTGAGATTCACCAAAGGGTGTTGAGAGGCTGTTGGTGATACATAACTTATCAGATTCAATATACGATTCAGTGAGATAGTTGGATTGAGCACAATAAACCTATGTAGTTAAAATCTAGGGGAACACAAGCCAAGTGTTCATTTCAGATTGTTTACAACAAAAAGCATTCAAATCTTGTTACTTTTACTAATTACTACAAATTCCCCCCATTTACTTTTTTGTACTTCTCGATGATTTTAATAATTTTGAGAGATATTTTTGGCTTATTCCCTGTGGGTTAGATCCCAACCTAGTTGGGTTACTATATTTTTACATTGACCGCCTTAGACTTATTGAAGGTGTAGTTTTCAGCGACATCAAAATTTTGGCACCGTTGTCGGGGAATACAGTTGTGGATTGATTAATTAAAGTTGTTGAGGTTGTTGAGTTTTATCTTTCTATTTTTTGTGGGGCAGAATCCAGTGTATTCCTACTCTTTTTGATATGACTACTTTACAAGATAAAGGGTGAAGTGATGAGGACTTTCTTTTATTGATTCTTATCCTTTTTATATAGTGCATTATTGCAGGAGTGTGATAGATATATTATGGGAGCACAATGAGAGAATGATCAAAATGTTGACACTTATTGCAAAATAAAAACATGATCTTATTCAAAAGTTTTATAGGTTTGGCTTGGATATTCACAACTTAAAAGGACACTTAAATGCAAAGGTTGATGTGTGTAACATCCAACAATTTAGTTACAAGTTGTGTGAGACTGAAAAAATTCTTATAAGCTAAATTGAGGTGATAAAATTGAAGAATTATACCTAGAGAAGCTAAAGTTACATGAACTCTCTACTAGCTACGGTGGGCCACCTATGTCCCGTAGGTGGCCACCGACCCAGATTTCCTAGTTCTTTTTGGTTTGAATTTTTTAGGGTTTTTATGTAATCTATTACTACTCTTACGATGTTTTCAGTTTATTTTATGCCTTTTTATGCACTCATATTGTTCACAAACATATTTTTGATTCCAAGATTGAGTTTTGATCATGGAATACTTGTGTTCTTGGTTTTTCATTGATAATTGATTTAAGACTTTGGGTTTTCTTCTTCTATTATTGGGATATTGGTTCTATGCTTTCTTTATTGAATTCCATGGATTGTTTTGCAACTATGCATGACTAATTCCCTTAGCTAGGATTGTGGAAACCCTAGTTGGATAACAAAGTAGGGAAGTGTGAAATCCTTCTAGATTATTGTTGCTACATGTATTGTGATTTTCTCTACTTTGATTGCTTTCTTAATGGTTGCAAATAGTAGGAAACAACCTGTATTATATGCTACCTTGAGAGAGAGGTATAGATTTGAAAAAGAATATCATAACAGTGATTCAAGGCTATCAACCCTTGTCTACTTAAGTTGAGACCAAAAGGACATAGTTAAATTGTGATCCAAGACAAATGTTAGTAATGCGATACTCTCAAACCAAGAAGAGATGACTGAGATTCACCAAAGGGTGTCGAGAGGTTGTTGGTGATACATAACTAGTTAGATTCTAAATGGGATACAGTGAGATAGTTGAATTGAGCACGATAAACCTAAAAAATTAGACACCAAGGGGAACACAAGCCTAGTGTTTGTTTCAGATTATTTACAACCAAAAGCATTCAAATATTGTTTCTTTTACTAATTACTACAAATTCTCTCAACTTTACTTTTCTATACTATCTGTAATTTTAATGAGCTCAAGAGATATTTCTAGCTTATTCCTTATGGGTTTGACCCCAAGCTAGGTGGATTACTATAATTTGATATTGACCACTTTATACTTCTTGGAAGTGTAGTTTTGTGCGACATCAATTTTCTTTGGTGTCTAGGTAGGCTAGGTTACCCTCTTTATATATTAAGCTAATTCATAGTATAATTATGATATTATGATAAATATGGGATGGGATTTAGGTATTATAGGTATAATTGATATGATTAGTATTACTTAGTTGTTCATGCTTTAGATAGAATTGCTATCTTAGGGCTCATTGTGACTTATTTAACATATAGAAGAGAATTTAGATATCTTAGCCTAGTCAGGGGTAGAATTTGCCTTAGAATGAATTTCAGGGATTAATGCCCCTCCGGCCCACCTTAGGCCAAGATTTGTGTTAGCTTTGGTAAGATTGTATACGGATTTTATAGATTTTGAATTACTTATTTTGGAGTTTGAGAAGATTTACTACATGATATTTATGTTAGTTTGGTATTTAGGAGTTGGAGCTAATTTTGGGAAAAAGTTGGTGGTTATTGATATTGAGTTTTGGTTCAAGTTTGATGATTAATAATGATATTGATGGCATGAGTTCTAGTTCAAGTTTGATAAATTATGTTAATGTTAATGATGATATTGAGTTTCGATTCAAGTTCGACATTGAGAGTTATTTATGATTTGATATAGTATGGATGGATCATAGTTATATCTTGATATTTGATAAAGTTATGGATCTTCAATTATTTACTTTCCTTTGATTGCACCCTCTGGATTTATTACGCCCGCATTGGGTTATTTACTTTTTTGCACTTACTGGCTTATATGGGCCAGTCTTGTAGTATTAATTATGCTTTCATTCATATTATGCCTATTCCAATTATTTATTTACAGTATTGGAGCTTATTTCAAGGTTTTGCCTTTTACCTTGAGTTAGATTATTTATCTTACATCTATATCATATTTTTATCATGATTTAGATTAGTCAGCTGATGATTCCTACTGAGTACTCATGGTTTTTGTACTCATACTACACTTCTGTACCTTTTTGGTTCAAATTCGAGTACTAGTGACCATTGTTGATGTGATAATCATGTTGTCTTGATTTTTGAGATAGTGTGATTTCTCGGAGTCGGATTTTCTCCTTTTATCTTCTATTATCTATGTCTAGTCTTTCACTATTTGAGACATATTTTTATCTGACTATTTTAGTACATATGTTCCTTTTGTAGTAGCTCTTATACCGACACTACTAGGTTGTGGGATTGTTGTTGATGTTTTATCTATCTTTTAGACTTATCATTACTACCTTATGTTATTATAAGTCTTTAATTGTTGATTTTTGACTTTTAGGCCTTGTTACACCAAATTAGCCTATTGGTTATAACTCCAAGCTACGGTTTGGATTACCTACTAGTGGGACAATGTAGGTGCCATTATGATTCGTAAATTGGGTTGTGATAATTATTTTTCATTATTATCAATGTAATGTCTGCTTGAATACACATTATAGGCCTTATTTTAGAACTATATGCATTTATCATTATAGTAATGACTGAGTGAAAGGTTTGAAATAATACTATTGATGTCTTACATGACTACTCATTTTGGTGGTGTCATGCGAGGGCTTATATATTGACATGTTGAGTTGATTCTGAGCTCATTTAGACTTGTATTAAATTGATAATTATCTTCATATTGATTGGTTATATGCAGTACATCCTCATTTCCTCAATACATATTCATGATATTTGGTACCAGATAAACACTAATTTTTACAGAAAATAAAACACTTTACAAAACTCTTGGTCGAGGGATGCATCTACAAGGTGATTAAGATATGAAATTGAGATTGTGAAATTATATGGTTATGGACCCCCATGGTGCCTATCATGAAGCGCTGAGGCTCTAAAGTTATACATGAAAAGTCATGCAATGGAATGTTAACATTATCCCACCATCATTGCATTGCATCATTTGTACCTCTATCTATGTCTTTGTTGTTGTGTACTTACTTTTCTTATATCTTTATGTGTAGTTATTCTTTTGTTGATATTATACTTGTAGAAATATCAAGAGATATAGTGTGAGCTACTGATTGAGAACTTTTATGTATGCAGGTGGAAGCATGTTCATAGTATTCTTTACTTGGATATTTTGCTCAGTTGACCTATTATACCTATCGAGTATAAGTGGAATATAGTCTCTCCTACTTATGTTCCCTTCCAGTGAAAATCCCAATATGAGTGTGATCTGCAGTGGTTGATTCATGAGGATAAAAGCTATATTAAAGATCTGGTTACCTCTCTAAATGAAGCCTTATTCCAACCTCTCTTATCTTTGTCTTTATCTTATATATTTTGAGAAAAAGTTGTACTTATTAGATTCTTGTATTGTAGTAGAAGCTCTTTATACTTATTGAACCAAGTTGTGGGATTGATTTACTGATACGACTCAAACAAGGGCCTTGTCATAATGGGCAATCCTAAATCCATCCAGGACCGGAGACCTCCCCTGATGCCCAACCCAACCAACCGACAGTATCCTGAGTCGGATGAACTCTGAACATATAACAAGATAACATATCCACCATATCGTGACTTTGGGATAATTCTATATCCAAGACCAACCAGACCAAGTCAATCCATCCAATAACCAACCAATCCAACTAAACCAAAACCCAAAAATAAAGAGAAGACAATATCCCTGTGTGTGTGTATATATATATAACATAACATAATAAAACCATAGCCAAGTCCACAGTTGTCCATACAAAGCCTCTAAACCAAACCAAGGATTACCTAGTTGGGATATTTCCCCAACATATCCATAATCCAAATATATGAAAGACAAAAGTACTTGAAGTAATCCATGACATAAAATAGATGTCTTCCAAGCTATGGAAGCTCACCACTTCAATCCAATAGCTAATCCTGAATTCGATCACTAAGAAGGAGAAGTAGAATGGTTGGTTCTTACATTGTATGGGGATATAGCAGCCTGAGGATGGGTTAGTGGGTGAACACTAGCATGTACTCAAGATAAGGATAAAATAATGCCATTTAAGAAAACCAAGTAAAACCATCCATATGCACACAACCCATACACACACACACACATATATATATACATATATATATAACACCATACCAGGAAAGGGAACTGGGTTTAGCATACATTTAAAATATTTAACATGGGTATGTGAAGCGTAACCATCCTAAAACCACCAAAGGGATATATAGGTCCAGTTTAACCTCCTGAACGGGGCTCGATGTATGTAGCCTCACAAACCAGAGATACCATAAGAGTCGGGGATTCCCATGTACCTTCAAATCTCCATGATACATAAATATAGTGTACCTAGAGGATTCTGGTGTACCTTATAAGTAACATATAAGGTCGACATGACCTACCCCTCATGTCGGAAAACATGAGTTTCCAATGTTCGTCCATTAGACTCCCACCTTCACAGCTAGCTTTCTCGCCTCTCTATTATTGCCTAATTAAAATCATTTTCTAACCAAACCATTATTCCATTATTGTTAACCCAGGATATTAGTAGTAGTATCATCATACCAACTATAACTTGAAAGTATTGTCCTTAGCCAAACCTCTTAGTGATCAAGAGAGTCCTATGTACCCATAGATCATATTATCAAATTAACTTTGGAGATTCCTATGTACCCTAAAAGTATTTATTTTCATATTAGTTTGGGGGATTCCCTTGTACCCCACATGTATGTTTATTAAGCCAACCATTGTTCAAACCATTGTCCCCCAATGCATTTACTTAGGGGTTCCTACGTACCCTACAAGGTTTTTAAATTGACCAACCATAACCAAGACCTTACCATTTGACCACTCCAATCCTTTTAAACTATTCCAAATAATAAAAACATTTATATAATTCAAACCATTTAAACCATGCAAAGTGATTCAAATCCATTTAGGGTTCCATTACCAAACCAAATCATTCAGGAGTTCCAATGAAAGTTCAACAACTGTGTAAAAACACCCTTTTAGGCATTTTATCGAACATTTTGAGGGCATACCTTTACCAAGACCAAAACCAAAGCATAAACCATTATAATTAGGGTTAATCATGGCCCATTTTTTAAACCATGACTAAAAAGCACCCACATGTACTAACCATCACCAAAAACATGTAAATCATAGTTTAAACCAAAACCCAACAATATGCATCAAGACCCTCAACATTGGTTTTGAAATCCACCATTTATGATTCATAATCAATGTTTAAAACATAATAAAATATGCCTTTTGTTGGAACTAAAAAAAAGGGAAGAAGTACATGCCACATATAAGAAGATTCCAAAGAGAAACATAACTCTTGAGCCCTTTAAATAATACATGAAGAAACCCTAGACTCCAATCTTCAAGAGTAAGTTAGAAAGAGTATTTGGAATATTTCTATCCTTTTACAAGTGTTATGAAAGGCCACCAAGGGTTATAAAACGTGATGATATAAGGGTTTTAAAGTAGGAAATATCTGGACTACCCTTGACTTAAAACTAAAACTAACCACGATGTAGGGTACGACTTACCCAGGCCATTCATAACCTAGGGTACGAGTGGTACCCCAACTCGTACACAAGACCTTGACAATAACCTACACACTGGTTTCTATACAACTTCACCCACTTAAATCCTACCTAATGGTATGAGTGGTACACCAAACTGTATCCATATCTTATACCATGGATAGATTATACAAGATCAACTAACAAGAAATCATATAACCTGCCTTGCACCCCTCATATCCTTCTATACTACTCGTACCTTATTGAGTCATACCTTGGGTAGTAACCAAGCCAAAAAAACTACCTAGTGTATGATCGAGACACCTAGCAACCCCCTAACTCATATCCAAGGGTACGATTGGTACTCTTGAGCCATACCAAGCTTAGTGAGTCCAAAACTCAAGAATTTTTGCAAGGGTTCAAATCCTGGGGTGTTATATTTATTTTCTTTTGATATTTTTATTATTTTAGTATTATGGCCTGAATTTTCTAGAAATCTTATTCTTATTTAATTTTATTCTTATTTTATTTTTCTTTTCTATTGTATGGTTTCAACTTACTACCAAGGATGGGCCGAGTATGTGCTATCATGAACTAAACTTTTGGATTATTAAAAATTGGTATAGAGTGTTAGGTTCATCGATATCATAAGTTTAAGAGTAGGATGTCTAGTAAAGTCTCACGGATTGCTACATTGATATTTTATATATCTTTGAGAGGCTATAGGTTATTTTTAGGAAAAACTTCTCTAAATTAATTCCTTATCATGCGAGTTGTTCATGCCCAATGTTCTTAAGTTGTATTCCATTCTTTTATACAATAATAGTGAGGACTTTTTCTTAAGATGTTAAGGATATTGAGCCAACACCCACTATAAGAGCCCCAACTAATAGGAGGGGTAGGGGCAGTATCTGAGCTAGAGGTATAGGTCAAGCATAAGGAGTTGCTTCGACCACAGGACATTCTAAGGTGGACCCTCTCAAGCTTGAGAGTTATTATGATGAGGAATATTATAAAAAAAAATGAGGGAATAGCTTAGTCCTCTTAGGGTTCAGTTGCTACCCTGGTGTTATCAGATCTATTAATTCATTTATAGGATCATCTAGATAGAGTCCTCTAAATGGGTACTCATCGAGTGTGTCAGGTATTTCTTAGATTCCAGAGGTATTCATCTACTAGGGAAAGATTCTACTTAAGGTTTTATGACCTTATGATTACAATCAGATATTATGGTACCCACTTGTTGACACCTTATCTATTAGACTTATTCTTCCTTCCATTGCTTCTAGCCTTGTGATGTCTTTTGATGATCAAAATAGATTTTAAAGATATATTTGTGTGGATCCTCCCAAGTTTAGTTGTGCCATTAGAGGGGTCATGTAATGACCCTTCAGGTCATTATCCGTATTCTTGCTTACTTCCTCCAAAAGAGCATCCCCATAGCCATCCCAAGTCATTAACCTCTTTGGGTCATTTGGGTTTTATAACCTCTTTCTCAATTTGAAGTTTTCATTGGTCCAATTGACCACAAAGTGAAAACATTAGTAAAACAACCTTGTATGTGAAATCCTACTTTGCCAATGCATCAAAAACGTCAAAAACTATGGGGTTTCATATATTATTTGTTTGAAATAGACCCTGAATGCATCTCGAGGAATTAGACAAAGCTCGGATCTAAGTTCTAAGCTTCATCCATGCATAGCATGCACCGAGGTGTCGCGACTACAACAAAAAAGGTACGACCACAAAATTGCGACCGCAGTGACATGGGGGCTGCGACCGCGCCATTAGAGGGATGGTTGGTCCATATTTAAGGTCTATCTTGGATGAGATTTTGGCTATTTTGTGCCTCCATCTTGATATTAAACCCTAATATAGTGAAAACCCTTCTAAGTATGTATTATGGGTTGAATTAGAGCTTAATCAACATGTGTGATTGATTCTTGCTACTATCTCAGGTAAAAATTCCTCTAATTTAGTATTAATTTCATAGTTTCTTGAATCAGACCCCTAAATAATTGTGGGTCAATTGTAGCCACAAAATTTAGTGATTGACTCAAATTACTTAAGGGTTTTAACTCCCTAAAGATAGTTAGGCTATAGGTTAGTCCTGAAAACTTCTCTCCAAGAGTGAATCCTAATTGGGGTTTTGGTGTCTATTTGAAACCCATGGAATAATGGTCCTAAAGTAGGTATTGTCATTTTTGTTGTAATTCTTAGATTGTATTGTTTATAGCATTGCTTGTGGAAGAGGAGGCTTCACAGAAAAGAAAAGAAAAGCTCGTTGGTTCGTGAGTTACTTGGATTCAAGGTAGGTTAGGATTACTCTTAGACTAGTTTGAGATTATTTGTAATGTAATTATTGATATCTTGCGAGATTTGGTGGGTAATTTAGATGATAGTTGATTAAATGATGAACTTGGGGTTTATTAATTGCTATAGACTATTAATTTGTAAGGTATGATATTTGACCCTTGGTCTAGGACCTTGGTAAACTTATTTGTGGTCTCATGACTAGAGTGAAAAAACTATAGTTTTTCTAAGTAGATATAATTGGTATACTTCTCTATCCTTAGGAGTGTTTTGACCTATATAATCCCTAAATAGGAGATGACCTTGGTGTTGGGTTGACTTTGGAAGGATGCTTGAAGAGACTTTTCTTATAGACCTAGAAATAATTGGTAAGCCCTTATGGTGGGGTATAGATGAATTAGCCTAATTTTGGGTAGAAGCTAGACTTGTGTTAGTAAGCTTAGCAATCTCAGAATTTAGAAGTTAGACTTAACCCACCCTAAGCTTGAACTAAGTAAATGCTTAGCGACCTAGATATGTGGTGTTTGTATAAGCTATATATATATATATATATAGAAGAGTGATGGTTGCACTTGATTATCGTACTAACTTATGATCATGACTCGAATACCCTCGTTAAGTGATTATTGTGCATGTTTCATAAATATTCATGTTGTTGTTGATACTTATATTACGTGTGAATCTTATTAGCAAGGTAAAATAGAAAGTGTCATCCTATATCCCTTCTTTTTTATATTGTGAACTTTTGTGTATGTTTAGTGGTTTAGCTATGCATGTGGACGTATGTTGTTATATACAGAGGAATATGTGATATTGTGATGAAGCCCAGTGAATCTAGAAGAATATATTGATATTATGATGATGCTCGGTGAATTCGAAGGAATATGTAATATTATGATGATGCCTGGTGAATCCATAGGAATATGTGATATTATGATGATGCCTAGTGAATCTGAAGAAATATATGATATTATGATGATGCCTGGTGAATTCGGACAAATATGTGATATTATGATAATGCCTGGTGAATCCAGTGGAATATGTATTATTATGATGATACCTGGTGAATCCATAGAAAGAATCTGAAGGAATATATTGATATTATGATGATGCTTGGTGAATTCAAAAGAGGTAAGAATATTATGATACTGTGTGGGGTAAATTTACTCATATGCATTGATATTTGTAAGGTTAGATCGTATGGGTCCAACTGCCTATGTGCTTGATATATGAGGTCTCTCTTGGTATATTGCTATTCATTTCTTGTTCCAAATCACTAAATAGGAGGTGTGACCCTTGTTACTGCTAATTAGCAACTAGAGGAAATTTATGCCCAATATTGAGTTAAGACTTAGTGGTATGAATAATCTTTCATAGAATCAAGGGCTAGCCTAATCTAGATCCTTTAATTGAATAAGAGGTTGTATTATGAAATCTTTCCTAGTAAGGGGACTTATGTGATAACTAGTTATTTCTTAAATATATGATTATTATTTGGAGGCTAGAAACCTAGTAAACTAGTCAGTGGACTTTACTTGATTAAAATATGGAAACTAATCCTTAAGGTTTTGACATGCTTAGTGATGATGGACCTAGTATTACACGATGGTCAGTTAAATTATCTTCTAATATGTGAGGTTGAGATGGCTTAATTGATTATTCATATCATGAAGAGGCTAGTTATGAAATGGCCTTTTCATAGATGAATAACCCATAATATGGGTGGCTTGTAGTTTTCCCCCAATTTGATGACTAGTAATTATAAGACATGTAATTTATTGATTTATGAAAAAATAAGGTTAAATAGTATGGACTTTGCGGTGTTTATCAATGAATTATAGAATTAATGACTACATACCTATGCTATGACAAGGTTACTTTCTTTATGTTAAATTATGGTATGGGTATTTAGAAATGGATTTTGGTAATGAGCCATGGCGGGATTGAGTTACCCGTGGATTTGGTCAATTGATGGAATAGTTGTGCTTTATTGTATTATTGGTTGTATTATTTTGGTGTACTCTCTGGTGGTATGGAACACCATGATGAGTTTTTGTTTGATATTATTTTGTGTACTCTTCGGTGGTATGGGCTGTTGTGATAAGTTCTTTGTTGTGCTCTCTTTTATGTACTTCCCAGTGGTATGTGACGTCATGGTAAGTTCTTGTGCTTATGTTCTAAAGATGGTTGATGGTGATTATGAAAAGTAAATGTTTTTCTAATATGTATATGGTTTTACGTTTTTGAAATGATACTCAGTTGTTATGGCGATTATGGAGTATATTGAGATGGTCTGTCATGTTATTGCTTTAGTAGTATAGATGTTGTTATAGTGGTATCTAAAAAAGTTCGGGTTCGATCTTATCCCATGACTTTAAGATTATTGTCCTACTTTATATAATCTTTACATTATTTTTTAGCTCAATTGGCCGATGATGCCTACTGAGTACCCGTGTTTTGGTACTTATACTACACTTCTGTACCTTTTTGGTACAGACCCAGGTTCTAGTTGCTGCCATTAAGATAGTTCATATGAGTTGACTATTCGAAGAAAGGGTGAGATCTTAGAGATAAAGTTTCCTTCGCTCCACTTTATCCTTATTGGTGTTTTGCTTTCATGACAAATGTATGTGATTATTTAAGACATTTTAGATTCTGAGATTGTAAATTCCTCTTGTCAAGTTTAGAAGCTCTTGTATCAACACTATCAGGTCATGGGATTTGTGTTTGAATATCGGTTGTCCTTAATTGTGAAATATTGTTGTTATATATTGTGTTCATATATTGGGTCCATGTTGGATGTTCTTACCAAGGTAACCCATTGTAATAGCTCTAGGTTACATTTTCGGCTTACCTACTGGTGGGATGTGGTAGGTGGTATCATAAGTCAGAAGTTGTGTCATGACAAATTGGTATCAAAGCCTAGGTTTCATCGATATTATTAATATAAGAGCAAGTGTCTAATAGAGTCTTGCATAGCATAACATTAATGTCTGTTTCCTATCTTTGGGAGGCTATGGGACATTCTTAGGAGTCCTTTACTTGTTTCATTCTTATCGAGCTAAGAGTCTAAGTTGGTTTGTAGGACATTTTGTTGACTACTCTTTCGTAGATGCCCAAGACTCATGCTTCAGTGATACGCGAGGTGGGTCCTGAGACCCAGACTCGTGAGTTGTCCCTAGCTAGGGACCAGGGTGTACCTCTCCTAAACCATATTCCTATACCCGAGATAGATACTCCTACACCTCAACTAGCGGTAGGCCAGGGACCAGCCCAGGCTCCACCAGGATTTATTCTCTCTTCTTTGCATAGAGATGCTTTAGTTTAGTTCTTGAGTTTTGTTGATGGTTCAAAATACTGGAGCAGGAGTGTAGCCTGCAGCTGCAGCTCCTGGAGTTAAGGTTCCTCCTATTCTGGCAGTTGTTTAGCCAGTTGGGACCCAACATGTTTTATCTGCTGAGGAGCAGAAGATGCTGGGTAGATTCTTGAGGTTGGATTAGCCTAGATTAGCTGGTGCTCTCGGAGAGGATATATCTGAGTTTTTAACTACTTGTGAGGATAGGCTTTGTAGAATAGGACTTGTGGAGACTCGTGTTATGAACTACACAATATTTCAGTTGGACTTGTCTGCTAGACACTGGTGGAAGGGTTTTATGAGTTCTAGACCAGTTGGATCTTTCCCTCTCTCTTAGGCTCAGTTCTCCGAGATATTCTTGGAGAAGTTCATGCTGCGTAGCCTTAGAGATAATTTGAGAGATCAATTTTCTTGGTTGGAGAAGGTTTCTATCACAGTCACTGAGTATGAGGCTCATTTCCATAAGTTGGTTAGGCATACAACTGCTATCTTAGATATGGAGTATGAGAGGGTTTGCTTCTCTGTGAGAAGATTGAGACTTCCTACTAGGATGACTACTTAGAGTTTGATGGATGCTAGTAGGACCTTTACTGAGGTTATTGATCATGCTAGGGTGATGGAGGACATGCAGCATGAGGCCATGATAAGAGGCCTCAGTATCAGGGCATATTTGGTGGGAGTCGTAGTAGTTCCCGATTTAGAGGTGGTATTTCTTATGTTGGTCATCCTCTGCGTCCATCTTTTCTGCCTTAGAGTCAACCAGTTCAGGCAGCTCTTCAGACATCTGATAGGGATTAGTTTATTTCTAGTAGGTACCCTAGTAAGAGTAATGATAAGTCTATGAGAGGTTTATCTGTGAGCTATGCTAGGGATGACAGTTATTCCAGATCAACTGGTTATGTGAGTTCTGGTTCTTCTCATGATTCATTTTTTTCTTGTGAACTTCCTATTCATTTCTCTAGAGAGACATAGTCGTGGGGTGATGGCTGTTTTAGCCTAGGGAGCTACTCCCATTAGGGCAGTTCCCCTTCAAATAGGGGTGGTATGCGAGGTCGTAAAGGTGGTTACTAGGGCGCTCGAGGTGGTACTCAGTCAGGCAGAGGAGGTGGTCATTCAGGTGCCTAGCCAGGTGGCAGGCATGGTCAGTTGTATGCAGTACCTGCTAGACTCGAGCTTAAGACTTCAGATGTTGTAGTTACAATTGTGAATTTAGTATGCTGCAAGTCGGCGCTTACTTTATTTGATCCCTGATCCACTTATTCCTATATATCTTCTTGTTATGCACCATGGTTAGAGTTGACTAGTGATTTATTATCTATGCCATCATATATATTGATAAAGCTCAACTTACACGTCAATTTAGTGCAAGGCGGTCGTCTTCAATATAGTTACCCAACTTTTGGAGTCAGGGCCGAATCCACAAGGAATAATGTGAATGGCGATTAAACTAATTTGAAACTATAGCTACAAGTTGAATTCAAACAACTGGCACAAAAAGATAAAATGGGGGTTTTGGAGATTAGCCAAAAATTGTTGGTCACATTAGTTACAGTGTTCGTTATCAAGGGTTTATGGAAAAACTAGAATTATGTTCACTAGCGGTTTTAGGTACTTGACAAATGCTAATGGTGGTTCAAGATTCTCACAGTAGGTAGGACAACAAGTTATCTTTATCGAAGTTATGCCTAAATGTCTCTCAACCTACTTATGCATTTAATTACCTAATCCTCTCGGACTTAGGGAATTTATATTCACTGGCCAGATTTTACCTCAGGTTAACCAACCTTGTTACAACACTGATTATTAAACAGAGTATTTCCAAGTCCCCGTTGATAACTCACTTCCCACAATATTTGATTTCTTTCTCAAGCAAACCAAAGAAGGTGTTGTCTATTGTTTGCAACCAACAGACGTTAATTAAAACCTCAGAATTATCAAGAAATCCTACCACCTTTCGAATCTTGAACACTTAGCACCTTATCAAGTCCTAACCCTAAATCCCATAATTTAGGTTAAAGGAATTTAGCCACTCATAATACTAAAATCAAAACAACAATTTGTATTCATGTTTGGAAGGTTAAACTTACGACAAGAAGAATAATAACTAGTGAATCGCAGATTAGATCACAAAGGAAAATCCCAGAATAATGATAATAATCTCTTCAAAGTATTTGATTTTTCAAGCCAAGAAATTAGAGAAAGAAAAATATCAAAAAGTATTGTCAAAACTCAATGTGCGGATCTGCTTAGAAAACCCTAAAACAAAGCTTTAAATAGTTCACCCTAATTATGGAAACAAACTAATAAAATTCAGAAATCCCTCGGATTAGGTGACGACATTTGTGATAGCTTATCAGGAGGTTGATGACTTATCACAAATGTCGTCAGCTCCTTCTTTAGTTTGGCTCTTCCTGTTTAAGACTGGTGAAAAACTTGACAACTTATCAGGTTCGTGACGGCCTATCACAAAAGGTCGTCAAAGCTCTGCTTCAGTTCTCCTGTACTGCCTCAGGCTGACGACATTCTTGACAGCTTATCAGACCTTTGATGACTTATCATAAATTATCGTCACATCTTTCAACTTAGGCCAATTCTCTGTTTACTACTGACGACGACTTTGATAACTTATCACAGGGTTGACAACTTATCACAAATTTCATCAGCCATGTCATCAAATTTCTTCAAATTTCAACTTCTTTGCTTCCATTCTTGTTGGTTCTCTATCATATCAGCTTAAACTGCAAAATCAAACATAAACTAATCAAAATTGACAAAAGTTACTTAAGACTTCACAATTATTCTTAGTTAAAAACATCAACACCCTCAACTTAAAACAATTTCTTGTCCTCAAGCAACTCAACAGAACTAAGAGAATACAAGGCACATTTGGCAGTCAATCATTCACATTATCTTAAAACACTTTCACCATATCCAAGGTCACTCAATTCAAGAACAATGAAGAACACCAATGTAACACACGGGAATCAAGATACGACATCAATTCAGTTATAACAACCATGCATAGACCATTATTACACTACCCAAACAAGTCAGTAACTAGCAATATAACCAGTATGCCCTCACAGCAAAGTCATCCCCCTCATCTCATATCAATAATTATATATGTAACCATGGGGATGATCAAACACTCACTCTCAGAACGAAGTTACAATCAGTGTATGCCAAGTACCATAGGATTGCCCTTATATTCAGTATCTAGATCTTTAGATAGGTCAGCTAGAATCACTATAGAACTTCTTTTAGGCTTGTAATGTAGGCTAGAGGCTATTATAATACTCGATGGCATTTAAAGTGACTAGCCTCCTTGACACTACAATAGATTTTTAGGGTTTCACTCATTAGTCTTTTTCGCTCTTCTCTTTTCTTGATCACACTTATCTAGTTTGGTGCAGTCTTTTCTCAATTACTTAATCTTTTTCACAATTTTTCTATTTCTTGTTATTTTCCTCTACACCCAGCTTTATATTCTTTTCTTTTATGCTACCTTTCTTCATACTCATTCTATACCACGCACCCTATGATAGCCACCCTCAACTTAGGCCATTTGCCTAAGTTAAGGTTCATAGTATCCAAGGAGGACTAGGGCCAAAATAGGTTCATTGTGATTTAAATGGGAAGGTGACAGGTGTCATACAAAGAAATAGGGTAATTAGGCTCAAAACAGGGATCAAGGGATATTATACACACAGGAAAGGTCATTTAGGCTTAAAGTGAGCTAAAATCAATATGGTCTATGATTCTTTCCTAACCCCTATCCTTTAACTTAGGTAAGACTAACCGAGCAAGTTCTATCTTCAACATACAAAGGGAAATAAGTAGTTGCTCACACACACATGGCACACACGTATATCACAAGCTATGACTCATTCAATTCATGCAACTGTTTAACAATGATTATTATGTTACTAGAACTAATGCCATACAAAGATGCACAATAGTCACACTTGAATGCAAATCACACAGTTAAAGAAGTAGACCACTTGAAGAGGTGTACAAAAATCATAAAACAATTCAATTACCTCAAGTACAAGTATTTCTCCTAATCTTCTACAAAATTTTACAACAATAATTTACTTCAAAACTTGCCGGATCTACTAGGAACAAGACTCTGGGAAAAAAAGGCATGATAACAAAAAACCAAAGAGGACATCAACACCCACAAGTAGTCCCACCCTCAACTTATAATCATATATTGTCCCCAATGCATCAAACAAAAAAAAAAGAGTTAGAAACTTACTTGTGGCACCATGGGTGCAAAGATCTGATGTCAATCACATAATACGAATACAAACAAAAAAATACCTTGGGTTTCCTCCAAAAAAGAATCTAATTTATTGTCGCAGCATGACTAGGTTATCTTGACTACTCAAAATTCATCAAGATACCTTAAAAGCGCTTTATACTTTATCCCTATCCCTCCACTTAGATGATTTGAATTTTACCCCAAACTTAGAGTCCATCTTCTTGCCTCGATCATAGGGGGTGGTACAAAAATTAAGAAGTTAAGTAACGGATTGAGCATGGTAAACCACTCGGCCTTAAAGTAAGGTGTGTTTTTATGTTGCTTGTCAAGCATAAATAAAGAATATAGGATTCGTGTCCCTCATCTTCACACTCCTCCACTATTTTAGATGATTCCATAGACAAGATATCACTAAACATAATATGGAAAAATACTTCGAATGAGGCCCAACTAATTCTACTTCAAAATTTACACTATCTACTACACACTCACTTTTATTCACCTTCTCAATGTCAGTCTCAAGATCAAGATGACAATCAAGTGGTTGTGATTCTTGAGTTTTCTCCTTAAATTGGCTAATGTCCCCCTCATATTCTTCTTTATTTATCCACTATAAACATAGGGGGAGTAGTAACTCTTTTAGCTTTTTCCACAGCTATTCTTGATTCTCTAATATTCGTTTCTTTAATTTGTTCGCTTGAATCATGATAGCACACATATCTTCAGTATGATCACTTTAATCATAAGCTAAACACCAAGTTACAGTAAGTAAGACTGTATCCACATCATATTGTGAAGGTCCCATCCATGCACTTCAAGATAAATTTGGACAACAAGCCTTAAATATGGTCCTCTACAATAATAACAAGAATCATCACAAGAATCATCATCACTTAAAAACTATCTATCCAGATTGACATCTCAAGAAAAGTGTGAGAAAAAAATAAAAGAAAACAAAACAAATAAATATAAAAATAAAATAAATAAATAAATAAATATTTACAAGTTTGAATTCAAGAAAGTAAACTAAAATTTCAAACAAAGTCAATACGCAAAATTGTTCCCCTACAATGGCATCATTTTTTATAACGCTCAACTTACACGTCAATTTAGTGCAAGGCGGTCGTCGTCAATATATTTACCCAACTTTTAAATCTGGGGTTGAATCCACAGGGAATAATGTGAGAGGTGATTAAACTAATTTGAAACTATAGCTACAAGTTGAATTCAAACAACTGGCACAAAAAAATAAAATAGGGGTTTTGGAGATTAGCCAATAATTGTTGGACACTTTAGTTACGGTGTTCGTAATCAAGAGTTTAAGGAAAAACTAGAATTATGTTCAATAGCGGTTTTTGGTACTTGACAGATGCTAATAGTGGTTCAAGATTCTCATGGCAGGTAGGACAACAAGTTATCTTTATCAAAGTTATGCCTAAATGTCTCTCAACCTACTTAAGCATTTAATTACCTAATCCTCTCGAACTTAGGGAATTTATATTCACATCCCAGATTTTACCTCAGGTTAGCCAACTTTGTTACAGCGCTGATTATTAAATAAAGTATTTCCAAGTCCCTATCGATAACTCAGTTCCCACTATATTTGATTTATTTCTCAAGCAAACTAAAATAGGTGTTATCTATTATTTGCAACCAACAAACGTTAATTAAAACCTCAAAATTATCAAGAAATCCAACCACCTTTTGAATCTTGAACACTTAGCAGCTTATCAAGACCTAACCATAAATTCCATAATTCAGGTTAAAGAAATTTAGCCACTCATAATGCTAAAATCAAAACAACAAGTTGTATTCATGCTTGGAAGGTTAAACTTACCACAAGAAGAATCATAACTAGTGAATTGCAGATTAGATTACAAAGGAAAATCCCAGAATAATGATAAGAGAGAGAAATTAGAGAGAGAAAAATATCAAAAAGTATTGTCAAAACTCAATATGCGAATCTCTGTAGAAAACAGTAAAACAAAGCTTTAAATAGTTTCCCCTAATTATGGAAACAAAATAATAGAATCCAGAAATCCCTCGGATTAGCTGACAACATTTGTGAAAGCATATCAGGAGGCTGACAACTTATCACAAATGTCGTCAGCTTCTTCTTTAGTTTTGGCTCTTCCTATTTAAGGTTGACGACAAACTCAACAACTTATCAGCTTCGTGATGGCCTATCAAAAAATATTATCAAAGCTCTGCTTCAATTCTCCTGTACTGCCTCAGGCTGACGACATTCTTGACATCTTATCAGACCCTTGACAACTTATCAAAAATTGTCATCACATCTTTTAACTTAGGCCAATTCTCTATTTACTGCTGACAATAACTTTGATAACTTATCACAGGGCTGACGACTTATCACAAAAGTCATCAACCACACTTGTCTTTAGATTTTTTCAGATTTCAACTTCTTTGCTTCCATTCTTTTTGGTTCTCTATCATATCAGCTGAAATTGCAAATTCAAACATAAACCAATCAAAAACGACCAAAGTTTCTTAAGAATTCATAATTAGTCTTAGTTAAAAGCCTCAAATGTGTTAGCATTAACTCACACGTCATGTATCTACTCCCATATGTGATTTTTTAGTAGTGGATCAAGTATTCAGATCATGTGTCATGACAGTTAGTAATGTTGATACTTATGATGTTCTTATTATTCTGGATATGCTGGATTTGGATGGACTGGTTATCTCTCTATCATGTGGTCATAGATTGGTTTGCCAAGATCATTACCTTAACTATGCCCGGAATACCCCCAGTCGTATGGCAGAGAGCGATTATTCATGCGTTAATGGGGATTATTTCTTATATTTGTGCTAGACAAATTATGTCCAGAGACTATGAGTCTTATCTTACTTATGTATGTGATACTCATGCAGAGAGTCCGATAATTGATTATGTTCCTATTATGTGTGAGTTTCCTGATGTGTTTTCTAATAATCTACCTAGTATTCCCCTTGACCGTGAGATTGAGTTTGCTATTGACCTTGAGCCTATTACTCAACCTATTTCCATGGCACCCTATTATGTGGCTTCTACAGAGCTTAAGGAGCTGAACTCTTAGCTTCAGCATTTTGTTGGCAAGGGGTTCATTAGTCTAAGTGTGTCCCCATGGGGAGCCCCTATTTTATTTGTAAGGAAGAAAGATGGATCGATGCGTATGTGTATTAATTATAGACAGATTAATAAGGTGACGGTGAAGAACCATTATCTTATGCCCCGTATTGATGATTTGTTTGACGAGCTTTAGGGCGCAGCTGTATTTTCTAATATAAATTTAAGGTCTGGTTTTCATCAGTTAAGGATTCAAGATGAGTATATCCCGAAGACAGCCTTCAGGACCCGTTATGGTCACTATGAGTTTTTTGTGATGTCTTTTGGGATGAATAATTCTCCATCCACATTTATGGACTTGATAAAACATGTGTTCAAAACTTATCTAGACTCCTTTTTCATAGTGTTCATTGATGAAATCCTTGTGTATTTAAGGAGTAGCGAGAAACATGCAAAACATTTAAGGGTTGTGCTCCACGTTTTGAGAGAGTATGTATTTTTTTTTCAAATTCTCCAAGTGCGAGTTTTGGCTTAAGTCCGTATCTTTTCTTGGAAATTTGGTATCCAAGGTGGATATTATGGTAGACCCGACTAAGATTTCAGCAATTCTGATTGGGCTGGACCTATGTCTCCAATTAAGGTTTGCAATTTATTGGTTTGATTGGTTATTATAGGTGTTTTGTTGAGAGCTTTGATATTATCCCCTATGAATAAGTTGACTCAGAAAGAAGTTCCTTTCTGATGGTCCAAAGAGTATGAGTCAAGATTTGAAAAGCTCAAGGATTGTATCGCTTTAGCCCTGATATTATCTCTTCCCGTTGAGGGCAAGGGATTTTTAATATTTTTTATGCTTTTGGTGTTGGTCTCGATTATGTTCTGATGCATCAGGGTCGTGTGTTTCTTATGCTTCTAGATAGCTTAAGGTGCAGGAGTATAACTACCCCACTCATGATTTAGAGTTGACAACAATAGTTTTCATGCTCAAGATTTGGAGGCATTATTTGTATGACATGCATTGTGAGATTTTCACCGATCATCATAGTCTTCAGCATCTTATGACCCAGCAGGAGCTTAATGCTTTCCAGTGTAGATTAATGGAGTTGATAAAGGACTATGATATTTCTATCTTTTACCATCCGGGTAAGGCTAATATGATGGTGGATGACTTGAGTTGCAAGGCGGTGAGTATAGGTAGTTTGGCTTGTATTTTAGTTTCTCAGAGGCCATTGGCATGGAATATTTAGTCCTTATCCAATTTGATAGTATGCCTTAATATCTCAGATCCCATGAGTGTTTTGGCTTGTGTAGAGGCAAGGTCCTTACTATTTGAGCAGATTCATGATGTCAGTTTGAGGATGACAAGTTATGCCTTCTCCATGATCGAGTAGTGGGCGGTGAGTCTGGGACACACACTATGGATTCTAAGGTTATCTTGACATTTCAGAGTCATATTTGTGTTCCCCGACTTGATGGTTTGATTCTATATATTTTATATCAGGATCACAGTTCTAGATATTTTATTCATCTCAGTACGGCCAAGATATACAGAGATTTAAGGCAGTTGTATTGGTTAGATGGTATGAAAAGAGATATGGCAAACTTTGTAGCTCATTTTTTGTGCTGTCAACAGGTTAAGGTTGAGCATCAGCATCCCAGTGAATTGACTCAAAGGTTGCCCATTCTCGAGTGGAAATTGGAAAGGATCACCATGGACTTCATTAGTGGTTTGCCTCGTACTTCCCGTGGTCCCAATAGTATCTGGGTTATTGTGGATCATTTAACCAAGTCAACATATTTTATTCCTGTTCAGATGACCTTCAGTGTTGAGAGATTATCCCAAATTTATATTTGAGAGATAGTTTATTTGCATATGTCTATCATATTAGATTGTGGAACTGTATTTACTTTGAGGTTTTAGAGAGAATTTCAGGAGGATTTGGATACTCAAGTCAATTGAGTACAACCTTTCATCCGTAAATGGATAGTCAGTCCGAACGGACTATTCAGATGCTTGAGGATAAGCTTTGATCTTATGTTATGGACTTTGGAGTTTAGTGGGATCAACACTTAGCATTAATAAAGTTCACCTACAACAATAGTTATCATTCGAGTATGAGATAACCCCTTATGAGGCGTTATATGGTAGAAGGTATCATTCTCCTATAGGATTGTTTGAGATATCCGAGGTTAGACCTCGTGGTACAGATTTGCTTCGGGACTCGTTAGATAGAGTCAGGGTAATTAAAGATAAGTTTAGAGCAACCCAGAATAAGCAGAAGGCCTATGCCAACCACAGACTCCATGCCTTGAGATTCAGAGTAGGAGATAGTGTGTTTCTTCAAGTTTCACCTATGGGAGGTGTGATGAGGTTTACAAGGAATGGTAAGCTTATCCCTCACTATATTGGTCCTTTTGAGATTCTTCATGTAGTTGGAGAAGTAGCCTGTGAGTTGGCTCTACCCCTAGACTTTACCATTGTCCATCTAGTTTTCCAAGTCTCTATGTTGTGGAAGTATATCCGAATCCTTCTCGTGTGCTTAGATGGGACTCGGTCCAGTTGGATGCTTATTTGACCTTTGTGGAAGAGCCCGTGCTTGTTTTGGCCATTGATGTGAGGCAACTGCGTACTACGGAGATTTCGTTGGTCAAGGTTTAATGGAGGCATCACCCAATAGAGAAAGCTATTTGGGAGATCGAGAGTGAGATGCGGGCCCAATATCCTCACTTGTTTAAGACTTTAGGTACTTTCTTGTCTTTAACTTTTGGGGATAAAAGTTTCTTTGTAGTGGATGTTGTAATAACCCTTTAGGTCATTATCAGTATTCTTGCTTGCTTCCTCTGATAGAGCTTCCCCATAGCCATCCCAAGTCATTAATGACTTGTGGGGACCGATAGTCTAGTTACCTAATATTTTATTTGGATTTTATAACCCCTTTCTAAATTTAAAGTCTTTGTTGGTCCTAATTAACCACTAAGCAATAACTTTAGTAAAACAGCCTCGTATTCAAAATTTGACTTTGCCAACACATCCTGAATATTGAAAACTATGGTATTTCATATATTATTTGTTCGAAACAGACCCTGAATGCATCTTGAGACATTGACCTAAGAGTTCTAAGCTTCATCCATGCATAGCATGTACCGAGGTTTCACAACCGCGGAAAAGAAGGTGCGACCATAAAACCACAACTGTGGTGACACGGGGGCTATGACTGCGCCATCAGAGAGCTGGCTATTCCATATTTAAGGGCTGTCTTAGAAGGGATTTTGTCTATTTTATGCCTCCATCTTGATCTTAAACCCTAATATAGTGAAAAACCTTCTAAGTGTATGTTGTGGATTGAATTGGAGCTTAATCAACTTGTGTGATTGATTCTTGCTACTATCTAAGGTAAGAATTCCACTAATTTGGTATTGATTTCATGGTTTCTTGACTCAAAATACCTAAAACATTGTGGGTCAATTGTAGCCCCAAAATTTAGTGACTAACTCATATTACTTGAGGGTTTTAACTCCCTAAAAATAGTTAAGCTATGGGTTAGTCTTGGGAACTCTTTTCCAAGGGTGAAACCCAGTTGGGGTTTGGGTGTCCATTTGAAACCCATGGCAATACGGTGCTGTACTAAGTATCATCATTATTATATTGTATTATTGATAACATTTCTTGTGGAAGAGGAAGATTCATGGAAAGGAAAGAAAAAGCTCGTTGGTTCGTGAGTTGCTTGGTTTGTAATGTAATTATTGATATCTTGTGAAATTGGATGGGGAATTTAGACGATAGTTTATTAAATGGTGAACTTCGGATTTATTAATTTCTATAGGCTATTAATTTGTAAGGTATGATATTTGTCCCTTAGTCTAGGATCTTGGTTAGCCTATTTGTGCTCTCATGACTAGTATGAGAACACTATAGTTGTTCTAAGTAGACATGATTGGTATACTTGTCTATCCTTAGGAGTGTTTTGACCTATATAATGCCTAGATAGGAGATGACTTTGGTGTTGGGGTTGCCTTACGAAGTATTCTTGAAGAGACTTTCCCTATAAACTTAGAAAAGATTGGTAAGACCTTATGGTGAGGTATAGATGACTTAGCCTAATTTCGGGTAGAAGCTAGACTTATGTTAGTAAGCTTGGCATTCTCGGGATTTAGAAGTGGGACTTGAACCACCTTAAGCTTGAACTAAGTAAATGCTTAGAGACCTAGATGTGTGGTGTTTGTCTAAAATATATATATATATATATATATATATATATATATATAAAAGTGTGATGGTTTACTTGATTATTGGACTATCTTATGATCATGACTCGAATACCCTCATTAAGTGATTATTGTGCATGTTCGGTAAACACTCATTCTCTTTTTAATGCTCATATTTTATGTGAAGCTTATTAGCAAGGTAAAATGGAAAGTGTTATCCTATATCTCGACTTCTTTATATGTGAACTTTTGTGTATGTTTATTGGTTTGTCTATGCATATGGATGTATGTTGTTGTATACGGAGGAATATGTGATATTATGATGAAGCCCGATGAATCCGGAGGAATATGTTGATACTATGATGATGCTTGATGAATTCGAAGGAATATGTGATATTACGATAATGCCCGACGAATTTGGAGGAATATATGATATTATGATAATGCCTGGTGAATCCGGAGGAATATGTGATATTATGATGATGCCCGGTCAATTAGTAGGAATATGTGACATTATGATGATCTCTGGTGAATTCGGAGGAATATGTTGATATTGTGATGATGCCCGGTAAATCTGGAAGAGATTAGAACATTATGATGCTGTGTGGGAAAAATTTACTTATATGCATTGATATTTGTAAGGTTAGGTCATGTGGACCAACCTCTTATGTGCTTGAGATATGATGTCTCTCTTGCTATATTTCTATTCATTTCTTGTTCCAAATCACTAAATAAGAGGTGTGACCCTTGTTGATGCTAAATTAGCAACTAGATAAAATCTATACCCAATATTGAGTTAAGACTTAGTGGTATGATTAATCTTTCGTAGAATCAAGGGCTAACCTAATATATATCCTTAAATTGAATAAGAGGTTATAGTATGAAATCTTGCCTCATAAGGGGGCTTATGTGATAACTAGTTACTTCTAAAATATATGATTATTATTTGGAGGCTAGAAACCTAGTAAACTATTTAGTGGACTTTACTTGATTAAAATATGGAAGCTAGTCCTTAAGGTAGTGACATGCTTAGTAATGATGGATCTAGTATTGCATGATGCTTGGTTAAATTATCTTCTAATATGTGAGGTTGAGATGGCTTAATTGATAACTCATATCATGAAAAGGCTAGTTAAGAAATGGCGTTTTGATAGATGAATAACCCATAATATGGGTGGCTTGTAGTTTTTCCCCAATTTGATGACTACTAATTACAAGACTCGTAATCTATTGATTTATGGAAAAATAAGGTTACATAGTATGGACTTCGCGGTGTTTATCAATGAATTATAGAATTAATGACTACATGCCTATGCTATGACAAGGTTGCTTTCTTTATGTTAAATGATGGTATGGGTATTTGGAAATGGATTTTAGTAATGAGCCATGGAGGCATTTAGTTACCCGTGGTTTCGGTCAATTGATAGAATAGTTGTGCTTTATTATATTAATAGTTGTATTCTTTTGGTGTACTATCCAATGGTATGGAATGTTGTGATAAGTTCTTGTTTGATATTTTTATGTGTACTCTCGGGAGGTATGGGATGCTGTGATGACTTCTTTGTTGTGCTCTCATTTGTGTACTTCCCGGCGATATGGGATGTCATGGTAAGTTCTTGTGCTTTATGTTCTAAACATGGTTCATGATGATTACGATAAGTAGATGCTTTGCTATTGTGTATATGACTTTACGCTTTCGAAATGATACTCTGTTGGTGTGACGATTATGGAGTATATTGAGATAGTATGTTATGTTATTGCTTTAGTAGTATGGATGTTGTTATAGTGGTATCAAAGTAGATTCAGGTTCGATCTTTTCCCTTGACTTTAAGATTATTATGTTACTCTATATCGTCTTTACATTATATTTGAGCTTAGTCGGCTGATTATGCCTACTGAGTACCCGTGTTTTGGTACTCATACTACAATTCTGTACCTTTTTGGAACAAACCCAGGTTCTAATTGCCGTCGTTAAGCTATTTCATATAAGTTGACTATTCGAAGATTGGGTGAGCTCTTGGAGATCGAATTTCCCTCTTTCCCCTCTATCCTTATTTGTCTTTTGCTTTCGAGACAAATGTATGAGAATATTTAAGATATTTTTTATTCGGAGATTGTAAATTCCTCTTGTCAAGTTTTGAATCTCTTGTATCAATACTATTAGGTCGTGGGATTTGTGTTTGAATATCAATTGTCCTTAGTTGTGAAATGTTGTTGTTATATATTTTTTCACATATAGGGTCCATGTTGGATGTTCTTACCAAGGTAACCCATTGCAATAGCTTCGGGTTACAATATCGGCTTACCTACTGATGGGATATGGTAAGTGCTATCATGACTCAAAATTCGGGTCATGATAGGACACCTATGAGTTTTTCGTTAACTACTAGGAGAGTTTGCATCACTTAATATCCCTTGAGTCCTATGGTATTGCCTATGCTACTTAATAGTTGACTGATGTGGCTAGATAGTGGTAGAGGTCTCTCCCTAGTTGTAGACTATTGGTTTAACCTACTATGACATGGTCCCTTTTTGAGGATTCTTCGAAAAGGTTCATACCTTATAGTTTAGAGATCATATGAGAGATGAGTTTGATCATCTTGAGCTGGGATCCATGACTGTTACAAAGTATAATACACAGTTTTATACACTATCTAGATTTGACACTGCCGGTATGTCTACTGAGTCAGAGAGGATTCAAAAGTTCGTTAATGATTTGGAAGGTTATTATCAATTAACAACATATCAACTTGTGGTCTCGGGTGGTTCGTTCTAGAGTATTGTAGAGCATACTAAGTTGATTGAGTTGATTTGTCAAGGTACATAGTGTGGTAGTGCTAAGAAGATACATCAATAGGGTGATTTTAGTAGATATCCATCTTGAGGTAGGGATTTCTCTAGGAAAGTTTCTCATAGTTATCATGGCAAACCATTTCAGGTTGCTTTACAAGGTTTAGATAGTAGTTCTATGGTCTTTAGGGCTTAAGGAAACTAGAGGTTAGGTTATGCAGGCAAGGGCTCTATTTTTGGTTCTTTCGGGCCCTCTCAACATGAGTTTGGTACTAGAGTGTGTTACATATTGGAAGGAGTTTGCTCGACATGCATTGGGTCTTTCCCAATAGGTTTCTTAGCTTCAACTTTGATCTACTCCTATATATACAGTTAGAGGTGGTTCAAAGAGTGGCAGGGATGGTTCTAGAGGTGATCGATGTGGAACTCAAGGAACTAATGGAAGTAGATGTGGGGTTTCTTAGTTTGGGAGCGAACGTGGTCAGTGCTATACTATACCTCGGAAGCCTGAGGTAGAGGCCTCCAATGCAAATATGTCACGACCCAATACTACCGCCTAGCTTAACACGGTGCTTAGAACTACAAGTGATCCCAACTAACCTATGTACTGGCATACTTCTTGATCAACTGATTTAAAATGTATATAAAAGCTAAATTTTCTTAGCAAAATAATAATCATGAGATAAGCTATTCAAAAACATTACTATTCCAATTTACAACACAGTAATTTGAATGAATGGGGAACTGAAACTACATACAATAACTCAAACTGGCTATCTATAAACCCTCTACTAATACTGACTATAGGTTGTCGGGACATGATCCCCATCTATCCCTAATCAATACAAAAGTATATAAAAATAAAATATAAGAACTAAAACTGACTTGAGAACTTAAAATATGAGAACTCAACCACTGTTGGTTGAATGCTATGATCTACTTGGCTATGATCCTGTAGTAAGCACCCAAATCTACATCATATGAAAAATGTAGGTAGAAGAGGTATTCTATCAGTACTTTGGAATGTACTGAGTATGTGAGATACGCATTAGTCATGAAAATACTTAAAACATGCTTTAAAATTGAGGACATAAGCCATTTACTAAAATATGCATTCAGAACACATTTGTACATACAAGTTGTAAGGTGTATTGAAATTTCTAAATCATAGGCTAAAACATTTCTATAAACTAGGAAGTTGTAGAAACATGACTATTATATTTAATCTCAAGATAATGTTGAATATATTGTAAAACTATAGTGAGGGTCATTTATGAATACTCCATCTAAAACTGTGAGATGTCAACTGATGCAATGACCAAGAATAAACATGTTTTCTATAAAACTAAATAAATGAGTACAAGGTCCTGCATAATCTAAAAACTGAACATAATCTGAAGATGAGACATAAACTGGGGACAGTGGGAGCTAACTACAACCGACATACCTCAAATTGAGCAAAACCAGGGTCTGCTTAAGAACATATTAATTGGTTCATACTTGAAATCCTAAGTATCAGGCGTTCATAACCCACTAGCTCTGATTAATGCAACTAAACATGATAATATTAAAAGCTTCTCATAATAGAAATTTTCATACTTTAATCCAAAACCTAACAATTTATCAATAAAAAAGGATTCATGATTCTGAGTATGAGACGATGCTACTCTTATAGGAAAATGTGTATTCATGATTTAAATGCAAAATAAACTGAAGAAATTGGGAAAACTCATGTAGATTGATCATATGCTTGAAATCCTAACTAATACCATGTAAAACATGCTTTGAATTTGAGAATAGAGTAAATGATATGATATGGGCCTACGAAATTAAGAATAATCACTAAAACATACTTATGAGTGAAAATTATATCATGTGAGATTTAATTTAAGCTTAGACTAACAATTGAGTAGAAGTCCTAGTTTATGAAAACCATAAATTTCACAAAAAAGTAATAATTTAGGCATGGGGATGGAAGGATATCCGTATTGAATACCCATATACCTGATTGTTTTCAATCCTTTAATTGAAATTTTGAGGATTTGGACTTGGAGATGAAAACTCCCAATTTCTTGCTTTGGAGAGGAGAAAATTTCATGTTCATGGAGAATTTCATGAGTTGTATTGATAATGAGGATTTGGGGTTGTCTTGGATTTATATTCAGCCTTAAAAATAGCTTAAATGATGTATTTTTGGGGTTAAAAGAGTGGAAAAGGACCAAAAAAACCCTTAGAAACCACCTAGAAGCAGTCCCGATGAGTTAGTACATAACTTGTAGGGTCTGGCCACGGTTCATGGTTAGGAGCCCAAATTTCGGCCCCTATTTCTGTGACGACAAGTCCTCCTGACGAATCATAGGGTCCGACTATGAGTCATCATCAGATGTCATAGTCACTGGTAGCTTTGACAGTGCTTCAGTAATTTGGACATAATTTTTACCTCGATATCAGATTAAGGAAAAATTGGTATCGTTCAAAATATAACTCAATTATATATATCTGTTGGTGGGTCTTGAGCATAAAATTTCTTAGTAGCCCAAATGTTATGCTCGTTTGAAAATGACTATGGTTATATTCTTCACTTGAATTTAATCACCAAGAGATGTTTTGACTTGTCTATAAGCTAGGAGTTATTTGAGGTATTAATATATGTCTAAATCACTAATAAAACTACCAAAACATAAGATTTGATTTTTCATGAACTTAAAGTATGGTTCAAATATTGGCTTGGATTTTTAGGGTGTTATAATATCTCCCACTTGGGATTATTTGTCCCCGAATGAAGACTGACTTGGCTAAAATGACTGGGAAAGAGCTGAAATCCTAGACATAGATTATAAGAGGTGAATATGGACATTATGAATAAATTTCCAACTAAAACTTTACTAGTCTGAAAGTTTAGGAACTCACTAGTACTTCTTGACTGAATTTTTAAGTTGGATAACTGACATGATACTGATTTCTGAATCTACATATCCTTTATGGTTGGAAACTGATTTAGACTAGGAGTAAGGACTTAACTAAATTCATAATTATCATGAATGTAAGTAAATCACCCCATGGAATAGGCATATTCATTAAACTTGGATATCAAGACTAGATGAAAAAAATGTAAAACTAGAGGAGTTTATTTGTCTAATTGCTAAACTGAATTGCTAGCTAGACTGACTGACTCATACTGAATGTTTATAACTTAACTAAAGTATCCCTGGCACAAACAGATATTTAGAACTATAAAGTGATATCTAATGGCATGAAATTTGTAAGAGTCACTGGAAAAGGAATATTCGTTGCCGTCAACACTCTTTGTCAAAAATTCTAATAACATTAGGGAGCAAAGAATTTTAGGCAAGATCGAAGTGAGATATCTGAATAAGGAATCTCAGCATGGCTACAATTTTATAACATTGAATAGGCATAAAACATAATCTAGGATAGAACTATTTTGCCTTAGGCAATGCAACTACTATTTAAGCTAGCCACACTTCTCAAATACTCCCTCAACTACACGTTTCCTCTTACATACTACACTTTATTTGATGCCACTTATAAGCTCCAAATGGGTATTGATAATTCATTCTACCAAAGTCTGAGTTGAACTAAATTCTCTCACCATGTTCATGCTTAACTCAAAGACACAAGGTACTACACATAACACCATAATGTTAGTTTAAACCACAAATTCAATATCCTATGCTCTTTCAGAGCTCTCATCTGAATAATAATACTCCTTACCACTTCAACAACTAACTTCACCTCTTACTAGTAATTCACTAGTGCCCGATGCATTTATCCACTTATATTCCAACATGATATTCAAGCCTATCATTATAACCATACATGAACTTCTAGAAAACCAATCCACCGATGAATTATTCCATATTATTTAATACCTCTATTAATAATAACTTTCATGTGCTATCCCCAAGAAGACACACCTAGAATTCTCAATTAACTATGACATATGCCAAAGGTTTGTCTCAATCATCCTTCATACTTATAGTCTTAGATAAAACAAGCATATAATAATCTTTCCCTAATAAGGAACCTTTATACTCTCCCAATTAAGCCATTGTTCATCTATTTTCACCACCTCTATCTTTACATAAGGAAAGGTCACTGAAAGGTTAGAACATGAGGACCTGAAGCATGAATGAATACTATACATAACTTTGACACTTAATTGAGGACATGAGTCATGAGTTGCATGACTAGATATTGGAATTCATAAATTCATGGAATCTGATTTGTACTTCTAAGTGAACTGTCGTTCTTTCTACTGGAACTGGGAGTGGATATAATTCTGCATAAAGTGCATGAATATGAGCTATGATCATAGAGCTGACTTGCAAGGCTTGAGTAGAGTGTCATAATGACTGAAGTAGAAAAATTTTCACTAAGATAAGGATGGTTCAGGTAACTTCCTCCCCTAGTTTTGTTCTAAAAATCACGGGCAGCACTACTAGAATCTGAAAACCTGACTTGGTTCCTTGTTCTATTATCTCCCCCTTAGATTTAGATCTATCATTCTAGGATTGTGGAATTCATCAATAAACTCTAAATCAAACTTCAATCATTTTACTCTAGAGTCCAAGATATAACAATACACATAAATAATAAACCCCCTAAAAGACTATAACTTAAAGTGCAAAACCTGCTTCTAGTACTTCCTTCTGAGGTAAAACTCTTAACCTTCTATAGCCCCAATGGTCATTATATAATAACTTAAGCACTTACAAACTTAAAATCATCTGGAGTATCATAATACCCTAGATAGACATCTTTTAATTTCATAATTCCAAACCCCTTTCTCTATTAGCTTGATCATCAATAATTAAATCTTAGACTATAAGACTCAACATGGATAGTAACACAACTTCTCATGCCCTAATATCCACTTATTACTACTGGATAGGAATCATGAAACACTAACCCACACAAAATCTTATGAACATACTCAACCTTAACAAGCTTCTCTATCTTTCTTGTCACTCCCTCATCTCTATCTTGACTAAAGCATTAGCACACTCTAAGTTCCCCTTAACTGGTAAATATCTCTCAAAGTGCTATTATACAATCTACACAACACCTTTTTGGCCCCATGGGTACATAATCTACAAAATTCAAATAAACATTATCCTCACTTCACTGCTGCTACACTTCCAGGCTCATGCTCATAACTCTAGGCCATGCAGTCATAGGATTTTGAGACGGAATCTAAGAGCTCATATGACTTTGGCTTAATGCATGATTTTCATAAATAAGACGGAACTATTCCAAAGTTTGGAAAATAAAGGCACTGAAGGGATCCTTATAAGCCCGCACACAATCTCATAACAGTCTATAGGAATTGTTTGAGAAATCTCTATCAGTAGGAATTCAAGCTTGACTATTTATATTACTTTTAAAATAAGGCAGAGTTGGCATGAATGGAGTAATGTAAGAATTGGTATAAGTTTATTAGAGAACATCTTTACTGAACTATCGAAGATATGAAAGAAAGGAAATATTTCTTAAATGCCTTGTAACCTCTCAAAGAAAAGTACAGACATAATTGTACTGTTCTGCAAGACTCTACTAGACACAACTTAATAGACACACTAGGAAACTTAAACCTTATGCTCTGATACCAACTTTGTCACGACTTAAGATTAATCCCTAGTTATAACACAATGATTAAAACCACAAGTGATCCCAATCTAACCTATGTACTAGCATAATCATGAGATAACCTATTTCAAAACATTATCGTTCAAAGTTAACAGAACTATAATCCAAAAGAATAGGGAATTAAAACTACATATAATAAATATAACTGACTATCTATGAAGCCTTTCTTAATACTGACTATAGGTAGTCGGTACATGACCCCCAACTATCCCTAATTAATACATAAGAATAATAAAATAAAAGAAAAGAAATGCAACTAACTTGAGTCCTCAAAATATGAGAAATCATCCACTACTGGATGAATGCTATGATTTGCTTGGCTATGATCCTATAGTAAGCACCCGAATCTACATCACATGAAAAATATAGGCAGAAGAGGTATGCTATTAGTACTTTGGAATGTACTGAGTATGTGAGATATGCATTAGTCATGAAAATACTTAAAACATGCTTTAGATCTGAGGACATATGATATCTGCTAAAATATGAATTTAGAACATATCTTTATGTAAAAGCTATAAGTTGTAGCAAAATTTCCAAATCAAGAGTTAAAATATTTCTATAAACTGGAAAGCTGTAGAAACATGCAATTATATTTAATCTCAAAATAATACTGAATATGATGTAAAACTATATTGAGGGTTATTTATGAATACTGAGTCTGAAATAGTAAGATGTGAACTGATGCAATGACCAAGTATAAACATGTATGATATAAAAGTGAATAACAGAGTACAATGTCATGCATAATCCAAAACTGAACATAATTTGAAACTGAAACATAAACTGAGGACTGTGGGATATAACTACAATCAAAATACCCCAATTTGAGCAAAACTACAGTCCATCCTATAAATCCAGTTGGAAGGGTGCTAGTACCTTACCAAGGGTACCAATACTAGCTGGCATGGATACACTAAATTGATGTCCTAAAGGACTAGAATATCATGCCTCTACTGATAGGGGATCCTTATAACCTACTATGGCAATATAGTTTTCAAATTTAGGGACTATCACTAACGATCTTATGCCTAACTAAAGGGAGAACTATCATCATTGTGTTTACTCAGTCCAAAGTATTACTCCCAACTAAATAGAACTTAAGTATAACTTAAACATGAACCAATAATTGATATGTGTAAGTTATGGTATTTTGAATATAACACTGCATGCATAATTTGGAATGTTCAAGAATATGTCAACTGGTTCATGCATTAAATCCTTGGTATCAGGTGTTCATAACACACCAACTCTAATTAATGCAACTGAACATGATAATATTAAAAGTTGATCATAATAAAAAATTTCATACTTTAATCCAAAACTTAATGATTATCAATAAAAGGGGAATTCATGATTCTAAAGATGGTAGGATGCTACTCGTATGGTAAAACACCTATCTATGGCTTAATTGTAAAATAAACTAAAGAAATGAGGGAAAACTCATGTAGCTTGATTACATGCTTAAAATCTTAACTAATATCATGTAAAGCATGCTTGAATTTGAGAATAGTATGAATAATATTATATGGGCCTACGAAATTAAGAATAATCACTAAAACATACTTATGAGTGAAAAATTATATCACGAGGGATTGAATTTAAGCTTAGAATGACAATTGGTTAAAACCTTAGTTTATGAAAATCTTAAATTTCCTGAAAAACCCCTAATTTGGGCATAAGGATGGAAGGATATCCTCATTAAATACCCACACACCTGATTGCTTTTGATTTTTAAATTGAAATTTTGAGGATTTGGACTTGGAGTTGAAAACCCCAAATTCTTGCTTTGGAGAAGATAAAATTGCATGTTCTTGGAGAATTTTGTGAGTTGTATTGAGAATGAGGTATTTAGGGTTGTTTTGGCTTTGTATTCAGCCTTAAAATAGCTTAAATGACATAGCTTTAGAGTTAAAAGAGAGGGAAAAGTTCAAAAAACTCTTTAGAAACTATCTAGAAGTTGCATGGAAGCAGTGCCAATGATTTAGGTCACGACTCGTAGGGTATGGCCATGATTTGTGTCTTAAGTCATGGTTAGGAACCTAAATTTTGGCCCCTAGTTCTGTGATGATGAGTCCTTCTGACAACTTGTAGGGTCTAACTATGAGTCGTCATCAGGAGTCATAGTCATTGGCAGGTTTGACAGTGCTTTAGTAATTTGGCCATAAATTTTACCTTGATATCAGATTAAGGCAAAATTTTTATAATTGGAAATCTAATTCAATTGTCTATCTTTTGGTAGGTCTTGAGAAGAAAAATTTTTAGTATCCCAAAAGTTATGCTCATTTGAATCTAACTAGGGTTATATTCTTCACAAGAATTTAATCGCTAAGAGATGTTTTGACTTGTCTATAATCTAGGAGTTATTTGAGGTCTTAATATATGTATAAATCACTAATAAATCTACTAAAACTTAAGGTTTGATTTTTTTATGAACTTAAAAGCATGGTTCTAATATTGGCTTGAATTTTTGGGGTGTTACAAAACATCACAAATATCATCCCGATTCTCCATTATTCTGTGTTCGCGTTATTTGACCTTTGGTATACACTCTCCTATAGGAATACACTCTCCTATGTGTCTACATACTTTTATACTAGTTTTGATGCTACATATGAGTCCCTTGCAATGCATATTCATATTTCCACCCCAATAAGAGACTCTTTAGTGGTGGATTAGGTGTACTGATTATGTGTAGTGACCTTTATAGATCATGAGGCCTTGAAAGACTTGATTATCCTAGATACGATTAATTTTGATGTCATCTTAGGTATACATTGGTTGGCCCATTATCATGTGATTTTGGATTATTTTGCTATGACTATAACTTTAGCTACTCCAAGTGTGCCAAGGTTAGCATGGAAGGGTACTTCTAGTTCGAGTCAAAAAAGGGTTATAACTTTTCCATATTCTCTTTGCATGGTAGAGAAAGGGTGTCATTCTTATTTGATGTATGTTTGCAATATTACTATTGTTTAACTATCTCTCTTATATTTTGGTCGAGTTGTTAAAGAGTTTCACGATGTGTTTCCTATAAAATTACTTGGTATGCCTCCAGATTAAGCTATTAATTTTTCTATTGATGTTGAGCCTGACACCAATCCCATTTACATTTCTCCTTATAGGATGTCCCTGACTGAGTTAAAGTAGTTGAAGGAGTAGTCGCCAGTTAAGATATGTAAGGATTTCACTAGGACTAATGTGCCTTCTTAGGGTGCTTCTATTTTAATTGTGAATAAGAAGGATGGATTTGTATGCATGTGTATTTACTATCGATAATTGAACAAAGTGACTATCAAGAGCATGTATCCTCTTACACACTTTGATGATTTGTTTGATCATATTTAGGGTTCTTCAGTGTTTTATTTGATAGACTTAAGATTCGGTTATTATCAGCTGAGGATTGGAGCATTGGATGTTTTGAAGATGACTTTTTAGACTTAGTATAGTCATTATGAGTTCTTGGTCATGATGTTTGGGCTGACTAATGCCCCAACAAAGTTCATAAACTAAATATTTTGATCGTATATTGATTCCTTTGTGATTGTATCCATTGCTGATATCTTGGTTTATTCCAAGAATGAGGCCGACCATGTGAGGCACTTGAGGACTATACTTTAGAGGTTGCGAGATGAGAAGTTGTATGCCAATTTCTCTAAGTGCGAGTTTTAGTTGGATTTTATCTCTGTCATGGGTTATGTTGTGACCAAGGATTGTGTGATGGTTGATACGGCCAAGATAGAGACATTTCGTGATTAAACTATACCCTACTTGTCCTACCAAAATTCAGAGCTTTGTTTGGTTAGTGGGGTATTATACGTGTTGTTTCTCTTTTAGTGTAGGTCCTTATATCAAGTTGACTCTGAATAAGATTGTTTTTCAATGGTGGGTGTATATAAGGAGATTTTTCAAAAGCTCAAAGAGTTGTTGACATTGTCTCTTATTTTGACCTTACCCAAGGAGAGCATAGGATTTATCATGTTTTATGATACTTCAGAGTTGGCTTGGGTGGTGTATTGATGCACGGGTGTCATGACCTGATTTACGAGTTATGATGGTACCTACCAATTCCCACCTATAGGTAAGCTAATACCATAACCCAAAGCTAATGCAATGGGTTAATCTGATAAGAAAGGCCCAACATAAGTGAAATTCAAGAACATTAATTGAAAATATAAAGGTTCTAGATAGGATAAACAATCATACAAGATACAATCCCAAAACTTGGTAGATCTAGTACAAGAACAACTAATAGTTTTATTACAACTCCAAGTCTAGAATAGTCAATATATCTATCTTGAATCCTAAAGACTAAATACAGAGATGGAAGGAAATTAGGCGACTCAAACTCCAAGAGCTCACCCTATCTCTGCGAATCAATCACTACATGAATCACGATCAAAGGATACAACTAATACTCGGATTTGCACCAAAAAGGGTACAAAAGTGCAGTATTAGTACCAATATAATGGGTACTCAGTAGGCATCATCGGCCTACTGAGCCAAATGATAATATAATAATGATAATATGCAAGATAATCATAAATAAGTCAAGGTATAGAATCAAACCTGAATCATCTCCACCATCACTGTATATAATAAGTAAGCAATATGGAATAACAATATAACATAAGGCATCAACACATGCCAACATCATTGTACATAACAAGTATGAAATATCAAAATCATAATATAACATAAGGAATCAATGCATGCCATTATCACCATACATCAGAAGTGTTAAACATCAGAATAACCATATAACAAAAGGCATCAATGCATGCCAATCCCGTCGTGCATAAGAAATAAGTGATTCGGAATCATAAAGCAACACAAGTCCAATCCAAGCCAACACAAGTACATAGTTGGCGCTCATACACCAAATAGTGCATAAAGTAAAGAACTTATTATAGCGTCTCATACCACCAGAGAGCACACCCAAGAGAAATGTAAAGGAAACAAATCAACAATATATCCAAACTTCTTCATTGTCCATAGTTTTCCTCAATTTTCACCAAACGGCGATTTACTATCATACATAATTATCATTAATAATTATAATGGTGTAACATATACCAATATACTCATTACTGTAACTGTGTCATCATATGGGAACCTATCTCTTCAATACACCCTATTCACTCGTAATTAGCTAGCCAACACTTATTACTAAACCAATTACTCACTAGTTATCATATAACACCTAATTATTTTTCATCCATTATTCATCATATAATCACTATTCAAGGATCAACGACTAACCATTATACACTAACTAGTCAATATCAAGCATCTAGTCAAGATTCATTACTAGACCATATTCGATAATTAACAAATATTCATTTCTAGCCATTATAATCCCACAAGTCACCATTCATCATACGACCACTAATCACCATTTATTCACTATTCCTCTACCAACTAACATTTTTTTATCAATTAGCATCATTAATTCACAAATCCTCATTTAGCGACTAATCAACATCATAAACTTAGCCATCAATAGCAACTAATTATCACCATCGCTAATTCCATTATCAGTAACCTCCATAATAAGTTAATCATCTCTATTAATATCCATCAGTGCCATTAGTCCTTTTTATCACTAAGGTTCATGAATTCACTAGTCTCTATTATCCACTTAAGTAATATCCACCACTAAGAATATTTCATCCTTAAATCACCAACTATACCACTTAATACCTCAACTCATTAGAAGACTATAACCGACATCTCTATTACCAATATTTTACCCAAGTTCACAAGATCATAAATAACATATAATTGTCATACATAGGGAGAGTTGGGTTCAATCCGGTATTTGTACATATAGGCACATCAATAATCATCCTCTAGCCTTTCCGAGAATCATCACAACATCATAGTATTCTATGGCTTTATCGGGTATCAATGTAGCATCATAATCACCTCTGGCCGCACCGGGTATCATCATATCATCATAACATCATCCGGCTGCACCCTGTATCAATGTATCATCATAATATTCTCTGGTCTTATCGGGTATCAACATATCATAATAATATCTTCCGGTCTTTTTGGGTATTAATAAATCATCATAATATCCTCCGGCCTTGCCAAGTATTAACATATGATCATAATGTCCTTCGGCCTTGTTGAGTATCAACATATAATCATAATATCCTTTGACCTTGTCGGGTATCAACATACCATCATAATATCTTTCAGCCTTGCTGGACATCATCATATCATCATATATCAATAATTAAGAATGAGCCCCACAAGGGTTAAAGTAAATGGTAAGTAAAGTAAATGACAAGCCCCATGAGGGCTAAATAAAAACTAACAAGCCCCATGAGGGATAACATAAATGACAAGAAAAGTAAAAGAAAAGACCCATAAGGGCTAAAGTAAATGACAAGTAAAGTAAAAGACAAGCCCCACGAGGGCTAAACTAAATGACAAGTAAAATAAAAGACAAGCCCCACGAGGGCTAAAGTAAAAGAGAAGTAAAAAGAAGCATACCTTCACATCTCATCATTCATCATCAAGGAAAATTTATCCATAAATATATATATATATATATATATCATGAATATTACAAAGAATTAATGGATTCAACATGGTTAGCAGCATAGTTTCTCATGTAGTCAATAAATATACCTTCTAGATCCCTTAGTATCATGACTCACAATATTAGCAACAAGAGGGCTTTCTAGCAAAAACACTAGTTTGGTTACTAGACAAAAGAATAAAATGGTTAATATCATAGCCCAAGTCCCATAATAGTAGTCTAATCAATGGTCTACATGATAACATAATCTTGGACTTAATTTATAACATAATCCATAGCCTCACATCACATTAATGATAATTTGGTAAATAATCACATACATCACTTCTAATGCAATTACCATAATTCATAATCTAGGCATGTAGACCATGGGCATAACCATAAGAGATATCATGAACAATGGCCCATTAGTAGCATATTCGTTGGCCAACTATAGGCCTAAACAAAATTTATCATTAGTATGACCGATGCCTAAAGCATGACATAATATATAGCTTTTTCATAGTGTGATTAATAACATAATTTATGTCTTAGGCCATATTATAGTTAAGGGCTCATTTAGTAGCATGTTCATTAGCCCAAATAATAGTTAATAACAACAACATAATTAAAAGCTTGACATACACTATAGTCAATAAGGCATACAAGTCATATTTCCTTGGGCATTATTCTCAATGCCATTCTACCTATCTAACAAGTACTAAGAATCGTCAATGTTGTCACAAAAGGGCACTCTCTAAATAATTACTAAGCGTAAGGGTTCAAGAAAACTAATCATAAGTATAAGAGGGTCAATAAGCCTACATCTAAATACCCAAATAAATTCTAAGTCAATTTCTACCCCGAACTAGGCTATGACATCTAAATAAACTCTTACATGTATAGTAAGCCACCATAAAACCTAAGGTGGGTATTGTACTCAAACACCTTTACTAAGTCCAATGGAACTGAGGCAACCTTCACTAGTTGTAGCAACTAGGGCCCACTTACTTTTAGTATGAGAAACTAGAGCAATTTACCTAGCATTGAGTATTCTAATAAATTCTCTTTCTAAATACGAGTAATAAAGTCTATTCCACCTAAGTCAAAGATAAAGTCTATTCCACCTAAGTCAAAGAGAAATAATTCAAGCTTTTCAATTCTAAGATTCACATAGCCTAAATGGTTCAACTACCCCAACACTTGCATTTCATCAATCTAATACTTGAAACCCATCCCAATCTAACAATATATCATAATTTATAATTAAATAGCTCAATCTAACAAGGAGTAACCATTACCTACCTCCAATCCAAAGAATACAAAACAATTTACTAATCCTTTGCTTTTTCCTTTTGAGAATCTTCTTCAAGGAGCCAAGTTATCAAAAACAGATTCTACATATCATTACGAGAATATCAATACCCATATTGGACCATTGTACTTCGGGTCCAAAAATGACACCAAAAAACCCCAAGTGGGTCCCAAATATGAAAACATATTTCCGAGATCAACCTAATATTCATACGCCATTAGGAAATCATAAACCTCAAGAAGTAAGTAAAACCCAAGATTATTTGGGATAAAATAAAGCCCTTGAGCAAATAGAGGTTTTGGTAAAAAAATTAAAGAAATTCAAGCATAAAAATAAAGGATTCATACCTTTAATCCATTTTTAATCATAAAAATATATGTTAAATAAGCCTCCACCTCACACCCAAGACTCAATTTGAAGTTAACATATCATTCTAGGTTTCTAGGTTGCAAGGAGAAGTGAAAATAGCCAAATTCGCAACCAAGGGACCTATTTATAGCCTCTCTAGGCATGGAGGTATCATGATAATTGGGCCATGATCTCCATGCTCTGGTGCCATCAATGTCAAAAACTTATTTTTAACTTCCGAAACTCATTCAGACTCTGATTTTTGCAAATGAACTATGTAACCCCTCTAAATTCGACATTTTAGACTCATTGGTGAAGTTGTATTTTCCATTAGAGGTCATTTTTAGGCCTCATACCCATATCTTATGATATTTCAACTTTCCAACTAGTGGGACGAAATGGGCTTGGGTGCAATAGCACCCAATCTTATGTTGACCCATTGATTGGAAAGATAAAATATCGAAAGATATGGGTGTGGGGACCATAATTAGCATAAACTACCTCTAATGGAAAATTCAACTTTGCCGATGTGTCCAAAACGTCAAATTTAGTGGGGTTATATAGTTTATTTGCAAAAATCGGAGTTCAAATGAGTTTCGAAGGTCAAAAACAAATTTTGGACTTTGATGGCACCGGAGCATGGCTATCGCAACCCAAGTGAGGGTGATCGTGATACCTCCATGCCTGGAAAGTTTATAAATTGGTTCCTTGGTCACGAATTTGGCCATTTTCACTTCTCTTTGAGACTTAGAAACTCTAGAATGATATGTGAACTTCAAATTGAGTCTTGGGTGTGAGTTGGAAGCTTATTTGATATATATTTTCATGATTAATAATAGATTAAAGGTAAGCATTCTTCATTTTTATGCTTGAATTTCTTTAATTTTTGACCAAAACCTCTATTATCTCAAGGTCTTGATTTTAGCCCAAATAAGCTTGGTTTTCACTTGTTTCTTGAGGGCTATAATTTCGTAATAGTGTATGAACATTAGGTTGATCTTGAAAATGTGTTTTCGTATATGGGACCCACTTAAGGATTTTTGGTGTTGTTTTTGAACCCAAAGCACAATGGTGCAATATGGGAATTGATATTCTCGTAAGGATGTGTAGAATGTGTTTTTGATAGCTTGGCTCTTTGAAGAAGCTTCTTAAAAGGAAAAGTGAAGGTTTAGCAGATTGTTCAACATTTCTTGGATTGGAGAAAGGCTAGGCTTACTCCTTGTTAATTGAGCTATGTTTTGATATAATTATGATATCTTGTTAGATTAGTATGGGTTTTAAGTATTGGATTGATGTAATGCAGGACTTGGGTTAGTTGGACCATTTAGTCTATGTGAATCTTAGAATTGAAAAGCTTAACTTGTTTCTCTTAGACTTAGTTGGAATAAACTTTGTTACTTATGTTTAGCATGACAATGCCTTAGAATACTCAATGATGGTAAATTTCTCTAGTTCCTCATACATATAGTAAGTGGGCCTTAGTTGATAATACTAGTGAAGGTTGCTTTAGTTCCATTGGACTTAGTAAAGGTTCTTAAGTAGAATACCTACCTTAGGGCTTATGGTAGTTTTCTATGCATCTAAGAGTTGATTTAGATTCCATAGCCTAGTCCAGCGTAGAAATTGACTTAGAATACATTTAGGGATTTAGATGTAGGCTTGTTGACCACCTTAAGGCAAAACTTATGATTGGTTCCCTTGAACCCTTACAGTAAGTAATTTATTCGAGAGTGCCCCATTGTGATAATATTGATGATTCTTAGTACTTGTTAGTTATGCAGAATGGCATTGAGAATAATTCCCAAGGGATTATGACTTGTATGTATTATTAGCTAGAGTTTATGTCAAGCTATTAATTATGTTGTTGTGATTAACTATTTTGGGGGATAATGAACATGCTATTAAATGAGCCCTTAACTATAATATGGCCTAAGCCATAAATGATGTTATTAACTATGGTATGAATAAGTTATATATTATGTTATTCTTTCGCCATATTTCATACTAATGATAAATTTTTTAGGCCAATAGTGGGCCAATGAATATGCTATTAATGGACCCTTGTTCATGACATAGCTTATGGTTATGCCCATGGTCTAAATGACTAGATAATGAATTATGGTGACTTCATTAGAAGTGATGTATATGAGTGTTGACCAAATTATCATTAATCCGATGTGTGCCTATGGATTATGCTATCAATTAAGCCCAAGACTATGTTATCACATGGACATTGACTAGACTACTATTTTGGGACTTGGGCTATGATATTACCGATTTTGTGCTCTTGTCTAGTAACCAAACTAGTGTTTTTTCTAGAAAGCCCTCTTGTTGCTAATATTGTGAGTCATGATACTAAGGGATCTAGAAGGTATATTTATTGACTACATGAGAAGTTATGCTACTAACCATGTTGAACCCGTTAATACCTTGTAATATTCATGTTATATATATATTCATATATTTATGGATAAATTGTCCTTGACGACGAATGATGAGATCTGAAGGTATGTTTCTCCTTACTTCTCATTTACTGTATCCCTCATGGGGCTTGTCTTTTACTTTACTTGTCATTTACTTTAGCCCTCGTGGGGCTTTTCTTTTACTTTAATTTGTATTTACTTTAGCCCTCGTGGGGATTGTCTTTTACTTTACTTGTCATTTACTTTAGCTCTCGTGGGGCTTGTTATTTAATTTACTTGTCATTAACTTTATTCTTTGGGGATATCAATCTTTATTATTGTTATATGATGATGCATAAAAAGGCCGAAGATATTATGATGATATGTTAATCCTCATTAAGGTTGAAGAATATTATGATGATATATTGTACTCGACAAGGCAAGAGGATATTATAATGATATGTTGATATCCATCAAGGCCAAAGGATATTATGATGATTTGTTGATACCCGAGAAAGCTAGAGGATATTATTATGATATGTTGATACCCAGAAAGATCGGAGAATATTATGATGATACGTGATACTTGGTGTGGCCATATGATGTTGTGATGATATGATGATACCTAGTGCGGCCGGAGGATATTGTGATGTTACATTGATACCCAAAAAGGTCGGAGGATATTATGATGTTGTGATGATGCCCGACAAGGCTAGAGGATGATTATTGATTTTCCTATATGTACATCTATCGGATTGAACCTGACTAGCCCTATATATGTCAATTATATGTTATTTATGCTTTGTGTAGTTGGGCAAAATATTGGTAATAGAGATGTTTATTATAGTCTTCTAATAAATTAAGGTATTAACTGGTATATTTGGCGATTTAAGGATGAAAGATGCTTAGTGGTGGATAATACATAAGTGGCTAATAGTTACTAGTGGATTCGTGAACCTTAGTGATAAAGAGGACTAGTGGAACTGATGGCTATTAATTGGGATGATTAATTTATTATGGTAGTTGGTGATAATAGTCTTAGTAATGGTGATAATTAGTTGATATTGATGACTAAATTTATTATGTTGATTAGTTTCTAAATAAGGATTTATGGATTAATGATGGTAATTAATAAAAGATCTTAGTTGATAGAGGAATAGTTAATAAGTGGTGATTAGTGGTCGTATGATGAACGGTGACTAGTGGGATTTGATGGCTAGAAATGAATATTGGTTAATTGTCGAATATGGTCTAGTGGTGAATCTTGACTAGATGCTTGATATTGGCTAGTTAGTGAATAATGGTTAGTTGTTGATCCTTGAATAGTTATTATGTGATGAATAATGGATATAAAATAATTAGGGGTATATGATAACTAATGAGTAATTGGTTTAGTAATTAGCGTTGGCTCGCTAATAGTAAGTGAATAGGGTGCATTGATTATATAGGTGCCTAAATGATGGTATGGTTAAGATTATGAGTATATTTGTATATGTTACACCATTACAATTATTAATTGTCACGCCCCAAAATCCTATTAAGGCGGACTGGCACCCGTTGCCGGTAAGGCTCAGGAGAACCAACCTGTAGCAATACATTACCTATGAACATTATAAGTTACTTTTATACTAAACATGCCCTCAAAAGATAAATGGAACTAGCAAGCCAAAAGATGTTGTATGACTAGGCCGTTGGAGCCACAATGTCTACGATACGATACATGACCATACTATACTTTATATAGTCTACAAAGCCTCTAGACAAGAAACATTATCTTATAAGGGTCGGGACAGGCCCCGCCTCATGATAAGATACTATACAATGCAAAAAGATATGATAAGACTCAAAGCCCCGAAGCAACCTGGAGCTCAGTGACTGCAGTTGATATCCTGTACTCTTACTGGGGAGGTTTATTAGCTTCTGCACCTGCAGCATGGAATGCAGGTCCCCCAACAGGGACGTCAGTACGAAATAATGTACTGAATATGTAAGGCAACATGTACTATATATGAGATAAAAGCTCAAATGAAACCATACACTGCTGTAAGGTAAAAGACCACCTTTATGAATATTGTGGAGTCATGCATCTTATAACAATTATGTTACTTTACTCTTATCACTTGTATAATCTGTGCACATCATGTAATACAAATGACCAGCTGATCAGTGGTAAATCTATATCAGGATCGACCCATGCTAGGCTTTCCTTTCACCCCTGGGATACCCCCTGTAATACTGGGATTGACCCATGCTAGGTGATTCTTTCACCCCTGGGATACCACCCAACAGAAGCAACTGTATACATATATCTTCTTATTACTTTTGAGATGAATCTTTGGTGATCGTAACATTTGAGCTATAAGACTATAAGCATGACAAATGACAAGTATGTGACCATGTAACATCATATCACAATGAAAAGAGTGGGTTATACAATTAGTGAAACATGTAGGACATAAACAACGTATGAACTTTATTTATCTAAAAAGAAGACTCATATGTCATGGTATCCAATGTATGCATGCAGCAGTGACAATGCTCGAATCTGGACACAGAAATGCATGTGAAAGAGTGGAGTGGTTATATCGAAGTTTGTAAAGATCTCTATGTGCCAATAAAGACTTTGGATTCCATGCCAAATAATAAGAGATCGAATAGCCTTACATACCTCGACATATCAACTTGTTTTTACCTCGAAATGACTTCTTTTCTTCCAACTATTTATCTACAATATCATGTTTTAAAGCTAGTATTAGCAGCTAATCAATGCATCTGGACAGCCCAATCTCACAAAACACAACACTTTGGCAACAAACGTATAACCATCGACTCAATGGTGTTATTCCGACTTTCTCAATTCTAACTGTCTTCAACCAGTACACATTATCCTATACATGATGTACACAGCCTATATCAGCTCTACAACATGCTAGCAACAGTCCATAACTACAACACAGAACCATTTTACAAAATGCTCAACTAAGAAGCACAACATCTCGTCGTCTCCCTACATTTCGTCGTTAACAATTCATACTTGTCCCAACTTTGAACCAGATGCTCCCAACATATATATACATCAAATAAACCTTAACACAGTCACAAAATAGCTCAAAACACAGGGGGGGAAACGTGAAACATCAGCCCCCTCATCAAAACAGTCCAATACCATTTTGGAAGCACATAAGATCATATAAGGATACTTGTTTCCAAAGAACTAGCAAAACAGTCCAGCAACCTTGGCAACCATATACACACTATAACATATTAATAACCTCAACTTTATATCATATCAAAGTCAAAAATCAGGGTAAGAATCGTTCCAAAGCCAAGAAAATCAAACAACAACTTTCAGGACACAAGCTGTCCAGAAATTCCTGCACAGTACACCAGCCAACTTATCTTGTTTTCCATGGAAAATTCATATCAAGTATATGGTTATTTTTACATACCTTAACTCCCAAGGTGTAAGTCTAATTCAAGAACTCAAAAAGTAGCCTTTGGTTGCCTTCCAAGGTGAAGAAATGCCAAGAGAAACTTAGAGAGAAAAGCTGAAATTGTTTTGGTCTCCTACTAGTTAACCTAAGGAGCTCGGTTTTGGTCCCTTTTTAAAGGGGCCTTAGACCGACTTTCTCCTAATATTTGCAACTGATTAACTCAAGTTGGTCAATGACCAATTTTCCCCTTTCACTTGGGCCTTTTGGATCTCTAAATCAATGGGCTTTAGTGGCCCATTTTCCTTAATCTTTCTTGCACTTTGTTTGGGCCCAATTTTCTTAGTAGTGAATGAATGTAGTTGGGCCTATTATATAAAAATCTTGGGCTGAACATCTTGGCCCAATATAATGCTAAACCATTGGCTTTAATAGCCTCCCTAACTTGGGCTTCGTTTGTCGCAAGACTTGGAAAGTTTCGGCGTTAAGCCTTGTCTTCGTTCCCCTTTCTTTTTACTAACGTCTAGACTTCAAGTGAGTTCACTTATGAATGAATTATTCTCCCTCATGTATATATACATTTTTTTTTAAGCCAACCACACAGGTGACTCACCTGCTAGCTTCCTAAGTTCCATAAGCACGTCAATGATTTTCTCCGTTTAAGGCCACAGTCTCTAAATAGACTTCCATATAGTGCCCCAATCTAACACTTGAACACTTGAAAAAAAAAAAGTTTTGGTAGTAATTAAATCAAGTCGTATGTCATTTTGTGTGAACATTACTAGTACATGCAAAATGTGGGGTGTTACATCCTCCCCCCCTTAGGAACATTCGTCCCGAATGTTAACATAACTGTATAGTCTAGGCAGGTTTAAATTTCTGGTCACACAACTGTTAATAACATAACTAGTATTCAAACACATACCTATTAATGTTCCTCCTCTGCATCTTTTAGTCCCTCCTTGTCTTCAAATAGATGAGGGTATTTGGATGTCATTACTCCCTCCGGTTCCCACGTTATTTCTTCTACTTGGTTGTTTCTCCAGAGTACCTTTACTGATGCAATTTCTTTGTTCCTTAACTTTTTAATTTGGCGATCTAGAATAGCAACCGGTACCTCTTCATAAGTAAGATCCTCTGTGACCTGTACATCTTCTATAGGAGTGATACGAGAGGGGTCACCTATGCATTTTCGAAGCATTGACACATGAAACACTGGATGAACCATTGAAAGTTCCTGGGGTAGCTCTAATTCATATGCAACTTGTCCGACCCTCTTAGTAATCTTATATGGCCCTATGTAACGTGGGCTTAGTTTCCCTTTCTTACCAAATCTCATAACCCCTTTCATCGGTGATACCTTTAAAAATACCCAATCTCCAATAGAGAATTCCAGCCCTCTTCTCCGCATATCTGCATATGATTTATGACGACTTTGGGCTGTTTTTAGCCGTTGTTGTATCACCTTAACTTTTTCCTTGGCTTGTTGGACTAAATCTGGCCCGAGCAAGGTGGTTTCACCCACTTCGAACCAACCAATTGGTGACCTACATTTCCTCCCATACAAAGCTTCGTAAGGCGCCATCTTGATGCTCGAATGGTAGCTGTTATTATAGGCAAATTCAATAAGGGGCAAGTGTTCTACCCAGCTACCTTTAAAATCTAATGCACAGGTTCGCAACATATCCTCAAGTGTTTGAATAGTACGCTCTGCCTGGCCGTCTGTTTGGGGATGGAAGGCTGTACTCAAATTCACTTGCGTCCCTAAACTCCTTTGAAAGGACTTCCAAAATTTTGCCGTGAATTGAGCTCCTCGATCAGATATAATAGAGAGTGGGACCCCATGTAGCCTAACTATCTCTTTGAGGTATAATTTGGCATATTCTTCAGCTGTATAATCACTTCTAACTGGCAGGAAGTGCGCTGACTTCGTGAGTCTATCAACTATCACCCATATGGAGTCAAACTTATTAACTGAACGAGGCAAACCAGTTACAAAATCCATATTAGTCATATCCCACTTCCAAGTTGGAATCTCTATACATTGCATGTAACCACCTGGCTTTTGGTGCTCTACTTTGACTTGTTGACAAGTAGGACATTGAGCCACAAACTCTGCAAGGTCCTTTTTCATGCCTCCCCACCAAAACACTCCCTTTAGGTCATGATACATCTTAGTAGATCCTGGGTGGATGGAATATCTTGAATGATGGGCTTCTTCCATTATTCTCTTTCTGAGTCTGTTAACATCAGGAACACACAATCTATTTTGGCAATAAAGTACTCCATCTTGTGTAAGCCTAAACTCCTTCATTATACCTTGACTTACTTTCTCCTTAAGGCATTGTAGAATAGGATCATAATACTGTTTTTCTTTCACTTCCCTTATCAATGAAGAATCGGCAGCATTATGTACAATAATGTCCTTTCTTGGAGTTTCGAGTAGACGAACACCCAGATTGGCTAGTTGACGCAGATCCTTAGCCATGCCTTGCTTTACCCCTTTCTGATCACTGGTACCCATGAGTGTCTTACGACTTAGAGCATCAGCCACCACATTTGCTTTCCCTGGATGGTATAATATATCAATATCATAATCCTTTATTAACTCTAGCCACCTCCGCTGCCTCAAATTTAGATCTTTCTGCTTGAAAATATACTGTAAACTCTTATGATCTGTATATATGTCCACGTGCACCCCATACAAATAGTGGCGCCATATCTTTAAAGCAAATACAACCGCTGCTAGCTCAAGATCATGTGTTGGGTAGTTTTTCTCGTGTGGTCTCAATTGTCTCGAGGCATAAGCAATCACCTTACCATGTTGTGTTAGTACACACCCCAAACCAACTCCGGAAGCATCACAATACACTGCATATCCCTCTGAGCCTTCTGGAAGCACTAGCACAGGTGCTGAGGTTAGCCTGCTTTTCAACTCTTGAAAGCTCCTTTCACATGCATCATTCCATTGGAATTTGGTTTCCTTGTGAGTTAGCTTAGTAAGAGGTGCAGACAGAAGAAAAACCTTCAACAAACCTTCTGTAATAACCTGCCAATCCAAGGAAGCTTCGAACTTCTGTAGGTGTCGTTGGCCTTGGCCAATCTTTCACAGCCTCTATCTTTTGTGAATCCACCCTTATTCCTTCATCCGATACAATATGGCCCAAAAATGCCACTGATTTTAACCAAAATTCACATTTGGAAAACTTAGCATACAACCGGCGATCACGGAGAACTTGTAGTACTAGTCGTAAATGATTTGCGTGGTCCTTTTCTGACCTTGAATACACCAGAATATCATCTATAAATACTATCACGAACACATCCAGGAAAGGCTTGAATACCCTATTCATCAAATCCATAAAAACTGCTGGTGCATTCGTTAGCCCAAACGACATAACAAGAAATTCAAAGTGACCATATCTGGTTCGGAAAGCTGTCTTAGGTATATCTTTTTCCTGCACTCTCACCTGATGATAACCTGATCTCAAATCGATCTTTGAAAAGTATTTGGCACCCTGTAACTGATCAAACAAGTCATCAATTCTGGGGAGGGGATATTTATTCTTAATTGTGACCCTATTCAGTTGTCGGTAGTCAATACACATCCTCAATGTGCCATCCTTTTTACGCACAAATAAAACTGGTGCACCCCAAGGGGACACACTAGGTCTTATAAAACCCTTTTCTAACAAGTCTTTCAGTTGCTCCTTTAATTCACGTAATTCTGCCGGGGCCATTCTATATGGAGGAATAGAGATAGGCTCGGTGCCTGGTAATAAGTCAATACCAAAATCTATTTCTCGTTCTGGAGGCAAACCAGGGAGTTCCTCAGGAAAGACATCAATAAATTCATTCACTATTGGAACAGACTGGATAGTTGGTGATTCTGCCTCCATGTCTCTCACTCTAACGAGATGACATATATATCCCTTTGATATCATTTTTTTGGCTTTAAAATAAGAGATAAACCTCCCTTTTGGTGCCCCAATATTGCCTTCCCATTCAGGGACTGCTTCATTTGGAAAGTGAAAGTACATCCTCTTGGTTCGGCAGTCAACGGTGGCATAGCAAGAAGCCAACCAATCCATACCCATTATAACATCAAATTCTACCATTTCTAACTCGATAAGATCAGCTAATGTATCTCGGTCGCAGACAGTCACTATGCAATCACAATAGACTCTTCTAACTATAATTGACTCCCCAGTTGGTGTAGACACCGCAAGTGGTTTATTCAATAATTTAGGTGTTCTACCAAGCTTCCCAGCAACTAATGGAGTAATATATGACAATGTAGAACCAGGGTCAATTAATGCATACACTTTATGTGAGAAGATGGACAATGTACCTATAACCACATCGGGTGAAGCTTCCAGGTTCTGTCGAGTCCCTAGAGCATATGTGCGATTTTGGGCCACGCTGGAACTAGCTTCCCCTCTAATAACTCTGCCGCGACCTATGGGAAATTGCTCACCTCTACCTGATGGAGGCACTGATGATGATGATACAACAGCTGATCCAGTAGGTTGTGCCATATCACCCCTGCGTCTTCTTGGGCAATCTTTTATTACATGCCCTGGCATACCACACCAATAACAAACATCTGTTCCCCTGCGACACGCACCTATATGATATCTCCCACATTGTCTGCAAGGCTGCCTAGGAGGCATTTGCTGGCTTCCCGAATATCCTGTTGTCCGTGTACCTTGGCCCTCACTTCTCTGCCCAAATTGATCATTTCTAGACCCTTGAAGTGGTGGTGGAGCACTAGCTGTAGAGTAAGAGGATGATGGCCTGGGTGGCCTATGGGAAAATCGTGGCCTAAACTCACCCTGGGGTGGTGTAAAATGTCCTGTAGATCTGGCCCTCTTGAATTGCCCCCTTTCTATTTCTTGTGCCCTCCTTCTTTGTCTCTGATCCTCCAGTTTCTGTGCAAAAGCTTGCATCCTCGCTATATCCATGTCTTTATTTAAAGAGGCAATGGTACAATCTCTAACCAAATATGAATCCAACCTATCGACATACCGATGGACTCTATCTGCCATAGTAGGAACAACATTAGGAGCGTACCTGGCCAGAGAATTAAATTTAAGACTATATTCCCTCACGCTCATATTCCCCTGATGGAGGTTCAGGAACTGATCTGCACGGGCCTCTCGGATCTCTAATGGCAAGTAATGATCAAGAAAGGCCATTTTGAACTCCTCCCAAGTAGTTGGAGATGTATCTATGCCTTTGGAATGCTTCCAGGCTTCGTACCACAGTATAGCCACACCCTTCAATCTATATATTGCCAACTCAGCAGCTTCCGAACCACTTACATGCATAACATCTAAGGTGCGTTGGATCTGATCAATAAAATCTTGTGGATCTTCATTTGGATCTGTCCCAGTGAATGATGGGGGGTCTAAGTTGAGGAAATCACGTATTCTCGTACTGGCTGCCCTACCTGCACCAACTGCACCTGCAACTGGGCCTTCTTGTCTTTGACCTTGGCCAGCAACTATACAAGTCAACAGTTGAACTGCATTTCTCAAATCCTGCACAGAAGCATCAACAGGTGGTTCTCGGTGGTTTTCACTACTTCCTGGTGCATCAACAGATGGAGGGGTTGGAGATGTCTGTGATAGAGACTCATCTAGAGCCTCACTCTGCCGTCTCGCCCGATTGGGTATACCAACTACCACTTCTACTTCCTTTCCTTTACCTTTACTCTTCCTTGTCTCTGGCATACTTACTGTACAAAATAATTCAGGGATTAGACATGGTACACTTATAATATTTGGCTCTATGGCACGATCTAAAGAATGAAAAGAAGTGATAACTCCTAAATGCCACGTAGCCTCTTGTTTATAAATGTGGTGCACAACACATCGATAAACATGATTCTACATAGACACGGCTTTGTAGACTCCCTAGGACAAACCGCTCTGATACCACTTCTGTCACGCCCCAAAATCCTATTAAGGCGGACTGGCACCCGTTGCCGGTAAGGCTCGGGAGAACCAACCTGTAGCAATACATTACCTATGAACATTATAAGTTACTTTTATACTAAACATGCCCTCAAAAGATAAATGGAACTAGCAAGCCAAAAGATGTTGTATGACTAGGCCGTTGGAGCCACAATGTCTACGATACGATACATGACCATACTATACTTTATATAGTCTACAAAGCCTCTAGACAAGAAACATTATCTTATAAGGGTCGGGACAGGCCCCGCCTCATGATAAGATACTATACAATGCAAAAAGATATGATAAGACTCAAAGCCCCGAAGCAACCTGGAGCTCAGTGACTGCAGTTGATATCCTGTACTCTTACTGGGGAGGTTTATTAGCTTCTGCACCTGCAGCATGGAATGCAGGTCCCCCAACAGGGACGTCAGTACGAAATAATGTACTGAATATGTAAGGCAACATGTACTATATATGAGATAAAAGCTCAAATGAAACCATACACTGCTGTAAGGTAAAAGACCACCTTTATGAATATTGTGGAGTCATGCATCTTATAACAATTATGTTACTTTACTCTTATCACTTGTATAATCTGTGCACATCATGTAATACAAATGACCAGCTGATCAGTGGTAAATCTATATCAGGATCGACCCATGCTAGGCTTTCCTTTCACCCCTGGGATACCCCCTGTAATACTGGGATTGACCCATGCTAGGTGATTCTTTCACCCCTGGGATACCACCCAACAGAAGCAACTGTATACATATATCTTCTTATTACTTTTGAGATGAATCTTTGGTGATCGTAACATTTGAGCTATAAGACTATAAGCATGACAAATGACAAGTATGTGACCATGTAACATCATATCACAATGAAAAGAGTGGGTTATACAATTAGTGAAACATGTAGGACATAAACAACGTATGAACTTTATTTATCTAAAAAGAAGACTCATATGTCATGGTATCCAATGTATGCATGCAGTAGTGACAATGCTCGAATCTGGACACAGAAATGCATATGAAAGAGTGGAGTGGTTATATCGAAGTTTGTAAAGATCTCTATGTGCCAATAAAGACTTTGGATTCCATGCCAAATAATAAGAGATCGAATAGCCTTACATACCTCGACATATCAACTTGTTTTTACCTCGAAATGACTTCTTTTCTTCCAACTATTTATCTACAATATCATGTTTTAAATCTAGTATTAGCAGCTAATCAATGCATCTGGACAGCCCAATCTCACAAAACACAACACTTTGGCAACGAACGTATAACCATCGACTCAATGGTGTTATTCCGACTTTCTCAATTCTAACTGTCTTCAACCAGTACACATTATCCTATACATGATGTACACAGCCTATATCAGCTCTACAACATGCTGGCAACAGTCCATAACTACAACACAGAACCATTTTACAAAATGCTCAACTAAGAAGCACAACATCTCGTCGTCTCCCTACATTTCGTCGTTAACAATTCATACTTGTCCCAACTTTGAACCAGATGCTCCCAACATATATATACATCAAATAAACCTTAACACAGTCACAAAATAGCTCAAAACACAGGGGGGGGAAACGTGAAACATCAGCCCCCTCATCAAAACAGTCCAATACCATTTTGGAAGCACATAAGATCATATAAGGATACTTGTTTCCAAAGAACTAGCAAAACAGTCCAGCAACCTTGGCAACCATATACACACTATAACATATTAATAACCTCAACTTTATATCATATCAAAGTCAAAAATCAGGGTAAGAATCGTTCCAAAGCCAAGAAAATCAAACAACAACTTTCAGGACACAAGCTGTCCAGAAATTCCTGCACAGTACACCAGCCAACTTATCTTGTTTTCCATGGAAAATTCATATCAGGTATATGGTTATTTTTACATACCTTAACTCCCAAGGTGTAAGTCTAATTCAAGAACTCAAAAAGTAGCCTTTGGTTGCCTTCCAAGGTGAAGAAATGCCAAGAGAAACTTAGAGAGAAAAGCTGAAATTGTTTTGGTCTCCTACTAGTTAACCTAAGGAGCTCGGTTTTGGTCCCTTTTTAAAGGGGCCTTAGACCGACTTTCTCCTAATATTTGCAACTGATTAACTCAAGTTGGTCAATGACCAATTTTTCCCTTTCACTTGGGCCTTTTGGATCTCTAAATCAATGGGCTTTAGTGGCCCATTTTCCTTAATCTTTCTTGCACTTTGTTTGGGCCCAATTTTCTTAGTAGTGAATGAATGTAGTTGGGCCTATTATATAAAAATCTTGGGCTGAACATCTTGGCCCAATATAATGCTAAACCATTGGCTTTAATAGCCTCCCTAACTTGGGCTTCGTTTGTCGCAAGACTTGGAAAGTTTCGGCGTTAAGCCTTGTCTTCGTTCCCCTTTCTTTTTACTAACGTCTAGACTTCAAGTGAGTTCACTTATGAATGAATTATTCTCCCTCATGTATATATACATTTTTTTTTTAAGCCAACCACACAGGTGACTCACCTGCTAGCTTCCTAAGTTCCATAAGCACGTCAATGATTTTCTCCGTTTAAGGCCACAGTCTCTAAATAGACTTCCATATAGTGCCCCAATCTAACACTTGAACACTTGAAAAAAAAAAAAGTTTTGGTATTAATTAAATCAAGTCGTATGTCATTTTATGTGAACATTACTAGTACATGCAAAATGTGGGGTGTTACATTAATGATGATTATTTATGATGGCAAATGGTCGTTTGATGTAAGTTGAGGAAAACTATGGATAATAAGGAAGTTTAGATATATTGTTGATTTATTTCCTTTATATTTCTCTTGGGTGTGCTCTCCGATGGTATGGGATGTCGTGATGAGTTCTTTACTTTATGCACTAGTTGGTGTATGTGTGCCAACTTTGTACTTGTGTTTGCTTGTGAATGCACTTGTATTGCTTTATGATTCCGAAGAGATTTTTTCCTATGCATGATGGATTTGCATGCATTGGTGCCTTATGTTAAATGGTTATTTCGATATTTAACACTTGTGATGTACGGTGATAATGGCATAAGTTGATGCATTATATTATATTGCGAGTTCAATATTTCATGCTTGTTATGTACAATGATGTTGGCATGTGTTGATGCTTTATGTTATACTATTGCTCCTAATTGCTTACTTATTATATACAGTGATGATGGAGATGATCCAAGTTCAATTTTGTACCTTGACTTATTTATGATTATCTTGCATTTTTTCATTCTTATATTATGATTTAGCGCAGTTGAAATTCACATCCGAGATCATTTTTCTAACATTTTCACTAGGTGTCCATTTAGAACCAAATAAGATAACACGACCCGAGCCAGGGCCTAGTCATGTTGGGTATCTCAAGTCCAACCAGGATGGGAGACCATCCCCAATTACTCAAACTATTAACCACCCTACACCCCATGTCGATGAATTTCGAACATATAATAAGATAAGATAATGTTAAATTAAAGACATCATAATAAGTCTAAAATAAAAACCGAAAGCCACAACCAATTAACCATCCAATACAAATCCCAATGCCAATACCAATACCAATACCAATGCAATCACTAATATTGACACTGCCCATTCCCATATTAATCTACAAATCCTCTAACTAGAATCAAAGAATATCCAGTCGGGACATTGTAATACCCCGTATTTTTGGGCTAGTCTTTGAACTATTGTTCCTATGTGTAAAAGCTATGATCTAAATGATTCCCATGAAAATATGAGTTTCATGATCTTTATCCTCATTTTTTATTTGCTTTTGAGGTGCAAATGTGCATAAAAATCACTTAGAACAAAGTTGAGCTTAGAGCCTTGATTCGTCCAAAGTTTGGCATTTGATTCTACAAGGGTCTACTTTAAACATGTATAACTTTTTATATACATAGATTTTTGCAGCTCAAAATGCACCAAATTGTAGGTAATTGAATTATCTTTCCAACGATGCCAATTTTACCAAACTCTAATACCAGATCAAAAGGTTATGGAATTTTTTGTGTGAGGCAGTAAGTCGATGCATAGCGACGTGATGCGTCGGCTTGCGCGTTACAGAACTATTTCACACACTAATTCAGTTTTTAAAGGGTCTAGGGGAACTTTAGTCACTTCCCCTCACCCAAATTAGCTCATAACACTTAATTTCAGCCTCCAAAAGAAATATATACTCAATTATTCATCTTTTCTCTCAAAGAAAAACCCTAGGCTCCTCAAGAACACCAAGAACCTCATCAAATTTTCTTCAAGAAAAGCAAGAACTCAAGTTTCCTAATTCAAGAATGCTTTCAAGATTTTGTTTCTCCTTCAAGATTAAAGGTTTAAGGTATGTGGGAGTTCATTCATAGGTCTTCTTTCATCCTTGGACCCCAAAAACTCTTTTCTTTTAATTAAAGAATGAATTGTCCATTACTATGGCATTTTGTATGCTCAAGAAAGATTGAATTTCATGTTTTCATGATGTTTTTAGTTAAATTCAGCCCATGTATGATTCCATGAAAGATTTTAAATTCCTCATGCTTTGAATTTGAATTTTTCATGTTTTATTCAAGTAAATTCCGTGATGGAACCTAAATTCATGATGTTTAGCAATATTCTCATGTTTTAATTTCATGCCTTCCACATGTTTGATGAAATTCTCATATCATGGTAAGTCAATTTCAAGATGAATCCTCTAGCTATGAACTTTTCCATGTAACTTTAATGTTTCCTCATGTTTAAGACATTCTTACATTCAAGCTATAAACTTTACATGTTTTGATAAAACTCTCATGTCCTGTTTTAAGCGAATTACAGGTGAATTCCCAAATTCATAATCTTAGTTATGTAATTATGCTATACTTACATGTTTAAGATATTCCCATGTCCAAGTTCATGATCATGACATGTTGTTATGTGGTTCCATTCATGTACAAGTTCATGCCTCTCAAGTGTTTGACAAAATGTCTAAATGAAAGCATTGTTAACAAACTACTATTGTTATGCTATTATGATCATGCCATGTTTTACTTTCAATGCTTTCGAGTCCTCAGGGTATTCGATACCAAAAAATCTAGCTATTTAACTAGAGATATAGTAGTTACAGAATAGTCTCAGCAGTGTCACGAACAGTAGTACTCAATCCAATTCAGTCAATTAATAAAATTCAGTTAACTCAGTCCAGTTCAGTCAATTAATAGAACTCAGTGTACTCAGTCAGTTCAAAAACTCAATAATATTCAGTTAGTTAATAGAATTCATTAGTACTCCATCAGTTACCAAAACCCAGTAAACTCAGTTCAGTTTAGTTAGACAGTACGATTAATGACAGTTCAGTCAAGCCTAGTGTAGTCTAGAAATCAGTTCAGTGTTTATTCAATTGGGAGTAGGAATCAGCACCAAGGGAACCCAGGGATAGGGGCATTCCTGCCAGCATAGGGTTTGACCCTTAGTAGAAATCTCTGCATTACAGAACTATGTAGACAGCGTAGGTTGAGATATCTTCCTGCCATACTAAGGTTGATACATCTCATATGAGTTTTCCTGCCAGCGAGGGTTGACGAAAGTGGTTTTTGTTAGAGAGGGTTACCTCACAACTTGTCTTTACCCATGGCACGGTACTAAAACCCTTCCAAATGAGGTTATAAGTTGGACCCTAATCCATTCAGAGTGGGGCATGTCGGTTAGATGATTACCTCCCACAGCTACAGTTCCAGACTTAGTATAGAACACAATTCAGTTCTACAGAATCAGGACTGTCAAATACAGTCACCCAGCTCAGTATAGAACTCAGTTTAGTTCTACAGAATTAGGACTGTCAGAAATAGTCACCCAGTTATCAGTAACCCAGTTATCAGTAACTCAGTTATCAGTAATCTCAGCTGTTAGTTACTTAGTTATTATAACTCAGTATTCAGTTCCAGTACAATCTTAGTTACAGTCCCAGTTACTATCTTAGTTACAGTCTCAGTCATAGTCTCAGTCCAGTAATCAGATCAGTAACTTAGTTCAGTTTCAGGTTTACTTGACCATAGCATATAGTTATCAGTATTTTAGTACCTTAGTTTATAGACTATTTCAGAATCATGTTATAAGCTTAGTCTTGCATTCTCAAATAATATAGTTTTTATGAATTCATGCTCAGTTATTTTGCTTGTTTAGTAAGTTTCTAGTGTTGGTTTCTTTCTCACCAACACTAAGGTGTCTAGATCCGAATGTTGAGCTTGAAAACTTGAACATTGAGTAGTGGCTTGAAGTGGCCGAAAGTTGCATGTTGTTGATAACCAAGAAATCGGTGGTTGTATGTTTATGTGCTAAAGAAGTGCTGAAGTTTGTGAGGTGTTCATCTTTTGAACTTGTTCATCTTGTTCATATTGTTGTGTGCTCAAGTTGTAAGACAAGCTGTAAAGTGGTTGTAAAAGAAAGACTTGCATCCATTACCTTTTGTCTTGTCCCAAACATGTTTCCTTAATTCAAGGAGCCTTGTTTTGTGAGATTAGTCAACCAAACCTCACTTTCTTGAGTTTGAAAACCTCACTTTCTTGAAGTTGTAAAAGGCTGAATTCCCACAAGAGTTTATTTTTCCCACCAAAACACTTTTCAAACTAAAAACAAGTTGTGTGAATATTAATACAAAAAAAAAAAGGAGAGAGAAGAAATTTCGTGTGGAACTATTGCATGCTGCCACATCACTATAAGCTTAACTTAGGATATATTCTTTGTTGCTAATTGTTGATTCTTGGTTTCCTTTACTTGGTCTTAGAACTAATTAACAAACTAGTACTTTCCTACTAGGTTGCTAACTAGTTCCTTGAGCCGTTTGTTCGTGTCAACGATTAATTGTGTGCTTTTATTCGTTTGAACGAATTGCTGATTTTTGACTCTAGTCCGGCAGAATTTTCTTTGAGTCTTTCAAACAAGAATCCATTCCGGATAAGAGCTGACTTATACCTTAAGACTTCTCGGTTACTAGACAATTATACAACACTTGTGGAACACGAACTAGTGGTGAACTAAAGCGGCTAATACCTTGACGATGGAAGGAGCTTTACTACTAATCTTGTTGTTCATTTTGTAGGTTTAAGGGGTGATATAAGAGGAACATGGACTTGACAGCCGGGGATTATTGTGACTACAATATGGGAGGCTATGATTGTAGTGAGGGTCTTTATGGATACGACGTTGAGGGAGATTGCGGAGGCTATGAAAATAGCCATGGGCAAAACATAGGCAGATTTGAAAATTACTGTTTTGAGGGAGAAAATGAGGTGAATGAAGTGCCTAGTGCTTATGGTGACCTTGGAGATGATGTAGTACCTCGTGATGGATCTTATGACGAAGTTGGGACGTGTGAGGAGTCTTGCACTCCCCACTCCGAACCTAGACTTGGTGTTAGGTATAACCCTTTCATTCGCAAATCTTATGAGAGCTATGATGAGAGTACACGTGAGGAGTGTGAAGATTCATATTCTCCACCTTGTAGTACTTCTTATCAAGGTCGATATGGTGTGAATGGTTATACTAGCTATAGTGTAGGTTGTCCAATGGGAAGAAGAGGATCTACATCTCCAAAATCGAGGGGTACTCATGTGCCTTACAATGTTGATCCGAGAAGGAGTGTACACTCCGGAAAGGTGACCATTTGTGGGATACCGGGCTGCCTCGTTGTGTTAAGTGATAGGTACTATAGAAACTACATTGTTCCATCCATGGTTGATTACTTGGGGTTATTTTGTGAGCCTTTACTTGTTCCATACTTCTTGGACGGATTTAAGGTTACCGAGAGGGTAAGGGTTGTCGTCTCCCAATTTAATTACCATGAGGAGGTGTGGTGTGATGTTTTTCCCATAACCTATGGTCATGTGAGCTTAGGAGCCAATTGGTTTGCACAACATAAAGTTCCAAATATGCAAAATTGGCCTAATATGGTAAGAGACCGATGGGGAAATTGCCTCGAGACGTACATTCTGCCCGGGCCGCAAAAAGAAGTTCCTACCTACTCCAATTCGAATTATTATGAGAGACAAAAGATTGAGAGGAGTAAGGGAGTGAAAGGTGGTAATCCGAGAGTGGAAAAAGGAGAGGTTGTGTGGAGCCAAGTAAGGGGATTACCACCAAACCATGCTAACGTCGTTTGTCCTTCTATTTCTAAGGACACTTGTGCAGGTAGCCACATGGAAAGCGAAGAAGAACAATGCCAAAAGAAAGTTTCTGCCCAAACTTTTGGAGGACCTTCACACCATGACAAAGAAGAATCTACTCAAGGACTTCAAGGTAAAATGGCAAACTCTTACACTTTTGTACATATGAATGATAATTGTGTGGCTAGTAGCCCATTGAGTGTGAGTTGTAGCTTGCCTATATATGAGTGTACTATTTCTTTGCCACTTGATGATGATGTACATGTTGTGAGTGTGGATACACTAGTTGACCCTATTGATGACCGAATAGACTCTTCTTGTAAGATCGATTTATGTCCACCTAGTGTTGAAACCATTATGTTGAATGGAAGTACATTATCTTCTGAAATTTGTGTTGATCAACTTATGTGTGAAAATTACCCACCACTGGAGGATGTGTATGATGTAATTAATGAATCTCAAGTGTGTGATGATGTTGAAAATGTTGATCAAGGTGAGAATGAACCCGAGAGCTCTTCTTGGGGTACTATGGTGTTTGAAACATCCTTGAAACTTGATATTGATCAATTAGAGAGTGAGGAACTTGCTTGTTCCAAATCTGTCCGCAAAATAGATCACACTCTTTTTAGGTACAATGTCTTGTTTGAAGATGATTTAAACACTCCTAATTAACCTAGTGGTGAAAATGATGGTATAGCTTGCCTTGGAAGCTACAGCCTATATGCTAACCCACTATGGTGTGACAATATTCCTCCTAAAGAGGGAAATCTCTTCTTGGAAGATGAGAGTCCTCTTAAGGGTAAGGAACGTGTAGTTGCGGAAGCTACTTCTTCTTCTACTTTGTGTGATTTCATTGTTGAGAGTACTCATGGTGATTATTGGGCAGCTAGCAGTGAGTACACACATGAGAGCACCTTAGTAGAAGTCGATTTGAGTGATACTTTTCTCTACTCTCTATTTGCTTTGGATCATATGTATGTTATTGTAGAGAGTATGTCATTTAGTTTGGATGTAGACCACGGGAAAGGGAAGTGTTGTCGAGACCCGTGTCTATGGCTACTTTTCCCATTTGAACCCGGTGATGTTGGTGCATCAAACTTGTTGCTTGGTCTACATGACAAACAAAGTGTCGCTCTTAATGTGCCCAATAACCAAATCCTTTGTACATCTTTTGTAGAGCTTTTAATATTCCTTGCAAAGGATTCGTGGTTATATTGCAAATATGTGCAACCTTGGCATGTTGAGATGATTTGTTATGCTAACCCTAACCTTCATGCCATGAGGAGTTTGTATTTGTTTGTCCTCTCTTCGGTTTTGCAAGGTTTGGATTCGAGGTCGAATCCTTTTCAAGAAGGGGAGGATGATACGGGACAAATGGCCATCTTATCTTCCGGTGACATCTTTGGAGGCCAACACATAGAGGCTCAAGAATTGGTCACCTCGATGATACAAGAACATGCATGGAGGACCCGTTTTGAGCGTAACTCAAAGCCATCTCGCGTATGGAAGATTGCTTGGAGCATTTAAGAGTGAGGACTCACGGTTTTGGGCCTTAACTAAGGGCATTTTGGACATTACCATGGTGTATTTACACACCATGGCCGCACCTAGATGATACATGATACGGTTGGGGCAGCCTCCACAAGTACACGACCCTTCACACGAAGCCAAGCTCGGGAATTACAAAAACTCCAAGCCTTGTTCATGCAAATGGCCGTGTGTGAGTTGGTGATTGAACCAGCCAAGGACCTGAACGTTTTTATGTGTGAAGAGGGGTCTTAATGGGCCATAAACTAGTCTCCAAGGCTGGCCCAAAAGGCAAGGGGCGGATGGGCCTTTTATGTGTGAAGAAGGGGTCTTAATGGGCAATAAACTAGCCTCCAAGGCTGGCCCAACAGGCAAAGGGCGGATGGGCCTTTTAGCCCTTTTGTTTGTAGTATAAATAGACCATGTTAGAGAGTTTTTCAGCAGTTTTTGAAATCTGAAGGTTGTAACCTAAAACACTAAACATTTTCCTCTCTATTTCACTCTAGAGAGCCGCCACTATCTCCTCACAAGTAGAGGGATACTTGGGTTGTATCATTGGCTAGAAACAAGGGTTTTGAGGTTGTAAAGTACCTCTTGGTCCTCGTAAGAACTTGGTGTTTACATTCAGCAGATTTCGGGTCCTTCTCTTGAAGTAGGGTTCTTAGTTTTCTTGAATGTTTTATGTCAAGTTATCTATCTTTCATTATCTTGTTGTTGTTACTGATTTTGTTATCTTCAAGTCTAGTGAAGCCGTGTGGGGCTCTTTTCGATTCACTAGCATTGTTATCCTTCTTATTGTTCTTGTATTGTTAAGCTGAAAAACTGAAAAAAACAAAAACAGATTGTTGTTGTGTTGTTGTTGCTGAAAACCGAAACTGAAACTTGCTGATTTTTGTGTTGTAAATCTGAAATCCGTGGCATCTTTGAAGATCTTGGTGTTGTTGGTTTGATATTGTATCAAGGTCTGTGATAAAGCTCCTTGAGCGGTGATGGATCCACAGATGGAAGACCCAGAAAAGAGTTGAAGAACTCTACATTCAGTTGCAAGACTTGACCCTGAATCTTCACTTCACTTCCGGTAGTCTTTGGGGACCAATTGGCATAGAACTCTCGCGTTAGATCAAGATTGCATTCCCCCATATCTCGGAAAATGAAATCAAGATTTAGCAACATGATTTTAGCCAACATGCGGGGCTCTCTCTTTGCTAGACTCTCCTTCTGCATCAAATCCACGTGAACATATCTTTTCACTTTGTTGTTCTTATACCACTCCTTTCCTTCCTCCTCTAGGACCCACTTTATTCTGAAAGTGCTTCGAGGTATTTGTAGAGAGGAGGATTCAGCTTGATCTTTTCTTCCCTTTTTCTGACCTTTCTGCGAGGTGGACACTTTTTCTTTTCCTTGTCGTCCTTTTGGTGACATTCTACCTGAGATTAAAATAGATTCATGTTAGCTCATCTCGGAAGATTTAATTGACAAACAAATAGTAGTGGCACCACCCCATACTTAATTTGTTGGAATTAACTAATTAAGTGAATGATGTCGATTACTCAGACTTCATCGACATACATTTAGGCGATATGTTCCAACAACATGTTTAGCACAGGCATACTTTCATGTCATCTTAACTATCCTTTCCAACTCTATTTCATGTAATCTTGACTATACTTTCATGTTTGGATTGATGCACTTTTTGAACAAGACTACTACATAGAGATTGTATCAAGTTATTGCAGAGAAATAATCACAACATCTCATGCTTGTATTCAATCATGATCTTTATCTCGATGAATGAGTCATTCAAACATTCAAGCTTTCGATTTTGAAGATTATGCAATTAACTTCACCATTTTGATTCTGCAAAAAGATGACAGTGTATAACAATCAAATACAAGTCGGAACCAAGTCAAGAACACCCACACGAAGCATTTTACTCAACTAAATATATCAAAGCAAACCAATCATATTCTTATCACCAAACACCTACTTCAAGATCTAAAATACCATTATACTAGTATTATTGCACCAATTACGGAATATAAAAGAATAACTTACTTGGTGATGGATTCGGAAGATGAGCTTGCAAGATAAGATGAGCAAAAAGAAAAATTTTTAGAGAATTTGGGGAGCTTGGGCAGCGCCTATGTTGAGCCAACAATGAGATTGTGTTTTATGGTTAAGGTTCTATTTATAGACTAAGGTATGGGCCGGGTTTGGTCCATACAAAATCGGGTTAGGAGGTAAAAATGCATAAGTAGGCGGCGTTTATGCTATTGCCTAGTTGGGAATAGGCGGCGCCTATGCTATGGCCTAGTTGAAACAGTGAGCATAGGCAATGACATAGGCCTTGCCTTGTTCATTTCCTAGATTTGCATAGGCCTTGCCTTGTTCATTGCCTAGATTTGTATAAGCCTTGCCTTGTCCATTGCCTAGTTGAGGCAGTGAGCTTAGACAATGACATAGGCCTTGCCTTGTTCATTGCCTAGATTTGCATAGGTCTTGCCTTGTTCATTGCCTAGATTTGTATAGGCCTTGCCTTGTCCATTGCCTAGTTGAGGCAGTGAACATAGGCAATGACATAGGCCTTGCCTTGTTCGTTGCCTAGATTTGCATAGGCAATGCCTAACCGATAGCCTTTGCTCCTTCATTCCTAACTTACCACCTTTAACATGGCTCACTTTTAAATCAAAATTTGGGACTAATCCCCTCCTTTGTACATTTTGCACATACACTTAATCAAAAACAACAAAAATAATTAGAAAGATGGGTTGCCTCCCATCAAGCGCCTTAGTTTTGGTCATGGATCGACTCTTATTTTTGGATTTTTATTTAACAAAAACAAAATCCTAGTAAAATAAAATGATTAAAAATGATGGGTTGCCTCCCATGTAGCGCTTGATTTATTGTCGTGGCACGACATAGTTACATCGATTACTCAGACATCATCGAGATAAATGCTGACTCTCATTTTCTGAATGGATTCAGACGACGCTAATGCATAATTGTGGGCACACAATATTCCTCGAGATGAATCTTGTGCATACCTTTGCCAGGACGGATACCAATTATATCATCAATAGTCCAACCGACGGCTCTCTTGTACCTCTTCAGAACAGAGATGAGAGTCTCTACTTGTTGTTTACCTAAATCAGCCGCAACGATAACTAGAATTATATTTCCACTTCCCAAGAATGCATACTTTAGATGACTAGGTAGCTCTTTCAATTCTAACACTGGTGGATTTTCAATGGATGGTTTCGCTGGCGGTGAAGGTCAATTCTTAAGATCAAGGTCCAGCTTCTTAGGAACATGAGAGTAGGACCCCATTCCTGTTAGAGCACAAATAGTTTCTTCATACTATTCAATATCCTCAGGCTCAAAATTCAAAAGCACAGCAGACAATGGCTCAATAGTAAGATGCTTCTCTACAAATAATTCTTTCTCTTCCTCATGATAAACATCAGCTACAGAGAACACATTAATATCTCTAGGCTGCTTCATTGATTTGCATACATCAAAATGGACTACTTCGTCATTCAGCCGAAATAAAAGCTCATTAGCTCTTAAATCAATAAGCACACTTCCAGTTGAGAGGAAAGGGCGTCCCAAAATTATGGGAACTTTAGAATCCACCTCGCAATCCAAAATAACAAAGTCTGCAGGAAAAATGAAGGTAGAAACCTTCACCAGTACATCATATAAGATACCAACAGGTCGTTTTATCGACCTATCTGCCATCACGAGCCGCATATTGGTTGGTGCAGGATCGCCCAACCACAACTTTCTGTAAATGAATAGCGGCATCAAATTGATGCTAGCTCCCAAATCGCACAACGCCTTAGCAAAATCCAAAGATCCAACCGTGCAAGAAATAGTGAAAGCACCAAGATCTGCCTTTTTCTGTACTAAAGATCTTGTGGCAATCGCACTGCAATGATGAACATCATCTGCCAGTTCATAGCTTGCTGCCCTTTTCTTCATAAACAGGTCCTTCATGAATTTGGCATACCCTGGCATCTGTTCCAGTGCCTCCACCAAAGGCACATTAATAGTCAGCTGCTTCAACATAGTAATGAATTTACTGAACCTGGTGTCTTCACCTTTCTTCTTCAATCTCTAAGGAAAAGGTGGTGGTGGAAGGGGAAGAGTTTTCTCCACCACTTTCTTTTTATCTTGCTTTCGATTTTCAACCTTTTCAGGAGTGTCATCAGCCTTCTTCTCCAGTCTCTGAGGAAAAGGTGGTGGTGGAAGGGGAATAGTTTTCTCCACCACTTTTTTTTATCTTTCTTCCGTTTATCAACCTTTTTAGGATGGTGACATCTAGGAGTAACATCATGAACGCTCTCATTCTGATTTTCAGCTTCTACAGAATCATCACAATCTGCTTCAATAATATTCTCTTCTGTATTATCAACCACTTGCTTGCCTTTGGATGGATTTTCCAACACTTTACCACTCCGGGTAGTAATAGCCATACACGATCCATCATTCCTTGGATTTTGCACAGTGTCACTAGGTAAAGTGCCAGCCTTTCTTTGATTGAATGTCGCTGATAGTTGACTCAATTATTGCTCCAGCTGTTTTATTACAGTAGAATGCGAGTCAACTAATTGATTTATTGAGGACAAATCATTCTTTACCTCAGTTATGCCCATGTTGGTTGCTTCCACTCCTTTCAACAGCTTAGCCATCATATCTTCCATGGATATCTTCTCAGAACCAGATGCAGCCGCTTCACGATTTCCAGGAGGAACATACAAACCACTCCTGCAGTCTTATTCTTCCAACTCCCTAGATCGTGGTCCTTGTATATGGATATTTCATAATAGTTCCGACCTTGGTTTCCTTGGGCATTGCCTCGGAAACCCCTTAATTATTCATGTATTCGCTTCCTCCTTAGAATCGGAATCATCTTTTCCCTGTGATACAACATCCTTGACTTTTTCGGTCTTCCCTGATAATAAATGCTTGGTAAGAAGATCCATTTGCGTTTTCATGTAAGCCATATCCTGGTCACATTCCTCTTCTCTTCGCCTCTGTTCTGCAGTCATGCCAATAGATATAGTAGAGCTTGCTACCTCAGAATCCCTGGTATGCCAAGCTCTACTCTGCTTTGTCATACGATCTAACATACCACTTGTCTCATTAAAAGTAAGGTCCATGAATGACCCACCCGCAGCATTATCAACCACTGGCTTAGTCACCGAATTCAAAGGCCCGTATAATATCTCCATCAAGTGGACATTGGTCATATGATGATTTGGGCACCTCATAAGCTTCTTCTTGAACCTCTCCCATATTTTGTGGAGAGCTTCAGTTGGAAGCTGTCGAAAATTGCTTATCTCATCTCTTAATTGTGCTCTCTTGGATGGCGGATAGAATCTTTCTAGGAAAGCGTCTTTCAGTTGCCTCCAATTAGTAATAGAGTCAGGAGTTAGACCGTTCAACCATAGAGTTGCCTCTCCAGATAGAGACAATGGAAATAAATGCAGCCGAATCGCATTCTTTCTAACCCCTGGATTGTCAAAAGCCTTGCATGTTGAGATAAAATTAATCAGATGCATTTTCGGATCGTCTCCTGCAAGTCCACCAAACAACCCTTTGAGTTGCAATAACTGAATCATGGTGCTAGTGATATTGAACTTGGCTCCGAGTGCCAAAGGAGGCTGAATAATAGCCCCTGTGGCACCAGCCCCATCCAAATAGTCATCATCATCATCAAAAGAAACCTGCACAGCTCGGCGGTCCGGTCTCAGTCTAGCTTGACGATCTCTTCTGTGCACAGGCGCTGCCACCTCACTGCACGCCTTAGATTTAGTAATTCATCATCACCCAGGTCCTCAGCATCAAGATTTATTACTCGACCTGGGTTATCAATATTCTGTTGATGCACTTGAGCAGCTGCCAATGCAGCTAATCTAACTTGCTCCTGTTGAGCAGCCCTTCTGTCAATGTCTCGTTGTGCATCCATTCTGCCAATAAGATGTGGTTCCAGATTTAGACATAATAATGGTTGACCAGAACTTCGAGTATTTGGCATGCACTCTACCAAACCTGAATAAAACAAAAACAACTACTAAAAGTAAAATTCGAGAATCTTTGACCAAAGGGTCTAGTAATTATCACAAACTTAGTTGACAACCGTATTCCCTGGCAACGGCGCCAAAATTTGATAACGCCCAAACTATAGCTCTCGTAAGAAAGTGTAAGCGGTCGCTGTCAAATATAGAACCCAACCGGGTTGGGTATCGAATCCCACAGGGAATACTTGGTCACTAAGTGTTGCAATTATTAGTAGACTATTGGTCGAAAATTCCTCGAAAAGGGGGGATTTGATTATGGCGTGAACTAATAATATTAAAGTAACGACAGAATGCTTTGTTTAGTAAGATTTAATCAAAGAGAATAATAAGTTAGGGTTATGTCCACCTTATGAGTTCTACGTATCTATTAACTATGAGTAATGCGGAATTTAGACATGCATGCACTTATAGAGATTCGTATTCTAATGGTAAATCCTAGTGTTTCTCAACCATCAAGGATTATTTCACTTTAACTCTCTCGAGCCTAAAGTGTATAACTAATAGAACAAACTCTTCAAGAAAGTTAATCCGGTTAAGGCATTAACGTGTAAATAGAGGTTCGTAGCCCTATTTCCTTGTCACGCTCTCTTTTCCAAACATGTAACTTTTCTCTCGAACAAGTTAATGCTATACTGGCGTAATCCCTATGTTTGCAACCATAAGAATTCAATTAAAATGAAGAGAGTAATGATATAAGTAGCATACACATCAAGAATTCACAAACTCATAGCAATAGATAGTATCTCACAAGGTTTCCATAACCCTAACAGAGAAGTTTAGCTACTCATGATTACAACGAAAATGGAAACTAAAGAAGACATCATCAGCATCATACCCAAGTTAGAAAAATCTCACGATGGGGTTGAGTTTGGCGTCAAACACAAGGTTGACGTTTGCCCTCTCTAGCCATGCTTTTAGTGTAGCGTGATTCTCTGTTGTTAACTTACAGAATTGTAAACTCAATAATTCAAAGTGTCGAATGAATAATCACAATCAATGCTGAAAAATTCAGCAAATAAGGTTTTTATAACATCCTTGTCCTACTAAGTTACTGTTGCATCCCTAAGTATTTAGAAATACTGATTTTGCCTGGGACAAGTTCTCCATGCATCACATTCAGTCCACAAGCTTCCAAAAGTTGCCTTCCCTCTAATGCGAAGTTTTCCTTTGCTGCCCAAAAGTCCACAAAGTGCTTAAATCTTCATCATTAATACCTGAAAACATGCTAATCACGTTGGTCAGCTCACTTAAAGGAAAATGGACTAAAAGTGCAGGAATTATATATTTTATCCTCAAAACTTAGCCATAACATGGGTAAATTATGGTGTTTAGGCGTGTAAATACGCCCAACATCATACACTCCTTCTCAGATAAACATTATAAAGCATACGATTATCCCTTGGTTTTGGAGATACATACCCTCTTCTTCTCGTTGGACAACCTCCACTATAGCTAGTATAACCATTCACACTATATCAACTTTGTTAAGAAGTACTAAAAGATAGAGAATATAAATCTTCATACTCCTCACGTGTACTCTCATCATAGCTCTCATAATCTTTGCGAACAAAAGGGTTGTACCTAGCACCAAATCTAGTTTCAAAGTAAGAAGTCTAAGACTCCTCACATGCCCCAACATCATCATAAGATCCATCACAAGGTCCTACATCATCACTAAATTTACCATAAGCACTAGGAACTTCATTTACCTTATTTTCTCTCTCAAAACAGTAACTTTCAAATCTGCTCAAGTTTTGATCATGGTTATTTTCATAGCCTCCACAATCTCTCTCAACTTCGTTGCCATAAAACCCCTCACTACAATCATAGTCCCCCATGTTATAGTCACAATAATCCCCGGCTATCGAAGACATGTTCCCCTTATATCACCTTTGTACCTACACAATTAACAAACAAGATTAGTAGTAAAATCTCCACATCAACACTCATATACACCCACCTTTGTGATTCTCACAATTGGAGCGGCGAATATTGAAAGTTGCTTATACTCCATTAGTCAATAGGATGTCCATTCTACTTCGTGGATGGAATGGATTTTTGTTTGATCAAATCAAGACACAGAAACAAAATTTACTAACAAACCTGAAACAAAGAAGTTACTACGAGTTAAAAATGAGATAAGCACACAAATAACGAAGACACGAAAGAAACGGATCAACAATTAATCTACAACTAAGTAGGTGATTACTAGTTGTTAATTAATTCTAGAATCAAGATATGAAACTAATGAAATAATAAAATGAAACTAAGAATCTAAAATTTTTTAGCTTAAGCACCTTCGGTGATGATGTGGAAGCCTCTCATTGGTTGTTGAAAATTGTCGAAAGTTTAGAGAAATTTTTTTCTTATTTTCAATTTGTACTGATCAATGTTCAACTGGAAGAGTGTATTTTTGATTTTGTAAGGGAAACAAGACTTAGAGGCTTTTCAATGTTAAAAAAAAAAGGCTTGACTTTTCTTTCACCCTTTTGGCAAAACACCTTTTGAAGCCTTTGTCCCCCTTTCCTCTTTTGTAGGTCTTGGAAAGACCCCTTTCTCTCTTTTGGTAATAAGACCTTTCTAAAGTCTTTTGGCCCTCTTTATTCTTTTATAATAGTCTTGGAATGTGTTTCAAGACTAACAACACCACACCTTTTTCTTCTTTGATTTCAGATCAAACAAACCACTTTTTCTTCAACAAGATATGAAGATGTTGAAGAACACCAAGAACACAACTTTGAATCTTGGAGTTCTAAGGTTCACGTTGGACCTCCCAAACATCCAAAACACATATTCAAGCTATAATATTCAACAAAAACATCAACAAAACGTTTTTCCAGACACCAATCTTCAACAACAACATCAATAAAACGTTTTTCCAGCCACCAATCTTCAACAACCTTCAAACATTCAAGAACCATTCAGATTTAGCTCTAACTTTAGAAGTAGACTCTATTAGTGTTAGTGAAGAAGGGAATAACACTATAAATAACCAAACACACAAAAAACACAAGAAAACCAAGCCTCAAATCTCGGCCCAAACACAAAAACAGGACAGCTTTACTATGTTTGGGTATTTCAGCTTTTCAACACTTTTTCTTTTTGATTTTCCGACTTAGAGAGCCCAAGATTGGTAGTGTAGGAACACAACCAGCATTAGCTATGATACCAAATAATACGAAACGGTATCTAAAACACCAAAACAGTCCAAAAACAACCCATAATTACAAGCCTTTACCCGCATCAACAAGACAACAACACGATACGAGAAGCAAACATAAACTTAAAAAGAGTAAAAGATAGCTAACTTGACACAAAGAGAACCCATTATGTAGCAACTAAAGAGTGTATCAAAACTCTAAAACCTCTACAAAACAAGTTAGCAAGTACCAAGTTCTTACGGTGACCGCCAAGGGAATCAAATCACCTCAACATCCACCATTTCCAAGAAAACAACAATATTGGCTTTTCCAAGCCCTACACTAATGGCTTATCCAATCCCTACACTAAGGGTGTTACACTCTCAAAGAGAGAAGACATCTTTCAAATGTTCATCATTCATTAACTAATGAAAATAAGACTAAAGGAGCCTATTTATAATCTATTACAAAATGAACACAAAATGACTCCAATTCCCTTAATTAGGAGGGATGGTCATGGAGTGTCACTTGGACAAAGATAAGTGACCAAAATTCCCTTAAGAAAGGGAACCAAAACCGTGAACTAACAAAGGTGGTCCAAACCCGAGAGTCCTTAAGTCTTCAATTCTCCAAGCAATCTTCCACACTCGGGTTTGATCAATGGTAGGCTTAAAATGTCTCCTCCAAGTATAATCTCGTGCCCTCCAAGAGACCAAAGCTTAATTCTTGACATAGTAACTTTGAATGATGTCGGCGAAAGCTAAGGTGGCCATTATTCTCGTATCACTAAACCTATGGTGTAACATAAAAAGAAAGTACTATAGCGTAAATGCGTCAGTACAATGGAATGTACTGAGTATACATGTGAAGTAGGCTAATGCAATGGTTAACATGTATGAATATGCTAGCTGACTGTCTAACATGAATGCAAGAATGCATATATAAATATGTAACTGTAACTGACACTGTGATGTCATGATTATCGAATCTTAATACAGATGACATGAAATACTAAAAACTGATATATATGATAGCATAAATAGTTGTATCTGAATATAACTGATAACATGGGTGACTATATTTGACAGTCCTGAATCTCATGGAACTATCTGAGTTCCTTAATCTATCTGATTCAACTGTATCTAACAGTCTTGAATCTGATGAACTATCTGAGTTCTTTTATTGAGACTGGTACTTAAACTATGGGAGGTAGTATTTAATCGACATGCCCCTGATACGCCATTATGGATGAGATGGGGTCCAATTTGTAACCCCAATTGTAAGGGTGTCAATACTGCACCACTGGTAAGGACAAGTTGTGGGCGAACCTCATCTGATAGTATCCCTTGTACGAGAATGGTGGGGCCCTTATTTGTCAGTGCTAATACAAATCATCAGCCCTCATCATAGTATTGATGTCTCAACATATGATGGCTACATAGTTTTTGAATGTAAGGATGACTACTAAGGATCATACCCTCATCTAATAGTATGTGTCCCCATCCCTGGGTTCACTCGGTGCTAATTTTTACTCCTATTTGAATGGACACTGAACATGATTTACTGAACTGAACATGGACTGAGTTACAGAATTTCGTTGACTGATAGAATATTACTGATATCTGAAAACTTACTGAATTCATGAGATCAAGGAGATTCTTCCTGAGTCATAAGACTATATGAAGTCTAAGGATTCATAGCTTTACTGAGAGTATCGTGAAAACACGACATGGGTCTAGGTACACAGCTAATATTTTGGGTACAAGTACCCCCAGGACTTTATGGAAGGAAACTGACAAAGCTTGACTTACTTGAATACTTAATAATCATCATAATAAATTTCTTGAAGCATTTCATCAAACATGTGATAGGCATAAGATTGTACGTACATGGGGATTTCATGATATCATGCTAATTAAACATTTTACCTTCATCTAGGCATTCAACCAAACACATAGTAGGCATAAAATGTGTAAACAACATCATACAACAATTAACTGTCGTGATTCAATTCCAATTTAATCATTCAAGGGTTTATCCTAGGGTTTCATGAATTTATATTGATACAAATCAACCCATATGGAATTTAACACTCATTCATCGGATTTAAGCGAATCATATATCGATGAAAAGCTTATTGAATTTTCCAAATGAAAAATAGTGACAATCTTAAAAATTCCTCATGGAATAATTTTCATTCACTTTAGAAGATAATACTAGGCATTCTTGGGACAAAATTGGCCAGAAATCTTTGGGGTATTACAATATATCCCCCTTGAGAACATTCGTCCTCGAATGAGACGATTGAGAGGGGAAAAAATAAGCTAAACATGAACTAAACATGAATAATTGGAACATGATCTCATGACTAACAAGCTGAACATAACATACTGAACATGCATATCTGATGCATGTGTAACTGATTCATGAATGCATGACTGAATGTTCTGAGGAACTAAGTTTCTCACAATAAGAATGCATTTCTGATGCATAATTATATAACTGAGCTGATACATGAATGAATGACTGAATATGCAATGGTAATTGATACCAAGTTTATACTGGGAACATGAATATGAAACTGAATACCAAGTTCGTGATGAACACTGATTATGAAACTGAGTAAGCTTAAGGAGAACTGTTACCTTGAGATTGATCTGAGTTGGCAGAGAAGAGGTGAGGATATTTGATATGCATATCTGATTCTGCTTCCCAAGTAGCTTTCTCGATGGACCGATTTCACCAAAGAACTTTAACTAGAGGGACTTCTTTGTTCCTCAATCTACGAGTTTGATAGTTTAAGATTTTGACTAGAATCTCTTTATAAGAGAGACTATTCTGAATAGCAATGTTCTGAATAGGGACTATGACTGGTGGATCACCTATACACTTCTTGAGCAAAGAGATATGGAAGACTGGATGAAATGAGGCTAGATCTAAAGGCAATTTGAGCTCATTAGCTACCTTGCCGAAATGACTGAGAATCTTGAAGGGACCGACATATGAGGGACTGAGCTTTCCCTTCTTGCCAAATCTCTCCACTCCCTTCATGGGAGAGATATTTAGATAGACATGATCACTAACCTCAAATTTGAGATCTTTTCTACGAACATCTACATAAGACTTCTGTCGGCTCTGAGCAGCCCGGAGTCTTTCTCTGATCAACTGGACTTTTTCTATGGCATCAATACTAAGTCAGGCCTATGACTGAGGCCTCACTAACTTCGAACCAACCAATTGGAGATCTATATCTCATACCATAGAGAGCTTCGAATGGAGCCATCTGAATACTGGAATGATAGTTGTTGTTGTATGCAAACTCAATTAAAGGCAAGTGGTTATCCCAGCTTCCCTTAAAATCAATTGCACACACCCTTAGCATATCTTCTAAAGTCTGAATGGTTCTTTCTGCTTAACCATCTGTCTGAGAATGGAAGGCTATACTGAGATGAATTTGGTTACTGAGACCCTTTTGGAATGCTTTCCAGAAATGAGAGGTGAACTTGGTACCTTTAACTGAGATAAAGGACAATGAAAAATTGTGCAATCTGACCAACTCCTTGATATAGAGTTTGGCATAATCCTCGACTGAATAAGAGGTATAAACTGGAAGAAAATGAGCTTATTTGGTCATTCTATCTATAATGACCCAGACTGAATCATGCTGATGACGAGTTCGAGGAAAACCCATCACAAAGTCCATGTTTACAACTTTCCACTTACAAGTAGGAATACTGAACTCCTGCATAAACCCACTAGTCTTCTGATGCTCTATCTTAACTTGCTAACATATAAAGCACTTAGCCACAAACTCTGCAATGTCTCTCTTAATCCTACTCCACCAATAGATTTCCTGCAAGTTGTGGTACATCTTTGTGGCCCCTGGATAAATAGAGTAGCACGCGTCATGCGTTTCAGCAAGAATTCACTGCCTTAAGTCATCTACACCTAGAACATAGATATGACCTTGACAATTCAAAACACCACCTCCCTCTTGGGAAAAAACCTCTACATTCTGATTCTAAACTGACACTTTTAGCTTGACAAGTCTAACATCCCTGTCTTGCTTTTCTTTTACCTCTGAAACTAGAGATGATTCTGAACTACTCTGAACACATACATTGTCGTCTAAAGAATCGACTAAGTAAATGCCTAGTCTGGCAAGATGATGGACTTCTTGAGCTAACTTCTTCTTACTATCCTCCATATGAGAAGCCCTACCCATGGATAGCCTACTGAGAGTGTCGACTACTACGTTGTCTTTTCCCGAATGATAAAGAACACTCATGTCATACTCTTTCAAGAGCTCTAACCACCTTCTCTAATGAAGATTAAGATCTTTTTGAGAAAAGACATACTAAAGACTCTTGTGATCTGTAAAGACATCTACATGAACTCCATAGAGATAATGCCTCCAAATAATCAATGCAAAAACTACGGCTACTAACTCAAGATCATAAGTAGGATAATTCCTCTCATGGAGTTTTAAATATATAGAGGCATAGGCTATGACCTTACCATGCTGCATGAGGATACAACCCAAACATACTCTATATGCATCACAATACACTACGAACCCATTGAAACTATCTGGAAGAGCTAAAAATGGAGCTGAGGTGAGTCGAGTCTTCAACTCTTGAAAACTCTTCTCACAAGGGTCTGACCATTAAAACTTGAATTTTTTTTGAGTAAATCTAGACATAGGGGATGCAATAGATTAAAATCCTTTAATAAACCGTCTGTAATAGCTATCGAAACCAAAGAAACTCCTGATATCTGAGGTGAGATAGGTCTTGTCCAGTTTTTTACTGCTTTGGTCTTTTGAGGATCAACTCTAATGTCATCACCAAAAATGATATGACCAAGAAATGCTACTGACCTTAGCCAAAATTCGGACTTACTGAATTTGGCGAATAGCTAATGATCTCTGAGAGTTTGAAGTACAATTCTAAGATGGTTAGCTAATGATATCTGAGAGTCTGAAGTACTATTCTGAGATGGTCTACATGATCATACTCAGTGCGACAATAGACCAGAATATCATCTAAGAAGACTATGATGAACATATCTAAGAACTACTTGAGCATGCGGCTTATCAAGTCCATGAAAGCTGTTGGGGCATTGGTAAGACCAAATGACATGACTAATATTTCAAATTGACCATACCGAGTATAGAAAGCTATTTTTGGAAAGTCACTTTCTCTAACTCTAAGCTGATGATAGCTGGATCTAAGGTCTATCTTAGAGAAATAGTTGGCACCCTGAAGTTGATCAAATAAGTCATCAATTCTAGGAAGAGGATACTTTTTCTTGACCGTAACCTTATTGAGTTGACGGTAATCAATGCACATTCTAAGAGAATTATCTTTCTTGCATACGAATAAGACTGGTGTGCTCTACGGGGAAATACTGGGTCTGATGAATCTCTTATCTAAGAGATCCTTCAACTGTTCTTTCAATTCTCTGAGTTCTGATAGTGTCATTCTATATGTAAGAATAGAGATAGGCTAAGTATATGGAAGAAGATCATTGTCGAAGTCTATTTCCCTTTCGGAAGGAATTCCTGGAAGATCTTTGGGAAAGATATCTAAATATTCATTTACTACTGGGACTAATTCAAGGCTGGGAGTTTCAGAACTAGTGTCCTTAAGTCAAATAAAATGATAGACATATCCTTTAGATATCATTTTCCTTGTCCGAAGGTAGGAAACAAACTGATCCCTGAAAGTGGATACACTACCCTTCTACTCAAGGATGGGTTCATTTGGAAACTAAAAGTGGACTATTCTATTTCTGCAATCAACTATAGCATAGCAATAATGAAGCCAATCCATGCCAAGAATGACAACAAAATTAGTCATCTCTAATTCAACTAAGTCTGCTGAAGTGACTTTCTGAAATATCACAACTGGGCAGTTCCTGTATATTCGCTGGGCTATGATGGTTTTGCCCACTGGGGTAGAGACTGAGAAGGGATTTGTTAGAATTTTAAGACTAATTTCAAAATCATCTGCTAGATAGAGAGTAACAAAAGAAGAAGAAGCTTCAGAATCTAGCAAAGCATAAACATGCACATAAAAGATTTGTAATGTACCAGTAACTACATCAGGAGAATTTTCCTGATCTTGTCGGGTATGAAGAGCATATATTCTATTTGGGTGTTGCCTACTAGTAGCACTGGTGGTGGTACCCTGCTGATTTGGGCGATCAAAATGAGCTGAGGAGCGAAGATGACTCTGATAACCTGACTGAGGGCAGTCTCTGACTCTGTGGCCTGGCTTGCCATAACCAAAATAGACATCGTTGCCATCTTTGCAAGCACTCTTATAGTTTTTACCAAAAGTCTGACAAAGGGGATTATTTCGGGCATTGCTGACACTGCCCTAAGACTTAGAGCCTAGCACTCTATCTATGAACTTAGGAGCTGGAGCACTAGCTGAAGAAGGAGATGGAACTGATGACTTAGAACGAAATTGAGAACGATTTCCTCCTTCTGATTTAGGCTGACTAAAATTGAAGCTACCTGTCCTAGTTTACTTATTCTTCTTTTCCCTCTAATTAATATTCTTCTCCTCTATATACTGAGCATGGGTCATAAGTCTGGCTAAAGTCATGTCACTATTTAGCATGGCGGATCTGCACTTATTAACCATTCTATCATTTACCCCTGAAGTGAACTTACTCATCTTGGCTTTGCCGTCTGCAACCACATGAGGGGCATATCTGGCTAATTAGTAAACTTTAGAGAATACTTTTTCACCATCATATTGCCCTGCCTGAGGTTGATGAATTCTAGCACCTTAGCCTCTCTAAGCTCTTGGGAAAAGAATCTGTCTAAGAATGCAGTGAAAACCTCCTCCCACTCTATATAGAACCTGCATCATCTAAACTTTCTAACTTTCACTATTTGAACCAAGTATGAGCCACATCCTACAACTGGTATGCGGCTAACTCAGCACTCTCAACAGTAGTTACCCCCATGATATCTGTCACCTTCTGCAACTAATCTAGGAAATCCTAAGGGTCCTTATCTACTTTAGACCCGTGAAAAGATGGAGGATTCATTTGGCTGAAGTCTCAAATCCTAGTTGCAGCTGAGTTGGCCACTAGGTTGGCCAGAATGATAGTTGGTCGCTCATTATGGGTAGCTACTGACTAAACAAGAGTGGTAAATGCAGTCCTGAACTCTGCATAAGAAATATGATCACCCAAAGGTTTTTTGGGTTGAGGGGCTGACTGATTTCTTCTAATAGAACGCATATTCTAAAATAAAGAGAAGAAGCAGATTAGACTGAGAGATTGACTTGTAATTATGCTCACTAGCACGACATGAATATTGAAAGAAGGGAAACATCTCATAGCCTCTTGCAAATAAATATGGCGCACAACACAACCATGCACAAGACTCTACTAGATGCGGCTTTCAGACTTCCTAGGACTTTATTGTACCTTATGATCTAATACCAAGTTTTTAACGCCCCAATTTGCTGAACTAGAATGCTACACGGTGCTCATAACCCCGAAGGACCATAAGCTAACCCATGACTGATATTTGTACCTGTACACTGAATAAAATACTGAATAATGCAGAAATTTGCACTGAAAGGACATAAGGTTCAATACTAAACATAACATAAATGAGATAATATTTGTGGGGTAATACAATACCCAAAACAAAACTGTAAACACTGAAGTCAGAAACATAATAGTCTACATCTAGTCTGAAATCTTCTACTATCTGAATAATCTGAATAAGGAGTTGATGGGATATGTACCCAACTAAATCCAACTAATAACTAATCAATCAAATAGTGGATAAATAATCATGTACTCGAAGGATGAGGACTCACTTCTATTCTGACTACTGAGACTGGAATCTGCAGTTAATCTAGAACTCGTGTCTCTAAACCTATGGTGTAACATAAAAAGAAAGCATCATAGCGCAAATGCATTAGTACAGTGGAATGTACTAAGTATACATGTGAGGTATGCTAATGCAAGGGTTAATATGCATGAATAATGCTAGCTGATTGTCTAACATGAATGCAAGAATGCATATATAAATAGATAATTGTAACTGACACTGTGATATTGTGATTACTGAATCTGAATACTCATGACATGACATACTAAAAATTGATATATCTGATTGCATAAATAGTTGTATCTGAATGTAACTAATAACATAGGTGACTGTATCTGACAGTCCTGAATCTGATGAAACTATCTGAGTTCCTTACTGTATCTGAGTTGACTATATCTGACAGTCTTGAATATGATGAACTATATGAGTTCTTTTATTGAGACTGGTACTGAAAATGTAGGAGGCAGTATTTAACTGACATATCCCTGATATGCCATTATGGCTGAGATAGGGTCCAATTTGTAACCCAAATTAGAAGAGCTTCAATACCGCGCCACTAGTAAAGATAAGCTATAGGTGACCCTCATCTGATAGTGTCCCCTGTATGAGAATGGTGGGGACCTTATCTGACAGTGCTTATCTACCTCATCAACCCTCATCAACAATGTTGATGTCTCAACCTATGCTGGCTACATAGTTTTGGAACGCAAGGATGACTACTAAGGATCATACCCTTATATGATAGTGTGTGTCCCTATCCTTGGGGTCACTCGATGCTAATTTATACTCCTATCTAAATGGATACAGAACATGATTTACTGAACTAAACACGGACTGAGTTACTGAATTTCGTTGACTAACAGAATATTACTGATATCTGATAACTGACTGAGTTCATGAGATCTTGGAGATTTTTCCTGAGTCATAAGACTATCTAAAGTCTAAGGATTCATAGCTTGACTGAGAGTATCGTGAAAACATAACATGGCTGTAGGTATACAGCTAATGTTTTAGGTATAAGTACCCCGAGGACTCGATGGAAGAAAATGACAAAGCATGACTTACTTGAATACATAATAATCATTATAATACATTTACTGGAGCATTTCATCAAACATGTGATCGGCATAAGGTTGTACGTACATGGGGATTTTATGATATCATGATAATTAGACATTTTCCCTTCATCTAGGCTTTCAACCAAACACATAGTAGGCATAGAATATGTAAACAACATTATACAACAATTAACTATCATGATTTAATTCCAATTTAATCATTCAAGGGTTTAGTCCTAGGTTTTCATTAATCTATACTGATACAAATCAACCCATATGGAATTTAACACTCATTCATGGAATATAATTCAATTACTCATTATCAACATGAACAAAAGTAGCCCAATCATGAAATTCACAAGAAAATCCATAACTTGAATTTAGAAAAGGGATTCTTGGGCTTCATGGACGAAAGAAGTCCATGAATGAAAACTATGCATGCCTTAGTTTGTGATTTCATAAAGATTGATGGTGAAACCCTCTTGAAATTGGATCTTCTATGAAAACCCTAGCTTGTTCTTGAAAGAAACTTGAGAGAAGAGAGTGTATTTTGGGTAAAAAGTCGATGAATCACGTGTTAAAGGGCTTAAGTAGGGGTGGAAAATTGACCATCTTAACCCTGGATGCGACTTATAATTTTAGTAAAAAATTCCCAAATTAAACCCCTGGCGCGAGGCAGCGCTGTCACACCGTGTCACTAGAATTAGACAATTGGGAAACTGAGGGATGGCACGATGCGAAGCCATCGCGTTGCCCCTTCCTTCATGACCAAGAACTTTGTCGCGATGTAGGGGAAATCGTGTTGAGCCACTAGAAAAAGGACAATTCTGAATTTGAGTGCTGGCGCAACGCGCCATAATCGCGGACACCTACTGGAAATTGCCTAGCCACTGACTAATATGGCACTGTCTTATGATGGGAACTTGAAATAGTCATAACTTCTTATCAAGTTATTAGATTTAAGCGAATCATATATTGATGGAAATCTTATTGAATTTTCCACATGACAAAAAATAAAAATCTTGAAAATTAATCATGGAATAATTATCATTCACTTTAGAAGCTAATACTAGGCATTCTTATAATCAAATTGGCTAGAAATCTTCGGGGTATTACATGGATTCTCAAGAAAGCTTAGCCAAAGAAATGGATGAGTTGAGGATTATGATAGTATAAAAAGCCACTAAAATAGTATACCTAAAACTACATATTCAAAAGCCGTCCTCAGAGGAACCAAGCGCCACAGATGAACTTGCAGCAGAGAATGCAAAGCTCATAGAAAAAATTGCAGAATTAACTAGTAAAGTATAAATATTGAATGCTAAAATAAAAAATCTCACCAAATAATTTCTGGATGAGCATGCTATTGTAGCTGAAATATTGGATATGGTGATAAAGTCATTCTCTCCTAAGCCCCCTTCTACTTATGTCCTAGTGTGTCAGTTTTCTCTGTTAGTTTCTAGTCATTGGTTCTATTGTGGCCTTTGCAAACTGTTGTTTTATAAATTTTTGGTACATTGTACTGGTAATGACCTTGTTAAATAATGAATGAGTTTTTGCTTGTGTGCTTTATATTGTTTTCTTTACTGTAAGTTATTCTCCAGGTTAGTGTTGCCCCAGTGGCCATGAGTTAATTAGTCTGCACTTTTTTTACTTATAGTTTACTGTTTCTCCTTTTCAATGATGCCAAAAGAAGGAATATTGATTTCATATGTAAGGAGCTGGCGCGTGTGTATGCTCATATGATGCAGAAGTATGGTAGCACAGTTACAGGGGGAAGTGTTCAAATGCATTGCAAATGCAAGGAGTGTGAAGTGTGAAAATATGCTAATTGAAGGTGCATGATGACAGGGGGAAAATGCAAGAAATCTCAAGTTTTTGCTGCAAAATGACAACAAGGGACCATGTCCTTGTGTTGCATGGTGAAGAAGGAAGCATTATGATAGGAGGAACATTTATCTTTTGGTGGTAATCATACTGATTAAATATGATGAATTACAAGATGCTCAAATTATATGGTTTGGTTTGTCATCATCAAAAAGGGGGAAAATTATTATATGTAGTTTTGATGATGAGGAACTGAACTGCAAGGGACCAGGTCCCTAGATGTGCAAGGTACAGTATAGTTAGCACACGATATCTGCATAATTTTGTCCTTTTGTGTAACAAACTTGCAGGTGCTATTTTGTACTAACTTGGATAGTTGGTCTAGTGATATTTTAGCCATGATCATTACTCAACTATAAAAGGGATGCGACGCCTCTTCATCGAATGGTTTTTTGCCAATTATAAAGAGTGAAGAAAGTCAGCAAAACCCCCATTTCAACACTACTCAAGTTCTTAGCTATTTATGTGAGCTTAAATAGAAATTATTCTTGAGTGAGCTTTGATTTGTAACCGAGCTACTCAAGCTATAAGAGTAGTGTTTTCCCCTTTGAGTAAACAGTGTTAAGGTAGAGTTTTCTAAGTTTGGTGTCGATTAGAGTTAATCAGTGGAGAGGGTCCTTGGCAGAGTTACCAAGATAAGCTTGTAATAGAGTTGTTACAAGTGAAAACCTAGAGTTAGGTTCACAGTTGAGTCTGTAATCAATAGGTTGGTTATAGTGTAATGTATGGTGCTTGTGAGGGCAAGCCGTGGTTTTTACCTTCTTGGGTTTCCACGTAAAAATCTTTTGTTCTTATCTTCCTACACTGCCTTTATCTTTCCAGCACCTCATAATTGCTTTACTATTCTATTGTTTGTGATTGACTTTGAAGGACCTGGTCTCTTACTTTGTAGTGCAATCCCCAAGGGTTCTATTAAGGGAGTTGGTAAATTTACATGGAGTTCTTCTGACCATCATTTCATATTGAGGTACTTAGTCACCTCTTATTTTTTGAAGGTTTTTTGAAAGGATCTTGGTATCCAAGTTCATATCAGTACGGCTTTTCATCCCCAGAAAGACAAACAGTCAGAGAGGACCATTCATACCTTAGAGGATATGTTGAGAGCTTATGTTATCAATTTCAAGGGTATTTGGGATGACCACTTACCATTGATTAATTTTGCTTAAAATAATAGTTATTACTCCAGTATTTAGATGGCTTCATTTAAGGCTCTATATGAGAGAAGGTGTAGATCTTCTATTGGTTAGTTTGAGGTTGGCGGGGCTGCTTTAATAGTACTAGATTTAGTTTATAAGGCGATTGAGAAAGTTCAATCGATTCGAGAAAGGCTGAAGATAGCCTAAAGTCGTCAGAAATACTATGCTGATGTGAGGAAGAGATAATTTGAATTTAATATTAGTGATTCTGTGTATCTAAAAACTTCTCCCATGAAAGTTCTAAGGAGGTTTGGTATGAAAATGAAGATCAATCCTTGCTATATTAGCCCATACAAGATTCTGAGCCATTTTAGGAAGGTAGCTTATGTGTTAGACCTACCTGCAGATTTAGCATACATACATCCAGTGTTTCATGTCTTCTGCTAAAGAAATGTATTGGCAAGACAACTTTAGTCATGCCCTTAGAGAGTGTGGATGTGAAAGATATCCTCTCCTATGAAGAAGTCCTATTTGAAATCCTTAACCACCAGGTTCGTAGGTTGAGGAATAAGGAAGTCCTCTTAGTTAAAGTTCTACGGAGAAATTAGTCCATTGAGGGAGTTACTTGGGAAACAAAAGCAGATATGCAAGGCGAGTACCCCCATCTTTTCTCTACAAATTTAGATTCATCTTGACGTAATGGTTTCCCTTAAAATGATTCTCTTATTTTCAATCTCATCTATCCAACTATCCTCATGTCATAGCATGAATTCGAAAATTCAGTTTAGTGCATGCATCATGTTTCAAATTCAATTATTTAATCATGATTCAGCTCATAAGTATTCAGTGCATGATATCTGTCTTCCTAGTATCTCAACTCAAATAGTTTTCATTCGGGGACATTGTCCTAAGAGAGAGATATTGCAATACCCCGCAAGATCCTAGGCAAGTTTACAGCTATTCTCCATATGTTTAAAGGTCCCAAAGCAATTACTTCACACTAAGTGTAAGTGACATGGCCACTTTAACACCCCCAAGATTTTGAACATTTTCTTTTTGGCTCCCGTGTTCAAAGCGTAGATTTATGAGTTGAAATATGTTTTGAAATGTTAAAAGGGTCATCCGAGAGAGTTTCATAATTTTCAAAAGAGATTTAGGGTGATTTTGGACCACCGACATAGTACACCTCTATGTTTTTGACGTTCCATAGAGGTTGGCCCTCCATGATATGCGACATGTCATAAAGGTTAGCTTTCACAATACGCAGCATATCAAAGAGTTTAGTGATGTTGGGTGTATTTACACGCCTAAGAACCATAATTTACCCATATTTTAGCTAAGTTTTGAAAACAAAATATATAATTCCTGCACTTTTAGTCCATTTTCCTTTAAATGAGCTGACCAACGTGATTAGCATATTTTTCAGGTATTAATGATGAAGATTTCAGCACTTTATGGACTTATGAGCAGTAAAGGAACACTTCACATTAGAGGGAAGGCAGCTTTTGGACTGAAAGTGATGCATGGAAACTTTTTCCTGGGCAAACCCAGTATTATTAAAGACTTAAGGATGCAGTAGCAACTTCGTTAGACAAGGATACTATAAAAATCCTATTGCTGAATTTTTTAGCATCATTATCATTCACTCATTATTCAATTTCGGATTTTGTAAGAGGTTTTAGAACAGAAAAACACGGCTCTTGTGAGCAACGGATAAGGGGAAAACGTCAATCTCCTATTGACGCCAAAATCACTTCCATCGCCAAGTTTATTCTATGTTTTGGTAAGATGATTATGTCTATTGTGATTTCCGCTGTAATCATGAGTAACTAAACTTCTCTGTTAGGGTTATGAAAACCTTGTGAGATACTATCTATTACTATGAGTTGGTGAATTCTTGATGTGTATGCTACTTATATCATTACTCTCTTCGTTTTAATTTAATTCTCATGGTTCCAAACATAGAGAACATGCCATTATAGAATTAACTTGTTCGAGAGAAAAGTTACATGTTTGGAAAAGAGAGTGTGACGAGGAAATAGGGCTACCAACCCCTATTTACACGTTAATGCCTTAACCGGATTTATTTCTTGGAGAGTTCGTACCATTATTTATACGCTTTAGGCTCGAGAGAGTTAAAGTGAAATAATCCTTGATGGTTGAGAAACACTAGGATTTACCATTAGAATACGAATCTCTATAAGTGCATGCATGTCTAAACTCCGCATTTCTCATAGTTAATAGATACGTAGAACTCATAAGGTGGACATAACCCTAACTTATTATTCTCTGTGATTAAATCTTACTAAACAAAGCATTCCATCATTACTTTAATAATAGTAGTGCACACCAAACCCAAAATCCCCCCTTTCCGTGGAATTTTCGACCAACAGTCTACTAATAGTTGCAACACTTAGTGACCAAGTATTCCCTGTGGGATTCGACACCCAACCCAGTTGGGTTCTATATTTGACATCGACCGCTTACACTTTCTAAAGAGAGCTGTAGTTTGGGCGTATCAAATTTTGGCGTCGTTGCTGGGGAATACGGTTGTCAACTAAGTTTGTGATAGTTACTAGACCCTTTGGTCAAAGATTCTCGAATTTTACTTTTTGTCTGTTGTTTTTTTTTTATTTAGGTTCTGTTCAGTGCATGCCAAATACGTGAAGTTCTGGTCAGCCATTATTACCCATAAACCCTGAACCATAACTTATTGGCAGAATGGAGGCACAACGAGACATTGAAAGAAGGGCTGCTCAACAGGAGCAGGCTAGATTAGCTGCATTGGCAGCTGCTCAAGTGCATCAACAGAATATTGATAACCCAGGTCGGGCAACAAATCCTGACGATGAGGCCCTGGGTGATGATGCATTACTAAATCTGAGGTGTACAGATGATGTGGTTGCACCAGTGAACAGGAATGTGAATAGAGATCGTCAAGCTAGAATAAGACCTGAACGCCGAGCTGTGCAGGTTGCTTCTGATGATGATGATGACGATCTGGATGGGGCTGGTTCCATAGGGGCTATTATTCCTCCGCCCTTGGCACCCAGAGCAAAGTGCAATATCACTAGCACCATAATTCAGTTATTGCAGCTCAAGGGGTTATTTGGTGGACTTTCAGGCGATGATCCGAATATGCATCTGATCAATTTCATCTCAACATGCAAGTCGTTTGACAATCCAGTAGTCGGATAGAATGCAATTCGGTTGCGATTATTCCCATTGTCTCTATCTGGAGAGGCAACTCTATGGTTGAACGGGCTAACTCCTGACTCTATTACTAATTGGAGGCAACTGAAAGATGCTTTCCTAGAAAGATTCTTTCCACAATCCAAGAGAGCACATTTGAGAGATGAGATCAGCAATTTTTGACAGCTTCCAACTGAAGCTCTCCATGAAACATGAGAGAGGTTCAAGAAGAAGCTTATGCGGTGCCCAAATTATCAGATGACCAATATCCACTTGATGGAAATATTATATAGGGATTTGAACTCGGTGACTAAGCCAGTGGTTGGTAATGCTGCAAGTGGGTCATTCATGGACCTTACTTTTATTGAGGCAAGTGATATGCTAGATCGTATGACAAAGCAGAGTAGAGCTTGGCATACTAGGGATTCTGAGGTAGCAAGCTCTACTTTATCTATTGGTATGATGGCAGAACAGAGAAGAAGACAAGAGGAACGTGACCAAGATATGCCTCACATGAAAACGCACATGGACCTTCTTACCAAGCATTTATTATCAGGGAAGATAGAGAAGGTTAAGGCCGTAGTATCACAGGGTAGAGATGAATCCGATTCTGAGGAGGAGGCGAACTACTTGAATAATCAGGGGGTTTCCGAGGCAATGCCCAAGGAAACCAAGGTCGGAACTATTATGATAAATCCGGATACAAGGACCGTGATCAAGGTAGTTGGAAGAATAAGACTGACAGGAGTGGTTTGTATATTCCTCCTGGAAATCGTAAGGCTGTGGCGTCTGGCTTTGGAAAGATATCCATGGAAGATATGATGGCTAATCTTTTGAAAGGAGTGGAGGCAACCAACATGGGCGTAATTGAGGTGAAGAATGATTTGTCCTCAATAAATCAATTGGTTGACTCGCATTCCACTGCAATAAAACAGCTGGAACAATAATTGAGTCAACTATTAGCGGCATTTAACCAAAGAAAGGCTGGCACTTTACCTAGTGACACTGTGCAAAATCCAAGGAATGATGGATCATGTATGGCTATTACTACCTGGAGTGGTAAAGTGCTGGAAAATCCATCCAAAGGCAAGCAGGTAGTTGATAATACAGAAGAGAATGTTATTGAAGCAGATTGTGATGATTCTGTAGAAGATGAAGAGAATGTTCATGATGTTACCCCTAGATGTCTAAAGCATGACAAGATCGATAATTGGAAGCAAGATAAAAAGGAAGTGGTGGAGAAAACTATTCCTCTTCCACCACCACCTTTTCCTCAGAGACTGAAAAAGAAGGCTGAGGACACTCCTAAAATGGTTGATAAGCGGAAGCAAGATAAAAAGGAAGTGGTGAAGAAAACTATTCCCCTTCCACCACAACCTTTTCCTCAGAGACTGAAGAAGAAAGCCGATGACACCAGGTTCAGTAAATTCATGACTATGTTGAAGCAGCTGACTATTAATGTTCCGTTGGTGGAGGCGCTGGAACAGATGCCTGGGTATGCTAAATTGATGAAGAAACTTTGGACAAAGAAGCGGGCAGTAAGCTATGAGCTGGTAGATAATATTCATCATTGCAGTGCGATTGCCACGAGATCTTTAGTACAGAAGAAGGCAGATCCTGGTGCTTTTACTATTCCTTGCACAGTTGGATCTTTGGATTTTACTAAGGCATTGTGCGATTTGGGAGCTAGCATCAATTTGATGCTGCTATCCATTTACAGAAAGTTGGGGTTGGGCGATCCTATACCAACCAATATGCGGCTCGTACTGGCAGATAGGTTGGTAAAATGACCTGTTGGTATCTTATATGATGTACTGGTGAAGGTTTCTACATTCATTTTTCCTGCAGACTTTGTTATTTTGGATTGCGAGGTGGATTCTGAAGTTTCCATAATTTTGGGACGCCCTTTCCTCACAACAGGAAGTGTGCTTATTGATTTACGAGCCAATGAGCTTTTATTTCAGCTGAATGACGAAGTAGTCCATTTTGATATATGCAAATCAATGAAGCAACCTAGAGATATGAATGTGTTCTTTGTTGCTGATGTTTATCATAAGGAAGAGAAATAATTATCTGTAGAGAAGCAGCTTATTGTTGAGCCATTGTCTGCTGTGCTTTTGAATTTTGAGCGTGAGAATGTTGAAGAGTATGAAGAAACTATTTGTGCTCTAACAGGAATGGGGTCCTATTCTCATGTTCCTAAGAAGCTGGACCTTGATCTTAAGAATCAACCTTCACCACCAGCGAAACCATCCATTGAAGAGCCATCAGTGCTAGAATAAAAAGAGCTACCTAGTCATCTGAAGTATGCGTTCTTGGGAAGTGAAAATACACTTCCGGTTATTGTTGCAGCTGATTTAGGTGAACAGCAAGTAGCGGCTCTCATCTCTGTTCTGAAGAGGTACAAGAGAGCCATCGGTTGGACTATTGATGATATAATTGGTATACCTCCTGGCAAAGGTATGCACAAGATTCATCTCGAGGAAGATTGTGTTCCCACAATTAAGCATTAGCGTCGCCTGAATCCATTCAGAAAATGATGGCCATCTATCTCGATGAAGTCTAAGTAATCGAGATAGCTATGTCATGCCGCGACAATAAATCAAGCACTACATCGGAGGCAACCCATCATTTTTACTCGTTTTGTTTTACTAGGAGTTTGTTTTTGTTAAATAAAAATCCAAAAAGAAGAGTCAAGCTGCGACCAAAACTAAGGTGCTTGATGGGAGGCAACCCATCTTTCTAATTGTTTTGGTTGTTTTTGATTAAGTGTAGGTGCAAGATGTACAAAGGAGGGGATTAGTCCCAAATTTTGATTTAAAATTGAGCCATGTTAAAGGTGGTAAGTTAGGAATGAAGGATCAAAGGCTATCGGTTAGGCATTGCCTATGCAAATCTAGGCAACGAACAAGGCAAGGCCTATGTCATTGCCTATGCTCACTGCCTCAACTAGGCAATGGACAATGAAAGTCCTATACCAATCTAGGCAATGAACAAGGCAAGGCCTATGTAATTGCCTATGCTCACTGCCTCAACTAGGCAACGGACAAGGCATTACCTATGCAAATCTAGGCAATAGCATAGCGCTTATGCCCAACTAGGCAATAGCATAGGCACCGCCTATGCCATTGCCTATGCTTACTATTTCAACTATGCCATAGCATAGGCGCCGCCTATGCCCAACTAGGCAATAGCATAGGCGCCGCCTATGCTAAGCATAGGCAAAGCATTAGGCACCGCCTACTTATGCATTTTTGCCTCCTAACCCGATTTTGTATGGACCAAACCCGACCCATACCTTTGTCAATAAATAGAACCTCAACCATAAAACACAATCTCATTGTTGGCTCAAGATAGGCGCCGCAGGAGCTCCCCAAATTCTCTAAAGATTTTTCTTTTTGTTCATCTAATCTTGCAAGCTCATCTTTTGGATCCATCACCAAGTAAGTTATTCTTTTATATTCCGTGGTTGTTGCAATACTACGCGTATAATGGTATTTTAGATCTTGAAGTGGTGTTTGGTGATAAGAATATGATTGGTTTGCTATGATGCATTTAGTTGGATAAAATGCTTCGTGTGGATGTTCTTGACTTTGTTCTGACTTGTACTTGATTGTTATACACTGTCATATTTTTATGGAGTTGATATTGTGAAGTTAATGTGTAATCTTGAAAGTTGAAAGCTTGAATGTTTGAATTACTCATTCATAGATATAACGATCATGATTGACCACACGCATAAGATGTTGTGATTATTTCTATGCAATAACTTGATACGACCTCTATGTGGTAGTCTTGTTCAAAAAGTGCATTAATCCAAACATGAAAGTATAGTCAAGAATACATGAACTAAAGTTGGAAAGGTTTCAATACTACACAAAAGTATGACTGTGCTAAATATGTTGTTGGAACATATTGCCTACATGTATGTCGATGAAGTCTGAGTAATCGACATCACTCACTTAATTAGTTTGTGCCAACAATTCAAGTGTGGGGTGGCTCCACTGCTGTTTATTTGTCGATTAAATCTTCTGAGATGAGCTAACATGAACCTATTTCAATCTCAGGTAGAATGGCACCAAAAGGACGACAAGGAAAAGAAAAAGTGTCCACCTCACAGAAAGGTCAGAAAAGGGGAAGAAAAGAGCAACCTGAATCCCCCTCGCTGCAAATACCTCGATGCACTTTCGGGATAAAGTGGGTCCTAGAGGAGGAAGAAAAGGAGTGGTACAAGAACAACAAAGTGAAGAAATATTTTCACGTGGATTTAATGCAAAAGGAGAGTCTAGAAAAGAGAGAGCCCCGCATTTTGGCTAAAATCATGGCACTAAACCTTGATTTCATTTTCTGAGATATGGGGGAATGCAATCTTGATCTAACACGCGAGTGTTATGCCAATTGGTCCCCAAAGACTACCGGAAGCGAAGTGAAGATTCGGGGCCAAGTCTTGCAACTGAATGCGGAGTTCTTCAATACTTTTTTGGGTCTTCCATCTATCGATCCATCACCGCTCAAGGAGCTTCATCACAGACCTCCCTACAAGGCAATCAGACACACACTATGCGGAACAAGGTCCATGGCCCGGTGGATTCGTCACAAGGATACCGGTCGGCACAACACCTTCCCGTATGCTTCCTTGAACAGAGAAGCTCGAATATGGTTGAGGATAGTTAACTCTTGCTTGATTCCTGGGACTCAGTACACAAAGATTACACGTGATCAAGTATTCTTGGTGTAGTCTTTGATGATGAATATTCCCATCAACATTGGTGCGGTTATCCGATCGTCAATGCGGAAAGCAAGGCTGCACAAAAGGTCCCATTTCAGCTTTGGTAATTTGTTGACTGCGATATTAAGGAAAGAACACATTGAAGAGGAACCTGCAGATCATAAGCTTCCACACAACCCGAAGAAGGTTGATCTCACTAAAGTTAAAGATCCTGAAACTGGTCATGGCATCAACCTTACCACTGCAGAAAGACATGCTCGGGATGAAAGTTTCTTTTGCCATCTATATGGCATGACTCGGTTTACCATGATGAGTGGGGTTCGTATTCCGACTGATACAGAGCTCTAGCAGTTGGATTATGACTACCCGATGAATGAGCATGCGCGGGCTATGTGTGGAGTAGGGTACATTTTGAGGAACCTCTCGATGATGACGTGCCGACTGATGATGATCGCCGGCTACCAGACTCAGACATGGAAGACAACTCTAATGACGAAGACTCTGATGATGATTCCGATGAAGGGGGTATGACCCCATACATAGAGGAGGAGTCCGACTAATCAGGTTTTCCTTATTTATTTTCCACTGAGGGCAGTGTGTCCCGTCTAAGTGTGGGGTGCTGGTATTTGTATGTTGTATTATACTTGTTTGCCTATATTTATTCTTGTTTGTTTGAATTAGTCGTAGTTAATTAGTCGTAATTAGTTAGTTAAATTTTTTTAGATTTTGCATGAAATTGTTCTGATAGGCGGCATGGTATTATGATAAGAGTTTGTGCTAAAATCATTACTATTGAGACATTTAGGCTCTAAGTGTGACTCACTGTGTGATAAGTGTATGGTTTAATTCATTCATCTGTTGGGTCAAGAGTCTGTACTGCTCCTAATAAAGTTGACCATGTGCCTTGTGTGTGAGAGGTTATAGTATACTCTGTGTTGTGACTAATGCTAGAACTTTCCTGGTGTGTGTGTAAAGCAAAATAAAGAGTGTGAGTTTAGGAGATGATTTAGGCATTTCTTTGGCAGCCTGTGATTGTTTACCTTCTTTTTACCTACCCGTGTACATTATCCTAGTTAACCCCCTTTGAGCCTTTAGCTATTTTCTTTGACAGCCTCATATGTAGCCTAATCCATTTTTTCAAGACCATAATTTGATCCAAATTCCTAAGCGCTTTAAATTGTAGAGTCATGTGACAAAATAAGAGGAAATTGGGTGAGAGTGATGCCTCAGAGTGTATTGGTACTTAAAATTGTTGTGAAAAAGAGTGGCTATCATAGAGGTGTTTTATAAAAAAAAAATCAAATAAAAAAAAAATGATAGTTCTGTTTATAATTGAATAACAAAATAGGTGAAAAGGGGTGGTAGATGAAAGGAAAGTAGAGGGGTTGTTTAAAAGAGAGTGTTAATGACATAACGTAGTGTATTAAAGCGCTTAGGGAACATAGTCACTATTTCTGGCCAAAATAGTCCTACCTGTCCCTTAGCCTACATTACAACCATGTAAAGACCTATTTGATCCTAAGCTTAGCATTCTGATATTAGTGGAGCATTACACTAAGGGCAAGCCTATGGTCATCAGTTGCAACATAAGAATTCTTTGTGAGAGTGAGAGCAAGGAGAGTCTTGTACCCATGTTTCTAAAAATGCAAATCTGTGAGTAATTATGGGTGATATCTTGTGTGAGACACACATGGTTGATGATTTTTGGGTAGTGTTGTACGATTCTTTGTGGCTTAACTTGTGGATACGAATTAACCATCATCACGAGTCTATGTTGGAGGTTGAATTGTTTCTAGTAGTGATCAAGAAACCTACTCTTTGTTAATAATTGTCGTGCATGTCTTGAAGATAAATTTTGTGTTGCTATTGTAAAATTCTAGTTAGGTGTTTGCATGGATACTATATTTTGTTCGAGGACGAACAAAGCTTTAAGTGTGGGGTGTTGATGTTGGGTGTATATACACGCCTAAGAACCATAATTTACCCATATTTTAGCTAAGTTTTGAGAACAAAATATATAATTCCTGCACTTTTAGTCCATTTTCCTTTAAATGAGCTGACCTACGTGATTAGCATGTTTTTCAGGCATTAATGATGAAGATTTCAGCACTTTATGGACTTATGAGCAGCAAAGGAAAACTTCACATTAGAGGAAAGGCAGCTTTTGGACTGAAAGTGATGCATGGGAACTTTTTCCCGGGCAAACCCAGTATTATTAAAGACTTAAGGATGCAGTAGCAACTTCGTTAGACAAGGATACTATAAAAACCCTATTACTGAATTTTTCAGCATCATTATCATTCACTCATTATTCAATTTCAGATTTTGTAAGAGGTTTTAGAACAGAAAACACAGCTCTTGTGAGCAACGGATAAGGGAAAAACGTCAATCTCTTATTGACGCCAAAATCACTTCCATCGCCAAGTTTATTCTAGGTTTTGGTAAGATGATTATGTCTATTGTGATTTCCGTTGTAATCATGACTAACTAAACTTCTCTGTTAGGGTTATGTCTATCTATTACTATGAGTTGGTGAATTCTTGATGTGTATGCTACTTATATCATTACTCTCTTTGTTTTAATTTAATTCTCATGGTTGCAAACATAGAGAACATGCCATTATAGCATTAACTTGTTCGAGAGAAAATTTACATGTTTGGAAAAGAGAGTTTGACAAGGAAATAGGGGTACCAACCCCTATTTACACGTTAATGCCTTAACCGGATTAATTTCTTGGAGAGTTCGTACCATTAGTTATACGTTTTAGGGTCGAGAGAGTTAAAGTGAAATAATCCTTGATGGTTGAGAAACACTAGGATTTACCATTAGAATACGAATCTCTATAAGTGCATGCATGTCTAAATTCCGCATTACTCATAGTTAATAGATACGTAGAACTCATAAGGTGGACATAACCCTAACTTATTATTCTCTGTGATTAAATCTTACTAAACAAAGCATTCCATCGTTACTTTAATAATAGTAGTGCACGCCAAACCCAAAATCCCCCCTTTCCATGGAATTTTCGACCAACAGTCTACTAATAGTTGCAAAACTTAGTGACCAAGTATTCCCTGTGTGATTCGACACCCAACCCAGTTAGGTTCTATATTTGACATCGACCGCTTACACTTTCTTACGAGAGCTGTAGTTTGGGCGTTATCAGTTAGCCTCCACAATAGGCACCATGACACACTACAATGTAAAATTGTCCAGCTTTCATTAATGGGTGAAGGGCCTTTTGGTCCTTTCTCCTTCTTAAACACCCAATCCATGACTTAAAACATTAAAAGAGACACTATTTTCCCTTTTTTCAGTCACTTAACAACGTTCAATACTCTCTCACAATCAAGAGGAAGATAAAGGGATTTCTTCAAGAAATTTACCCTTCCAAGGTCTCAAACCCAAGTTTTCTTCAAAAATTCAAGCAACTCAGGTATGTAGGATATTCATTAATGGGTACCTTCTACCCATTAAGCCCCAAAGTCCCAAGTTTAATTCCTTTTAATTTAGGGTTCCATGAAAAGTGTAAATCCCATGATTTCTCCATGTAATTCTTTAATTCTACCATGAATAGTTTCCCTTCATAAATTTAAGTATTCTTACATACATTAATCATGATAATTTGCTACATTGATAGAAGAGTTGGATTCTTGAGGTTAAGTCCTGAAATTTCTTATTATGTCATTACTTTGAAACTATCGTGCTTATTTGTATTTCTCAATGTTGGTGGGTTATGAACACCTGATACCTAGATGATTATGCAAGCTACAACTTTTAGTATTTCAAGTTATTCATACCTTAATTAACATGTGCATGATTTCTTCAGAGTAAGCATGCGGTGTTATTTTCAGAATACCATATTTGAGCATATCAGTTATTAATGCCTGCACGAGTTTATACTTCTATGTCAATTTAGTTGGGAGTACAACTTAGCACTGAGTGAACACAAGAATGGCAGATCCCCCGTCAGTTAGGTAGAGTCATTAGTAGTAATCCCTTAGTTCAAAAATAACATAGTCAGTGTAGGTTACGCGGGGTCACCCATCAGTTTAGGCGGACACCCTCTCAGCGGTGACCTATAATTTAGGCTAGACACCCTGGTCCTATGGGACATCAACTTTATGGATCCACACTATTAGTGTTAGTACCCGTGGTAAGGTATTGACACCTTTTCAACTGGGGTTATAGGTTGGACCCCGATTATCTCAGATTGGGGCATGTCAGTTAAATGTTAGCTCTCATAGTTTCAATTTAGTATTCAGATTTTAGCAGCTCAGGTTTGCTTGACCAAGTGTTTAGTTATTAGTTATTCAATAATTCAGTTTTACAGGCACTCGAATGACACCAATAGAATGAATAGTCATGTAAGGCATCAATAATATCATCTCAACCCCCCTCCCACCCACCCACCCACTCGGTCATCCCTATAATGATAGATGTTATTAATGCTCAAACAAGTCCGATTATGTCTATTCAATCTCCACACAGGCATCACAATGATAATAATGACAACTAATATATAAATAAGGCCTATAATATCAAATAAATCCCTTAAATGGGTATCACAATAAATATAATCTCTCAAGCCAACAACAATAAGCATATAAGCCTCCACATGGGCAACAAAATAATAATAATAACCTCAGAATGCAATTTTCATATCTAATTCCCCAACCCATAACATACTTTACATAAATGGTTAACTACCCAGCCAGTCTGAAGAAAGTTAAGCCTTAAGCTATCTTAAAAAGTTAAAATCTGAGCATAGACACGTCTAAGTAGAACCTTTCCTTCAAAAACGGTCTAACAACCAAGTAAACCTATCAAAAATATAATCTATACATCAAAAGTTGACTACCAATACCCATATTGTCTATATTTGATTCGAGTCCAAAAATAGTTCAAAAATCGGCTCGAAATTAAAAAGGATAAATCTGGAATTTTTTAAGAATCATGTTTTCCATGTAAAGAGAAGTCTAAATATGAAAACTTAAGGGAAAATGAGTTGAAATAGAACTTTAAATTGAAGAAAACCAATTTTATACTTTACCGAGCAAAACCCCCCAAAATCCAAATTTTGAAAACATGTTTTTAAAGCTATTTTGAAGATAAAATCAATAGGAAATGATGAAAATGGGAGTTTATAGATTACACAAAGAAAGATTGATAAACATCCGTCCTTAAAATCATTTTTCCTGAGGTCTCAAGGTCCAAAAATGTTGAAAATAATAAGAATGGGGAATTTATACTATTTAGGTAAAAATCCCTATTGATCGTGGTCCCCACCTTACTATAATGAGGGTCGATGTTGATCAACGTAAGGTAAGTTATCGCAGTTATGAGAGGAGGGCCTCGCAACTATGATGGTCAGACCCAACTAATCTACAAAAATAACTCTTCCCAATCGTGAAACCCCACCCCATGATCGTGCTAAAGGAGATTATCATGGACCATGATAGTTATATGTGTCCATGCAATCGCGATAAAGGGCCTAATTGCAACTATTATAGAAAAGCCAGTAATCTTACAAGTCATGAAATATCTCTGAATGGACCCTCAAGATTTATTTGGGACCTCACAGAAATAAATAAGATATGTTACTAGGTTAATTTTGAAGTTTTAAACTCAATAGAACCATTAGATTTACAAAAAGGGGTCGTTTACTTTGAATTAACCCCTGGGACCCATTTTAAGCTTAGTTTAACTAGTTTCTCCTAAAGGGTCAAAATGCAATTTAAAGGCTCAGAACCCAAACTAACTATGTGACTAGCCCATCATCGACGTTCTGGGTCTAGTGGAACTGACCAAATCACCATCCAATGCTCAAATCACAAAATATTGATTGGAGTCAAACTATCCACTTTAAAAAGATCTAAGGGTCTTAAGTCACTCCAATCACTCCCAAACGCATCAGGGGACCATGCCAATCAACACCATATATCATAAATAGCATATAATAACTATAAGGAAGGGGAAAATGGTCAAAACATAGAAAAAAGTTAAAATCAAACCTACGGCTATTACATTATTCACCACTAAAACACTAACTCATCCTCAAACTAAAAGGAAAATAAAATACATTAAGTAGTAAAAAGCTAGGGGTATCTATACCGCATATCAGACTCGATATCCCAAGTAGCTTCCTCAAAAGGGAGATGTCTCCACTGGATCTTCAATGAATCAATATGTTTATACCTTAACTTCTTAGGTTTCCTATCTAGGATAGCAATGGTCTGCTCCTCGAAGGATAAATCATGGTCTAACGCAACAAAATCTCACTAAATCACATATGCATTATCTGGATGTTATCTCTTCAACATGAAATCATGGAACACCAAATGGACAGTTGACATATGTAGAGGCAAATCTAGCCTATACGCCATATCCCATACTTCTCAAAGATCTCAAAAAGGCTAATAAACCTTGGACTAAGTTTTCCTTTTTTTTAAAACTTTCTCACACCCTTTATGGGTGAAACCTTCAATAGCACCTGCTCTCCGACTGTGAAAGAAACATCACAAACTCGATGGTTGGCCTAAATTTTCTTCCTACTCTTGATATCCATAAGCTCTACTAAATAAGTCTCACCCAATCTATTCAATCTTTCAACAATTCTATACCCCCAAGGTCTCATCTCAAATAATTCAAATCATCCCACAGTAGATCTATATTTGTGCCTATATACAACCTCAAAAGGCACTATCTGAATGTTGGAATGGTAACTATTTTGTAGGTGAACTCTTCTAAAGGCAAGTATTAGTTCCAATGACCACCAAAATCCATAACGCACGCTTGAAGCATGCCCTCTAGCACCTGAATAATCCTCTTGGACTGACTATCCATTTGTGGGTGAAAGGTTGGACCCAACTCACTCTTTATAGTACTCTAAAAGCTTGAGGTAACTGAGTACCTCTATTAGAAATAATGGAGATAGGCACACCATCAAATCAAACCACCCTTCTAATGTAGATCTTGGACAACTTCTCTGTATTATAATTCATTGTCACGGGTATAAAATGCACTGACTTAGTCAATCTATCCATGATCACCCAAATAAAATCAAACTTCCCCAAGGTTGGGGGTAGGCAAACAATAACATCCATGGTGATCCATTCCCAGTTCCACTGAGGAATGGGCATCCGTTGTAGCCTACCACCCGATTGTTGATGCACACTTCACTTGCTAGAAATTTAAGCACTTGTCCATGAACTCCACATTATTCTTATTCATACTACCCCCACCAACAATGCTACTTTAAGCCATGATACATCTTAGTTGCTCCCGGATAAATGGAATACCTTGAACAATGAGCCTTCTTCATCAATCTAACCCGACCACCAACTCTAGGAATACAAGTGAGAGCACTAATCCTTAAAATGCCCTCGGGATAAGGATACATCGTCTTAGCCTCTCCGATCAATACCTTATATCCAATAACTCTCAACCTCTCATTATAAAATTGATGAGCTTGAATCTGCTCCATCAAAAAAGACCTAGCCTCAGCGAAGGTCAAAATATGCCTAGTATTGAAATATCAACCCTAACCAATTGGTTAGCTAAGGATTGAACCTTTAAGGCCAAAGGCCGCTTTTGAGTCAAAAGATAAGCTAAAATCCTCATACTCACTGGTTTTTGGCTCAAGGCATCCGCTATCACATAGCTTTGCTCGGATGATATAAAATAGTGAGATTGTAGTCCTTAAGCAACTTAAGCCACTTACATTATCTCATATTAAGGTCTCACTGGATGAAGAAGTCTTGAAGGCTATGATGATTGAAGAAAATCACAAAATGGACTCCATACTAGTAATAATGCCACAACTTCAACACAAATTCCACTACTACCAGCTCCAAGTCATGGGTAGGGTAATTTTTCTCATGAGTCATCAACTATCAAGAAGCATAGATAATCACCTTACCCTTCTACATCAACACACTACCCAATTTAACTTTGAAAGCATCACAAAATATGCTAAAACCCATGACCTCCTTAGGAAAGGTCAATATGGGAGTTGAACTCAACAACTCCTCATTTTTTTTGAAAGCTCTCTTCATATGCATCTGACTACCAAAAGTCAATCTTATTCTAAGTCAATTTGGTCAAAGGATCTGCAGTAAAATAGAAACCCTACACAATGAAATGATAATAGCCCACAAACCCAACAAAGCTCTGAATATCGATAGGAGAAATGGGTCTAATCCAATTATGAACTATTGCTATCTTGGCCATACTGACCAAATACCATTCTTGTCCACAACATGACCCAAGAAAGAAATAGAATACAACTAAAACTCTCACTTAGAGAACTTGGCATACAACTTCTTATCTCACAATCTGTGAAGTACAGTCCTCAAGTGTCTCATATGTTCAATCGCATTCTTTGAGTAAGCCAAAATATCATCAATGAATACAATCACGAATAAATCAAGATAAGGTCAAAATACTCGGTTTATCAAATCCATGAACTCTTCTGGGGCATTAGTCAACCCAAAATAAATAATCAAGAACTCATAATGACCATACCAAGTCTGAAAAGCCATCTTTAGAACATTTGAAGCTCTACTTCAATTGATCATCAAATAAATTATCAATGTGTGAAAAAGAATACTTGTTGTTGACAACCAATTTGTTCAATTGTTGATAGTCAATACACATGCGTATCAATCTATCCTTCTTTTTCATAAATAAAATAAGAGCACCCCAAGAAGACATACCAAGTCTAAGGAAACCTTTTCCCAACTTATCTTGCAATTGATCCTTCAATTCCTTCAACTCAATTGGGGTCATCCTATAACAAGGAATGAAAATGGGGTTGGTACCTGACTCAATATCAATAGAAAAATCAATATATTGATCTGTCGGCATACTAGGTAAGTCTATAAGAAACATGTCCTGGAACTCTCTAACAACTCAAATAGATTCCAAATGAGGCAGTAAAGCATCACTAGTATCATAAACATAGGCCAAATAAGAAAGACACCTTTTCTCTAACATGTTACAAGAATGTACAAAAAATACAATCCTCTTTGGACTCAAACTAGAAGTACCCTTCCATGCAAACCTTGGCACACCTAGAGTAGCTAAAGTCACGATCTTGAAAAAATAATCCAAAATTGGATGATAAGGGGAAAACCAATCCATACCCAAGATAACATCAAAATCAATACAATCAAGTATATCAAAGTCTTATGCCCCACAAAGGTCACTACACAAGATTAGTACACCTGATCCATCACTAAAGAATATCCTATGAGGGTGGAAACACGAGTAGGCCTAATAAGGGACTCATATGATATATCAAAACCAATAGCAAAGTATACAGACATATAGGAGAATGTAGATCAAGGATTACATAACATGAAAGTAGAACGGTGAGAAACAAAGACAATACCTATGATGACTGTATTAGAGGCCTATACCTCAAGTCTCCAGGTATAGCATAGCATGACCACTCCCACCACCAGAATGTGAAACCCCATATCCACTAACATGATCCCTATGAGCACCAAAAGCTCCACCTTTAGTTAGTACCTCTAGAACAACCCATACTACTTTGTGAACTACTTCTAACTACAGATATAGGAGTAGGGTAAAGTTAAAGCTGAGAGCCCTATTGGGAAACACCCAATTCACGTTGAGGAACCTCCCTCGTATCATGACCAAGCATATCAAATAAATAATACCATATTCTACTTGACTCACGTTGGAAGGGATTAGAATAACCAAACCACCCTTCATGTTTTGAAGAACAAAAACTATAACCCCAGCCCGCATAAAGAGCTCTAGCTACCTAAAACCCTAGAAACCACAGACCTACTATCCAAACCCTATAAATCTACTTGAAAAAGACTGCCATTATAACTATGAGAACCTCTATCGAATAAAACCCCACCTCGAGATGCATGTCCACTGAATCACCCGATTGATGCATCCTTTTAGAACTACCACCCTGAGTACCTTGAAAAATAGACTTAATTATCTTAGCATATGCTATGATGCTCTAGAAATAACAACTTAACACCACAAGTTAAGATGTCGCCAACTAATAACAACCTGCCAAACCCTTGATGAACTTTTGGATTATGTCTAACTCAGTAGAGATACTAGCAGTGACATGTTTAGATAGTGTATGAAAATATTTCTTATACTTTGTAATAGTCATGGAGCACTGCTCCAAGTGATCAAACTCATCTCTCATCTAATCACACAAACTGTAAGGCATAAATCTCTCTAGAAAATCCTCAGAAAATAAGGTCCATGTCATAGTAAAAGTGTTCTACAACTAACAATAGACCTCCATCAGTGCCTAGCCACGTTTGTTAATTGGTAGGTAGTGTAGGCAATACTATGGGACTCAAGGGATTTGAGGTAATGCAAACTTTGTTAGAAGAGAAGAAAAATCTCATAGGTGGCCTCTTCAATGCCACCACTAAACTTGGGAGAAGTCAAATGAATGAATCTTGCAAACCTCTTTTGATAATCAAAAGACATCATAGTGCCAGAAGAAATGGGAGAAAAAATAAGTATGGTAGGAAAGGTATCAACACAGAGTGGGACCATAGTAGTTATCTATACTACCGAGGTTGGAAAATCATAAGTAGAAATCTACCTTGTGCCACGACCCAATTTATCAGGTCATGATAGCACCTACTATGACCCACTAGTAGGTAAGCCAACCCTATAGTCCAGAACTACTAGTAACGAACTACTAAGAGATAAGAAGGGAGAATGCAGAATAAATATAGTAAAAGACTGAAATACATAAAATAGTCCTAAAACCTAGTAGAATCAGTAAAATAGATGCTAATATAATAAGACAACAAAATGAAGTGCTATATGAATATACAGATACAACCCATCTTTGAATACAACATAAAATTAGTCTAGTACATAAAAGGAAGAATTGTAATACTCCAAACTCTAGGAGCTCACCCAATATCTCTGAACCATAGCTGCTCCGTATGATGCACACAACAATGGTGATAACTTATACTATGATCTGCAGGCTATAAAAGTGTAGTATGAATACCAAATAGGTGGTACTCAGTAGGAAATTGCTGAATGAGCTCCAAAGTAATGCAAATATATATAACATACCAATAAGAATATAAACTATGCTCAAATATCTAGGAGAACTAACATAATAAAGCTAACGAGACAATAAGGATAAACTAGCCTATTCCAACCATAATCTAGGTCTTAAGCACTATACCATATATTATTGTGTAATATACGAATAAAGAATAGAAGTAGGATATATATATATATATATAAGGCCCAGGAATTGATATACAACATGAACAAATAAAAGTAGAGAGGGATATACGGTAATACCATAGCTACTATAGATAGATGCATATACATAAATAAGGTCAACTCAAAGGTACAACCGAAGTAGTCACACTAGCATCTCAAGGCCTCCTAATCATAGTAGGAATTGTTACTAACATAACAAGGGTCTAAAACCATAATGCCTATTCATGGAATAATCATGCGTAATACTGTAAAGGAATCAGAATCATACCTCGAATATCACTACCAGTCCAATAATCAACTTGTCAGGAGAAAATCATAACAACAACAATTTGAAGTAATCGGCTAGCCCGAACAAACAATACCTAAACCAAGCCTCATAACCCAAAAGGTCCAATCAGAACATATAATATACCATAACCAAAACTCATCACCTATACCTATGTAATTCCCCCATAAGGATGATAGATATAGGCGCATACTGGTGACAAGTAATATGCATGCAAGTATGAATGTAAAGAGAATCCATAATAACTTAACCAATCCAAGTACCATAGTGTAACCCAGTGTATACACCTTCTCAAGCTCGATGGCTCACAAAGGCAACACCTATGGTGATCTCTCTTCTCCTATATAATGGCTCATAAATGAAGGGGCCCTTAGAGGGTTCAAAAGTACCCATATACACCATCCTGGTCCCGATCTAGGATTTTTAATAACCATCATCATCATTAATCCACTCTATCAAGTACCAGATATATATATACATATAAAATGCACAAGCTAGAATCATAGGCTAAACGAGTGTAAGTTTGTAAATCTATTGCTCGAGGTAAACTCCGGGACTAAATCATCATAAATATGTAGAAAGCATCAAAATCTCTTTTGATTGATATAAATAGTGGTAGAAAAATCGTGGATCCAGATGTATCTCAATCAAATCTCTAAACCTTATTTTAGACTCAAAAGCTCATAAGTTATTCATTAAGATGGTATGATTCCTATTATGAAAAAGCCTATTTTAAAAGTGAAAAGTGGGAATAAATCCCTTTTTAGGAAAAGAGTAGTAAAATTATATTTTTAGTTGAAATCATATCATTTATCATCTAATTGATCATGAATGTACCAAATCTATGCATGACTCTCAGGTCACTTAAGCGATGCCCGCTTAAGAAAATAAAGCATCGGTTAAGTGGCTATTGATCAGATGGTCAATGTTACTTAGGCGACACAATGTCACATAAGCGATGACCTCTTAAGAGGTCATATGATCGCTTAAGTGGTTGCATAAGCAACCTAATGCACCAGATTTTGCTAAGTACAAAATGGACTTCAACCGTGTTCTCGAAATTCATTCGAAACCCTGTGTATGCAAACAAAATATGCCACCATACTAAATTCAATGTTTCAAACTCAATGGAACCATCAAAACTTAATCCGTGATTGTTTTGATCAGGTATAGGTCCCACACCTATAATTTCTTTTATCATATAGTCCGCCTAGAGGGTAAAATGACTCTGAAAGCCTCAAGACCTGAACCTAGGGTCCCCTAGCCTAACATCAATATTTTATTGATGATAGCGCCATCAAAATTCTCATTCGAGGTTTTATACTAGGAGCTTTGGTCCAAACCCAAATCCTAAACAGCAAAAGATCCAAAACAAAGAAATGTGCCTAAAGTCCAAATAAACTAGTAAATAACCAAACCGACAGTTCTGGCAAGTCAAAAATGACAAATAGCTGATGTGGAAAGGCTTGAAACATTAAAAATTCACATAAATCAAGGAAATTAATGTCACCCAAATCTAACCTCCCAAAAGAAGTATGTTGTGGTCGATGCCAAATATAGAAGCCCAACTAGGCCAGGGTTGAACCCACAGGGGAGATGCTGAACAGTTGCTTGGTTTGATGTAATTCACGAGCAGTGCAGAAAAGTAAAAGGGGGATTTTAAAAGTAATCAATGAGTAGTAACCGATCTTAAATGCTTTGAGTTGTAAACAATAGAAGATGAAAACTAGGACTGTGTTCCTCCAGGCATCTTAACTCTATAAGTTTCTCATGGTCAACCTACCTATTCTATTGCTCTACATGTAAAGTTGACAAGTTTTGTATTATCAAAAGTCTTATGAACGTGTTAATAAATCTCACCTTTTACCTTATGAGTCTCAGGGTGTCACCTTATTGCTTCTTGTCTATGACTTTAGTTCAACCTTCACTTTTTGAGTATCGAGTTGATTCGATGAGATGGAGGAATAGTAAAGATGGAAGTGAATCTTAAATTACTATTTTAACCTTTTTTTCCAATCATAAACTCCCTTGTGAGAATGTTCTTGAATACAGGCTATCCTCAAGCTTCTGCAGTAGCTTCGAGGTTAATTTATGTGAAAAAGATTAAGATACATACAGTTTACTTTAGAATAAAAGAATCTCCTACTTATCTTACGTAGTTAATCCACCGGGGTTACCACAACCCTAGTGAGGGGAGTTAGATGTTCATTCTTGCACAATAATTCATGATAATAAATAAAGAAAGCATATAATTAAATGCACAATAATAAGATGAATAAACTCCAAAGTCTTCAATTGAATAAAAACCCAAAATCTCAAGAACAAAGTATCAATAATGTAAAGTACTGCTAAAGTATGTAAAAGTGTGTAAAAGTAAGCAACCAAATAAAGGAGAAACCCTAATGTATTTATAGTATCTCAAAAATACTCCGAAATCCTGATAAAAATAGAAAAGGAAAAGTAAAGTCGGTGCATGGTACGACTAGTTCGTGTACTCATATGCTCATCATATGAGCCATACCATGGCTTCTCGTATCCATTGGTCTCCCAGGGCTTTAACTTTCTGATCTTCATATGACTTCTTCTTACGATTCATATCTTGATCATACAACTTGTATACTTCTCTCATATCCACCTAGGACTTCCTTTTTTCCAAGCTTGGACACTGGTCTGCTTACGGTTTGATCATATGAGTCATACTCATACTTTTGACTCGTATACTTCTGAGACTTCAACTTTGGATTGTAGCTTTATATTTTGTTCTACTTACGATTCCTCTTCACGACTTGTATCTTCATTTTATGACTCGTATGAATGAGTCATATCTTTTCTTCACTTAGTATTTTGATTGGGTCTTTGGTTCTGTTGTGAATATGTCATCCTACAGGTCATATAATGTGTTGACGACTCGTGAGGTGACTCGTATCTTGATCAAACTTGGTTTTTTCAGGTCTTTTCTTCCATTTTCATTACAACACTATTGTAGACCTATTTTACCGGCAACAAACACAAAAGTGCATCATATCTACTAAAACAACCTGAGTACATGCATAAATTCATGGTTTTGAGCATCGAAATTATCGTGTTTCCACAATACATCAGAAACGACCTAAAGGGTCATTGCAATATCCAATACTAAAAAGACTTTCATCTCTAAAAGTCAATGGATAGAAGGATCTTGAAAGATTGAAAGGATGAGGCACTGGCTCCCATGCTCCAAGAATGAATCCCTAGATAACCTCTATGAAGAGACAACACTTCTAAGGGATTTTGCTATAGGTTTCCCTTTTCCAACCAACTTCCACACTTCACTCTCAAATAGCCAAAACCCAACCTCAACCACCAACTGATTCGAGGAAGGTTGATGCACACAAATCTAAACAACAACCCACTGACATCATATTGATAGCATCATAATAGAGCAAAAACTCATCGAAGCCTCAGGAAAACAAAGTCATAAACCATACAACTAACTCCAAATTCAAAAATAACCTTCGTTTGCTTTTACAAACCTGCTACCCACTCCAAACCAAGTAGAAAGTCACCCGAGTTCTATCCGCACAATTTAAGCACACTAACCTCAAAGAGTTTAAGTTAATTTACAAAAATTCCATAATGACAATCATGAAAATAATACTATAAGGCTCTATCTAGGCAAACAAATAGAGACAACAAGGGTCCGCAATCTATGTCAATGCTACAACTAGTTCAGATGACCCTCAAAATTGATAGTTAGGAGTCTAAAGTACAAGTACTCACTATTAGGTTATCTACTTTAAGATGTCCCATCAACAGAGAATGAAGCCATGCTAAATCTAACTCAAGCATACTACTCCTACTGAGTAAATAATCCAAAAATCCTAACAAAAATTAAAAATTTGAGGTTAAAGCTAAACTAACCAATACTGTGCTAATCAAACCACCATCTGAACACCTATCAACCACAATCCATCTGAACCGAAGAAGAACAAATAGGTAACCACAGATTAGGCTTATCTAGCCTATTGATGAAATCCCAACTAAGACAAATTTGAAAATAAAGGATGCACCCAAGCTCAACAAGTCCAAGCTGAAATCTCAACACCAAGACTGAATTGCTCGATCTCCCTACTCAAGCCAAACCTAGAGATAGGTTAGCATTCATACTCCAAATCCATCATAACATCTAAATCTCTATTCAAAGGAGTCAAGTTTAGAAATGAGCCAACAAGCATAAACTAAGTCCAAATACTCAAATCGACCTTATTTTTCAAATTAGACATTCCTTACTGAATCATGCCGAGCCAAAATCAAAACATAGCTAAAAAATAGACCATAATAAAGGATAAATCACCAACTAAGAACACAAACAACTAACTCCATATCCTTTAGAGGGCATGAAACATAGCTGCAGAATAAAATCACAACGGAGGATAAATTACCGACTGAAAACACAAGCAACTAACTATGTATCCACTAGTGGGCACAACACATAGCTTCAGAACAAAAATCATAGTGGACTATAAATCACCGACTGAAAACACAAACAAACAACTCCATATCTTCTAGAGAGCATGAACCACCAAGGCATACTCAAGAACTTACCAAGCCTATAAATCATACTACATATAACTAAAACCTTAGCAACTTGGATGAATATAAATTTAGTCAGAACTAATTACTTTTAATACTCCATCTCAGAAATAAATACCCAATTACCAACTTGATAAGTGTCACAGGAAAGATTACCTAGCTCTAACTCTCTTAACTCCACTAAGACAAGAACCACATCACGGAAAGAACAGAATATCAAACTTTACACCAATACCAAGAGTAAACCATCACCATGAGATAAACCCAACAAACCTGTAAGATGAATCTAAGCTTTCTCGACATTGATATCTAAATCACTTTCAAGTGATGAACTAGTTAAATTAGAAGAATGGACCCTAAACTAGTCAACTAAGAAATGAGCTAAAGAGAAAAATAGCCAATGCTAAATCACAACAAACCACAAGGCAAGTCCTAGAATCTCAAACTCAAAAATGAGCAATATAAAAAAATTATCAACTCTAAAACCACAATAGAACCATATAAAGCCAACTTACCTTCAATACCGTAATTCACTCCACAACTAATCTAGAAAATCCAACAAAAGAGAAAAATAACCAACCTCACCTTTCTAGAGGAGAGAAATTATCCTACCAAGATGCCCAAACCAATGAATAAGAACGATAAGGAAGGGGAATTCTAACTAGATCCTAACACTCCAGCTATCTATTAAGTGAGGATTAATAATCATTAAAAAATGATAATAATAGCAACAATAATATAAGCATTAATATAAATGAAAATCAATAGTAAGTACCACTATAGGGCCATAAAAAGGTCAATATGCCAAGCTAAATAGGACTCAAACCCAAATGCTACACCAATAGGAAAAATATCAATATTGATCCACTTCCTCACCTACTAAAAGAAATAATCTATGGGGTTAGTAATATTATTGAAACCTTAGAGGTTGTACCACACTATGAAGGATCAGGTACCTCAAAATCAATCACAGGAAATAAAATAGTAATCTAACCAGAAACATAAAATACTACAAGAAAATTTAAAGAACATAAGATTTAACATGGAAACCCCCTTGCTCAAGAAAGGAAAAACCATGGCTTGCCCTCACAAACAGCCGAAACTCCACTATAATCAAATTCTTGATTACAGAATCCACTGAACCTAACTCTAGGTTCCTCCTGCTTGTAGTAACTCTATTACAAGCTCAACTTGACAACTCTACTAAGACTCTTCAATAGTAGTTAACTCTAACCAGTTTCAAGCTTAGGCAACTCTACCTAAAGAACTCTCAAAGTAAGAAGAAAAGAGAATTACTCTTAAATAATTAGTAATTCATTTATAGACTCAAATTGGACTAAAGAACATTTGCTATTTCAGAATAAATAATAAATGAGAATTTGAGCAATGTTCAATATTGAGTTTTTTCCTTTTACTCTTTTTAGCTTTTTGGATTTGCAAAAACTACTTGATAGAGAAAAATTATTTTCCTTTTATAGTTGAGTGGTGATTAGGGTTGAAATACAATTGGACCAGGTGTCTTAAATAGTACAAATAGCACCTACATAGTTTGTTACACAAAAGGATAAAACTATGTAGATGTATATCAATTGTACTGTTGCCTTGAACATCTTGGGACCTGTTCCCTTGTAGTCAACTGCTCATCATTAAAACAAGATACATCAATTAAACCTATTTTTGATGATGACAAACCAATCATAGAGTTTTGAGCATCAATACACATTCATCACATTTAATTAGTGTGATTATTACCATTGAAGATGAATGTTCACCCTATCATCTTCCATCATCATGTAACTTAAGTGCCTGGTCCCTTGTTGTTATTTGTATGAAAAAACTCAACACATTTACTACCCCCTATCATTGTGCACTTATTTACTTCCCCCGGTCATTGCGTACAATCATATCTTTCCCTATCAATATGCCATACTCATACTCATCTGGTACCTTAACACACTTGGTCCTTAACACATAAAGTCAATTCACCCTTTTGGAATCATTAAAAAGGGAAAATAGTAAACCAAGATTAAAGATAAGCACATGTTAGTTAACGCATGGCCATTGGGGAAACACTATCATGATGAATAGTTTTAAAATAAAGAGGAAATAAATGTAGCACACAAACAGAAATCCATTCATGATTAAGTAGGATTAGTAACATTACAATATACCAAAAATTATAAAACAACTGTCTACAAAGGACAAAAAAGAAACATGAATTAGAAACTGACATAGGATTAGTAGACAGATACAGGAAAGACGGGACTCAGGTCTAGGGGGGCTTGGGGGAGAGAGATTTTAGCAACATCTCTATTCTTGCATGCTCTGAAGCATGGGCATTTAGTAACTAATTGGTAAGGTTATTAAGTTCTATATTTAGTCCTTGAACCTTACCAGTAAATTTTGTAACCTTGACCTTGAGTTGAGCATTTTTTGCTGCAAGTTCTTCAAACGCACCTGGTTTCTCAGAAGATAGCTGCTAAATTTTTAATTTCAATTGCACCATCTCACCATCCTTAGAGGATAATTTAATTCTGAACTTCTCTATTTCCTTGCTTAGATTTTCTTGAACAGGAAATAGCTCAGCCACCTGGGACATAGTTCCTACTTTCTCTTCAATGCATTCATGTTCCACTAGTATAGTTAGCCTAATCTTTTGTTTCACTATTTCTGGTGTTCATCTAGTCCCAACCACTCCAAAATAATTAAAGACTTTGATCAACAAGTACTCATAAGGCATTCCATGTTTCCCTTCCTTTTCATGAATTAGCTTTTTTATGTGCTCTATCATTAGATCATGCAAATGCATCAGCTCAAACTTACTAAGATATTCTATTAAAAATAAATCAACACCATAGGCAATGGTTATTTTCTCTATTCTTGGTAAAAGGAACTATTAATAAGTTCAAAAACCAGCTAAAACTTACTTTTTGGAAACTTTTTCTTTGCTGCAGCTGGTGAAGTCCCACTCACTTTTGAGGCCTCAATCGTAAACTCAGTTGTGGAATATTTCTTGTCCTTACACCTATAACAGGTACATCTAAAATTCCCCCTGAGGTTTTTTTATCTATTTTTATTTATTTTTCTTGCACCTGTGTAGATAGAGTCAATCCATCTTCTAAGAAATCTATTGAATAATAGAATTCTCTAACTTCATTTTCAAAAACCACTAGTGTTGCTTCCTTAAATAGATGTAGCCATCCTTGGCACCTGACATACTCTACAAACTCTACCATCTCAAGTTTCTCATAGATCTTGGGATCAAACACTCTTCCAAAAAATACCTTTTGTGTTTTCAGACTTCCAAACCTTCTTTCTCTAGACAAATCTTTCTTTTCTTCCTTTTTTTTCATTATTTTAGGCCCATTACTTAGCTCTTCCTTTTGATCAATTTTTTAGTTCGTAGGACCAGGCCCCTTAGATACTTTCTTTCTTTTAACATCAATATGTTTCTTTTTGCTTACAGTAGGACTGCCAGACTTTGGACTGGAAGACCTGGTCCTTTAACATGAACTTCTTATCTTCTCTTCTCAGTTGTAGCAGCAACATCTAAATCAATGTTCTCTTCTTCTCCAACCTCTACTATTTTGATATTCTACTTCTTTTCTACACCAAATTTATTGAGTATTCTTTTTTTAGTGGTAGAAGACTTACTCTCCTTTATTGCATCTGCTAGAAATTTCATTTTAGACCCCCTAGTAGAATAGGTTCTAGCTATTTTTACTTCAGAATTAGTCATTTTCTCCTTTCCTTTACTTCCCCTTAGTCTCTTCATAGACCAACTCAGAGGTAGTTCATACTCATCCTCTTCAGGCTCCTCATTTGGAGGCAATACAAATTCCTTATCCCTTGTCACATCTTTTTTTTCACCAACCAATTGCTCTTCTGCATACACTAAGCCTTTCTTGGGATCATGAGCAAGTAGAAGTAAATTTTCAGCTTCCTAGTTAATGCTACTGAATGGATCAGATTTATTTACAGGAATTTCTTCATAAAAAAGTTGGGCAAAGATAGGGTTTGACTCAGAACAAGTATGGGAACCAGATACTAGTAAAATTTCTAGAATTTTAGTACCTTGTAATTTTTAAGAGGGGATAGAGATTTGTGGAACATTAGAGGACTTTGGTTTTTCTGAGGAAAGAGGTCCTTCTGGTTGAGTAATATCTTGTTCTATTGGAGAACCAAATCCTTTATTTAAGTCAAATTCAAAGGCTAACTAATTAGGAATTTAATTGGAGCCTAAAGTTTAGACTAGAACAGTTTTACTAAGGGTTTCAGGAATTTCATGAGAAAATATGGTAGGTAAAGCACTTTGAGATTTTTGAGGATGACCAGAGGATAATTCTTTCATAGGGGTTGAAGAAAATGGAATTTCAAACATTTTGAATTTTGAGAAAGGAATAGAAAAGGACCAGTTTAGATTAAGGAAGGAAATGATTTAGAATGATGTTCTGAGTTAATTGAGAGAAGAATGAAATAAAATTATTTGATAAAGAGGTGATCATTGACATTTAATAGATACCATTTTTGAATAGATATGTATGATGACAATGGTATTACTTTTCATATTTGAATTGAGCTGACAGCTTTTGTTCATATAAGAGAAGACATGCGGCCTTTTAAACAGAAATTTTATCAATTTAAGGCAAATTATTTTGGTACTAAACTGAGAGATGGGACCAAGCCCCTTCTCAATCTTGAGTGAATTCTTAACTTGTGTTAGTTTAAACTTTTTTCCTCAAAAGTTGTTCCCATGGGTGTATACCTTCAAAGTTATGATACCGAGTTAGACTAAATATGCACCTACCTTATCATGGATACATGTCTCTTTATCATATCCATATTTGAGGAGAGACACTAATTCACATGTTTGGTCAGGTTGATCAGTCCATGCTTTACCTTCTGCACACCCTTTTTTATTTCAGAACTTTGTTCTTAAACCAGGTTAGGGTACCTAGTCCCAAACTTGACTTTACTCATAATGATGGAGCTTCTTCTTCTAAGATTAGTTTCCTAGGGATCAAGTCCTTGAGAATTTTGACATGACTCCTTCCTTTTTATCTTCTACTTGATCCGAAATCAGTGACTGGTATTATGTATCATCACCATTCTCATCTGCATCTTTCATCCTTCTGATCATTAACTTCAGCATCATCAATCCTTTTTCTTCATTCCATAGAGTTCTTTTTCTCAATAATTTCAGCTACATTTTGTGGGGGACTATGTCCTTTGAAATTATTTATTTCAAAATGAGACACTTCCACCTTAAAGTGTCTTGAGAGAGAGAGAACATAGTCAAACCTTCCAGTATTAGGCCTAAACATATATTATAATTGAACTCTTTCTAACTGTAATCCTCTTTCTCATACCTGGTACCATGATCACTTGTTGGATTTGGGAATCCACTTGAGTTTGAGTTCCCAGTAGGAGGACAATGGTGTGATTAAATCACTTTTAGCCTATCTAGGTAGAGAAATCCTTTTCATAATTTTTAAAGGTTTGAATCTCTTAGGATGTAAATTCCCTTGCTAAAAATATTTGAAACGGTCCATTTTAGCTCAAATCAAACTCTGACAATTTTTCTTTACGTGCCCATCTCTTCCACTATGAGTACATATAGGGTTGTGGACCATGTTTCTAGCATCAATAGCAACCTTTCCATGAGACCCAGTAGGTTGAGTTTTCCCTTGATAACCAATACCTTTTTCATTATTAGCACCTTTACTAGTTAAGTTAGGAAGAATTTGTGAAGATGCAGTCCATTTAAGATATTTGTAGAGCTCTTCTCTCAAATGAACCAGGTCCCTTTCTAACTCTTCATTTTAGTTAATTGCAGACATAAGGTGTTTTTTAGAATCCCTCAGTTTCTCTTCAACCTCAATCTGAAGTCTTGAATATTCTTTCTTCCCTTTACCATCTAAAGCATTTAATTCTCCAGCTAACTCATGCAACTCAGTTTTCAACTTTTACTTTCTTAACCATTTCTTTAGTTTAGGATATTTGAAGAGTTAGAGAAATCAATTCAAGTTCTTGATTCTCTACTTTCTTCTCTAAATCATTTTTTATTAGTTAGTTCACACACAGAGTATTAGCATATTTGCAAGACTTTTTATCTTCTCATTAGAGTAGTTATCTAGATTTTCCTTAATGTTAGAAAGAGTTACCTCTTTTTTTATTCATTTTCTGTCTTTGCCATGGATGCAAACAAGGAATCATAGATAACTAGGCTATCTTCCACTGCTAGCGTATAAATATCTCCATGTTTCTCATCTTCATCAGATTCACTGGAAGAATCTCCGTATGCTTCCAGAGCTTGCTTTACTGAATACTAAGTTGTAGTCATCCTTCTTGATTCTTCAAGGACGTAGTCCCTATTTTTTTCTTTGTCACCTGTAGTGTTGAGATACTCATGATCATCTATTTTTTGCATTAGACAGTCCTTAATGAAATGCTCGGGACTTCCACATTTGTGACACACTTCAACATTGTTTAATCTGTTGTTGTTGCTTCCTCTTCTTTAGAACTAACCACTATTCCTCATAGTTTTGACAATCTTTTTTGCCAAATAGGAAACATCAGTGTCCTCTTCTTCTGAATCATGTTTGGAAGCCTTCAGTGCCAGTGATTTTTCCCATTTTACTTCATTCTTCTCCAGCCCTTGCTACTTCTTTAGCTCATGGGTTTTTAGATTTCCGATTAGTTCATCCATAGTAAGGGTCTTTAAGTTTCTTGCCTCAGTTATAGCATCCACTTTGCTTTCCTAGGACTTAGAAAGAACACCAAAAGTCTTTATCACCTACTTATACAACGGAATCACTTCTACCAACCAGTGAAGCTTATTTGTGATAGAAGTGAATCTTGTATGCATTTCTTGGATTGTTTCTTCTTCTTTCATGGTGAAGGTTTCATACTGAGTAGTCAACATGTCTACTTTTGAATACCTTACATCAGTAGAACCTTCATGATCATTCTTTAAGCAATCCCAGATCTCCTTGGCATTTTCACAGGAAAAAATCCTGTTGTATTCATCAGCTCCTATGCCATAAACAAATAGTTTCTTGGCCTTGTAGTATTTCTCAATTTTCTTTCTATCTTCAGCAATAAACTCCCTCCTTATTTTGACAACCATTCTTATAACTTCTCCTTCTTTGACTTCTCTAACAAAAACATGAGAACCATAAAGAATTATGTCCATCAGCACACTATCCGCAGCCATAATAAAGTCAAACATTTTAGTTTTCCACCACCCATAATTTTGTCCATTAAATCTAGGTGATTTAGTGGTAGATTTCCCTTCTCCCAAGTTTGGTGGAGTAGCCATGCTAACGAAATCACTCTAGGTGTGAACCTATTAGTGTGTTCTGTCTCTGATACCAATTATTGAAACCTTGGAGGTTGTACCACACTGTAAGGGACCAGGTCCCTCAAAATTAGTCACAGGCAATAAAATAGTAATCTAACTAGGAACACAACACAATGCAGGAAACTTTAAAGAACACAAGATTTAACGTTGAAACCCCCTTGCTTAAGAGAGGAAAAAACACACCTTTCCCTCATAAGCACCCAAAACTCCACTATAACCAAACTCTTGATTACAGACTCCACTGAACCTAACTCTAGGTTCTTTCTACTTGTAGTAACTCTACTACAAACTCAACTTGACAACTTTGCCCAGACTCCTCAACTTTGGTTAACTCTAACCAGTTTCAAGCTTAGGTAACACTACCTAAGGCACTCTCAAAACAAGAATAAAAGACCATTACTTTTATAGAATGAGTAATTCATTTACAGACTTAAATTGGACTAAGAACATTTGCTATTTCAGTACAAACAATAAATGAGAACTTGAGCGATGTTGAATATTGAGTTTTTGCTTTTTACTCTATTTAGCTTTTCGGATATGCAAAAACTACTTAATAGAGAAACATCCTTTTCCTTGTATAGTTAAGTGATGATTGGGGTTGAAATGCAATTGGAGCGGGTGTCCTAAATAGTACAAGTAGCACCAACACAGTTTGTTACCCCTAAATGGCACTATCTACTGAAATGACCATACTGCCCGCAAGTGTAACACACCTCAAGAACTCTAGGTTGGCGAGGAATATATGCTAACTCTGAACAAACAAATCATGTCAAGGGCACTCACTAAACCAATGTCCCATGTCGCCACAACCAAACAAGATCTTGGAATTATTCGAGATACTGCTCCTCCTAATCCAAAATGGCCACCATAACCTGAAGACCCATACCAAAAACTCTAAAAGGTATAACGAGAACTCTACCTGATGTGATCACCCCGTTAAATCTGAGAGCCAGCCATAGTCTGAAATGCTACCTGTGTAGAATTAATAGGTTTTACGTGAAAATGACCTCCACCAGGAGGACCCTTACTCATGAATAGAATACTAATAGCAATGTACTAGTAGCATGGGTTTTTACCACCACCTCTATAAGTTTCAACATATGCTCTCTCTGTGTCCCTCACAAAATCAACAACTAGAGAAAAGAAAGATTAAGATGTTATTAAAAACTCTAACTCCAAATAGAGTGTCAATGCTAATCCTCTAATAAATCCACGCACCATGTTATACTCTAAAATATATAGAATAGAAATATGCCTGGCCCACTCAAGAAATCTAATCTCGTACTTGGAAACCGACAAAGAATCTTGTTGAATACCAAGAAAACAATTATGGCTTAAAAATTACTTGATGAACCGAATGTCATCCCTGGCAGTGAGGTATCCACAAAAACACTTGGGATCCCTAATGCTAAATCTCAAAAGGCTAAAGTAGTCGCAAACTCTATTCGAGCCCAAGATTGCCCAAAATCTTCTAACTGACACTAAAGATCTTTGACATCCATCCCTAACTCCCTAGTTAGACGCTACACTAAAGCTTTAAAAATGCATGTTAAAGTCCCGTCCACATCTATCAACAACATTGCTTCATCCATCTAGGACAAAATAGAGTCAAAGAATATACTTGAGGCTCATATAAATACAGACACACGAGAAGGAGTCAAGAATAAAATTTTCTAAGAATGCACTATAGCTTCCCAAAGATAAGTTATGAACATCTCTGCATAAAATTTACACAAAGGTTTATAGAAAGCCAACTATGCTTTACTTTTCTTTAAATTTTATGTCTTATGAAATAAAGTGGATTCTTAATCTGAAATCTAAAAATAATCTAGTCATGGGGTGCTTATAGCACAAACAATCTTGAAGCAACAATCTTTAAATGAGGTCTAATGACCCAAGTATCAATCTCATGTTAAAACATCTCAAAATTCATACTCGATAATGTAAACATTCATAAATCATCTTAAAATCTGGAAATTACTGCACAAGGCATAGAAATATGAATAAAATCATGTAATTCAACTTCTAAATCATGGGAAATCTCAAGATCTTGCAAATAATGATAACGGGTATAAACCCTAACTTGAATCTCATGGAAAATCATATAAGTTGCAGTAAACTTGTATTTCAAATAAAGTTTAAGGCACAAGAATGAAAGATTTATCCTTGTTCAAACCCCACACACCATAATTTGATAATCTAGATGTTAGAACTTGAATCTTGGATCTCTATTGATGTTTTGCAGATGGATTCTCGGGGTTCTTGAATTAGGGATTCTTAATCTTAAATTTTCTTGAAGGATTAATGGAGGAATTCTGAGTTTGTTGGGAGGAAGTATGATGAACTAGGGTTTTTCTTTGAGGAGAAAGATGAATAAAGCATAAAGTGCTATGAAATTTGATAAACCTTCTATTTTTGGATGGATTGGGGGTTGGGTAATTTACCAGAATGTCCCCTTTAACTTTTAAATGGAACTAGAAATATATATTTTTTCCGATCTGGGTGGCCACTGCGACGCGCCACTATTGCGGTGGCTCACTGGAAAAAGGATGAGTGGGAATTGGGTTCAATTCGCGACATGCCACCATCGCAGAGCCCCTAAGTTTGCCATTTTGACCACTGGGGTGACATGTCAGTATCAAGGAGTGACACTGGAAATTGTCAAATGGGAAATTGGGCCTCTCCATAATGCACCAAAATTATAGTCTCGCTGTAAATTTACATCTATGATTTCATGGTTCTCCGCAATGTGCTAAGGACCCAAATCACGGTATTTTATGACTGAAATTTAAAATAGCCATAACTCCTTATCCGGTCATCGGATTTAGGCGAATCTTATATTATTGGAAAGCTAATTCAACTTCCTACGTCATGGAAAGTCCAAATCTAAAGAATTTCACACGAAATAAACATCACTCGTTCTAGAAGCTACTCTTTGTCATTTTCAGGATGAGTTTAAGCTAATAAAAATCATAGGGTATTACAATATCTTCCCCTTGAGAACATTTGTCCTTGAATATGGATAGTTAAGTGGAAGTTTTTGAGGAATCTGAGAATATAAGATAACATGCACAACTTAATTGAACTGAGAAACTCAATCTAAATCATTCTAATCTTCTGAGTAATTCTGTGAGTGCATGAACTTACATGAGGACAACTATGTAGCTAAATGTATTATTAGAAAAGAACTGGATTAAGGAAGAGTAGTACCTTCAGCTATATTTAAGTTTGTGGAGAAGAGGTGAGGGTACTTGGCTCGCATGTCTGCTTCTGTTTCCCAAGTAGCTCTTCAACCTACTGATTCCGCCAAGGAACTTTGACCATGGGAACTTCTTTGTTCCTTAGTCTACGAATCTGATGATCTAGAATATCAACTAGAATCTCTTCATATGAAAGGCTATTCTAAATATCTGAGCTTTCTATAGGAACTACAACGGTGGAGTCACAGGTACTCTTCTTAAGCATAGAGACGTGGAATACAGGATGAACGACTGACAAGTCTGCTGGCAACTCAAGCTCATAAGCTACTTTCCCAATACGGCTCAAAATTCTATAAGGGTCAACATACTGGAGACTAAGCTTCCACTTCTTGCCAAATCTCTTCACCCCTTTCATGGGTAAAATCTTCAAATACACAAAATCACCGACTTCAAATTCGAGGTCCCTTCTTCTTACATCTGTATAGGATTTCTGACTCTGGGTTGTTTTCAATCTCTCTCTGGTCAACTTAACTTTCTCCATAGCCTCAAAAATTGCATCAATCCCAAGCAAAGCGGCCTCACCCACTTCAAACCAACCTGTGGGTGATCTATATCTCCTCCCATAAAGAGCCTCAAATGGAGCCATTCGAATACTAGCATGATAACTGTTATTATAAGCAAACTCAATCAATGGCAAATTCTCATCCCAACTACCCTTGAAATCAAGAGCACATGCCCTCAACATATCTTCTAGAGTTTAGATAGTCCTCTCTGCCTGACCATCTATCTGAGAGTGGAAAGTTGAACTAAGATGAACTTGGGTACCAAGACCCTTCTTAAAAGCTCTCCAAAACTAGGAAGTGAACTGAGTACCCCTATCTGAGATGATAGACAAGGGAACTCCATAAAATTTGACTAACTCTTAAATATACAACTTAGCATAATCCTCAGCTATATAAGACGTGTGAACTGGCAATAAATGTGTTGTCTTAGTCAACCTGTCTATGATAACCCAAATCGAATCATGATGACGATGAGAATGGGGTAAACTAGTCATTAAATCCATATTCACCTCTTCCTACTTCCAAGTGGGAATATCAAACTCTTGCAATGTACCACCAGGTCTTTGTTGTTCTACCTTAACTTGTTGACAAGTTGCACACATGGCTACAAACTCTACTATATCTCTTTTCATACCACTCTACCAATAGATTTCCCGCAAGATGCGATACATCTTGTAAGCACTAGATGAATAGAATATCGTGCACCATGCACTTCTGTCATAATCCACTGCCTCAAATCATCAACACATGTCACACATAATCTACTTTGGTTTCTTAACACACCATCTTCCCCTTGAGAGAAAACCTCTACCTTTTGGTCTTTAACTAACTCTTTCAGTTTGACCAAACTAGAATCTATATCTTGCTTCTCCTTCATTTCTGAAACTAGGAAAGATTCAAAACTACTCTGAACCCAAATATTACCTTCAGCTGAATCAACTAACCTAATGCCCAATCTAGCCAAACAATGAACTTCTCGAGCTAACTCTTTTTTATCATTCTCAACATAAGCGACACTGCCCATAGACAACCTACTAAGGATGTCTGCCACTATATTGGCCTTGCCCAAATGATAAAATACACTCATGTCATAGTCCTTCAACAACTCCAACCACCTTTTCTGCCAGAGATTTAACTCCCTCTATGTAAATATATACTGCAAGCTTTTGTGGTCTGTGAACACATCAACCTGCACAGCATACAGATAATGTCTCCAGATTTTCAAAGCAAACACCACAGCAGCTAATTCAAGATCATGGGTTGAGTAATTCTTTTCATGAGGCTTCAACTGTCTAGAGACATAAGCTATGACCTTACCTCTCTGCATCAACACACAACCCAAACCAACTCTAGAGGCATCACAATAAACAACAAAGTTATTTGTTCCATTAGGTAATGCTAAAACTGGGGCTGAAGTGAGTTGAGTCTTCAACTCCTAAAAACTCTTCTCGCAAGAATCTGACCATTGGAAATTAAATTTCTTTTGGGTCAATCTAGACATAAAAGATGCAATAGATGAGAAACCTTACACAAAACATAAGTAATAACCAGCTAGACCCAAAAAACTCCTAATGTCTGACGAAGAGATAGGTCTAGGCTAATTTCTTATAGCTTTTGTCTTTTAGGGATCAACTCTAATACCATCGACGGAAACAATATGACCAAAGAAGGTTACTGATCTTAGCCAAAATTTGGACTTGCTGAATTTGGCTAACAATTAATGATCTCTAAGAGTTTACAAGACAACTTTAAGATAATCTACATAATCATCCTCACTACGAGAGTACACAAGGATGTTATCTATGAATATTATGACAAACATGTCTAGACACTATTTGAACACTTAATTCATAAGGTCCATGAAAGATTTTGGGGCATTAGTTAGCCTGAAATACATGACTAGAAACTCAAAATGACCATAACGGGTTCTGAAAGTTGTCTTTGGAATATCACATTCCCTTACTTTAAGCTTATGATAGCCGGATCTAAGGTCTATCTTTGAGAAATAACTTGCACCTTGTAATTGACCAAATAGATCATCAATTCTAGGAACAGGATATTTGTTCTTGACTGTAACTTTATTCAACTGACGGTAGTCAATGCACATGCACAAAGAACCATCTTTTTTCACAAGAATAGGATGGAAATGCCCCATGGAGAAATACTAGGCCTTATGAAACCTTTATCTAAAAGATCCTTGAGTTGCTCTTTCAACTCCTTAAGCTCTGTGAGAGACATACAGTAAAGAGGAATAGACATAGGCTAAGTATCTGGGAAAAGGTCAATACCAAATTCTACTTCCCTATCGGGAGGTACCCCTAGGAGATCTTCTAGGAAAACATGAGGAAACTCATTGACCACTCAGACCGACTGAATTATTGGAGTCTCAGACTTAGTGTCTTTAACTCAAACTAAATAGTAAATGCAACCTTTAGATATCAACTTTCTGGCCTTAAGGTAAGATATGAAATGACTCTTGGGAGACACTGAATTACGTGACCACTCAAAGACTGGCTCATCTGGAAACTAAAAATTCACTACTCTGTGCGGCAATCTGTAGAAACATAATAAGAATGAAGCCAATACATACCTAGAATAAGATCAAAATCAACCATGTCTAAATCTATCAGGTTCGCTAACATGACTTTATGAAGGACAGTGATAAGACACTTTTTATAAATCTATTTGGAAATAACTGACTCACCTACTGGAGTAGAAACCAAGAAAGGCTCAAGGATCCTTTCAGAACTCATCTCAAAATTCACATCAACTAATGGGGTCATATAAGAGAAACTCGACCCAAGGTCTAACAATACATAAACATCAAAATGGAAGACACGAAGCATACCAGTGACAACATCGGGTGAATCCTCCTACTCCTAGCGGGATGGCAAAGCATAAAATTAATTCTGGCAATGACCACCACCGATACTAGATCATGTGCCCTGAGGAGGAGTTGGGTGACCTAAAGGAGCTGGTGCACTATTAGCCTGTGTCTGGGGACAAACATCTCTATTTCCCCGCCTAGCATACGGGCACTCTTTGATTCTGTGACGCTCCTAGACACAACCATAACAACCTTTTTAACCCTATAAATATTTACCTCTATGATTTTTACCGTAATTAGCACATGGTGATTAATCAGGCTTATTACTCACATTATTCTGAGATCTAGACATAGAAGACTTACCCTACTATTCTTGCCTATTTTTGGGTGCAGAAGCACTGGCTAAAGAAGGTGCGGGCATGGATGAATGATTCTAAAAATATGAACGATTTCCTTCTCTGGACCTATTCTAACTATGATCAAACTGCCCTATTTTAGCTTTCTTATTCACACACTCTCTCTCTTTCATCTTTTTTGCCTTAATCTGCTGAGCATGCATCATCAATCTAGGAAGGTTTATGTCTCTGTTAAGCATAGCAGTCCTACACTCCTTAACTACCATCCCAGACACACCTGTCACAAACTTACTCATGTTTTACCTAGGGTCAGCCATCTGTTTAGATGCATACTTAGACAACTGGTTGAACTTGAGGCAATACTTCTTCACTATCATAGAGCCCTACCTCAGGTTCATAAACTCTTCTATCTTAGCTGCCCTCATCTTAAGTGGGAAGAACTTATCTAAGAATGCATCCTAAAATATTTGTCAAGTCAAAGGAGCTGCATTCTCCCCTCTACTGTTCTTCCACATCACTACCCAATCATAAGTAACATCCTTCAGCCTATAGGATACCAATTCTATACTTTCTTCCTCAGAAACATGCATAATTTGGGTGAACTTCTTCACCTCATCAAGATAAAGTTATGGGTCCTCACCTACCTTCAATCTAAAGAATTCTGGCGGGTTCATTCTCATGAAATATCAAATTCTAGCTGCGACTAAATCCCCATCCTGCTAAGGTAGGACTGCAGCCTGATGGTTTCCCTGAATATTATTTGTCATAGCTTGGGCTAGCGCCTGAAAGGTAACTCGAAACTCTGTATATGACACATTCTCATTCAAAGGATCTGCGGGATGAGGTGGCTGGTTATCATTTTACGAGCGTTAGCTCAATGAGTAGGAATTTTTTATCATGTGAAAGAACAAGTTAAAAGCAGATAAAGACAATGAATGCATAATAGATCATGAAAGAAGAGATAATTTCCTAAAATGCTAATAAATGTGGCGTGCTTCACAACGATGACTAAGACTCTATGTAATTCGGCTTATCTGACTCCCTAAGACTCTCTAAAAATTTGGCTCTGATACCAAATTTGTAACGCCTAAAAATCTAGTTCCCGGGATGCCACACGGTGCTTTAAGCTATAAGTAGTCCTAAGTTAATCCTAGCTTCCTTTTCGAGATCTGAATCTCAAAATAGGGAAATATAGATGAAAAATCATAATATATGTGAAAGCTGTCTGAATCTTCTAAGTATATCTGAATCATACTAAATCTCAAAAGTCTGATAAAACAAATGCTGAAAATCTAAATACTAACTCAAAGGTCTAAATCTGAATCTAATAGTCCGACAAGCCTCTGCTATCTGAATCTAGAGAGTCACTTGGACAGGCCTCAGCTGACTCGATTGTCTGAAATGAGTAAAGACATATCTACTAGTAACTTAGAAATCTAAATAACTAAGCCCTCAAACTATGAGGAGTCACCAACTGCAGGGATGTATATAAGATGCTTGAAGATCAATCACGCTGTTGAGATTGAGAAACCTGAACCTATATTATGAGACAATGTAGCACATAGACATATATGTGGATCAGTACTTTGATGATGTACTAAGTATATGTGGGTGTATGCAATAAGTAAATAATATCATCACAGTTTATAAAATCATGCATGCTAAATGTAAATGACTCACGTAAGCGTGAGTAATCTGAAAACTAAAATTAAAGCATGAATAATAAAACATATAATCTAAATCTTGTGAGTCATCACACTTAGTTCTGAAATCTGTAGTTCTGTTCTATTTCTCAAATCACGTAGGCTAAGTGAAGTCTGAAAGCTTATTCTGTGTATCTAAAGGCTTCAAATCAAACAAAACTATTTAAGAGTGGGGGACATATTTTGGAAGGTTCATCTAACCGATAAGTACAACCATGTGAGCATCCATGGTGTCCCACGACTAGTCCCCATAAGGTTAGGTTTGTTCTACCCTTGCCATTAGAATAGAACAAACTAATCTGTGTGATCATAATCTGGGTCATCCACGTAAAAGTGGGAATAATCTGATAATTAGTACATAAGGTGGCATGTAGTTCTGGGGTATGAAACCATAGTAACTTACCCATCTCGGTGCTAAATACTACTCCCAATCTCATGCTCAAAATCTTAAGAATTCCACTTTAAAATTTGTACAAAGGTTTATAGAATTACTTTTATTTAAATTTTAAGTCTTCTAAAATAAAGTGGATTCTTTATCTGAAATCTGAAAATAATCTAGTCATGGGGTTGTTATAGCACAAACAATCTTGACGCAACAATCTTTAAATGAGGTCTAATGACCTAAGCATCAATCTCATGTTAAAACATCTCAATCTTGAATTGTCTTGGAGGATTAATGGAGGAATTTTGAGTTTCTTGGGGAGGAAGTATGATGAACTAGGGTTTTGCTTTGAGGAGAAAGATGAATAAAGCATAAAGTGCTTTAAAATTTGATAAATCTTCTATTTTTGGATGGATTGGGGGTTGGGTAATTTACCAGAATGTCCTCTTTAATGTTTAAACGGAACTGGAAAATATATATTTTTCCCGATCTGGGTAGCCACTGTGACGCGCCACAATCGCGGTGGCTCACTGGAAAAGGGACAAGTGGTAATTAGGTTCCCTCCGCGATGCGCTACCATCATGAAGCCCCTAAGTTTGATATTTCGACCACTGGCACGACGCGTCAGTATCGCAGAGTGACACTGAAAATTACCAAATGGGAAATTAGGCCTCTCTGCAATGCGCCAAAATTATGGAGTCTCACTAGAAATTGACAACTATGATTTTACGGTTCTTCACGATGCGCTAAGGACCCAAATCACGGTGTTTTACGACTGGAACTTAAAATAACCATAACTTCTTACCCGGTCATCAGATTTAGGCAAATCTTATATTATTGGAAAGCTAATTCAATATCCTACATCATGGAAAGTCCAAATCTAAAGAATTTCATATGAAATAAATATCACTCATTCTAGAAGCTACTCTTTGTCATTTTTGGGATGAGTTTAAGGTAGGAAAAATTACGGGGTATTACAAAAGCAGAATGGCAGCTCATGAAAGAAAAAAAATAATTGAATTGTATCTAGAAATTTACTTAGACATGATTAACTATGAAAAATACCACAGTTTGAGCATAAGTTTGAACAAATACTAGATAACAAAGGAGTATTTTTGACCACTTTCCAAGTTTAATATCCTAAATATGAAAGCAGCTACCACGATACTTTGCCTATTGATGCCAAAAAGTGGTAGTAGTGCACCATAGAAAAGAAGCTCCTACGTCATTGAGATACCCATACAAGCTTGAATCAGTTATGAAATTTTAAAAATCAAGAACTCATTTAGCAGTCCAAGATGTAACATATGTGAGAAACATATCAAAAACTTCTATGATACCTCACTAATGCCTGGAAGAAGTGATACCACTATGTAATACAAAGGTTCAAGTGAACTCAAGACCTGAAATGTATTTTATTTTCTTTAGAATAGAAAGAGATCTAAGTTAAAGGAAAATAGCACCAATTTGTATTTATGCTAAGGGCAATCAGCATTAAATTAAATAAGATAAGTTAGAAACCGTAGCTTTGTAATTTATTTGCTAAACTGGAAAATGTTGGTATCTTATGTACAAATTTTGTTGATTCACAGACTATGTTGCTCGAACTATCCGAAAAAGTGGATGAGTGCATGTCTGATCCTTCAAAAGTAGTGCATATTTTTAGGATCCAGCAAATGTGCGGCAGATTTTTTGGAGATTCTATGCAACATATCATTCACTAACCTTATAAGAGTTTGACTTAAGTTACTTGTCTGGATGTTAATAATGTTATGTTACTTGGGTTATTCAAGTTTGATTATTAGACTTTGGACGTTACAAACTAAGTTACAGGAACTCTTCACTTTCGATGCCGCACCCATGTTAGATTCTCCAAATATACACTGCCTTTAGAGAATCCGACACACCCACTGACATTTTTGAAGAGTTCGAGCAACATATCTTTAAAATACATTTTACTGTGACTCGGTCCATACTTCTTAATTGGAAGGTTTAAATACTACATCAGACCATGGAATAAATATTCTTGCTTCCAGTGTTGAACAATTAAGTACTCAACTTTTGATATAGTATTTGCTGATTTACATATCCTACTTTTAATGATAAGTTTCTCTGTGACAGATAATAGAGTTTCATATTTTATGTTTAACTCTCCTGACAATAGCTCCTATGACTCGCTCATTGATTTTTAATGACATCTTGTTCATAGATTTCCAATGACATCTTCTGCTACTAAAAATCTAAGAAATGAGTTTATGCTCTTGGATCCATAGCAAGAGTAAGTAAAGCATCTTCGAAAAAGTTATTAATGGAAAAACATACATATATATTGAGCATATGGAGAATTTCTCTTGAATAGAAAATAAATAGAAAGGTCAGAATTTCTGTTGTTTTTAATACATTTGTTGCTGGAATACTCATGCTCATTCTTGAAAAAGTAAAGTGCATAGAAACCCTACTTTGCAATACTTTAAAGACCTTTAATGTACATTGCTCTTCTTTGGATTTTATGTTTTGGTGCCTTTAGAATAGTTAATAATTTAATATATCAGTTAAGATGTCCTGTTTCCACTTCAGTTGATGAGCACTTGTAATTTGTGTTGTATAGCAGTTCTAATCCTTTGTTGATAAATTATAGATATGAGATTTCTTAACATTTGTAAGTGACACTTCAAAGTGGTTTGACTTTCAAAAATAATTCATACAAATATTTTTAGTTGAACCTTTCTATCTACCCTTAAAGGTGGCCTTACTTTATAACCTTAGCCTTCCTTTCCTTATAGTTTCCTAGTTTGACTAAGTGACTTCATCACTTCAATAGACTTTGTTGTTTATTGTAGCATAGGCCACACTGTTCGAATCTTGGTAAATAATGGACCTACCCCTCTACCCTCCTCCACTTAAATAATAGACTTTTGCCTGCAAGGTTTGAAACCGTGACATACATCTAACCTACACATCAGCTCAACGTTCTTGCAATTAGATCAAAGTTATGGGATAATTTTGCACCTTTTTCCAAATAGGTTAACTTTCCTGATACATGAAACTCCACAAAAGTTTTATAGAGTGATCCAAAAATCCAACACATGGTCTCTCAAAAGATATTTAACAACTGTACTTTTAAAGTTTTGGGCTATAGATTTTGAGTACCGAGCATCAAATTATTATTATTTTACAAATGCAAACCATCGTTCTTAGAAAGAGATCAACAAAGTGATAGATACAGTAGAACCTTCAATTTATCTTAACCACTATCCCAATTGAATGATTCTAGTATGTATGTGATTGATATTTTATTAGTGTATTCTTTTGTAGGAAATCAACATATATAGACTAAATACAAATCACCATGATAAAATACATAAAATCTTTGATACTACAATAAAAACACTTACCTCGTTAGTCCTAACCAGCTGTGTATGCAAAGGAAAACTAAAGGACCAAAAGTTCAACTGAAGAAGAATAAAAGGAAGAATCAGAGATATTTAGCAAAAAGGCAAACCATAAAAGTTAAAAAAAAAGTTGGTACCTCGTGAAAGATTTCACATTCTGCTTTAATGTGTACAATAGTTTGATCATCACTCAACCCTTTTAGCTTATCCACATTCTTATGCTATTACAAAATTCATAAAATGGCAGATGTTTTAGAGTTCAATAGATGGAAAAAAACATACTCAAATACCAAATGCTACTCATTACTTTGTAAATTTTATTGATTATTAGGTAAAACATAAAGCAGAAAACTTTCGTAGCTCCTCTATAAGCTTAAAAACATAAGAATGACAAAAAATTCACTACACCAAGGTAAATCTACGTGAATGAGAGTAGAAATAGAAAGAAGAAAATAATAGATACATAGAATGCAAGAGAATTAAGGAGATCAAATATTTCTGTCGGTCGTTGATATTTGTTGTGCATGTTTATTTTTTTTTGGAGGTAAGAAAGAAAATCTAGATATTTCTAGAGTCCTTTCTAATCACTGATGCCTGCAATTACTATTTTCCCCTTAGATAAAATATAGATTTCTAAACTACCACTGGTCATTTTTGCCACTGCCCTTTCTATATAGTAGAAATACACACACATATATGATACAAGCCAAATAGCCTCTGGGTTGCTATAGAGGATGCTTATGGGTTAAATGACACTTGAAGACTTCTTGAGGGATATCAAAAGGCACCTATTGGATGATTATGATGACCAGGGAGACTCATGGGACGTTAGAGAGGCCAATGGAAGACCAAAAAGGGCTAGAAAGCCCCGAAAGAGGAGATGTGCCCCATCCACTTTGGAGGTGTGCCCAACCCTATATATCCCCTATAGCGGGTCAAAACATCCCACTATACCCTTGGGATGTACCCCATGTGTTCCCTATATGCTCAAGCAAGTGCCTAATGGGCTTCTATATGTTTGTTTTTCCTAAATGGGTCACTTTTGGGTCCATATGATGTAATAACCTATCCTAGACTATAAATAGGACTTATTTTCATTTTAGTAGGTAGTTATGTTGAATTATGAATTTTAACACTTGTGAGAGTGTGAGGCAAGGGTGGATTCGCTTGTGTTGATCTTTTGTTTAGAAACGTGGGTTGCTTAGGAATCGATTCCCTTAAGGTCTACATAAGATTTAGGTGATTTGTTTGTTTTAATTGATAGATGGTTTAGGGTTTGATACACCCTTTATTTTCTTTCAATTCCTTGCATTGTGTCTATCTTATTGTTTTTCTATCTATCTTTAGCTTTCGGATTCGTATCGTAGTTTAGTTTTTGATTCCGTACTTTTTTTGTGTATCATTTGTTATTAAATTCAAGATTAGAATTTTTCCCACGATTCTAGTCTTGGGTTTTGCTATCTCGAAAATCAACAAAAAGAGAGTCAAAAATTAAAAATCCCAAAAAAAGTACTATTTACGTTTTAGTCCTAAGTCAAAATTTTAGTTTTTGATTTTGTGTTTTTCTTGTTTTTATAGTGTTAGATTTGTGTTCTCTAACACTATAGGAGTCTAGGGTTCAAATTTGAGCTTAATCGGAGTCCGTTTGAGTGAGATACCATTATCGAGAGCTTGAACTTGAAGAAAGTGAAGAGAAACAAAATTCTGGAAAAATTGGTTGTGAATTTGGACAAAATGAAGTGTGGAATGTGTTTAATAGTTTGAAAAGAGCCTCGAGGCAAAATTTCATCGCATTCCGATCATTGGTTCAAGAGTTAGAGCATTTTGAAGTTTTGGTGTTCTTGAGGAAGATTCATATCTTCATCTTGAATTCTAAGAAAAAGGTGGTGTTTGATTCAAAAATAAGAAATAAAAGTGTGGAAAAAGTGTTTGTACAAAAGCATAAAATAAGATTCCACAAGAAAGTACAAAAAGGGGACCATTTAGAGGGCATTTTCGGCCATTCAAGGACCAAGGGGCGGACCACTTGTGCTTGAGGTGCGCCCAAGCTATGGCCACACCCCCAACGCACCTTGAGGAAGTATAAAAGGGTCTAATATACGTACCACCTTCTCCCCACTTGCTGCAGCATCCCCAACGCACCCCCCACCCCCTCAATGCAGATCACCCTAATTCAACACAAGGCAACCCCAAACACACCTCAAAACGTATTTACACACTCCTCCAACTTCAATAACACCTCTCAACACATTTAAAAATCCATTTCTCAAAGTTTTATTCTTAGCTTTATTTATTGATTCTTAAATATCTTCTTTGATTCTTAACTACTCATCAACTAGTAACTTATCTACAAAGTTGATTGATAGTTCTTGAGTCCTTTCCTTTCATCACCCTACTTTTCTTTCAAGCTTTTATCTTTTGAATTCGTTGTTAGTTATTGACTCAAGTCTGTACATATTTTCTTTGAGTCATTTCAAACAAGGATGTATTCCAACCTCAAGACATAATTGGTACCAAGCTTTCTTATTGGAGTATAAACTATCTATCAACGCTTGCGACGCCAATTGAGAGATGAACTACAGGTGGAAACTTTGAGAGCTTGTGAGGTTGATTTCTTAACCTTTAACATATTTTTTGTTTTGTTTTGTTTTAGTATTCCTTTTCTATAGGTACCATGGCATTAAGAGAAGGTAGCCCAAGAGCTTTGGGAGAGATAAACATAGAAAGTTTAATGGCGGCCATAATGAGTATGAAACAACATGTAAATCAAAGAATAGAAAGCATGGAAAGTTCACTCTCAAGAAATATGGATAAAATAATAGATCGCCTACACTCCCCTAACTTCGTCCTATCCAATCCACCAAATTCCCGAGCTTCTTTGAGTGGACATGCTCTAGACAAACTTCAAGGTAATCAAACTAAATCTTGTACTTTAGTAAATAAGGCCAGTAGCCAACTAAGTGTGAAAGATAGTTCATATTTAAGTGAGCCTAATGTCTCCTTACTTCATGATGATAATATACAACTTGAAAGCGTGGAAACACTAGTTGATCCTTATGATGACAAAATTGACTCTTCTAATATGAATGATTTATGTTCACCTCGTGTTGAAGCCATTGAGATAAGTGATAGTACATTGTCTTGTGGAATTCATGAGGACCGACTTTTGTGTGAACCTAGACCATCACTCGAAAATATTTGTAAAGTTTTTAAAGGACCTCAAGTGAATGGAGATATTGAAATTGTTGGTCGACTAAATGGGAATAATCTTCTAATTGCCTTTGTTGGTGGTAATTTTTTGGGAAAAGTGTTTTCTAAACCCATGTCTATGGACACTCTACCCATTTTATCCCGGTAATTATTTAAAATATGAAGGTTCTTCTCCACACCACTTGGTGCTAGGGCAAGAAAATAAGTCAACCATGGGTGAGGGTGTTGGAACTCATCCCTATGATGGAAAGTCTTTCTTAGAGATTTCTAATCTATTTGAGAGGCCAAAGTTATGTAAGGGAAGGGTCTCCAACAAAGATGAGTGCTATAGTAGGGTTATGAGCTTATTGAGACTTGGAATCCATGTGAGCCTTCATAAGCGGTTCAATGATTACCATGGTTCCTCTATAATACCCTTTTGTCCAAATCTCTTGAATGACCAAGTAGCTCTTACTTTGTGGGGTTATACACCCTTTGTTAATCATTTTGATGTTTCGTTATATCTTAAACATGTGCAACCTTGGCATGATGGTATAATTGAATGTGCTAATTCTAACCCTAATTCTATGAGGATATTGTGTTTGTTTTTCCTTCCTTTGGTATTGCAAGGTTTGGATTCGAGGTTGAATCTTTTTTAAGAAGAGGAGGATGATACAAGCCAAATGGCCTCCGGGTTGCTAGAGAGGATGCTTATGGGTCAAATGACACTTGAAGACTTCTTGAGGGCTATTAAAAGGCGTCCATTGGATGATTATGATGATCAAGGAGACTCAAGGAATGTTAGATAGGCCGATGAAAGACCAAACGAGGCTAGAAAACCCTCGAAAGAGGAGATGCACCTCATCCGCTTTGGAGGTGCGCCGATCTAGAGCGGGTCAAAATAACCCACTATACCTTAGGGATGTACCCCATGTGTGCCCCACCCCATATGCTCAAGCAAGTTCCTAATGGGCTTCTATGTGTTTGTCTTTCCTAAATGGGTCACTTTTGGGCCCATATGATGTAATAACCTAGCCTAGACTATAAATAGGACGTATTTTCATTTTAGTAGGTATTTTATGTTGAATTATGAATTTGAACACTTGTGAGAGTATTAGGCAAGTATGGATTCGCTTGTGTTGATCTTTTATTTAGAAACGTGGGTTGCTTGAGAATCGATTCCCTTAAGGTCTACGTAAGATTCAGGTGCTTTGTTCAGTTTAATTGATTGAGGGTTTAGGGTTTGATACACCCTTTATTTGCTTTCAATTCCTTGCATTGTGTCTATCTTATTGTTTTTCTATCTATCTTTAGCTTTCGTATTCGTATCGTAGTTTAATTTTTGATTCCATACTTTGTTCGTGTATTAACATACTAGTTTAATTGCATGTGCCTCGCACGTGTAATCTTTGATTATTTAAAATTAGATGATTTTGTTTATTGTGAAGATTTTTAATAAAGTGCAAAAGTTCAAATTACTTCTCAAAGATCCTTCACACTTTAATATAATAATGTAAACATAACATATATTTTATTGCCACACACACACACACACACACATATAACCACCAGAAGTTTCAAGTGATTAATAGATCATCACTTTTACTTTTCTCGTGCAGTATCTCTTTTCCTTGCTGCTAGAGGCTAATAGAGATGCATCAATTTGAATCATATTTGTAGTATAATTTTTTTTAATTTGTTTTTCAATATTTAAAATCTTTTCTTATTTTTAAAAATAAATCTTTAGAAAATCTTTGATTACTTACTTAAATCTTTTAAAATTTGGTACTTTTAATATTTTTCTTATTCTATAGCTTTCATATTTAATTTTAGATTTTTCAAATCTTTTTAAAATAAACTTTAGTTGATTTAGAATTCTTAAACTAATGAAAAGGGTATTAATTGTCATTAATTATATGACTTCTAATAAGGAGAGGTTTACTATAAATATTTAATTAATTTTTAAATGTTAAATAGTAGAAAAATAGTGACAAAACGATTTTATCTAAAGCAGAGATTTTAGTGAATGACAAAAAGTTCAAACAATATTTCTAAAGTCCTTCACACTTTTAATATAATACTAGTCTAACCTCAACGTTTGATTATTTAAAATTAAATAATTTTGTCTATTGTAAAGATTTTTAATAAAATATAAAAGTTCAAATCACTTTTCAAAAATCTTTCACACTTTAATACAATAATGTAAATATAAACATATACACATATATATTTTACCACCAGAAGTTTCAAGTGGTTGACGAAACATCACCTTTGCGTTTGTCATATAGTACCTCTTTCCCTTGTTGCCAAATGCTAAGAGAGACGCATCAATTTGAACCATATTTGTGTTACGATTATTTTTCTTTTTGTTTATACTTAAAAACTTTTCTTATTTTTAAAATCAATTTTTTTGCAAAATCATTGATTACATTCTTATTACGTACTTAAACTTTTTAAAATCTTGTACTTCTTATACTTTTCTTATTCTAATGATTTTATATTTATTTCTAGATTTTTCAAATCTTCTTAAAATCAAATTTAGTTGATTTGAAATTTTTAAACTAATAGAAAAAATATTAGTAGTCATTAATTTTGATGACTTCTAATAAGGAAAAATTTTACCATAAATATATTTAATTAATTTTCAACTCTTAAATTAGGAAAAAAAATAGTGAAATTCTGATGACTTCTAATAAGAAAACATTTTATCATAAATATATTTAATTAATTTCCAACTCTTAAATATTAGAAAAAATAGTGAAAAGACGATTTTAATCTAAAGCAAAGACTTTTAAAAGGGCAAAAACTTCAAATAATATTTTTAAGGCCCTTCACACTTTAATATATGATAGATATAGATTATAGATATAAATTATAGATTATAAATTATAGATATAGATTGTAGAATTATAAATATCTATATCTATATCTATAATATATTAAAAGTGTGAAGCCCCTTTAAAAAGTGATTTGAACTTTTTGTCCTTTATTAAAAGACTCTTCTTTAGACAAAACTATTTTTTTTACTATTTTTTTAATTTAGTATTTAATTATTTTTATTATATTTATAACTAGACACCTAAAATATATGGAAGGAGAATCAATTAATATTTTCCTTTGTAGCGATTAATTAGAAAAATACTCCTAAAATAGGATAGAAAAATACTCCTAAAATAGGACTATACTAAGGAAATACTTCTATAAATATTGAGATGCACGTTAAACTAGAGAAGAAATTGATTTACTTATACTTTGTGATCACTATTGTATTATTTTGTTGTAGTTTACAGGTCGTAGATGAAATTACAGGTGATAGACGAATGTCGGTCGACTTTGAGGAATTTTTTAATTGTATTATTTTTATATCTCTATTTTGATAAATTTTTCTGTGTAAAGAAAAAGTTTACTTGTATTATTTTGATATCTCTATTATCGTATTATTTTATTATAGTTTACCGATGGTAGATGAGTGTCAAATGGATTTGAGAAATTTTTTGTGTAAAGGTTAGATTTAATTATATTCTTTTAATGTCTCTATCATTGTTTTATTTTATTTCAATTTACAGGTGGTAGATGAAAGTCGATCGACTTTGACAATTTTTTTTGGTAGAGGTTAGGTTTAATTAAATAAATTCTCCAAAATATGTTGAATTTAATTATGTGTTCATCTTTATTATTTAAACAAATATCCTATTTAGTGTAGTGTTTGAACTCAACAAAGTAAGGTACACGCGTGAGGCGAGTACACCTAACTAGTAGATTAGATATAGATATACATAAATAAATATAGATATTGATTGGCCAAAGCTAAAAAGATCCCACTTCAAGCTATTTCTTATACTAGTTTAGGTGTACGTGTCTCGTGCGTGTATCTCACTTTATTGAGTTCAAATGATACATTAAAAGGATATTTGTTTAAATAATAAAGATGAGTACAATAATTAAATTCAACATCTTTTGGAGAATTTATTTAATTAAACCTAACCTTTACCAAAAAAGTTTATCAAAGTCGATCGACATCCATCTACCACCTGTAAACTGCAACAAAATAATATGATGATAAAGACATCAAAATAGTATAATTAAATCTAATATTTACACAAAAATTTTCTCAAAGCCGTCTGACACTCATTTACCACCTATAAACTATAACGAAATAATATGATAATAGAGATATCAAAATAATACAACTAAACTTAACCGTTACACAAAACAATTCTTAAAGCAGAGATATAAATACAATACAATTAAACCTAACATTTATCTAAAAATTCCTCAAAGCTGACTGACATTCATCTACCACCTGTAAATTCATCTACGACCTATAAACTACAATAAAATAATACAATAGTGATCACAAAGCTTCTGGTTTGATGAAAATAATTCTTGTCTGAGCAAAAATTTTAGCCCTAAAAAATGACTTGAATGAAAACAAATAAAAATATATATACACACATGTTGAATTCTATTATGTTGACAAAAATAGTGAAGAAGTTGAGAGTTAGAAAATTAAGCATCCACCAATCTAGAGATGCAACCGAATCAAGTTAAATGAGCATTAATCATATTTTTTCAATAAATAAATCTTTTTCTCTCTATTTTAACGTGCATCTCAATATTTATAGAAGTGTTTCTTTATTAGAGTTCTATTTTAGGAGTATTTTTCTATCCTATTTTAGAAGTATTTTTTTAATTGATCAGTACAAACAATATTTTAGGAGTCCCATATATTTTAGAAGTCTAATTAATATAATAAAAATAATTAAATAATAAATTCAAGAAAATAGTAAAAAGATAATTTTGTCTAAAGAAGGTTTTTTTAATAAAGGACAAAAATTTTAAATCACTTTTTTGAAGTTCTTGATACTTTTAATATATTATAGATATAGTTAAATTACGGGGTATAGATTGTAGATATAGGTATATATATATATATATATGTATATATATATATAAAGAATCAAAATATGGAAACATAGAGAAATTTTGGCTGATAAGCCACTTTAAGTTCTCATTTTGAGAAATGACCCCCCAGGTCTTTTTATCATTTAAAAATTTAAAAGAAGAAATAATTTAATTAAAAAGTGGACCATAGTAATATATTAAAGACTATGGGGCCTATTTGTAGATAAAGGTAAATAAAACCCTAACTTTCTCCCTCTTCTATTCTAACTAACTTCAAATTGTTGTCCTCTTCTAATACTGTACTACAGAGACGATTTTTTCTCTCATCAGACATCCCACATTTCAGGTTCCTTCTGTCTCTTTTCTCAAATTTTTTATTAAAAATGCATTATTTCTTGAATATTCTTTTTTTAAAGTAATACTCATTCTTGTATTAACTCATTGTTGTACTTTTTTCTGTATAGATTTTATTTGTTCTTTGTCAAGAACTGATGAGAAAAATCAATGCAAAAAATGTTGATTATGAGCTCGAGGAAAATCAGGTTAACCTTATTTATTTTTAAACTCTACAACTTAACTATTGAAGGGGGAGACAATTGTGACATTGAAGAGTAATCTCACAACTTAAAAAGAATCATAGATAATAATTTTGAGTTTTCTTTTTTGTTAATTTGATATGAACTTTGTTTACATTATTATCTTTAGGAATATGATCTATCTGGTGAAGGGGATCAGTCTTTGGAGGCATCGAGCGACGGAAATGAGTCTACCGAGGAGAATGATACATTAGCGATACCTGAACGTGAAACCTCGATAGACTTCTCCCAATATTATTGAGTAAGGAGTCAGATGGCGAGGACCACTTTGATGCACTTGTGTCCATTTTATTAAGGTGGGATATTGTTGAAAATATACATAAGCAATTGGTGAAGGCAAAAGTGTACGATCGATTTATGGATAGTTTTTTTGGTTGCTTATTAAAGGTGAAGTTGAACAATTGGCACAAAAAATTTTGTGGTCAGATCATACATTATCTTTTACAACATCATGTTTCAAGTTCAAAGAAAAAAGATGTATGGTTCATAATTGAAGGGAAGCCAATTTGATTTGGTATGAAGGAGTTTCCTATGATTACCGGACTGAATTGTGGAAAATATCCCACTAATAAGGCTTTATACGAGGAAAAGAAGGCAAAAGATTTTTTAGGTGTAGTGATGAATAAAGATAGCAATCTAATTGGAAATGATTTGAAGAAAAATCTAAAAAGTAATAGATTGGACGTTCAAACAAAGTTGAATATCGATATGGTGTGGTTTGTTCACTCCTTTTTATGTTCGGGTGATCTAAAGCGAATTGTTGATATTGAGACGATGCAAATGGTGACAAATTGGGATTGCTTTAATGCATATCCTTGGGGTAGACGTTCTTTTGAGATGATAATTAGGTCCCTCTTAGATGTAAACTTGAAGAAAAAGTCTGCATAATGGAAGGAAAATAAATCTAAATCTAAAGGTTATGGCTTGCAAGGGTTTCCCTGGACTTTTATGGCAATTTTAAATTATTTATAATGAGATAAATATTGAATTATGTATCAATCTAAAATTTTTAACTTTTAATTTTCAATACAGGTGTGGGCTTTTGAAGCGATTCCTATACTAGGAGAAACTTTTGGACAACCATTAACAAAATTTCCCTGTTCATTATTTCCAAGATTGATTCAATGGTTTGGTAAAATGAAGACACCCGTGATTATCAAACTGTGCTATTAACAATACAAAAGAAAGAGGTAAATAGTTAAGTTCTTTGGGTGTGGTGCAATATTTCATTTTAAAAGTTTTTATTATTTTAATTTTATTCAACAATTTATTTATGATGCATCCTACTCTAGTTCCTACCACTTTTGAGTAAAAAAAATATTTGGTTAATTGGGAGAATTTGAAAGATAAAGTGGATGAGAATATTGATCGGTTGACAAAAACAGTTGATGGTGTGACACAATTGACAAAGTGTTCCCTTTAAAGGCTTGAATTTTTGGTTGTTGTGTATCATGGAAGACATGAAACTAATTTTAGAAGACAATCTTCAATGGGAGTAACTAAAGATACTAATGTATTGAACAAATTTTCTCATCTTGTTAAATTTTGTGAAGAGATGTTCGATGAGATAAAAGTTCAGAACAAGAAGCTGCATGATAGAATGGATGGTGTGGATGTTAAAGTAGACAAGTTGATTGATATAGTAGATGAATTGTGTGTTCAAGTAGAAAATTTAAGCAAAAAGAAGTCTGATTTGACGGTAGACGATGAACAAACAAATCCATCGGAAAAAACGACAACTGTTGAGGATGAAAAGGAAGAAAACAATGTAGTTGAGAAAGATGTTTCTATTAAATTTGTGGAAGAAGGTACTGCAAGAGAGAAACGAGCTAGAAAAACTAACCTGAAATACAGTTTTCCTTATGAAACGGAGGTTGGAAAAAAGAAAGTAGTGGAGGCTCCAAAAAATGTGAAGACTTATACAAGAAAAAGAAAGATTGAAACTGATAGTTTGTAATTTTGTTAAAATATTTTTTGTATTTGTTAGACAAACTATGGACTGCTCTGATTAGTTAACAATCAATCGGATAGATTTGTAATCTGTCTGTTAGGAGGGATATTTTAGTTTTGGTAAAAGTGAATGGATGCATTATTTTCGTTTGTACCATCGCCCACAAGTGTATAATCTGTCGGACATATTTCTAATCTGTCTATTATGAGAGAAGTGGCATCTTTGCATATGGTAATGAATTCTTGGTGTTCTTGTTTATAAGTCCAAGATACTCTTTAGTATATCATATAATTGCTTTAGTTTTGGTAAAAGTGAATGTACCTCATATTTTCTTTCGTATAATCGCCCACAAGTGAATAATCTGTCTGTTATGAGTGATGTGCCGTCTTTGCATATGGTAATGAATTATTGTTGTTTTTGTTTATAAGTCCAAGTTACTCTTTAGTATATCATATAATTGCTTTATCTTTGGTAAAAGTGAATGTACCTCATATTTTTGTTTTGTACCATCACCCACAAGTGTATAATCTGTCTGATAGATTTACAATCTATCTGTTATGAGAGATGTCGCGTCTTTGCATATGGTAATGAATTCTTGGTGTTCTTTTTTATAAGTCCAAGATACTCTTTAGTAGATCATATAACTGTTTTATTTTTAGTAAAAGTGAATGTACTTCATATTTTCATTTGTACAATCGCGCACAAGTGTATAATCTGTTGGATAGATTCGTAATCTATCTGTTATGAGAGATGTGGTGTATTTGCATATGATAATGATTTCTTGGTGCTCTTGTTTATAAGTCCATGATATTCTTTAGTATATCATATAATTGTTTTAGTTTTGGTAAAAGTGAATGTACGTCATATTTTCGTTTGTACCATCGCCCATAAGTGTATAATTTGGTGGATAGATTTAAATTTGTCTGTCATGAGAGATGTGGCATTTTTGCATATGGTAATGAATTCTTGGTATTCTTGTCTGTCATGAGAGATGTGATGTTTTTGCATATGGTAATGAATTCTTGGTATTCTTGTTTATAAGTCCATGATACTCTTTATTATATCATATAATTGCTTTAGTTTTGGTAAAAGTGAATGTACGTCATATTTTCTTTTGTACCATCGCCCACAAGTGTATAATATGTCGGATAGATTTATAATCTGTCTGTTATGAGAGATGTGACGTCTTTGCATATGGTAATAAATTTTTGGTACTTTTGTTTATAAGTCTAAGATACTCTTTATTATATTATATAATTGCTTTAGTTTTGGTAAAAGTGAATGTACCTCATATTTTTTTTCGTATAATCGCCCATAAGTGTATAATTTATTGGACAAATTTCTAATCTGTCTGTCATGAGAGATGTGGCGTCTTTGCATATGGTAATGAATTTTTGGTATTCTTGTTTATATGTCCAAGATACTCTGTATTATTTCATATAATTTCTGTAGTTTTGGTAAAAGTGAATGTACCTCATATTTTCTTTCGTATAATCGCCCACAAGTGTATAATCTGTTGGACCAATTTCTAATCTGTTTGTCATGAGAGATGTGTCGAAATACAAGTTAAAATAAATAATAGAATTTTCAAAACAGCTAACTTAAAATTTGGTGAACAAGGAGTGAAATACGACTCACCCACAAAATAGTTAGTATTCTCTATTAAAGAACTTCTTGTTACATATTTAGAGTTCAAGAATATTTATCAGGACAAGTAGTCTTTTTGTGGCCCACTTGCTTGCAGAAAGAACACTTGTTATGTTTTCTGACAACTTCACCAACAGTTGGAACCCATTTCTTTGAATAAGCCAACTTGTGGAAGTCTGCTGAATAATATGGTGAACATACATTGTAAAATCTTTCACCATAGTTTGGTAATCGTTGAGCTCTGAGTGCTACTAATGCATGAGTACAAGGCAATTGTTGAAGATCCCACACCTTACAAGTCCATGTTTTGTCATTGACATTAACTCTTACATCTTAACCATTTCGTTGAACAATAAACTCATTCACATGAAGTTGGTGTACAGATAATTTGTCTGCTATTTCACGTCTAGTTTCTCACACTTTGCTGCTGGAGCTAAATAGTTATTTGTGGATAATGTTAGACCATGACATTCATGAAATCATCTACAAAACAATCTTTGAATTGCATTAAATAAAGCAATGATGAGAAGTTCTCTTTCTGTTACAAGTCTAGCATTAACAGACTCTGCAATATTGGTGGTCATGACATCATACCTGTGTCCAGGAAAATTAGCTCTACTCCATCGCTTGAAACCAATAACATTCTCAAGGTACTTAACAACATTACCATACCCTTTCCGTCGAATTTCTTCTAAATACTTATTAATTCCTCGATTTGATATGCTTTTGCTGCAAGATAGTATAAACTAAGGACTGAAGAACCAACATGATAGTTTGTACGAATATTTTCACCAAGGTGCCTTGTACATACTCCATGATGAGCTTGATTGTAAATTATAGCAACTGCTTTCTTTATGCTTGGATTTCTGTCTAATATGATGGACAACTCAAATATATTTGGCACAACATTGACTAATTGAAAAAAAAACACAAGTCCAAGAAAGTTCATTCTCGGAGTCAACGACTGCCCAAGCTACAAGATATATTTGATTTTCACTATCCTGTCCACTTGTAATTAACATTACACCACTAAATTAACCCGTCAAGAAAGTCCCATCAACAGCGAGGACATTTCTGATGTTCTTAAATCCTCTTATGCATGGTCCATTCGCAACAAAAAAGTATAAAAATTTGCCCTCTTAAACCTCCAAAGCTGTAAAGCTACCTTCATTTGCTTTTTTAATCTCGTAATGATATGCTTCTAATTTTGCATAGTCGTGTTCAGGTGTTCCCCATATCATATTTTGTGCAAGTTGTTTGGCCTTCCAACATGTCCAGTAACTAACATTACAACCCAACTCTTTACTCACAATATTTTTTTATTTCATTCAGTGTAGGACCTTTTCCTTCTCTAAACCTCTCTTTAATAAGTTCTGCAATTACTTTTGCAGAAGCATGCCTATATCTTCCAGATATAAACATCAAGTTACATTAGTGATTAAGTGCATACTTGGTGATATGAAAGGCATCTAAATTGAGAAATTTAGCAACACGAACCCTCCATTTGTAGCTTTTCTCAACACAAACAACAATTAACAACGATTTGTCAGATTTTTTTGTGGTAAATTCAAAACCCTTTCTGATTGCGACAAGATTAAGTTTGGTCACTGCATCATCTTTGTTCAGAAATCGATATCCTTTACGAAAACCTAAACCATCAGAGAAAATATAGCTATGATGTGATCTAATCGTTGCATCCTTTAATAGTTCAGGCAATTGAACATCAACCCCATTATCAAGTGGAGCATCTCTCTCAACTTGACAAGGGAGAACATCCTCGTTATCAAGTGAAATGTTAATATTCTCAGCTTGGCAAGGGAAAACATCCTAGTTATCATATGGAACCTCTTTCTCAAATCGATCTGGGAGAACATCCTCAGATTGGTGGTTGCTCAAACCATAACCGCTTTCCAAAGATTTTTCTATTGAGGAAATTCTTAAAATTGGCCTACCACCTTCATCATTTATATCATTCAAATAAATTTGAACATCTTCATTGTTCATTATCTCAACGGGTGGTGCTTTGTGCCTCGAAAAAGCTCCTACATTAGTTATCTACTTGACACAAATACGGTCATATCCGCAACTCAGTTCACCTTTTCTAATGATAGTTTCCATAAACTTATCAAATGTAGCATCACCACTCACAAACAATGTTCTAACCGTGTCATTCTGAGAATTCCATCTCCAAGATATCTTATCATCCACCCACTTTCCAAAATAATCAACAAGTAAGACAACCTTTGTCATGGTTTTTTATGACAATATATAATTTAAAATTAGTAAAATGAAACATGATTATAAATATAAAAATCAAAATAAAAATGACAAATGATTAATCTGTCGGACTAATTACTACAATCATTCTGCTATAGATTGATATAATATCTGTCGGATCGATTATTGATCTGTCTATCGGAGACCAACTTCATTTGCATAGAACTCTATAAAAATAGAGAAATTGTCAGTGTACCTTCAATTTGAGGTCTTGATAGAATGTTAGAACACAATCCTAAGTTAATGTTACTTCGAAACAGACCTTAGTTTGATTTAACTTGATCGTAGCTATTCTCGCTTTTTTCTCCTTCAAACCCTCTTCAAAACTTTGAAAAACTTATTGAATTCACCAAAATAAGAAGAGCTTTAGTATCTCAATGACTCCTTCACATTATGTTTATTGAGAATGGATTGAGAGTAGAAGAAAAAAGAGAGGAAGAACTCCCGCTAAGAAATTCCCGCGAAAAGAATTTTTGGTGGAATTTTCAACTTTTATTTCTACCGCTGACTTGTCCTTTGTGGACTAGTTTATAGTTATTAAAACTTATAAAATAATTTAAATCACAAAAAATTAAATAATTCACAAAATGAATCATATCCTCAAATAAAAAAACTTGGGATCTATTTAATTAAAAAATAGATCTCAAACGTCTAAATAACTAAAACTCCCAGAAACATAAAAAGCGGAAACTAAAACCAGAGCGGCGAGATAGGAGGTATTTTTGAAAAGCCAATACAATAATGGAGTTTGATACATCTCCGATTACTCGCTGCTCCAAAGAGTATGAGAAAATATATCAGCAGTGGTTTACTTTAGCCGATTCAGGTGTACTCCTTTTTCTCTTGTTTATATGTATTAATTAATATGCCCCATTTGATCTTCACAAATTTATGCCGAAAACGCATTGGGTATTTTTATCAGATGGAGATGGACGTCTCACTGGAGGCGATGCCATTAAGTTCCTTTCCATGTCCAATTTGCCTCGGCAGGACCTCAAGCAGGTTTCTATTTTTTGTTATTTTGGATTATGTATTCATCAACTGTTTGTCGCCACGACTTCTCTCGAGTTGTACACTAATAAAAACTTATGTCGCGCATAACGTAGCCGAAAGCCCTAATGATCACCGAAATCAGTTTGGAATGTTTTTAAAAAGTCATCATTTTCGACTTTGAGTTCTCTGCGTGCTGTGTTCCGGCCCAATTTATATGATGTACTTTAACTTGACACAGAATTTAAAAAGGAAAGAAAGACTTTTGAAATTTGTGGTCTAAAACAAGTTATAGTTGCTTGTGAGGCTATAGATTATTTAATTATGGTACAAGGTTAGGAGGTTGGAGGGCATTCATGCTAGTAGGCAAGAGTGTTGTTCATGCTAGTAGGCAAGAGTGTTGTTCCTATTAGTAGTCGTTGCTCTTGGATTCTTCTTGATATAAATTGTTTTGGGCAGGTCGCTTGTAGAATTAGTTTTTGGTGGTATTTGATCCGTATTTGTTGTTGTGTTACTCCTTATTATCTTTTGTCTCATTATTTTATGTGTTGTATTTTGTCTTGGGGAAACAACCTCTCTACCTCACTTCTGAGGTAGTGGTATGGACGGCATACACTCTACCCTCCCCATACCCAGCGTATATGTTTTTGTTGTTGTAAGAGTGAAATGGGCATTTTAAATTTAAATTATTAGTTGATATACAAATATGTCATTCTTTTTGGGACGGATTAAAAGGGAAAGTGTATCACATAAATTTGGGGGACACAGGGAGTACAATGTTGGACCCAATGGCAAGCCTTAGTAACCTTTTGGAATAGAGGATCTTCTTTCGAACTGGATTTCATTCCATTTTTATTTCTTTTCGGTTATAATGGAGATGTTGAGCGAAATAACATATACAGTGACTAATCGATTCTCTGGACAGATATAGAGTAGCTCTTCCCCGAAAGCTTAAGTAAATAGGTTGAATTAAATTTTTTTTCTTACTGCTTTATGCCAAATATTAAAGGTGGAGATGAAGAATACCAAAATTTAGTGTTTTTTTGCATTCCATTCCATCCGCTTATTCTTTACTCGGTATGTGAGAATGGATTTGAATGACAGTTTTTGCTACTCGAGTATGGTTCACTAGTAGTAGTCCCTTCAAAAGTCAGGTTTTATATGTTTCAATTCTTTTAAGACTTAAATCTTCATCGTAAATAGTTCCATACAATAATAAGATTTACTAAGGCTATATTTGTTTTTTTTTAAGATTACGTCTGAATCTGTATGCACATCTGAATAATTAAGATGTTGTCTCTAGATCTGAAAACTGAATAATTAAGACCGTTTGTTTTTCAACATCTGAATGTGTAAAAAAATTTTATTTGTATACATAATAAAATAAAAAATTAATTATATATTAAAAAAGTATGTAATTTAATATAATAAAATAATTAGTATTTGATTGAGAAAAAACATTTATGTTTGTTAGTGATAGTGGAGATGGCTTATAATGGTGGTTGCGGTGACAATGATTGATGTTAGTGATTAATATTGTTGGTGGTGCTAATTGTGATGGTTGATATTGTAGTGACTGTTATGATGGTGGCGATTGATGGTGGTGGTGGTTGTTGTGATGTGACGTTGTTTGATGTTAGTAGTTTAAGTTGTTGATTGTGTTGGCTGAAACATGAATGCAGGATGATTGACGATGTCTTGGTGCTAGTTGGAGATTTTATTTGTTGTGATGTGGAGATGGTTGTTAGTAGAGATAAATTGTAGTGATGGTACTGGTTGAAGTAGTGGTAGAGGTGGCATTCCTAGTGACAATGGTGGTGGCAGCGGCCAAAGAATGTGTAGAAGTTGTGATGTATTAGTGGTGGTGCTAGTTGTGATAGATGAGTTGGTTGGTAGTAGGGGATTGGTCGCTAGTGGTTGCTAATTTTGGTGTTGTTTATGGCAGTGGTGGTGGTGAATATAATTAGAATAAAAGAGGTAGTAGGTGTGGTAGCGGTTAACAATTGTGGTTGATATCGGTATTTTTTGTCGATGGTGGTTGTGATGGTGGTGGTGGTTATTGGTTGACAATAGTGATGGTGGCAGAGGTGGTTAGTGGTGGTAACTGCTGATTATGAATAGAGTGGTGAATATTATCCAACACCAAAATATTCCTTCAGACCTATTAAGGTTTGGTTTTAGATCTGAATGATCAAGACCTATTCAGACCTATTAAGAGTTAAAACCTTAATAAAAAACAAATGCACTTAATGGTCTGAAGTCTGAACTATTTAGATTCAGACCTCCATTAAGTGCAAACAAATGAGGCCTAATATGACGCCCCAAAGTTTTGGGGCCTGTCACTCGCCAGGATTGTGCGTGCCAACTAGGCCGCAACCTTGTCAGCTATGCAGGCGGCATGTGTTGAGGGAATATGCTGAAGTCGAAGATGAGGCAAAGGGGCATAACATGAGGCAACAAGCATCTATATATGTTGCATGACATGTCCTAAGAGTGCCAAAGTGATTTGGAAAGGGCTTGGTGTGAGCCGAAGGGGGTGGAGGCATGGTGAGGATCGTGTGCGGTGTTCGATGTCAGCGCCGTGCCATTTTGAGCTACAAGTGGAATCTAAGGATTCCGGTTTAAAGTGTTGATATTAAGGGTACCTTATGTATGCTTACCAAATTTAGGGTCATTTGGAGTCCGTTTGGATAGGGGCTTGACTTGGCCAAAGTCCAGTGGCATTGTCGTAATTTGCTGATTGGTCCGAAGGCCATAACTCATTCCATGGGTATGAGAATGGGGTGAAACTTCATGGAGGTGTGAAGGAAGTCAAGAGAAAGGAGTAGGAACAAATGGTACCCAATTTGGAAGTCGGATGAATGATCTAAGCCCCAGTACCGTTCTCGGGCAAAATGATGTCTAGTGGCGGACATTGAGATTATTTATTTTAAGCATATATAAGGGGGGGTATACATGGTGACAGCCTACCAGCCTCTCCCGGGTGTGTCGACAGATGGCCACCCCAAGTGTGCTGCCTTGAGGGACAACCTCAAGGGCCTGCCTTGGCATGTCAAAGGAATGCGCAGGGTACTCATAGGGCTCGGGAACCCTATGGGCAACGCAGGGTCGGGTGGACTAGCGTTGGGCGCCCGAAAAGGCTAGAGGTTGGCTATATGAACCGACAAGCCCCGCGGGCTATCTAAGTGATGGAAGGATGCCTTTAAGCTGATAGAGCAATCGAGATACTCTCCCCAAGAGATTCGTGAGCTAACTTGTGAGCTTGGTCAAGGTTCAGCCAAGTGAGCAAGGGTCCGTTGGCCTAGACGCGCAGTTGTGGGGCGACACTGTGCTATGGAAGTTGGATGCAAGTTGCGTGGGCTATTTTTGGCTATGCCATAAGACATGAGAGGGCATATCTAAGAAAGACGCTTGAGACAAAGGCCAAGGATTGAGGGTTGCCCTACTCGGGCGAAGCAAAGGCCAAGTGCACATGCACGAGGCGATGTCAAGTTTGAGGATAGGACTGTGCATGCGATGACAATGCTCAGGCCAAGGCGAGGGACGAGTATGTCCGTAGCCATCCCTAGGAGCGCATATAGATGAGATCCAAGGATTAAAGGTGCGCCAGAAGAGTTGCTTGTACGTTGGCCATGTCAGCCGACATGTTGATAGAGCGGCACCAAAGGGAGCAAGCCTCTGAGGCAAGCTTCCCACAGGCACAGGATCGTGTTAAAGACCTGGGAAATGAGGAAGGCTGGCCCATAGTTGGGGGAACCATGGGCGCTGCATGGGTGTGCCGCTGACACAGTGAAAAATGAGCCCGTGACACTAAGGCCATAGTAATCTTCAATGTTGAGATTGGAGGATAAGTTCTTAAACTAGTGAACTTCTTACTGTCCATGTTGTAAACACAGGATTTCTGTTCTCTTCTCCCTTCAATTTAATAACTGACATGTAAAGCATTTTCCGTAATTGAATTACCCCAACCATATAGCAGTTGTCTTTTCATGCAGCTTCTTGTTTCTGATCCTTGGTGACAGTTTAGGAAGTTAAGCATAATTGGGGCTAATGACACTTCATGTTTGAAATTGGACGTGGAGTAGGTCTTTAAGCATTGTGTTCTCTGATTCTTTGATGATGTTAGATGTAATTGCATGGATGTATATCTGGTATTTGTGTTCAGTTACTGCTGAGACCAAATTCTGTTTTGACTTTCCCATTGCACCAGGTGATCCAGACTTTCTGTGATTCTGTTGTAGGAATCCCACATAAAGTGAAATTCATTAGAATGCTGAGACCACAAATTATATGAGAGTTGAGATACAATGGAGTGAATGTATCTCTATGATCCAATATAGCACAAGATGAGCTTCTTAAGATGCAAAAGACAAAATGTATGTGTGGTCATACAGGATTAGACAAGATAAAAAATGATCACATCCAATAGAGGTTACAAGCTAAGTTGTGCGGGCTCTTCAATTTAGGTGCCGCGGCATGGGTGTGGTTGTGGGATCTGCTCAATTATTTTCGTACTTTGACCAAAATTGATAGAAAAGTTCAAGAGAGATACCAATGATTTTTGAAGTCAAAATAAAAGTTATGGGGAAAAGAAAATTTAAGCATATGTTTTTCTATTGATAAAAGATATTGTGGGAATACACTAGGTATGTTGTCCTTGTCGTAAAAGATATTTGTATTAAAAGTCCACAATCTAAAGTGCTTTATAGATTTTTATATCTCTACGTCATTGTTGAATGTGCAATGAACTTAAGAAATCTATCATGAATTCTATATCAGTGGCAATAGACATGTTACACCAGAAAAAAAGCAAGGAAATTCATTTGTACTTAATAATACTTACAGATTCAAACTCGCTCTAAAATATCACCATAATCTTAGGAATTTTATAACTCTTCCTTAGATATTTAAATTATTTTTATCCGAACACCGCGCCCATATTCATGCCTGGATTCATATCCCTGAATCTTAGCATTTAGATCATAAAGGATCCGACCCCTAGATCTACAGTCCTATAGGACACCGCTCCCTAGTTCAAGCAACTTAGCGTACAAGTATAAAAGCAGAACACATAAAGGATGAACAAGAGAAGGTTCCATACAATGGTTCAACCATATCCCCCATAGACCTCATCGAGAAGCGGTCAATAAGTGTGATATGCCAATGAAGTTGAGATAAAATCAAAGAAAGAAAGTTATGTCAAAAGCCAGACAATCTCTCTATGTTGATTTAGCTAAGAACATAACACAAGGAACAGCAAAGGATTTATATAGGTGATATCACCTACTCAAGATTTGGATTTAGCTGTTAGTGTCACTCACATTAGCCAACCTCAACTAGTTCGAGATTGAAGAACTGTTGATTGATTGACATTCTTATTACTTGTGCTTGTAGTGCCGAACTTAAACGTTGTGCTTTGCCGTTTGAACTTTCAAAGTGGTCAACTTCTTGCACTGTTGACACTGGAGAGTATATCTATGAACTTCATCTTTGCAACTAATGAGAATGACCTGCAATGAAAGTCAAAGAGGATGAAAAGACATGTGGATCTAGCTGGTCTTGTTAAATGGGAAATCCTGCTTGTTGTACCATTTTAGTCATTTGTAATTCATCTTAAACACTTCAGTGATTAGTTAACAGAATTAAACCAGTGGATAAAGTGTCTATTTTGAAAGCGCAGTGTTAAAACTAAGTTTGGATGGTGAAGAAACCCTATTGGATGGCAAAGCTAATACTCCTCCCTTCTCTTACACCAAAAAATGAGCATTGCGTACGTGTCCGTTAATTATAGAGTGCTGCATAGGTCATGCCCAGTGACCATCTGCAATAATATTGTCTCCTATTATGTGTCAGTTGTCCACCTTATGCTATTATGCTTTATTATGAGTCAGTTTCCGCCTAGTACTACTGTAGCTATTACTGAATTAGATTGATCCCTTCTCTTCTGCTAGTTGTCTTCTTCTCAATTCGCTAATTTTATTTCAATGGATTGTTTTTCTTTTCTTCTTCCCCAAGGTGTGGGCAATTGCAGATTCCAAACGTTTAGGCTTTCTCGGTCTTAGAGAGTTCATTGCTGCAATGCAGGTACCAGTTCATTGCAGGCTTGTCTTTCAACCTGGTAGTTAGTTTTAATCCAGATAAGACTCTGATCCTTTTTTTTCTCAAACTTATAGTTGGTCTCTTTGGCTCAAGCTGGCCACCCAGTAAGCAGTGATCTCTTAAATGCCGAAGGTAACTAGCAAGATTTAGATCTTTTTAATTTTAGGCTGTACTCTTGCAACGAGAATAGTCTCTAGAATGTGATCTCTGACAAACTAGTTGGTTCATTACAATGTGTATTCACCTTCTTTAGCTGTAGGATTGTTGTCATATACTGTTCTTACAATTAGAACAATTTTAATCATGGCAGTTGGCTTTGAAAATTTACAACCCCCTAGCTTGGAAGGTCTGGATTTACTTCAAACGGTAAGTATGCTAGGCGTACTTTCTGCATTAGTTTTCATTTATTGTGGTGTTATTGACTTGGATTTTCTATAATACAGAAGAAAAAGCATATGCCTAAAAGTGAACCTGAGCAGAATGGTAATTTTACCTCAACACATACTATATCTTTCTTCTTTCTTCTTTCTTAATCATTCTTGGGGATTTGATAAGGAAGTTGGATGGATCATCTATGTCTAACTTATTGGATTCGGAAGCAGGCAACCCTGCAGTGCAGTCTTCTGATACAGCTAAATTGTTTTCATCATCTACATCTGTAAAAAAGGTAAGTGTGGTTACTCTTGTACTTCATTTGTAAGCTCACAGACCGCTGCACTTTCTTTCACCTAGTCGACGCATTTTTCTACTAGCTAGTTATCTAATCTTTTTTTTTTTTTGAATTTCATGCTTTCCAATTTTTGCCATGTTAAACTGATGTCCTTTCTCCTAAACGGAATACCTGCCTCACTCTCTCCATCTCGAGTTATATGACGGACATCCTGATCGTGACTCCTTAAAATATTGAAGTTGGATTGAGAACCATGATGTCTCTCAGGTTCCCAGCAGATAGAAAAAAAACACTAGGTGATTTCTTCCCACCTATTCTAGCCATGGTGGACAGAGTTATTGGATACCTGTTGCTGGCGGGAGGTGGCAGGTATCTGGGGAATTAGTCGAGGTGCAGGCAAACTGACCCAGAAACCAGAGTCATAAAGAATATATATTGGCACACTTCTTATGTAATAAATTGCATATTTCACAAGCTACAAAATATAAATTCATTTAGCTGTCTCAAATTGAAATGATATCTGATGGTTTACCTTTGAAGTCAATTTGTACATAAGCATCTTTTATCATTATCCATTAATGAGAAAGTTGTTTAATTTTATGTTATAAACCAATTATAGAAATTGTTGCGTTGAAATTTACTCTCCCTTATTTTTCCTTATACATGCTATAGCATTTCATACTGTGTTTAATGCTAAATTTTCTGTTCTTGCTCTTAAATTGAGGCTTGATTCTGTTCATCAACCCTTAGGTCTCTTTAACCTCTGTCACATCGATGGTTGATGGACTGAAGAAGTTGTACATCCAGAAACTAAAGCCACTGGAAGCAGCATATCGCTTTAATGATTTTGCTTCTCCATTACTGGTAGGCGGTTTATCATCTTGGATTCTTGGTGTGATTATTGTCAAGATATAGGACAGGAAATTCTTGCTTATACCTTTTCCAATGAACTGTAGTTTCTTTTGCACTAATCCGTGATAAAGTATCTTGGAAGCCACTGACTGCTTTGTTCATGTGCTGTGTGTTGGTAGACAAATAGTGATTTTGATGCCAAACCAATGGTGATGCTTTTGGGACAATACTCAACAGGAAAAACTACATTCATTAAGCGTTTACTTAGAACCAGTTATCCAGGTTAGCCAACACTCCTTTTTTTCCTTGTCCATGTGCTCTTGTCTGTTTGCAGTTTCCTGCTGATACTTATGCTCCTTATTTGTCTATAGGTGCTCACATTGGACCAGAGCCTACAACAGACAGATTTGTAGTTGTCATGGTACTTTCACTTATCTTTATTTCTTCTAACCACTGTGGCGACTTGTTTTCTGTCCTTTCTTGGATCATGTTGCTGAACAAAAGAGAAGTTACTCTTGTTTACTCCAAAACAGTGTGCTGTAGATCGACAAAGATGGTTTTTTAATTCATTGTACTATCTTTTTGTGGATATATCTTTTAACCCTTCTGTCCTAGCACATAATTCTAAATTTATCATATCAAATAGTTCGTTGAGAATACTCTGCAACAGTTTTTCTAGTTAAACCAGATGTTTAGTTGGAAAGGAGAGGGCTATATCCATGGCGTGCATGTTTGATAATAGCTTTCTTAAAAATGATTGTTATGCTAAATTTTTTGTTGGACTGGTGTTCATTTCTTACAGTATTATACAGAATGGACCTGACGAAAGGAGTATTCCAGGGAACACAATTGCAGTTCAGGCGAATATGCCATTTAGCGGTTTGACAACTTTTGGAACTGCATTTTTGTCTAAGTTTGAGTGTTCTCAAATGCCGCATCCTGTGAGTTATGCTACTTCATTATACTCGTACATAACATGATCAGAGCTTTCTCATAAACTCATCAAACTCTGAACATCTTTTCCCAACTTTTCCCGCTAATCATGTTAGCTGTTGGAGCACATAACATTTGTTGATACTCCTGGAGTTCTATCTGGTGAAAAACAACAAACACAAAGGAGCTATGATTTTACAGGAGTAACGTCCTGGTTTGCTTCTAAATGTGATCTCATTCTGCTTTTGTTTGATCCTCACAAACTTGATATAAGTGATGAGTTCAAGCGTGTGATTGCATCTCTTCGAGGTCATTATGATAAGATACGGGTGGTTCTGAACAAGGCTGACCAAGTTGATACTCAACAAGTAGGCTTAAACTTTTGTTTTTGGTCTGTCATGTTTTCCACCTATTTCTGGACTAAGCTACAAGTTGATTTAATTATTGGTGTCAACTGCAGCTTATGAGAGTTTACGGAGCATTGATGTGGTCGCTAGGGAAGGTTCTAAATACCCCTGAAGTTGTGCATGTCTACATAGGGTATGATCTCTATATTCTTACAATCAGTTCAGGTATTTTGGGAATTCTAATATCTACGATTTTCTGAGATGTATCAAGCTTGTGTTAGACTATTGCTAGTGGAAAAGAGATATTGGTTGCACCTTATGAGACTTGACTTCTCATTTGGGAGTTGGACCATGTTTTCTTAACACTGGCCGTGGTTGGCTCCTGGTAGGGTTTTTAAAGGGTGGGGGTGGGGGGTTACTCTGTCCAAAAAATTTCCGTCTCGTTCGGGATACTCGCCCATCGCTTTTGTCTCTCATGCTTGAGTGAAGGTATAACATGCATGCTATAGGAGCAGATATCTTGTGCTTGTCCATTTCCTGTTTGTGTATAGAGCCTAATGTTGAGTCCTTCCACGTTGTATCCTTCTAGATATCAAAATATTATGAACTTTCATCACTTTTTGAAGTTCCACAATAATGTGGTATTCTCTTTTACAGATCATTTAATGACAAACCAATAAATAAGGCTGCTACAGGGCCAGTTGGAAAAGAACTTTTTGAGAAAGAACAAGATGATCTCCTTACAAACTTGAAAGACATACCAAAGAAGGCTTGTGATCGTCGTGTAAGTTCAGTCTTCATCATGACAATCGTATCTTACTGTTTATATACTGTATGTTTAATTCTCTTGAAATGAGGATTATAAGCAGGATATATTTTGTGCAGATAAATGAATTTGTAAAACGTGCTAGAGCTGTCAAAATACATTCTTACATTATTAGTCACCTGAAAAAGGAGATGCCTGCTATGATGGGCAAAGCAAAGACCCAGCAAAAACTTATTGATAACTTGGAAGATCAATTTGTAAAGGTGGTTCTTCTCGCTCTCTTTCCCTCTTAAATCTTCATGCATGCACGAATGCTTGCTTAGGCACCAACCACTGATCGACTCTCATATGAAGTTTTGTATTGTGTATTAATCTACTACTCATCAAAACAGGTTCAAAAGGTACACCGTCTGCCAGCTGGAGATTTTCCTAATGTCGAACACTTCAAGGAAGTTTTAAGTAGTTATAACATTGATAAGTTTGAGAAGCTGAAGCCCAAGTTGATTCAATCCGTCGATGACATGCTTGGTTATGACATCCCTGAACTTCTCAAGAATTTCAGGAATCCTTACGATTGAAGAGGCCCGGAGCTGATACAGTATAGCGTAATTGCTGCCAGACGTGATGTTTATTACGGTGTGTATATTGTATTGTTCTTTTTACTCACATTGAGGCTTGGGCTTAATAGTGAGTACTGAAGTGATGTTTTCATTTGGTAAATATGGCTTCATGTAAATATACATTAAGAATTCTATATCTGGGGCGTGCTGTTTTTATATTTTTATTTTTCCCGTTAGTATCTATATATCGACATTAGGAATGGTTGGGAGGAATGGGGTGGGAGGATGAAGTCTTACCCCATAAAAGCTTTAACCCATTCTCTTTTCCTCGGAAGCATAATTACAGACAGATTTACTAAGCACCCTATTTGTGAAGATGTCAATAGGTGCGTGGGTTAAAGCATGTGAAGTCATCGATAAATTTAATGAAATATAAAGCGTTAGATTTGGGTCTCACCTTCATTGGACTACATATATCCGAATGAATTAATTGCAGTGAAAATTTAGCTCTTTTAGCCTTCTCAAATGGTGTACGTGTAACCATTCACATGTTGAAATATCAATTTTGAAGAAAGAGCTAAATGTCCAGTGCAAACCCCCAAGGTTGCCTAAGTTTGACACTTATTAGAGTTAATTAGTAGAGTCTTTGGTAGATTTACCAAGATGAGCTGGTAGTAAAGTTGTTGCTAGCGCAAGGAACCTAGAGTTAGGCTGAAATTTAGACTGTGATCAGGAGGTTGATTATAGTGGATTTCTTTTGTGCTTGTGAGGGCAAGTCGTGGTTTTTTTCTTTTTGGGTTTCCAAGTAAAAATTCTTGTGTTTTTTCTCTTCCTGCACTGTCTCTTATTTTCTGATTGTTTTCATGTACATTGCATGTGATTTACTTTGAGGGACCTGGTCCTTTACTGTGTGGTGCAAACCCCTAAGGGTTCTAACAATTGGTATTAGAGCAAGCTCACCTTAAAAGGTTCATACCTAGAGTGTTCTGGTCATCATGACTGCTATAATTGACTAGGGGTAGAAAGAAAAAAAAAGCAAAAAGGGAGAGATTCCTGAAGGCTTTAGAATTTGACTCAGGAGAAGACGACACCAATGTTGCACTCTTAGCAACAAGTATTGTTAGAGCTATAAGGGGTGGTCAGATTAGAAAATTAAATTGTAAAATTGAAGGTTGTCACAAAGGTGACAATTCTAAAGAATTCATGAGAGACTACCTAGTGCAAAAGAAGAATCAAAAACTTGAAACATCAAAAAGAAAAAGTGTAGCTAGATGTATAGTAAGAAAGGTGTTGGCTCATGGGAAGACTTGTCCACCAAATCTGGAAAAGACAAAGAGTATGAAGATGATTTCATGCTGAAACAAGATGATAAGAAAATAACCCCAGGTTCCTGATGTTCTCAAATGGAAGCATGAGGAGACACCTCAAGTAATTCAAGTGAAGATGAGAAGACATGAGATGTTTCTATACTAGCAGTGGAAGACAGTCTAGTTATCCATGATTCCATGTTTGCATTTTTGGCAAATACAAAGGATGAAGAAGAAAAGGAGGTAACACTCTTTGATCTTAAGAAGACCTAGATAACTACACTACTATGTAAATAAAAAATCTTGCTAGTGTGTTGATAGACTCTGTATATGAATTAACTGCAGAAAAGAATGCACTAGAGAACAAAGTAGAGAATCAAGAGCATGAGTTGATTGCCTTAAATCTTCAGATATCAGAAACTGAGGAAATGCTCTAAGTTGAAATCTGAGAATCTGAGTTGTATGAGTCAACTAAAGAAGGGAAATGATTTAGATGACAAAAAAAAGTAGGAAGCTTTAGGGCTTCAAATTGTTATTTAAGAAAAACTGAGGGATTCTCAAAAACACCTTATGTCTGCACTTCAAAGGAGTGAAGAATTACAAAGGGACCTGGTCCACTTAAGAAAGAGTTGAACAAAACTCTTAAATGGAATGCTTCTTCACAAATCCTTTCTAATCTAATTAGTCAGAGTGTTAATGATGATCGAGGGTTGGGCTATCAAGGAGAAATCCATTCTGTTGAGTCAAAAGGAAAGACTGTTCATTATGTTGGAAGCAAAGAGTATGAACTCATGTGTATTCACTATGGAAGAGATGGACTTCTGAAAAGGGGATGTCAGCACTGGACAAAGGCTAAATTGAGGAGTACTGAATGTATTAAGTAGGAAAATGCACTTTCCGAGGGCTTCAAATCTTTAAAAAGGGAAAAGAGGAAGCTATCACTGCCTAGATAGGCTAAGAAGAATTTGATCACACCATTATTCTCCTACCGAGAACTCAAACTTAAGTGGGTTTCCAAATCCAATTTGTGATCATGATCTTAGGCATGAGAAAGGAGATTACAGTTAGGAATAGCTCATTGATTGAAAGGATTCAAAGTTCAATGATGGAAGGTCTGACTGTGTTTGGTCTCTCTCTAGACACTTCTGGTGAATGTGTCTTATTATGAAAAGTTGATTTCAAGCACCTAGTCCTTGGGTTATGAAAGTTGATATTCAACAAGGGGGTGGCTAAAGCTTATGTTCAAAATAAAGTTCTACAATTACCTTCAGATTTGATGAATGAAAAAACACTAGAGAATAAACTGAAAAGGAATTCTGTAGGTAGATGAAATGAGTGCATGTAGTTCCTGGTTTGTTAGGAAAATTGTTGATCCTTGATGGTGCTAAGAATGTAAGCAAGAGGATGAAAGATGCAGATAAGTCCTGATTCTCAAAGACCTGGTCCCAAAGGAATTAATCTCAAAAGAAGAAGCTTGGACTAGTATGAATGAAGTAAAGACTTGCGCATGGCTGATTTGTAAATAGTTAAAAAAAAAAGGTATGCAGAGGTAGAAAGACTTAGTAGGGATTATTCAAAGTAACCTGACCTATTATGTGAATCATAGTGTCTCATAAAATTGGCTATGATATGGAGACATGTATCCTTGATAAATAAGTGTATATTAGTCTAACTCAGTACCATACCCTTGCAGGTATACATCCATGGGAGCAACTTTGAAAGTAGACAAATGTGACTTGCACAAATTTAAAGATTCACCCAAAAAAGAAAGGACCTGGTCTCATCTCTCAGGTTAGTGTCACTATAATATGCTTTAATAATCATAAAATGCTGTCTAGAAAGCCATGTGTTTTTCTTCTCCAAAAAAAAGCTGTCAGTTCTTTTGCAAAATAAAGAGTCACTCTTATTAAAATCAGACATGTCACTCCAAAAGAAACATCTTTTGATGACAACGATCACCTCTTCAAATTGCTAAATCAGGCTATTTCTCATTCTTAGTCTCAACTTATCACTCTTTGCCTCCTCTAAACCAAACTGGTGCTTCTCAATTTCTTTCGCTCACAAAACCAAATTGAATATACCCTCATCAAATATCTTGATCCTTCAGCAACCAAAGCCATAGAAAACTTTTCCTTAGGTCTTCTAAGTTAAACACTGGTAACCTTACTGGAATGAGGCAGAAATATGTAGCTGTCAAGAAAAGGAAAGACTGAGGGACTTGGTCCCAAAAATAGAAAAGTTGCAATTAAAAAGAGAAGAGGCAAGGTAATGAGACCAAAGAAAGAGATGAAGGATGTGGCTAGTTAGAGAAGGAACAAAATGCCGATGACTCAGAAGATTTAGTCAGAAAGAACTCTTGATCCCAAGATATATGAGAAACTTAGAATGATGGAGTTGGTAGAATATGTCAGGCATCATGATGGGTAGATTTATTTGAGGGAACAACACCTATGCTCTATGAAAAGGAGGTAAGGTAATTCTATTACACCATAGAATTCTCAGAAGATGGGGTAAGTCTGAATGCCCAGATACAAGGGAAGCTTATCAATTTGGAGAATAGATGCATAAAGGGCGAAGTTGAATTAATGTCTTAAGTATATGAGTTGCTAGCTGATCAAGAGAAGTTGGGAATGGAAATGAAGGAGTTAAAGATCAAAGTTGACTGACAAAGAGGCTGAATTAGTGCACCTAAAATTATTGAATCAGAAGTTGTATTTTGAGGGACCAGGTGCCACCGATGAACTTGCAGATGCAAATGCAAAACTCCTGGAAAGAGAGGCTGAACTGAATACTTAGGTGAAGGACCTTATCAAATAATTTTTGGATGCTCACATTGCTTAAAATGCAAGAATGAAGATATTTCTTAAGTCTTTTTACCCAACCCCCCCTCTACTTGAACGCAGTTATCTTCATTCCCTCATCAAACTTGTGTCAGTTTCATATCCTGGTTCTCATAGTGGCTTTTAATGATAATTAATTTTATGGTGATTATTTTAGCTTATTGTACCGGTACTGACTGTTATGATGGATGAGTCTCATTTTGTGTACCTTATTTGTCTCCTTTACTTTAAAGCTGATCTTCATGTTAGTGTTGCCTCAATGGCCATAAGGTAATTACACTGAACTTATTTTCACTTATGGTTTACTGTTGATCCTTCTCAATGATGCCAAAAGAGGGAATATTGACTTCATATGTAAGGATCAAGTAAGACCAGGTGTGTGTGCGCTCACATTGTGCATGCTGATAAAAGAAAGTATGGTGCATGCAGATAAGGGAAAGTATGGTAGCACATTTTTCATGCTGATAAAGGGAGGTATGGTGCATGCTGATAGGGGGAAGTATGGTATCACAGTGACAGGGGGAAACAAATATGTGTTGCTCAGAGTTATGACAACAAGGGACCGGGTCTCTGTGTTTGTGTTACTTGATGAAGAAGGAAGCATGATGATAGGGGGACATTCATCTTCAGGTGGTAATCACACTGATTAAATATGATGAATCTGCACTGATTCTTAAATTGTATAGTTTGGTTTGTTATCATCAAAAAGGAAAGAAATTGCTATATGTAGTTTTTATGATAAGCAACTAAACTACAAGGGACCAGGTCCTTGGATGTACAAAGTAAAGTACAACTGGCATGCGTTATCTGTATAGTTTTATTTGCTTGTGGAACAAACTTGCAGGTGCTATTTTGTACTGACTTGGACAATTGGTCCAATGATCTTTCAACCCTAATCATCACTCAGCTATAAAAAGAAATACACCTCTTAATCAAATAGTTTTTGCCAATTACAAAGAGTGAAGAGAGGCAGCAAAACCCCCATTAAAACACTGCTCGAGTTCCTAGTTTTATGAGTGCTTAAATTGAAGTTGTTCTTGAATGGGTACTGATTTATAACCGAACTACTCATGTTATAAGAGTATTATTTTATTATGTTGAGAGAGCTTCTTAGGTAGAGTTACCTAAGCTTGAGACTGATTACATTTAATCAGTCTAGAGAGGGTCCTTGGTAGAGTTACCAAGATGAGCTTGTAGTATAGTTGCTATAAGCGAAAAGAGCCTAAACGTAGGCTGAAGTCTAGAATGTAATCAGGAGGTTGATTATAGTGTATTTCTTTTGTGCTTGTGAGGTCAAGCCATGATTTTTTTCCTTCTTAGATTTCCACGTAAAAAATCTTGTGTTTTTACTTTTTTGCATTGCCTTTAAATTTCCAGCACCTCCTAGTTGCTTTACTGTTCTATAGCTTGAGACTAACTTTGAGGGACGTGGTCCCTTACTGTATTGTGCAACCTCCAAAGGTTCCAATAATTCCTTTTGCTGACCAATTCATTTGGTTTTTTCTTATGTGACTCAGTATCACATGTCATGTAATAACATGAACATCACTGTTACTAGAATAAGATATCAACAAATAACAGTTAGCATAATAGTCATAAGTTGAAGGATCACAATCTAAAACAATAAAACGATCATAATGATTTTCAAAACCATTAAAATGTTATCTTGAGTAATTATAATACAGTTGCGACTAAAATTTAAACAAAAATCAAGATCTAAAAGAATATATGCCGAGATTTAGTTTTGTTGGATCTCTAGAGCATATAGAATATCATGCAACATCTTAGATAGAGAACCATGCGAGTCTATTTTGTTACTGTCTACCCCTTTGAATTCAAATCTTGCATTATGTCCTACATACATCCACCTCAATCTATGTGAGATTTGGTGTAACTCCACAAATGCTTCTTGATCACGACTAATGTAATCGACGACTCTTGAGTCTACAATCCACATAGGATAAGATTTAGTTAGTAAAGTAATTCTAGAAACATATATAACACGTCAAAATGTATTTTAAAATGCTATCTTTTTCGTCTTGATACACGCACGAGTAAAATGCTATGTAACATGACAGTTGTAGCATTTGATCTTACTCATCTTTTTCTTTAAAAAATATTTTTTCTTCTTGAAATTTGACTTATTCTTTTCTCTTGAAAAGTCTTTCTCCAATCTCCTTATCATTTCTGTCATTTCTTTTTTCTTGGATAGTCTTTCTCTAATCTCCTTATCATTTCTGTCATTCTTTTTTATTTTTCTAGATCGAAGTCTAAAAGCTTGGTACCACTTGATTTAATCAACCATTAGATACAATTTTAGCACCACCAACTCGCTTATCTTCAAGTTCTGTAGGACACGTAACATCAGAAACAATTTTGATGTTATTATTATCGATTAAGTTAATCATCAAAAACTTTCAATTATTGAAAAGAGATTGGATCACTGTCAGAACCTATTTCTCATCAGATAAAACATTACAATTACTTTTGAATTGAACATTATCCTAAGGTGTCGTTTAATGTTTTAATCATTACGCTTCTTGTACGTATCATATTTGTTAGATTTTGGTCCACAGATAGCCCATGTGAACTGATCTGACCGAACCTATAATATTTTTGATTAGAAGATAAGATTAATTCGAATGAGGATTATCTAATTTTTGAAAAGGAGGGGGACAATTACTTAGCAACTGACAAACAGATTATTATATATACCCTTTCTTGTTCAATGGCGAAAACAAGAAAAATTGATGAAAACATTAGAAACATCTCTTTTCTTATAATAATCAACAATCAAAAAACATTTAGTTTGTGAAGAACACTTCATTTTCAAGAGACACGAAGTAGACTTGGGGCAGATTTGACTTTTGGTAGTAAAATTTAACAACTTCCACTGCAAATTAAGATACACAACCCGATTTTGCTCTAAATTTACTAACAGAAAATTCTCTTCTTTGAATAGTAATTTCATGATATAAATCTCTTATTTTTTTAACTATCAATTTTTTGATACAAAATCAGTGTAATTTTTTTTAAATTAATCATTAAGAATTTGTACATACCTGCTAGAGAGCATATATAATTAAAAAAAGATCGGGGTGTATGAACCCAACATAAATTGAACTATCAATCCCTGATTTATACGAGATGCGCTATTCTCGTGCTTCAAATTTGGTCATAGTATTTTTTTTCTTCGTTCCTCTATAGACCTGTTAAAGAACATTGAGATTTTTTTTTTTAAAAAAATTAGACCTATGGAAGAAATAAAGAATAAGATGGATAGTGTATATTTTCTTTGTCAATTAGATAAAGTAAAGAGAGAGTAATGCCTTTGAGCTTTTTTGGGTGTTGTACACGAGAGAAAAATTTAGAAAAGAGCATTCTAAAAAATCGTGTAATATTTATACTATATTTGATATTTCCACTAAATGTTTAACTACTATTCTTTTTATTTAAGAATAAGTTCTTAGGACTATTAAATGAAATTATTATATTTTAGTGAAAATGGATAGTGAAATTATTTTATTTCTTGTCAATTTTTTTCCCATTATTTATTTAAGTGGCTTAAATAGGTGTATAAATTAGACTTGGTATTATTTTTGTCTTAATTAGTCCCAGAATTTACTTTAACTGATTTTGTCTTCTACAATAAATTGTGGTATAAGTAGTAACATTAAGTGGTTCAATCAGTCTTATTGTTTCTTGGTTCCTATTTCAAACATGGATGAACGAGAATGAACTTGAATAACTTCAAATTGAAGTTCTGGATGTCGAGCAAAGAGACAAAGTGGAAGAGCACGTCGTTGAAGGATAAGTTTTTAAAGTCGTGAGATCATACAAAATAGTGTTTCAAGGGCGACAAAAAATCTGTTACGGAATGAGAGAGCTATACAAAGGAAAAGAGAGATGAAAGTAAAATAGTTCAAGTCTTGTAGATGTCCCCTAGTATTACAGTTACTATTTTTATTCATTTGCTTGAATAAAAACGTGTAAAACTGAAAAACTAAGTAGAAATGTCAGATTGGGAAGCTATCTTAGCAAATTCTCTCTGTAATCCTTGGAGAGAGATATTGACTAAAGTTTATCATGAGATTTGACCTAGTGAGTCTTTTTGGGTGTATATAAATCATCTCAAAATTTGTGGGATGATTTTCATCTATAAATTTTCTTATAACTTAAAGTTGTTTATTAACTTAATATTATAAATATATTAAGTTGTTTTTCTCTATTTTTTAGATGAATTTCATCTATTTATTTAATTTTACTAAGGCTTAATTGAAAGCTATCATTAAAATACACATTAAGAAATTAACTTTTAATTTTGATTAAATGTTTAGTTCGTAGATAATGATTGAATTCTTATGTGTCCTTTCAATTTTAAACTAAACATGAAACAACTATGTGATTTGATTTGCTTGAATGTGTAATTGCATGCATAATTGATAAAAATACTTGCTTGATTGTCTCTTAATAATAGGCATGACATCAAAAAATGTAATTGTCGACTTGAACAAAGGAAAAATTAAATGCTAATAATTACACTATTTGGAGTCATAAAATATGGTACATAATAAAAGAGCAAAATTCTCTTGAAAGTATTAACCTTGTCTTTTGTCAACCAGAAGAGGATAACACTGCACAACATAGAAGAGACCTTGAAGCTTATAAGGCTTGAAAAAAGGTTGATTTCATTGCACATGAAATCATAGTTAGTTCTATGATTGATGACCTCATTCATGAGTGTGAGAAATTTCCTATTGCTCATGCCATTAGGAACACTTGAGAGGAACATATGAGGGTACTTCTATCACCTTCCTCATATAACTAACTATCAAATTTGATACTTACAAGAAGCATCACGATCAGAAGATCAAATAGCACCTTAGGGTGATGTCAAATATGATAGCTTGACTCAAAAGTGTTGGCCATGTTCTCTCGATGAGAAATAAGATCAGACAGTGATTCGATCTCTTGGTGATTCAATTTCTTCCAAATAGTTATACATTTAAAGGTTAACTTAACCCACAATTATGGCATTAAAACTTTTTTTGATGTCGCCCGTCATGTTGAACTTGAAGATAAGCGATTTGGTGCTGCTAAAATTGCTTCTAATATCTTTATGGCAGAATCAAGTGGCAAGAAGTCTTTAGGCTTCAAACGCAAGAAAAATTGGAAAATGAATGAAAATAATAAGGCGTTCAAAGAATGACCCTCAAGAAGAATAATAATTCAAATTTCAAGAAGAGAAAAAGTGTTTTTAGGAAAAAAGACAAGAGCAAGAAGAAAAAGGGATACAATTTTCAAGTTCTTGGACATGTTGCTCATGATTGTCCCAAGCAGAAAAAGGTAGCATTTCTAAATACATGTCTAAGTTCTACATACATTTCTAGCACATTATCCTATGCGGATTGTAGACTCATGAGCCACCAACAATGTAAGTCGAGATCGATAAGAATTTATGGAGTTCCATCGAATTTCACCTGAATCAAGGTGGATTTATGTATAAAATAATGCAAGACTTGAAGTCAAAGAAATTGACACATGTAAAGTAGAATTTTATGGAGGTTGGTCTTTGATGTTGCATGATGCCCAATATGCTTCGAAGATTCGACAAAACTTAGTATTTGTGTTTGTCCTCTTAAATTATTCGTTTTGATTTATTTTTTAGTGCAATGGTATAATAACAACTCTAGATAATATTTTTTTTTTTTGGTTTTGGATATCGCTATAATTCCTTTATTATTTTAGATTGTAATCCTTCAACTTATGACTATTATATTGACTGTTGTGTAATGTCATGTCATTTTAGTAATAATGATGTATATATAATTACATGACATGCTAGCATGGGTCACATAGTACAAGATCAAATAAATAGATTGGCAAAGGAAGGACATCTAAGTTATTTCTTCAAAATTGATATGCCAACTGGTGAAAATTATCTTGTTGAAAAGATTACACGTAAATTATTTGGGAAGGCTAAAAGAGCTGAATTTCCACTGCAATTAATACATTATGATATTTATGGACCAATAAATGTGAGGGCAAGGTCTGGTGCTTTATATTTCATTACATTTATTAACTTCGCATACTTTGGTTATGTCTATTTGATCTCTCATAAATCGGAAGTACTTGAATGCTTCAAAAGATATATGAATGAAGTAGAGAATCAATTAGATAAAAGTATAGAGGCTTTAAGAATAAATAGAGTTCGTGAATATTTGTCAAAGTAGTTTGAAGAATTGTGTACTAAAAAAATATTATCAGACTATTAACTACTCTTTATACACCTCAACAAAATGGTGTAGCTGAAAGAAGGAATAAAACATTGTTGGATATGACAAGGTCCATGATGCCGCAGGCAAACTTGCCAATCTCTTTCTAGGGAGATGCATTAGTAATTGCGGCGTATATATTGAATAAGGTGCCGTCTTCTAAATTATTATCGTATGCTCCTTATGAACTATGGACTGGTAATAAATCAAACTTGAATGATCTACAACTTTGGAGTTGTGCAACATATATTAAATATCATTTTGGTGAGTTCGTAAAACTAAGTTCAAAAGAAAAGAGATATATCTTTATAACATACTTAGAACACTCCAAAGGGTCTGTGTTCATTAGTGAATTGAAAGATAAAATTACTATTGAGATTGAATCATGAGATGTTATATTCCTGAAAAATGATTTTCCCAAAAAGGGTGAAATAAAAGAAAATGAGCCTCTTTAGGAAATGTTGAATTCAAATAATGAAATAATATCGTTGAACATGATTGATCATCTAGTAGATCAAGAAATGATTCTTGGTCTACGTGGGAGTTATGAATCTCAAAATCCTATAGAGGAAACTAAATTTCAATTACGTAAGAGTACCAAAAAAAGGTGTAACTAAATGATCTTATGAGATTGAGGATTATGTTTTCTTGGTATCTCCCATAGAATTGGATGAACCTAATTTTGTGGTTGAGGCTTTATCAAGCCCTAAAAAAGGTGAATGGATAAAAACAATGAAAGAAGAATTTGAGTCCATGAAAATCAGTAAAGTTTTGGATTTAGTTTACCTTTCTTCTGGGCATAGAGCGATTGTGAACAAATGGATTCAAAGTTAAACACAAATCAAATGGGTCAATAGAAAGTCGCAAAGCACAATTGGTGGAAAAAAGGTTTTACTCAAGAAGCTAGAATAGATTATGAGGAAACTTTTTCACCGATTATAAATTTACCCCAATTTTCTTACTTTTATCTGTTGTTGCACATTTGGATTTAAAATTACACTAAATGAACATGAAAACCATTTTTCTCAATGGAGAACTAAACGGGAAAATCTACATAGAACAACTGTAGGTTTTGTTGTTAAAGTCCATGAAAAGAAGGTTTGTAAATTAAACAGATCAATACGTAGTCTAAAGTAGTCTTTAGTCGTACATGAGATTTTATAAGAGAGTAATTTCATTTGATTTCACCATGATAGATAAAGACCATTGTATCTATGTGAAGAAGTCTAATGGAATAATTGTAACTCTTTTGATTTACGAAGATGATATTTTATTAGTTGGAAATAATTTAGAGTATGTGAAAACTGTTAAGTCGTGGCTTTTAAAGTCATTTGACATGAAAAACATGGGTGAAGCAGACTATATATTGAGTGTAAAAATTCAAAGAGATCGTTTCAATAAAATTTTAAGTCTATCTCAAGAAATACACATAAATAAAATTTTAGAATACTTTCAAATGAATAGTAGCAAATGCATGGATACTCCTATAGCAAGAGGTGAAACTTTAAGCCTTGAAATATGTCCAAAGACCGAAAAAGAATAGAAAGACATGTCTCGAGTATCATATTCTAGTACAGTTAGGAGTTTGATGTACGTTATGATGTGGACTCACCCAGACATTTGTTATGTCATAGATATAGTTATCAAGAATCAACCAAATCCTAAAAGAGAACATTGGAAAGCAATAAAGAGAATTTTTCGATATCTGAAGGAAACTATAGATTATTCACTATGCTATAGTGGATATGATTTATTCATAAAAGGTTATACAGATGCTGATTTGGTTGGTGATCAATATGATAAAATCAACCTTCGGTTATAATTTTTTACTAAATGGTGGTGCAATTTCATGAAAAGTTATGAAACAAACTTGGACAACCCTATCGATCATGGAATCTGAATTTGTCTCTTGTGCATCTATAGGGAAAGAAGCTATTTGGTTGACCAAATTCTTTGAGCACTTGAACATTACAAATAATTCTAAGGGTCGCATAATTTTATATTATGATATTCATGTGATGCATGACTAGAAACAAGGCCTAGCCGTGATGGGTATCTCATGTCCACCGAGGACCGAAGACCACCCCCTTTGCCTAGCTAAATAGAATACAATATGGATAACAACGGATGAATTTCGAACATATAATAAGATAGAATAAATGTAAGCTCAAAGTGTTTTAAGAATATCAACAACAATACCCAGTTCACTATAATCCACAAAGCATGTATTGGCAAAATTGAATATAATCTAAATCGGGACATGCCACCGATGATAGCCAAAGAAATCATATGTACAGTCTATGATATAAGAGAATAGCAAAACCCTAAAATGAATCTCTTCCAAAAAATCATGACACGATCATCAATACCAACCCTCATATCGGCAAATGTGAGTTTCCAGTATAATTCATTCGAGACCCATACCTTCACGACTTAGCTACATAACCCCCATTAAGCCCAATTAAAATAAGTTTCACATAACCTGTTCATTAACCAAGAATTATACATTAAGTGAAATACCTCATATTTTGTCCCTTGAAAATTTCTTAAGCTTTAAGCTCATTGCCCTAGTTACAACTGAACCCTATGAGTCATAGGGTGTCCTGATAAGTTGTTGGGACAAGTCATAACCAAATCAGTAAGTTTGTGGCTCGATTTCACTTTGAGTATGAGTGGCTCACTAAGAGCCATAAATATATATTACGAGTCATTATGTGTTATCATATGGTGTCCAGTATAAGTCCTAGTTTGAGTTTTGTGTTTACTATGATTGGATCTTACAAGCCGTAAGGTCCTATTACGATTCCTGTAGCTAAGTTATAAGTTCAATAGTGTAGGGTGCCTTTGTGGTACTTCCTTGGTTACGACTCGTGGTGACTAGTAGTAAGGAGTGATTAAGAGTTAAGGGTTGTCTCATAGTCAAAAGCGGCACTTTTTTAGCTTTTAAGTTAAGAGCATCCTGGATATTTCCCTTTTAACCAAATTGAAAACCACATCTTATAGCCTCTTTAGAGGTTATTATCACTCAGAAACAATCTAAGTAACTCTCAAACACTCCCAAAAGGCTCTCTAAATTCCCTCAAGCAAGTCAAGCTAGGGTTTTATCTAGTTGGCCATCTAAGGACTCAAGGGTTAATTTCTATCCAAATTTCTTGGTGTTTAAGGCATTTTACTCTTCCCTCATTATTAATTTTGTAAAATCATGTGTTAAATATTATTCATGAGATGTTTATGTTGGTTTTGAAACAAAGGTTGGGATTTTTGAATATTTATGAATTGACCAATACTTCTCATGATTTGTATATAATTTCATGTTTTAAATATAATTTTGAACTTCTGGGTCATGGGTATAGTGAATGAACTAGGAAATTGTGATTTTCCCAAACTTTTGACTTTTGAAGTGATTATGTCCCCAACCCCATAATGTAAAATTGGTTTTAATTATAAGAACTGTGGGAATTTGTAAAATTGAACTAGTCTTGAATAATTACATGATATAAAGAGGTATTTAAAATACAATGGTATGATTAATGAACAAAGAGAGTCGTTATCCCCCATCGTGTATTAATGAACAATGAGAGTTGTTTTCTCTAAGTTAATGGGACTTGTTTTAGCATGTTGTTGTTACCTTACAAGTGTAGTTGGTATGACAATACCAACAATGTATACCTTAATATGGAATGTGGTTAAATAAATGGGAATGTGTGATATTTATTTTAATTGGGCTCTAATAAGGATTGTGTAGCTGAGTTGTGAAAGTAGAGGTCCGAGTGACCCATACTGGAAACCATATTTGCTGATGCGGGGGTCAAAGTAACCAGGGAGGTTCGAGTCTTCCTTATTACTATTTCGTGATTAGGGGGTTTAAGTCCCCAATAAATCATTATGTGATCTGGTGCTTAAGTCACCTTAGTATAAGTTGGGAGGTTTGAGTCTCCCGTATGCATATATATGATATTATTCTCTGATTCGTGCGACTATATGTACTGGGTCCCAACTAGAGGGTAAGAGCTGGCTCGCATATAGGCTATAGGTACTATTATATGATGGTTGAGCTACACAATCTAGGCTAAAATTTTTGAAAAACATGTTAAGCCTTTTTTCCTATCTCGGTATGTGATATATATATATGTATGTATGTATGTATGTATATACATTTGATTATGTGTATTGGTTTTTGAATGATGTTAAACTGTTGATCATGTCATTGTGTTATCCTTATCCTTGAGTTACATGCTAGCATTCACCTCACTAATTATCTTTGGACACTGTATTCCCATGGGATGCAGGAATTAGCCATACTTCTACTCCTCTTGCTCAATGATTAGGATTCGGGATTAACTCATGAGTTAACATTGAAGTGGTGAGCTTTCATACATCGAAAATCTACATTTTATATTTTGTTTCTCTTATATCTTAGACTTATTTTTGTGTATTGTCTGGGGCATATCTCGACACTTAATTGATATTCAGTTGTAGATAATTATTTAGAAGGCTTTATTTGGACTACTTGGCTATTGGGCAGTGTCGGTAGGTCATTTGTTTTACCGTCGGTGGTTGGTTATGGATATACATTTAAAACTTTCTTAGGCTATTGTATGCTGTCTTGTTATATGTTCAAAATTCATCCGACCTTGGGGTGTGGTGTGTTTGGTTGGGTAGGTGCAGGGGTGATCTTCTGTCCACGTGGACTTGAGATACCCATCACAGCTAGGCCTTGGTTCGGGTAGCAACAAAGGTGGTATCAGAGCCTAGGTTAGGTGTCATTGGGTGTCCAACAAAGCTGTGTTAAGTAGAGTCTCTTTATGGGTGTGTTGCGTACCACACTTATAAGGGAGAGGATACGAGACATTTAAGAATGTTTCCCTTTCTTTTTATTCTATTTCAAGCTATAGAGTCTAAGGTCTTGAACCTCCGCTAATTTTTATTTGTTCACTTTTCAGATCATGCATCTCAGATGATCTAAAGCTCATGAAAACTCCTCTGTTCCACTTGAGGACAATGCTGATGGGACACGCCCTGCTTATGGTGTACAAACCTAGTCTAGGGTTTCAATTCCTAATTGCGCTTCTAGAGTTCCACCAATTCATTCTAGTCCTGCTCGGGATCCTTAGGCTGATGTGTTGAATGCAAAATTTTGTTAGTCTAGTCATATGTTGGATCAGTTGGTAGCTTCTTATTCTGAGCGTGTAGCTTTTGTCACTCCATTTTCTAAGGCCACAAGGGTTGACCAGTTTATGAGGTTGAGTCCTCCAACTTTTATTGGTGTTAAGATTAAGAAGGATCCTTAAGGTTTTATAGATGAGATAGAGAAGATCTTCTGGGTTATTCATGCTACTAATATGGAGGGTGTAGAATTCATTGCCTATCAACAATACGGAGGGTGTAGAATTCGTTGCCTATCAGCTGAAGGATTTAACATACCAATGGTATGAGGGATGAGAACAATATGGGAGATAATGTTGAATCCATACTGTGGGATGATTTCTCTAGTACTTTTCTGGATCGCATATTTTCTCAGGAGTTGAGGAAGGCAAAAGCAGAAAAGTTCGTTAATCTGAAGCAAAGTAGGATGATGTTCAAGGTGTATGCTTTAAAATTCCATCAGTTATCTCGATATGCTCTCGAGTTAGTGTCAAGTATGAGAGATAGAATAAGGAAATTTGCTTCTAGTTTGACCCGTGATTTGATTCTAGAGAGTAAGACTGCCTTGTTGAACAAGGATATGGACATATCCAGATTGGTAGTGTATATACAGTAGGTTAAGGAAGAGAAGAAGAAAAAGGCAGAGATATGGGAGAGGCAAAGTAAGAAGTTTATATTTTTTTACCAAGGTAAAGGTCAGTAGTAGAGTGGTAGAGATGGTGGAAAGTGGTCTAAGAAAAAAATGAGAAGTTCTGGTTCCTACTCTAGGGCTAGTTCCCCTTATCCAAAGTCGTCGGGTGATTGTTGTTCTCAGCATGATAGTGGGTTTAGAGAACCAGGATCCCAGTTCCAGGCCAGTGGGGCTCAGTCAGATCCATCATACCCGCCTTGTAGGTTCTACAGGAAGGTGCACCATGGGTTTTGTAAAGAGTGAAGGAACATGTGTTTTAAATGTGGACAGATTGGTCATTTATAGAGGGATTTTCCTTCAAAGTTTGCTTCAAGGGCAAATAAGATTTCTATTGCCACTTCATCAGCTCTTGTACCAAAGGGTACCACTTCTACTTCTTGTACCAGGATTGTCCGGAATCGCTTGTATGTTCTTGCTACCCGCCAAGATTCTGAGCTATCTCCCAATATTATCAGTGGTATGTTATAACTCTTTTCTTATGATGTGTATTCCTTGCTTGATCCGGGGTCTAATCTTTCTTATGTGACCCTATTTGTGGTTGTACATTTTGGTTTTGGTTTCGAGTGTATCCCCAATCCCTTTTCTATTTTCACCTCAGTGGGTGGCTACGGTTTTTCAAAGAGTCTCTAGGGATTGTGTGGTATTTATTGGTAGCATAGGGACTTTGCTGGATCTGATAGAGTTAAATATGGTTAATTTTGATGTTATATTAGGGATGGACAGGTTGCACTCGTGCTATGCCTCCGCAGATTTTTAAACTCGTAAGGTCGTGTTTAAATCCCCTAATGAGCTGATCAATGAGTGGGCATGGGGTTCCCTAGTGTCTAACGAAAGATTCATATCATATCTTAGAGCCCAAAAATTGATTTCCAAGGGATGTCTTTACCATCTGGTCTGGTTAAAGATTTTAACTCGAAGGATCCTTTCTTACAATACCTTCCCGTGGTTAATGAATTCCTTGAGGTTTTTCCTAATAATTTTCTTGGCATTTCTCCAGATAGGTAGATTGATTTTGGGATTAAACTTATTATGAACACTCGTTCTATTTTTGTCCTCCTTATAGAATGGCTCTGGTTGAGTTGAAAGAGCTTAAGAAATAGTTAAAAGACCTCCGTAACAAGGTTTTTATCTTTCCTAGTATGTCTTCATGGGGTGCTCCTATTTTGTTTATGTGCAAAAAGGATGGTTCTCTTTGGATGCATATAAGTTACCGTCAGTTGAGTTAGGTCATTGTAAAAAATAAGTGCCCTCTCCTAGGATTGATGATTTGTTTGACCAACTTTAGGGTGCTAGATATTTTTCTAAGATTGATCTTCGGCCGGGTTACCATCAGCTAAGATTAGGGAGGTGGATATCCTTAAGACTGCATTCCAAACCCGGTATGGTTATTATGAGTTCCTAGTTATGTCTTTTGGTTTGACTAGTGCCCCGATGGTATTCATGGACTTGATGAATATGATTTTTTATCATTTTTTGGATTTTTTCATCATGATGTTTATAGATGATATTTTGGTGTATTCCAAGAGAGAGGTGCATCATGCCGATTATATCTGTATTATGTTACAAACCTTGAAAGATCAGTACTTGTATGCTAAATTTTCAAAGTACGAGTTCTGGTTGAAGGATGTTACTTTTCTGGGTCATGTCATTTCTAGTGAAGGGATCATAGTGGATCCATAGAAAGTTACAACGATTAAGAAGTGGCCTAGACCCACAACTCCAATTGATATTCGGAGCTTCTTGGGTTTAGACGGTTGCTATAGGAGATTTTATGGAGAGTTTCTCGACTATAGCTGCCCCTCTGACTAAGTTGACCTATAAGAATGTGAAGTTTTTATAGTCTTACGCTTATAAGCGTAATTTTGAGAAGTTGAAAGATAAGTTGACTTCAACTCCAGTTTTGACTCTGCCTAAAGGCAATGATAGATTTGTGGTTTATTGTGATATGTCCCATGCAGGACTTGTGTGTTGATGCAGTATGGTAGGGTGGTGGCCTATGATTTTAGGCAGTTGAAAGTTAATAAGAGGAATTATCCGACTTATGACTTGGAGTTGTTGGTTGTGGTGTTTGCATTAAAGATTTGAGATCACTATTTGTATAGAGTCTATGTAGATATCTTTTTTGATCATAAGATCCTGCAATAGATGTTTATTTAGAAGGACTTGAATCTCAGGAAAATGAGGTGGCTTGAGTTACTGAAAGATTATGACATGAGTCTCCACTATCACCCAGGTAAAGATAATATGGTTGTTGATGCTCTTAGCAGGTTATCCATGGGGAGTATAGCTCATGAAGATGAGGATAAGTAGGAGTTGGTGAAAGATATTCACCATTTGGCTAACCTTGGAGTTCATCTCTTGGACTTTGAAGATGGTGGTATGTTTGTGCAAGAGGTGGCAAAGTCACCCCTTGTTACTGAAATAAAGGCAAAGAAGGAACTGGATCCTGTCTTAATAAAGATTAAGGGGTGGGACAACATAAGGTTGTAGCTTTTGAGATTGGTGGTATTGGTAACTTGAGGTACCAAGGCATATTATATGTTCCCGATGTAGATGGGTTGCAGAAGAGGATCTTGGCTGAGGCTCATGAGTCGAGTTATGCCATTCATCTTGATTCGACGAAGATGTATCATGATATTAAGGAGATTTATTAGTGGAATAATATTAATCGAGATGTGGTCAGTTTTGTTGCTAAATATATGGTGTGTCAACAAATGAAGGTTGAGCACTTAAGGCCTAGTAGGTTGACTCAAGAGATTGAACTGTCGGTGTGGAAATGAGAGATAATTAATATGGACTTCGTTATCGGTCTTCTTCAATCACAGAGTTAATTTGATTTGATTTGGGTCATCATGGATAGGATGACTAAGCCTGCTTACTTCTTGACAGTGAAGACTAATTATTTGGCAGAGGATTATGTGATGTTGTTCCTCCAGAAGATTGTAAAGTTATATGGGGCGCTTGTTTCTATCATGTCAGATCATGGTACACAATTATTATCACACTTTTGGCATTTGTTTCAGAGAGGTTTGGGAACTAAGATGAGCCTTAGTACAGCTTTCCCCTGCAGCCGGATGGGCAAGCGAAAAGGACTATTCACACATTAAAAGATATGCTTCGAGCTTATATGATTGACTATGGTTGTAGTTGGGTTGATCATTTGCTCCTTATTGAAATTGCGTATAGTAATATCTACCACTCTAGTATAGAAATGGCTCCGTTTGAGGCGTTGTATAGTAGGAGGTGTAGGTCTCCTATTGGGTGGTTTGAAGTCGATAAGGCTGAAATGTTTGGCCCGAATTTGGTTCACCAAGCGATGGAGAAGGTGAAGGAGATTTGATATAGACTTAAAGCTACCCAAAGTTGCCGAAAGTCCTATACAGATATGAGGAGTAGGGAATTAGAGTTTGAGGTTGGGGATTGAGTTTTCTTAGAGATATCTCCCATGAAAGGAGTAATGTGGTCTAGGAAGAAGGGAAAACTCAACCCCTGGTATATCAGCCCATACTTGGTCTTGAAGAGGGTCGGTAGTATCATATATGATTGGAGTTGCCTCTTAGTTTAAGCTTTATTCATCCGGTGTTTCATGTTTCTATGTTGAGAAAGTGCGTGGGTAATCCTTCAATGGTTATTTCTTTGGAGGAGGTGGGTATTTTTGATTCCTTATCTTATAAGGAAGTTTTGGTTGAAATTTTGGATCAGTAAGTTCATCAATTGCGGACAAAAGACGTAGCTTTGGTAAAGTTTCTATGGAGGAACCACAAGATTGAAGAGGCTACTTGAGAAGCCAAAGAGGACATGAAGTCCAAGTATTCATTTTTGTTTTCCTCTCTGGATAATCGTGCTTAAGGTATGTGTTATTCTTAGCATCTTTGTTTTTTGTCTTTGTTAAAGGTAAGAGTAGAGGTATGTGGAGTCAAATCGTGATAGAAATTGCCTTGACCCATCATTCGAGGACGAATGATACAAGTGAGGGAGAATTAAAACACCCTAGATTTTGACCCTTGAAAATTCCTTGAGGTGTGAGTTCACTGCCCTGGTTATGGCCGAACCCTATGATTCGTAGGGTGTCCTGATGAGTTGTTGGGATAAGTCGTAATCTAATTAGTAAGTTTGTGGCTTGATTCTACTCTGAGTATGAGTATATCACTACGATATGTAAAGATATGTTATGAGTTGTTAGGTGTATTCGTTGGGTGTCCAGTGTAAGTCCTAATTTGGGTTCTATGTTGACTACTACTGGACCTTATGAGTTATTGGGTCCTATTACAATTCCTTTAGCTAAGTTGTAAGATCCACAGTGTAGGGTGTCTTGGTGGTACTTCCTTGGTTACGACTCATGGTGATGAGTCGTAAGGAGTGGTTATGAGTCAAGGGTTGACTCATAGTCAACGATGACACTTCTTCAGCTATTAAGTTAAGGGCATCCTAGACACTTCCCCACTTAACCAAATTGAAACCCATGTCTTATAACCTCTTTAGGGTGCCATTATCACTCAGAAACAATCTAAGTAACTCTCAAACACTCCTAAAAGGCTTTATAAATTCAAGCAATTTAAGTTAGGTTTTTATCTAGATGGTCATCTAAGGCTTTAAGGGTCAATTTCTCTCCAAAGTTCTTGGTGTTTAAGGCATGTTACTTTTCCCTCATTGTTAATTTGGTAAATGCATAGGTTTTAAAGTATTATTCATGATATGTTATTTTGAATGTTTATGAATTGAACAATGTTTCTCATGGTTTATATAAGATTTTCATGCTTCAAATATGGCTTTGAACTTGTGGGGGCACGGGTATAGTGGATGAACTAGTGAAATTGTGATTTTCCCAAACTCGTGACTTTTGAAGTGGTTATGTCCCTAAACCCATAATGTGAAATTAGTTTTAATTATGAGAACTGTGGGAATATGTAAAAACTGAACTAGTCTTGAACGATTACATGATATAAAGAGGTATTTGAAATACAATGGTATGATTTAATGAACAAAGGTAGTCGGTGTCCCCCACCGTGTATTAATGAACAAAAGGAGTTGTTTGCTTCACGTTAATGGGATTAGTTTTGGCATGTTGTTTTTACCTTGCAAGTGTAGTTGGTATGAAGATACCAACAATGTATGCCTCATTGTGGAGTGTGCTTAAATGAATGGGAATATGTGATACTTATTTTAATTGGGAAGAGTTGTGTAGCTGAGTCTTGAAAATGAAGGTCCGAGTGACCGATACTGGAAACCGCATTTGCCGATGCAGGGATCAGAGTGACCAGTGAGGTTTGAGTCTTCCTTATTACTATTTCATGATTAGGGAGTTTCGAGTCCTCCATAAATCATTATATGATTGGGTGCTTAAGTCACCTTAGTATATGTTGACACCAAATTTTTGCCTTCCGTGACTAAATTTAATCCTGGGTTTCTTCAATTTTAAATAAAAGTGAAGTATTTATTTATCCGGATAAATGCGCTCTAAAATATTTATTTAGGTTAGTTTTGTCATTTAAGTGATGATTATATATTTTCGTATTCACATATACGAGATTGTATAAATTTTGTTACTTGAATGAATATTTTTATCAAAATTTGAGCTTTTACAGAGATACGCTTGAAAATTAATTCAAATGGATAAAGTCTTCATTTAAATATAATTTACTCTAAAAAATAATTTATTTAGATAAATATGTGTTTAATTTTATTAAATCAAGAAGCTCGGGATTAAAAGAAGTATTAATTCATATCGAATTTCAATTTAATATAGTCATAATTGAAATTAAATTGGCCATAATTGCAATGCAATCCGCCAATTGATTTTTAATTTGGTCAAAATTAAATAAACTTGGCTAAATTTGAAATCTCAATTGGGGTTATATTTTAAATAACACCAAAATTCCCAAAAACTCTCATAACTTCTACCCAATTCCCATCAAAAATAAATTTTAAAAATTGTACTACATTGTACAATTTTCCCCTCAACTTTGTCTTTTTTTTCAATTTTTAAATTCAAAAATTGTACTACATTGTACAATTTCCCTCTCAACTTTTTCCTTTTTCCAATTTTGAAATTCAAAAATTGAACTACATGTATTTCCCCCCACTTTATCTTCCTCCTCACCTTATCTTCAATTTTTAAAATTTCAAAAAAATCCTAAATACTTTCTCTCACATTGAAGGATTAATAGAATTGGGTCCCCATCCTTTCCTATAAATACTACCACAATTTTGGTAGAAAGACCAAGTTAAAAGTCTAACAGACTCAAGGTTGAAAAAAAAAAGCTTTGAGCAAAAAAGAGTTTTTGTTTTAGTAAAAAATTTTCCTTTTCCATGAAATTTTGGGATAATCGAAGTTCTCGAGTTTAACGTTTTTCGGTGGTGATCGAACCTATGAAGAAAACTTGTAGTCCTATTTTGCTACCCCAAAAAAAGATAAACACACCTTTCTCTTTTTTTAGTTTTATTGTCGTTTTCTTTTTGATCTTTTTCTTCTTCGTAGTTTGTAGTTATTATTTTATTTGCTGAGATTATTTATTGTAGACGGCCTTGAAGGCCATAGGACATTGTAGTATCGATATTATTGTTATTTTCATGTTCTTGGTATAAAAATGAGCTAGAAATAGTTGTGCCTTTTTGACTTTATTCTTTGATTATTATAGATAAAGTTTTAATCTTTGCTTAAAAGATGTATTTATGCTTTGTTTAAATTCATTGTTGGTGGATATATTTGTTTTTAGCATGTAAAGTTGTTTCCTTTATGTTGAAATGAATAGTTAATATTGATTGTTTCTCCTGTTTTACTTTATTCTTTGATTGTTATAGATAAAGTTTCAATATTTACTTAAAAGATGTACTTATACTTTGTTTAACTTCATTGTTAGCGGATACGTTTGGTTTTTAGCATGTAAAGTTGTTTCCTTTATGTTGAAAAGAATAGATAATATGAATTGTTTCTCCTTTTTGACTTTATTCTTTGATTATTATGGATAAAGTTTTAGTTTTTGCTTAAAAGACGTTCTTATGCTTTTTTTAAATTTATTGTTGGCGGATATATTTGATTTTAGCATGTAAAGTTGTTTTCTTTATGTCAAAAAGAATAGTTACTATTGTTTGTTTTGCCTTAATAAAACAGTAATTGGTTAAGTCAAGAACATGTCATTTGCTTGCTAATTATTTTAATGGATTTCAAAATCTTCATATGAGAGATGAAGTTCTAGCTATTTTTCATCCAAGATGTTTATTCCTTTTTTTTTTTGCATGTTGACTTGATGAGAAAGTTTTGGTTTTTGTGGCTAAATAAAATTATTTAGATATTTTCGAGTCATGCATAGTATGATTGTTGAACAATATTTCACTTTTAGAAATGCTAAACTTTTATTCTAATTTTCTTACTCCCTTTGGATTGTTATATGTGCTCTTTGTGTGTGACATTTTAGGTGCCTTAAAAACCTTCCTAAAATATTAATAAGAACCTCTTAGCCTGGATTTTCTTAAAGTCCTAAGTCCTTTTCTGTTTTAAGACTTAGGATTTTATTTTAAAAAAATTTCTTAATTTTTTTTTCAAATAAATTAAATGGCGACTCTGTAATTTCTTAGATTGTTTTAAAATTTTCTTTAAAGTTTTGAAATAGTTTAAAATGTCGAAATCAATGTTTTCCAACCATACGAGTTAAAAAGGGGGCAAAACAGTATATATTGGGAGGTTGAGTCTCCCGTGTGCATATATATGAGATTATTCTTGGTTTGTGCGGCTACACGCACTGGGGCCCAACCAGGGGGTGAGAGCTAGGGCCCATATAGCCCATACATGACGGTTGACCTACAAATTTCAGGCTAAAAATTTTGAAAAGCATGTGAAGCCTTGTTCCTTAGCTCGGCATGTGATATATATATATATATATATATATATATATATATATATATATATATATATATATATATATATATATATGTGTGTGTGTGTGTGTGTGTGTTTATGCATTTGATTATGTGCATTGGTTTTTGAATGATGTTAAACTATTGATTATGCCATTTTATTATCCTTATCCCTAAGTTATATGCTAGTGTTCACCCCTTTAATCGTCTTTGGATGCTATATCCCCACGCGATGTAGGAATTGGCCATACTTCTACTCCTTCTGCTCAGCGATTAGGATTTGGGATCAGCTCGTGAGTTGACATTGAAGTAGTGAGCTACCATACATTGAAAGTCTATATTTCATGTTTTGTTCCTCTTATTTATTAGACTTATTTTGAGCTATGATCGGGGGCATGTACCGATACTTTGTTGATATTTTGTTTTGGATCATGTTCAGAAGGCTTTGTTTGGACTACTGTGGCTATTGGACAGTGTCGGTCAATCGTTTGGCTGGTCGTCGGTTTCTTAGGTTATATTATGTTGTCTTGTTATATGTGCGGAATTCATTTGACCTTGGGGTGTGGTGTGTTTGGTTGGTTAGTGTAGGGTTAATCTCTGGTCCACGTGGGACTTGAGATACCCATCACGACCAGGACCTGGTTTAGATCTTGACATTAAGGCACACCACAGGTATCGTCATATCATTCGCTTGTAAGCCTATAATTATGCCATTACAATTCCATTAACTTGGGGAAATGCCTCGACCCCCTTTATTCATTAAATCAAGTTAAAGGAATGCCTCAACCTCCTTTAGTTTATCAAATCAAATTAGGGAAATGCCTCGACCCCTGTGTTCATTAAATCAAAACATATCCAACAAGACTTTCCAAATCCATGTTCATTGTTTAACCATCAATGCAATAGTATAGGTGAGTTAGTCAAGCCAAGTAACGATTTCACAATTTATAACTATTTACACAAGTCGGTCGAGAGAACACAATTGTTCAAAACCAATTCCAAGTTCAAAACATCAATTTGGGGAAAATACCTCTTCCCCCATTACAATTCCCACACCCATGCGCCCCACTAGTCCAAGACCATTCAATTAAAGCATGGACAACTTATGAAAACCATGGAAAAATAATTCAAAGGTCAAACATTCCAAAAAACTCAACCCATGTCAAAACCCACATTCAAATCCATACAATTAAACCATTTAAAATACATGTTTTCATAAAATAAGATTTGGGGAAGAGTAACATGCCTGAAAGTATCACAACTATGGAGAGAAATCACCCTTAGAGCCCTAATTGACCAACTTCTTGGAAACCCTAAGTATTCTTGACTTGGGGATTTGAGATAGTTTGAGAAGTTATTTTTATTTATTTTGGAGTGATAATGGTACCCTAAATGGATTTTAAGTCGTGGGTCACAATTGGGGAAGAGGAGAAATATCCAAAGTGCCCTTAATTAAAAGTTAAAAAATGTCTCCAGTGACCATGGGTCACCCTACGACTCGTGAGGATACATTACAACTCAATACCATGAGTCGTAGTCAAGACAATAGCTCAGGGACCCTTCAATGGTTGTCTTGCAAGTCGTACTCAATGACTTGTGTACAGACCATACGACTCATAGGGACCTAATCATTGCCTGAGCAGTAACTTAGGCCATCACACTTGTTTTGTTATAGAAGGGACACTATGACTTGTAGAGAGTCCATACGACTCGTTAGGCACAACTCGTAGCCGATACAGAAATAAAGGGAATCTTTACTATTCACCCTATGATAAGGATCTTACGACCCGTATAGACACCATAGGACTCGTAGCATGAGTCGAAGCATAGGCAATAAGCTCAAAGATCAAGGTTTTTCCAAGGGCCAAAAATCTGGGGTATTACATTCTCCCCTTTAGGATCATTCATCCTTGAATGATTAGTCAAGGTATCCATTAGCACGATTTTAACACAGAACACAACCACAATTTCCTTTAACAAAGATAGAAAACAAAGATATTAAGAAATACACACTTCTTAAGCATGATTATCTAAACCAGGAAACAAGAATGGATATTTGGACTTCATGTCCTCTTCAGCCTCCCAATAAGCTTCTTCCAACCTAAATAATACATCTAGAAACCCTTAAACATAACAACGCTTCACCACTATGCTTTTAGCCACGAATACAATACTCCACCATTTCAATCTCCTAATTCCCCCGCGAGACTGACACACAACTACAAGGGTCTGAGTATAACTGTATATTTTTTCCATGTTAAAGCCTAACTCGAGGTTAAAGGTGCTAGCGTAAGCTATAGGACCCTAAACTTTGAATCCCTCCAGTAACATTACTCCATGTTATCACTATAATCAAACAACCTCCAATCTTAAATCAAGGAGTACAAATCACCGAACACCATAGTTTGTGTATCTATAAATCACACCATCCACGCCCATCTTTTCTACACCCACTTCATGGATTTCCTAACTTTAATCCCTATCACAAAGTTTTCACCACATCTTTCCTTTTTAACTATTTCACTTAACAAGAGTTTATCTTAATCTACCACCTTCATTTATAGCCCTAGCCTAAGAAATCACCCTCAAAATTTTCACATCAAGAAAATGCACTCCCTTATCTATAGCATTACTACAACTTCCAGAGCCTCTACCATACTACAAAAAGGACAGTTACTATAGGACTAGAGTACAAGCATCAAGGATAGGAGGGTAACTTCTCAATTATGTATCCTATCAGTCGTACTACTTAGAGTGAGACCTATAAAATAAGACATAATTTAATGGGCACGAAATACTTTGTAGTATCCACCTAGATCATAAATAGAGGGTCGTTTTGGCATAAGCATAACATAACAGGGGGGAATCGCTAGAATAGGAGTAGATTTATCATAACTCTTCCCTGAAACTCACCATAAAAAATTTAAGATCAACCTTAGTTCACTATCTTATTCTTATGGACATACCCTCTCACTGAACCTATAAGCACAACACTCCATACCATGAGGTATCATCGTACATAAACTAGATACACCAGGAACTTACATGCTTAAAACCTTATTAATGAGATACTACTTGGGGTCCAACATACTCTTATAAACCTAATGCTCCTATTTACCAAATGACTTGACCCCAATTTACCGCTCTAACACTAAACTTCTGGTATACATCACAATTAGCCACTCCAATATTTCTTAAGTTATCAACCTAACCTCTTCTACAAATCCCATCAATCCTACCAATTTACTCATGCAATTCTCGCATTGCTTCCCTCAAGATAACATTCTCCCCCAATAAACACCTAAAGTTCAAACTTAGGGTCTAGCAACAATCATGCAACACTAATATAGTACCCCGCATAATATACTGGTCCACCCCATAAAGAGGTCATCCTAAATTCCTTACTCAACTGCCGATAATCTATACACATTCGGAGGGAACCACCTTTCTTTCGCATTAAGAGAATAGGAGCACCCTACGGAGAAGTACTAGGATGGATAAAACGTTTATCAAGAAGGTTATTTAATTTCTTCTTAAGTTCTTTCAACCCAGCCAGAGCCATTCTATAGGGAGGGATAGATATAGGACGGGTATCCGAAAGAAGATTAATCCCAAAATCACTTTCCCTAAAGAAAGGAATACCATAAAGATAAAAAAACTTTAGGAAACTCAATGACTACAATAACATATTACAAAAAAGGACCCTCAGAATTTGAATCGTTAAACCAAACTAGACGATATATATACCCATTGGAAATTAATCTTCGGGCTCTATTAAATCCACCAACATCTCCCTACTATAAATAGATACCCCATAACCCATATAGAATTTTCTATCCATAATAGAGTTACCCACTGGGGTATGTACACAAAAGGAATCAGGAGTACCTTTAAGACTAAAACCAAAATGAATAGCCACATAACAGATTACGTAAGAAAGAGTAGATCTGGGATCAAGTAGGCAATACATATAATGGGAGAAAAGTTTTAGCTTACCAGTAACTATATTAGGATAGGAATTAGAGTCTTGATAGTTGACAAGAGCATAAAGATGAATTCGGCCAATGCCGATACTAGGGGTAGCACTCTTTGGTGCAAAAATGAAAGAAGTAGCAACCGAAACCTTATTGGCCCCAGTAGTGACCCTTGAAGGACACTCTCACTGCATGTGACCAAGCTGACCACACCTATAACACTGATTCCTTCCATCGCCATATTGGAGATAATGTAACTAACCATAAAATCAATAAGGAGGATAAAGTGGGGCTGGCCGATCTCTACTGGCCAAAAATTAGGCTCCCTATACCTCAAACCCATGGTTAACCCAAAAGCGACGATCACTAGAACACTTAGGGTAAAGATCACTAATAGTCGCATAGGAACTCCCCTAATTTATCTTATTAGAACACTGCCTACCAACTCTGCCACCATCTCTCTGACCCTTGCCCTGCTCTAAATATCTGAACTTCTTGCTCTACCTATCCCTCACCTTTGTATGATTTGTTCTTCCACTAGCAAGATTGGACTAGCATGATAGAGAGGCTATTATCTAGGTTAATAAGTGAATAGAATGGAAGAACTCAACATTAAAAATATCTACTTGAGGTGATAGAGCATAAGTGTCACCCGGTAAAGAAGAATTGGTGGGGACTAGAGAAACTCAACAAGGGCATTCAAAAGCAGGGACCTTAGATTAAGTTTGTACCTCATAAGTAGGATGAGTTCCATCTACATTTTCCTTACGATGGATAGAAGAGTCCCTACGATCATCAAATCTTTAAGAAAGCATGATCTGAAACACAATTAACCTAAAGTTAGAGAATTTTCAACACCTTAGACTCTATAGCTTGAAAATATAACACAAAAAAGTGAAATATTCTGAAATGCCTTCTAGACCCTCCCTTACAAGTGTGGAATTCTAAACACCCATAAAATAGACTCTACTTGACATGGATTTATGGATATCCAGTAATATCAAACCTCGACTTTAATACTAAATTTGTCATACCCGCCTCAGCTTTATGAAGGGTATCTCAAGTCCACTGAGGACCAAAGATCACCCCTTTTTTCTATCCAAATAAAACATAATACAACTAGAAGTGAAAGAATTCTAAACATATAACAAGATAAAATAAATATAAGCTCAAAGGAGTCTAAGAATGTCAACAACAATACCCAGTCCACAATAATCCATAAAGCCTCTATGAAAAAATCAAATATAATTTAAGTTGGTACATTCCCCCGACGATAGATATAGAAACCATATAAATAGTCTATGACATAAGAGAATAGCGAAACCATAAAATGAAGCTCTTTCAGAGAATAGAAGCTCACCTACTTCAAGCTAACTGATGGCACCTTAAAGTTCGATCACCGAACAGGAAAAGTAAAAGTATTTTAGGTGCCTACATTTCTAGGGATACAGTGTCCAGAGATGGTTAGAAGGTTAAGAACTAGCATGTAACTCAGGATAAAAATAAAGTAGTGTTAGTCAAAAATACAATTTCAAACTTAATGTACATGTTCACATTCATGCATACATATATATATAATAAATGCTGGGGTAGGGAGAAAGGTTTAGTATGATAGGAAAACATTAGCCCGACCTATGTAGCCCAAGGTCATAAATAGGCACCCACGAATTATATGGATCAACTCCCCTTTATTGAAAGAGCCATAGTGCGTGATAGCCGCACAGACTCGAGATATCAAGGCAAGGAATTCCCTAACCCTATGTCAATCCTAGATACAAATATATCAATAGCGTGGACTATACATATGGTCATCATAACCAATCCTTATGTCAGGAATCGTGAGTTTTCAGTATAAGTCATTTGAGACCTACACCTTCACTGCTTAGCTTCATAACCCCCATTAAGTTCAATTAAAATAATTTTCACATAACCTGTTCATTAACCAAGCAATTATACATTAAGGTACACCATATGCATCATCATACTATTCGCTTGCAAGCTCACAATTATGCCATTACAATTCCATTAAGTTGGGGAAATGCCTTGACCCCCTTTGTTCGTTAAATATAGTTGGAGGAATACCTTGACCTCCTTTATCTTATCCAATCAAATCGGGGGAATGCCTCGACCCCCTTTATTTATTAAATCCAACAAGTCTTTCAAAATCTAAGTTTATTGTTTAACCATCAATGCAATAGTATAGGTGAGTAAGTCAAGCCAAGTGATAATTTCAGAATTTAAAACCATTTACACAAGTGGGTTGAGGGAACACAATTGTTCAAAACCAATTCCAAGTTTAAAACATCAATTTAGGAGAAATATCTCTACCCCAATTCCAATTATCACCCCATTAGTTCAAGAACATTCAATTCAAAGAATGAACAACTTATGAAAACCATGGAAAAATAATTCAAGGGTCAGCCATTCCAAAACCCTCAACCCATGTTGAAACCCACATTCAAATTCGTACAATTAAACTATTTAAAACACACATTTTTCATAAAATAAAATTTAGGTAAGAGTAACATGCTTGAAAATATTACAACTATGGAGAGAAATCAATATTGAGAGTCCCAATTGACCAACTTCTTGGAAAACCTAAGTGTTTTTTACCTTAGGGATTAGAGAGAGTTTGAGAAGTTATTTTGATTTGTTTTGGAGTGTCATGATTGGGGAAAAGGGAAAATATCCAAAGTGCCCTAAATTAAAAGTTGAAAAATGGTCGCTAGTGACCACGACTCATCCTACAACTCATGACATATTATGACTCATCACCATAAGTCATTGTCAAGGTTGTAGCTCAGGGACCCTTCACTGGTTACCTTACGAGTCGTACATTATGACTCGTGTATAGACCATACGACTCATAGGGACTTAATCATAGCCTAGGTAGAAACTTGGGATATCACACTGGTTTCATTATAGAAGGCACACTATGACTCGTAGAGAGTCTATGCAACTCGTTAGGAGCAACTTATAGCCATGACAGAAACAAAAGAAATCTTTATTGGTCACCCTATGATTAGGGTATTACGACCTTTATAGACACCATATGACTCGTATCATGATTCATAGCTTTGGAAGTGAGCTCGAAGATTAAGGATTTTTCAAGGGCCAAAAATTCGGTGTGTTACAAGCGTCTATCACATATACGAAAGATCTTAAATGTCACAACAAGACCAAATACATTAACATCAAGTGTAACTTTGTCATAGATATGGTAAGAAGTGAGAAAGTAAATTTATAATATATTCCTACACAAGAAATGATAGCTAATCCATCTACGAAGGCGATATCTAGAGACTTGTTTGAAAAATATGTTATGACTTTAGGTTCGCGTAGGATAAGATTATATTTCTATATTGTAAAATGACTTAATTATTATAATATTCTTTTCAATATGAGAGGCTTGAATTTATGTTCATATATCATATGCATGTGATAATTTTTTTATTGATAAAGTTTACAAACAATCACCTCTAAATTAAAGAACGGGAAGCGATAAGTTCGACCATCAGAATATGACTTATTTTGTAAAGTCAGATGTGATTTTCTCTAAGAAGATAGATTTGAGGATCATTAAAGAAGGATCCTCATGTTAGACATTTAGAGGTGTCTAGATCAAGATATGAACAATCCAAAAATGTCTAGAAAAACAAGACACACACATACACCAATACAAGGTGAAAATATCATGGCACGTGTTTCATACCACGTGTGCTTAGCAACCAATATATTAATAAAAGAATGAATCTCTGCTTCTTCATTGTGTGAGACACTAAAAGTTACATTAACTTTTCATTGAAATACGCTTAGACCTTTGACTATTTCTTGAAGTTTTGATCAGTGTTGCTACTATAGCATATTACTAATAGCCATGAGTAATTCGATAATGTAATGCATGTCTAGGAAAGTAGTTGTGGTTTAAAATAAATAGATCCGAGCAGAAAGGGAGGATGATTATAATGAATAATTTAACTTGTCTGTACAAGCGAATTCTTTCCATATATGATTGAATTCCTATGTAAAGCTTGTAAAATTTTATAGGTCGCTCTTATTGCTTGTAGGTCATATAAGATATTTGTCATATAAATTGAATATATTGTTGATGTTGTACTAGCTTGGGTCTTGTTCACTATGTGAGAAATAAGAGATAAGATTTTGAGTCACAGATTGCCCATGTGAACTGACCCGACTCGATCCATAATATTTTTTATTAGAAGATAAGATTAATCCTACTAAGGATTATCTGCTATTTAAAAAAGAGAGGAAATAGTTAATTGGTAACTGACAAATGGATTATTATATGTACCCCTTCTTCTTCAATGGTAGAAACAAGAAAAATCGACAAAAAATTAAAAACATCTCTTTTCATATAATATTCCACAATCCAAGAATATCTAGTTTGTGAAGAACACTTCGTTTTCAAGAGAGACGAAGTAGACTTGGGGTAGATTTGACTGTTAGTAGAAACATTTAACAACTTTTGTTGTAAATTAAGGTACATAATTTGATTTTGCTTCGAATTTACTAACAAAATTTAATAGACAACTGTCTAAGGTGGGTGACATACCTACTCCCATATGTCTCTCTCAAGTGTGCCCATATGATATAATCTATACGCAATTTCTCACGTTTATGGATGAGGTTATCAATAACGAAAGTTACAATATTTCAAGTATAGTGGAATCTTTATTTTTTTCATGCTTTGCAAGTTTCAAAATCACTGCTATGTTGTGCAATATTATCCTTGCATTCTACTCTTATAATACATATAACATTTTATAACTTCAGATATTGTAATTGTCATTATTCAGTTTCTCACTTTTATTTAAAATACAATTATACTTTTTTAATATCATATATGTTAGCTACAAATAATTGTGCAAATAATAATTTATGTTTGTGATTTTCACACTTAAGCAAATTAATTCACATAAAGGTTTCATACGCAGTATAAAATCGAAAGACCATATCAGTTTTTATTTATTCTCCACATATTAATTGCTTAATGTGCATTAGAATATATTTATGACTAGAATCATATTGTTATAAATATATTTATATTATAGTGAATGTCTATTTTGTGTATTTCTTTGGATCCTAATTTTGGGACCAAGCTAAATTTTTTTCTATAAATAAATAAATTTTCTCATCATTGCATTTCATCCCTGAAGAGAAATAAGAAATCTCCTCTCTTTTTCCTTCTTATGCTTCTTATTCTATTTTTATTATTTCATAACACGTTATCAACATGTGTCTATACTTTTTCGCTAAGTACTTTGAAGAGACCTATCTAAGAGCTTCTGTTAACCTATCTCCAGAGAATTGAAGGAATGATTGATTCAAAAAATCCAAAGTCACGGTAACAAAAAGGCCATGCATATATTGATCTCAATGAAATGAGCGATTGAGACTTGAAAGATTTTTTTTTCTCTGCTCATGTTTATAATATTACAATCTCATTATTATGATCATGATTAGGATTTATAATACTTTCAACCAAATAATTAGCTAACTTATCCGTGAGAGAAAAATAAAAAATCTTAAATGTAAGATTTATCGAATTTACTATGAGTCTCAGACAAGTCTTTAGTAACCAAGACTTCTTGATCTTGATTGCTAATTTTTCCTCACTTTTCTTCAAAAGCCATGGTGTATTCTCAAATTGGCACATTAAAATCATACACGTGGCAGATACTGGTAGATACTAATTAATTGATCCTTTCAAATAATTTGATAAGAATTTATTCGATATAACACAGATTTTCAATTTGAAACATATATATTTGTAATAATTAAATATTTCATTCCTTTTTCATTAAAAAAGGACAAATATGACCTAATACGGATGTAGATGAGTTCATCTTGATTTTTTTTAAAAACTCCTTGAGATTTTTTTTTTCTTTTCGTAGTTTTTTTTATCCCTAAAACTATTTGTAGTGTTTTGGGGATGTTTCTATGACTTCAGGTTGTGAGACTGAATCAGTATCAGCGACACATTCCTTAAATTATCTTTTTTCTCAAACTTTAGCATCACTATGACTTGAAGTAATTTGAACATGTCACCATCCAATCATGTCTGAAATAGAAATAAAGAATTAAATGGTTATTATCATTTAATGTGACAACATATGTCATAATTACTTATAGAAGATATTATTTTGTATTCTTGTGACTAAATAAATTTATTCTATGAAAATATTTAATCATTATATATATAGAGCGAGAGAGAGCGAGGGGAGGGGGAAGTTAGATAGATAGATAGAGAGAGATAAAGAGAAGGGGGGGGGGGACTATCATATCTTCATATTCACATATGGGGCATTACTTGTTAATAATTAATAAGTTAATTTTTGAGATTTTCTCTTGTTTTCTTTCATTTAAAATAGATATCATACTGTATACTATCAAAAATAGATATTCATTTTGTAAATTCAATAAAATAACTGTCAATATAATATTATAGTGAAAATAAAATTATGTTCAAGTATTAAAAAAAGATTCATCAAAAATAATAACTGACAGATAGAATCATATCATGAGCATTATTTAAAATGATTGACTTTTTTTATCTTAGTATGATATTATCATTAAATTATAAGGATCATGGTTAAAAAGGAGACATTATCAAGAAGAGTTACCCCAAAAAAAAATATTTTTCTAAGATGCCTAGAGGTAAATTTCAAATATCCAACTAAATTCATGCCACACAGATAATATCTCTGATATGTTCATAAATTGGTTTGGACAAATAGGTCATAACAAACGATACAAAATAACTATTATGCTACATAAATAAAAATAAATAAACACTTTCAAAATTTTGTTTTATTCAATTGTGTCTTGTTTCTCATCACTAAAATTAAAAGCACTTCATAATTCTTTAGATCAACAAACAGTAGAAGAATTATCTTACTCTTTTAATTCATAGACGATATAGGTAAGTTGTCAAAATAACAAATTAAAATCATTTTCAACATTATAGACAAAATATAAACATAATTTTAGACTTTGATAAATTAGAAAACTTTTGTAGTGGGAATAATAATTGTATACTTGTTAAAAACAATGAAAGTTTCCTAAAATCTTTATTCAATAATTGTTTCTAGTCAATTTTGTCTCTCTTGAAAATGCAGTGTGCTCACAAACTAATTATCACTTTTTATATATAGAGAGGAACTGGTCTTTTTCTTTCTTATTTTGATAAAAGAATTGATCACTTCTATTTATAGAGAAGATGAAAAAGCAAAAATTATAATGTGGAAAAATTGTTTACTGAATCTATCTGCGTAGAACATAGGGGAAGTTAACTCTACCGTACAATAACTTCATTTGCAGTAACTCTATATGTATTTATTTCTTTTAATTAGATCGTGTTAGTCCATGTGGATGACCCATAACCAAATTTAATATCTAACTGGAGCACAGGATAAAGTATATTTTTTTTTATAATCAAGCATTTTATTAATCTTTAAAAGTAAACTAATACAAGACCAAGCTTGTACTACTCGGCTAGATTCTCACAAAAAACAAGTTATACACTAAGAAACTAGAAGCTAAATCTATCAAGCAGTAACAAAGTAGAAACAATAGCTCTAACACTGCGGACACGTGCTATGTTCCTTGCAATAGCTACTTAGTAATCATTCATATTCTCAAACACTTTTCTATTTCTCTCTATCCATATAACATGGATAAATTCTCTATAAACCAGTTTAAACAGTTGAGCTTATGAACTTTTCTCTTTAATTCTTTGAATAAACCAAGCCTGAAAAATCAGTCCAATTATTATATTGAGACTATTGAATATTTAATCAGTGAATTTTTTTTAAAATAATAAAGGGCATAACACCCATAATGGTCCATACAAAACCCAAAGCCCAAAAATAATCCAGGCCATCTCAGTAAACCCAAGTTTGAGCTACATATAACCCTTGTAGGGTTTCTAAAATGATCTCTCTTCCTATCTCTTAACTTTTCCTAAAATCTAAGCTCATGTTTCCATCGTTTGTGTATGCTAAACTCATCCTTATTCTCTTGTGGGTTATCAACCTTTGAGGTCTATTGTTTTTGTATGCTGCTGTTGAAATCTCAGCTATCAAGAGGAAGAATTGTACTTCCTTATTCTACTTTGCTAGTGATTTTGCTTCTTGCTTTACAATTGGCTCTTTCTTATATTTCTTTCCTTCTTTGAAAATGTATGTTCTCTGGTGAATGGTGTAGGACTTCTCTTTATTTGCACAAGATCTTGTTTGTTGTTACCACTATTGAACAGATGGTAATACTCTCCCACACTCCAATTTCTTAAAATACATTCACTGACCTTGAGATTTCTCTAGGTAGAGCTAGAATAAAGTGTAGGGGTAGCTTTAATCCATTGCCTTAAATGTTGAGTTATTTGGTAACAGGTTCTCCATGTCCACTCTGACCTAAGACCCTTCATGTAATGTCCCGAAAATGGGTCCCGAGATATCACCCAGTGCTTAAAACTACGAGTAGCCTTAAGCTAACCCTGTAAGCCTTCTACTGAATTTGAAGCTCATAATAAAGAAATATAGATATATAACCAAAGATAAAATTTGGAATTCTTTCTGAGCTAATCTAAAATTATTTGAACATGATATTTGAAAATACTTGACGTAAAAGCCTGGACAATCAATACTGGAAATTTGAATTATATCTAGCAGTCTGACAAGCCTCTACTACTAATAACTAGAGAGCCACTGGGACAAGTCCCCAACTGAGTTGAACTGACTGAAAAATACTGAATTAACTACTATAATAAACTAAAAAATTTGAATGACTGGGTCTCAAACTATGAATACTCACTAACTATCAAGATGTAGATGGAGATGCTCGAAGTCACTCACACTGCTGAAACTGAGCACCTGAACCTACATTATGAGACAATGTAGCACATAGACGTATATGTGGATCAGTACTTCTGGAATGTACTGAGTATATGGGGTTAAATGCATAAGTAAAACAATCTCTCAATGTTCGTATAAACTTGTAAAATAATGCATGCTAAATATAAATGACTCACATTGGCTGGAATAACTAAAATCTAAAAATTATGAATTATGAGTGATAAAGCATACTGTATAAATATTGTGAGTCATAACACTTAGTTCTAAAAGTTGTATGGTGTTCTATCTTTTAAATCTTGCGGTCTAAGTGTAGAAAGGACTCACTTTTATATCTATAAACTGAAAGCTAAAATCTAGTAGCTAATGTCATAGGTAAATAAATATCTAAATAAAGCTGTGAGCCATTACACTTAGTTTCTGAAAGCTTTTCTATTATTCTTTATGATGTTGGGTGTATATATGCATTCTAGCATTACTATTCTGGCCTTTTTAGCCTTATTTTGAGGATGACTCTTATTCTATATGTGTTGATAATGATAAGAATGAGAATTTATGTGTCCAAGTATGTGTTCACAATGTTTAATGGTGGTTTCATATGATTTTTGATTCAATTTGAGCATTTAGAGTTCAACCGAGAAAACTAGCAAAACTATCTTGAGCTAGGTGTTTTTCTAGTCTATTGTGATGGTTATAATGTGTTTTAATGAGTTACTAAGGTTTTTATTATGTATTTATATGTGAAACAAATTATTTATAATGTTCAAGGGTCAATTGGATTAAGAGAAGGATCAAAACAATAAGCTTAAGCTCAATATGAATTTTGCCTAAGCGTAGCTCGTATTTCTAGTTCACCGTTGAGGATGTAGTGTTGTTTTGAGTTGTAATGTTTTGTTTTAAATGCTTTAGGATGCTTGGTGAATTGATTATGGTGATATATTAATGATATAAAAGCTTCAAATCAAGTTAAAACAACTCAAAAAGGCTCGTAATGGCTCAACGAAAGCACAATACAAAAATTAACATAGTTTGGACCCCCAAAATGTTTGGGGCATGTGTGGGCTGTAGGAAGGTCAAATGGATGCATTAAAAACATCAATGGATTCATAATAGGCTCAATTTTGTGACCATAGGCGAGTGTAGCATTTTGTGGTGTTTGAGGAGGCTCCACGATGTGGTGAAATCGCGGTGAGATTCTGGAAATTGACAATTGTCAATTGGCTCAATACCGCATTGAGATGGCCATCAAAAGTAGAAAAAAATTCCTTTCTGAACAAGTATTGCGTGGAAATCCAATCCCAATGGGTTTATGACTCATCTACTATAAATATAACATGTTAAATAACGTTTTAATCATCTTAGGACATCTTGGAACACCCTAGATCACTTGGGACATCATTGGGGGATACCACAACTTCTTTTTAGGTTTTATAATTCTTTAATTTAGTTTCTTTCATGGTTTGTATTATCAATCCAAGGGATTGTATGATGAATATTTTCATTAAAGGCTAAAACTCATTTTTCGGGGTTAAGGCCAAGATCGTGAATTCTTTCATTTTGAATTAATTTTTTTTTAATTGCTTATCATTATGGTTGTTTGTTTATCCTTGTTTTAACTATTTTAAAGATTATCTACCCTTAGAACAAATTTATTGTCGACCTTGTGATCTCGGGAGGGGGAATAGGAAGATAGAACATGGGGATAAGCAAGGTAAGGTTCGTAGTCTTCTATAAAATAAGGATTTCAAATTAGCAGTTAGGACAGAGATGTACTTAGGAGCCTTACTTGGTTCAAATAAAGGATGATAGCTTTAATACACTTAGTTAGATTATTACATCCCCGCTTAATGATGTAGTTGTAATGTCCAAATTAGGTAAACGATTAGAGGTTGGGAGACCATTATCATGCAATTAATCCTACAAATCAACAACCAAGATAAGAAATCTAACGAATAAAATTCAATAGCATAGTATGATTGTTCTTAAGCCTTAAACCTAGGCTTCTATCCATTGATTGTCCTAAGTCATTACTTTTCTGCATTAGTTTAGTTTCTTTTAGCTTACAATTCCAAAACTCTATTGTTTAGTTTTTCTCAATTGTTGAACTAGAATTGGATAGTCGTCGAACGCAGATCCCTGAGAGATTGATACTTGGGCTTTCTTGAAGCCACTTTACTACTTGATAAGACTATGTACACTTGGGTGTGTGCTTGGACGCTGTCAAGTTTTTGACGTCATTGCCGGGGACTTGTAACTAGGCAACTATCTATTTTTTAGTTTTTTTATATTGAGTTGTAAATATTTTTTTTAAGTTTCTTTTTATTTTTCTTTATTCCTATTTTTCTCACACTCTTCTTAAGATGTCATCTTGGTATAGATGGTTTTCAAATGAAGACGATTCCTATTTTTTTTGTGAAGAACCACATCAAGCGGCTTATTGTCATGATGGAAGTGCGTGGATGAGACCTTCATAATATGATATAGATACTGTTCTATCTATTGAGTAGACTACAACTTGGTGTATGGTTTGTGGTCATACTGCAACTATATGTGCTGTCAATTCTGATTTAAAATTATTTATGGGCTATGCTGAAAGGCAAGATTATTTAAACTATTGCAATTGAACAGGTCAAAATCAGTCACAAATTCAATCATGGAACAACCAGCAGTAGTTTTAACATCAACAACTAAAAATGCAGGCCACAACTCAAACGAGCAATTTGGAAGAGATGATGAAATAAATTTTAACATCTCAGGTTGAGTTGTTGGCATACATGAAGAACTAGAGAGAGGCTACAGAGCAAGTGGATCTCCAATCGTTTGCAACAATAGTTATTGACAATTCAAGGAAGTCATAGTACTCGAAAACTAAAGTTGTTGGACAGGTCGAGGACATATCACTATCACCATGTCTACAGTGGCTAAGAAAAGAAAAATATGAGGAAGATATTAGCCAATTTTTTGAGAAAATACAAGAATCGCAGCCACTCGATTGTCATCTTTATCATGATATTAAAATTGAGAAGGTGAATAAAAGTGAGTGTGTAGTAGATTGTGTAGATTTTGAAGTAAGATTGGTTGGGCGGCCCCATTCAAAGCACTTTTCCATATTATATTTAAATGATGTCTTGCATGTAAAATCATTTAATATAGTAGAAGAGTGTGAAGATGAGGAACAAGAATCCTATATTCTTGATTTTACATCGGTTAAGCAACACAAAAACACACCTCACTTCAAGACTGAGTGGTTTACCATGTGCATTTTATTACTCGGTTCATTAATTTTTGTACCACCTCCTTATGATCGAGGTAAAAAAATGGATGCAATGTTGAGGGTGAAATTCATATCCTCAAGGTGGAAGAAAAAATTGATTGGGTCATGTCGCGACACTACATTAGGTGCTTCTTGGGAGGCAACCCAAGCTACAGTATTTTTTTTTTAGTTTTTAATTTTTATTTCACGCAGTTTTTATTTTTGATTGAGTCATAGGTTAATGGGAAATATGAGTACTATAAACTTGAGAGAAGAAGCATGGCAAAGACTAAGTATGGGGTCCCATGGATCTCCTTTATGTGAAGATGCTACTAGCTAGGCTTAGAGGCCTCATGGAGTATTTCCATATTTTACTTTTAAATTTACTTTGGGGACAAAGTAGATTTTTAAGTGTGGGTGGGGAAATTCCCAATTTTTAGCTCAATTTATAGTTTTTTAGGCTAGGAATAAGTGAGATATTCTTGTTGGTGCTATTTTTAATTATATGGTGTAAGTATTTTAATTGGTAAAAGCATGTTGAATGAGCGAATTACTATTTTTTAGACCCGTAGGCTCATTTTTATGACTCTCACACTTTGTGGCTTAATTTTGAATTCATGCTATTGTTTGGTTGGGAGTTTATGATGATCCTATTGAGTCAAGCATGTGCCTTGTGCATGTGCAAATTTTGTATATTTCTTGTTGCATATGATGTCTAGAACTTTTCTAGAGTGTGTGTGAAGCGAAATAAAGAGTGTGGGTTTAGGAGATAATTTAGGCATTTCTTTGATAGCCTTGTTTTATATCTTCTATTTTTCCTAACCTTGTGCATTGTCCTAGATAACCCCCATTGAGCCTTTAGCTTTTTCTTTGGTAACCTCATATGTAGCCTAATTCTCTGATTTGATAAACCTTAATTTGATCCAAAAAGCTCCTAAGTACTTTAATTGAAAAAAAATATTTTTGATTTAGTAAGGAGTTTAAGAAATTAAAGAAAAAGAAAAAGGTGAAATTGATGCCCCAAGGTAATAGTTATTGGTGTATAATTGATGTATGGTGGATGGTTGTGATATAATTTATGCTAAAAATATTTCCATGATTATGCAAAAAGAGAAAAATTGATTCTTGTAGTAGTAAACTATGTGTCCACCAAGTGTTTATCAAAATGCTTAAAAGAGATGGGGAAAAACAAAAGGTATGGGTGAATGAAAAAGTGTAATTTGGTTGTTGAAGATTGGTTTTAATTGTTTAATGTAGTGTATTAAAGTGCTTAGAGAGGTTAGTCACTATTCCCAAATAGTTCCTACCCATCCCTTGGCTTACATTACAATCCGAAAAAGACCTAATTGATCCTAAGCTTTACATTCGATTATTAGTGGAACATTACACTAAGGGCAAGCTTATGGTTCATTATGTGTAACTTGTGAATTTCTTGTAAGAGTGAACGTAATTTGATTCTTGTACCCATTGTGACAATTTGCATTATTATGAGTGATTAAGGGTAACTCTCTTGTTATGAGGGCACATGTTTAATAAATGTGGGTGAAGTGTAAGATGTCCTTAATTGAGCAAGATGCATGGGTTTTCTACTTGTGGAGTCCAATCTTTAGGCTAGGATAGTTTGAAGTAGAATTCTTCAGCTTTCAATTGTGTATATCATGCTTAGTGTTGTAAACTTGCATTCCATGGAGTCATTGTAGTACTAGCTTGAGTTTATTGCATGTAATAGAAGTGTGGAGTCTTTCCATCTCATGGTGTTTATAGTTAAGAGTTGTTCGAGGACGAAAAAGGCGTTAAGTGTGGGGTGGTGATGTTGGGTGTATTTATGTATTCTAGCGTTACTATTCTAATACTTTTAGCCTTGTTTTGAGGATGATTCCTATGCTATATGTGTTGATAATTATATAAATGAGAATTTATGTATCCAAGTATGTGTTCATAATGTTTAATGGTGGTTTCACATGAGTTTTGATTCAATTTGAGCATTTAGAGTTCAACCGAGAAAACTAGCATAACTAGCTCGAGATAGGTGTTTTTCTAGTCTATTGTGTTGGACTCTAATATGTTTTAATGAGTTACTAAGGTTTTTATTATGTATTTATATGTGAAACAACTTAGTTATAATGTTCAAGGGTCAATTGGATCAAGACAATGGTCAAAACAATAAGCTTAAGCTCAATATGAATTTAGCCTATGCTTAGCTCATGTTTCTAGTTTACCGTTGAGGATGTTGTGTTGTTTTGAGCTCTAATTTGTCTTATTTAATGCTTTAGGATGCTTGTTGAATTGATTATGATGATATATGAAGATATACAAGCTTCAAAGCATGTGGAAAGAACTCAAAAAAGCTCGTAATGGCTCAACGAAAGCACAATACAAAAATTAACATAGTTTGGACCCCTGAACTGTATAGGGCTCGTGTCGGATGTCAGAAGGTCCAATGGACACGTTCAAAACACCAATGGATTCAGATGATGACCAATTTTGTGAATCATAGGCTCTTGTAGTATTTGGTAGAGTTTGAAGAGGTGCCACAATGTGGTGAAATCGCGGTGAGATTCTGGAAATTGACAATTGTCGATTGGCTCGACACCACATCACGATGGCCATCAAAAGTGGAAATAAATGCTTGGCTTAACAAGTATTACGTGAAAATCCAATCCTAATGGGTTTATGACTCATTTACTATAAATCTAACATGTTAAATCACGTTTTAATCATCTTGGGACATCTTGGAACACCCTAGATCACTTGGGACATCATTGGAGGCTACCACAACTTATTTTTAGGTTTTATCGTTCTTTAATTTAGTTTTTTTCATGGTTTGTATCATCAATAGAAAGGATTGGATGACGAATATTTCCATTAAAATCTAAAACTCATTTTCTGGGGTTAAGGCCAAAATCATGAATACTTTCATTTTGAATTAATTTTTTTTCAATTTTTTATCATTATGGTTCTTTATACTTGTTTTAACTATTTTAAGGATTATATACCCTTAGAATATATTCATTGTCAATCTTGTTATCTCGAGAGGGGGAATAGAAAGATAGAATATAGGGATAAACAAGGTAAAGTTCGTAGTCTTTTATAAAATAAGGATTTCAAATTAGCAGCTAGGACAGGGATGTACTTAGGAGCCTTACTTGATTTAAATGCAGGATGATAGATTTAATACACTTAATTGGATTATTACATCCCCTCTCAATGATGTAGTTGTAATGTCCAAATTAAGTAAACAATTAGAGGTCGGGAGATCATTATCATGCAATTAATCCTACGAATCAACAACTAAGATAAGCATAGTATGATTGTTCTTAAGCCTTAACCCTGGGCTTCTATCCATTGATTGTCCTAAGTCATTACTTTTCCGCATTAGTTTAGTTTTTTTTAGTTTACAATCCAAAACTCTATTGTTTACTTTTTCTCAATTGTTGAACTAGAATTGGATAGTCGGCGAATGCAAGTCCTTGAGAGATCGATACTTGGGCTTTCTTGAAGCCACTTTACTACTTGATAAGACCACGTATATTTGCGTGTGCGCTGTCAAGTTTTTGGCGCCGTTGTCGGGGACTTGTAACTAGGCAACTATCTTATTTTTAGCCTTTCTATATTGAGTTGTAAATAGTTTTTTCTAGTTTTTTTTTATTTTTCTTTATTCCTATATTTATCACATTCTTCTTGAGATGGTAGCTTGGAATAGATGGTTTTTTAAGTGATAACATTCTTGTTGTTTTTGTGGGAAACCACATCAAGTGGCTTATTATCAAGATTATGATGAAAGTGCATGGATGGGACCTTCATAATGTGATGCAGATACTGTTCTATCTATTGAGCAGACTGCAACTTGGTGTTTGGTTTGTGGTCAAAGTGGTCATACTGCAGCTATGTGTGCTGTCAATCATGATTCAAAATTGTTTGTGGGCTATGTTGAAAGGAAAAATTATATAAACTACTGCAATTGAATAGGTCAAAATCAGTCACAAATTTAATCATGGAACAACCAGCAACAGTTTCATCATCAACGTTTAAACATGCAGGCCACAATTCAAATGAATAATTTGGAAAAGATAATGAAAAAAATTTTAGCATCTCAGGTTGGGTTGTTGGAATACATGAATAACTATAGGGAGTATGCAGAGCAAGTGGATCTCCAACTGTTTGCAGAAATAGTTGTTGACAATTTGAGGAAGTCTGAGTACTCAAAAATAAAAGTTTTTGAACAGGATTAGGACATACCATTGCCACCATGTCTACAGTGGCTAAGCAAAGAAAAATATGAGGAGGATATTAGCCAATTTGTTGAGCAAACACAAGAATCGTAGCCACTCGATTGTCATCTTAATCATGAGACTAAAATTGAGAAGGTGAATAAAAGTGAGTGTGTAGTAGATTGCGTATATTTTGAAGTAGGATTGGTTGGGCACCATTCAAAGAACATTTCCATATTATGTTTAAATGTTGTCTTGTCTGTGGAATCATTTAATATAGTAGAAGAATGTGAAGATGAGGAATGAGAATTCTATATTCTTGATTTTATACTGATTAAGAAAAACAAAAACACACCTCACTTTAAGGCCGAGTGGTTTACCATGTACTTTCTATTACTTGGTTCATTAATTTTTCTACCACCTCCTTATGATCGAGGCAAAAAAATAGATGTGATGTTGGGGGTGAAATTCATATCCTCAAGATGGAGGAAAAAGTTCATTGGGTCATGCCGCGACACTAAATTAGCTTCTTGGGAGGCAACCCAAGCTACGGTATGTTTTCTTTTTAGTTTTTAGCTTTTATTTCATGCAGTTTTTGTTTTTGGTTAAGTTAAAGGTTAATGAGAAGTTTGGGTACCATAAACTTGAGTGAAGGAGCATGGCAAAGACTAAGTGTGGGGTCCCATGGATCTTCTTTATGTGAAGATGCTACTATCTAGGCTTAGAGGCCTCTTTTACTTTTAAATTCACTTTGGGGAAAAAGTAGATTTTTAAGTGTGGGGTGGGGAAATTCTCAATTTTTATCTCAATTTAAAATTTTTTAGGCTAGGAATAAGTGAGATATTCTTGTTGGTGCTATTTTTAATTACATGGTGTAAGTATTTTATTTGGTAAAAGCATGTTGAATGAGTGAATTACTATTTTTTAGACTCGTAGGCTCATTTTTATGACTCTCGCACTTTGTGGCTTACTTTTGAATTCATGCTATTGTTTGATTGAGAGTCTATGATGATCCTATTGAGTCAAGCATGTGCGTTGTGCGTGTGAAAATTTTGTATATTTCTTGTTGCATATGATGTCTAGAACTTTTCTAGAGTGTGTGTGAAGTGAAATAAAGAATGTGGGTTTAGGAGATAATTTAGGCATTTCTTTGATAGCCTTATTTTATATCTTCTATTTGTCCTAACCTTGTGCATTGTCCTAGATAACCCCCATTGAGCCTTTAACTTTTTCTTTGGTAACCTCATATGTAGCCTAATTCTCTGCTTTGATAAACCTTAATTTGATCCAAAAAGCTCCTAAGCACTTTAATTGAAAAAAATATATTTTTGATTTAGTAAGGAGTTTGAGAAATTGAAGAAAAAGAAAAAGGTGAAATTGATGCCCCAAGGTAATAGTTATTGGTGTATAATTGATGTGTGGTAGATGGTTGTGATATAATTTATGCTAAAAATATTTTCATGATTATGCAAAAAGAGAAAAATTGATTCTTGTGGTAGTAAACTATGTGTCCACCAAGTTTTTGTGAAAATGCTTAAAAGAGATAGGGAAAAACAAAAGGTATGTAATACCCCGCATATTTCTAAGCTAGGAAGTGAATAAGTATACCTACGTATGAAATCTCCTATCCTGTGATTCATACTTGAGTACATGACTTACAATGAATATCCTACTGATAGGATAGCTTATGATGCATTAAGCATGTTCATATGAGTCACTTAAGGTAATACAAGCTAAGAATTTTTGAATCCATCAAGTTTTAGTGTTTGATTTTGCAAGGGTCATCTTTGAATGAGTATAAATCGATGTTAATGTGGTATTTTGGCTGATTTATTCCCACCAAATTGTAGAAATTCGAATTAGATTTCCAACGATACCAAGTTCGTCTTAATCCAATACCCAAGCAAAAAGTTATGCCCATTTTCGTAAGAGACAGTAAGCATAGGTGATTGGTTAGGCGCCGCCCAACCCAAGCATAGGCAATTGGTTAGGCGCCGCCCAACCCAAGCATAGGAGATCACTTGGGCGCCGCCTAAGTAAATTCCAGGTGTCAAAAACACTCTGTCTTGAGTTATTTTAAAGGTAATTAAGTCTTTAAATGCTCCTTACACGTCCCTAAACTTAACCCTATGAAATATATATCTCCTAAACATACTGAAACCCTATTTTCATCTCAAAGCTCATCATCCAAGAGCACTAAAGGATAAAAACAACTAGGGTTGCATAACTAAGCTTGAAGATCCGATTTTAAGGAAATTCCTCCGTCAATCATCAAGAATCTTCCTCCTAAGGTATGCGTAGTGTTCATCCATGGATTCCTTTCGTCCGTGGAATTCAAGAATTAATCTTTAAAATTCAAAAGCTTGGTTGATTTTGGTGATATGATCATAACCATATTGATGCTTGTTTGTTTTCCTCTTTCTCATTATAAAGTATGATTTCTATATTGTTGGGTGTTGATGATCATGTTATTGATATTGGGTGATTCCCAAGATGGAATCTTTATATGTTTTTGTGAATTCATGATATCATATGAGTTGGAAACATGTAAATTTGATTGTTCATGATGTATAATTTTATGAATTCACCTATGCTTAAGATGTGCATGTAAGGTGTTTGATAAAATGCCTAAGGAACTAGAAATTATGCAATATAGCTAAATTATGACTAAGTGAAGGATTCATGATATGCCTTTACGTTCCAATGATTTCTATGTTGTTAATGTGCCTTGTAAATGTTGTTGGAATACTCATGAACTATTTTTATGAGATTATGCCATGTTTACTTGCAAATCCTACTTATGCACAAGATGCATGATAACCATGCAATCCACATGAAGTTTCATGCTATTAGTATGTGTTGCCAATATGATTATACAATGAACATGATATTAAGATTGTGCAAGTACTTCTATGTGATATGAAATCCTTTCCATGGAATACATTGTTGATAACCATGCTTAGTATGAGATCCCTACTCTCTACTCTTATGATCAAGTCAGTATGTGTGTCAATTTCTTTCCATCGAGTCCTGGGGGTACTTATACCCGAAAACTATAGCTGTGTGCCTAGATCCATATCATGTTTCACGATATCCAAACTCAAGCTATGATTCCATAGACTTCAGTTAGTCATGTGACTCAGGAAAACCTCATGATCTTAGTCAGTTGTCAGATATCAGTAACATTCCGCCAGTCAACGAAATTCAGTAAGATTAAGCCATGTACAGTCAATTATTCAAGCCCAGTCCCTCCAGATGGGAGTAGAGGTTAGCACCGAGTGAACCCATGGATGGGAACTCACCCGCCAGTTCAGGGTGTGATTCTTAGTAGCAATCCTTGTGTTCTCAAACTACGTAGCCAGCGTAGGTTGAGACATCTTAACCGGTCATCTTAGGGTTGATGAGGTGGCTTAACCCATTAGTTTAGGTTTCCCACCATTCTTATTGAGTACCCGCCAGATAAGGGTCACTCACAAGCTGTACTTACCCGTGGCACAGTATTGACACCCCTCCAGTCGGGGCAGAGATTGGACCCCAGCTTAGCCATAATGGCATACATGGGGCATGTTGGTTAAACACTACTTCCCACAGTTTCAGTATCAGTCTCTGTAAAAGAACTCAGATAGTTCTTCAGATTTCAGTATATACAGGACTGTCAGATACAGTCGTCCATGTTATCAGTTTTAGTATCAGTCATGACAGTTATCAGTAAACCATGTATTAGCTTACAGGTCATGCTGTCATGTATTCATGGTCCCAGTTTCTATATATGTGTGTTTGCACTCCCACGTTCATATTAGTCAGTCAATGTTGTTCATGCATGAAACCCTTTATGTTCAGCCTACCTTCTTCGTATACTCTGTACTCCAGTTGTATTGATGCATTTATGCTATAGTGCTTTCTTTTCATGTTACACCATAGGTTCTGATACACGAGCTCCAGCCCAGCAGTAGCGGTAGCATTCCAGTTGCAGACACAGTGAGTCCTCATTGATTCGAGGATAATATGATTTAATTCATTTATTTATTTCTTCAGTTCAGTCTTACGAAATTAGTTGGAGACATGTTTCTTCAACTCCTTATTCAGACAGTTTAGAGGCTTTCAGATTTATGTTCAGATTTAGTTATTTTGGGTATTTTTGCCCACATGATTGTATTCAGTTGAACCTTATGGCCTTATAGTTCTATGTATTCCACATTATTATATTATGATTTGCAGTATACAGGTACAGATATCAGTCATGGGTTAGCTTATGGTCCCTCGGGGTCATGAGCACCGTGTAGCATTCCGGTTCAGCAAATCGGGGTGTTACAAACTTGGTATCAGATCCTAATGTTCAATAGAGTCCTAGGAAGTCTGAAAGTCATATCTAGTAGAGTCTTGTACATAGGTGTGTTGCGCGCCACATTTATGTGCGGGAGGCTATAAGATGTTTTAAGAACAGTCAACTTTTTTCATTATTCATGTCAAGCTAGTGAGCTTAATCACAAGTTAAACTCTCAGTCTAATCCATTCTTCTCTTATTCCAGACCATGGCCCCAAAGAGAAGAAACCAATCAGCTCCTCAGCCCGAAGATCCTTTGGTCGAACATGTTTCCCATGCGAAGTTTAGAGCCGCATTTACCACACTTGCTCAGTCCATGGCTACACAGAATGAACAGCCACCAGTTATTTTGGCCAATCCAGTGGCCACTCCCAAAGCAGTTAGGGTTCGAGACTTCATCCGGATGAACCCTCCATCTTTCTATGGGTCTAAGTCTGATGAGGACCCTCAGGAGTTCATTGACCAAGTCCATAAGGTCATTGACATCATGGGTGTTACTTCTATTGAAAGTGCTGATTTAGCCGCCTACTAGTTACAGGATATTGCTCATGATTGGTACAAACAGTGGAAGTCTGAGAGGTTAAATGATAGAGGCCCTATCGAGTGGGAGGAATTTGTCACAGACTTCTTAAATAGATTCTTTCCCCAAGAGCTGAGGGAAGCCAAAGTTCTTGAGTTCATCAACCTCAGGCAGGGGAATATGATGGTTAGGAAGTATTCTCTCATATTTACTCAGCTAGCAAGGTATGCTCCTCATGTGGTTGCAGACAATAGAGATAAGATGAGCAAGTACGTGTTAGGGATCAATGATAATATGGTAAATGAGTATAGGTCTGCGATGCTGATCGATGATATGACCTTAGAAAGACTCATGACACATGCTCAGCAAGTAGAAAAGCAGAAGTTTAAGACTAGGAAGAGGCAGAACAAGAGAGCAAGTTCAGGTAATTTAAACTTTGCTCACCCCAAGTCAGATGGAGGAAACCGTTCACATTTTCTCTTCAAGTCATCCATTTCAGCGCCTTTCTCTGCCAGTGCTCCAGTCCCGAAGTTCAAAGACGGTAATAGAAACAAAGCACTAGGCTCTAAATCTCAGGGTAGTGTTAGCAGTGCCCGAATGAATCCCCTTTGTTAGACTTATGGTAAGAACCACAAGGGCATTTGCAGAGCCGGTAGTGATGTCTGTTTTGGTTGTGGCAAGCTAGGCCACAGGATTAGGGAGTTTCTGCAGTCAAGTCTTCAGGGTTAGCAAAATTATTCTACAGCTCAGTCCATTTTCTTGAATCAGCAGAGTGCCATTTCCGGTGCTACCAGTGGGCAACACCCAAATAGACTCTTTACTCTTTAGTCCCGGAAGGATCAGGAAAATTCTCCTGATGTCGTTACTAGTACGTTACAAATTTTCCATGTTCATATTTATACTTTGGTAGACCCAGGTGTATCTTTGTCTTTTGTTACTCCATACACAGAAAGCAATTTCAGAATCATTCTTGAAGTCCTAGCAGAGCCCTTCTCAGTCTCTACCCCAGTAGGTAAAACCATCATAGCCCGGCGGGTATACAGGAACTGCCCAATTATGATATCTCAGAAATCCACATCAGCAGATTTAGTGGAGTTAGAGATGATTAATTTGGATGTCATTCTCGGCATGGATTGTCTTCATTCCTGCTATGCCATAGTCAACTGCAGAAATAGGATAGTTCAGTTTTAGTTCCCGAATGAGCCCGTCCTAGAGTGGAAGGGTAGCATTTCAGCGTTCAGGGGTCAACTTGTTTCCTACCTTCAAGCAAGAAAAATGATTTCAAGGGGTGTGTGTATCATCTCGTGCGTGTTAAAGATTCTAGTTCTGAATATCCCAGCCTTAAAATAGTCCCTGTTATTAATGAATACTCACATGTCTTTCTCGCATTCCTCCCGAAAGGGAAATAGACTTCAGCATTGACCTTCTTCTAGCTACTCAACCTATTTCTATTCTGCCATACAGAATGGCACCAGCAAAACTCAAAGAACTGAAAGATCAGTTGAAGGATCTCTTAGATAAGGGATTCATCAGACCCAACGTTTCCCCATGGGGTGTGCTAGTATTATTCGCGCGCAAGAAAGATGGTTCTCTCAGGATGTGTATTGATTATTGTCAACTCAATAAGGTCACAGTCAAGAGTAGATATCCTCTTCCTAGGATTGATCATCTATTCAACCAACTTCAGGGTGCCAGTTACTTCTCTAAGATAGACCTCAGATCAGGCTATTATCAGCTCAGAGTTAGAGAATGTAACATTCCTAAGATAGCTTTCCATACTCAGTATGGTCACTTCAAATTTTTAGTCATGTCATTTGGTCTTACTAATGCCCCTGTAGCTTTTATGGATTTGATGAACCGTGTGTTCAAGCAGTACTTGGACATGTTTGTCGTAGTCCTTACAGATGATATTCTGGTCTATTCTCGCACAGAGCGTGATCATGCAGATTATCTCAGGATTGTTCTTCAGACTCTCAGGGATCACCAGTTATTCGCTAAGTTCAGCATGTGCAAATTTTGGCTAATATCAGTAGCGTTCCTTGGCCATATTGTTTTCGGTGATGGTATTAGAGTAGATCCTCAGTAAACCGAGATAGTAAGAAACTGGCCCAGACCCGTATCTCCATCAGATACTAGGAGTTTCTTGGGTTTGGCTGGCTATTACAGATGGTTTGTTGAGGGATTTTCTACTATTGCATCTCCCATGTACAGATTGACTTAGAAGAAGATTAAGTTTTAATGGTCAGATTCATGCGAGAAAAGCTTTCAAGAGTTAAAGACTCGACTCACCTCCGCTCCAGTTCTAGCTATTCCAGATGGTTCAGATGGTTTGGTAGTCTATTGTAATGCACCCATAGTGGGTTTAGGTGGTGTCCTCATGCAGCATGGTAAGGTCATAGCCTAAGCCTCCAGACAGTTAAAGCTACATGAGAAGAATTATCCTACTCATGATCTTGAGTTAGCAGCGGTAGTTTTTGCCTTGAAGATTTGGAGGCATTATCCCTATGGAGTTCATATAGATGTCTTCACAGACCATAAAAGCCTCCAGTATGTCTTTTCCTAGAAAGATCTCAATCTTCGCCAGAGAAGGTGGCTAGAGCTTTTGAAGGATTATGACATAAGTGTTCTTTATCATCCGGCAAAGGCTAATGTTATGGACGACGCTCTCAGTCGACTCTCCATGGGTAGTATTTCTCACGTTAAGGATAGTAAGAAAAAGATGGCTTAGGAGATCCATCAGCTTGCTAGACTAAGCGTTCGCTTAGTCGATTCTTCAGAGGGTGGTGTATGTGTTCATAGTAGTTCAGAGTTATCTTTAGTTTCCGAGGTGAAAGAGAAATAAGACAGAGATACCCAGTTCACTTCTCACTTTTGGAAAGCACTCCAAAAGGGTCTCGGTACCCAAGTCCATCTCAGCATAACGTTTCATCCTCAGACAGATGGTCAAGCAAAGAGGACCATTCAGACTCTTGAAGATATGCTACGGGCGTGTGCAATTGACTTTAAGGGAAGTTGGGACGACCACTTGCCTTTGATTGAGTTTGCATACAACAATAGCTATCATTCTAGTATTCAGATGACTTTATTTGAAGCTCTCTATGGTAGGAGATATAGATCTCCGATTGGTTGGTTCAAAGTTAGTGAGGCCTCAATCATAGGTCCTAACTTAGTATTTGATGCCTTAAATAAAGTCCAGTTTATCAGAGAGAGACTTCGGGCTGCTTAGAGCCAACAAAAGTCCTATGCAGATGTTTGTAGAAAGGATCTTGAGTTCGAGGTCAATGACTATGTCTATCTTAAGATCTCTCCCATGAAGGGAGTGAAGAGGTTCGACAAGAAAGGGAAACTCAGTCCCCGATATGTCGGTCCCTTCAGAATTCTTTGTCGCTTTAACAAGTAGCTTATGAGCTTGAGTTGACTTCAGATCTAGCCTCAATCCATCCATTTTTCCATGTCTCTTTGCTAAAGAAGTGCATAGGTGACCCAACAGTTGTTGTCCCTATTCAGAGCATCGATATTCAGAACAACCTCTCTTATGAAGACATTCCAGTCAAAATCTTAAATTATCAGACTCGTAGATTGAGGAACAAAGAAGTCCCTCTAGTCAAGGTTCTTTGGCAAAATCAGTCTCATGAGGGAGCTACTTGGGAAGAAGAAGCAGATATACGTACCAAGTATCCTCACCTCTTCCCCACTAATTCAGATCAAGCTCAAGGTAACAATTTTCCTTAATCTTATTTAGTTCATGTTCATCTTTCAAGTATAAACTTGGTACCTATTAACCGTTTCATACTCAGTCATGCATTCATGGATCAGTTATCCGTGCATCAGATATGCACGAGTTCAGTATATTTAGCATGTCAGTCATGAGATCAATTTTTAGTTCTTCATGTTCAGTTCAGGTTCCATCGTGTTGTATCCCTTCTCAGTAAATTCTCATTCAAGTACGAATGTTCCCAAGGGAGAGAAATTGTAATACCCCGCATGTTTCTAAGCAAGGAAGTGAATAAGTATTCCTACGTATGAAATATCCTACCCTGTGATTCATACTTGAGTACCTGACTTACAATGAATATCCTAGTGATAGGATAGCTTATGATGCATTAAGCATATTCATATGAGTCACTTAAGGTAATACAAGCTCAGAGTTTTTGAATCCATCAAGTTTTAGTGTTTGATTTTGCAAGGGTCATCTTTGAACGAGTATAACTTGATGTTAATGTGGTATTTTGTCTAATTTAGACCCATCAAATTGTAGAAACTTAAATTAGCTTTCCAACGATACCAATTTCTCCTTAATCCAATACTCCAGCGAAAAGTTATGCCCATTTTTGTGAGAGACAGTAAGCATAGGCGATTGGTTAGGCGCCGCCCAACCAAAGCATAGGCGATTGGTTAGGCGCCACCCAACCCAAGCATAGGCGATCAATTGGGCGCCGCCTAATTAAATTCCAGGTGTCAAAAACACTCCGTCTTGAGTTATTTTAAAGGTAATTAAGTCTTTAAATACTCCTTATACATCCCTAAACTTAACCCTATGAAATATATATCTTCTAAACATACTGCAACCCTATTTTCATCTCAAAGCTCATCATCCAAGATCACTAAAGGATAAAAACAACTAGGGTTGCATAACTAAGCTTGAAGATCCGATTTCAAAGAAATTCCTCCATCAATCATCAAGAATCTTCCTCCTAAGATATGCGTAGTGTTCATCCACGGATTCCTTTCGTCCGTGGAGTTCAAGAATCAATATTTAAAATACAAAAGCTTGGTTGATTTTGGTGATATGATCATACCCATGTTGATGCTTGTTTATTTTCCTCTTTCTCATTATAAAGTATGATTTCTATATTGTTGGGTGTTGATAATCATGTTGTTGATATTGGGTGATTCCCAAGATGGAATCTTTATATGTTTTTGTGAATTCATGATATCATATGAGTTGGAAACATGTAAATTTAGTTGTTCATGACGTATAATTTGATGAATTTACCTATGCTTAAGATGTGCATGTAAGGTGTTTGATAAAATGCCTAAGGAACTAGAAATTATGCAATATAGCTAAATTATGACTAAGTGAAGGATTCATGATATGCCCTTACATTCCAATGACTTCTATCTTGTTAATGTGCCTTGTAAATGTTGTTGGAAATCCTACTCATGCACAAGATGCATGATAACCATGCAATCCACATGAACTTCCATGCTATTAGTATGTGTTGCCAATATGATTATGCAATGAACATGATATTAAGATTGTGCAAGTACTTCCATGTGATATTAAATCCTTTCCATGCAATACATTGTTGATAACTATGCTTAGTATGTGATCCTTACTTATGATATTATAAATTATGGACTCTACTCTTATGATCAAGTTAGTCATGTGTGTCAGTTTCCTTCCATCGACTCCTGGGGGTACTTGTACCCAAAAACTATAGCCGTGTGCCTATATCCATGCCATGTTTCATGATATCCGAATTCAAGCTATGATTCCATAGACTTCAGTCAGTCTTGTGACTCAGGAAAACCTAACGATCTTAGTCAGTTGTCAGATATTAGTAATATTCTGCCAGTCAACAGAATTCAATAAGATTAAGCCATGCACAGTCAGTTATTCATGTCCAGTCCCTCCAGATAGGAGTAGAGGTTAGCACCGAGTGAACCCAAAGATGGGAACTCACCTACCAGTTTAGGGTGTTATTCTTAGTAACAATCCTTGTGTTCTGGAACTATGTAGCCAGTGTAGGTTGAGACATCTTAACCCATCAGCTTAGGGTTGATGAGGTTTAACCTATCAGTTTAGGGTTCCCACCGTTCTCATTGAGTACCCGCCAGATAAGGGTTACTTACAGGCTGTCCTTACCCATGGCACGGTACTGACACCCTCTAGTCGGGGTAGAGATTGGACCCCAGCTTAGCCATAACGGCATACATGGGGCATGTCAGTTAAACACTACTTCCCACAGTTTCAGTATCAGTCTTAGTAGAAGAACTCAGATAGTTCTTCAGATTTTAGTATATACAGGACTGTCAGATATAGTCATCCATTTTATCAATTTTAGTATTAGTCATGACAGTTATCAATAAACCATGTATTATCTTATAAGTCATGCTATCACGTATTCATGGTCCCAGTTTCTCTATATGTGTGTTTGCACTCCCACATTCATATTAGTCAGTCCGTGTTGTCATGCGTGAAACTCTTTATGTTTAGCCTACATTCCTTGTATACTCAGTACTCTAATTGTACTGATGCATTTGTGCTATGGTACTTTCTTTTCATATTACACCATAGGTGATGAGACACGAGCTCCAGCCTAGCAGTAGTGGTAGCATTCCAGTCGCAGAGATACAGTGAGTCCTCACTGATTCAAGGATAATATGATTTAATTCATTTATTTATTTCTTCAGTTCAGTCTTACGAAATTAGTTGGAGACATGTTTCTTCAACTCCTTATTCAGACAGTTTAGAGGCTTTCAGATTTATGTTCAGATTTAGTTATTTTGGGTATTTTTGCCCACATGATTGTATTCAGTTGAACCTTATGGCCTTATAGTTCTATGTATTCCACATTATTATATTATGATTTGCAGTATACAGGTACAGATATCAGTCATGGGTTAGCTTATGGTCCCTCGGGGTCATGAGCACCGTGTAGCATTCCGGTTCAGCAAATCGGGGTTTTATAGTATGGATGAATGAAAAAGTGTAATTTGGTTGTTGAAAATTGGTTTTAATTGTTTATTGTAGTGTATTAAAGTGCTTAGAAAGGTTAGTCACTATTCCCAAATAGTTCCTACCCGTCCCTTATCCTAAATTACAACTCAGAAAAGAACTAATTGATCCTAATCTTTACACTTGACTATTAGTGGAACATTACACTAAGGGAAAGCTTATGGTTCATTATGTGTAACTTGTGAATTTCTTGTGAGAGTGAGCGTAATTTGTTTCTTGTACCCATTGTGATAATTTGCATTATTTTGAGTAATCAAGGGTAACTCTCTTATTGTGAGGGCACATGTTTAATGAATGTGGGTGACGTGTATGATGTCCTTAATTGAGCAAGATGCATGAAGTTTCCACTTGTGGAGTCCAATCTTAAGGCAAGGATGTTTTGAAGTAGGATTCTTGAGCTTTCAATTGTGTATAACATGCTTAGTGTTGTAAACTTTCATTCCATTGAGTCATTGTAGTGCTAGCTTGAGTTTCTTGAATGTAGTAGAAGTGTGGAGTCTTTCCATCTCATGGTGTTTATAGTTAAGCGTTGTTCGAGGATGAACAAGGCTTTAAGTGTGGGTTGGTGATGTTGGGTGTATTTATGCATTCTAGTGTTACTATTCTAGCCTTTTTAGCCTTGTTTTGAGGATGATTCTTATTCTATATATGTTGATAATGATAAAAATGAGCATTTATGTGTCCAATTATGTTTTCACAGAGTTTAATGGTGGTTTCACATGAGTTTTGATTCAATTTAAGCATTTAGAGTTCAACCGAGAAAACTAGGATAACTTGCTTGAGCTAGGTGTTTTTATAGTCTATTGTGTTGGATTCTAATGTGTTTTAATGAGTTAATAAGGTTTTTATTATGTATTTATATGTGAAAAAACTTATTTATAATGTTCAAGGGTCAATTGGATTAAGACAAGGGTCAACACAATAAGCTTAAGCTTAATATGAATTTAGCCTATGCTTAGCTCGTGTTTCTAGTTGACCGTTGAGGATGTTATGTTGTTTTGAGCTCTAATTTATTGTGTTTAATAATTTAATATTCTTGGTAAATTGACAATGATTATAGATAAAGGATATAAAAGTTTCAAATCAAGTGGAAACAACTCAAAAAGGCTCATAATGACTCAACGAAAGCACAATACAAAAATTAACATAGTTTGGACCCTTGAAATGTATGGGGCGTGTGTAGGCTGTAGGAACGTCCAATGTATGCATTCAAAACATCATTGGATCCGTAAGAGGCCCAATTTTGTGACTCATAGAAGCGTGTATTATTTGGTGGAGTTTGAGGAGGCACCGAGATGCGGTGAAATCGCAGTAAGATTCTAGAAATTGACAATTGTTGATTGGCTAGACACCGCATCGCGATGGCCATCAAAAGAGGGAAAAAATTCCTTGATGAACAAATATTACGTATAAATCCAATCCCAATGGGTTTACGACTCATCTACTATAAATGTAATATGTTAAATCACATTTTAATCATCTTGGGATATCTTAGAATACCCTAGATCACTTGGGACATCATTGGAGGCTACCACAACTTCTTTTTAGGTTTTATAATTCTTTAATTTAGTTTCTTTCATGGTTTCTATCATCAATTCAAGGGATTGGATGATGAATATTTTCATTAAAGGCTAAAACTCCTTCTCCGGGGTTAAGGCCAAGCAAGATCATGAATACTTTCATTTTTAATTAAGTTTGTTTTAATTGCTTATCATTATGGTTGTTTGTTTATCCTTGTTTTAACTATTTTAAGGATTATCTACCCTTAAAATATATTTATTGTCGACCTTGTGATCTCGAGAGGGGCAATAGAAAGATAGAACATGGGGATAAGCAAGGTAAGGTTCGTAGTCTTTTATAAAATAAGGATTTTGAATTAGCACCTAGGATAGAGATGTACTTAGGAGCCTTACTTGATTCAAATGTAGGATGATAGCTTTAATACACTTAATTGGATTATTATATCCCCACGCAACGATGTAGTTGTAATGTCCAAATTAGGTAAATAATTAGATGTCGGGAGACCATTATCATGCAAATAACCCTACGAATCAACAACCTAGATAAGCAATCTAATGAATGAAATTCAATAGCATAGTATGATTGTTCTTAAGCCTTAACCCTGGGCTTCTATCCATTGATTGTCCTAAGTTATTAATTTTCTGCATTAGTTTAGTTTCTTTTTGTTTACAATTCCAAAACTCTATTGTTTACTTTTTCTTAATTGTTGAACTAGAATTAGATAGTCGGCAAACACAAGTCCCTGAGAGATCGATACTTGATATTTTTTAAAGCCACTTTACTACTTGATAAAACCATGTACACTTGCATGTGTGCTTAGGCGCTGTCACTTTACTCTTTTCTGTAGGTTGTAGTGAGGTTCTTCTCACCGACATAAGCCATGTGAGCTAACATAGAGTCCAATATCTAGTTCTCTTATGGGAAAACCTCATGTTGGGAGAGGTGTCATAATCTTGCAACGAAGTATAACCTAATATAAGTGATCACATCTGTAGATGTCATCCATATAGAAATGGGAATAATCTGATAATCTGTACCTACATTAGCTCGTAGTTCTGGGGCATGTAAACATACCCAACTCGGTGCTAAATACTACTACCTTTAATCTGTATGTTCATTCTGTAGGAAATCCACTTTTAAAACTAGTATAAAGGTTTACACTAAAAACCTCTTGTGAATCTGTTTACTGTAAACTGTAGTTAAATTTGTAAAGTGGTTTCCATGTCTAATCTGAGATCAAAAGATCAAATCTTCGTTCAAAATCTAAATATAACAAATCATGGGATGCTTAAAAGCATAATCTTCTTGAAATAACAACTTTCAAACTACGACTAATAACCCATGCATCTATTTCATGTCAAATTATCATAAAGTTCATGCTAAATAATGAAAATCTTGATAATTCAATTCTAAATCTGGAAATTAATGTCATACACATAAAAATACGAAAGTAGACATGCAATTCAACATCTAAATCAATTGTAATCTCATAATCTTCAAATAGTAAATAGTGGGTATAAACCCTAGATTGGAATTTATATAATTTCATATAAAATTCAACTTTAAAAATAATTTTGGGCACAAGAATGAAAGAATTATCCTTGTTGATAACCCCACATACCTTAATTGATGAAATTGATAAAGAAGCTTGAACTTGAATTCCTATTTGTGCTTTTGAAGATGATTTCTTGAATATCTTAAATTGGGAATCTTGAGTTTTGGGTTATCCTGGAAGAAGAATGGCGGAATTTGGAGTTTTTGAGGACTGAAATTTGAAACTCTAGGGTTTCTTGGAGAGAAATTTTGTGAAAAGTGAGCGTATAGTACTTAGAATAGGCTTAGTTCCTTGTTTATCAAGATTTGGGGGCTTGGGAAATGTCTAGGTTGTCCTTTGGAAAAATTAACTCAGAACTAGAATCCTGATTTTGGGCCCCACCGCAATACGGTGCTTATCATGGTGGATTACTAAAAAAGGACGATTGCCATTTTGGCCTCTGGCGTGATGCGGCATAATCGCATTGCGTCACTGGAAAAGGATGAGTGCTATTTTGCACTCCACCACGACGTGGAGTCTGTCCCATTGAGATTTCTGGCGCGATACCGATAAATTGCGGTGAGCTACTAGAAAGGTACGAATGAGAATTTGGGCTTCACCGTGATGCAGGATAATCATGGTGCCTTACTAAAAATTGGACAATTGCAATTATGTACCTCACCATTACACGGTGCTATCACGGTGCTCGAATATTTTTCACTAAAAATTCCTTAACTTCTCAACCAAGTATCGGATTAAGGAAAAATTAGTATCGTTGGAAAGCTGATTGAATTATCTATACTTTAGTGGGTCTAGATCTGGAAAATTGCACATGTATCAAGAGTTACTCATTTTTAAAGTTAACCCTTGACACACTAGGAGCTAAACTGAGCTAGTAAAAGTATGGGGTATCACACTTCACTTTTGCTGGGTCCTTTTTATTGGCTATTGTACATAGGCTAAATTGCATTTCACTATTTTATAGCCTTTGAGGCATTTTGTAAATATGCTTGTGAAATACTTCATGCTTAGCCTTACTAACCCCTTATCCCTTTGATGGTGATACTCTTAAGTATGGACTTTGTAGTTTATCACTGTTTATCATCTTTCTTCCAATGGATTCCAGACTGTTAAAACTTGTGAAATTTCCTCCTCATTTGTTTATGGTTGTGTTCTCTAGATAATATTCTAGAGCATTACCTTCTTGTAGAATGTGTTGAAAAATACGTACCTTATTTGCAAGTAGTAACTATATTTCCTCCACTTTATATGCAATGCTCTATGGACATTCCCATTCTTTCTGCATAACTTTGAATAAAATTAAAGAATCTATTTGGAAAATAGATTACTGATGACCTGCAATATTGTAATGTTTGCTAGCTTTAATAAAGCTACTACCTCTGTTTGTGTGTTTGTTGTATATTCAATTATTTGATATTCTGTAGATAGTAAATCCCGTTTTTCATCTCTTACATAAAAACGATAGGAACTAGGTATAGAATTGCCTCTTGATGCTCCATATGTGTTATATTTGACCCATCCAGCTGGTGCTGGGAATTTTCACATCACTTGCACTCTCCTCAATGTAGGTATGAAATTCTCCATCACCTTCAATATTTCCTTCCAGTTAGTAGGATATGTCCTTCTTGATTTCCTCACCTTAAGTAGCATCCACATGTTTCTGGTGATATTGTGTATCACTTTTAACTGTGAGATGCTCTTTCCTTCATGCTTACTGAGATTTCTTTTTTTTTTCATAATTCCCATATGATGATACTTGGTAAATCATTATATTATGATCCCATCTCCTTCTTGAATTTTGCATTCCACCACTGTACTATGACCTCCCTTAAAGGTTGATCAACAATATTTATACCTGCACAAGAAGCAAAGTAGGACCAAGTCTTGTTAGCTGTATAGGATCTCAAGAACACATAAGACAGAGTCTCATTATTAGGATTGTCAAAACATCAACATTTGTAAGGTCCATACATTTCCAGTCTTCTTATTCTATCATCTATTGGTATCATGAATTTCCATGTTCACCACATAAGAAAAAACACCTTAAAAAGTAATCCTTTTGTAATACCTCGAGAATCCCTACCGATGGAAGAACCATACTTCAAGGTCATGAGAAATAAATTATAGTTATTTAGTATTTTTATGATCAAGTTTGATGTATATTAATACCTTAAATATGTCCTAGCTATTGGAAAAATCAAAACATTCCTTACCAATTGAATTCTTGAGAAGGGCATTGCTATAGTCAACTTCAAATGGTCATATATCCCATTTTATATGGAATTTTTGAACTCATGAACCATAAACAAATAGATAGATAACTGAATCAGCTTTCCAACAATACCAATTTTGTCAAAATCCGGTATCGAAGTAAAAAGTTATGACCGTTTTACTGAGAGCTGCTCGAGCTGTCCAGGAGCGACGGGAAAAATGACGGACCGTCAAGTCAGCGATGGACCGTTACTTTGGCCATCGCAACTGAACCAGCGAGGACATTTTATGGCCCAAAAATGATGGTTGGAGTGATGTTTTCTCACCATATTGACGATACGCCACTCAGACCGTCAGCTTTGCCCGAAACAGCCATGAAACGTCGTTTTAAAGAGATTTTTGGGTCTTTTTCCACCCTATTTAACACACAATCAAATCAAATCAAAGCACATAACTCCTTATTCATCCATAACATCAAAATTGAGGTTTCTTTCAAGATCAAAATCCAAGAATAAGATTCAAACCCTTCTTCAAGAATCTAAGATATTCAAGTTCTTCAAACTCAATAACAACTTATTTTCTTTCATAGGGACAAGAACCCTAGTAAAGAAATCAACAAAAAACGTTATATCTCTTTCTAGATCAAGATTCAAGATTTGAGTTTTATCACTCTATGATTTATCAGAAGCTCCAAGAAAACTACTTGATTGGGGATTCAATTTCAAGAAAGTTCCACCATTAATCTTCAAGAATATTCCATCTAAGGTATGAATAGTGTTCATCCATGGATTTCTTTCATCTATGGAGCTCAATAATCAAGTTTAAAATCATGTATTGTGAATATTTTGTTCTGGGTTAATTGTAACCATGTGGTTGTTGTTATATGATTCCCAATTTGGAATCTTTATCTGATTTTATGAGGACATTTTGCATATAAGTTGAAATCCATAAATTTGGTGGTTTAAGAGTGTTGAATTGATGATTATACCTATTCCCAAAATGGTGCATGTAAGGTATTTGATAAAATGCCTAAGAAACTAGAAATTATGCAATATACATAAATTGTGACTAAGTTAAGGATTCATGATATGCCCCTATGTTCAAAAGACTTCCATGTTGGTAATGTGTCTTGTAAATATTGTTGGATTGCACATGAACTAGTCTTATGAGATTATGCTATGCTTACTTACAAATCCTACTTATGTACAAGATGTATGATAACCATGTACTCCATTAAATACACCAAGTTATGATATTATGGATTGTTGATGTTGATCATGTATTCAAGATAGTCATGTTTGTCAGTTTCCTTCCATCGAGTCCTGGGGGTACGTGTACCCAAAAAATATAGTTGTGTACCTAGAGCCATGTCATGTTTTCACAATACTCTCAATCAAGCCATGTTCAGATGACTTCAGTCAATCTCATAACTCAGGAAAACTTATGTAAATTCAGTGTCAGGTCAGTCCTACTTAGTACTCAATAACTTCAGTAATCTCAGTAATTCAGTACTTCTAGAAATCTCATGAACTCAGTCCGTTAACAAATTTAGTAGTATTCTTTCAGTCAAAAAAATTCAATAAACTCAGTCCATGTTTAGCTCAATTAATTCATGTTCAATGTCTATTCAGATGGTAGTAGGATTCAGTACTGAGTGAACCCAAGGATGGGAACTCACCTGTCAGATTAGGGTATGATTCTTAGGAGCAATCCTTCCATTCCAGAACTACGTAGCCAGCGGAGGTTGAGACATCAATACCTGTTAGTTAAGGGTAGATGAGGTGGCTTAACCGGTCAGATTAGGGTCCTACCATTCACATTAGAGTATCTGCCAGATTAGGGTACTTACAACTTGTCTTTACTAGTGGCACGGTATTGTCACCCTTTTAGTCAGGACAAAGATTGGACCCCATCTCAGCTTTAAAAACATATATGGGGCATTTTGATTAGATAACTACTTCCCACAGTCTTAGTTTCAGTCTTAGTCTCAGTAAAAGAACTTAGATAGTTCTTCAGATTTCAGGACTGTCAGATATAGTCAACTCAGATATAGTATGGAACTCAGCTAGTTTCATCAGATCCAGGACTGTCAGATACAGTCTCTCATATTATCAGTTATATTAGTTCTCAGAACTCATATTATTAGATATATCAGTTATCAGAACTCATGTAATCAGTCTTTAGCTTTAGGACTATCAGATACAGTCAACCAGACCAGTTCTTCATAATCAGAACTATCAGACATAGTTATTCATGTATTAATAATATAGCATTAGTCCCTCAATATTCAGTAATACAGTATCAGTTCCTCACCTATTAGTGACCTAGATATAAATATCGTCAGTCTTAGTTATTTAGTATCCCAGTATTAGTTTCTCACTTATCAGTGACTTAGATATTAGTAAATCTATATTTTCAATATACTCAGTAGTTAGAACTCAGTATTCAGTCCTATCATGATCTCAGTTATAGTTATGTAGCCATGTATGTATTCTCACATTCATGTTAGTCAGACAGTTATTATTGTTCATACATATAAACTTCATGTATTTAGCCTACCTCACTTGCATAACAGTACACTCAAAGTACTGACGCATTCGCGCTATGATGTCTTATACCATAGGTTTAGAAGCACGAGCTCCAAAGCATCAGTAGTAGATTCCAGTCTCAGCATCCAGAGTTAGAAGTGATTACTCATATTTCAAGGACATGATAACTTTATTACTATTTTAGTTTTCAGTTTATTTCAATAGATGGAGTTAGTTGGGAACGTGTCCCATCAACTCCTTATTCAGACAGTTTAGAGGCTTTAAGACTATAGTATGCTCAGACAGTTATTTTAGATTTGTTTTGGTATTGCTATACCATATTTTTAGTTATGATTTAGTATTGAACCTTATGGCCTTTCAGTTAATATTTCTGCATTTTTTTGTCTCTTATGTAGTATACATGTACAAATATCAGTCATAGGTTAGCTTATGGTCCTTTGGGGTCATGAGCACCGTGTAGTGTTTCATTTCAAAAAAATCAGGGCGTTACAAACTTGGTATCAAAGCCTAAGGTTCAACAGTGTCCTAGGAAGTCTGAAAAGAAGCATCTAGTAGAGTCTTGTACATGCATGTGTTATGCACCACACTTATGTGCAGGAGGCTATGAGATGTTTTAGAAATAGTTTCCCTTCTTTCATATCTCAGATCGTGCTATAGAAAAGTTTTCTAAGAAAACTCATATAGATTCTCATCATGCTCCACGCATGTTAACTCCACCTTACTTTTAAGGTAACAGAAATAGTGAAGCTCAAATCTTAGAGATAGGCTTTTCTCAGATAGTCTCTGCAGTCAGTTATGGGATTTGTCTCAAACTTAAAATATGCCCTCAGATCCCTTCTCGGAATCCTATGACAGTATAGACCTAGAATTTTTTTTAAGCATTAACTCAAGAGTTAATAGTGGTAGAGTTGGGATAATATTATCTAGTTTGATCAGATTATGTATTCATAGGGATAGTTGTACCAGAGTAAATCAGTAGGCTTAACAGTGTAAGCTAGAATTTAAGTTTATTGATTTGAATTAAGTATGAAGGTGTGGATGTAATATTAGTAGTATATGAAGCAACAGAAGCAGCTAACGAGCTTAGTAAGTAAAGCATGCGTTTGATAGAGTGTAAGTATGTGATTAAGATTGTAGTTCAGTTCAGAGTTTAGTAAGTGCTCACATATTTAAGATGATGGCTTAAAGCTAAGGGGGATATTATAGATCAAGCAACCAAGTCAGGCTCTCAGATTCCTGTAGTAGTGCCAGTATGTATAGAAAATGTAAAGAAAGACAATTCATGACTCATTCTTATCTCAGTGCAAGGTTTTGTACTTCAGTCAGCCTGATACCTAGGCATGCTTCACATCTCAGTTCCATGAACACAGCTTATATTCGCATGCTTTCCCTAGAATCATGTGCGATTCCAATTTCTATTATAAGGAGTATTAGCTCCCTCAGTGTTATGAATCATGTCCCACGAATTTAGAAACTCTAAACTCAGGTCATGCAGTATGACTCATGTACACGTCACACTTTACAGTGTACTCCTCTTTCATGACTCAGACTATGCTCCTACTGATCAGTTAAATTCAACTATGTCATGTATATCCTCAGTTCAAACTTTTTGGGTAAATTTATATTATTGATATTCTATTCCTCAGGCTTTAGTTCAAGTGTCAACTTCAGTCAGTATCCATTCTTGCTTCAGGTCCTCCTGATTTAATTCTTCAGTAAGCTCTTTTTATTGAAATAGTGTAGTGGTGAGTTGTTGCTCATATGAAAATAAGTAAATATTACATGTTAAGAAAAGATTATTGCATAATTATATTACAAGATGGTGTACTAATTAAGATAGGCTTGAATGTCTTATTAGTGTGCAAGTAAATGTCTAGCAAGAGGTTGTATTTAGAAGTTGGGGAAAGTATAGAGTGCGAGTATATTCAGATCCTTGATCTATATCAGTTCTCTTCATGAATCTATCCAAATTCAGTTACCATCTCAGTTACAGTTTCAGTATTCAGTACTCAGAAATCACTGTTTAGTCTCAGCATTAAGTACTGTAGTATCAGTCTAACCACAGTTATCAGTATTCAGTTATCCGAATCCAACATCTAGCTCCAGTATGAGTCCTAGTTATAGTCTTAGTATGGTGTCAGCTCTAGTCCAGTAATTAGATCAAAAAACTCAGTTCGGTTTCAGACATGCTTGACCATAGAATATAGTTATCAGTTACCTAGCTATCAGTATTTCAATACCTCAGCCTATGGAATGTTTCCAAATTATTTTATATGCTTGGTCTTGCATTCTCAGGTAATACAGTCTTTACAAATTCATGATAAGTTACCTCATGTTACTCTGTCAGTCCCTTTCTCCAATGCATAATATTCTAACCCTCAGTCCAGTTATTTAGACTAAGTACAGACCAGTCTTACATACCCAGTATTTAGCTATCAGTTAACGAGATAAGTTAGTACATTTATGCATTCATGCTCAGCACCATGTGAATCTTTCAGAAGTCTCAGTTGTTGTGCATGAGGCTTAGTTACTTCAGCTTAGATGATATTATAGGCCTCAACTTATCTTCCCGAAGATTAATCGGGTTATGATCTTCTTATTGAGTTGTCTTATATAGACAAGTTCATAAAGTTTGGTTTCCAAAGTTCCCATCTATTTGAGCTAGCCAAAATCTCATGAAAGAATATAATCATCCTCAGATGAACCAATCAAATAGATGCAAGCTCATCTTAGTTCATGTATCATGCCTTAGTTTTAGATCGCAGATATCAGTCATGAATTAGTTCCTAGGTGCCTTGCACATTGCCTCAGTCTCCCTTAGTAGCTTAGCCAAGTCACTATTCCTGGAGGGGACTAGTGTCCCAAGGGGGAGATACACTATAATCCCTCGAACTTTCATGACTTAAACATCCTACTTTCTTTTCTTGTAATGAATCCAGTTTGGAGTGAGGGGTAATCATAAGTTGACCCTCAAGATCCAACCTCAGTTGTACGCCATGTATTTAATACTCAGTTAAGTTCATGGAATTCAGTTCATGCATCACGTTTTAATCTCAGTTATGTTCTCATGTTCACATTCATGCATACTCCTAGCCTGATCATGAGTTCATTCATATTATCAGTTAAGTAATGGGTTTTTCTCGAACTTACTCAGTTCCATTCTCAAACTACCATTATAAACTTGATATCAGATTCCCACTACAAGCTTAGTATCAATTGCCATTGCACGTTCAATCATGAATTTATGTGTCAGCTTAGTCATGTAATCATGCATCAAATATGCATTCTCGTTGCAAGAAATTCAGTTCAGCAGGATATTCAATCATGCATTCATGAGTCAATAATCCCTGCATAATATATGCATGAATTCAGCTTATCAGTCATGCATCAGACATGCATGTTCAGTATGATATGTTCAGTTATCAATCATGTCATCCATGAGATCATGTTCCATTCATTCATGTTCAGTATGTACATCAGTTTATGTTCTTCTCCTCTCTCTATAAGTCTCATTCGAGGATGAATGTTTCTAAGGGGGAGATATTGTAATACCCCGAGAATCCCAACTGATGGTAAAACCATGCTTCAATCTTGTGATAAATAAATTATAGTTATTTAATATTTTTATGATCAAGTTTGATGTATATTAACACCTCAAATATGTCCTAGCTATTGGACGAATCAAAACATTTCTTACCGATTGAATTCTTGAGAAGGACATTGCCATAGTCAACTTCAAACAAGCATATCTCCTATCATATAGAGAATTTTTTATCATATGACCTATCAAAGGATATATAACTGAATTAACTTTCCAACGATACCAATTTTGCCAAAATCCGGCATCGGAGTAAAAACTTATTACCGTTTTACTGAGAGCTGCCCGAGCTGTCCAAGAGCGACGGGCAAAATGATGGGCCGTCAAGTCAGTGATGGATCATCACTTTGGACATCACTACTGAACCATTGAGGCCTTTTTCAGGTCTAAAACTGATGGTTGGAGTGACGGTTTGTCACCAGATTGACGGTCCGTCACTCAGACCGTTAGTTTTGCCCGAAACAACGCTGAAATATTGTTTTAAAGAGATTTTTGGGTCTTTTCCACCCTATTTAACACCCAATCACACCAAATCAAAGCACATAACTCCTCATTCATCCATAACATCAAAATAAGAGTTTTCTTCAAGATCAAAACCCAAGAACAAGATTAAAACCCTTCTTCAAGAATCTAAGATATTCAAGTTCTTCAAACTCAAGAACAACTTATTTTCTCTCATAGGGACAAGAAACCTAGTCAAGAAATCAAGAAAAAAGTTATATATCTTTCAAGATCAAGCTTCAAGATTTGGATTTTATTACTCCATGATTTATCTGAAGCTCCACCATTATCTTCAAGAATCTTCCATCTAAGGTATGCATAGTGTTCATCCATGGATTTCTTTCATCTATGGAGCTCAAGAATCAACTTTTAAATCATGTATTGTGAATATTTTTTGTGGGTTAATTGTAACCATGTGGTTGTTGTTGTATGATTCCCAAGTTGAAATCTTTATGTGATTTTATGAGGACATGTTAGCATATTAGTTGAAATCCATAAATTTGGTGATTTAAGAGTGTTGAATTGATGGTTATACCTATGCCCAAAATGGTGCATGTAAGATATTTGATAAAATGCCTAAGAAACTAAAAATCATGCAATATAGCTAAATTGTGACTAAGTTAAGGATTCATGATATGCCCCTATGTTCCAATGACTTCCATGTTGGTAATGTATCTTGTAAATATTGTTGGATTGCACATGAACTAGTCTTATGAGATTATTCTTTGCTTACTTGCAAATCCTACTTATGTACAAGATGTATGATAACCATGTACTCCATGAAATGCCCCAAGTTATGATATTATGGATTGCTGATGTTGATCATGTATTCAAGATAGTCATGTTTGTCAGTTTCCTTCTATTGAGTCCTGGGGGTACTTGTACCGAAAAATATAGTTATGTTCCTAGAGCCATGTCTTGTTTTCACAATACTCTCAGTCAATCCATGTTCAGTAGACTTCAGTCAGTCTCATGACTTAGGGAAACTCATGTAAATTCAGTATCAGGTCAGTCCTACTTAGTACTCAGTAACTTCAGTAATTTAGTACTCTCAGAAATCTTATGAACTCAGTTTGTTAACAGATTCAGTAGCATTCCGTCAGTCAATAAAATTCAGTAAATTCAGTCCATGTTTAGCTCAATTAAGTCATGTTCAATGTCTATTCATAAGGTAGTAGGATTCAGTACCGAGTGAACCCAAGGATGGGAACTCACCTGTCAGATTAGGGTATGATTCTTAGGAGCAATCCTTCCGTTCCAGAACTACGTAGCCAGCATAGGTTGAGACATCAATACCTATTACTTAAGGGTAGATGAGGTGGCTTAACCTATCAGATTAGGGTCTACCATTCACATTAGAGTACCTGCCAGATTAGGGTACTTACAACTTGTCTTTACTAGTGGCACGGTATTGACACCCTTTCAGTCAGGGCAGAGATTGGACTCCAGCTCATCTATAAAAACATATATGAGGCATGTTGATTAGATAACTACTTTCCACAGTCTCAGTTTCAGTCTCAGTCTCAGTAAAAGAACTCAGATAGTTCTTCAGATTTTAAAACTGTCAGATACAATCAACTCAGATACAGTATGGAACTCAGCTAGTTCCATCACATCTAGGACTTTCAGATACAGTCACTTATGTTATCAGTTATATTAGTTCTCAGAACTCATGTTATCAGATATATAAGTTATCAGAACTCATGTAATCAGTCTTCGACTTTCGAATTATCAGATACAGTCAACCGGACTAGTTCTTCATAATCAGAACTGTTAGACACAGTTATTCATGTATTAGTAATATAATATTAGTCCCTCAATATTCAGTAAGACAGTATCAGTTCCTCACCTATTAGTGACCCAGATATTCAACAGTTTTAGTCATTTAGTATCCCAGTATTAGTTTCTCACTTATTAGTGACTCAAATATCAATAAATCTATGTTATCAGTATACTCAGTAGTTAGAAATCAGTATGTAATCCTATCACGATCTCAGCTATAGTTACATAGCCATGTATGTATTCTCACATTCATGTTAGTCAGACAGTTATTATTGTTCATACTTATGAACCTCATGTATTTAGCCTACCTCACTTTCATACCAGTACATTAAAAGTACTGACGTATTTGCGCTATGGTTTATTATACCATAGGTTTAGAAGCACGAGTTCCAGAGCATCAACAGTAGATTCGAGTCTCAGCAGTCAGAGTTAGAAGTGATTCCTCATCTTTCGAGGACATGATGATTCATTACTATTTTTGTTTTTAATTTATTTCAGTAAATGGAGTTAGTTGGGGATGTGTCCCATCAACTCCTCATTTAGACAGTTTAGAGGCTTTCAGACTATAGTATGTTCATACAGTTATTTTAAATTTGTTTTAGTATTGTTATACCATATTTTAAGTTATGTATTAGTATTGAACCTTATGGCCTTTCAATTCTTGTTTTCGTATTTTTCAGTATTTTATGCGGTATACAGGTACAGATATCAGTTATGGATTAGCTTGTGGTCCTTCGGGGTCATGAGCACCGTGTAGCATTTTGGTTCAAAAAAATTGGGGCGTTATACCTTTCACGCAAATCTTCTTGTAAATGTTGTTTGGTTGTTCTTTCTGATTGATATATTCCTGTGTTGATTTAGCTATGAACTTTCCTTTTGCTTCTAGCATCCATATAGGTTCATTCTTTCCTTTCCCCAACTCCAGAACTTTAATGTAATTCTTGATGTGATTAGCATACTCTTCTGGTAGTACCTCTCTCATAATGTTATCATCCCAGGCACCATCTTTGACTAAGTCACTCACATACTTATAGTTCTAATTCCCAAGCATAATCTTCACCTATTATTGTATACAAATCTTCCAAGCCAGTCTAATTATCATGATACAACATTGTGTTTCCCTCCTTTATTTTCCATCCAATTTGGTGCTCTATTAATCTCTAGCTTGTAGCATCTTTTTCCATACCTGTGAACCATTATTACCTATCTTCCATGCCATCAAATTCTAATTTTGCTTCTTGTGACATTTATTATGCATATATTCCTTCTTTTTTGAATCTTTTGCTCTAAAGTTCCACCACAATTTATAGAAGAAAGCCATAAATACATCCTGCAACCTCCTAAACCCTAAACCTTCCTCCATTTCAGGTAAACAAAGGTTTTTCCATTTACTCTAATGTCTTCCTCTACCTCTTATATAGTTGCTCCAAAAGAACATATTAAGCATTTTGTGAATGTTATTCAACACATTCTCTGGAGGATTCATAATTGATAAATAATAAATAGGAATTCTTGCAACATGTGTTTAATTAGTACTGCTCGGCCTTCAAATGACAATAATTTTCCTTTCTATGTTTGTAATTTATCCCCTATTTTCTGTACTAATTGTTGGTAAAATGCTTTCTGCTTCCACCTATAAAATATTGGACAACCTATATAGGTGAATGGAAACTCCTTTTTCAGTATCCCTATGGCTACCTCTGCAATAATCACCTCTCCAGTAGGAACAGAGTGATGCAAGTAGATAACACTCCTCTTTTTGTTAATTTTCTGCCCCAAAACCCTCTTATATTGCTCTAAAGTACTATCCACTAGTTGTAAAGTCCTCGCCTCAGCTTTAAATATATAATCATGTCATCAGCAAATGCTAGGTGATTAATCTTAGGACTTCCCCTTAGCATCCCTAATCTCTTAAACTCTCTACCATCCATTAGCTTATTTAAGGCTCTTGATAATACTTCAACTGCTATGATAAATAAAGTGGGTGATGAAGGATCCCCTTGTTTGGCTACTCTAGAATACTTAAAAAATATTTTAAGTTAACCATTCATTAAAACTGAATACCAGTTATTGCTAACTAGCTTGAAGATCATATCCATTATCTGTTCTACAAACCCAAAATTTCCTCAATACCATCATCAAGAACTCGATTCCACCCTATCATATGCCTTCATCAGATCTAGCTTTATGACTAGATTAGATAGTTTACCTCATTTTTTTATTTCAATAATTATCTCTTGTACCAAGAGAATTTTTTCTGCAATACTTCTTCCTTGCACAAAATATGTTTGTTCAGTTGAAATAATGCTTGGAAGCACCTTATTATTCCTTTTATAAATTATTCTGGAGAAGATCTTATTGACAAAGTTTCTTATGGAGATTGGTCTTAGATCAGAGAATGTACTAACAATTACCTTCTTAGGAATTAGTACAAGGTTTGTATGAGTAATAAACTTTGGTAGTTCTGCTCTATTATGAAAAGCCTTTACCGTCTAGTAAATATGTTCTTCAATAATTTCCCACGTATCTTGAAATAACATTAATGTCATACCATCTGGACCACCAACACTGAACTTATTCAATCCCATCACATCATTTTTGACCTCCACTTTGTATGGCATATGAAGTAATTCACTATTTTGTTCTTCACTGATTATCTCTGGTAAATGATCTAGCATATCAAAACTTTGGATATTTTCTTGCCTTGTGAACTATTTCTTATAGAATTCCACAACATTATTTGCTATTTTTTCTTGTTCTTCCAGCCAGTATCCTTCATCATTATGAATTCTTTAAACCTTCAACCTACTTCTTCTTCATTTTACTACTGTATGAAAGAATTTTGTATTTCTTTCTCCATCCTTGAACCACTCCATTCTTGCTTTCTGCTTTCAAAATTTTTCCTCTATATGTAGATGTCTATTGAGCTTTGTTTGTGCCTTATGTAATTTCTCTCTGTTTTCACCTGTAGGATTATTTTTAAATGTTAACTCCATTGCTTTAATAGTATCCTCCAGTGTAGCATTCTCCTGGAACATATCCCCAAAATTTACCTTGCTCCATATTGTAAGTGCTTTCTTTACCTTTTTAATCTTATAATGAAACTTCATAAAAAGATCTACTTCAAAGTATTCCTTTTATTTTTTTCCACCACTTTCTTGAATGTTTCTTCTTTGACCTAAAAGTTCAAGAATCTAAAAGGTTTGACAAAATTTTCACTGTTGTTTCTCAAATTAATCATAAGTGGTGCATGGTTTGACCCAGTTCTGATCAAATGTTCTATATCCATGAATGGATAGGAAGAAATTATCTTGTCATGACCCAAAGCTACCCCTGGTCATAACAATGATGCTTATGGCCACAAGCTAACCTGTGAGCTGGTACCTGCTATGAGCACTGATAAAACAATAATAGAACCATATGTGTGGAAGATAAACTGATAAAGTATTATAATCTGAAAAACAAAAATATAATTTGAAATAATTATGTAGACAAAAACTAATTATATGTCCACCTATCTGTAGCAACAGATAAAAAAACAAAAACAACTAATTGTCTTACTACCTGTCTGAAAGCCTCTTGATCTCATGAGGAGTTGATGGGAAAAACCCCCAACTAACTCCGACTGGCTTAACATAAGGGAATACTAAAATAATTGTAAGGAACATCATGTCCTCGATGGAATAGGACTCGACACTCCTACTGCTGGGTAACGCTGAACTATCTAAGAATGGTCAAGAAACTGAGCGTTCGATCCTATGTTATAAGACAACATAGCACAAAAAAAGAGTATGCAATCAGTACTTTGAATATATTGGTATGTGAGATAAGGACTAACTGAGATACATAAGATAATTGAACATAGATGCATAAACATGTAAAATCTGAGAATGCAAGGCCAAGCATAAACATGTAGTGAAGTAATCTATGATCTGAAAGAATAAAATCTATATAATTGAACAACTAAAATCTGAAGACTTGGTCATGCAAACCTGAACTGATCTATTCTGAAAACTACACTGAGACCTTTGGAGCTAGCTATAACTGACATGCCCTAATTTGTGCTATTGGGGTCTAACTTGTAACCTCAGTTGGAAGGTTGTTGGTACCTTGCTAGGGGTACCAACACATGTATGACAATGTGATTCACAAGGCTGATATCTCGAAGGATGAGGGTGTCATGTCTCTACTGACTGGGGACCCCTCATAATCTATGGTAGCATTGTAGGTCTGAAACTTAGGGACTGCTACTAATGACTCATATCTCTACTGACAGGGGAGTCATCATCCATGCGTTTACTTGGTGATAAGTGCTACTCCCAACTGAATGACTTTAGTACTATTAGTTATTTAACATGACATAGTGCGGTACTTGTAAGTGTTCAGCATAAACATGATGTTCTGAATATAATAATGAAACCATAGTTTGACTGATTTGGTATTTAAAATAGAATCAAGTAAAAACCATAGGTATCGGGTGTTCATAACCAGCCAATAATGAATGATTACAAAGATACAACAACAATATTTGACGATGGTAAGAAGCCATAAATCAGCAACCTAAAAGATAGTAAATTTCAATAACTATTAGAATACATGAATTTAAACATGAGGATGTGTTAAACATGGAAAAAAAACATATTTACATGGTTTAGTTTGTAACGTAAGGATTTAGCATGAAGTTAGAGGATTATGACTAGGGAAATTAAGATTCAAACATGAAGTGATTTAAATAACAAAGGAACACATATTGATATGGCTTGAATTTGATTTATTAAGAAGTTCATGGATTTGATTCATAAATTTCAAGGATAATTCCATAAAATAGAATAAAATTCATACTTTTAAAAATACAAGAGGGTTTTTGGGCTCAATGGGTGAAAGGAACCCATTGATGATACCCCACATACCTTAAATTACTTGACTTGAGAAGAGGGCTTGAATTTGAGACTTGAAAGATGTTCCTGAAGAAGAAACCTGATATAGTTGTTCTTGAGTATGGGAGAGAAAGTATCGTGTTAAGTGATTGAGAATTAGGAAAAATAGGCTTATTTAAGGTTTGTAAGTCGTGGGAAACATTATAAGAATAGAAAAGACTAAAAAACCCTTTAACTAAACATTACAGGATTTGTGGTTAGTCTATATGAGTCGACCAAATGACTCGTATGATAGGGTATGACTGGCCTCTTGACTCGTAAGCCTGGCAAAATTGAAATGATAATCACTGGCCATCATACAAGTCACACCTTATGACTTGTATCATAACATATGCCTAGTATTATCTTTTTGTAACTTCAAAAAAATCTTATGCAGTCTACACTGCTAAACTTACGAGTCCATTTCATACGACTCATAATATCTCATACGACTAGAATTCATCCTCTTATACCCAGGGAAGAATTCACTTTACCACAAATTGACTTGACTATAACTTACCATATACGACTCGTATGATCTTCTATGACTCCAAGGGTTGAGTCATACCTTGAGTAGAACATTACCCATCACACATTGCCATGGATAGACTACAACTTAAGACTCATATGTTATGTGTTCAACTCAGGGTCATGATTCATATATTGCATGGTGACTTCAAAATATGAGGTATACAATATCTCCCCCTTGGGAACATTCATCCTCAAAAGAGACTGGTTAGACTGAGAATATAAAGGCAACTGAGATCGTATACTAAATGTGAATAAATTGGAACATGGTTAAACAACTGAGTCTAAAGCATAATACATGAAATGAACTGATTTTGTGAATGCATGCTATGACATAAGAATGGTTGCATTGCTAAAATAGAGAATATGAAGGAATCAATTTAAGGAAAAATCATTACCTCAAACTGATTCTGGATTCGTGGAGAAAAGATGAGGGCATTTGGATTGCATAGCTGCTTCTACTTCCCAAGTATCTCTCTCAACAGATTGATTCCACCATAGAACTTTAACTAAGGGGACTTCCTTATTCCTTATCCTACGGATCTGACAATCAAGGATCTCAACTGGAATTTCTTCATAGAAGATACTATCTCTCATATCCATATTCTCTAAAGGCACAACTGAAGCCGGATTTCCAATTCATTTCTTTAGCAAAGAAACATGAAACACTGGATGCATTGACGCCAAATCTGCAGACAACTCTAACTCATAAGCTGTCTTCCCAAACTGACTCACAATTATATATGGGCCCACATAATGAGGGCAGAGTTTTCCCTTCTTTCCAAATATCTTCATTTTTTTCATGGAAAAAAATTTCAAATACATAAGGTCACCAACATCAAACTTGATATCTCTCCTTTTCACATCTACGTAAGATTTTTAACGACTTTGATTGTTTTCAGCCTCTCTCGAATTAATTGAACTTTCTCCGTTGCTTCAAACACCGAATTTGGTCCTATGAAAGAAGCCTCGCCTACTTCAAACCAACCAATAGAAAATCTATATCTCTTCCCATAGAGAGCCTCAAACGGAGCTATTTGTATACTGGAGTGATAATTGTTATTATAGGTAAATTCAATCAACGGTAAGTGGTCATTCCAACTACCCTTAAATTCAATAACATAAGCTCTAAACATGTTCTCTAAGGTCTGAATGATCCTCTCTGCCTAACCATCTATATGAGGATGAAAAGATGTACTTAGATAAACTTAAGTACCAGGACCCTTCTAAAAAGCCTTCTAAAAGTTAGAGGTAAACTGAGCACCTTTATCCAAAATGATAAACAATGAAATCCCATGCAACATAACCAAATCCCTTAGATAGAGTTTAGCATAATCCTCAATTGAATACGAAGTGTGGGCTGACAAGAAATGGGCTGACTTGGTCATTCTATCTACAATGAACCATACTGAATCATGTTGATGACACATATGAGGCAACCCTGTTACAAAATCCATGTTCACCACCTCCCAATTCTAAGTAGAGATGCTAAAATCTTGAAGTGTACCACTAGGCCTTTGGTGCTCAACCTTAACCTACTAACGGTTCGAACAGTTAGGTACAAACTATGCAATATCTTTCTTCATACCATTCCACTAATAAATTTCATGCAAATCATGGTACATCTTAGTGGTTTTAGAGTGAATAGAATACCGCGCACCATGTGCTTCTGCTAAAATTTGTTGGCTCAACCCATCAACACATGGAACATATAACCTGCCCTGATAATGAAGCACACCATGTCCCCTTAGGAGAAAACCTCTACCTTCTGATCTCTAACTTTCTCCTTCAACTTAACCAAACTAAAATCCCTATATTTCTTCATTTACTTTGGAAACAAATGAAGATTTTAAACCATTCTGAACCCATATACTACCTTTAGCTGAATCAACCAACTAAACACCTAATCTAGCAAACTGATGAACCTCACAGACTAACTCCATCTTATCTCCCTCAATATGAGCAACCCTACCCATAGACAACCCAATAAGGGCATTCGCCACTACATTAGACTTACCTAAATAATATAACCTACTCATATCATAATATTTTAACAATTTAAGCCACCTTCTTTGATAAAGATTCAGATCTTTCTGTGTGAACACATACTATAAAGTTTTTTGATTCATGAACACATCAACATGAACCCTATAAAGATAATGTCTTCAAATCTTTAAGGCAAAAACTACTGCCACCAACTCAAGGTCATGGGTTGGTTAATCATTTTCATGGGGTTTAAGTTGTCTTGAGGCATAAAAAAATTCATAAAAAACTGACTATCTTACTAACTGTCTGAAAGCCTCTAGATATTATGAGGAGTTGATGGGACAAACCCCCAACTAACTTTGACTAACTAAACATAAGGGAATACTAAAATAAATATAAAAGCATATCATATCCTCGATGGAAAAAGACTCACCACTAATGCAGCTGGGTAATGTTGAACTGCCTAAGAATATTAGGAAAACTGAGCATTCGATCCTATGCTATAAGATAACATAGTGCAAAAGAAAAGTATACAATCAGTACTTTAAATGTACTGGTACGTGAGATAAGGACTAACTGAAATGCATAAGATCACTGAACGTGGATGCATGAAGATGTAAAATCTGAGAATGCAAGACCAAGCAAAAACATGTAGTGAAGTAATCTATAATCTAAATGACTAAATATGTATAACTGAACAACTAAAATCTAAACACTTGGTCATGCAAACCTAAAATATTCTATTCTTAAAACTACACTGAGACTGTGAGAGATAGCTATAATCGATATGCCCCAATTTGTTCTATTGGGGTCCAATTTGTAACCCCGGTTAGAAGGGTGTTGGTACCTTTCTAGGGGTACCAACACATATCCGATAATATGGATCCACAAGGTTGATGTTCCAAACAACAAGGGTGTTATGCCTCTACTAACATGGGAACCCTCATAATTTATGGTGGTGCCGTAGGTCTTGAACTTAGGGACTGCTACTAACCACTCATGCCTCTACTAATGAGGAAGTCGCCATCCCTGCATTCACTCAGTGCTAGGTATTACTCCTAACTAACTGACTTTGTTATTATTAGTCATTTAACATGACATGGTACGCTACTTGTAAGTGATCAGCATAAACATGATACTCTGAATATAATAATGAAACCATGGTCTAACTGATTAGGTATTTAAAATAGAATCATATAGAAACACCTAGGTATTGGGTGTTCATAACCCACCAACATTGAATTATTACAAAGATACAACAACAACATTTGATGATGGTAAGATGCCATAATTTGGAGGCCTAAAAGATAGTAAATTTCAATAACTGTTAGAATATATGAATTTGAACATGAGGATGTGTTAAACATGAGAAAACAACATATTTACATGGTTTAGTTTGTAACATAAGGAATTATCATGAATTTAGGGGATTAAGACAAGGGAAATTAAGATTTAAACATGAAGTAACTTAAATAACATACGAACACATATTGATATGGCTTGAATTTGATTTATTAAGATGTTCATGGATTTGATTAATAATTTTCAAGGATAATTTCATAAAATAGAATAAAATTCATACTTTTAAAACTACAAGAGGGTTTTTGGGCACAATGGGTTGAAGGAATCCATTGATGAATACCCCACATATCTTAAATTACTTGAGTTGAGAAGAGGGCTTGAATTTGAGACTTGAAAGATATTCTTAAAAAAGAAAACCTAGATGGTTATTCTTCAGTATTGGAGAGAAAGTAGAATGTTAAGTGTTTGAGAATTGGGAAAAATAAGCTTATTTAAGGGTTATAAGTCGTGGGTAGAAGTTATAAGAAGAGAAAAGGACTAAAAAGCCCTTTAACTAAAAATTACAGGATTTGTCATTAGTCTATATAAGTCAACCATACGACTCGTATGATAAGGTACGACTAACCTCTCGACTCATAAGCATGGCAGACGTGGTAATTATACAAGTCCCACCTTACGACTCGTATCATAACATACGACTAGTATCATCTTATCATAACTTGAATAGAATCGTATGGAGTCCACACTACTGAACTTACAAGTCTACTTCATATGACTCATAACATCTCATACATTTAGTATTCACCCTTTTGTACCCTGGGCAGAATTCATTTTACCACATATTAACTTGACTATGACTTACCATATACTACTAGTATGATCTTTTTATGACTCCAAGGGTAGAGTCGTACCTTGAGTAGAATGTAACCCATCACACACTACCATGGATATGACTATAATATACGACTCGTATATTTTGTGTACGACTCAGGGTCATTAGTTGTATGTTGCACAGTGACGTTAAAACATGGGGTATTACACATCTCATCATTTCACAATACCCTAACTAGTCTTTTAAATATGCATTTTTCATCTATTTTATTATTTTACCAAGTATACTTACTCCCTTTAAATACCATATCTTTTCATAGGCACATTTTTATACAATGATTAAAGTATGTCACCTCAGATTCTGTGACTGGTAAGCCCCCTAAATTTTCTTCACTATTGCTAATAATATTAAAGTCTGTACAACCATCCATGGAACCTATACATTATTTGCAATTTCCTACAAAGATTCCCACAACTGACATCTTTCTTTTTATGTACATTTTGCATACACCAAAGTGACTAATACCATCCTATACTGATTAGATAGTTGCAAAGTTAAAGCTTGTTCCTTATCTTTTATTACTGTAACTTCAACAATCTCATTTATAAATGCCCATATCTTCCCATTAGAATTTGTGATTACATGTTGCAGTACCAGCTTCCTTCTACACTTCTCCAACTCTCTAGTGCCTTGAAAAGGTTTCATCAGGCCAACAACATAAAATAGATATTTCTTATGTATATTGACTAGTCTAGTGAATGCTTTTTGTTTATTCACTGATCTAATATTCCATATTAAAGCATTCATGATTGAATAGATTTATTTATTATACCCCTTGTCACCCTATAATGTTTGCCCAACCTTTTTATCTCTTTTTGTCTTCATCTTCTACTTACCATACTAGATTTTTATACTATCCACATGCTTGGGAGATAAATCTCCCATATTTGCAGTATTTTTAATATTTTTTGCTAAATCTACTATATCCTAATCCTCTTTAGATATTTATTCTTTCTCATTCTTTTTTGAATCATCCCTTATGGCAAGAGGTAATATTCGTTCACTATCCACTTCAGACAGTACTAATTCCTCTACTTTTTGTTATTGATTTTTATCTATATTAATTCATATTTGCTTGCTACCTCATTTTTCCCTATCATCTTGTTTTCTTTCAACATGGCTTTAATCTTGATTCAATATTGCTCCCTTTCCTGGAATTTTTTATGCAAATTATTTATGTCCCAATATTTTGTAGATTCTTTTGTAAGATCCACCTATTTTATTCCTTTCTCAACTTTATTAGGATTGCCTCCACTATCTTCTTTCAAAGCATCATCATGTTCTTCCACATCTCTTAGATCATCAAAGGAATTTTCATCCCTACTATTTATCTCTCCTTCTATGTGGCCATATTTATCTTTTTGTACTTATTCTTCCTTTTTTTCATCCGTTCCATTTTTATTTGAATATTCCCAACTATCTTCCCACTTGACAATACTTTTTTTATTTGTTGTTGATCCAGTATGGTCCTCTTTATTTTGTTTCTCCATTTGTTTTTGTTCCAAAATTTTAGGATAAATTGTTCAATAATTGGATTCATCATGTCCTTGTAGGAAACACTACTTACAATATTTGGGAATGTAATAATATTGGATTATAATCCATTTTGACATGATCTCCCCAATAACATCATCTTCTTCATTAATTCTTACACTTTGTGGTAGCTTAACACAGCTTGGTGTTGTTTAATTTTTAGTGGATAAATCTACTATTAAAGGCTTCCAAACTGTAGATTCTATTGAAAAAATAGCTTCTTTGGCAAAAAAGTTTGGAGGTAAGTTGGGCAATGAAATCCATGCAACTTTTAACGTTGTTTCAATATCTGGCTAAAACCATGGATCCCATTTAAGTGTTTGTATGTGCCAATACATATCCCTTTCTTTAACATAAACAGCTAAGGTCTATAACAATTGCACATAATCCTCCAAATTGGTCAACCTGATTAACACATGACTCGTATCCAAGACTCCAATCGTACATTCACTTTTAATACCACATAGCCCTGTAATGCTTTTACGTAATTCTTTTATGTCAGGTTTTCATATACAAATTTACCTTTACTTTTGAGGTTTTCCATGTGATGTTAGGATCCCCATGAAGAATTACAACTGGTTTTGGTGGAACTATAATAGCTTTAGTGTTATGTTTAGGTTTAAATAAAGTTGAATAATTTGGAATAATTTTCTCTGTTGTTTCTGATACTTCAGGGATAGGTATGTTTTTTCTGGGTAATGCTGGAAAATCCTCTGGTGGGATATCCCCATTGGCGGCCGTTGTTTCCATGAATCATTATTATGAGATTTAAGGTTGTTTTCTAGCAAGGATTTTGGATTCTCCAGGCCTGGTGGGGCGGTAGAGCTTGAAGGAGCCAATTTGTATTGTTCATAGATTTGTTGTCATTGGTTATGTTTATTATGTCTTTTATTGTATCATGTATGTGTAACCAAGCTAAGCTCTATGTATGTGTTTTCATTACATGTTTTAGAGTACGAGGTCAAAATATTTTAATTAGTGAAAAAGCCTGGTCCAAATTGATTTGATAACCATAAACCCAAAAAAGAGATGTTCTCTTATTTTTGGGGCCTGCTTGCACAACATACACGCTGGATCAATCGCCAATTTTTATTTCAATAGTCTATCATCTATAAGTTACTTGTTCTTGTCTTGTAATCAAGTTTTAATCACTATTTTTATCTAGCACTATTATGGAACACAAAGTCCTTCCAGGCCATCTTTGGGTAGGTTCCCATTAAATTTATATAAGCTTGTCTGTTGAAGGAGTATCTATCAAATGTAAGATATATGTTTTTTCCCTACATTCTATTATATTTTTAATATTACTACTTTATTCCACAACTTTTGATTAGTCAAGTTCAAATCACCCGTTGTTTTTAGTGTACACAACCTATCCCAGGATGTTAAAGCCTTCTTAGTTACCTTATTAGTGCCAGACCAAGTATAACATTTACAATAAGATTGTATTGACTTTATTACCTCAGTTGGAATAAAAAATAGTTGAGCCCAGTAAGTGTGGACTCTAAATATACTAGTTCTCACCAATTAGACTTTACCAGCAAATCATTGTTTTTTGGTAGTCCATGATTTGATTCTTGAGATAATATGTCACGACCTAAGGCTACCCCCTAGTCGTGAGAATGGTGGTTAGGTCATAAGTGACCAAAAGCTAATCCATTAGTTGGTACCTGTTGTGAGCACTAAATAAAAGAGTAATTAAATAACATGTGTGGAAGATAATATGATAAGATATTATAAATTGAAAATACCAAAATATGTAATATTGATATGTCTGAAACAACTGATAAAACTGAAAGAACTGCTTGACTGCCTATCTAATTATCTGAAAGCCTCTAAACATCATGAGGAGTTGCTGGGACAAACCCACAACTGACTCCGACTGACTGAATATAAGGAAATACTGAAATAACTAAGAAAAACATATCATTCCTCAATGGATGAGGACTTACCACTACTACTGCTGGGTAATGCTGAGTTGTCTAAGAACGATCAGGAAATTGAGCGTACGAATCTTTATTATAAGACAACATAGAACAAAGAAAAGATGTGGTCAGTATTTTGAATGTATTGGTATGTGAGATAAGGACTGACTGAAATGCATGAGATAACTGAGAATGAATTCATAAACATGTAATATCTGAGAATGCAAGACCAAGCATAAGCATGTTACTGAGATAATCTAAAATCTAAAAGACTAAAATCTATATAACTGAATAGATGATAAATTTGTACATTTGGTCAAGCAAACCTGAGCTGAGATATGCTAACATACTGACTGAAACTAAGGGAGGTATCAATAATAAACATGCCCCAATCTGAGCTAATCGGGGTCCAACCTGTAACCCCAATTGGAAGGGTACCATAACATGATACTAACACTGGTTGTATGGATCCACTAATCTGTTGTCCTAAAGGACCAAGGTGTCAAGCCTAAACTGATGAGTGACTCCTAAGAGGAAGTTAATCCTAAACTAACGGGTGACCCCTCATATCCTGCATTGGCTATGTAGTTTTGGAACTCAGGGACTGCTACTAATGACTGTAGACACATAATTTTGTCCCTCTAAAAGATTATTTGTTGCCTATTTACCTTACCCTACCACGAACCTTCATTGTATTCTAATTCCCCCATTAAAAGACAAAATAACAAACTTCCTAAAAATTTTATCCTATCCTAACCTACCTTACACCTCACCACCCCACCCACGCGACCCCCTACCCTATTCTTTACATGTTTTTCTTTTTCTAAAAGACAAAGACAATATAAAGACATATAGGTACACAATATACAAAGGGGGAGACCCCCCAAAAAAAAAGACACCAAAAAAAAGGGGAGCACACACATAGACTCCATTTTTCTACTGGAAGCTCCATTTTGGTTTTATTTTTGATTCATCAAGAGCATACATGCACATACCATCTTCTTCTCCACTAATACACACAGCTCACCCTCCAAATTCATAGAACACCAATCAATTGTCCATCATCTTCCATTTTTTTATTCACATAAACCATCGCACGGAGGATAGAAAAACCCAAGGATCTCCATTTTTGTTGATCGACTCACACACACACAAAGATGTCATAGTTAACACCCTTATGCATCCTCACTCTCAACATAGAAGAAAATCACACACATACACTGATTAAAATTCATAAAAAAATACAGTGAAAATAGTGAGAAAAGAAGTGAAAAAGGGGTAAGATGAAGTAAAAAAATATTGAGGGAAATAACAGATCTCAGGTCGAAGATCACTGTTTCGGAGATTGGTTCGCCGAAAAAATATCAAGCCACTCAAAACTTGTCGGGAGCTTCCCTATTCTTATCAGTTCTATCACTGTTAGCTCACTGAAGTTTAGGTTATAAGGTTTCTCAATTTTTTTTGCTGGAAATCGGGTTCAGATTTTGTCGTTGGTTTTCGATACTAGGCTGAAGTAGTTCATTTTGAGATTCTCCATCGGATTTCAAACCTAATCGGGTTGTATTTCTCTACACCGAGTTGATTTTGGTCGTGGTTGAGGTTTGGTTTGAGGTTTTCGAATGTGGACTCTCTTATTTGAATAACATTGAGTTCGAAAGCTTCAAATTGAGGTCCGATTCTACTCTTTCACTCTTTTATTTCACTGTTGATGATACTTGGGGCATCGGATTGAATGTTGTGTTGATTGATCTAGATTGGTGGTTAATTGCTACTTGTTTGATTTGTTATTGATTTTCTTTGATTACAAATTATGGAAATTTAGTATTAAAAGGAATTTAGGGAGGAATTCGGAAGTTGATAAAATAGTTAATTGAGTTTAACGTTGGTTTTACTATTGTTTATGTTTAATTCAAAATAAGCATGAATGTGGATCGAAACGTGATAGAATCATGACATGTTGAAATGGATAGGCAAAGTTTAGGTTTGGGTAGGCAAATTTAGAGATATTTTTGAATATTGAAAGTTTGAATGTATGTGTGGTGAATGTTTTATAGTTTATCGTACTTGATTAAGTGTATTCATTCAGCAGGAGAATGCCCCGAGGTTTTATGTATTTATTCATGGGGAAATGCCCCGATGTATTATGTACTCGGAGGACGTCTGTGAAGAAGGCCCGAGGCATCGGATAAAGCATTGGAGCATAGCCTAGGACTAGTTTAGAATAGGATTTATATTTTTACATTTTTTTGTTTCGGTTTGTAATAATTGGACTGGACATTATGATTTTGGATTAGATTTGTTTTGTTGGTTTGATTGATTGTTTTGTGTGTTTTATGTGGTTTATACATTTGTAGTGTCAAAATTAGCCGATATTCTCCACCAAGCGACCGTGGTTGAACCATGGGATCAAGGGGTGCCTAACACCTTCCCCTCGGTCAACAGAATTCCTTAGCTGGAATCTCTGTTCGCAAACCAATTTTAAAGGGTCAAATTATTTTGAAAAGGATTGTCCAAAGGTGACTTGGCACACCGGATTATACCAAGTGGCAACTCTGAGTTTTGAATGTAAAAATAATCCTTTTTCAAAAAAAAAAATTAACCTTACTGAGGTCATATGCTGAACATACATGACTTGGAAAATGATTACATAACTGAGTCTAAAGCATGATACATGAACTGAACTGATTTCATGAATACATGCAATGACATGAGGATGGTTACATAGTTAAAACTGAGAATGAAAAAGAGTCAATCTAATGAAAATTGTTACCTCAAGCTAAATCTGAGTTTGCGGAGAAAAAATAAAGGTACTAGATATGGCATAGAAACACGACACGTTTGAAGCTTAAAACTGAGAATTTATGCGTGAACTTAGGGTGTTTTGTTAGATATGATGCAATTTGGTATGAATCATAGGTAAAACAGGTCAACAACAGTACTTGAACAAAAAGAGAAGAAAAAGACTTGAAAAGGACCAAATTTGATCAGTATACGACTCAGCACCTAAGTAGTAACAAACTAATACGACTCGTATATTGAATCGTATGTACAATAGAACCAAAACAGAAATTGAAGAACCAAATCTGAAGAAGATGTGACTCAAGTATCTCAACCATAAGGCAGGATATGAGTCATATACTAAAGCATAAGAAAAACAGAATCCAAGCTACTATCCAGGAATTAAAATGTTAGAATTATATGAATCAAAAGTCTGACTACAACTCATATTGAGAGATTATATGAAAACCAGTAATCAAGATCTAAAAGGACTAAAGTCTCAGGTGAATACAGATGAAGAATCTGAGTTGTACACATACTTACTACTTATGAGATAGAATCGTAAGCTGAGCAGAGAGTTGAATCCATAGGCAAACTAGATGTTGGACTGGTTGCGATAAGGCAGGGTACGACTCATAAGCTGAGGATACGAGTGACGATCGAGTCATACTGATTGCTAACATAACTTTACCTTTCCCATTTATAATAGGAAATTACTATTATTTTGTGATACTATAAGAACCCTAGGGTTTATCTTTTATTAGGTTAGCTTCTATTATATTCTACAACACACTTTGACATACTTTACAATTGTTCTTGAGATTTTAGGGTTTTATTCAATTCAAAACTTTGGAGTTTATTCATTTTATTATTGTGTGATTGATTTTATGTATTCTTCATTGATAATCATGGTTTTTTTTCACAAATATGAGCAGCTAATCTCCTTAGCTAGGGTTATGGGAACCCTGCTAGATTAGAAACATAGCGGAAGTGTAAGACATATTTGTTCTAGGTTTATGCATGTATTCTAATTCTTATTCATTACAACTAATTTCAAGTACCTGCAGCGTCTTGAGATAAAAGGTTGTATTCGCATTCTTTTGATAACCAAAGAAGCTTGTGATTGGTAAAAGAAGATTACGATAGTAATTTCGGATTTCTACCTCCATCTTATAGTCCTCACATTCCATCTTATCACTTCATCGATAACCAAGGATCAAGTGAACTAGGACCTTAGCAAGGGATAACTAGGCGACATTTAGTGACGATAACCAAGTCAAAGGTTGAGATTTATCTTTGCACTAAAAAGTGGATATTATTACATAGCTTGTAGGCTTTGCATGCATAGCAATAGAATAGTAGGTTGATCATGAGAAAACTATAGAGTTGAGACATCAGGGGTAACACAGACCTAGCATTCGTCTCTAATTGATTACAACTCAAAAGCACTCAAGAATTGGTTACTCTTTGATATTGATAACAACCTTCCCCCCAATGTACTTTCCTGCACTGCTCAAGGATTAAATCAAAACAAGAAACTACTCACATTTTCCCTGTGGGATCAACCCAACCTAGTTGGGTTATTATATTTGCATTGGCCGCATTATACTTCTAAGTGAGGTAAATTTTGGGTGACATTAAATTTTGGCACCATTGCCGGGGGATATGATTTGAGGAGTAATTGGAATAGGCAAAGCTCTTGAGTTTTTACTTTTTAGTGTTTGATTTGGCATACACCGGTGTATGCCAAGCACTAGAAGTAGAGGCAATCTCTTAATCCCTTTTGACACAAAGCCAGAAAGGATCATTCAAACACTAAGAAAGATGTTAGAACAAGTTTGTAAAGGGGTGCAAGATCCCCTACTTGTGGACCCAAATTCAGAAATCCCATGTAATCTATTTGACACGCAGAATCTTGCAGACATTCAGACATAACAGCTGTTAGAGAAAGTATAGATAGAAGTCAAAGAAGCAAGACTGCTGCTGAAGCTGAATTAGCACAATGATTTGCACTAGCAAGACCGATGCAGGTTGTTGATCTTTGACTTCAGAGGGACAGAGTTCTATATGTTCTAACATATCAGCATTTAGATCCATATAATGAGAATGATGAAGACATGGGCTCTATTGACCCAGCTGAGATAGGAGTTATTGTTTCTCCTGCATTTGTCCCTAATGTGAAGTTCAATATTACTAGTGCTATGATCCAACTGTTGAATCTAAAAGGTGTATTTTTGGGAGAAGCTAAGGATGATGCGAACATACAACTTACCAATTTAATTGGGATCGGCACAAATTATAACCTCCCAGGGGTTGATTAGGAAGCATTGAGATTGAGCTTGTTTCCATTTTCTCTAATTGGACATGCATCTTTATGGTTAGGTAAATGACCAAGATTATCTATCACAACGTGGAATGAGTTGAAGAAATATTTTCTGAGCAGATTCTTCCCTCCTACATAGATGTTACAACTGAAGGATAAAATTTATAATTTTAGATAATTACCTGCAAAATTGATGTATGAGGCATGGTTTATATTTAAGAAAACGTTGAGCTTAGTGCCAAACCATAAAATTAGAGGATCTAATATGTTAGAAATATTCTATAGATCACTAAGTAATAGTTTGAGAGCCATGATAGATACTATCTCTAGAGGTTCATTTATGCGTCTTCGTTGGCATACTGTGCATGAATTTCTTGATGATATTGTAGTCACCAATAGAAGATGGCATACCAGAGATTCTGACCGGGATAGTGGTACATATGCTATTGGAGCGATAAACATATATGGAGCTAGTAATAATATAGTCACACAAGAGGTAGCACTGCTTTGAATTGATATTGGTTTTCTCACCAAATAGTTTGCTTCATTAAATCCTAAGAAAGTGAATGCAATAGCATCACAGGAATCCGCACCCAAACCATTTGAGATTGCATCTGAATAAGAGGCCAACTATCTTGATTGTAGATTGGCTAATTTTTTAGCCCAAGGGCAAGGGAATCAAGGTCGAAACTATTATAATGATAGACAGAGAGAGGAGCAGAGATAGAGATGGTGATTAGTGATGCAAGGATGATTATAAGGAGAAAAGTGACAAATACATTCCACCAGGCAGCTGAGATACAAAGTCTAGAGTTGAGGTTTTTTTGTCTAAGCTAGTGAAAGGGCAAGAAAGTCAAGAAAATTCTCTAAAAGATATCAAAGCAGATCTGTTTGGACTAAATCAAAATTTAAATCACATACCACATAAATTAGGTAATTGGAGCAGCAGTTTGGGCAGATGTCGACCACAGTAAATTAGAGATAGTCTAGCACTCTTCCAAGTAATATAGTAGTAAATCCTAGAAATGATATCCAATGTAATGTCATTAGTACTCAGAGCAGTAGGGTTACTGTAGATCCATCCGCACCTATTATTGATGAACAAAAGAAAAATAATAATGAGCCAGCTGATGTGGAAAGCAACAGCAAGCAGAGGATATGAGATGAGAAAGTTGTAGGTCCTATGCTGAAACCTATTCCATGGTCGCTTCCTCCCATCCATAGAGACTACAAAAGAGACAAGAAGAGGTTAAGTATTAGAAATTTCTATCCATGTTAAAAGATCTATCAGTCAATAAACTATTGGTCAAACTATTGAAGCAGATGACTGGATATGCAAAGTTCATGAAGGAGCTGATCACGAAGAAAAGAGCAGTCAGTTATGAGCCAATGGATAATGTACATCATTGCAGTGTTGTACCACTAGGTCATTATTGTATAAGAAGAAGGATCTTGGTACAGTCACTATACCTTGCACCATTAGATCTTTCCACTTTGCGTGTGCTTTGTGTGATTTGGGTGCTAGTATCAACCTTATCTCATTTACAGTGTTCAAGCATTTTGGTTTAGATGCTCCAAAACCCACCACTATAAGGCTAGTCATGGTAGACAGAAGTGTGAAAAAGCAGCCAGTTCCTTTTATGATGTTCTAGTAAAAGTAGCTTCTTTTATTTTTCCTACTGGTTTTGTTATTTTCGATTATAAAGTGGACTTTCAAGTCAAAATTATTCTTGGCAAACCTTTTATGGGTACAGGAAGAACATTGATTAATCTGGAGCTTGAACATCTGATGTTGAGATTCAATAACGAACAGATGATATTTGATATATGCAAATCCATGAAAAAACATGATGAGTTGAGGGTGATATCTGTGATTAATGAGGATGATGAAAAAGCAAACTCATTCCATGATGTTGATATGGTGACTTTGTAGGATGATGGTTCTAATACAGTTGTTCCTATTGAAGACAGACAAAGTGATGAAGCACTTGCAACTGGGATCATTTATTTTGACTCAGAAGGCATAGAAGTATATGAGGAGATTATTGGTTCATTACATGGTACTGTTTATAGTTTTGCACCAAAGAAGCTTGATCTAGATTTAAAGAATAGAATAACTCCACCTGCTCACCAATCTATTGAGGAAACATCGGTGTTAGAGTTGAAGGCTCTCCCATCTCACCTGTAATATACATTCTTGGGGTTCAACAACACTTTGCTGGTCATTATTGCAATGGACCTAAAATAGTCAAAAGTGGAAGCATTGTTATCAATTTTATAAAATTTCAAGAGGGCCATTGGATGGTCCATTACAGATATTGTAGGCATTCCACTTAGTTTATGTACTCACAAAATATAGCTTGAGTTGGATTGTGTTCCATCTATTGAGCATCAGCGATGCCTTAATCCTCCTATGCAAGAGGTGGTTAAGAAGGAGATAATCAAGTGGTTAGATTCTGGTGTGGCTTTTCCCATTGCAGACAGCAAGTGGGTTCACCCAGTTTAATGCGTTCCAAAGAAGGGTGGAATAACTATTATGCCTAATGAGAAGAATAAGATGGTTCCTATGAGACCAATCACAAGATAGAGAGTTTTCATAGACAATAGGAAGCTGAATGCATAGCTTAAAAGGACTATTTTCCCATGCCATTCATGGATCCGATACTAGATAGGTTAGCAGACAGAGGATGGTATTTTTTCCTTGATTGGTACCTGGGTTATAATTAGATTAATATTGCATTAGAGGATTAAGAGAATACCATTTTTATATGTACTTATGGGACCTTTGCATTTAAATAAAGTGGAAGACACAATTGAAGTTTTTATGGATAATTTTTCGATGGTGGGTGACTCCTTTAATGATTGTCTCATTCACTTGGAAAAGGCTCTACAAAGATGTGAAGAATGCAACTTGGTACTCAATTGGGAGAAGTGTCATTTCATGGTTATAGAAGGAATTGTGCTTGGGCACAAGATTTTGAAGAGAGGCATAGAGGTTAATCGGGAAAAGATTAAGGTAACTAATAAATTACCTTATCCAATTTCTATGAACGGAATTAGAAGTTTTATTGGTCATGCCGATTTTATAGAAGATTTATCAAGGATTTCTCAAAGATTACAAGTGCTCTTTGCAAGTTTCTTGAGAATGAGGTAAAATTTTATTTTGATGAGGTATGAATGAAGTATTTTGAAAGCCTTAAAGAGAATTTGGTGAATGCTCCAATCATTGTGTCTCTTGATTGGTCCGCACCTTTTGAGATTATTGATGTTGGGTGTATTTATGCATTCTAGCGTTACTATTCTAGTCTTTTTACCCTTGTTTTGAGGATGACTCTTATGCTATATGTATTGATAATGATATAAATGAGAATTTATGTGTCCAAATATGTGTTTACCATATTCAATGGTATTTTCACATGAGTTTGCATTCAATTTGAACATTTAGAGTTCAACTGAGAAAACTAATGTTACTATCTTGAGCTAGGTATTTGTCTAGTATATCGTGTTGGGTTCTAATGTGTTTAATGAGTTACTAAGGTTGTTGTTGTGTATTTATATGTGAAACAACTTGCTTATAATGTTAAAGGTTCAATTATATCAAGCCAAGGGTAAAAACAATGAGTTAAAGATCAAAGTGAAATTAGCCTATGCTTAGCAAGTGTTTTTTATTCACCATTATGGATGTTGTGTTGTTTTGAGCTGTAAATTGTTGGTATTAATGATATATAATTATTGTTGAATGGATTATGATGATATATGAAGGATACACAAGCTTTAAATCAAGTGGAAACAACTCAAAAAGGCTTGGAATTGATCAACGGAATCACAATACACAAATTAATGCAATTTGGACCCCTGAAATTTCTTGGGCGCGTGTAGACTGTGTGATTGGACAATGGGAGCGTGCTGCACGCTATTGGTTTCAGAATGTGCCCAAAATTGTAAAACACCATGTTGCGGTGTCGAGTTAATTGGAATTTATCCAAAAATAATAGCTCAACGTGTTTGCACTGCTTCGCGGTGAAGACCAAAATCGGGAAAAAAGTGCCCAATTATGGCAAAAGTGCCTAGTGATGGCATTTGGCACTATACCGCAATGCGGTAATGCCTAAAATTGGGATAATATTGTCTTGCTAAACAAGAACAATGTGGAAACCTAATCCAAGTTGGTTTATGACTTGTCTACTATAAATATAACGTCCAAAAACACAGTTTAAACATCTTGGAGAGTCTTGGAACACCCTAGATCTCTAGTAACAATATTGGAGGCTACCAAAACTTCTTTTTAGGTTTTATATTCTTTTATTTTTAGTTTATTTATGGTTTTAATCATTCATATAATTATTTGGATGTTGATTACGACTATGAGTGGCTAGAAACTCCCTTTCCGGGGTTAAAACCAAGAACTTGAGTATTACTATTTTGAATTGATTTTGTTTAATTTGCTTATCATATTTGGTTGCTTGTTTATATTTGATTTAACTATTTGATGGTCTAATCACCCGAAAAATACATATATTGTCACCCTTGTGAACTCGAGAGAGGGAATAGGGAGATAGGATATGGAGATGAACAAAGTATGGGTTTTTATTCTTTTATGAAATAAAGAATTTAACTTAGCGTCTAGGACAAGAAGGTACTTAGATGTCTTACTTGATTCAAACATAGGAAGATAGCTTTAAAACACTTAATTGGATTATTGCATCCCCGCTCAACGATGTAGTTGTAATGTCCATATTAGCTAAAAGATTAAAGGTCAGGAGACCATGATCATACAATTAACCCTGTGACTCAATAACTAAGATAAGCAAGTTAGCGAATAAAGTTCATTACATAGTATGATTGTTCGAAGTGCTTTAACCATGGGTTTTCTCCTATTGATTATTTCAAGACTTTACTTTATGCATTATTTACTTTGATTTTAGTTACAATTATCAAACTCTCTTTTTGGTTACTCTTGTATCAATAAATCTAAACTGTGAATTGAAATCGAATCATTGTTTAACCAAGTCCCTGTGAGATCGATACTTGGCATTCATTAGGCCACTTTACTACTTGATAAGACTACATACACTTGCTTGGGCGTAGTCAATTATGTGTGATGCTATCAAATTGGCCTTACAGATTGTACTAGGCCAACTAAAATAAAAAATCCTTCATCCCATCTACTATGCTAGTAAGGCACTAAATCCTGCTCAAAAGAATTATACTGTCACGGAGCAATAGTTATTGACTGTGGTTTTTGCCTTTGAAATGTTTAGATCTTACTTGTTTGGGAACAAGGTGATAGTACACACTGATTATACAACATTGCAATCCCTAATAGCTAAGAAGGATGCAAAGCCAACGCTGATTCGATGGGTGCTGTTGTTGCAAGAATTTTACTTCAAAGTGAAGAACAGAAAGGGCAGAGACAATCAAGTTGCAGATCACTTGTCTAGACTAGAAGGAATCTATGCAGAAAGTTGCTACTGGAGTGGAGATTGATGATAGTTTCCCAGACGAGCAGATATTAGCAGCCTCCCAAGATCTTATTCCATGGTTTGTAGACTTTTCAAGCTACCTAGCCATTGATCTAGTTCTAGAAGATCTTTCATATCAACAAAGACGGAAATTCATGCATGAGGTGAGAAAGTTTATTGGTATGAACCTTATCTTTTCAAAATTTGTGTAGATGGAATCATTTGTAGGTGCATACTCAAGAAGGAGATGATGAGCATACTTAAGGATTGTCATTGATCACCAGTTGAGGGTTATCACGGAGGTTCCCGCATAGCTCACAAGATCCTGTAATGCGGTTACTATTGGACGACAATATACAAAGATGCTCACGACTATGCAACTTCTTGTAATCAATGCCAATGATAAAGTACTATTTATAGAAGACATGAGTTACCTATCTTGAATTAGAAGTGTTTGACGTATGGGTCATAGATTTCATGGAGCCTTTTGTGAGTTCAGGTGGCATAAAATACATACTTGTGGCTGTTGACTATGTTTCAAAGTGGGTGGAAGCAATTACACTTCCTAATAATAAAAAAAAGGATGTCACGCCATTTTTTAGAAAGAATAACTTTTCACAATTTGGTATGCCACGTGCTATTATTAGTGACGGAGGGTCACATTTTTGCAATTATCTATTCTAGAGTCTGCTTGACAAATATGGAGTGAATCACAAGGTGGAAACACCTTATCATCCGCAGACTAATGGACAAGTTGAAGTATCTAACAGAGAAATCAAGTCCATATTGGCAAAGACTGTTAATGCCAATAGGACTGATTGGGCCAAGAAGTTAAATGATGTATTATGGGCTTACCGTATAGCTTACAAAACCCTCATAAGTGCTTCACCTTATTATCTTGTGTATGGCAAGGCTTTCCATTTACTAATTGATCTTGAACATAAGGCACTTGGGCATTGAAGAAGCTGAATTTAGAGTGGAAGATACAGCTAAGTCAAGATTAAATAACATCAATGACTTGGATAAATTTCAAATCTGGAATATGAAAGATTAGTAATTTACAAGGAGAAGGTGAATCTGTATCACGAAAGAAAAATTGAGAAGAGGGTATTTGAGAAAGGTGACCAAGTGCTACTATATAACTCCAGGCTTCCCTTTTTTCCTGGAAAGTTGAGGCCTAGATGGCATGGCACATTCACAATTTCAAAAGTTTATCCCTATAGTACTTTAAAACTATAGAAGGATGGTGCACAACCATTCAAGGTAAATGGTCATAGAGTAAAACACTATCTGGGATATACAAAGAGGTAAATGAAATAGCTGATATTGACCTTGATAATGTCTGAGTAGTCGAGGAAACTCCATCGTGCTACGACTTTAAATCAAGCGCTACATGGGAGGCAACCCATGAGGATAGTTGGTGAAAGCTGAGTATCCAACTTAGCCAGGTCATACCGCGATGTTAAATCAAGCGCTGCGTGGGAGGCAACCTATGTTTTTGTACTTATTTCTTTTATATGGTAATATGTTAGTTCAATGTGCAGGACTAAAAGAGTGCAGGCACAAATCCTAAAGAGTTAGAAATGTCTCATACGAACTCTTCACGAGTTGTATCTATATGGTACAACTCGTGGGTAGGAGTCGTAATGACCTGGGAGAGGAATCAGAATCAAAAGTTAAGTTCTAGAATGCTTATGACTCTTCGTAAGAGTCGTAGTCGATGACTCTTTTTAAGATTTGTAGTCTCTAGTTACGGATCATGACCATGAGTCATACCCACTCTAGAGCCCAGGTAAGAATCCTAGGCCATAACAGTTAAGGAAATGACACGTAAGACTGGGTACGAATCATATCAACAATTCATACCCTAGCTTATTATGTCAGTCCTCGAGTTGACCCGATCTAAAATTTAAATAAAAAGAAAAATATTGACCCGATAGGACACCTGAGGACTCTCACTCATACCCATACTTTTTTATTCCAAATATTTAACTCAAATCCTAAAGATTAACTTGTTTTCGACTGAATCAAACAACTAACAACTTTAATTTCTCGAGTTGGTGCAATTTTTAACTCGAATTTGAGGATTTTTAGATCCAAAATTGGAATCCTATATTATACGCATACCAAGTAAGTTCTCGATTCTATTTTTGCTATGTTGTAAGTTGAAAAGTGTTGTATGAGGTATTGACAACTTGATTGAAGTGAAATTTCTTCAGATGTCGATTGTTGGTACCCTATATTTGGATTTTGATTTTGAAAAGGAAGAATGGGGATGAACTAGAGTTTGTACTTGGAATTTTGTGTGTTTATGTGTTTGAAATGCTAGTAATAGCTGAATAAAAGAATGAGTAGATTGGGAATTTCATCAGAGTCAAACTTTGAAAGTTGGACTTCTATGTTGTAGTGGATACAAGACTCCTTATGACTTGTACCCACTGGCATGGGATTCATAATGAGACTCGTACCAACTGACAACATGGAAAACAAACAAATTAATAGTTATAGAATGGATACGACTCAAACTTATGAGTCATATCCAGACCTTACAACTTGTACATATATATCGTACCCACCTGGGAAGAAAATAAATTGACCGAAAGCTTTTAACCAGCTTATGACTCCTCCTCACCAGTCGTTCTGGCTCATTACGACTAGTGAGGAGGAGTCGTATGCTCGCTAGTAAACAAGGATCATTCACTGTCTAGTTTATGACTTGCGTATACGAGTCATACCAAGTGGATACGAATAATACCCACCACTCGTAACCAACTGAAATCAAGGCACATTGAACTTTTATTTTCAATTTTGCTCTTCTTTTCTTTTCTTAGTAACTAACTTTAGTATATTTGCAGAAAGAATGCATTATCTTCTTCCAAAATTATGGCAAAGAAAAGAAATAATCAAAATCCAGTAGCAAGTGAAGAAACCAGTGCATTCGTAAGCTGGATTGAAAGTAGTGGAGAGGAGTATACTGGGACATCTTCCAAGAAAGCTGCACAAAAAGTAAATGCAGCATCTAAAACTAAGGGAAAGGAAGTCGTTCCCCAAGATTCTGATACTCTACCATCGAAAGGACCAAAAAGAAAGAATTCAATTATCTCCCCTTCACATACACCAGTACCAAGTGACGATGATGATGACGAAGCTGAGTAGAGTTCAGACAAGGAGACTGTAGAGGAACACCATGGTCCCAAGGTGGATGTACCACCGATAGCCAGACAGGACCCCCCATTAGCATTAGCCCCCGCTCTGGTGCCCGTCGTTGAACGATGGGGGTACCCCGGCATGTAGGCGACATTTACCATAGGTTTGTCTCTTCTACCAAATGGGAAGATTAAGAGAGTATTATATGAGGAGCAAATAATGATGAATACAGGGATGGATGAGTTTCCTGAGTTCACTTAATAATTCAGATAATATGGTTTCAACTGGATGATGAAAGCATCGGGTAGATATAGTGAGGTATTTGTTTGGCAATTTTACGCAGCTTGCAAGGGTGAGCTGATGAGGTTATATCTACAGGGCATGTTGTGGAAGAGAGGTGAATCGATTACCTCCCTAGTTATTAGAGGTGTTCATGTCGATATTTCTCCCCAAACTATCGAGAGATTTCTGTATGGGCCATCATATCAGGCTTCGGCTAACACAGCCGAGATGGACTACAGTATAGAGGAGATAAGAAAGATCACCAACCATACTTTATGTACATATGACAAGATGGTGATGTTGCGATGGATAGCTGAGCAGATTGATGCACATGGCAAGCATGACACTTTGGTAGCAGGTGGTATTGGCGATTCATAGCAAATCAAGAAGAGTTCCCTCACTTTTGAGAGTAAGGCATGGTGGACTATATCCCGTCATTGGCTATGTTCGACTATAGGTAATGATTTCCTGAGCCCGTTCTGGGTTGTGATGAGAGCTGGGTTTACACGCGGATTTGCATTTGATATTGGTCAATTTTTGGATTGAGAGTTAAAACATAACGCAGCCCGTACAGGGGCCTTGTCGTAATGGGCATCCATAGTCCACCTAGGACCGGGGACCACCCCCTAAGTACAACCCAACGACCTTATACAACATTAGATGGGCTGAGTTTCGAGCATATAACAAGATTGCGCAGTGCTCTCATGAAGACTTTGGGATAGGGTCACCACCATGACCAACCCAACCAAGTCTGTCAATACCAAACCAACCATCCATACCATATAAAACCAAATAAAATATCAAAACATGATATAAAAGTCAAACCAAAAATGTAATACGATAGAACAACCAACAATATCATTCAAGGGTGTAAGCCCCAATGGTCAACACCAATACTGATTCCGCCCATTCCCCCAGAAGTACCACAAACCTCTATCCAAAAGAATAAAAATATCTAGTTGGGACATGCCCCCGACCATGTTAAAAACCAATATCCAGGAAGAAAATAAAAGTCTAAAAATGTCCAACATAAAATGATGCCATCTGAAAGGATGGAAGATCACCACTTCAGTCCAATAAGCTGTCCCCAAATCAAGTACTATAAAGGAAGAGTCGAACGTTCGATTCCTGCATTGTGTGGGTATACAGCTACCAGTAGATGGGTTAGAGGGTGAACACTAGCATAAATCTCGAGATAAGGATAAAGTATGCCAGTTTTCAAAACTAAGTGAAAACCATCCAATGCAAGCAAATATACATAAATATAAGTGCTAGGAAGAGGGATCGGGTTTAGTATGCCATTTAAAACCTTAACCTGGGTCGTGTAGTTTAGCCATCCTACCACCCATGGGCTATATGGGTTCAGCTTCCCCTACTGAAAGGGTACCGGTACATGTATCCACACGACCAGGCAATATCCCTGAGATGACTAGTACATCCCTATAATATAAATGTGACACTCATACATGGACATCGAAGACCCCTCATATCGGTAAATATGAGTTTTCGATTTTGATCCCCCCGGGATCGCCTTCTTTCACGGCTTAGATTACACTCTCTGCCATTAATTTCTAATTTAAACCAAGTTCAAACAATCCAACTATCCATTTATTAAACAAGTCTATTAACCAAGTTCAGCATTATCCCCAGATGGGATGGAAGAATTTCCTTGTATTCCTAAAAGATGAACAAACAAGGGTTAGAGGAGATTCCAGGACTGAGAAGTCAATCTTGAAGAAAGAATATCAAGAAGGTGAAACATTCCTAGATGTCTTGCTGCATCTCCCTTATGAGCGTGGCATGCTACACACACCTAAAAGAGACTCTACTCAAGATGGATTTGTGGACTCCTAATTAACCATGAATTTAGGCCTTGATACCAACTTGACATAACCTGAACCGTGGCATTATAGTAATGGGCATCCCAAGTTCACCTAGGACCAGGTACCACCCCCTTAACCCAACCCAACCACCTTATATAACCTTAGACGGCCTGAGTTTCGAGCATATAACAAAATTGCAAATGCTCTCATGATGACTTTGGGATTGGGTCACAACCATGACCGACCCAACTAAGTCTGTCCATACCAAACCAAAGAGAATATCGAAACATGATATGAAAGTCAAACCTAAAATATAATATGATAGAACAACCAATAATATCATCCAAGGGTGTAAGACCTAACATCCATCTCGATTCCAAGGTCAACACCAATACCGATCCCGCCCATTATAATCCCCAGAAGTACCATAAAGACTCTATAAAAAAGAATACAAATATTCGATTGGTACACGCCCCCGACTATGGCCAAAACCAATATCTAAAAAGACAATAAAAGCATAGGAATGTCCAACGTGAAATGATGCCTTTCGAAAGTATAGAAGCTCACCACTTCAGTCCAATAACTTATCCCCAAATCAAATACTATTAAGGAGGAGTCGAACGTCTGATTTCTACATAACGTGGGTAAACAACCACCAGTAGACGAGTTAGTTGGTGAACACTAGCATGAATCTTGAGATAAAGATAAAATAATGCCAGTTATCAAAACCATGTGAAAACCATCCAATACAAACAAGCTATACATATATATAAGTATTGGTAAAAGGGATTGAATTTATATTGCTATTTAAAACCTTAACCTAGGTCATGTAGCTTAGCCGTCCTACTACCCACGGGCTATATGGGTTCAACTCCCCCTACTAAAAGGGTTCTGGTGTGTGTAGCCGCATGACCAGGCAATATCCCTGAGATGACTAGTGCATCCCTCTAATATAAATATGACACTCTCACATGGCCATCGAAGACCCCTTATATCGGCAAATATGAATTTCCACTTTTGATCCCCCCAGGATCGCCACCTTCCACGGATTAGCTTACACTCCCCACCATTAATGCCCAATTAAAACCAAGTCCAAACAATCTAATTATCCATTTATCCATTTATTAACCAAGGTTATTTGATAAACCAGTGGTATCATCATACCGTCATACTTGTAAGCATTATCCATAGCCAAATCATTTAGATTAAAGGGAGTTTCGGTGCCCTTTACGCTTACCATAGTAACCTCTTGGGAGACTACCATGTTCTCCACAAGCATAAATAATTAACCTTTAACCTTTGTAAACCATTTAAACCATTTGTAGTTTTATGCATAAGCTGGAAAAAAAAGCAAGAGTTCTTTTTTAAAAGAGTCAATGCAATAAATATATTTTTGTAAGCATTTAACAAACACCTTGGGGGCATAGTATAACCAAAACCAAATTCCATTACCATTAAACCATTACCATCCAATTCCATTATCCAAAACCACCATTAATGCATAGAAAGCATAATTAAAACCATAAGAAATTATAACCAAGCCTTTAACATTAAAACCCCCAATTAATGATTGAAAATCAAAACCATACAAAAGTAAAAATCATGAAATCAACCATATAACTATGCCTTCAATTGAAATTACAAGTAGGGAAGAGAATCATGCCTTAAACTAAGAGATTATGGAAGGAATTCACCAAGACAATCCCTAAAGTAATCCCTTAATTGAAACCCTAGCTTTTTGCCCCAAAAACTCTTGAGAGAATTATGATATGTTTTGGAAGAGATTCTAAGTGTTTAAGAATAAATAATAGGGTAAATAACCTCCTAAGTGTATTAGAACTCGTGGGTCCTTATTAAGGTAAGTAAGAAAATATCCAACATACCTGCACTAAAATTCCAACCCGACATAAGGTCATGATTGATCTTTTCATAAGTTGTAACCTAGCTTACGGTTGATACCCACCCAATCATAACCAATCCTCAACCATAGATCAGACACTGTCAAGTATACAACTCATCCAACTAAGTCGTAATCTCAGCATATGATCCTTACCCATGATCTGCATCCTTGGCAGAATGGAACACCAGGAGGATCAAACACTGACCACATTACGAGTCACCTATATGACTCGTACCCATGCCTTACGACTCATACCCTTAAGTCGTATTCATTCCAATGTCCAAGACCATCCCAACAACTAACACTAGTCATCTTACGACAGATCTTCACCACTCGTACCCCAGTTTACGACTCATACCATGAGTCGTAATAGGTCTGAAGAACGAGATTCCAGGAAATTTTCTAAGGGTCCAAACCTAGAATGATTCAAAAGACAAAGTTGTTGCAGAGCAAAAGGCATTGTTATCATACCCCTACATGATCATGCAGATATGTTTAGTTGGGGGAGGGGGGTATTGTAGATTCTGGGAATTAATGAGATAATAGAGGCCCTTTGAACTTTTGATATCAGGCTTATTCATGATGTATCTAACCTAGTGGCCCGACCTATGAGGTAGGCAGCAGAGGCTATAGCGAGAATTTTCTCGCAAGATGATCAGAAAAATATTGCTGCTACTGCTGAGGCCACTGAGACAGGTACATGGACCGAGACTGCACCCACAGATAGAGAGAGTACTTCTAATACTCTACTACTAGCTCAGTCCATGCTACCTAGGCCAAGAGGCATACCCCCTGGTATTATGATGATTTCATAGGTTGTGTGGACAGAGGTAATGACTTAGTTGGCTACACTTGTTGCGAAGGTAAACAACATGGAAGATGGCGTACAAAATTGGATAAAATGGTAGCTGGAGGTACAGGATAGGCATGTGTAAGATCGCCTTAATGCATTTGAGTAAAGAATCAATCGATAGTTAGGTAGTGGGCAGACGCCCGATGTTGCTACTATCCGAGCAGATATTGTTGATATAAAGGGTATAGTTGTTGAGTTATCTGAGAGGCCGGTGATTGTTCAGCTCATTGTAGAGACTGTGATCCCCAAGTCGAGGTGCCGAATATTTGGGCAGTCTCGGTGGATGAGCAGACCGTATAGACCGTGGCAGAAAGAGTAGACAAGAAGATCAAGAAGAAAGAACAAAACTAAAAGAAGAAAGAGGCAAGAGCTGCCAAGAAGGCCAGACGTAATGGCAGCCAGGATGGGCAGGACCAATAGATGGATAGCGGATCTGGCGGATTGAGAGATCAGCCTTTTCAAATATCAGCAAGTCATCTCAAAGCTTAAGTGAGTAATTTTAAGTCTGCTACACAATGGGTGGTATTTGAACTGCTTATGTTGTGACAATTCATTCAAATTCCTACTTAAGTATTTCATGACCATTACAAAAAAAGGACATAAAATCCCTTTGCCTTAGTCCTCTAGCTGCATCAAATGACCTGGTAAGTTCTCCATTAACCAGTAAGGAAAATTATACTATAGTATTCCCTCCGTTTAAAAAAGAATGACCTACTTTAACTTGGCACAAAGTTTAAGAACATAAAGAAAACTTTTGAATCTTGTGGCCTTAAAAAATTGTGTCGAATGTACCAAAATGCCCTTTAATCTTGTGGTCCTAAACATGCGATGTGAAAAGTTGAAATTAAAGTATTGTCAAAAAGGAGAGGGGTCATTCTTTTTGAAACGGACTAAAAAGGAAAATAGATCATTCGTTTTTAAACGAGGGAGTAACAGATTCCATCACCCAATTCTCAAATTTATAAGGAAATCCCAAGCCTTCCATCACTTGTCTCAAATAGTTTCAATCCACATTATCATATGCCTTTTGAATATCTACTTTTATCTTACATCTAGGAGGCAGATATTTCCTTCTATAAGCCTGCACTAACTCATGTGCAATGATAATATTATCTGCAACCTTCCTCCCAAGTATAAAACCTGCATGTGTATCGGAGATAATTGATGCAGTCAGTTTTTGAATCCTTCTAGCTAAGACCTTATCTATCAACTTATAAAGTATAGTACAAGAAGTTATAGGCATATACTCTTTGATGATAGTAGGGTTAGGTACTTTAGGAAGCAAAGTGACTGAAGTGCGGTTAATTAATAGCTCTGAACATCTGACTTAAGATAACGAATTCCTTAAAAGCTTAACACATATTTTGTTTAATCACTAGCCATGCCTTATTATAAAACACTACTTTGTAACCATCCACTCTTGATGCTTTGTCATCACCATTGAAGCACAATTTTTCATACACCTCCTAGTCAGATACATCAGCACAAAGGGCCTACTATTGAGAGTGATTAAGTACTGGACTATTCTTCATAATTTTCATATTGATTGTAGTGATATGTGAAGTTGCAGTGCCTGTTAGGGATTGATAAAAGAAAATGATCTCTTGTATAGTTGCAGGCTCCACCAATATATCACCAGATGTTGACACTAACTCCATGATTTGTTTCTTATACTTTCTTTCATCCATAACTTTAATAAAATATTTAATGTTAGAGTCTCCTAGTTTAATCCACATAGCTCTTGATTTTTGTTGCATAATTCTCTCGTCAATGTTGCTTCATTTCGCAAGATATTACAACAACTCTTTCTCTTTCATTACTAACTTATCAGAATAATGATCAGCTAGAGATTGTTGTACTTCTTCTAAGTTACTCCTTGTTTTATAAATCTTCATAGTAGTGCTTCTATACCGCTGGTTTTTCAGATGTTTAAAGTGAGGTTTCATATTTTTTAGGCATAATACATAAATATGAGCCTAAATTTGACATCAAATCATAACATTAATCTTAAACTTTGACAGTGCACAAATAGAACCTTTAACTATTCAAAGTTAACCAAATAAACACACCGATCCTATGTGGCAAGACGCATGTTGTACATGCAAAATGGCGCGCGTCCGAGTTGGAATTGAAGGATTTTTTTGTTCAACCTTTGTATAGTTAAAGAGCTTATTTGTGTACCAACAAAGTTAAAGGCCATACTTATAATGTATTTTTTTTATTAGGTGACACCATATAAGTGGATTAGTAATCCACGTCAGAGCAAGTGAGGTACACGCGTGTAGTTGCAAAATCGGAGTGTCTTTTTGTTTAGGTTTTGTATGGTCAAAGGGTCTACTTGTGCACTATCAAAGTTTAAGATCAATGTTATAATTTGATATCAAGTTTAGAATCATATTTATGTATTATGAGTATATTTTAATTGTTGCCATATTTTCCCCATAATACTTTTGTTCTTTCTACCTGCCCAATAGTGGTGTACTATTGAAATAAATGTCTCATGTGATGCCCAGGATGTTAAAAACCTGAAAGGTAACTTACTTGAAGTGACATTTGTGGACATATGGAGATGCTTGGAAAATGATATGAAATAAAGGGTAGCCTAAACTCCACCACCATTTGGCCATAGTGCAACATTCAATCATTATTTCCAAAAGCACTACCCAACTTACTACATACCCTACTTGTTCCATGTTGTTTGTTAGCCCACGAATAATAATCACCTTTCCAAGACATTTCGGGCTCGTTTGGTATAGCGTATAAGATAATATTGAATAGGTTGTATTAGTAATGCTGAAATTAGTAGTGCAGAGATTAGTAATATTGGAAATAGTAATACTGGAATTATTTTTTATGCAGTGTTTGATTTGATGTATTAAAAACAATATGTATTGTTATATTTTAAAAAAAATATTTGTTTGTTTACAAAAATATCCTCAACATATTATAACTTTATGTATTTTCTTTGCAAAACTTTATTATTCCTTTTTTTAAAATAAAAAAAATGAACAATATAATTAATTATTTATTCTGAAATAATTTTAAGATTTAATCATTCACTTGCAATTTTTGGGGGGTTATCTTTTCTTTATTTTTTTATCATTTGCTTGTTTCCATTTTGTGGTGTTTTTAAGTTGGAGGAGGTACGTGTAACTTTTGAATGAGATAATACAATTATTATTAACATAAAGTTGTGTTCGGTAGAGTGTTAAAGTTAAGTAGAAAAATTATTTTTATTTATGAATATCTTATTTACAAAATTAAAGCTAGTATGCAATCGTGCAATTTATTTTCGGATTTTGATCAATAAGTATTTTTTTAAGTTAATAGAGTAATTTTTTTATGACTAAAATTATTTGGAGGGATATTATTATCTTGATAAATTGAAAAGAAGTAACTCAGATTGAATAAATTGAAAAAGATTTAGAAAAAAATTAATGAAATTTGAGACATTTTTGTAAATAATAATAAAATTTGTAAACTAATTTATTTAAATAAATTTATCAGTACAAATATAAAAAATAAAATTAAGAAAATATTTAAAAGAATTTGAGGGATATTTTTGTCTTTACACATATTAGTCCATGATATTAAAACGCATGTATTGCTAATACCATCATATAAGATGTATTAGTAATACACCCTATAATACCATATAGGATGTATAACTAATACATGGTATTAGTAATATATCGGTCCATAATTCTACCAAATATAGTATTAAGTAATACCACACTTAATACATGGACTATTTTTTTTAATACGTCCTACCAAACGACCCCTTCATGCACTTGCAAATCATAAACACAATTAGCAAAGTCTCTAATGTCTACCTGGTGCACCTGGTAATCTGTCTTGTGTTTGCAATAAAGCATTGAAACCACCCCATATCAACCATGGTCTAGTTACCTGAGCGGCCAAAGTCATCGATAGACACTCAAACTTGTTGTCAAAATTTATTTAGACATCTACACTATGACCTGATCCTATCAGGGCCCTAAACCCCCGAATTTTATTTTAATTAGGCATTTTTTTCCCTATCAGCTAAAAGTTAAAGTGTGTGTTGCACACACGCGCTGACGTAGAAAAAATAACAAATTAAAATGTGACACGTGGCATTAAAATTCAAAAATAATTTTAATTTTTTTATAACTAATTAAATTATAATTTTAAAAAAATTATAATATTTTAAAAAAAAAAACTAAACACCCCTGCCCTACCCCTGCCCCCCCTCATCTTCTTCTCCAGCCATCCCCCCTCCCCGTCCTCCTCAACTAAACAAAGTTGTTCTGGCTCACATCAATGCTCTTCAAAGAAGTCAAATTGGCTAATGACTTTGGCAATGAAGTGGAGAAATCATTGCAGCAAAGATTGAGTGGAGACAGACTTTACAGCCCTTGAATTTGATCTGAAACTCTGCTACTGAGATTCATGTTTGACAAGTCAAGTCTCTCTACATAGCTTTCGGAGTTGCAGAAGACACCAGTCCATTTACAATGAACAGAATTTGAGCTGCTTCCATTGTTTGCCAAACTCCAATCTTTGAGATGATCCATTGGATTAACAAGACTAGACTTTAGTGCTAGCAATGTAGAAACTTCAACCCCATTGGATGAAACAAAAAAGAAACCAGTGATTAACAAGCAAAACAGATTAATTTTTATGGTCTGGCTTTTTCAAATCAGTTCATCAACATTCTTTTTGGTTCTTGGGAACAAACTTTTAGTTACCAAATGATAAGAGATTGAAAACATTAGTGTTAATCAGTTAGTTATCATGATTAGACCCCAAATTCAACTACAAAAACACCTAGAACAAACACATAAACAACATGAAACTTCAAGAACCTAGAAACAATTTCATTCCGAAAGAAGAATTTTTCCAAAATTATAAATTTTATTTCCAAATCCAATCATACACCACACAAACACCAAAAAATAAAAACATAAACAAAGTAAAACTTCAAGAAGCTCCTAACGCTTCAGTGGAATTAAAAAGTAATTTTTGAAAAGGAAATTAACTTAAAGTTGAAAATTGATCACCTAAGAAATTGATTTTTGAAAAGGAAATTAAAGCAGCGATGAAGAAGGGTATCGCGTGGGTGTGGGTGTCGGGGAGAAGGGAATGATTGTTTTTTTTTTAAAAGACAAATTTTGCTTTATAAATAATTTTTGGACCTACATGCCACTTGGCATCTTTTTATTTGAAATTCACTAAAAAAAATACTATTCACGCTCCCCTGCGTTTGCACTGTACACGCAGTGCCACGTAGGCAAAAAATATCTAATTAAAATAAAATTCGGAGGGTTTAGAGGCCTGATAGAAATGGACTTTAGTTTAGATGTCTAAGTAAATTTTGACAACAAGTTTGAGTGTCTATCGATAACTTTAGCCTTACCTGAGCAGCCACTCCTCTGAGGTCCTCCCAAAGAGATTTCAACATATCTGGAGTGTTATATCCACAAACCACTGTCATATAGCATTCTACGCTCTAATCTCTACGTGTAACCATACAACTCATATTAATCCCCTTGGGCAATGAGATCAACTTGATAACTACCTCCATCTCATAGAATTCAGATTCTACCATTTGAAGCATAATTATAGTTATGAATCATACTACATCCAGGTGAGATATGTTGTGCTATAGTTGTTACTTTAGGTAATTTTACTCATGTTTCTACCAATACCATCAACTTCACGTTATGCTCCCTAATATGTCTTCTTAATTCCTTATGCTTGAACTTTTTATTAATACCCTTGATATTCCACACTAATCAACACATTAATTATTTTGAGTCACATCCTCCCTCATTAGGAAGTAATTGATCAGCCACCACATATTTTGAGTATTGCAAACTTCAAAATCGTTTCTCACAACCTCACCAGCCACCTGAGCACAACTTTTCTTTCCGTTTTTAGGAGATGCTACTCTGATTTGTTGACCCTTAGTAACCACTTAAGTCAAGTCTCTTTCCTCCTACACAATTGCTTCATATCCTACCATCTCCTGGCCTTGTACATCATGATTGAGGTTCCTGATGATGTTCCTGAGCTACTGATTCTACAGTCACCCATATAGACACCAGTTTTGGTTGCTTTGGTTTAGGAGGTGGAGCCTACTATTATTTTATTGGAGGAGCCTGCCTTTGTCTTTGTTTAGGTTGCCTATTTTGCTGGCATTTATGCCCAACTATCAAGCACTTTTTACAATTCTCAGACCTCCAATCGAATGTTATCACCTACTTAAATAAGTGACCCAGAGCATCTACTACAACGATCTCCTTAGATAGTGGTTTAGTAATATCTACTACCTCAACTAACATTCTAGGATATGATATCCTTGTTTGTTTCGTGGTGCATTCATCTGCAAACAAGGGGATCGCAACAACAGTTGCAATTCTAGTTAACGAGTCATATCTCAGTAATTCAAAGGTAACTTTGGAAAAGTTACCCATAGGGGTATCTCAGTCGTGGTGACCATTGCTTACAGAGGATTGGTTTATAGAAATACTATAAGGTCCAATATAGAATATTTCCTTCATACCCAACTTAGAATGAAATTTCACTATATAATATCCCTCATCATGACGGAATGAATCCGGTTTAGTCACACTAGTCCATGTTTGAGTAATGTACCTCATCATGTGGTTATAGTTTGGCACTGTTGGTTTTTTGTAGAAAAAGATAGGGCAGCAAAAAAGGATTAAAATGACTCTCTTTGAATTTGAATTGAAATGACTTTCAAGCTTTCAATAAGCTTTTAATGGCTTTCAATAATTCTCTAAAGCTTATGAGGATTTTAAATAGCCAAATTGCAATAACAAACTGCATGATTTAAAATTCAAAAAAGCCTAAACTATCTCTGAATAACCTAATTTTAAAATTCAAAATTCAAATTCATCCTGAATCAAATAACTTACAACAACAACAACAACAACAAACTCAGTAAATTTCCACATCGTGGGGTCTGGGGAGGGTAGAGTGTATGCAGTCTATACCACTACCTCTAAAGAGGGAGAGAGGCTATTTCCAACAGAATCAAAAAATGGTGCCATTTAGCTTCCTCTTTATTCGGTTACTGTTTGTCCAATTTCACCCCTATATTGTTATTAACAAGCTTTGCAGTGACATAATTCAAGGCCATACAATTGCTAGCTACTCTATTCCCAGCAAACAAGCTTACCAAATAGGGGTGGGCATGGTTTGATATTTAAAATTTTGATGCGGTAATTTTGACATTCGATTTTTAAAAACACTACACCATTATCATACCATATTAATTTGTTATGGTTCGGTATTTTGATGTTCAGTTTCGATATTTTGCAGTATGGTAATTGACAACCATAGGTTGTTCAACTTCGACAATATATAATCGTATAATAGAATATTATTAATTCATATTTTCAAAAGCACATCTCAATTATATCATAATTACACATTACACATGTAAAAATATTCAAAAAGAAGTATAAATAACTGTTTTTGTTAGTCAGTTACACAAAAAAAGATATTGCAATCAAGATAAAGTAATCAAAGTTCTAATGTCTTTAACATTTTTACGCTAATACTAAATTGTATTTGTTAATATTATATATGTATATATATAGGTTATTTATATAACTATATACTTCGATATAATATTCAGTATATCGGTTATAAATATCAAATGTCATACCATATACCAAAAAAATGTAAAATGCATACCATATATTATACCAAATACCATAACACCAAAACAGGTATCAAAAATATCAATTTGGTATGATAATTCAATATATATCATATAATGCCCACCCCTATACCCAAGGGTTCTTCTCCTTCTTCTCACTGTCCCCCTGCACAGAGGTACTTGCTTGATCTATCTTACTACTCATTACCCGCGGATCTAATGGACTTATTTCAAAGGAACAATAGTTACTGTTCCTGCTCTCAATGGAACAATGTTCTACGCAGAAGTTAGATATGCTCTTATTGCATTCGAAATTGATTCTGGATTCCAATTGATGCCTCTCTGAACCAAATTTGATGTGGCTTCACGATTCACCTGTATCAATTTTCTCCGACTACTGTAGTAGTGTAGTTTCATAAGCTTGCTCACGAAGCTCATGCAGCTGAGAAACTACCGCCTTGTTGCTCATCGAATTCCTCGTAACCAGAAATCAATTCCTTGTGTGGCCTCCGTCGCCGTCCCTTCCCTGCCATACTAACCTCAACGCATGTTAGCAACACCTACATCGAGAGCATTTCAGAGAGGACAAAGAATTTCTTTATATTGGATTTAGGTACATGATAAAGTATTTTCCTAAAAGAATTTGTGAAAAAAACTTATAGACATTGTCAAACGTTTATTAGGTAGTTAAAGCAATCACAATAAATATGTCATCGCTTTTAGTTGAGCATGACAAGCCTAAAGTTTTACTACATATCAAAGCTAGTTAATTTGTGTTATTAAAGAAAGTAACATATTTTAAGTAGTTAATTAATTTACGTAATGTGAACTTGAGAAATACATAAAAAAAAAAAAAATTAAAAATTAATCTAATAAATGTTTAATTGAAATAATCATAACTTAAATGAAATTTACTGACAAATTTTAAAAATTAATTATGTATTAAACCTAAAATAAATTTATAAGGCAGGAGCATGATCACTCATTATTTGCTACTAAATAAGATTTAGATGTAATTTTCAAATTACTGAAATAATAAATAATACCCTCTAACATTGTGGATCGTTTGAACATGAAAAACAAAAAGCGAGAGGCTTATGGGGGATTTCAACGCCGTCATGAAATTAGATTTCCAAGTGCCGCTACCATATTTTTCTTTCTATTTCTGGACGTTTCCATAATTAACTCACGAAACAACTGCATCCAACTGATTAGAATATGCTCTGCCGAATTGACAAATATAGCTCGGACATCTCTTGCTCACACAATTTTCCTTTCCTCGCAACAATACAATAGCTCGAAACAATTGTTTTTTCCTCTACAAGCCACGAACATCACCTCTCTTTTTTGTCCTACCGCCATTACATAATTTGCTCCTCTTCTCAACATTTCCCACTTCTCCTTTTCCGCAAAATCTGATCCAAAACTGAATTTTGGAGATGTTGGTTAGTAGAATTTCATCACGATTCCCAAGAAGAGGCATCCTAACTAAATGCCGAAGCTCGCTGCTTCACTATTCCCGACAACAGCAGCAACAACAACAACAACACGTTCCAATTATTGCATCTCAGTTCCATTCCCTTCGTGAATTCAAAGAAAAGGTTTGACTTTATGATTAATACTTCTGAAATTATTCGCTTTTCGTGGATTTTTAATTTTTTTGAAGTGTAGGATTTTGATAGGGTTTAAGGGGTACTTGTAATTTAGCTGTATCACAGGGTTTATTTGTATCGTAATTGAGGATATGATATTCGTGTTACTTTTGTTTGATAGTAGTACTCCATCCATTTCAATTTGTTTGGCTGTTTTGAATCATCACGAAGAAATAAGAGAAGTTGTGAATTATGTGGTCTTAAATTAAATATATGTCAAATGTGGAAAGTTAAACCGAAAGGTATTTTTTTTTAAAATGGACTAGGTGAAACAAGTTGAAAAGGAGGGAGTAATTGTTTTATTTGCAAGTTCACAATTCCATTTTCTGTTCCCGTCTCATAAATTCTCACCTAAATTTTTTACCGAAGCATTTAGATAAACTTTTAGCAGCCCCGCCCTCCCATTTTGTTTTTTAGTCTCTTCCAAAAAGAAACATTAACTTTCAAATTTCCCCTACTGCACACAAATATCTTAGGTTTGTTTTAGACCCTAAGTTTTAAAAAAGTTCTCATTCTTTTCTTAAATATCGTGCCACGTCCATTGTGCCACATAAAATGGGACGGAGGGAGCAGTTCTCAATTAAGTTCAGACACAATTGGCATGGTTATTGTGAACCTACATTTGTATCCTTCATTGGCTTCAAAGATGTAGATACTGCTAATTGCTGGCTAATTACTTCTCTGCTTTAAGCTGTACAATGATTTCTTTCTTTCTTCACTAACTGTTTGTATCATGTTGTTCGAGTATGTGAGATGAGTCTGGTTCGATATTTATGTTGGCAATTTTTGGAGCTTGTTCCTGGGACGTTTGGTATCGAGTGAGTTATGTTGACGACCAATCGCAGGATGTTAATCAGTTGGATTGGATTGGTCCATGTTTTTAAGGGACATCCAGACCAACATAATTTTAAAAACAGTTGCCTAGCTAACTTGTTCCTTTTACTGAAATCAAATACTGTACAGTGCCTAGATAACTTTATAGATCTTTTAACTTGCTCAAGTTGTAAATTTAACGTACCACTAAGTTGATGCCTTGAGAAATTATGTATGAGTTACTCTGTATGTGTCAAAAGAAGAAATGTTCAATTTCCATATGCACCTAAACATTGCTGGTTCTGCTAATGGTGAATCAGATTACCCTACTCCATGAATCTCCCCTGCAACAATTTGGAATTTCATCCTCTGCATCTCCCCAACATAATGAAAAAGAGACATCTGAGTCCCAAAGCAAACCAGGAAGCACAAAAGAGAATGGAAATTGTGAAGCTTCAGTATCTGTTGATTCCCAGGTTCAAGATGAGAATGATGAATCAGGTTCTGATTTGGCATCCAATGATAACAAAAATGAAAATGTCAAACGAAGGAGAAGTCGTACTAAACAAACTGTATTTGCTGATTCTGACTCTGATTTAGATGCTGATGACCTTTCTAGGGATGACTTGATGAAACTAGTGGCCGAGTAGGAAGAACTCCTAAAGACTAAAGATGACGAGTTTCAGAAAATGAAAGATAAAGTACTCAGATCTTACGCAGAGATGGAGAATGTCATGAACAGAGCCAAACGAGAAGCAGAAAATTCCAAAAAGTTCGCTATTCAAGTTAGTTTTTCTAGCCACATGCTTTGCCAGGGAGTCCTGCATTTACTTGTTAATATATTATGTTATCTTGTGATTTTCTTCATCTTTTGCATAAACGTTGTTGCAGAATTTTGTTAAAGCGCTTCTAGATGTTGATGATAATATGGGTCGGACTTCTTCTGTCGTAAAAGAGAGCTTCTCCAAAATTGATGAATCTAAGGATACTGTTGGAGCTGTGCCACTTCTGAAGACACTTCTCGAAGGTGTTGAAATGACTGATAAACAGCTTGCTGAGGTACACTTTTTCACCTAAATATAGTCCATGGTTTATGTCCCTCTTTGACTGCTTGGTAGACTGAATTCATTTATGAAGCACTTAAACCGTCTTTTTACAAATACTACCGTGTAAGCAACTTTAGGTCTTTTAGGGTGAATTCTGGATAACACTAATTATACATTTCAACAAGCTAGTTCCAAAAATTACCTTCAAGGCCGTGTAAAATCCTATAGATTTTGGCAAAAGAACCTATTGGTAAATGCCCCTACCAACTTCTGAAATGAAGCAACAGCGAAGAGGATTTGCTATATATATATATATATACACACACATATATATATATACACATATATATATTTATATATATATAATATGTATATACACACGCACACATGGAGCTGGAAGAGAAGGTTCGGACATTTTTTTTTATATTGGAAAATCTCTGTAGAATGTAGGATGTTTACTGCATATCCAATTGGAATGTAAGGTTCAATAATTTCAGGAGTACTTCTGTTTCGCACCGAATAAAGTCGGGGTTAAATTTGAAATCATTCCTATTTCTTTCTGGTCTATGTTATTGTTGCTTCTTCAAAATCTTGAAAGACCTTTGCGGGAGGTCTCTGTTATATGTTTCTCAGTTGCTGTTTTTGGCTGACTGCTCGTTACTTTTCAGGTATTCAAAAAATTTGGTGTTGGAAAATATGATCCTACAAATGAAGAATTTGATCCAAACAAGCATAATGCAGTGTTTCAGGTGCCAGATCCTAGCATGGTTGCTGTCTGCCTCAAGGTATCTGTCGGGAATTTCTTCTCTGGTATTCTTGTATTTTATTTGCTATTTCGATCTTTATGCACTTGGTCCTTATGGAATACTGCAAATCCAGAATGTACTTCAGACATCACTTTTCATTGAAGTTGAATGACTTAACAGACATGATTACCCTTCTTGTTGCAGTCAGGGTACACATTGCATGACCGAATCATTCGGCCAGCCGAAGTTGGTGTGACGGTTGCTATGGAGAATACACAAGACAGATAAAAAAACTGAAGTTTAAACAGATAGGTCATGAATCGAGATTTTGTCTATTAATTAGGTGAAACCTGAAGAGAAGTATTTGCACACGTTCGGAAAGAAATTTAGTTCAAGATCCTCCAATGGAGCTGTCCGTCAGAGTTGTAGCTTTTTCTAGTATTTAAGTATTTTTTATTTATACATTGTTAAATAATACATTAATAATGATATCCTTGTTGCGGGTGGGAAGATCGTCTTTGCCATCCCCTTATCCAAAGTAGGATGGTGTTATGCTATGCTGTAGGAACTCCACATGAATTGTTATCTTACCTTTCGTCCTGGTTTGGCTCTGTACTTTTCATCTTCCATTTGTTTGATATATTATGCGAAATTGAATTTAGCATCAGCCCAACGTGCACTGGTGTACCAAATATCGTTTAACTTAACTCATAGGTCACCGTAGGACGCTGGACTGCTAATTGATGCAAACTGGCAAGTCGTTGGAAGAATCCAGAGGATTATATTTACGATCATTTATACTTAAGACTGCCACTAGAATCTAAGTTACGCACAGAAACTAAAGGGTTATAGTTGCAATCATTTGGACCTAAATAACACTAGAATCAACGTTGGTCCTCAAAAGAAACAGCCAATCTCTTCCATACCTCCCGCCACTTAATCACACCTTTTCAAGTACAAATCATAATTTACATCGCTTTCAGTGTGAGTGGGCTGATTTGTCCTCAGTTCCTGCAGTACACGGGAAAAAGACCTTCATTTAGCTCACGCCAGTATCAATTTCAAGTAGGCAGAACTGAAATTGCTTTTATTTGAAGGATGTGGTCTCTTCATTGAACAAGATTAGAAATGACCAAATTCAACTTGGAAGTGCAAGTAACACATAAAGAAGGTAACATGAGAGTATGTCATCTAACATGATTCAGCCATCCTTGCATAGATCCTTCAGTACGTCCATGTGATGTATGATAATGGAAGTGATAAAAGTTGACTGCTAGAACTAAAAACTACATGGAAGGAGGTTATTTCAGCAAAACTAAAATCCCTCTGTGTCTCACCAGAATAACACTTTTTTTCCATACTCAAATAGGAACTTAAAATCGTCTGGAATAATTAAGCTAGAACAAAACAAAATGTCAACAAATGAATCATATAGGCGACGGTCGATATTGGACTAATTAGCTGCGTATGAATAAGTGGGAGATTTAGACGACAACTACTGTCTTGAGGCAAATTATATACTACTGGAACTAAATGAACCTGATTAGCGCGAACGGATATGGAGAATTCATATAATAAATCCTAGTTAATTTAGGATTTGGATATCAATTAAGTTGATTGCGAGGACTTGAGGAGTCCTAGTTTTGACACACAATACGAGCTGGAAAAACCATGAGTTGGGAAGACGGTTGGAATTTCACATCTCAAGTAGGGTATTTCTTGTTCGAGTGAATCAAAACTTATTAAAGACAGCCCAACATTCCACCACATTAATGCCCCCATTTGGGTTATAAGCCCACATTACTGAGCTCAGTAAAACTCATAAAAATGTTTGATACTGGATAAGGAGATAATTGAGCAAAGGAGAGCAAACGGAAACTTATAGAGAAGAAACTATAAAATAAAAATAATGACAACAGAAATGCAACTGTTTTCTAGAAGGTAAACAAAGCTCAAAATATTACCTCGAAATCTTCATCAAAGATATCACTGATGCTTTGTCTTGTCAAGATATTATCATTTGATGTTGAACTTGTGATAGCATGATTCAGCTTCCTTGATTTAGCTTCGTCGTCAGGAGTTTCCTTTTTCTTTTCTTTCAAGTCAACAATCTGCATACTCGAGAGGTCATAGGAGGAAAAAGCTTGTTTTTTTGAAATGGTAACAGATTTTATACATTGCACAAAAATATGCAGTAACCATTCTTACAAGAGATTAAAAAACTGTCAAACAAGCTAAAACTGTACTTATGAAGATTCCAAAATCGCCAAATAGATAGTGTCTAAAGAGTATTTCCAAAATCGCCAAATAGAGTGTCTATAGAGTATTCTTTTGACAAAAAAAATTAAAAGGGCAACCCGGTGCACTAAAGCTTCCGCTATGTGAAGGGTCCGGGGAAGGGCCCACCTACAAGAGTCTATTGTATGCAGCCTTACTGCCACACCCCTAAACCGCAAAGTTGCGACTGTCACCCGGTGCCATACTTGACTAAATGAATCAATGGAAACCAAACAACATCAGTGGACTGTCAAGGCCAAATTGAATTTGAAAACAATACAACCGAAATAAATGCAAATATAACAAAAGTATAATATAAGGACAATTGGACTGACTGACTACTGGACCCACAGCAACAATTATCTACAAGCTTATAAGATGAGAAGTCACTGATCATTAGTCGGGACAGGCCCCATAGTATTCATTAATTATACAAGCTAAAACAAACTCTAGACTCGGCATCTCCGGAAAGAACGAAGCATACCAACCATCAGCTGAACTCAATCATACGCAGCAAGGACCTTTTTCCTCATAACCTGCAGGCATGAATGCAATGCCCCCAGGCAATGGGGAGACGTCAGTACGAAAGAATGTACTGAGTATATAAGGCATAAAGTGACCATATTATGTAAAATAAGAGCTCAAATGATATCAAGTATCAATGAATTCATTAGATAAGGATAGACCACCTTTTCTTATAATTGAGGAATCATGTGCATTACATTTTTTACGTTACGTTTCTTTATTTTATAAGCTATGTAGCATATGATACAATGACCAACTGATAAGTGGTAGAAGAAGAGGATGACCCTCATAAATACATCAATCGAGATCGGCTCATGCTAGGTATCATAACCCCTGAGCTGTCACCCATAAATAGATCAATTGGGATCGACCCATGCTAGGTATCAAAACCCCTGAGCTGCCACCCTAAGTTGCTCGGACTCGGGTGCGGGTATCCGAGACGGGTGCGAATCCGAGAGCCGGATTCGTCGAAATATAAATTTTAAGATTCGGGGGTGCGAATCCGAGTGTGGATACGGGTGCAGGGATTTGGCTAAAAAAATTAAATATTATAAATATAGAGTTATAAAGATATTCTAAAAAGTTTTAGTTAATTTGCTATTTTTAATTATTTTTGTCTTCTGATTTTACTTTTCAATTAGGAATAGTATTTGTATTAAGAACTTTTTCCAAAATTATAACTCACGTTTATTTACTAAAAATAAAAAATAAATATAATTAAGAAGTTAAATTTACTATTGTCAAAGTAAAATACACTCACCGACAGACAGTGCTGGCAACAGATTATTATTAATTAATTATTAATAGTAAAGGAACTAATTATTAATTAAAAATAGTAAAAAGAAAAGACAAGTTTCAAAACACACTTTGACTTGGAAAAAAATAACCAGTCACTGTGTAAACACGACTGCGCCGATGATAGAATACGATGATGATTTCCGGTGCCCTGAGGTGATACGACGTCTGCGCCGATGATTTCCGGCGACGTCGATGATGATTGTCGGCGACGTCGATGATCATTTACAGCAATGTCGACGATGATTTCCAGCAACGGCACATCGACAACGCCATCTCTATTTCGGTGGTCGTTGGTTGGGACTTTTTCAGGTAAGTTGCCGATTAATTATTCAATGTTTCCAATTAAATTTCTTCTTTATTTCGGTCAACGTCTCCGAAATTGGTTGACCGAATCGGAGACGGCGGAAGCACCCGTCCCCGCCTCAGTCTCGTGTCGAGACGGGTTCAGCGGCAAAACAGCCGAGTCCGAGCAACATAGCTGCCACACATAAATAGATCAATTGGGATCGGCCCATGTTAGGTATCATAATCCCTGCGCTGCCACTCATATAACTAGATTTGCATTACTTTGATGGTCAGAATTCTTTTGAGCTTTTGGAACTATAGACGTGATGTAGACATGTGAATAAAATACTCAAGGCAGCAACAAAGGTATAAGAAGTAAACAAAGACTTCAATGTGATACTTAGGAACTTGTAGGACTCAATGAACTTTACTGGACATGATGAATAACATAAATGGGCCATGAAGACGCGTGAGAAGTAAGGATTTAAGGGCATGTATAAATGATCCATTAAGGTGTATAAAAAGGGAGCAAGTAGTTAGTTCTATTAGGCACATAGTTCGTTTAAAACACATTCAGACATTTCAAATGCAAGCATATGTGTGTTTTGAATGGAGACAAGTAACTCCTCAAATGAAGAGGTTTGAACTATATAATAAGCATTTACAATGTGATAACAAATAAAAAGGTACATGAGCAAGGGAACTATTGAGGCACGTGGGTAGATACCAATTAGGAACAAATGCACATTTCAAGTAAGGACATAAATTGTATGATTAAACCAACAAGGACTCTACTATGTCACATTATCCTAACATGATAGAAGTGACACCGAATCAAAGCAACATATGATCTTGTGAATCAAATGACGTATACGATCAAGTAAACAATTGGAGCGTGTAATACAATGAATATTTCACGTACACCAGCAAGTAATTAAAGTAAAAGTTCAAATTTCTATGCAAACCAAGTCTTTTACACATAAGCAACCCAACCATAGCTTGAAGAGTTCAAATTGTAACCCAAATAATTAATTCAGATTTCCCAGATTATAAATAAGTATATACAACCTTGACACACAATTAAATACCTTCTTAATTCCCAGTAATCCCAACACATTGATATGAATCAAGATTAGCATCTAAAGTAACCCTAGTTTGTGCAGATTATTCTAATCCTCAAACAAGTAAACCTGGACAGCCCCACTATCTAGTGTTGCAACTTAATTTTGAATAGGTAAACGATAGATCTAAGCTTTATATCCTTCATGAAAATTGTAGGTACATATCCTGGGGCTGCAAGGAATCTAGAATCACCAAAATATACATTTTGTGTAAACCATAATCATCAAAATACTATCAGCAGCACATAGGGGGTTTCTAAATTGGAAAACTGGACAGGACTTGTCTTCTTTTGCGTCCCCTATTTTTAAGTCTATAACAGCAAAGACAGTTTTTATCCATAAAAATAGAAGTTGTAGAGCTATGTGTTAGCTTTTTAACACACATTTTTGAACCTAAAATATAGCTCTATAGAAAGAGATACGTTATATTTACTAAACCCTGTGTAACTGCAAAACATGTCTAAGTTGCTTACATAGGCCGCCTTTTCTATGCTTTAATCTACAAAGAAATAAGTGGTAAGACTAGTATTAATATCCAATCAACAAAAGATATACTTGGGGCCCCCATAAGCTCAGCAGATACCAACCCCAAACACATGATAAAATGCTATGCAATGCAAATAATCAGAACTGAACAACTATAGCCTCATCAATCTTATCTGCCTCTTATTCAGCTCACACAACCATCACAACTATCACATGACAACCTACTACTGATAACTCGCAGCTAATTCAATCTGTGTCTGATTCTTAAATCACCCTAATACCAGTAACTTACTAAGCCCCCATAGGCCCGACACACCACTAACAACAACAAACAGTCATGTTACACAATAATAAGAAAACCAACGCAATGCATGTTGTGTTGGTGTACACCCCGATCCTTAGCCTCAAGAGCATATAGTGCATATAGTGTAGACAGCAACACCGTCATATCCCCTAGGGCATGAAATGCAATGCACATACGCAATAGTCCATAATAGAAATAAATAATCACTATATGGGTCGACAAAACCATCGTGATATTTATAAGCATATAAATCTCTCTGTGGACAGACAAGACCACCATGATATCTAAAACAAGTAAAGCATGGGTATGGAAACATAAGTACCATGAACAATATACGTATGAAAATATTTTTGATATAGTATATACTTATATTAATACACCCTCGTATATCACTTTAATCTTTTTAGACAAATTAAATCCTATAAGTGCATTCTCTGCATTCTCTAGTCTATTATTTAAACCAACTTGCAGAGAGATGTGACAGGTTCAAAACATATGAGCAATTATCAAGGAAATGATTCAGTAAAGACTACAACTTCCGGACATTAGAGATCCCTTTGCGGTGGACTTCTTCCACAGGAACCCATCCCCAATCAATAATTTTCTTTCCACTCTTCCTTTTTCCTTGGCCTATCTACTATGTAGGACAACAGAATATATCACCGATCAGGGGGGAAGTCTTACAATATCACAGAGTCGAGTTCTAAAGCAGAAATATGGTATGACTGGGTGGAAAGTACTAGAAATCTCATGAGGAGAATGACGCCGAACAAGGGAGCATTGATGTGGGTTTGCAAGAGATTCTCCAAAGCATCAAGGATTAAAGGAAGGACATTTAAGTTCTGGAGAGTCGGAGATTTCTCTACAAGCATTTTCCTGTCCTTAAAATACAATCAATATAGGAGGTTTTTATCATCGGTTTCAGTTAAAGGCAGCGACAGAACAGTTATTATCATTCCAGAGAACACATTTAATGAAGGTTGGGAGAGACTAGCAAAGAAAATAGACACATTCATTAATAGGAATACAACCACCTCTATGGAAATTAAATGCAAAAGGAGGCAGATTTAGCTGCAAACACGGGAAAAGGGAATTATCTACAAATATTGCACAAAAACAAGTGGACACGAAGAGAGACAGAGGCCGCTGAAGAAATAGGAAACAATGGAGTTCTGAAAGCAAACACTCATTTGGAGGAGAAACACCTCTTAGGGAGATGTCTGGTTGGGAACTTTTTTGGAAAAGAAGATGCTCCCACCAGAAAGTTGGGCTCACTAGACCTGGAAAGGAACGCAAGGAATCCAAGTGTATGACATGAACGGATCTCTATTCTTGTTTGAATTCCAGTCAAGGAAGGCAGTTGATGAACAAGTCCTGATGGGAGAATGGTGGAGACAAGGAAGCAAACTAAATTTGCAGTGGTGGACACCAAAAGAAGGAGCTTTTCCAAAGTCCCATAATTTTCAATGGTTATGGATTCGAATTCTAGGGTTACCACTCCATCTTTGGCCTCAATCTGTATTGAAGAAGATAGGAGAGAGGTGTGGGGGTTGAATTGAGACTAAATAAGAGACGAAATTAAGGAATCATCTCCAATGGGCCAAAATCCGAGTAAGAGGACCGGCGAACAAAATTCCAGCATCTATTGAGGTTTTCGATGAGAAAACTATTTTTTCTTTACCCATCTAGGTGGAAACTCCGGTGAAATATCAGCGGAGGTTAGAGATGGAGAAGAGTACAAGGGAGGGAGGAAAGAGAAAGGGATGGTCTTCGAGAAGTAGACTTGTCAAAGGTTTTGAGCTTCAGAGATAGGAAAGGAACTGAAGTGCAGCTAGAGAATTTATGCAGAGAAGTCAGGGGTCAAAAGGGTGAAAGTAGTCACATGGGGGAGCACATGTTCAAGGTCCCCATATCTGCAGAGATTCATATTCCACTTATTTCAAAAGATGGGCCTTTTATTTTGGGCCAACAACTGGCCCAAATACTTTAACCTTTTTTAAATGAACAACTCTTGGGATGAGGCCGAAGAGCAATTATTCTCCTTAACATACTGTACTCTAATGGAGGAATCCGAGAGAATGAATACAGAGCCACATCTAATTATTGAGGAATATGATAATTCGATGCATGCAGAGGTCGCGACCCTTATCCCAGTTATGGAAGAAAAAATTAAATTGGGGAAGCAACAAGTTTCAAAACAAATTACTTTTCTGGGAGACCCAACTCCTATTCAATCCGTTGCTTCAGATTGTTCCGAAGAAGCTGAAAGAAAGCCAATGCATGGGTGCGGGACAATATTTTAAGTCTTAGAAAAGAGTTTGGAGCAACATTTGTGGGGTGCACAAAGAAGGCTCAAACCCTACTGCTAAAAATTGACCAGAAAAGAGAAAGAGAGGTGAACTTAACAGAAGTTACTGTTGAAAAATCTGATAAACAAATTATCCCCGAAGAAATTAGAAACCTGATCTTTGATGTCAATTTTAAAGAAAAGGAACCAAGGAGTGAATCAAGAAGTAGAGGGAGGAATTCATCCGTTCAGTCACCATGAAGATGAAAATTCTCTTTCATGGAATGTAAGGAGGCTTAACAGGGAGAATAAAAGAGATCTAGTGAGAAGTAGAATACAACAAGAGGGGGTTGACATCATTGTGTTAATAGAGATGAAGTTGAGAGGGTCGCAGGAGACTATGTATGAAAATTGGGTTGAGGGGGTTTGGGGGGGGGAGGGAGAAGGAATAGGTGGTGTATGGCTTGAGTCCATTGGAAGGAAGGGAGGCATAATGGTGATGTGGGATAAGAGATTTTGGAATGGACAGGACGTGGAATATGGAAACCAATGTAGCGCCTGCAAATTGACTAGCATAAATCAGGATTTTACTTGGTTTCTTACTACAGTCTATGCATCCTGTGATAAGGGGGCTATGGGAAGAATTGGGTGTCATGAGAAGTTTCTATGAAAGAGCATGGGTTGTCTGTGGGGACTTCAATACCACTAGATTCCCTACAGAGAAGAAAAATTGCAGCAGAATATTAGGAGTTGTGACAGTCAGATTTTTCCAAATGCATAAATGAGTTGGAAGTTATAGACCCCCATTTATTTGGGGGGTCCTACACATGAAGATGAGGAGTAAATCAGAGGAATGCTTCAAGATTAGGTAGGTTCCTTTATTCTTTTCCTTGGGATGAATTGTTCACTCAAGTTAGACAAAGCATATTACTAAACTTGGGGTCTGATCACAGCCCTGTAGTGCTGACTTGTAGGGATGTTGCATTCAAAAAATCATATTTCAAATTTGAGAATTGGTGGCTGAATGTTGAAGGGTTCAGAGACAAAGTTCAGGAGTGGTGAGATTCTTTTAATGTGGTTGGCAAACCTGACTTCAAGCTTGATACTAAGCTCAATCTTCTAAAAAATCTCAAAGAATGAAGCAAAAATAATAAAGGTAACTGGAGAGTCAGAAAAAGTCAAATTATGGAGCAGATCGGCAGTTTAGAGGCTATTCAGGAGCTCAGACCGTTAACTGATGATGAACAACTGTTGAGAGCAAATCTAGTAATGGAACATGAAGAGGTTGCAAAGAATGAGGAGATTCACTAGAGACAAAGGTCTAGGATCCAGTGGATTAAGAGTAAGGATAAGAACACCAAGTTCTTTCACAGAATGGCTACGTCTCATAAAAGGATCAATATCATTGACACCCTAAAGACCAATGATGCAGTGACCTCTGATCCTGTGGCAATCAAAAGTTCAATTGTGGAGTTCTATCAAAACTTGTATAGAGAAACTGAAATATGGAGACCTTCTCTGAACTTGATAGAAGCTCAATCTATTTCAAGAGAGGAACAAGACTGGATATCAAGGGGTTTTGAAGAGGAGGAACTAAGGGAAGGAATCAGGCTATGTGCAGTTGACAAGGCAACTGGTTCGGATAGTTATACTATGGCATTTTTTCAAGCTTTTTGGGAACTGATAAAAGAGGATTTGATGAAAACATTCCAGCTCTTTCACTCTCAGCAGGTATTTGGCAAGAGTTTCAATGCTACCTTTGTAGCATTAATTCCTAAGAAAGCAGGGGCTGATGAACTGAGGGATTTCAGACATATAAGTTTAATTACTGGAGTATACAAAATAATTGCAAAAGTTTTGGCAAAGAGATTAAAGAAGGTAATCAATAAAGTAGTGAACAAGCATGAAATGGCTTTCATCAAAGGGTGGCAGATCATGGATGCTGCTCTAATAGCAAGCGAATGTGTTAATACCAGAATGAGAGGAACAACACCTGGGGTAATGTGCAAATTTGACATTGAGAAGGCTTATGATCACCTAAACTAGGACTTTCTAATCAACACCCTCAGGCAGATGAGATTTGGATAGAAATGGCTCAAATAGATATCTTTTTGTATCAAAACAACTAGGTTCTCCATTCTTGTAAATGGAGAGCCAGCTGGTTTTTTCCCGATGAAAAGAGAGCTAAGGCAACGAGATTCTTTGTCCCTTTCCTATTCATAATAGCCATGGAAGGTTTGAACAGCTTAATGAGAGTTGCTTCCCTAAATAACTGGATAAAGAGGTTTGGCATAATCATGTATGTGACTCATCTACTGTATGTTAATGATACAATAGTCTTTTGTGAAGCAGAACAAGAGCAGATTTGTTATTAAAGAAGGGGAAAAAGTAGGTGTATTAATGGTTTATTTAGTGCTCACATTATTAAACTTATGTATTTATGAATTAGTTGTTGCTCACATTATTAAACTTATGTATTTCTGAATTAGTTGTTTTCTCTAATTGATGATGTCGAAAGCATTGGATTTCATTAAGACGGTCTTTAATTCCAGTAAATCTCGAAAGCTTACAACAAAGCCCAAGAAGGCAACCTCATTCACACAAAAGGGGCATTTTTCAAGATTAGCAAATAATTGCTCCTTCCTAAGCATGATTGGTTCTTCACTTTCTAAAGCTGACATTTTATTCTTTAAAAATAAAGTCTATCTCAAACTGAAAAAGAAAGTAATGAAGATTGATTAATGACCTCTCAAGTTGGCAAATGATTTACCACCGAGTTACAAACTTATTAAAAATGAAGATTAACTTTTTTTGCTATATGCGGTGGGTATAAAACATGAAATTTCCTATGCGGCGGGGAGGGGCGCATTGGAATCTGTGCGGGCTATAGACGAATCCACCCTACCCCCACTGCCATCTCTATCTGTAGATTGCTTGTGGAAATCCCGCCAAAACCAAAGCAACAAATATTGTCCTAAATTGTTCTCCACATTTTAGCGAAACCACTAAAATTGCCACCCATCTTTCTGATGCAAAAGGCGGAGTAGGGGTCCACAAAGTTATACAAAACTAAAGAGTAGGGGTCCACAAAGTTATATAAAACTAACAAGAAAGAAAATCTAGGGGACTCTTTTGAATGTTTCCTACTTCTTGTTTACCTTATATTTGCCATGCATATGAAAATTCTCAATTTTTCATCTGCAAAATATTCACATTATTAACGTGATTTAACTTGTAAATTTTCATATGCAAACTATTCACATTATTAACGTGATTTAACTTGTTATAGTAGGGTACTTCCATTTCATCCAGGTTATTTATAAATAGTGATTATATGTTGTTACCTGCAATTATCTAGTAAATTTACCTGATTGTGCAAACATTTCTTACACTATAAGTTCATATAACTTAAGCGCTAAGAAACTAATAAACTTTCATTCTAATTGATACGCTTTCACCCACCAATGTTTTTTTAATCAAGAAATGTATATTCGTTCATAATCAGTCAAAGGTTTGGCCTTATATAAGGAATATGACAAAAGATAATACTCATTATTCTATACAATCGGGAACTCCATGGGTGCATCAAAAGAAAATAAGGGGTTGAAGGCTACTACTTAATTAAGAAAAGCTCGACTTTACCCCCTGAATACCAATAGATGCATACAACCTTTTGTTTTCTAAGATTTTTCGCAATCAAGATTACCCCTCTAGTAGCTAGCCAAATGAAAATCACACCTTCTCAGTACCTTAGATATCCAAATTGCATTACATGGGAAAACTTCCTCTTTCCTAACCAAAATTTTCTCATAATAAGACTTAATGGAGCATATACCATTCTTTCCCTTCCCTCACCACAAAGTATCGGAAAAATCAACCGTCATTACTTTCTTATGGAGTAGAGCCAACAATCTTTGCAACTCGGTCATCTTCTATTCATAGAAGTCACTCCTAGTCTCATGTCCGAAAAAGTCTCTCCACCTTATGACCACCTAATTTGTTGTATTAGGGGGTCCCTTCGGTATAGATTATCAGCACTCCATTTATGTCCCTTCCTGATATTTCTCTATAAACCACACCCAAAAGGCATAGTCACATTTCTCCACTCGCTTTCCATTGCCCTATATTTGTCAAACATCACCCCTCTCAAAAAAGCATTAACCTTTGGTCCGAATCTCCATAACCATTAACCAGCAAGGCCCTATTAAATACCTTTTAAGTCTTAAATACCAAGATCTCCCCATTTTTTTGAGATTTGACATTCTCCCAACCAAGTGGAACCTCTTTTCACATTCACTGCATACAAAAAAAAATTTCTTTGGATCTTTTCCAACTTTCCTGTGACTGAATCGGGGCCATGAAACAAAAACAAGTGGAATGCTCGACAACATGCTCTTAATAAGCATTTCCTTCATGCCTTTGGACAAATACCTCTACTACCACCCAACAAGAATTGGATTCCACACCCTTTGATCCTTGTTTGAAGCACCTAATGACTACAAGATAGGGGTCCCAACCCGGCAATTCAAAATCTACGAGAGCGAAAAGATGTATAGTCTACCGCTCTGATGGGTATATCATATCATACTTTCTTAAATTGATTTTAGGACTTGACACCACCTGAAATCACGTGAGCACTTTCCCTAAATAATACATTTAGGACTCATCTGTATCATAGGAAACCAAAGTATTATCCCCAAACAAGTGAGAAACTGAGACTATGCCAACACCCCCAACTGCTGCATCAAAACCCTTTAAAGAACCTCCCAAGACAGTCGTATCCATCATCTTGCTCAACAGTTCCATCACTAAAATTAACAACAATGGAGATAGACGATCCCCTTTTCTAAAACCCTTTCAAACTCTCAAAGAAACCAGAAGGATTGTCATTCACCAACAACAAAGAACTCACCGAAGAAATACAAAATCTAAACCACTTTCTCCATTTAATGCCAAACCCCATCAATAGCATGATGGGGTTTAGGAAGTTCCAATTAACGTGATCATAAGCCTTCTTAATATCTAGTTTATAGAGCATACCCGACACTTATTGCTTTCTCCTCGAATCCCTCTATTTGCCACAAAATTTGCATCCAAAATTTGACTACCTCTAGCATTTTGCAAGAAAGAAAGAATATCATCCAACACCTTCTTAACTATAAAGACATGCATCTTGGAGATGATTATGCTTCTCAGTAGACTAATGGTTCTGTAGTCTAAGATGCTCGAGGCTCCCTCCCACTTAGGGATGATGACAACGAAGGAAGCATTCAAATTTGTCTCTACGCTGAAACCCAGCAATAGTATCTATTGCATTCTTTTTAACTATGTTCCAACAATGTACACCCCCCACTATTAACATACTAAATATATAAAACAATCTAGAATCTTTTGACTCGATAAATGAATTTAAATTGTGAAATCTAGCGGTGTTGTTGTTGGGATCACACTCTGTTGTTGTTGTTAGAGTCTAGGGGTGTGTTTGGCATAGTGTCCAATTTTTCCATATTTAGTAGGTCAAAATGTCTTAGAAAACATTGTTTCAAGGAAAGTTCCTTACAAATAAGGAAAATGACTATCCTAATGGAGGAAGAGAAAACAAGTTTCATAATTGTCTCTTCTCATCTATCAACGCCCACAACCCCACCACCCCTTGACCATCACCCCCACTCCCCACCCCATCCCACCCAAATTACATATAAATGATTTTGTTATAGTTTCTTTTTGCTTACTTACCAAACAACCAGAAATACATACGAAACTCACTTGTTTTCCAAGAACGGATAACATTTTAGTTCAACCAAACACTGCGCAAGAAGAAAAACTAGAATTGTAGAGAATAGTTCGGTTACATGTTCTACTGACACCAAAATTAATTACTAACATTCACATTAAGACAACACTACTTAATGTGTGTGTGTGTTTTTATCCCTTGTAAGAGCTCTCGCTCTTTTTACTCCCTTTGTGACTCAAACCCACAATCTCAGAGTTGAAAGTGGAAGGTGCTTGTCATTCGAGCAACCCTCTAGTCAATGTGTGCTTACTAAAAAGACATTCTAAACTTCGAATAAATAAAGAAGATAAATCAAACTAAAATAGGTAGCTAAACCCTAACATAAAAAGAAAAACATCCATCACTTAAAACTTAACTTACAGGTGCATATCGGAACTTCCGTATAGGTGTTTCATCCGGCATGGTGGAATTTCCCGAACGAGGCGTCCAACGGCAGAGCATGAGTGTAGACCCAGCGACGTTGTTCGTGTTGCCAACGCCACCACGAACGTTGTTGTTAGGCTGAGTACTGACCCAATGCTTCTTCCATTTTCTGACTGGACCGCTAAATACAGGAGCCGAACCGTAACGAGACGAGGCACGACCGAGTCTAGACCCTACTCCCTCCATTTTTCGCACTTACAAGAGAAAATATTCTTTCGTGCGAGGAAAAAAGTTGATGCCGATGACTATATATATAGCAGGGACTAGAAGCTCTACTCTGCTGCTTTACAACTCTGGCGCGATTACAAGCCCTACAAGAAGCTTCAATGACGTCGTCTGTGGTTAGCCAGCGGTCCCACATAACCCCGTCCCCCTCCTCTCTCTCTAAATAAAACCACGTCCCCGAAGTATGTGAAATACATGCCTCAATATTTTTTCGAGTTGAGCCGTCGCACTTGATGAAGTGCAGTTTATTTTTATGTGATTTGTAGATTATGGAGTATTATGGCAGAGCTACCGATTATCCTGAATTTCAAAAATAAATATGTGAAATATTATTTTTAACTTTTTCATCTTTGGTTCAAATATTTTTGAAAATATTAGTTTAGTGTATTTGTATTGTATGTGCATATTATGTACTACTTTCAGTCTATGTAATTTGCACATGTGTCTTACATCAACTAATAGAATTGTTATAAGAAGAATTAAATCAATTTTTTGCATATATTATTCTCCATTTTCTTTGGTCTTCCATCAATAATTTGAAGATATGCTTGATACAATCCATTTGACCATGAAAATCATAATTTTTCGGAGTTGAAGTTAGAATTGAAGTTGAGGTTGGAGTTGGAGTTGTGTTTGGCCATAAATATATATTGAGGTTGTTTTTGAAATTTTGTGAGAGAAGTAGAAGTAAAAACAAGTAAAAACTTGTTTTCACTTTTCTAAATATAATTTTAAATTGTACTTGGAATTCTCATAGTCAAACACATATTATTTTCACTTTTTCACTAAGATAATATAATTTTTTAGAAAAAAGTAAATAATTCTCAAACAAACTTTCTAATTTTTCACAATGAAAAATCACCAATCCATCATCTGAATTCCCACGAACACCAAAACATATAAACATCAATACTTAAATTGAAACTCTAGAGAGCACAAATCATCCTTAAATTCTAGTTCTTCATTCATCTTTTAGTGAACAATAGAATGTAGTATTGATATTATTTCTACAGTGATTAAATATGTGATTATACTCGTTACTAGAAAAATAAATACATGAAAGATTTGAGATCAATATCCCTCATCAGCAACCTTCTTGGTCAAAGCTCATTGAACAAAAGATCGTTCGCCACATACAAGGTCCACAAACAAGTATCTATCAAAATTTGTCAAAACCTACAAGGAAATATGTTCAACATTCATTTGATTAATAGAGAAAATAACCTCACAATTACAGTGACATTACTAAAGTGAAGAACACCAGAGCTTACTTGATTACTAAGATAGTTGCAAAAATTAGCTTTAAGCAAGTTGCATGGAGACGAAATATAAATAGGTTTAAGACTTGTAATCAATTTCCGACAGAAAAACTCATCACTTCTTGAAAAAATATTGCTTATATGATTAATAGGTATTTACATTTTATCGATAATAGTATCACTTCATAGAAATATTTTTGTAATCTAACTTTCAACTTGACTTCTCACTTATAATATAGTATGATGACATATATCCCCTTTCATGGATAAGCTAAAGCAGGCTTACCTTGCAAAAATCATGAGATTGTGTTGAATCAAATAGTGACCCAACATTATTGAAATCCTGAAAGATCTTTGCATTGAGAAAATAGAACCAAAAGATGTAGGGATTTTAGTATCAAATATACTCCTTCCGTTTCAAAATACTTGTCACGTATAATTTTCTTTATGAGAGCCAATCGATATTTTTTTGAATCAACATTTGAAGATGTATATCATTATATTAACATATAGATGTGAGATAAATTGTAATTTATAGCTTTTCATATAGTTTTTGAATATCTAAATTTTAATTTAATATATGAAATTAATCTAATCTAATTTAGCTTGAAAAAAATAGTCAATCAACTTAGTAAAATGTCACAATATATTTTTTAATAGAAGGGGTAAATCCATGAGCCTGCACAAGATAAAAAGCTAACTGGGTGAATTGAGTCTGGCCTCTAAGAGAAGAAAGCAGGTTATAAAGAAGTTGTGTTCTCCCAATTTGTTCACTACAATTACGATTAGCAATGAATCCCTACCCAGTAAAAAATAATTAGTGTACATTGTACTTTCTAACTTAATCGTCCACTCATTCACTTTATGTACCATCATTCCACACCTTCACCGTTCCTCGTTGTATACAACAAAATAATATGATAATCAAAGTAAAAAATCATGTACATTATTTATGGTATAGATTGATCACGAGAATATATAAAACATTACATAATTTAAAAGACAAAAAGAATTGAGAAAAATAACAAAAAAATTATGAGAAACAACCACCTTTTATGTGGAAAATTAATGTGATCAATAATAAAATATAATCACCAAATTGAGAATAAGTGTAATACCTGAAGTGTGAAATCTTATTTTTTATGTAATTTGATCATTTTTCACTTTTTCATAATTTCTACATGTTAATTTTGGGGTGTAGGGATGATTGGCACAGTCCCCAATGCCCTTAGGAGGGGTTTGAGAGAGTTTGAGGTTTTTTAGAGTTTTTAAAAGTTTCATAGTTGACTTCGATCAATATTCGATGTTTTGAGTGTTCAATGATGATTTGGATAGTTCCATTAGATCCAGAATATTAAATTTGAATTAGTATCGGGGTTGGTTCAAATTCAGAGTCTTTAGTTTGCATTTTGATCCTCCGTTTGAAAAACTAGTGAAATATGCCTTAAAATGGTTCCGAGGGTTAATTTATTGAAGATGATATTTTAAAAGAAATGGATATCACCACTGAATCTAAAACATCAAAAATAGCCTAGTAGCATAGTTTGTTTGTATTCTCACGAGATTCCAAACGAATTCCGCCAATTTGATCGGAAACTTAGCCTTCTTGCTAAGTCGTTGGTGCTAGGCATTAGCTGGTGCAAACTCTTAAATGGCCAATTTGTTGTTAAAGCGCCAAAGGTTCGTTAGCGGTGATTGCTTAAGCGATGCCTAGTTGCTTTAGCAGCCATTTAGCTGCTAAAGCGGCCAACCTGTATTTAAACTCTATGTCATAATTTGTCATCATTTTTGGACCTTCGACCTTCAGATTTGAGCAATTTTTGAAGATTTCTTCACCATTTGAGATTGGGTAAGCTCCAAAATCTTAGTTTCATTATTTTACCTTAATTATTTCATCAATAACATGATTTCAAAATGAATTTTTGAGGATTTTACCGGTAAAACTTAAAAATAATTTTTCTTTGATTTGGACATCGTTTGTAACTCATTTTGCATGGATTTTCAATTGTAGATTCTTTTAACCTTGGGGATGTATTTTTAAAATAAGTCGATTTTACCCTTTTCATTTTCAAACTTATTTTAACCCGTTTTGAACTTGGCTTAAATATGGTCAATATGGATATCATTAGGTTTCTTTTAACTCATAGATATTTGATTATTGTAGTTAATTTTAAGGTTGTTCGAAAGGAAAAAGTGTTGAAGAGCTTTAGGCTTGGATTTTATCGTTTTGAGGTAGGTTATGGCTTAACTTTCTTCAGACCATTAGATTCAAAATTGATAGGGCATCATATGAAAGTTTATAGTTTGCAAACCACAGCGGCGATAATTTAGGCAAAAAGATAAAACATATTTAAAAAAATATTATTAATATGATTTGGTCAAATGACCTATATATGAAAAACTAATATTGAAAAGTATAAACTCTATTGAGAGAAATCTCTCTCTAAACAAGAATCTTTGACGGCTATATTGTTGATGCTATTGTGTCATGGTTTGAGAAAAGAGATCTTCTATTTATAGAGGTACAAAATCCTTCTTTTAAGACAGAAAGATAATTTTAATTATGATTGAAAATCATGCAAAGTAGAAAATTTAGGGAAAATCTTAACAAATCTCTCTTTGGCCTAAATTGGCAAATCAATCTTGATCCTCTTCTTCACATAATCTCCATATATTACTGTTTCTTGTCATGATTGAAAGTTGTTGAACCCCTAGGGGTTGCACCACACAATGAGGGACTAGGTCTCTCGGGATCAATTATAAGCGATAGAATTGTAGTGCAACTATGAGGTACTGAAAATAAAGGCAATATAGAAATATAAGAACACAAGATTTTTTATGTGACAACCCAATATGGGAAAAACCACGGCTTTTCCTTACAAGCACCTCCAAATTCACTATAATCTTTCTCCTGATTACAGTAAGATTTTAGCCTACCTCTAGGCTTCTTTCGCTAGTAGTAACTTTACTACAAGCGCATCTTGGTAACTCTACCAAGGACTCTCACTGCACTAATTAACTCTAATCAACAATAAGCTTAGGTAACTCTACCTAAGCAGCTCTCTCAAAAAGAAAACACTACTATTATAACATGAGTAATTCGATTACAATTCAGCACCCACTCAAGAACAAGTTCAATCTAAGCATAAATAGCCAGCTAAGAACTTGAGTAGTGTAGAAATGGAGTTTTTCTGCCTCTCTTTTCACTCTTTAGAATGTGTAAAAACCAATTATTGAAGAGGTGTCTCTTCCCTTTTATAGCTGGGTGATGATTAGGGCTTGAAAGATCTTTGGACCAGCTGTCCAAGTTAGTACAAAATAGCACAAAATAGCACCTTCAATTTTGTTACATAAGATGACAAAACTATGTAGAAGAAGCGTGCCAGCTGTACTGTACTTTGCACAGCCAGGGACCTAGTCCCTCATAGTATAGCTGCTTATCATCAAAACTACATGTAGCAATTCCATCATTTTTAATGATGACAAACCAAACTATATATAAGCATTAGTTCACATTTATCACATTTAATTAGAGTGATTACTACCTGAGGATGAATGTTTCCCCTATTATCATGCTTTATCTTTCATCATGCAATATAGGGAACTGATCCCTTATTATTATCTTGTAGCAAAAACTTCTTTTGTCACTATGCACCTTCATCATTTGGTGCATTATCATGCTTCCTCCTATCAACATGATTCCATACTTCTACAATTTAGCTTTATTATTTGGTACATTAACATACTTCCCCCTATCAATATGATTCCATCCTTCTATAATTTAGCACACACACATCTAGTCCTTACATACAAAGTCAGTATTCCCCTTTTTGTCATCACTGAAAAGAATTGATAGTAAACTATAAGTAAAGATAAGTACAGATTAGTTAACTCATGGCCACTGGGGCAACACTACCATGAAGAACAACTTTAAAGAAGAAACAATACAAGCACACAGATCAGAATTCATTCATTGTTAAGCAGTTGTGTACCAATACAGGATGCCAAAAATAAATCATAAAACTATTGATTGCAAAGGCCACAATAGATCCAAGGACTAGAAACTGACACACTATGACCTAGGTGGAAGGGGTCTTGGGAGAGAATGGCTTTAGCACTAAGTCCAGTCTTTCAGCTGCAGCAGCATGAGTATCTAGTAATTATTTGGTGAGAGTTTTTACTTCATCATTTAGTCTTTGTACTTAACCCGTTAATTCTGTAATATTTTCTTTAAGTCTTGTATTCTATGCAATAAGTTCTTATATGGCACCTGGTCCTTCTGAGGATATCTTTTGATTTTGCAGTTTTAGATGAACTATTTTAGTGTTTTTTGTAGATAGTTTCATCCTCAACTCTTTTATTTCTTTGTTCAAATTTTCTTATGCAGCTAAGAGTTCTGAAACTTGGGACACAGTTCCAACCTTTTCTTCAATGCATTCATTTTCCACCAAGGTTGTCAAACTAATTTTTTGTTTGACTGTTCCAGGGGTTCCCTTTGTCCCAGTTACTCTATAATGATCAGAAAACTTTGTTTAAGAAGTACCTATAAAACATTCTATGTTTTCCTTTTTTTCTAATAGATTACTTTCTTCATGTGCTCTATCATAAGATCAGGAAAGTTTATCAACTCAATCTTACTTAGATATTGTATCAGGAACAAGTCCACTTTTGAGGAAATGGTTCTTTTCTCTGATCTTGGTAGAAGAACTTTATTGATAAACTCAAATACTAGTTGAAACTCACCATTTAAAAACTTTTTCTTCACAATAGTTATTGAAGTTCCACCTACTTTTAAGGCTTCAATCATAAATTCAGTGGTAGGCTGCTCCTTCTCTACTAATTTTACTCCCATAATAGGTACATCAAGAATCCTTTCCAGTGCTTCTTTAGCTAGATGGATAGACTTTTCTTGCACCTGGGCAGTTAAACTTAGCCCATCTATTGAAAATTCCATTGTGTAGAAAAGTTCTCTGACCTCATTCTCAAAGACTATGGGAGCTGATTCTTCAAGTAGATGAAGCTAACCATGATGCATCACATACTCCACTAATTCTACCATCCCTGGATTTTCATAGATTTTTGGATAAAACACTCCCCAATCAGTACTTTCTGAGTATCTAAGACAACATTTGTTGCTTCTCTATGGACAACTTTATTTTCATCCTTTTTTTTTCTTATTTTCGGTTCACTACTTAATTCTTTCTCTTTATCATTTTTTTCTCTTTGAGGGACCAGGTCCCTTAGAGACTTTCTTCCTTTTCATAGCTATATATTTCTTTTTGCTTACACTATGACTCCCAGACTTTGGATCATAGTACTTGGTCCTTTCATAATCATGAGTTTCTAGTTTTTTTTTTGTATGTGATAACAATATTAGTATTAACATCCTCATCTTCTCCAACTTCCACTACTTTAATATTTATCTCCTCTATTATGATAGCTTTCTTAAGTCTTCTTCTTTTGATGGTAGAAGACTTACTTTTTTTTCATGGCATTTGTGAGTAATTTTTGTTCAGATCCTCTAGTGGAATAGGATCTTGTAACCTGTACATCAGAGTCAGTCATTTTCCTTTTTCCTTTAGTTTCCTCATTTTCCAAATCAGAGGTTGTCATCCTTTTCCTCTGCATCTTTCTCATTTGAAGGTAATAAGAATTCTCTAACCTTTTTCAAGTTATTCTCTTCCCTTGATAATTGATCTTCTGCACAAGTAGAACTTTTCATAGTCTCATAAACAAGAGTAGATTCTCAGCCATTCAATTTATACTACTAAGAGAATCAGATTTCTTTACAGGAATTTCTACATCAGGTAGAGTAGTAAATATAGAGTTTGACTCAGAGAGAGTAGGAGAACCAGGTTTTTAAATTTTTTTGGAAATTTCAATGCCTTCCACTTTATCAGAGGAAACCCAAATTTGAGGAGTATTGGAGAACTCTATTTTTTGTGAAGAAAGAGGTCCTTTAATCTGAGGAGTCTCTTACGCAATTAGTGATCCAAAACTTATATTTAGGTTATCTACTGGGATAGAGCACTCGCTTAGGTTTAGATTTTTGACTGAACCTGTGTCAATTAGGGTTTCAGGGGTCTCATGAGAGGACTGAAAAATAGTGTTGTTTGTGGTTCTTGAGACTGATCTGAAGGAGAATTTTTTATGAGATTTGTAAAAGAGATTTAAGACATTTCGGATTTTTTGAAAAGGAAAGAAGAAGGACCAGTTTTTACTTGGCGAAAATAATGTTTTGAGTTACCTGAGGAAGGATAATTTAAATTTATAAATAAAAAAATGATCATTTGGCATTTAAAAGACACCCCTTTTTGAATAAACACATATGATGACAACGGTTGAGACTCTTCATATTTGGACTCAATTTTAGACAACTTTTGTTCATAAGGGGTTGTACAAATGGCCCTGTCAAACAAAAATTTTATAAAAAATTGAAGTCACATTATTTTGGTACTGTAATACCCCGAAAAGTTCTCTTCTAGTTTGAGCTTTAGAGCGTATCCAGCAAAGCAGAAAATCTGAGTCTAAAAGTTTCAAAAGTATCTTCCCAAGTATGAAACACTTTGAATCGTGTGTAATTTCCCTAATTTCTACTTTTAGTCAAGTAGAGCATTGAAAAAGCTTTCCATCGATACCAATTTCATCAAAATCCAACATCGGATGAAGATATTATGGTCGTTGTACTGAGCGTTGTTGGAATCGCAGGTTTGACGGTCGATCTGACAGACCGCCAAGTCCTTGGTGGACCATCAAGTGCCCTGTAAGACCAAGGCAATGCCTTCCTCTTTCGGTCATCATGTGAAGGCCAAAGTGGTGGATCGTCAGAAAGTTGACGGACCATCAAACCGCCATCAGATCGAGGCAGAATGTTCCATTCTTGGACCCCGAGTGATGGATGATCTGGTGGACCGTCAGATTTTTGATGGACCATCATTTTGACAGTCACTTCGAGGTAGAACATCCCAGTTTTGACACTTGAGTGAAGGACGACTTGGTGGACCATCAGTCTCTCTGACGGACCATCAAGTCGACATCATAGACCCCGATCGGAATTTTCAAGACAAAATTTAAAGGGGCATTTTGGTCTTTTCCACATCTTCCCACAGTTCTATAAATACCGAGCCAAGGGCCTTCAACTTTATTTTTTTTCTCTCTTCCACCCAAAAATTAGGGTTTCAAAAAATCAAATTACTCTCTTCTCCTTTCATAAAAATTTAAGAGGGATCAAGAAAGATCTAGAGAAATCAAGAACTCCTTTTAAGAGCCTTCAAGAAAAAAAGTTTCCAAGTATGTAGATGTTGATTCTTGGGTCCCTTTCATCCAAGAAGCTCAAGTACCCCTTTTTAAACTTAAGGATTTTATGTTTTATGATATTCCATGATTTGTATGAGTTGAAGTTGATGTTACTTGTGTTGTTGAGTTTGGATTCATGATTGTTTGCAAGATTTATGGTCTTTGACCCTAGTATAGGGAATTTATGTGATGTTGTGATGAGGTCTTTTGAAGTTGGTGTCTATGTAAGGTGTTCATGACATTAGGGTGTAGAGATGGTTGAATAAGCGAAGTATGCACTCCATAGGTTGGATGAAAGGCTGAGGTGAAGCATAGAGGGGCATTGTAGTATGTTAAAGGGGAAACCCAAAGTTGTGGGCTAGTCCATGCACACCTAATGTTTGATAGAATGTCTTAGTAAGCGAAATAAGCCATAATAATAATATGGAACGCCCAAGTAGGTGTAGAACCGGACATATCTAGTGGTTGTCGAAAGACCATAGTGAGTAAGTTAAGATGAAATAGCGGTAAATCTCCCAAGTGAGTGCTCTTTGATTTATTTTAAGTTTTGATACATGCTAAGTGGTTAGCAAGAGATTAATGACATGATAGTGTGAAGTTTTCCCAAAATCTCATGATATCTAGATATATGTCGAGACTGATATAAGTGTGAAGTACTTGATGCAAGACTTCATTGAATGGGGTATAATTGAATATCATGTCTTCTTTAAGGCAGTTTGTGACGATGAGTCGATATTGATGACCCCCTGAATGTTGGGAGCGATCCTTTGGTAATCATGATGGTGAATAGAGGTTTATATTTCCTAAATGATAGATGCGATGTCGTAAGGTTTGTGAGGGGGAAAGTATGTTATGCTTCTGAAACGCTTAAAGTGACCCCTTGGTAGTTGTGATGATGAGTAGACATTTGTGAATCCTTGGAGGCTTGAGGTGATGTTCTAATGATTGTGAAATTGAATATATGGTATGATTTCTGAGTTTCTTGTGATTATGCCTGAATGATGGTAATGATGCATGAGTGCTTGTGATTCTTGAATGAATGATGATGCTTTACTTTTATGTTATCGAGTCCTAGGGGTATTTATACCCGAAAATAGAGTTGTTGTCGAGAGCCCGTGTCAGTTTCTCAATAATTCCAACCGAATCATGATTTTCAGAACTCAGTGAACTATAGAATTCTGTATCCTCAGACAAGTGTGAAGCTTAATAAAGCTCAGTAATCTCAGTTATCTCTGTAATCTCTGTATCTTTAGTAATCTAGCCTTAGACCTGTACTCAGCCCAGTCCTAATGGAACTCAAGTGATTCAATTCTAATCTCAGAAATGATTCAAAAAATCTAATCAAGCTATGTATCGTCAGTCAGATACCATGATTTGATATTGTTTTTGTCAAATACGGAACCAAGTGATCTCAGCGTATTTCAGCCAGATCATTTGAGAAACATGATCATGTAAACAAATTCAGCTTTATTGTGTTCATTCTAAGGATTCAGTGAAAGTCTTTCAGTTAGGAGTGGAAAATAGCATCGAGCGAGGGAAGAGATAGTGATTCCTCCCTCAGAGAGAGAGAGACTGAAGTCGTTAGTAGCAATCCCTGAACTCCATAATTGCATAGCTAGTGTAGGATAAATCCCCGTCATTAGAGGCTGTCACCGTCAAAGAGGTTGACTATTATATTACCTCAGGTCGACTTATTGCCAGGGTCATCCCATTGGAGAGGCTTGACCCAAGAGTGAGTATTTACCCATGGCACAGTATTGATGCCTTTCTAGCTAGGGTTACAGGGTGGACCCCACCTGTGGTAGGTCGGGGCATGTCGGTTAAGTAACTACTTGCCACAGTTGCAATTTCAGTATTAATCTTCAGAAGTTAAGATCGTGTGGTACAATCATCTATCTCAGTAAGGAACTCAAATAGTTTTATTGATTCATGGACCATCCCATCAAGTAGGCTTGACCTCATGTACAGATGTTTACTATCATATATAAATATCTCCTATCAGAGAGGATTGATCTTAGTCTCAGATCATGTTGAATATTCTTATTATCTTATTTAAAGATATCTTATTGGTCTTTTTCTTAGAATTTGTTGAGTATTCTTGTTGTTGAATTTGGATATAATCCAATTTTCTTATCATTGATAAAGCTTTCGAAGTTATCTGTTAGAAAATTTGAATCTCTAATTCTATCGGTTGAAAGCGGTAAGCTCAGAACTCAGTTTTTGATACAAGTATACTCAGATCCTTAGTTATCAGTAGCAGAAGAGTCAGTGGTTCAGTATCTCAGTGATGTTAGTGAGTTTTGCTTGCAGTAAAGCGGTACCTAAGGTCAAGTCTCTAGAGTTGTGATGATTATGAGTTTGATTTATGCATTCTTTTATGTGTGCTTGTTTTCGTGCGGTATTCTCATGATCATTTAGGTTATACATATTTTGCATGTATGAGCCCTTGCATTTAGCCTTAACTCGTCTACATACTCGGTGTATTTTATGCTGACGCATTTGTGCTATGGTGTCTTATTTGACACTAGAGGTTTAGAGGCATAGGACCTAGATTATCATCAATAGATCACTCCCAGTCGGTTTAGAGGCATAGGACCTAGAGTATCATCAATAGATCACTCCCAGTCAGCAGCAGTAGCAGTGAGTCCTCTTCTTTCGAGGATGAGTTTTAGTTTTCTATTATTGTAATCAAAATTTTATTCATTTTTAGTTGACGGAGTTAGTTGGGGACCTATCCCATCAACTCCACAGTTCAGTCAGAGTAGAGGCTTTTTAGATGGATGTATTGTATAGTATTCAGTTTTATATTTTGAGTATTTATAGATGTGTTGAACCTTATGGCCAGTTTTTGTATTTATTCCTGATATTATGCAGTGTACGGGTACAGATATCAGTAAAGGGTTAGCTTGTGGTCCTTCGGGGTCACAAGCACCGTGTGACATCTCGGGATGGGATCTCGAGGTGTTACAAGCTTAGTATCAAAGCCTAAGGTTCAAGAGTGTCCTAGGGAGTCTAAAAGGCCGCATCTAGTAGAGTCTTGTGCATGGGTGTGCAGCGCGCCAAATTTATGTACAAGAGGCTACATGATGTTCTTAGGAGAAGTTTCCCTTCTTTCAGTAATTATTTCGTGCGAGTGAGCATGAGCTCAGTTTTATCCTCAGTGTAATCCACTTTTTTTTTCAATTATAGAGTATGCCTCTTCGCAGAAGTTTTGTCCGTGGGGTCGATGATCAACCCCCTTAACCAGTAGGATTTGATAATGAGAGTGTGTCACATGTAGAGTTTCGGGCAGCTTTTCAGGCACTAGCCCAAGCTATGACTAATGTTAAGGGCAACCTTCAGGTTGCAGTCCCACCTCAGCAAGATGGGAATTCCACCATAGCTAAGAGTAGAAATTTCATAAACATGAACCTGCCAGAATTCTTTGGGTCAGTAGTAGGGGAGGACCCACAGCTTTATCTAGAGGAGGTGAAGAAGATCACCCAGATTATGCATGTCTCTGAGAAGGAGAGTATAGAGGTCTTTGGAGAGGTTGTCCATTTAGAAGATTTGTTAATTTCTTCTCTTAGACGGACCAGGTCCCTTTCTAACTCTTCATTTTTGTGAAATGCAGACATAAGATGACTTTGTGAATCCTTTAATTTCTTTTCAAATTCAATCTAAAACTTTGAGGCTTCTCTCTTTTCTTTGCCATTTGAGTCTCCCACCTTCTCCAGTTGTCTCATACAACATAGATTTTCAGATTTCAATTTAATGACCATTTTTTTAGCTTCAAATATCCTGAGGGTTAAGACAATCAATTTCTATTCTTGATCTTTAATTCATTTCTCTCCTTTTTTTGCCTTCTATGTTTGGCAAGAAGAAAAACAAAGAATCATAGATAATGGGACTTTCTTTCATTGCTAGCATAGATTCACCTCCAGTCTTCTCATCTTCATCTGGACTACTGATGTAGTCTTCTTATACTACTAGACCCTGCTTTACAGCATTCTCAGCTGCTGTTGCTTTTCTCCTTGATTTTTTAGGATTTTGATTACTCTTTTGTATCTGGCACTTTTTGATGAATGCTTCAGAACAACCATCTTTATGACTGCCTCTAATCTTACTATTTCCTTTGCCAAGATGAACATTCTTTTTTATAGTTCTAATAATTTTTGTTGCCAAAAGTGCAACATTATTGTCTTCTTCACCTCGGTCAAACTCTTTAGCCTTCAGGGTCAGAAATTCTTCCCTTTTTGCTTCATTTTTTTCACCCCTAGTTCAGCTAAAACGACCATTATGATCAGAACACTCTAGGTGTAAACCTTTTAGAGTGAACCCACTCTGATACCAATTATTTAACCCTTAGGGGTTGCACCACACAGTGAGGGATCAAGTCCTTAAGGATTAATTATAAGCGATAGAACTATAGTGCACTATGAGGTACAAGGAAGTGCAGAAATGTAAGAACACAAGATCTTTTATGTGGAAACCCAACATAGAGAAAACCACGGCTTGCCCTCACAAGCACCTTTAAATCTACCATAATCTTCCTCCTTATTATAGTAAGATTTTATCCTACCTCTAGGCTACTATCGCTAGTAGTAACTCTACTACAAGCTCATCTTAATAACTCTACCAAGGACTCTCACTGCACCGATTAACTCTAATCAGTAACAAGATTAGGTAACTCTACCTAAGAAGCTCTCTCAAAAAGAAAAGACTACTCTTATAACATGAGTAGTTCAGTTACAATTTAGCACTCACTCAAGAACAAGTTCAATTTAAGCATAAACAGCCAACTAAGAACTTGAAATGTTGAAATAGGGTTTTGCTGCCTCTCTTTTCACTTATTAGAATGTGCAAAAATTAATTATTGAAGAGGCATCTCTTTTCTTTTATATCTGGGTGATGATTAGGGCTTGAAAGATCAGGAATAGCTCTCCAAGTCAGTACAAAATTGCACTGAATAGCACCTGCAAGTTTGTTACACAAGATGACAAAATTGTGCAAAAAGTGCGTTCCAACTGTACTGAACCTTGCATATCCAGGGACCTGTCCCCTCATAGTTTAGTTGTTCATCATAAAAACTACATATAACAAAAATGGTATGGGTTAATAATTGAAGCTATATGCGTTAAAAATAAAAACATTGGTTATATTATTGAAGTCATGCTTTATAAGTGAACATGATTGAAAGTGGAGCCTTTGTGCATTGAAAGTTAGCACAGGTTAAAAATGGAGATCTTGAGTTAAAATTATATATGCATAAGTTGAAAGGAGCCCAATCATAAAGTTATCAAGGGTTGAAAGTTGGAGTCCACGCGTTAAAACAAGTATGGATTGAAAATTAATTTTTATTTTAAAGATGGAATAATAGTAGAATTGTTGAAAATTTGTTTGAAACTTTTTCTCCACATTTAGTATCTTGACATTTTTGACAAAAACTTCATTGTCGTCAAGTTTTTTGCAACTTTGATCTCAACATTTCCTCAATCTGAACCATCGAACCATTGAATCATAAGCTCTAATACCACTTGTTAGATTCAAAAGTTGTCTTATTGTTTGCAAACCATGGATGCGATAATTTAGATGAAAATAAAAAATATATTATTAATATGATTTGGTCAAATGACCTACATATGAAAAATTAATATTGAAAAATATAAAACTAATTAAGAGAAATCTCTCTTTAAACAAAACTCTTTGATGGTTATATTGTGGATGCTATTGTGTTATGATTTGAGAAGAAAGATCCTCTATTTATAGAGGTACAAAATCCTTCCTCTAAGAAAGAAAGATAATTCTAATTATGGTAGAAAATTTAGGTAAATTAGAAATTTTAGGGCAAATTCTAACATAGATTGGGTTGGTTAGTTAATGAATAAGTAAAGCATGATATAGATTAGAAAAAATAACTATGGGATGTGATGTTTGAGTTATTATATATTACATAATGTTCGTGTAGGTTTATTCTCTGCTGTTGTTGGCTTATGATATTATATATACTACCTGTTGCTTGTGCAAGGGCTTTATTTGACATTATTGGCTTTATTTGTGCATTTAACTGCCTTATTTCTTAATATGATGCCTATGCAGGGTCTTGAATAGATACTATTGGCCTTATTGAGCACCATTTACCTTTATCATGATATAAATATTCGAGTTATGAGTTGATATGATATTAATGTTGTCTTACATACATATTTATTCCAATGGTGCCCAACTAGAACTGATATTATGAATTATTGACATATTGAGTTAAGTTCTGAGTTCACTTGTTATCATAATCCAAATGACCATGAGTGGCCCTCACACTAATCTTTCAGTGGAAGAACCATCTAAACCAAACGTTTACCCAATCACTTAGTCAATATCAAGATGATATTATCGTAAAAACAACTTAATAATGACAATCCAGAGCTAATCATTATTAATGTGGAAATCAAATAACTATTTATTAAAATCCCCAATTCCAAAAAGTCATCGTACAAGAACTTCTAAACAAAAATCATGTCTAAAGAGTTATCCAAAACAAAGAAAATAAAGAGTGTCTCATTGCCCGAAAGATAGACAAGAACTAATATGATAATCCATGGCAGTCTGGAGATGGAGTGCTCACCTTTGAATTGAGATCAACTATTAAACACTTAAGATGAGGTCGTGTCTGAGCCTCTAGAACACTTTTTGTACTCAAAAAAAAAAGAGTATAGGGTAGTATCAGTACAAACCACTATATACTAGTAGGTATCATAGGCTAGCCCAATGTAATAGTGTGTATGCAACATAAATTGAATAACAAGTAGACATGCATCAACACATAGCAAGTATTCGATGAATAAGAAAATACATCAATGGAGGGACAAACATTCCTTACAAACAAGTCGCATAACCATCAAGAATATCAACTATACCACAAACATCCATAGAATCAACAACAATACCATAGGTAATAATTATGTCCTTCTAAACCTTGCAATTACAACACCAATACATTGTTATCGAATTATCAAACAACACAAACTCCCAAAATCAACATTAATCTGTACACACATGCTAAGTTTCTTATTTTTACCCAAATATCCATGACCTATAGGGGACAATCAAAGTCTATATACCATACCAATATGGTACTTGATCCTCCATGATTAAGTAATGGATTTGATGTGTTTTTGGAGTATTTTACAGGAAATTAGGTTTTGAATGCTAAATTCAAAAAAGAAGATGAAAAATGTTGTTTCTAGCTACTTGATCAATTTTGGGTATTTGTGACACTTTCCGAATTGTACGTGACCAAAGCATGCGATGAAAGTTAAAGATTTGAAGCTTGGTTAAAATATTGGAAGTCTTGGCACTTACCTATGTCTATATGTGGTCTGTATAAGACTAAGGTAAGTTCTGAAATTGATGATCTCGAGAGTAAAAGGACTAAAAAATAACTTTTGGCACTTACCAATGTCAACATGGGGACCGCATGTAGCACATGTGGGTAAGGTAAGCGCCAGAAGTCCAAAAATCTGAAGAGTAAAAGCATCAAAACTTTTTTCCTAAACATGTAGGTGTCTATATGCACCCAAGTCCAAGCCACATGTGGGTACCTATAAGTGGCCACCAATCTCAATTTTTTTGGATCATTCCGAACTCAATTCCTAGGGTATTCATGTATCTCAATACACTCCTATGATATTTTTAAGTCCTATTATGTATGGTTTGTTAAGTTTTCCTCTTTTAATTAGGATTTTGATTTCTAGGGTTTCTTGTAATCTATAAATACCCTTTAGACTTTGTATTCATTATTGACTTATTCACATATATTCAAGGGTAGGCCCTTGGGGGCTATCCTATACTCTCATTGTTTTTTGGTTTGTTATTAAATTTAAGACTTTGGGATTTCTTCTTTCATTATTTTGTGATTGATTTTGTAATTTTGTCTGTGGATTCTATGATGATCCCATAACTATGAGTGGATAATTCCCTTATCTAAGGTTGTGGGTACCCTAACAGATTAACAAAGTAGAGGAAGTGCCAAGTTATTCTGGATAAAGATTCTTTCATGTAATGGGTTTTCTTTGTTTTGATTGCTTTCTTAATGGGTGCACACGTTAGGATCCCTTCTTGATTATTGATACTTTCTCCAAAAGAGGAGTAGTGACTAGGAAAAGAAGATCACAATAGTAATTTGAAGTTTAATTATCGATCCACACTTCTAGGTATTATCTTAGTAAGATGGTTAACTATCATCTAATAAATAGAAACTCAAAAGGTAATAGTTAACTGGGATCCAAGATAAGGGTTAGTAAGGCAACATCCTGCGACTCAAAAAGTAAAGCGTGAGATCTGCCAGTGAATCGAAAAGACCGTTAGTGGCACATAACTTATCAAATTCAGCATGTAAGGCATTGGAATAGTTCGACAGTGCACGATAAGCCTACAAAGTTAAGAAATTAGGGTGAACACAATCCTAGTGTTCACCTACAACTAATTACAACCGAGGTTGATATTTGCTACTTATTCGATATTGCTACTCAAATCCCCCATTTTGATTGATTATAATCGAAGTTTATATTGGCTACTTATTCGATATTGCTACTCAAATACCCTTATTTACTTGTCCAGTTTTGCGTGATGATTACAATAACTGAGAGCCATGATTCCACGTATTCCCTTGGGATTTAACCCCAACCTTTGTTGGGTTACTATATTTGACAACGACCACATAATTTTCAGAGTGAAGGTGTATATTAGGTGTTATTAAATTTTGGCATCGTTGCTGGGGAATATAGTTTGAGATTTCTTGATTAAAGTTGTTGGAGTTATCGAGTTTTATTTTATTTTGTTTTACTTATTTTATTGACCTACTCTTCTTGAGATAACAACCTAGCCAAAGAAAGTATGGAGTGATGATAACTCCTTATTTGTTGATCATTATCCTTTTGATATGGTGCATTACTGCAAGAGTGTGGTAAATATATTATTGGAACATAATGAGAGCATGCTTGATACATTGGCACTCCTAGAAAAAGGAAGACAAAAGCTTATTCAAAAGGTTGATAGGTTTGGCTCAGATATTCACTACTTATAAGTAGAATTGGATGCAAAAGCTGCTACGTGTAATGCCCAAAAACCTAGTTATAGGTGGTGTGAGACTAAATTTTTTTTGACAAGCCAACTGGAGGAGGAAGAGTCAAGAATAGCTCACCTCTTATGTATAGTGTCATACTTAAGGAGAGCATACTAGAGTTGTGTTGGGATATAAAGAAGGATTCAATTCCTGAGTTGGGGCGTATTGGACCCCATTCAAAGCATTTTTCCACATTGTTTTTGGATAGTCAAATCTTGATCAAGCCATTCAAACCTGAAGAAGAGTGCAAGGAAGAGGAAACATATGTCTATATTCTTGAATTTGCTGAACCAAAATCAAAGAATTACATTCCTCATATAAGGGCCAAGAAGTAAAACATGCCATACCTATTTCTTAGGTCCTTTATTTTTATAACTTAGCCCCTTGAGCATTATGGGAAATTAGAAAAATAATTAGGGGTGAAATTCATAAGTTCAAAGTGGAAAGAGAAAACTGAAGGCAAATTCTTGGGGTACCTTGATTAAGTCTGAGTAATAAAGGTACCCATGGGATTATTGGGGAAGTTTGACTACCTAAATAAGCCCCATCATGCCGCAACGTGAAATTAGGTCCTGCTTGGGAGACAACCCAAGGTATTTTGTTGTTTGTATTTATATTGGTGATTGAAGTCAGATCTCTGCACCTATGGTGCTACATATATGTTTCTAACTCTCTTGTTTTGTAGCGGTTTGATGCATTGAGGACATTGCATGATTCTAAGTTTAGGCATATTGTATTTTGTTTCATGATATTTTGTGTTTAACTAGGAGAAAAATGAGTATCTAGGATAGTTGACATTTAAGAAAGATGATACCTCATTGAACTGTGTGCATGTATATATATGTGACTATTGCAGATCTTGTTATGACATTAGAATTAGGGACATAATAATCATTGCTACCAATTGCATAAACCAAAAAAGTAGTATCTTGTGATGTAACTATATGCCATGTGTGTGAGAGATGCTACTTAGTTTTCTCTATGTGTTAAATTCAGAGCTTGCCCGATTAGTCTTTCCTAGGTTGTAGGATAGTTGGTTAGGAAAGGATCATTGGACCTTTTTGATATTAGTCCACTTTTAGCCTACATGACTTTCCATGTGTGAATTATATCCCTTGATCCCGATTTTAAGCCTGAATGCCTATTTTTTTGTTACACCTTTCACTTTTCCATTTGGGTTACAATGAACCTATTTTGGCCCTAGTCCTCTTTGGACATTGTGCATCTTAACTTAGGCAAATCACCTAAGTTGAGTAAAATAAGAGAAAAGAAAGTAGAGTTGGGTGTGGTAGCAAAAAAAAAAGAAAAAAAAGAAATAAGTTGAAAAAGAATGATTAAGAAAACCACACCCAGCCTGAATGTGCTTAAAATAAAAAGGGAGAAATAAGGGTGGAACATAAAGAAAGACGGTAAATAGGTGGACCCAGAATTAGTGTAGTGTCAAGAAGGCTTAGTTACTTGATATTCATATGTACCATGCCAGCCCCCCAATCCTACATTACAAGCCAAGAATGTCCTATAATGATCGTAACTTGACTGTCTAAAAACTAAAGTAAAAAAAAAATAAGGGAAAATCTATGGTATTTGACATGCATTGAATAGAACTTCTTTTGTGAGTGTGAGTGTCTCTTGACCATCCCTTCATTGACAGACATTATTTCATATGAGTGAGTGGGACTTCTTTGTTGTGAGGGAACATGGGTTGTATTGCTAGTTGCTTACTTGTTTGGGTAGTGTAACTTGTATATGCACAAGGTTGTTTGTTACTAATGTAATGCCATAGATTAAACCCTTTGTGTCACATTGTTGTGTTTCATTAATACACACAGCTGGTTATAAAAGTATTGAACTTGGAGAGGGTAATGATCTTGAGCTTGGATTTAATGATTAACTACCATAGTGTCTTAGGTTTCTCTTGGTTAAGCTCATCGTATTGTTTTGTTATGTTTTGTTGCCTGAGTACATGCAACTTTCTAAGTTGAGGGTGTTGATGTGCTATAATTTATAGCATTTTAGACACTTAAAACTATGAGAATATGCATGTACTTAAGGCTATTTTTTTGGATTTGATGTATTTTTGGAGTGTTTTGCAGGAATTTAGGTTTTGGATGCCAAATTTAAGAAAAAAATGAAAAGTGATAATTTTGGCTACTTACTTGATCAATTTTGGGTATTTGTGACACTTTTTGGATTGTACGTGACCAAAGCATGCGATGAAAGTTGAAGATTTGAAGCTTGGTTGCAAGTATTGGAAGGCATGACAGTTACCTATGTCTACATGTGGACCACATATAGAACATGTGGTATGTATAAGACCAAGGTAAGTTCTAGAATTGAAGATCCCGAGAGTAAAAGAGCTTAAAAAGAACTTTCGGCACTTACCTATGTCAATATGTGGACTGCATGTAACATATGTGGGTAAGGTAAGTACCAAAAGTCCAAAATTCCGAGAGTAGAAGTTGCAAGACTTTTTTCCTGCACATGTAGATGTCTACGTGCGCCTAGCCTTAGGTCGCATATGACACATATGCCCAAGGCTAGGCTAATGTGGACACCCATAAGTGTCCATCGACCTCAATTTTCTGGATCGTTCTGAAATCATTTCCTAGCGTTTCTACGTATCCCATTTACACTCCTATGATGTTTTTAAGTCCTATTATGTATGGTTAGTTAAATTTTCCTATTTTAGTTAGGATTTTGATTTCTAGGATTTCTTGTAATCTATAAATACCCTTCAGGCTCTGTATTTATTATTGACTTATTCACATATATTCGGGGGTAGGCCCTTGGGGGCTATCCTACACTCTCATTGTTCTTGGTTTGTTATTCAATTTAAGACTTTGGGATTTCTTCTTTCATTATTGTGAGATTGATTTTATAATTTTTTTTGTGGATTCTATGATTGATCTCATAACTATGAGCGGCTAATTCCCTTAGCTAAAGTTGTGGGAACCCTAGCAGATTAACAAAGTAGAGAAAGTGCCAAGTCGTTCTAGATATAGATTCTTGCATGTATTGGGTTTTCTTCATTTTGATTGCTTTATTAATGGGTGAACACGTTAAGATCCCGCCTATATTATTGCTACTTACTCCTTAAAGAGGAGTGACTAGGAAAAGAAGATCACAACAGTAATTTGAAGCTTAACTGTTGATCCACGTTGCTAGGTATTATCTAAGTAAGATAGTTAACTATCATCTAATAACTAGAGACTCAAAAGGTAATAGTTAACTGGGATCCAAGATAAGGATTAGTAAGGAGAAATATTGAGAGTCAAAAGGTAAAGGGTAAGATCCGTCAGCGAGTCCAAAAGACCGTTGGTGGTACATAACTTATCAAATTCTGTATGTAAGGCATTAGAATAGTTCGACAGTATACGATAAGTCTACTGCATTGAGAAGCCAGGAGGAACACAAGACTAATGTTCGTCTTAGATTGTTTACAACCAAAATCAACCAAGCCTTGTTACTTTTAGCTAGTTACTACGAATCCCTCCTTTTTACTTTTCTGCACTGCCTGGTTATTTCAAAAAGTTCGAGACAGATTTCTCACCTATTCCCTGTGGGATCGACCCCAACCTAATTAGGTTACTATATTCTAATAGAGGCCTCTTTATCCTTATTAGGAGGGGTAGTTTGGGCATTATCAATTAGTACCCCACGGTCTCACCTCAAAGGCATCAAACTATCTAATAGTACATCTACACCTTCTCTCATACAAAGCCTCAAATGGAGCTATATCGATATTCGAATGATAATCGTTATTATATGCAAAATCAACCAAAGGCAGGAACTGATCCCAATGACCTCCAAAATCTATCACACACACATAAAGCATTTCCTCCAATACTTGAATCGTTTGCTCGGACCGCCTGTCGGTTTGAGGGTGAAAAGCTATACCAAGGTCCAACCTAGTACCTAACTCCTCATGCAGCTTTTTCCAAAATATAGAGGTAAATTGAGTACCCCTATCTGAGATGATAGAAATTGAGACTCCCTTTTTAATCATCTCAAGTCGTATGAACTTGTTATCTAGAATATAAATCTCTCTATCCAAAAGACGCCTGCTAGCATTCAAATAAACAAAGCTACCCATACTTGCTGACTTCCTACTCAATGTATTAGCTACCACATTAGCCTTTCCAAGATGGTAGAGAATGGTGATGTAATAGTCTTTAAGAAACTCTATCCATCTACGTTGTATAAAATTCAAATCTTTCTGCATGAACACATACTGTAAATTATGGTGATCAGTGAACACTTCACAACGAACCCTGTACAAGTAATGCCTCCATATCTTAAGAGCAAAAACCATAATATCCAATTCCAAGTCATGACTTGGATAATTCCTCTCATTAGAATTCAATTACCTCAAAGTATAAGCAATCACATTCCTTTCCTACATCAATAAGCACCTAAACTAGATCGTGAGGCATCATAATAAAGAATAAAATCCTTCCCTTCTACAGGCAAGGCAATAATATGAGCGGTAGTCAACAAGGTATTGAGATTTAAAAAGATTTTCTCATACTCATCAGACCAAATAAAATGTACATCCTTTTGAGTTAACCATGTTATATAAGCAATAATAGAAGCAAACCCTTCCACGAACCTACGATAATAGCTTGCTAATCCCACAAAGCTACGAACCTCCGTCACTAAGTAGGCTTAGCCCAATTTTTAATTGCTTCAATCTTCTGTGGGTCTAACACCAACCCTTCATTCGAATCCACATACACCAAAAGTATACATAATCCAACCAAAATTCACACTTAGAAAACTTCGCATAAAGCTTTTTCTCTTTTAACAAACCCAAAACAATCCCAAAGTGATTCTCATGTTCCCCTTTACTCTTAAAATAAACTAGAATATCATAAATAAAGGTAATTATGAAAGAAACTAAGTAAGCATTAAATATTTCATTTATCAAACTCATAAAAGGAGTTTGGGCAGTAGTTAGCTCAAAAGACATCACAAAAAACTCAAAGTTTCCATACCTGGTTTGAAATGTAGTCTTAGGAATATCATTAGGCCGAATCTTAAGCTGGTGATAGCTAGACCTCAAATCAATCTTAGAAAATGTGGATTCACCCTCCAACTGATCAAATAGATCATCTATACGAGGCAAGGAATACTTATTATGGATCGTGACTTTGTTGAACTGCCTATAGTATATACACATACGAAAACTATTACCCTTCTTCTTCATAAACAAGATAGGATCACCCCATGGAGAGGCACTCAGATGGATAAATCCCTTACTTAACAAATCCTTCAACTAAGCCTTTAGCTCCCTTAACTCAAGTACCTGACTCTAGACTAATACATAAATCAATGTCACGGTCTGGTGGCATGATAAGAAAATCTACAGGAAAAAACTCTTAAAACTCACACACCACAAGGACTGACTCAATTGATAGGACCTCTGGAGTAATGTCACGAAGATGTGCTAGGAAGTCCAAACAACCCATTTCAATTAACCTCTTTGCACGAATAAAGAAAGTAAGTTTCATTAGAGCAAGACTATAATCACCCTCCTCTCAAGTCTATCCATTCTCAGCATAGCCACAGTTACTGTCTTAGCATGATAGTTTAATATAGTATCATACAAAGACAACCAACTCATCCCAGTATTATGTCAAAATCTTTCATGTCTAGAATCATCAAGTCTGGCCAAGTTTGATACCCCATAAACATAATAGAACAAAAATAATAAACTTTATCAACAACAATAGAATAGCCAATAGGAGTAGACACATGAATAGAAAAGTCAATTAGATTACACACTATGTCTAATTCCATAGTAATATTAGTAGATATATATGAGAAAGTAGAGCCAGTATCAAATAATACAGTGTCCATTCGGTCACAGACAAGAATAGTACCAATAATAACAATATCTGATACCTCTGTCTCAGCTTGCCTGGAAAAACATATATATGAGCCTTACTACCAGTTTAAGTATAACCTTGCCAAGCTAAGGACCAACTTGATAGGATAGATTACAACCTCTACCAACTTGGTGACCACCATGCCCAACTTATGGTTGACCTTTACCTTTACCACCACCTCTCTTTCCTACTGAAATTAAAGCTTGAGAAGCTTTCTATTGACCAGACTGGCCATACTGTCTTAAATTAGGACAAAACCTTCTGACGTGACCAACTCCACTGCACTAATAATATATACAAACCAAGGTAGGTCGCTTAGCTGATGAAGATAAAGTGAGGTAATCATCAAAGTTAGATGTCGGATGGATAGCCCCTGATGGGACCCTAGAAGACACCTGCATTGATGACTAAATGGAGAAAGTAGGGTATCCTTGTGAACTCTGACCCCTAGAATAAGAACCACTGAAGTTGTCTTCTATATGGGCCTTCTTTTCTGTTGCCTTAGCTTAATCCTCTTGTCTTAAACCCTCCCCCTTCTTAACAAGATCAAACATCTCCTGAAAAGACTTAACTGAAGATGTTATTTGAAGTAAATAAATTTGGAGACCTGTATTCAAACCCCTCACAAGAGAATTGCTTACAACATTTATGTTTATAACACCTCCTAGCTTACTGAATTCTTTTTAGCTTTTGATTTATAAATTCTCTATGATCTACAGTTTTCACGTATAGTTATGTTTTAAGTGTATATTTCAGCAAATAACTTATATCCTCAGTTTTACAACATGTTTGAAATATTTCCATGATTTAGTGCATGTCTTCATACACTCAGTACATTCCAACATACTAAACACATATATGCATTTGTGGTACCATATGTAGATCTTACACTAGGGTCAGACAGTTTGCAGCTTTCAGCTAGTAGGTGATAAGTTCTCCTATTTCAAAAACTTCAGACAGTTGTAGATCATGTACTATATTTTTTATTTTTCATATGTATCGATTAGTGGTAGTTGGAGGCATGTCCTAGATATCTACAGTTAGTATAGTAGAGGCTTCATAGATGTCAGTCAGAGTCATTCATGTAATTTGAGTTTCTTTCTTGAGTTTTATCATGATGTAAACTGTATCAGCCTTATCTTTATTCAAAATTTTCATGAGTATGCTTTCGCTCAACAAATTAAGTTTTGTTTTACATATTAACTCAGGTTCTCAACAGTATGCTAGTTTATGGGTTAGCTTGGGATCACTTGTGGTTCCAAGCACTGTGTTACAACTTGAGGGTAGTCTTGGGTCATGACAAAACATAAATCGAATAACAAGTAGACATGCATCAACACATAGAAAGTATTCAATGAATCAGCAAATACATCAATGACGGGCCAAACATTGCTTACAAACAAACGGCGTAACCATCAAGAATATCAACTATACCACAAACATCCACAAAATCTACAATAATATTATAAGTAACAATTATGTCCTTTTAAACCTTGCAATTACAACACCAATAGCTCGTTATCGGCTTATTAAACAACACGACCTCCTAAAATCAATGTCAATTTATACACATATGCTAAGGGACTTATTTTTTTCCAACTAGCCATGAACTGCAGGGGACAATCTAAGTCTATGTACTGTACCAATGTGGTACCTGATCCTCCATGATTAAGTAATATCAATATCAATATCCATATCCATATCCAACCAACGTAGTACCTGATCCTTCATAACCATATTATATATGTTTTATCAAATTCACACTATCTCTAAGGATTCAATATGATGTATTAAATTAACAAGTACACTTAAAATCATAAGGCCAATCCATCAAGTTATTTTCAATAATTATTTACACAAGTTTTAACAATCCAAATATCATCAAATTTAAGTATGTCTGAAGATTAATCAACAAACATCCAATTAGAAGCATACACATAATTAAGTCAAGTCTAAACTTCAATTAAACCATAACCTACCCCAACCAAAGAATCCAAGTAGAAGCTAATTTACAAGGGCCTTTCCCTCCTATAAAGTTTCCGAATGATCAAAATCTATTTAATACATAATCCCCATACAAATATAAACTAGCCTGTTGAATTTAAGCTAAAACAAATCATTGTCGACTCTCAAATTAAGAATTCCAAATCTATGAATCCTAACCGAATTTAATCGTTATTGTTTGTAACTGTGCGAAAGGCATAAAATAAATGCCTAACTGTAGCACCCCAATTATGTAAGAAATCTATTGAACCATTAAATTATTATTTTTTTTATTTATAATCATTAGGTTATTATTACAAGAATAATTAATAAATAATATATCAATTCTTAAACTCATTTGCCCAAGAACTCGCCTAACTTTCAATTTATTCTATTGGTTTCCGTTAACAACCAGCCATTTATATCATGCCACCTTAATATCATGATGATGGAAGTAACATAAGGGATAGATCTACTAAAAGTAGATTGCTAACATGAAGCCGTCCATCGAATTCCTCGCATGAAAGGAAAAAAATGGAACTGCTACTCCGTGTCCTACATTCTCAACTTTCTGTTCTTATTATTGACAAATATGGTAAACCCTTTTCACTTAGATTTATGATTGTATTGATCCCATAAATAAATAAATTATTATCTTCACCCACTAAATCTCTAATTATGTTTATTATTTAAAATATTTAAAATTTTTAATATATCCTTAAAATTTATTCGGAGCCCCATACAAACAAATCAATTATGTAAATTGACTAAAAAGTACGTTTCGAGCCTATTGAAAATATTAACATATCAAATCAAGGTCGTCTTGACCAAAGGTTGATCAAGATCAAGATTAAATTTATTAAAACTCAATAATCCAACTAATGACTTAATTACTTTAGAACACCTCAAGAATTGATACTATTCACCCCGTGAGTCATAATTCATGTATACAAAGTATGGAGAGAGCTAAAATAGGAAAGACGAGAAAATTTTACAAATGATTGGGAGGATCGTTACACTTGTATACTACTGAGTGGATTCGATATCTTCATACTGTTTGATTTTGAGCATTATATCCTCATTGCACACATACACATTCATGGAATATCGGTAAAACATTTATTATTTCTATAAAATGAGACACTTTTGAAATACACCAAGATCAAAGGATGAGCCAATCGGGTAGATTGAGACACAAGACTGAGATTGTTGAAAATTTGAGCTAGTATACTGGTTGCGAACCCCCACGGGACATATTTTGGGAGCATTGAGGCTCTATAGGTTTATACCAAAAGTCATGCGATGACTTTCAACTATTCACTTTATCATCCATTGCATTGCATTGCATTTGCACATCATGAATTTTTTTTATGTGTTATTTGTCGTGTATTTAGCTTTCATCTATACGTACATATATTCTTGCCCTTTTGCCATACATATATATACATACATACATACTTATTATATATATATGTGTGTGTGTGTGTGTGCGTGTATGTGTGTATGTATTCTCCCCAGAGTTGCTCCCCGGATCGGAACACTTATAGGAGCTCTTATGTCAATCACTTTCATTCCTCACGTTAGATCGTCTGTAGCACTCGTAGCTATAACTCTAACTCGATTATTTTCTAATAATTGTTATACCTCACAAGATAGATAAATTAGTTGACCAACACTATCTCGATCTTGAACTACTAAAGTTATAAATATTCGACATTTTGCGTAGGAAAAAGGCTACATTTAGTACCAAACCGATGATTTGGAAAACACGCCTCATATTTTTTTCCAAGTGTGGAAACCCAAAATCAAAATTAGTAGGATTTATTCTCACAATATTTAAATAAATAATTATGTCAAAATATTTTTTTTTTAAAAGTATTGACTTCAAAGTAAATTTCTGCTAGCATGTCGATCAGTTAATTTAATAAAATGGGAATTAGCACTCGATTTTGTTGACACTTTGAAATTTAACCAATTCAATTATTTACTTATTCAATGAGACTAAGTTAATTTGAAAACTCACCCAACCTATCTTAATTTAAAAATCTCAAGTGGATAAATCAGAATCTTGAGAAAGTCTTTCATTTATCTATCATTATAACCAAACCTATCCATATTATCTATTCTATGAAATTCGAACCTGAACTTTATTTTATATTCTATTACGATTCATTATTTGGATTTAATGGGCTCCTCTTCTTATTTTTTTTATTTATTTTTTAGTTAAATTTCAACATATTGATATATGCCTAGCATATTCTTTTCTTTTCATTTCTCTTTCTTTTTATACCTTTCATAGCGGAATTTCATATATTTTCATATTTATGATTTACATATACAATAAATACCACTGTCAAGGGGGAAGCTCTTATTATTTAGGTTAGTTAGGTATTTCCAATCTTTTAAAAAAGTTAAAGAATAAAAATTGGGTTGCGTTATTTATATGAAAGAGTATGCAATAATGGTTTATTTGGTAAACCAAATACCATGGTTTAATAATCAACTATTCTAATTAATTAATAATATTAGTATTAGTTTACAATTTTCTAAAAGATTCATGTGCACATTTTCATTAATGCGGAATTCATGTCGAGTAGACCTTGTTGTTGTGAGAATTCTTAATTCATGAGTTGTAGGGGGTATTTATGTCACCACAAATAGAGACTAAAGCAAGTATTGGATTGAAAGCTGATGTTAAAAAGTACAGATTGACTTATTATACTCTTGAGTACCAAATCAAGGATACTGATATATTGGCAGCATTTCGAGTAACTCCTCAACTTGGAGTTCCACTTGAAGAAGTAGGGGTCGTGGTTGCTGCTGAATCTTCTACTGGTACATGGACAACTATATGGACTATATATATATGTATTAGAATTATTAATGCAGACGGAGTGAACGTTTAAGAACTTTTTTGCTTGTAGATTGTGTGCTCATAGTATTTTCTTCACGTATCTTATTTTCTACGTTGGTAAGTCAGCTTATTATACCTGCTTAGTACATGTGGACCATACTCACTCTTACTTTGTTCTCTCAGTGCATATTTTAGCACGAGTACAACTCATGAAGGTTGATTCATGCAGTTGAGTTAGTAATTTCTCGAGGTACTGGCCTTCTCTATGCTTTTTGAACTCAACTTCAAACCTCTTCTATCTATTAGTTGTCTTTATTTCTATTTCATAAATAGATTTTGTATTTTTAGATTCGATTATGTATTAGATTCTCTTATACTTATGACCTCAGGTTTTGAGATGATTTTATATTATGTTCAGACTTTTGCATTTATCTATATTATGGTCTGACTTCATTCTAGAAGTCTTGACTTGTTTTATTTTTATCGTTGTTTCTAACTTTTCTTTATCTTTGGTGATTAGATTACTTATCAAGACTGGGCCATGATAAGTCCTATCATAACCTCATTTTTGGATCATGCTAATAATACACTATTAGTGGTGCAAGAACATCATTCTAACTATTGGCAAACAAGAAGCTACCGATTACCTTATCAACTTATTATTAGAATATTTGTCTATAACAAATCTACCTCCCCATGATAAACCAAGATTCGACTCTATTTCTCCTCCATCTTCGTCCATTTTCTCTTCCTTGCAACAACCCCAAGTCCAGTTTTTTTTAAACTTTTACTACTACTATCCTATGATCTTTGCAACAAATCTCTAGAAAATTTATTTGTTTCCATAGAAAGATTCTCTATTTCAATTCTAGTACTTTTCCTTTTCTCATTATATTATCTTTTATAGCAAATCATAAACCTACCAAATATATTATTATCATGAACACCAAAGTATAACTATAAAATTTATCTATTTTGACATGCATTTTCATGTTTAGCATTCTTATGATCTAATCAAGCATTATCTAAATGGTAAAATTTAATCTTTAGCTGCTTATTAGTTCAAAATACGCTTCAAGATTAAGTCTTTACATCCAAATTTGACACTTGAAAGTCACATTCGATCCATTAAATCAACTTTACGATTATAAAATACCTGATCCTTTTCCTTCTTGTCTGAAACGATGATACATTGTATGTTCCTTGATTCTCAAGTTGTAAGATAATATATTTTAAAATTGATTATTATGAATTAGAATGTCTAACCAATTTCTTGCAGGAAAATATACATTCACATTAAATAATTTGAAAAAAGTTACATATACCTCAATTTGAAATCATTAATTATATATGAGACCTTATAAACAAAAATCACAAAGAAAAATTCTCAATTAGCAATTGTCCACAACAAATATATAATTATTTATTATACTAATAACAAAAAGACTAAAAATTTAGAAAACATACCTCAAATCATAAGTAAATTTTTCTCTTCAATCATAGATACAATCAAAATTTCAATAAAAATAATACATGATTATTTATTATTTTTAACTTAAAAAAAACTAAAAATTAAAACTTACCTCAAATCACTCATGCAGTTTTGAAAAAATAGTCTAAACCTAAATAATGAGGGAAAAGCATAATTATTTCTTAGCTAAATAAAAAATACTTTAACTAATTTCAAAGACTTAAGCAATGTTCAATTTGACTTCTTTTATAAAAGTATTTAGCTCCTTTAATCATTTTTATTTGGATTTAAATTTTTTACATAAATAACATTATTTGGTAAACTTAAACCATCTTTGGATAAATAAAAATAATTCATAAAAAAAAATTAAAACTACAAACTAAGTAGTGCTAACTAACTCCTACCAACTACAACTTTGTGTTCCATCACCAAATGCCTAAACAAATTATCCTTACCACAATTATTATAAGTACAATTACATAAGTTATTACCACAATTATTATAAGTACGATTTCATAAGTTACATGAAAAAATTCTATCATCTAATCAATTAAAATAAAGACATCAAAATTCTTCCTTGAGGTTGTTGGGGTGGTAAAGAAGGCGGAGGTGGAAGAGGATTATTATTATCAATGGAAGATGATATCTGAAAGTTGAACTTAATATGAATAAAAATTAGAAAGATAAAGAATGAGTATTGTATGAAAATTTAGAGGAATATAGTGGTATTATTTATAGATTGACAAATGTGAATATTTAATTTAGGATGTTAGATTTTGGGAAAGATGAAAATCTTGAAAATTCACTTGACTACAAGTTGAAAATTTAATCATTTAATGACCCACTTGAATAATTGAACATTGGGATTTGAGATTAAAATTTGACTTTTTAAAATTGAACCTTCAAATTAAATTTAAAATTTAAAATTTCACATTTCAAAGTCTAAATTCAAATTTCAATACATTTTATTTAAAATATCAATTCCAAATATTTCAATTTAAAAAAAAATTCAAAAATATATTGTATGCATATCGTTTTAAGTATTATATGTTGTTCATTTATAATACATATATTCTTTTCATTAGTAGTATATTGAATGTATATACATATGTATGTATATTTTTGTATATTCTTTTGAGTAATATTGTATGTGTAATTTTTGAAGTAGTAATACTGAATGTATATATGTATGTATATTCTTTAAACTAGAATATATTGAATATGTGTGTGTGTGTATATGTGTGTGTGTATGACTTAAAATAGTATTTTAAAAAGTATATATTGAATGTATATTAGAAATCAACTAAATTCAAATTACATATTATTTTTTTAAAGTCAGGGCTCGATAAACCGATCCATTAAGCAGACCGAGGCTGAGTTGACCTGACCTGACCTATTAAAATAGGTCATATATGCTAAAGTAGCCTAGGCAAGGCCGTCAAGGAAAATACTATTATTTGGCCCGGCACAGACCGATCCAGTTAGAGAAAATATTAGACCAAAACTAGATTGAGCTTGATAAAAAACGATGAACGAGGGCCAAGTTAACCCGCCCAGGTTGGTTGATAACTTTAACTTCAGGGCTTCAGACTCCAGATTCACATGTGACTACTACTGGTTCTTCTAGTATTGATGGGGTATTGCTCCACATCTAGTGACTTTACCCTTTATGTTCATGGAAGGATAGATTAGATATATAGAGTTTATTAGGATAAATCCACCTCGTTTTGATGGAGATCCTAGGTTTGATGCTTATATGTTCTTGCTTAGTTTCTGTAAGATGTTACACATATTGGATCTGGTGTATTCTAATGGAGTAGACTCTACTTTCTTTCAATTGTTAGGCCAGCTAGATAGTGGTGGAAGACCTTTGTACAGGGCAAACTAGTTGGGTCACCTTTTTTTTTCTTGGAATTAATTTTCTCGAGTGTTCTTAGAGGATTTTGCGAAGAGATATGAGAAACTTGTGGGTCAGGGGTATCATAGACTCCAAGCTTGAAAATAGAATACCAAGAAAGTAAAACATTCCTAAATTCCTTGTAGCCTCTCTCTTATGAGTATGGAGCGCTACACACCCCTAATAGAGACTTTATTAGACATGGCTTTGTGGACTCGTAATTGACCATGAACCTAAAACTCTGATACCAACTTAACATGACCCAAAATAGGGCCTTGTCGTAATGGGAATCCTAAGTCCAACTAGGACTGGAGACCAACCCTATAAACACTTGACACGACCCGAACCAGGGCCTTTTTGTAATAGGAATTCCAAGTCCAACAAGGAATAGAGGCCACCCCCATTACCCAACCCAACCTACCTACGCATATCCTGAGTCAGATAAGTTCTGAACATATAACAAGATAGAATTATTACATAATCCAAGACTCTGGGATAGTTCTATATTTGTGACCACCCAAACGAGTCTACCCGTTTGATACCCAACCGATAACCAATACCAACCAAACCATAATCCAAACCATAACCATATGAGTTTCATAATTATTATATATAATCCCAAAATAAAAAAAGATAGAAAAACCCAGTAATGCAGTCAATCAGTATCAGCCCCAATACTAATGTTAATACTAAGGCTGACACCCCTACCAATCTCACCCATTCTCACTCATAGTAGTTCCACAAAATCCTCTAACCAAAGAGTACCAAAATCTAATTGGGACATGCCCTAACCATAGCTAAAAACAATATCCATAAATAAAATAAAGTATGAAATAATATCCATGAAATGGTACATTCCAGAATGATGGAAGCTTACCACTTTAATCCAATAGCTGATCAAGAAGTTCGATCTCTAAGCAGGAGGAGTAGAACGGCCAGTTCCTGCTTTACATGGGGATACAATCTCCTAAAGATGGGTTAAAGGGTGAACACTAGCATGAACTTAGGATAAGGATAAAATAATGCCATTTAACAAAACCAAGTAAACCATCCATATGCATAAAAACTATATATATATTTATACCGTGTCGGGAAAGAAAACTAGGTTTAGTATGCATTTAAAACCATTAACCTATGTATGTGTAGCTTAACTGTCCTTAACTACCCATGGACTATATGGGTCCAGTGTATCCCCTTAAACGGGCCCCAATGCCTGAAGCCATACCAACTAGAGATACCACAAGAGTAAGGGATTCCTAAGTACCCTTCACCCTCTATGACACATATATATAGTGTACTTAGAGGATTATCATGCACCTCATAGTATAATATAAGGTCACCATGACCTACCCCTCATGTCGGCAAATATGAGTTTTCATTGTTTATCTGTTGGACTCACACCTTTATAGTTAGCTATCTCATACCGCCTTTATTGCCCAATTAAAACCATTTCCATCCGACTAAACAATTGTTATTAATCGAGGCTATATATAGTGGTTTCATCATACCGACTATAACTTACAATTATTATCTTTGGCCTAACCTTTTACAGATCAAGGGATTCCAATGTATGATCACATTATCCAATTAACTTGGGGAAGTCCTATGTACCCCACTAGTGTTCCATTATTATGATTACTTGCGGGATTTCATTGTACCCCAAAGGATGATCTTTAAACCTAAAACTATTCCATTTTGACCATTCTAAACCATTTAACCATTTAGGATTCCATTACCAAGTTTAAACCATGCATAAGTTCCATTAAGAATCCAACAATGTAGAAAAAACATTCTCATAGGCATTTTATCAAACACATTAAGGGGCATAGTATTTCCAAAAGCAAATTAAATTACCAAATACCCATTCCCATGCAACCAATTATCCAAAACCAATATTAAAGCATAGAAAAGTATAATTAAAACATGGGAAAACCATATCCAAGTATTTATAACCAAACCCCTAAATTATATTTGAAAACCCAAAGCCATACAATAATCAAGCCATGAAAACATTGTATAAAACCATGCCTTTAGTAGGAACTAATAATGAGGGAAGAGAATATGCCACAAACCAAGAAGATAATTGAGAGAAATCACCAACACAAGCCCCAAATTAATTCCTAAGATGAAACCCTAGCTTTCCGTGCCCAAGAACTCTAGGAAGGATTAGAGAGTGTTTTTATAAGTTTTAAAGAATAGAATAATAGGAAAATAACCTCCTAAGTGAGTTAAAAGTTGTGAGAACTTATTAGGTTAAGTGAGAAAATATCCAAATTGCCCTCAGTTAAACTGCACCAAATACCATCAGAGGGATACGACTATCCATACTAGTCATACCCTTCAATATGTGTGGTAAAAGCTAATGCCTGCAAAAATGATAACCAGCCACCCAGTCTTCCAACCCTTTGAATAAAAATGCATCCCATGCTAAATTTCAGGCTGCCTTTCAGGCGTTGGCCCAAGCAGTAACTGCCAATGTTCATGGCAACCATCAGGTGGCATTCCTACTTTAGCAAAATGGTGATTTAGCAACAGCCAAAATCCAAGACTTCATGACAATAAATCCGCCAGAGTTGTTTGGGTCAAAAGTAGGTGAGGACCCACAACTTTATTTAGATGAGGTAAAGAATATCACCTAAATTATTCATGTTTCTAAAGAGGAGAGTGTAGAGTTGACATCCTATAGATTAAATAATATGGCTTATGATTGGGTAGTTATGTAAAAGAATGGTAGAGGTGAGAATGCAACTCCTATGAGTCAGTAGGTATTTTGGGATACTTTTCTATATAGGTTCTTTCTGTCTGAAATAAGAGAAGGTAAGATAGAGGAGTTTATGAACTTAAGGCAGGGCTTGATGATAGTGAAGGAGTACTACCTTAAGTCGAATCAATTGTCTAAGTATTCCCCTGATATAATGGCTGATCCTAGGGTAAGTATAAGTAAGTTAGTTATTAGAGTATCTAGTTTGGTAGTCAAGGAGTGTAAGACTTCCATGCTTATTAGGGACATGGATCTTGCTAGGTTAATGATTTATGCCCAGTAGATTAAGGTAGAAAAGTTAAAGAAAAGAGAGGAGAAATAAGAAGGCTAGAATAGGGTAGTTTGAGTATGGCCAAACAAAGTATGGAGGGGGAAATTATTCATAGTTTTAGAATCGTTCATCTATACCAGTTCCATATTCAACTAGTTCTCCCACTCCCAGAGCTAGGTAGGAGCAGTGAGGTAAGACTTTTATGTCCAGATCTCAAAATAGTATGAGCGGAAAGCCCAGTTATCCTCTATGTGCTAAGTGTGGTAAGAATCATCCTGGTGAATGTTATTGGGACAAAAAGGTTGTTATGGTTGTGGTAAGTTGGGACATGGAATCAAAGAGTGTTCGCATTCTAAGTAGGGAACTAGGGATATTTGTCCCCAGACTCAGGCTACTAGTGCACCAGCTCCTCTAGGTCACCAAGTTCCTCCCCAAGGTGCATCATCTAGTACCAGTGGCGATCTGTTGCAGAATTAGTTTTATGCTTTACCATTCCATCAAGAGTAGGAGGATTCACCAGATATTATTACTGGTATGCTTCGTGTCTTTCATCTTAATATTTATGTGCTGTTATACCCTAGGTCAAGTTTCTCTTATATGAACCCATTAGTTGTAGTGAATTTTGAAATAGATCCTGAAAAGATCCCTGAGCCCTTCTTAGTTTCTACCTAGTGGGTGAGTCAATTGTTGCCAAGTATTTCTATGCAAAGTGTCCTATCACTGTCCTTCATAAAATCATGTTAGCAGATTTAATAGAGTTAGATATGGTTGACTTTGACCTTATTCTTAGTATGGATTAGCTCTATTCTTGTTATGCATCCATAGATTGTCGCACCCGAGTAGTGAGGTTTTAGTTTCTAGATGAGCCAACCTTTAAGTGAGAAGGTAATTTAGTGTATCCCAAGAGTCATTTTATATCCTATATTAAAGCCAAAAAGTTGATATCAAATGGGTGTATCTACCATCTAGTTGGGTCAAAGACACTATGTCTGAGACCCCAACAATTCTGTCAGTCAGTGTAGTCAATGAGTTTCTTGATGTCTTTCCCAAAGATTTGCCAGGGGTACCTCCCAATAGGGAAATAGAATTCAGTATTGACCTTCTTCCTGATACTCAGCCTATCTCTATTCCTCCTTACTATATGGCTCTATCCGAGCTTAAAATTTAAAAGAGCAGCTTACAGATATTTTAGATAAAGGTTTTATAAGGCTCAATATTTCCCCATGGGGCACTCCCATCCTATTCGTGCAAAATAAAGATGGGTCTTTCCGAATGTACATTGACTATTATCAGCTAAATAAAGTCACAGTAAAAAACAAATATCCTCTTCCTAGAATTGATAACTTATTTGACCAGCTCCAAGGTGCAAGTTTCTTCTCCAAGATAGACCTTAGATCCAACTATCATCAGCTTAGAGTAATGGAATATCATATTCCAAAGATAGATGTCAGAACTCGTTATGGTCATTTTGAGTTTCTAGTTATGTCATTTGGTTTTACCAATGCCCCAGCAACCTTCATGGACTTTATGAATTGAGTGTTCAAACAGTATCTGGACATGTTTGACATAGTCATTATAGACGATATTCTTGTCTATTCTCCTAGTAAGGATGATCATGCAGACCACCTTAGAATTGTGTTGTAAACTCTTAGAGATCACTAGTTGTTTGCAAAATTTAGCAAATGTAAATTTTGGATAAGGTCAATAGCTTTTCTCGATCATATTATTTCCAGTGATGGTATTAGAGTTGATCCCCAAGAGACAGAGGTAGTAAGAAACTAGCCTAGACCTATTTCTTTATCAGACATTAGAAGTTTCTTAGGTTTAGCTAGCTATTACAGACATTTCATTGAGGTTTTCTCATCTATTGTGTCTCCTATGTCTAGATTAACTTAGAAGAAAGTTAAATTCCAGTGGTCAAATACCTATGAGGAGAATTTTTAGGAGTTAAAGACTTAACTTACTTCAACCCTAGTTTTAGCATTACCTGATAGTACAGATAGTTCCATTGTATATTGTGATGCCTCTAGAATCGGTTTGGGTTGTATATTGATGTAGAGAGGTAAAGTTATATCCTATGCCTCTAGACAGCTTAAACCTCACCAAAAAAACTACCCAACCCATAATCTTGAGTTAGCTATTGTTGTATTTGCATTGAAAATCTAGAGGCATTATCTTTATGAGGTGCATGTTGATGTGTTTACAGACCTTAAAAGTTTGCAGTATATGTTTACTTAGAGGTAGTTGAATATTTTGTAAAGATGATGATTAGAATTGTTGAAGGATTATGATATGAGTGTGTATATCATATGGACAAGACCAATGTAGTGGCAAACACCCTTAGTAGATTGTCTATGGGCAGTGTTGCTCATGTGAAGAATGATAAGAAAGATCTAGTTTGGTAAGTTCATCGGTTAACTAGATTGGGGGTGAGATTGATTGATTCAGATGAATGGAATGTTAGGTCCAGAGTAGTTCTGAATCTTCTCTAGTTTCGGAAGTGAAAGAAAAGTAGGACGAGGATTCTAGTTTGGTCAAACTGAAGAAGTCAGTTAAAGACCAAAAGGTAAAGGTTTTCTCCCAAGGGGGAGATGATGTGTTGAGGTACTAGAGTAGATTTTGTGTGCCATGTATTGATGATTTGAGGCAGTGGATTATGGTGAAAGCGCATGGTGCGCATTATTCCATTCATCCGGGAGCCATAAAGATGTACCGTGACTTGTGGGAAATCTATTAGTGGAGTGGTTTGAAGAAAGATATAGCAAAATTTGTAGCCATGTCTGGAACTTGTCAAAAGGTTAAGGTAGAGCACCAAATACCTGGTGGTACATTTCAGGAGGTTAGTATCCCTACTTGGAAGTGGGAAGAGGTGAATATGGACTTTGTGACTGGATTACCCCATTTGCGTCATTAGCAAGATTTGATTTAGGTTATTGTAGACAATTTGACCTAGTCAGTGCACTACTTGCTAGTTCACACGTCCTACATAACTGAAGATGCTAAGTTCTATATCAGAGAGTTAGATTGCATGGAGTTCCTTTATCTATCATCTTAGATAGGGGTACTGAGTTTACCTCTCAGTTTTTGAGAGCCTTTCAGAAGGGTCTTCGTACCCAAGTTCATCTTAGTTCTGCTTTTCATCCACAAACAGATGGTCAGCTAGAAGGGACCATTCAGACTCTTGAGGATATGTTGAGGGTATGTGTTCTTAATTTCAAAGGCAGTTGGGATGAGCACTTACCGTTGATTAAGATTGCCTATAATAATAGGTACCATGCTAGTATTCAGATGACCCCATTTGAGTATCTTTATGGGATGATATATAGATCTCTAGTTGGTTGATTCAAAGTAGGTGAGGCCACTTTGATTGGGACAGATATGGTGTTTGAGGCCATAGAGAAAGTTCAGTTGATTCAAGAGAGATTGAATGCATCTCATAGTATTCAGAAATCCTATGTAAACATAAAAAAGAGATCTTGAGTTTGAGGTTGATGATCTTATTTATCTGAAAGTTTCACCCATGAAGAGGGTGAAGAGATTTGGCAAAAAGGGGAAGCTTAGTCCCCAATATATAGGCCCATACCGGATTTTGAGTAATATGGGAAAGGTAGAGTATGAGATTGAGCTACCCGCAGATTTTTCCTCAGTTTATCCAGTGTTCCATATGTCCTTATTGAAGAAATGCATGGATGATTTAGCTGTTGTAGTCCCTCTAAAAAGTACAGATATTCAGAGTAGCCTCTTATATGAAGAAGTTCCAATAGAGATTCTTGATCATCAGATCCGTAGACTAAGGAAAAAGAAGTTCCCTTGATCAAAGTTCTATGACAAAATTAATTCGTTGAGGACGCTACTTGGGAAGCAGAAGCAGACATGCGTACCAAGTATCCTCATCTCTTCTCCACGAACTCAGATTCAATCGAAGGTAACAATCTTTCCTAATTCAGCTGTTTTCTCGTCTCAGATTCAGCTATATAGTTGAGCTTATGTAAATTCATGCACTCACAGATTAGCTCAGTCATTCAGTATGTTTTAGATTCAGTCATACAATATGTTTCAATTGAGAATGTCAGCATATAGCTTTAGTTCCTCAGTATTTTCAATTTAACTAGCCTTAGTTCCTCAGTATTTTTAGTTTCCAAGAGGGAGATATTGTAATACCCCATACTTTTTCCTAGCTCAATTTAGCTCCTATAATTTCAAAAGTTGGCTTCAAAAATGAATAACCTTTGAAACATAGAGAATTTTCCATTTCTATACCCTTCAGTACGTAGAAAATTGAATTACCTTTCCAATAACACCAATTTTGCCTCACTTCGATACTCGGTGGGAAGTTATGGCATTTTTAGTGAAGACAGTGTCTCAAATTGAGAAGCACCGTATCGCGGTGACATGCAGAATGACAATTGTCAATTTCCAGTGGAACTCCATGATTGGCCCGCATTGCATTAAATTCCTATTTCCTAATTATCAATTCCAGTAGCTCACTGCAATAATGACGCATCGCGGTGATGGCCTAAATGGCATTTTAGTGGCTTACTGTGATAGCTCTGTGTCGCATTGATTTTCTAGTTCCCATTAGTCAATTTTTAGTGAGCCACCATGATAGTGGCGCATCGCGGTGGCATACCAAATCAAGAATTTTCTATCTTTTCCAGTTTTGATTCAATTTTAAAAGGGTCGTTTGGTCAATTCCCAAGTCCCAAATCATGAGTAACACAAGATTAAACATATTCTTAGCCTAATATACCTATTATTCATCAATTATCTCTCAAATAAAACTCTAGAGCTCAAAACGTACTCCCCAAGAAATCAAATTTCCTCCATTCTTCTTCCAAGATAACTCAAGATTAAGGATTCCCAATTTAAGAACTTCAAGAGTTCATCTTCAAAAGCTCAAATAGGAACTCAAGAGCAAGCTTTTTATTCAATTGCATCAGTTAAGGTATGTGGGGTTTATTAACAAGGATATTCTTTCATCCTTGTGCCTAAAACAAGTTTTTAATTACAAATTTGCATGATTTTGTATGAATATACATGAGTTTCAAATTAGGGTTCATACACATTATTGTTATTTGCAAGATTTTGAGATTTCAAGTGATTTAGAAGTTGAATTGCATGTCTATTTTTGTATTTTCATACGTATTACAGTAATTCTCAATTTTGAGTTGAATTATCAATATTTACATTATCAATCATGACATTATGATGTTTTAACATGAATTTGATGCATGGGTCATCAAGCCCTAATTGAATATTGCTATTTCAAGATTGATTGTGCTATAAGCACCCTATGACTAGATTATTTTTAGATTTTTTATAAAGATTTGATCTTTTGATCTCAGTTTAGATATGAAATCCACTTTTTAGCTTTAGACTTAGTTTAACTTAACAAATATGCAGTTGGTTTTTGTAATGAACCACTATACTAGATTTTTAAAGTTGATTTCTAACAGAATAAGCATACAAATTAAAGACAGTAGTATTTAGCACCGAGTTAGGTATGTTCTCATGCCCCAAAACTACGAGCCAATGTAGGTTCAGATTATCAGATTATTCCCATTTTTATATGGATAACAGATACATACGTGATTATTTGGATTAGCTTATACTCATTGGCAAGAGTATGATACCTCTCCCCAATGTAAGGTTTCCCCATAAGGGAACTAGACATTGGACTCCATGATAGCTCACATGGTTTATGTCGGTTAGAAGAACCTCCCTAATATCAAAGCCTTATAGAAAGATTTTAAAAGAATTTCCTACAAAAAGAGAAATCCTAATAGTATAATCTTAACATAAAATCTTTTTAGAAACTAAGTATAAAGGCTCACAAATTTACTCAGATATTTCTTTATTGAAAGACATTAGCTACAGACTTTAGATTTCAGATATAAATATGTCCTTTGTACACTTAGACAACATGATTTACAGATAGATCACTAGTACAACTTTTAGAACTAAATGTTATGACTTACTAGATTTATAAAGTATGATTTACTACTCATGATAATGATTCTTAGCTTTCAGATATTCTAGCTTATGTGAGTCATATACATTTAGCATGCATTGTTTTAAAATTATGATGATGTTAAGACATTGTTTTACTTATACATTCACCCCCATATGCTCGGTACATTCTAAAAGTACTGATCCACATATATGTTTATGTGCTACATTGTCTCACAATATAGGTTCAGGTGCTCAGTTCCAGCAGTGTAAGTTATTTTGAGCATCTTCATCTATATCCCAATATTTGGTGAGTCCTTATAGTTCGGGGACATAATCTTTTAGTTTTTCTGCTTATCAAATTAGTTGATTCAGTATTTTCATATAGTTTGAGTCAGTTGGGGGTTTGTCCCTGTGACTCTCTAGTTATTAGTAGTAGAGACTTGTCAGACTGCTAGATATGATTCTTATTATTCTGTATTAATTGTTCAGACTATTGAGTCTACATTTTCTAGAGATTATATTTAGATATTCTCAATTAGCTTAGATATATTTCCACATTTAGTATGATTTTTATATCTATATTTCTTTGTTATGAGATTCAGACTTAGTAGAAGGCATACAAGGTTAGCTTAAGGCTACTGTAATACCCCGGGAAATTTTTTGTTGAAATTTTGTGCGTAAACGTGTTGGGTTCTATCTTCTAGAATGAATTATAAATTTTCCATGAGGAATGTCTTAGATTATGATCCACCATTGCGTAGAGTATCAAATAAGATTTCCAACGATATGTGTATCATCCAAAACGGACACCCGAGCGACGAGTTATGAACATTTCGATCGAACCATGAATAGTAGTAAATAGTGAAACGTGCAGGAAAAAGTACTGAGGCCTGGAGTATTTTTTCTTCAACTTGAAACTATCATAACTCCTTGTACATAATTATATGGGTGATCTACTATATATCAACGGAAAGCACTGCGAGTCCTCTTTCTAATAAAATTGGTTTCATCCAATTTGTCTCTCAGAGCAAAAAGTTATGGTCGATCTACTTCAGCCTATCGAAAGCAAATTTTTGGATCAACTTCAAATGGTCATAACTCCTCGTACACAATGATCTGGGTGAGATACTATATATCTACGGAAATATATGAGATTCCTCTTTCTAATGAAATTGGTTTCATGTAATTTGGATATCGAAGTAAAATGTAATGGTTGATCTACTTCTGACTATCAAAACAGTCCACCAAAGGACAGATTCAAGAATTATTTGATTTTTAGGGGCGTTTTGGTCATTCTCCCTTACCTAAAAATTCGTCCAAACCCTATATTAAAGCCTATTACAAGCATTATATGTTATATTTCATCAAATTTCCTCAAAAAGAAAACCCTAAGCTCCTACACCCAACTTCAAGAACCTCCAAAGTTCACCATTAATTCTGCAAATTTATTCAAGATTCCAAGTTCCTAGTTCAAGAACTCCAAGAACCATCATTCAAAGGCACGATTAACATCTCAAAAATGAGTATCGATCTAAAGTTCATCATTCAAGATATGTGGGGTTTTTCAACAAGAACTCTCTTTCGTTCTTGTGCCCAAAAGTACTTTTCTTTACAAATGCATGATTTTTATTTGATTTTTATGAATTTGAAGCATGAACCCATATCTTATAATGATTATTATAAAATCTTGATGTTTATAATTTTGAAAGATGAATTTACATGTGTAGAGATGTAAAGCATGAATCTTGAATGATATTTATCATGATTTGATATTTGGATCATGAATCCCCATTAAAAATTGTGTTTTTTTGAGAAAGTGTGTGTTATAAGCACGTTGATATTAAATATTTGAGATATTTTGAATGATTTTACCTTTTGGTCTTAATGGAGTTGTTTTGAACTCAAGTGTGAAAGAAATCCACAATGTGGTTGGTTTTGATAGATGGGAAACATGATGGCCCCCGATGTATATTTATATATTATTGAAATTGTTTTGTAGTGGATTATCTTTGAAATAATCTGAGCTAAGTTTGGGAGAAATCTTTAGCACCGAGTGAGAGGTATAAAGCGACCTTACTTCTCAAGAACTACATGCCCCCATAGGAGTGAGCCTGAGGTTGATTTATATAGTGATCACTAATTTGTGTGGATTTGATATCGATAGTCCTACTCCGATGGCAAGGATAGGATGGCTCTCCCCAACGTGGGTTTTACGTTGGACTCCATGTATATCACATGGTTTGTTTTGGTTATAGGATCTCCCAGTGTGTGTGTGTTTCCTTGTGTCTATGGTGAATGGTAAAGTGATTTGAAAGTGGAATTGTGAAATTTATTTTCTTGAAAGATTTAAATGATATTTACATTATGAGAATTGATATTCTTGATGAACTGAAAGTTCTTGACAAATTATATGATGACTCACATGTGTTATTGTACTTATTTCATCCTCTCATGACTATGATGATTTTCTCCGGGCTATGTGAGTCTTTCATACATCCTGTATATTTCTTATAAATATTTATGATGATGATATTTATACAACTGCATACACCCCCATATACTCGGTTTCTTTCCATGGTACTGACCCACATCTTCAGATGTGGGCTGCATTTTCTCGAAATGTAGGTTCAGGTGCTTATTTCCAGGTTCGACAGTGATTCTTCGGGCACACTGTTCTACATCTTCTGTTGTGGTGAGTCCTCATGTTCCGAGGACGTGATGTCTGATTTTGGTTTCACGAAATCATTTACATTAAATAACTGAGTATGAGTCAGTTGGGGCATGTCTCAATGGCTCATTGGTTTTATTGATTTTCTTAGAGGTTTGTCAGACTAGTATAGATGTTGGGAGTTGACTAATAAGTCATATTTTGTTATCTTTCTAAAACTCTTTTATTCTTGGGTGATGATTACTCTATTGATATTTTAGGGTTATTTATGGAAACCCCGTTGATTTGTGTTGAACTGAATGAAAATGGCTCGAGCCTCAAGCACTGTGTGATGCTTCGGAACTTATTTTTTGGGGCATTTCAAACTTGGTATCAGAGACTAAGTTTTTAAGGTGTCCTAGGGAGTCTGACAAGCCACGTTAAGTAGAGTCTTGATCATTGGTGTGTAGCGTGCCACATCTATGAGTAAGAGGCTACAAGACATTTTAGAAAAAAAGTGATTCTTTCTTTTAGAAGTCTATCGTGGTTAAAGTGTCTCTCTCTGCTATTGATTCATGCGCTCCTCTTTCAGAAATATGCCTCTATTGATTGTTGGACTTGAGTGGTCAAGTTTCAATTTTCGGGTGCATTCGTGTTTGAGTGGTCTGGAAATTCTGTGTTAGCCAAGAGTCATTTTATCTCTTACCTCAAAGCTAGAAAACTTATTTCCAAGGGGTGTATTTACCATTTGGTTAGAGTCAAAGACACTAAATCTGAGACTCTAACTCTCTAGTCTGTTAACGTCGTCAATGAGTTTTCCAATGTCTTTCCAGATGATCTCCCAAGGATACCTCCTGATAGAGGGATAGAGTTCAGGATTGATCTTCTTCCCAATACTTAGCCCATTTCTATTCCTCCTTACCGTATGGCCCCTGCAGAACTTAAGGAGTTGAAAGCGCAACTTAAAGTTATACTAAATAATGGTTTCATAAGGCCCAATATTACTCCTTGGGGTCCTCCTGTATTGTTTGTGAGAAAGAAAGATGGCTCTTTGCGTATGTGCATTGATTAACACCAACTGAATAAAGTCACCATAAAAAATAAGTACCCTCTTCTGAGAATAGATGATTTGTTTGACCAATTGCAAGGTGCAAGTTATTTCTCAAAGATAGACCTTCATTCCGGCTATTATCAACTCAAAGTTAGGGAGTGTGACATCCCAAAAACCACTTTCCGAACTCGTTATGGCTATTTTAAGTTTCTTGTTATGTATTTCGGGTTAACTAATGGCCCAGTAGATTTCATGGAACTCATGAATTGAGTGTTCAGACCATATATGGATATGTTTCTCATAGTGTTTATTGATGATATACTGGTGTACTCCCGTAGTGAGGATGAACATTCTGATCATATTCGAACTATCTTGTAAACCCTTAGAGATCATAAGTTGTTTGCCAATTTCAGTAAGTATGAGTTTTGGCTAAGGTCAGTTGCTTTTCTGGGTCATATCATTTCTTCCGAGTGTATTAGAGTTGATCCCCAAAAGACCAAAGCTGTTAGAAATTGGCCTATACCTATTTCTCCGACTGATATCCAAAGTTTCTTGGGTTTAGCTGGCTATTACCGCCATTTTTTTGAGGGTTTCTCCTCTATAGCGTCTCGTATGACTCGGTTGACCCAAAAAAAGTGAAGTTCTTGTGGTCCGAATCTTGTAAGAAGAGTTTTCAGGAGTTGAAGACTCGACTCACTTTAGCTCCTGTTTTGACTTTGCTGATGGTGTTGATGGTTTTGTGGTGTACTGTGATGCTTCGAGAGTCGGGTTAGGTTGCGTATTGGTGTATAAGGGTAAGGTGATAGCTTATGCTTCTAGACTGTTGAAACCCCATAAGAAAAATTACCCCACCCATGACCTTGAGTTTGCTGCTGTTGTGTTTGCTTTGAAAATATGGAGACTCTATTTGTATGGTGTCCATGTTGATGTTTTTACTGATCATAAGAATCTCCAGTATGTGTTTACCCAGAGAGAATTAAATCTTAGGAAGAGATGATGGTTAGAATTCTTAAAGGACTATGATATAATGTGCTGTACCATCCGAGCAAGGCCAATATTGTGGCAGATGCCCTAAGTAGAGTGTCCATGGGTAGTGTTTCGCATGTGGTAGAAGGTAAGAAAGAGTTGGCTTGTGATGTACATCGTTTTGCTAGATTGGGGGTTTGGTTGTTTGACTCTGCTGAAGGTAGTATAGGGGTTCAGAGTAGTTCTGAATCCTCCTTGGTTTTGGAAGTGAAGGAAAAGAAATACTTAGATGCTGGTTTGGTCAGACTGAAGGAGTTAGTCAAGGACTAAAAAGCAGAGGTTTTCTCCCAAGGGAGAGATGGTGCGTTTAGATTGCAATGTAGATTGTGTGTCCCGAATGTTGATGATCTGAGATAGAGGATTATGGCTAAAGCGCATGGGGCACGATATTCTATTCATCCTGGTGACACCAAGATGTACCGAGACTTGCGGGAAATCTATTGGTGGAGTGGCATGAAGAAAGATATAACAACGTTTGTATCTAAGTGTGCAACATGCCAACAGGTTAAGTTTGAGCACCAAAGACTTGGTGGTATGATGCAAGAGTTTAGTATTCCCACCTGGAAGTGGGAAGAGATAAATATTGACTTTGCGATTGGTTTACATCCTTCCCGATGCCATCATGATTCCATTTGGGTTTTGGTTGATAGGTTGACTAGGTCTGATTATTTCTTGCCTGTTCATACTTCATATACTGCTGAGGATTATGCTAGATTGTGTATCCGAGAGCTAGTCAGACTGCATGGAGTTCCCTTGTCTATCATTTCGGATAGGGGTACCCAGTTCACTTCACAATTTTGGAAATCTTTTCAGAAGGGTCTTGGTACCCAAGTGCTTTTGAGTTCTGCTTTTCATCCGCAGACCGATGGTCAGGCTGAGCGGACTATCTAGACCTTAGAGGATATGTTGACAGGTTGTGCACTTGACTTTAAAGAAATTTGGAATGATCACTTACCGTTGATAGAGTTTACTTACAATAATAGTTTCCACTCTAGTATTGGCATGCTCCGTTTGAAGCCTTATATAGGAGGAAGTGTAGATCACCCATAGGTTCGTTCGAGGTGGGTGAAGTAGCTGTGAGTGGTCCTGATTCGGTATTTGAGGCTATTGAAAAAGTTAAGTTGATTAGGGAAAGGTTGAAAACTACGCAGAGTCGTTAGAAGTCATATGCGGATGTTAGAAGGAGAGACCTTGAGTTTGAAGTTGGTGACCTAGTGTATCTGAAAATTTCACCCATGAAAGGGGTGAAGAGATTCGAAAAGAAGGGGAAGATTAGTCCCCGTTATGTTGGTCCTTACAAAATTCTTAGCCATGTTGGTAAGGTAGCATATGAGGTCGAGTTGCCTTTCGAGTTATCCTCTGTTCATCCAACATTCCATGTCTCCATGCTTAGAAAGCATATTAGCGATGCTGTGGTAGTGGATTCCACTGTGAGTGATGACATTCAAGAAAATCTTTCTTTTGATAATATTGCTGTTGAGATTCTTGATTTCAGTGTCCGAAGACTAAGGAACAAAAAAGTTCCCTTGGTCAAGGTTTTGTGGTGAAACCAATCTGTTGAGGGTGCAACTTGAGAAGCTGAGGCGGATATGCGATCCAAGTACCTGCACCTCGCGAACTTCGATCAAGCCGAAGGTACCGTTCTTTTCTAAATCATGCACTTTTGATAAAAGTTGCAGTAGTTCAGCTGTCATTTATTATGTGTTCAGCTGCAGTTTCTTGAATTTATGCATTCTATGTTGCATTCGGAGTGAGAAATGATGTGGTGATGAGTCTAAAGAATGGTTTCAGATGTATTATCTATTCCCTATCTAATCTTGGCATGTATAGCATCATTCTAGGATGAATGTTTCCAAGGGGGGATGATGTAATACCCTAGGAAATTTTTCGTTGAAATTTTGAGCGTAAACGTGTTGGGTTGTATCTTCTAAAATGAATTATAAATTTTCCGTGTGGAATGTCTTATATTATGACCCACCATTGCATATAGTATCAAATAAGATTTCCAACGATATGTGGATCATCCAAAATGGACACCCGAGCGACGAGTTGTGAACATTCCGATCGAACTGTGAATAGTAGTGAACAGTAAAACGTGCAGGAAAAAGTACTGAGGCCTGGTGTATTTTTGCTCCAACTTTAAACAATAATAACTCCTTATACATAATGATCTGATTGATCTACTATATATCAACGGAAATGTTTGCGAGTCCTCTTTCCAATGAAATTGGTTTTATCCAATTTGTCTATCCGAGCAAAAAGTTATGATCGATCTACTTCAGCCTATCAAAAGCGAATATTTGGGTCAATTTCAAATAATCATAACTACTCGTACACAATGATCTGGGTGAGATACTATATATCAATGGAAAGATATGAGAGTCCTCTTTCTAATGAAATTGGTTTTATCTAATTTGGATATCGGAGTAAAACGTTATGGTTGATCTATTTAAAACTATCAAAGCAGTCCACCAAAGGAAAGATTCGAGAATTATTTGATTTTTAGGGGCCTTTTGGTCATTCTCCCTCACCTAAAAATCAATCCAAACCCTATATTAAAGCCTATTAGAAGCATCATATGTTATATTTCATCAAATTCCCTCAAAAAGAAAACCCTAAGCTGCTACATCCAATTTCAAAAACCTCTAAACTTCACCATAAATTCTACAAATTTATTCAAGATTTCAAGTTCCTAGTTCAAGAACTCCAAGAACCATCATACAAAGGCACGATTAGCATCTCAAAAATGAGTATCGATCTAAATTTCATCATTCAAGGTAGTGGGGGGTTTTCAACAAGAACTCTCTTTCATTCTTGTGCCCAAAAGTAATTTTCTTTACAAAGGCATGATTTTTATTTGATTTTTATGAATTTGAAGCATGAACCCATATCTTATGATGATTATTGTGAAATCTTGATGTTTATTATTTTAAAAGATGAATTTACATGTTTGGAGATATAAAGCATGAATCTTGAACAATATTTATCATGATTTTGATATTTAGGTCGTGAATCCCCATTGAAAATTATTGTTTTTTTTTGAGAAAGTGTGTGTTATAAGTACGTTGATGTTTAATATTTGAGATATTTTGAATGATTTGACCTTTTGGTCTTAATTGAGTTGTTTTGAACTTGAGTGTGAAAGAAATTCACAACGTGGTTAATTTTGATAGATGGGAAGCATGATGGCTCCCAATGTATATTTATATATTATTGAAATTATTTTGTTATGGATTGTTTTTGAAATGATCTGAGCTAAGTTCGGGAGAAATCTTTAGCATCGAGTGGGAGGTATAAAGCGACCTTACTTTCCTAGAACTACGTGCCCCCATAGGAGTGAGCCTGAGGCTGATTTATATAGTGATCACTAGTTTGTGTGGATTTGATATCGATAGTCCTACTTCGATGGCAAGGATAGGACGTCTCTCCCCAACTTGGGTTGTACGTTGGACTCCATGTAGCTCACATGATTTATATCGGTTATAGGATCTCCCAGTGTGTGTGTGTTTCCTTGTGTCTATGGTGAATGGTGAATTGATTTGAAAGTGGAATTGTGAAAGTTATTTTTTTGAAAGATTTAAATGATATTTACATTATGAGAATTGATATTCTTGATGAACTGAAAGTGATTGACAAATTATATGATGACTCACATGTGTTATTGTACTTATTTCATCCTCTCATGATTATGATGATTTTCTTCGGGCTATATGAGTCTTTCATACATCCTGCATATTTCTTATAAATATTTATGATAATGATGTTTATACAACTGCATACACCCCCATATACTCGGTTTCTTTCTATGGTACTGACCCACATCTTTAGATGTGGGCTGCATTTTCTCAAAATGTAGGTTTAGGTGATTAGTTCCAGGTTCGACAGTAATTCTTCGGGCACGCTGTTCTGCATCCTATATTGTGGTGAGTCCTCATGTTCCAAGGACGTGATGTCTGATGTTGGTTTCACGGAATTGTTTACATTTGATAACTGAGTATGAGTCAGTTGGGGCATGTCTCAATGGCTCCCTGGTTTTATTGATTCTCTTAGAGGCTTGTCAGACTAGTATAGATGTTTGGAGTTGACTAATAAGTTGTATTTGGTTATCTTTCTGAAATTCTTTTATTCTTGGATAATGATTACTCTATTGATATTTGAGGGTTATTTATGGAATCCCCGTTGATTTGTGTTAAAATAAATGAAAATGGCTCAAAGGGTTAGCTTGGGGCTACTGTAGCCAAGCACTGTGTGACGTTCGGGACCCATTTTCTGGGGCGTTACAGCTACTCATTATCTTGAGAACCATGTGACGTCTCGGGACCTATTTTTGGGGCGTTACATATTCATCCCAAGTATCAATTGCCATACAGTGAACAAGTGTCTGAGGGATCTTCCCATTATCATCAGGTACTGCTTCTGACTATCTCTCTACCAAAGTGATAGAGATTTTTCCATACCGCTGCTCCAATTGCTTGACAACAGTTTTATGTGACTCCACCTTTTGGGCTAGTCTTGAAATTTCAGCTTTAAATTCGTTCAAGCAAGCCACTTGGTTCTCTTGATCCTTCACCAGCATGGCCTATATCTCTTCTATTTTAGACTCTGCTTCTCATTTGCCAGGTGGGCTATACTTATCTTTCTCATCATGATTGTTCCAACCTTGTTTTCCTTGACCTTGGGCTTTGAAACCCGCCAATTGATGATCCACATACTTCGTCTCATCAGATATCCCAAATCCATATACTTTAGAAAAATTGATGGTTACAAAATGCTTGACCAACCCACCAATTTTTTTCTGTAATAATGGAATCTATTGGGCCACAGCGTCTTCAGCTACTCTTCGGGCATTGAAAACTCCAATATCATGAATATCAGAAACTTTCTAAATATCCTAAGTTTTCCACCCCCGATTATTTAATTGGATCTGATCCACAATACCCGAAGCTATCTCCCACCGTAATCTCATAAAGGCTTCTCTAGAAATAATGTCTGCCATTGCTCTAGAACTAGTAGCTAGGGCCTTATTGAGTATCTTTAATAAACTCATCCCTAATATATAGTGGTTAGGTACCATATAAGCCTCTTTGTGAATCAAGACCATGCATCATAAATAGATTCTGAGTTTAGCTGCCTAAAATTGTAGATCTCATCCTTAAGCTGCAATACCCTGGATTAAGGAAAGAACATGTTCAAGAACTGTCTGTATAGCTCCTTCCATGTAGTAATGACCCTTTTGGTAGTTCCCTAAGCCATAATGATGCTTCTACAGTAAGCGAGAAAGGAAAAATCCTCAATCTTAGTACCTCCTAATCTACCCCAGGTATGGTATATGAAGTGCATATCCTAATAAAATTTTCTAAGTACAGGTTTGCGTCATCTGTCGGTAACCCCACAAACACACCCTTCAATTATAAAAGGTGAATCATAACACTAAGCTATTGAAATTGAGATAAAAGAGATAAAACAGGCAGAATAATGAATTCTGTATCAGCCGACTCATCATATCCCAAATCTTCTTCATTAACAACATATGACTGAACAAATTGATATACTGGGATCACTTGAGGTCATCCTATATTTTGATCTTCACCGAGTGATGCTCGACAGTCTACTGTCTATCTCTGCTCAGCTAACTCCATCTGAGCTAGCCTTTCACTAATCTGTTTGTCAACACCACCTTAAACATCATCTTTAGGGAGATTGAACCTCTTTGGATCTAACATCGTACTATGTGATTATAGGATCTTCTCTGAAATCAGTGGGAGTAAGGGATTGCCTTTACTCTGTGTGCTAGGCATACACTGGCATATACCTAACTAAGAACAAAAAAAACCAAGAACTATAGTGACTTCAATCCATAAATCAACACTGTGCTCCCCGCAATGGGGCCAATTTCTTGATGATGTCCAAGAAAAACCTTCTTTTGGATGATAGTATGGTCACAGTCAAGATATAGTAACCTAACTAAGGTTGGGTCGAATCCTAAGGGAACACATGGTTTGCAGTTATCAGCAGTTGTAGTCAACAGGATGTACTGGAAAGTAAATGGGGGGATTTGTTTGTAGTAATCTTGAGAAAATAACAATATTAACTCTAGTTGAAATTAGTTATGAGTGGACACTAGGATTGTGTCCCCCCTAGCATCTTAACTACATAGGTTTCTCATGCATTTTTAAACCAACCCAATACCTTGCATGCAGAACTGATAAGTAATGTACCTTCTACTATCTTTTAGATGAGTAGGAGAATTTCAACCTTTACCTTTTGAGTCTAAGGGTGTCACGTTACTATCCCTTACCCTAATCCCAGCTAACTATCACCTTTTGAGTCTCAAGTTATTAGATGAAATGTAATTGAATAGATCAACTATTAACTCCTAAATTACTGTTGTCATTATCTTTTCCTAGTCACTACTCCTTTTTTGGTATAAGAAGAAATATCTAGGAGGGATACTAACATTTGAAACCGCAAAAACAACTATTATAATGAATATAATACAATGTATTCCATGGGTATGGGTTCAATTCTACAATTACACGTCCCTTACTTCGTCGATCAGCTAGGATTTGCACAACCCTAGCTATGGGTTTTAGCCTGTCATACTTGTGAAAAAATCAATAATATTCATGTTGTAAAACAAAGATGAAATCACAATGATAAGATGAAGAAAAACTCACAAATGTAAATGAATAATCAATTAAAGCCAATACAATGAAATCCTAAGATCAAAGATGGATCTTGAAATAAAAATATGTTTCAGAGTATTAAAAATGCGTAACCTCTTCTAAAAAATATGAAAGGTAGTACAAGAGAAAACCCTAAAATGAATCTCGAATGAAATTAGGAGAAAATAGGGTTGGTGGCCACATGCTCCCTTTACCTGCAGTCTGGAAGGGTGCAGGTACTACCTGCGGCCCAGGCACAGGGCGCAGGTAGCAGGAGAAAAAATCCTACAATGCTTAGCTCTTAGGATTTTAGACTTCTGGTACCCTCTTTATGCACCTGTAGTCTTTACATCCTACTTGTGGTCCGTGCGTTGGGAGTCAGTTTTTCAGATCTTCTTCAATTCTCAAACATGATTTTATCACGATCAAGCCAAAAATATCCCAATCATCTATGATCACTCCCAAAGCAGCCAAAAACACTTTTTTTCACTATTTTCATGAATTTATCATACAAATTATGGTTTTTTGCACACCATACTGATATGCCCAAATTACAACTTTCAGTAGAAAGTGTAAGCGGTCGCTGTCAAATATAGAGCCCAACTCGGTAGGGTGTCGAATCCCACAAGGAATACTATGTTCACTAAGTGTCGTAATTGTTATTAGACTGTTGATCAGAGTTTCTTAACCAAAATGGTTTTTTTTTTAATTTGTAAAATGATAAATTGTAACAAGATTAGTTCAACTAATGATTTTCTCCGTATTTCGTAACTTTATGAGATTAATGAAACCAGGGTTATCATCACCAAAATACCAGCATCATTTCGGTTGTGAATTATTTATAAGTTCCACTTAACAAATTCAATTGCAAGAAAGGTTGAATCCTATTCTATATCTATTAGTTTCTCAACCTAAATGGATAGGTTATCCTATAATTTTCTCAAAGTCATAGGATGCCTTATACTTTTAACCTAATTCTCATGTAAGTTAATCCTACTAGGGCATTAGCTATTACTCTAAAGGTTAAGGCCCTTAGAATTCATGTAAACACCTTCTTTTCCCCAAAAACACTTTCCTCTTATACAAGTGGTGTTCTAGGTCTTACTCCACAAGTTTGAAACCAAGAAAAGTCATGAAATTGAAGAAAGGTTTATGCAATTTTATTCAATTATGGAACTCAAATTGATTCCCAACCCATAGATGCATTTCACATTAAGGATCTCGTAACCCTAGTTATGAGATTTAGCCACAACACTCCATAGAAGATAAAGAATTCATTCTTGTATTATTCATAAATAAATGGAAAGTTTATTTACAAAGAACCCCAAGAATCAGTTCTTGAATCTTCAATGATCAGTTGTTTGATACTAAAATTCCCCATAGTACTTGGATACCAAGAGGTTCAATAGATGAAAAGAAAACTTATAAAAGGTAAAAGATGTGTTCTTAACCCTAAAAGTTGGTATTTATATGTCCCAGCTAAAAAAAATTTTAGAATTTAAAAATAGAAAAACCGCGTCCCATTTGACGGTCCATATGACAGACCGTCAAAGATCTGACGGTCCACTATCTTTCCCGTTGCTCAATTCATCCGAATGGCAGTTTCTGGATAATATCTGATGGTCCACCTAGCGGTCCATTGATGGACTGACGGTCTGCCATTTTTACCATTGCGTAGTCCTTTTGGAAGGCAGCTTCTAGATAAGAACTAACGGTTAATTGGTGGTCCATCCCAAGATTGACGGTCCACCACTTTGACCGTCATAGAGATTCTCTGGAGAACAGGTTTTGGATAAGCATTGACGGTCAATCTGGTGGTACGTCCCATGTCTGACGGTCCACCACCTTGATGGTCACCAAGTCTCTCTAAGAAGTAGTTTCTGGATAAGTGTTGATGGTCTATCTGGTGGTTGGTCACATGTCTGATGGTCCACCATATTGTTCATCACTCGACTCCTCTGGAGGCTTGTTCTGGTTCAACTTGATGGTATATATGGTGGTGCGTCGTAAACCTGACGGTCCATTATTTTGACCGTCAATTCCTCTTTTCTGCTACTTTTTCTAGTTTTCTTCTGTGGTTATCTCCTTTCACTGAAACACTAAAAACCTTCACTAAATATCACTTTGGTTGCTTGAAAACATACAATTTTCCTAAGAAAATGATGCTAAATATTTCGTAAAACACCAGAACATCACATACCCAAAACAAATCAAAAATAACAAAAAGTCCTCAGAAACTTGCATATTTTCCTTGATTTAAGACCCGAAAGTACTATATTTCTATAGAATATCATGGTCTCCGATCCTCACTGGACTTGAGATACCCGTCACGGCCAGTCTTTGATTTGGGCCGTGATAAAAAATACTCAAAAATACTCAAACCACACAAAGAGTAAGAAAATTATGTGAAGGGTCATTATAATATTATTGTATCTTAGCATACACATAACTGTACATTTTCATCCAAGTAGTAAAGTCACACTTACCAGCCAAATATCGATCTCATATGGACTTGATTAGAAAACTATATAATTCTAGCGTTACCAATAAGATTAAATAAGTGCAAGTTTGTAATAAGAGTAAGATATTTTTAATATGGGATGAACTTTGGATCATAAACAATATATGGAGAGCTTCCATTGTTGAGACATACTACACATTCATGTATACTTATGGTTTCTAGCCAACGTTGGTATTTGTTGTAATTTTTGACCTATGGGGTTGATATTTTAACTTAGGAATGATTATCCTCTAAGTAATCTACCCAAATTAATCTAACAACTACGTCGTTGAGTGGGGATGTGAGTCTTTAACTTGGATGTATTAAGCTATCTTTCCATTTAATTAACCAAGAGAGACGTTTAGGTATACCTCTATCCTAACCATAAAGTATCCTCTAACAATTAGTATATAATGATTAAATACATGATCCAAACTCATTACATTCCTCATTCCATCCCTACACTCCTATGGTTAATTCGTTTTGGGACTTAGATTTATCCTTAAGTTCATGATTCTTCAGAATAGTAAAACAAGAATCTAAGAACAATCATTTGATTTGATAAACATATGAATCAAAAATCAAATCATAATTCCAAAATCATGTTTGTAGAATAAAACCTAGAATAGGGTTAATATACACTCATATTATAACAAAGAATCATCATAGATGAGTTCACAAAGTAAAACTACAAGAAAGTAAAGTTAAAGAACAAAAAACCCTAGTTTGAGCCCCTTGATGTCTTGCTTCCTCTCTAAATTATGTTTTGATCCAAATATTGGATAAAATTGTGAATAAGTTCTACTTTTATAGTTTTTTAATTTGTACATGGGTATTAAAATGCGAAATATATGCATTGACTACATTTCCCCTCGCTTAAAAGGCTTAAAAATCACTTTTGGACGAACCAGGGGTTGCCTCGCGTCGAGGCCTAAAGTTGGATGTGGGTGTGTGGAGCCCACCCAAAAAGAGGATAAGTCAATTATTAGTCTCCCTAGGGGCCTAGGAGCATACCCCATATCCTGACTTGGGGTGTATGGTGCAAGGCACTCCCACAAAGGCGAGGATTCACTTCCATTTGGCTCTTATCTCGTCGTACATTTGCTCTTTGTTTCCCTACTTCTTAGGACTTATTTTTAGGATTCAATAATCTTAGAATATACCTCAAATAATCTCTAAAGTGCTATAATTTACCCATATTTTAGCTAAGTTTTGAGGACAAAATATATAATTCATGCACTTTTATTCCTTTTTCCTGTAAGTGAGCTAACAAACATGATTAGCTAGTTTTCAGGTATAAATGATGAAGATTTCAGAATTTTATGGATAACTTGACGCCAAAGGAAGCTTCACGAAAGAAGGAGAGCAGAGCTTGGATGCCTAGGACTAAAAGTGACACATGGGAAACCGTCCCGGGCAAAAACAACATTTCTCAAGACTTTGGGGATCAGCAGTAACTTATTAGGATTAGGATAATGATGCAGTAATTTATTAGGATTAGGATAAGTACGCAGTAGCCTAGTAGGAATAGGATATGGGTATTATAAATACCCTATTTTGCTGAAGCTTTTAATCATTCTGATTATTCTCATAATTCTCATAATTCACATTCTAATTCATTCATCTACAACTCTAAACAATTTGTTTTCAATTAATTCTTATTTACTTTCTCTTCATCTATTCGACTTAAAATTTCCACAACAAGAGAACCGCTACTTGCAAGGTCTTCACGCCACAAAGCCCTACCAACATATACTACTTGTGAGATCCTTATATTGGTATGATGATAATGACTATTGTGATTTCCATTGCACCCATGAGTAGCTAAACTTCTCGGTTGGGGTTATGGAAGCCTTATGAGCTATTATCTATTGCTATGAGTTTGTGAATTCGTGACATGTATGCTGCTTATATCATTATTCTCTTCATCTTAACTTAAATTCTTGTGGTTGCAAACATATAGAATACGCCAGTATAGCATTAACTTGTTCGAAAGAAAATTTATATGTCTGGAAAAGAGATAATGTCAAGGTAATAGGGCACCAACCCCTGCTAAAAAGTTAGTGTCGTAACTGGATTAACCTCTTGGAGAATTTGTACCATTAGATACGCTTTAAGCTCAAAAGAGTTAAAGTGAAATAATCCTTGATGGTCGAAAGACGCCTGGATTTACCATAGAATACAATTCTCTATAAGCACATGGATGACTGAATTCCGCATAATTCATAGTCAATAGATACGTACAAGTTAGAAGGTGGACATAACCCCAGCTCTCAATTCTCATTTAATAAAACCTACCAAATAATCCATTTTACTCTTCTATTTTCTGTTCTTACGTTATTATTTTGTTACTCACACTACAATCCCCCCTTTTTATGAAACTTTCACCAAAAGTCTAGTAATCTTTGCTTACTTAGTGACCAAGTATTTTCTGTATGATTCGACACCCAACCCAGTTGGGTTCTATATTTGACAACGACCGATTACACTCTTACGAGAGCTGTAGTTTGAGCGTTATCAAAATTTGGCGCCGTTGCCGGTGAATACGGTTGTCAACTAAGTTTGTGATAGTTACTAGACCCTTTGGTCAAAGATTTTCATACTTTACTTTTAGTTGTTGTTTTTGTTTTCTGCAGGTTTTTATCCAGTGCATGCCCCATACTCGAAGTTCTGGTCAACCATTATTACCTTTTAATCCTGAACCACATCGTATTGGTAGAATGGAGGCTCAACAGGAAATTAAAAGAAGGGCTGCTCACAGGAACAGGCTAGACTAGCTGCTCTGGCTGCCTCTCAAGTGCATCAACAGAATATTGATAATCCAGGGCGAGCAACAAATCCTGATGATGAGCATCTAGGTGATGATGAGTTACTAAACCGTAGGCGTGATGCTGAGATGGCAACACCAGCCAACAGAAGAGATCGTCAAGCTAGGTTCAGGCATGAACGCCGAGCCATACCATTCGATAATGATAATGATGATCTTGATGGAGCTGGTGCCACAGGAGCCATTATTCCTCCGCCATTGGCACCCGGAGCCAAGTTCAACATCACGAGCACCATGATTCAGTTATTGCAACTGAAGGGATTATTCGGTGGACTAGCAGGCGATGATCCGAATATGCATCTGATCAACTTTATTTCTATATGCAAGTCATTCGACAACCCTGGCGTTGGACAGAATGCAATTCGGTTGCGCTTATTTCCATTGTCTCTATCAGGGGAGGCAACTCTATGGTTGAACGGGATGACTCCTGATTCTATCACTAATTGAAGGCAATTGAAAGACGCTTTCCTAGAAAGATTATTTCCACCATCCAAGAGAGCACAATTGAGAGATGAAATCAGCAATTTTCGACAGCTTCCAACTAAAGCTCTCCACAAAACATGGGAGAGATTCAAGATGAAGCTTATGAGGTGCCCAAACCATCATATGACCAATGTCCACTTGATGGAGATACTATACAGATCCTTGAATTCAGTAACTAAACCAGTGGTGGATAATGCAGCTGGAGGATCATTTATGGACCTCACCTTTGTTCAGGAAAGCGATATGCTAGACCGGATGACAAAGCAAAGTAGAGCTTGGCATACCAGGGATTCTGAGGTAGCAAGCTCTACTATATCTATTGGCATAACTGCAGAACAGAGGCGTAGAGAAGAAGAACATGATCAAGATTTGGCGCACATGAAAACACAAGTGGATCTTCTTACAAAGAATCTACTATCAGGGAAGACCAAAAAAGTCAAAGAAGTTGCGTCAAAAGGAAGAGAGGAATCCGATTCTGAGGAAGAAGCCAACTACGTGAACAATTAGGGGGGTTTCTAAGGCAATGCCCAAGGAAACCAAGGTCGGAACTATTATGATAATTCTGGAAACAAGGACCGGGATCAAGGTAGTTGGAAGAACAAGACTGACAGGAGTGGCGTGTATATTCCTCCTGGATGACGAGATGCTACTGCATCTGTTTCGGGAAATATGTCAATGGAAGATATGATGGCTAAGCTGTTGAAAGGAGTGGAAGCAACCAGCACGGGAGTAACTGAGGTAATAAATGACTTGGCCTCAATGAAGCAATTGGTTGACTCACATTCCACTTCAATAAGACAGCTGGAACAACAATTGAGTCAAATTTCAGCCATATTAAATCAAAGAAAAGCTGGCACCCTACCGAGCGACATAGTGCAAAACCCAAGAAACGATGGAACATGCATGGCTGTTACTACCAGAAGTGGTAAGGTGCTGGAAAATTCATCCCAAAGGAAGCAAGTGGCCGAAGATATCGTAGGTAATACAGAAGAAGATGACGCCGTCGAAACTGATAAAGACGTTCGTGACGTCAGTCCTCAATGTCCACAGCCTGAAAAGATCTCCGAACCTAAGCATGGTGAAAACAAAGTCGTGGAGAAAACAATTCCCCTTCCACCACCTCCTTTTCCGTAAAGATTAAAGAAGAGAGCTGATGATACCAAGTTCAACAAATTCATGTCAATGTTAAAACAGGTGACCATTAATGTTCCCTTGGTTGAGGCACTAGAACAAATGCCAGGCTACGCAAAATTTATGAAGGATCTTTTAACAAAGAAGCGAGCAGCAAGTGGTGAGTTGACAGATGCTGTTCATCATTGTAGTGCAATTGCTACCAGATCACTAGTTCAGAAAAAGGCTGACCCAGGAGCCTTCACTATTCCTTGCACTGTCGGATCTTTGAATTTTGCCAAGGCATTATGCGATTTAGGAGCCAGCATCAACTTGATGCCATTATACATTTACAAAAAAGTTGGGGTTGGGTGATCCTACTCCAACCAATATGAGGCTTGTGATGGTTGATAGGTCGGTAAAATGACCTGTTGGTATTTTATGTGATGTATTGGTGAACGTTTCTTCATTCATCTTTCCGGCGGACTTCCTTATTTTGGATTGTGAGGTAGACTCTGAAGTTTCTATAATCTTGGGGCGCCCTTTCCTTGGAACATGAAGTGTGCTTATTGATTTAAGAGCTAATGAGCTTCTATTTTGGATGAATGACGAAGTAGTCCGCTTTGATGTATGTAAATCAATGAAGCAACCGAAAGATCTGAACGTGTTCTCGGTAGCTGATGTTTATATTGATGATGAGAAAGAATTACCCATAGAGGAGCAGCTTGTTGATGACCCATTGGCGGTTGTGCTTATGAATGTTGAGCATAAGGATGCTGAAAATTATGAAGAAACTATTTGTGCTCTAACAAGATTAGGGTCATATCCTCATGCTCCCAAGAAGCTGGACCTTGATCTCAAAAACCGACCAACACCACCAGCTAAACCATCTATTGAGGAACCACCCACGTTAGAATTGAAGGAGCTGCCTAACCATTTAAAGTATGCATTCTTGGGAAGCGGCAACACACTTCCGGTTATTGTGGCGGCAGATTTGGGTGAGCAGCAAGTTGCAGCTCTCATCACGGTTCTACGAAAGTACATGAGAGCCATCGGTTGGACCATCGCTGATATCATTGGTATTTTGCCTGGGATTTGTACACACAAGATTCAGCTTGAAGAAAATTGCTTACCCACTATTGAGCATCAAAGGCATCTGAATCCACCTATGCAAGAGGTGGTGAAGAAAGAAATTATTAAATGGTTAGATGCAGGGGTTGTGTATCCAATCTCCGACAGTAAATGGGTAAGCCTGGTACAATGTGTACCAAAGAAAGGTGGCATGACGGTAGTTGCGAATGAAAAAAATAAGTTAATTCCACTCAGACCTGTCACAGGGTGGAGAGTATGCATGGACTACCATAAGCTGAATTCATGGACACTTAAAAACCACTTTCCAATGCCCTTTATTGACCAAATGCTTGATCGATTAGCAGGGAAAGGATGATTTTGTTTCTTAGACGATTATTCTGTCTATAATCAGATATGTATCACCCCCGAAGATCAAGAGAAGTCAACATTTACATGCCCCTATGGTACGTTTGCCTTCAAATGTATGCCATTTGGGCTATGTAACACATCCGCCACTTTTCAGCGTTGTATGATGTCCATTTTTTCTGATATGGTGGAAGACACGCTGGAGGTATTCATGGACGATTTTTTAGTTGTGGGTGAGTCGTTTGAATCGTGCTTGACAAATCTAAGTATGGCGTTGCAGAGATGTATTGAATTCAACCTAGTGCTGAATTGGGAGAAGTGCCACTTTATGGTGAAAGAAGGTATTGTTCTTGGGCATAAAATATCCAAAAGAGGAATTGAGGTGGATCGAACTAAAATCGAAGTTATCGAGAAACTACCACCCCCAATTTCGGTCAAAGGATTTCGTAGTTTCCTCGGTCATGCAGGTTTCTACCGAAGGTTTATCAAAGACTTCTCCAAAATTGCTAGTCCATTATGCAAACTTTTGGAGAAAGATGCAAAGTTTGACTTCAAGGAGGATTGTATGAAGGCATTTGAATGCCTCAAAGAGAAGCTAATTGAAGCTCCTATCATGGTAGCACCAGATTGGTCTTTACCGTTTGAAGTCATGTGTGATGCTAGCGGGGTAGCTTTGGGTGCTGTACTTGTCCAGAGAAGAGAAAAGTTATTCCATCCAATCTACTATGCCAGTAAGGTCTTGAACGAAGCCCAGAAAAACTATACTGTCACAGAACAAGAGCTTTTAGTAGTTGTGTATGCCTTCGAAAAGTTCCGTGCTTATTTGTTGGGAACCAAAGTGATAGTTCATACAGACCATGCAGCCCTTAGATATCTGGTGACAAAGAAAGATGCAAAACCAAGGCTAATTCGATGGGTATTATTGCTGCAAGAATTTGATTTTGAGGTAAAAGATAGAAGAGGTTGCAAAAACCAAGTGGCTGATCATCTATCTAGACTCGTGAATGAGCATATAGCACAGCAAGATCTTGAGATTGAAGATACCTTCCGTGATGAAGAGATTTTATCCATAATGATGGAGGAGTTACCATGGTATGCAGATTTTGCAAACTTCGTGGTAAGTAATATGATGCCTACGAATCTATCATTTCATCGAAAGAGGAAGTTCATGCATGACGTGAGACACTATTTCTGGGATGATCCATATTTGTTTAGACGATGCGCGGATGGTGTTATCAGGCGATGCATATCCCATGTTGAGGTGCCGAATATATTGGAAGCATGTCACACTTCCCAAGTTGGGGGACATCACGCAGGTAATCGGATAGCAAGGAAGGTATTGCAAAGTGGCTATTATTGACCTTCGATATTTAAAGATGCCTACGAATTTGTGAGAAGATGAGACCAATGTCAGAAACAAGGTGCGATTTCGAAACACCATGAGATGCCCATGTTGAAAATCCTTGAAGTAGAGCTCTTTGATGTCTGGGGTATAAATTTTATGGGTCCATTCGTGAATTTGTTTGGAATGAAATATATCCTAGTTGTTGTAGATTATGTTTCAAAATGGGTCGAAGCAGTAGCATTGGCTGATAATGAAGGAAAATGTGTTGTTGCATTCTTGAAGAAAAACATCTTCTCTCGTTTTGGGGTCCCATGTACTATCATAAGCGATGGAGGATCTCACTTTTGCCACAAACTGTTCAAATCCGTGTTAGCAAAATATGGTGTCAAGCAACATAAGGTAGCCACGCCTTATCACCCACAAACTAGTGGACAGGTAGAGGTTTCCAATCGAGAGATCAAGCAAATCCTTGCTAAGACTGTAAATGCGAATAGGAAAGATTGGTCTCGGAAGTTGGACGATGCACTATGGGCATATAGGACTGCATTCAAAATGCCAATTGGCATGTTCCCGTACCAACTATTTTATGGGAAAGCTTGTCATTTACCCATTGAGCTCGAGCACAAAGCATTGTGGGCATTGAACCAACTGAATTTGAATTGGGATGATGCTATGAACTTGAGGGTGGAACAGCTGAATGAGATGGATGAATTCCGTCTACATGCATATGAAAGATCAGACCTCAACAAAGAGCAGACGAAAAAGTATCATGATCAGCGGATTGTTCAACGAAACTTTCAAAAGGGTGATATGGTACTTCTTTTCAATTCCAGACTAAAGCTATTCCCAGGTAAGTTAAGGTCCAAATGGTCTGGTCCGTACAAGATTAGCCAAGTCTACTCATCTGGAGTAGTTGAGCAAGAAGAAAATAATGGTGTTGTCTTTAAGGTGAATGGCCAATGAGTAAAACTATATATCGGCCCCCTTGACTCGATGAACTATATGGCCACCATCTATCTCGACGAAGTCTAAGTACTCGAGGTAACTATGTCGTGCCGCGACAATAAATCAAGCGCTAGATGGGAGGCAACCCATCGTGATTTTTTTCGTTTCCTTTGCATTTGTTTTTACTAAATAAAAATCCAAAAAGAAGAGTCGAGCCACGACCGGAACTAAGGCGCTTGATGGGAGGCAACCCATTGTTCTAATCGTTTTTGTCGTATTTGAATGAATGCAGGTACAAGAGGTGTAAAGGAGGAGATTGGTTTCAAATTTTGATTTGGAAGTATTGCATGTTGAAGGTGGTAAGTTAGGAATGAAGAAGCAAAAGGCTATGGGTGAGGCATTGCTTATGAAAATATAGGCAAAGAACAAGGCAAGGCCTATGTATATCTAGGCCACAAACAAGGCAAGGCCTACGCTATGGCCTAAGCTTTCGGATTCTAGAGTGCCATTGCATAGGCGCCACCTATGCTCAACAATGCCATAGCATAGGCGCCGCCTATGCAAAAGCCTTTTGTCTCTGAATCTCATCTGCCATGGCATAGGCGCCGCCTATGCCTAAAAATGCCATAGCATAGGCGCCGCCTATGCTCAACAATGCTTTGCAAAAGGCGCCGCCTATGCCAAGCATAGGCAAAGCATTAGGCGCCGCCTATGGTCACTTTTGGTCTCCAAATTCGATTCCAAATGGGTCAAAACCCGACCCAAGCTTGTCCTATAAATAGAACCTTAGTCTTAAATCAAAAACACATTGCAATTCACCCTAAAGCGCCGCCTACCTCTCCAAATTCTCCCAAAAATTTTCCTTTTGCTCTTTTACTTTGCAAGAACATCTTCCTAGGCCATCAACCAAGTAAGTACTTCTTTGTTCTTCTTTTATGTTCCGTAAGTACTACACTACTACGTCTATAATGAATTGTTTAATCTTGAAGTAGTATTGGTGATTTGAATATGGTTGAGTTGTTGTGGTAAAACTAAGTGAGTGAAAGAATATGTAAGGATGCTCTTGACTTGTTTCCAACTTGAATTTGATTTTGATACACTGTCATACTTTTGCGGAATTGACATGGTCACAAAAATGGTATAATCTTGTAACTCGAAAGCTTGCTTGAATGACTTGTTTATTGCAATGAAAATCATGGTTAACTATAAACATAAGATGTTGTGATTATTCCAAGCCATAAATTGATACAATATCTATGTAGTAGTTTTATCTAAAACATGAAAGCATTACCAAGATTACATGATCTAGAATTGAGAAAGGATAGTTAAGATGATACGAAAAGTATGACTACACTGATTATATTGTTGGAACATAACACCTAAACGTATATCTATGAAATCTGAGTTATCGACATCGTTCACTTCACTAGTTTGTACAAACAAACTAAGTGTGGGGTGATGCCACTACTGCTTGTTTATTGATTGTATACACCGAGATGAAGCTAACATGACTATTATTTAAATCTCAGGTACAATGGCAGCAAAAGCAAGACAAGGGAAAGAAAAAGCAACCACTTCATAAAAAGGCCAAAAAAGGGGATGAAAAGAGCAAGGAGAATCCTCCTCACTGCAAATACCTCGTCGCATGTTTGGAATTAAATGGGTCCTAGAGGAGGAAGGAAAGGAGTGGTATAGGAACAATAAAGAGAAAAAATATGTTCATGTGGAGTTGATACACAAGGAAAGCCTAGCAATGAAAGAACCCCGTATGTTGGCTAAGATAATGGCGTTACATCTTGATTTCATCTTTCAAGATATGGGAGAGTGAAATCTTGATTTAACATGTGAATTCTATGACAACTGGTCACCAAAAACTACAGGGAGTGAAGTAAAGATTCGGGGCCAAGTTCTGCAACTAAATGCGGAGTTCTTCAACTCCTTTCTGGGTTTGCCATATGTTGATCCATCACCACTCAAAGAGCTGTATAACAGACCTCCGTACAGGCAAATTAGACACACATTGTGTGGAACAAGATCTATGGTACGATGGAGCAGACACAAGGACACCAGTCGGCACAACACCTTCCCATATGCTTTCTTGAATAGAGAAGCGCGGATATGGATGCGAATAGTCAACTCTTGCCTGATTCCAGGGACACAGTACACGAAGATTACACGAGATAGAGTGTTCTTGGTGTACGCATTCATGACGAATGTTCCTATCAACATTGGGGCAATTATTCGATCTACAATGCGAAAGGCAAGGCTAAACAAGAGGTCCCACTTCAGCTTTGGCAATCTGTTGACAGCAATATTAAGGTAGGAGGACATCAAAGAGGAATCGGCTGATCATAAACTTCCACACAACCCAAAGAAGGTTGACCTCACAAAGGTTAAAGATGCTGAAACCACGCATGGCGTCAACCATACCACTGCAGAAAGGCATGCTCGGGATGAGAGTTTCTTTTGCCATCTTTATGGCATGACTCGGTTTACCATGATGAGCGGAGGTCGTGTTCCAACTGCTGCAGAGCTCCAACAGCTGGATTATGACTACCCAATGAATGAGCATGCAAGGCAAATATGTGGAGTAGTTGTGTACTTTGAGGAACCTCTTGATGACGATGTGCTAACCGATGATGATCGCCGAATGCCAGACTCCGACGTGGAGGAGAACTCTGATGACGAAGACTATAATGACGATTCCGACGAAGGGGGTATGACCCCAGACATAGAGGAGGAGTCCGACTAACCAGGTTCTTCTTATTTGTTTTCCACTGAGGACAGTGTGTCCTGTCTAAGTGTGGGGTGCTGGTATTTGCATGCTAACCTTATTAATCTGCATTTGCATTCATTTATGTTTGTTTGTTTTGTTTTTTTAGTAGTTAAATTTTTTTTTTTAAAATTTTTTTAACTTTGCATAAAATTGTTCTGATAGGCAGCATGGTATTACGACAAGAGTCTGTGATAAAATCATTACTATTGAGACGTTTAGGATCTAATAGTGACTCATTATGTGATAATTGTATGGTTCAATTCCTTCATCTGTTGGGTCAAGAGTCTATACTGCTTCCAATAAAGTCAACCATGTGCCTTGTGTGTGTCAGATGATAGTATATTCTATGTTTGTGGCTGATGCTAGAACTTGCCTGGTATGTATGTAAAGAGAAATAAGGAGTGTGAGTTTAGGAGATGATTTAGGCATTTCTTTGGCAACCTATGATTGTTTACCTTCATTTTATCTACCCATGGACATCATCCTAGATAACCCCCTTTGAGCCTTTAGCCTATTTTCTTTGACAGCCTCATATGTAAGCCCAATCCATTTTTTTTCAAGACCATAATTTGATCCAAAGTTCTAAGTGCTTTAAATTGTAAAGTAATGTGACAAAATAAGAGAAAATTGGGTGAGAATAGTGCCTTAGAATGTATTGGTGCTTGAATTTGTTATGAAAAATAATTGCTATCATAAGAGGTGTGTTATGAAAAGAAAAAGGAAAAAAAAATAAAAAGTTAATTCTGTTCAAAATGGAAAAACAAAAGAGGTGAGAAAGGGTGGGAGATTAAAAGAAAGTAGAAAGGTTGTTTGAAAGAAAGCATAAATGGCATAATGTGATGTATTAAAGCGCTTAGGAACATAGTCACTATTTCTGGCCAAAATAGTCCTACCCGTCCCTTAGCCTACATTACAACCTGTAAAGACCTATTTGATCCTAAGCTTAGCATTCTGATATTTAGTGGAGCATTACACTAAGGGCAAGCCTATGGTCATCAGTTGTAACATATGAATTCTTTGTGAGAGTGAGAGCAAGGATAATCTTATACCCATGTTCAAGAAATATATAATACTTGTGAGTGATTATGGGTGACATATTGTGAGACACACATGGTTGATGAGTTTTGGGTAGTCGTATATGAATCTTTGTGCCTTAACTTTTGAATATGAATTAACCATCATAACGAGTCTATATTAGAGGTTGAATTGTTTCTAGAAGTGATCAGAAAACTACTCTTTGTTAATAATTGTCGTGCCTGTCTTGATGAATATTTTGTGTTGTTACTGTGAAACCCTAAGTGGATGTTTAGAAGGACATGATATTTTGTTCGATGACGAACAAAGCTTTAAGTGTGGAGTGTTGATGATAGGCGTATTTACACGCCTAAAGTGCTATAATTTACCCATATTTTAGCTAAGTTTTGAGGACAAAATATATAATTCATGCACTTTTAGTCCTTTTTCCTGTAAGTGAGCTAACAAACATGATTAGCTAGTTTTCAGGTATAAATGATGAATATTTCAGCATTTTATGGATAACTTGACGCCAAAGGAAGCTTCACGAAAGAAGGAGAGCAGAGCTTGGACGCCTAGGACTAAAAGTGACGCATGGGAAACCTGTCCAAGGCAAAAATAGCATTTCTCAAGACTTTGGGGATCAGCAGTAACTTATTAGGATTAGGATAATGATGCAGTAATTTATTAGGATTAGGATTAGTACGCAGTAGCCTAGTAGGAATAGGATATGGGTATTATAAATACCCTATTTTGCTGAAGCTTTTAATCATTCTGATTATTCTCATCATTCTTATAATTCACATTCTAATTCATTCATCTACAACTCTAAACAATTTGCTTTCAATTAATTCTTATTTACTTTCTCTTCATCTATTCGACTTAAAATTTCCACAACAAGAGAACCGCTACTTGCAAGGTCTTCACGCCACAAAGCCCTACCAACATATACTACTTGTGAGATCCTTATATTGGTATGATGATAATGACTATTGTGATTTCCATTGCACCCATGAGTAGCTAAACTTCTCGGTTGGGGTTATGAAAGCCTTATGAGCTACTATCTATTGCTATGAGTTTGTGAATTCGTGACACGTATGCTGCTTATATCATTATTCTCTTCATCTTAACTTAAATTCTTGTGGTTGCAAACATATAGAATATGCCAGTATAGCATTAACTTGTTCGAAAGAAAAGTTATATGTCTGGAAAAGAGATAATGTCAAGGTAATAGGGCACAACCCCTGTTAAAAAGTTAGTGCCGTAACTGGATTAACCTCTTGGAGAATTTGTACCGTTAGATACGCTTTAAGCTCGAAAGAGTTAAAGTGAAATAATCCTTGATGGTCGAAAGACGCCTGGATTTAACATAGAATACAATTCTCTATAAGCACATGTATGACTGAATTCCGCATAATTCATAGTCAATAGATACGTACAAGTCAGAAGGTGGACATAACCCCAGCTCTCAATTCTCATTGATTAAAACCTACCAAACAATCCGTTTTACTCTTTTATTTTCTGTTCTTACGTTATTATTTTGTTACTCACACTACAATCCCCCTTTTTACGAAACTTTCACTAAAAGTCTAGTAATCTTTGCTTACTTAGTGACCAAGTATTCTCTGTGGGATTCGACACCCAACCCAGTTGGGTTCTATATTTGACAACGACCGCTTACACTCTTACGAGAGCTGTAGTTTGAGCGTTATCACTAGCACAACTATGTTTTCTCATTCTCAACTCTATTTGATATTTTTGACTTTGGAATTATTCCAAATGCTCCTTAAACACTTTAAAAATATAAATTAACCCATAAATACACAATTATACCCTTAATATCTGATTAAGAACAAAAATAAATCCTCAAAACTAAGCTAAACGCGCATAGATAATGACACTTTAGAGTACAAATATGCCTAAGATCAAATATCCACTACTAAAAAGACTTCCATCTGTGAATGTTAATGGATAGAATGCCACCAAAAGATCAAGTGGATGAGGTAATGGGGTCACATTCACCAAGCATAAATCCTCAGATAACCTCTAAGGCAAACCAATGCTTTCAAGAGATTTATCCAAGCATATACCTTTTTCACCAACTTTCTTACTTCACTTTCCAAATAGTCACAAACTCAGCCTTAACAACCAACTGGCCTTCAACTGAATTGAGAACAACTGATGCACTCAAACCCAAATATATTCACTATTAATACATCAGTACAAGCACAACCAAGCAGAAACTCAACCAAGCTAAAGTCAACATAAAGCATGAGCTATACCACTATCTCCAAATTCCAAATCCAACATTATTTTGCCCTTCTAAACCTCCTATATACTATGATCTACATGAAATATCATCTAAGTCCTATCTGAACAATTATATACCACTAAGCTCAAATGTCTAAAGCTAATCCATTAAAAGTCCATAATGGCAAACTGAAGAATAATACCATAAGGTGCTACATGGATACCTAAATGGAGATGATCAAAGCTTGTGATCTGTAGTCACAGATACAACTAGTCTGGATGACCTTCAAAACCAATAATGATGAATCCCAAGAATAATCTCTCAAAGCTAAATAATCCACTCCAGAATGTCCTACCAATTATAGGTGAAACCATGCTAAGAAGAACTTAAGCACACTTCTTCTATTGAGAAGAAGAATTTTTTAATACACTCTTTTACCACCACTATTTACTTTTTTTTAGAGATATTATTACCCTTTCTATGATATTATGTTGATTTGGTACCAATGTTGATCTCGAGCAGTGGATTTATAGATTTACACTTCTTTAGTCATAGTTTGAGTCTGTGAACTTATTATACTTATATATATGGGGTAATGGACAGAGTAGATTAATTATTATGGTTATTGAAAGTCCTATTTTAGGATTATCTAGTGTATATAAATTTCACGATTCCTCTATGGGCCTTTTCGTTTGTAGGCCAGAGTGCTGGAGAAGGATGATGTCCATATCTATTGCCTTTACAAGCAACTAAGTTGGAGGACGTGTATACACTTGGTACATTTGTCACTCAAATTGGATATTAGTTATTATTGGGTCTTGTGCATTTATTCATATATATACACCGCCTATCATCAATATGATCGATTAGTGCTTATAGTAATGACTTAATTTTTGTGAATTATTTATTTCTATATGATTTGGCCATTTTACCCTTCCCTTTAGTAGCTACATAATTAGCATCGTTCCCAATGTATTTTGGTGTGATTGTGTGAGTTTATAGTTAAAAAGGCTTATTAGTTGACTTTGGTCAACATTTATTATTCTATGCATCAGATGGCAAAAATGACCATGCTAGTAGATCCAGAATGTCAATTTTAGGTTGGTAACATGGTTAGTGTAATTTTATGACTTTAGTATCTTATTTCAACCACCAATTTAAAAAGTTGTGAAATTAGATCTCGAGGGTCAATTTTGTGAAAACAATGATTTTTTTTTTGAAAATCTAAAATCACCATTGAGTTTGGAACATTGAATTTGATAGGGTAGTATAGTTCATTTCTATTCACGAGATTCTGTATGAATCTCGAGGGATTTGCGAAGACTTGGAATTCTCCAATTCTCTAGCTGATGTACCACTCATCTGGTGTATCTGCTTAAGTGACACTTGGATCCCTTAAGCAGCTAGCCAGTCACATAAGTAACTTGGCTTGACAGCTGAGTGTCTCTTAAATGGGACCCTCTATGCTTAAGCGAATGTCACATAAGTGATACTTAGTTTGCTTAAGCGATATGTGTAGCCTTTTCGAGCGTCGCTTAAGTAGCCCAGTATCTATTTAAGTGATGCCTTGGTGGTTTATATACCCCCTTTCCTCAATTTCCCACCATTTTTTAGACTTTGAGCTTTGAATTTTAGAGTTTTTAGGTGATTTCTTCCATTTCCAATCTTGGGTAAGCTCTAAATCCATATTTCAATTGTTTTCTTTGATTCTTGTTGTTTAAAGATTGTTAAAACTCGATTTCAAAATTGTATTTGGGGATTTTTGCCCGAAAGGCTGAATTTAGTATTTCTTTATTTTAAACCCCAATTTAAAACTACTTTCACTTAGATTTTCTTCTATGGCTTCCTCTAATCACGGTGAATATAATTATGAACTAAAATTCATGTTTTAGCCTTCTTTTTCAAATCCCATTTTTGAGGTCATTTTGACCCTAATTTAAAAATGGAAAATATGAGTAGCGTTGGCTTTATTTTGATGCATAGATTCTATATTCATATGATTTAGTTAATTTTGAGACCACTTTTGAGGGGAAGGCTTTGCAATTGGAAGCTTTTGGATCGAGTTTCTTCTTTTGAGATAAGTTGTGACTTAACTTTTTTCAAACTGTGTGCGGTAGTTAATATTGATATAAAAGTATGTTATGGATATGAGAACCAATCATGGAAATGTTATTATTACTATTTTGTTTTTGTGTGGGAGCCTATGTTGGTATTGGTGGTTTTGAGACATTATTTACTATGTGTGATCGTGTGGGGTCTTATATGATGTTGCTAGCCTCGTATTGATGTATATTTGGTTTTACTCTTTTTAGTGGAAATAAGTTGGGATTTGTGTGGTATCAATGACATATTAATGCATATCTTACTCTACAGTTATATGGATTATATTAGATCATGGATGGTTATCATATTGAGTGGATTTTTGGCTCATGTGGTTGGTATATTAGTTGGATTTAAACTTCTTATTCTGATTTTGTTGTGAGCATTACATCCTCATATCATATACATTCATGAGGCATTGGTACTACTATGGAAATACTTATTTCTTTGATAAAAAATAGTTATTAGATTGTATATGGGTTGATGAATGCATTATGGGTCCTACCTTAAGAGCACAACTCGGTAGGTGTATACAAAGGTTGTGTGACACCTCGTGCTTTATATTATCATTATCATTCTTATTGCATTTTATATATTTTGCATTTCCATGTTGTAGTTTGCTTCCTTTCTATCCTTGTACTTAGTATATGTGCTTATATTTAGAACTATTAGTTGAGATGGTTTAGGCTACCATTTGGCATATTTTCGAATTATAGGTGACATACCCATAGTTTATATTTATAAACTTTATTTTCTACTTTGCTCAATCGGCCTATGATACCTGCTTAATACAAATGGACTGTATGACACTTTTATTCCCTTTCAGTGTAGATCCAAGTATGAGTGCACTGAATAATGACTGATTTTGGGCTGTGCTTGGAGTAATTTTGAGGTAGCGATATCTCTATACCTCCAGAGTCGATCTTTTACCCCTTCTTAGATAGTTTATGTCTTATTTCATATGTTCAGAGATACATTATGTTCCTTGTTGGACTTTTAGTTATTTAGTTTAACTTCAAGATGTACTTAGTCAGTTCTTACTCTGTGCCACCGAATTTTAGGTGATTTATGGTATCATTATTATGCATTTTCGATTACTATTATATATTTATGGTTCAACTTTGATCTAGAAGTTTTACCTTATGTTGTGTTTTTCTTAATTATTTATTATTTCCTAACAGTTTGGGTTATTGGCTTACTTGTCAAGGCTTTCCGTGACAAGTGCCATCATGACCCCTAGATTTTGGGTAGTACAAATTAGTATTAGAGTAGCCAGGTTTATTGGTCTCATTAGTGTAAGAGCATAATGTCAATTGGAGTTTTATGGTTTATTATGCAGACGTCTTTATCTATCTTTAGGATGCTAAAAGATATCTTTAGGAAACTTTCTTATTTTGTTCCTTATTGTGCGAATATCTTATACCTTGTGTGCTAAATCATATTTCACTATTTTTATATAGATGGTGAGGTCTAGAAATCATGAGGCCAGAGATATTGATCCATTATCTAAGGAGAGAGCCTAGTCTAAGGGGCGACTTGCAAGTCATGAATGGTCCTGAGGCAGTGGATGAGCATGAATATGTACCCTTTCCAGAGATAGTACTAGGGGGCTCACCCCTAAGCCTTAGGTTGAGCATGCTAGAGATATAGTACCTACTCAGGTCCTATGAGTTCTTCTACCCCAGTTTTAGAGGGGTTATTGATAACGCTCAAACTACAGCTCTCGTAAGAGTGTAAGCGGTCGTCGTCAAATATAGAACCCAACTGGGTTAGGTGTCGAATCCCACAGGGAATACTCGGTCACTAAGTAAGCAACGATTATTAGACTTTTGATGAAAGTTCTGAGAATAAAGGGGGGATTTTGTGCGTGCAAATGTTGTAAACAAAATAGTAGAGTAAAACGGAAAATAGAAGAGTAAAACAAAGTACTTGGTAGGTTTTAATCAATGAGAATTGAGAGTTAGGGTTATGTCCACCTTATGAGTTATACGTATCTATTTACTATGAGTTATGCAGAATTCAGACATGCATGCGCTTATAGAGACTCGTATTCTATGGTAAATCCAGGCGTCTTTCGACCATCAAGGATTATTTCACTTTAACTCTTTTGAGATTAAAGCGTATCTAATGGTACGAAGTCTCTAAGAGGTTAATCCAGTTACGGCACTAACTTTTAAACAGGGGTTGGTGCCCTATTTCCTTGACATTCTCTCTTTTCCAGACATGTAACTTTTCTTTCGAACAAGTTAATGCTATACTGGCATATTCTATATGTTTGCAACCACAAGAATTTATATTAAGATCAAGAGAAGAATGATATAAGCAGCATACATGTCAAGAATTCACAAACTCATAGCAATAGATAGTATCTCATAAGGCTTCCATAACCCTAACAGAGAAGTTTAGCTACTCATGAGTGCAAAGAAAAATACGATAGACATTATCATCATACCAAAATAATCACAAACTCACGAAAATTCTGTCTTGGCGTCACTTGTGACGTGATTTCTGTTGCTAGTAGCGTTTCTCTTGTTGTGAAAATTAAAAGTCGAATAGATGAAAGAAAATTGTCAGAAATAAGAATTAATTGAAAGAGAATGAATGCTGAAAAGTTCAGCCAAATAGGGTTTTTATAACACCCATATCCTATTCCTACTAAGCTACTACATACTTATCCTACTCCTACTAGGTTACTGAATCCTTATCCTAATCCTACTAAGTTACTGCTGATCCCTAAGTCTTTGGAAATACTGTTTTTGCTCGGGACAAGTTTTCTGTGCATCACTTTCAGTCCATAGGCGTCCAAACGCTGCTTTCCTTCTTTTGTGAAGCTTCCTTTGGCGTCAAGTTATCCATAAAATGCTGAAATCTTCATCATTTATACCTGAAAACTTGCTAATCACGTTGGTTATCTCACTTACAGGAAAAAGGACTAAAAGTGCATGAATTATATATTTTGTCCTCAAAACTTAGCTAAAATATGGGTAAATTAAGGCGCTTTAGGGGTGTAAATACGCCTAACATCAACACCCCACAGTTGAAGCTTTGTTCGTCCTTGAATGAAATATCATGTCCATATAAACATCTACTTAGTGTTTCACAGTAATAATACAAAATATTCATCAAGACAGGCACGACAATTATTAACAAAGAGTAGTTTTCTGACCACTACTAGAAACAATTCAACCTCCAATTTAGACTCGTGATGATGGTTAATTCGTATTCAAAAGTTAAGGCACAGAGAATCATACACAACTACCCAAAACTCATCAACCATGTGTGTCTCACAATATATCACCCATAATCACTCACAAGTACATGGGTATAAGATTTTCCTTGCTCTCACTCTCACAAAGAATTCATATGTTGCAACTAATGACCATAGGCTTGCCCTTAGTGTAATGCTCCACTAAATATTAGAATGCTAAGCTTGGGATCAAATAGGTCTTTTACAGGTTGTAATGTAGGCTAAGGGACGGGTATGACTATTTTGGCCAAAAATAGTGACTATGTTCCTAAGCGCTTTAATACATCACATTATGCCATCAACACTTTCTTTTAAACAACTTCTCTACTTTTCTTTTATCTACCACCCCTTCTCACCTCTTTTGTTATTCAATTTTAAACAGAATTAACTTTTATTTTTCTTTTCATTTTTCTCTCTTCTCTTTTTTTTATAACACACCTCTATGATAGCCACTCTTTTCATAACAATTTCAAGTAACAATACACTCTAAGGCATCACTCTCACCCAATTTCCCCTTATTTCATCACATGACTTTACAATTTAAAGAACTTAGGAATTTGGATCAAATTATGGTCTTGAAAAAAATGGATTAGGCTTACATATGAGGCTGTCAAAGAAAATAGCTTAAAGGCTCAAAAGGGGTTGACTAGGATAATGTCCATGGGTAGGTAAAATGAAGGTAAGCAATCACAGGTTGTCAAATAAATGCCTAAATCATCTCCTAAACTCACATTCTTTATTTCGCTTTACACACACACCGGGCAAGTTCTAGCATCAGCTACAAACACAGAATATACTATTTCCTCACACACACAAGGCACATGGTCGACTTTATTGGGAGTAGTATAGACTCTTGACCCAATAGATGAAGGAATTGAACCACACAATTATCACACAATGAGTCACATTGAGAGCCTAAACGTCTCAATAGTAATGATTGTATCACAGACTCTTGTCACAATACCATGCTGCCTATTAGAATAATTTTATGCAAAATTTTAACAACAAAAAAAATAAAAAAAATAAAACAAATAAACATAAATAAGCAAATGCAAATAAAGAAGTATAGCATACAAATACCAGTACCCCATACTTAGACGGGACACACTGCCCTCAGTGGAAAATAAATAAGAAGAACCTGGTTAGTCGGACTCATCCTCTATGTCTGGGGTCATACCGCCTACATTGGAATCATCATCAGAGTCGTCGTCATCAGAGTTCTCCTCCACGTCGGAGTCTAGCATTCGGCGATAATCATCGGTTGGCACATCATTATCAAGAGGTTCCTCAAAATATACACCTACTCCATACATAGCCCTCGCATGCTCATTCATTGGGTAGTCATAATCCAACTATTGGAGCTCTGCAGCAGTTGGAACACGACCTCCGCTCATCATGGTAAACCGAGTCATGCCATAAAGATGGCGAAAAAAACTTTCATCCCAAGCATGTCGTTCTGCAGTGGTTAGGTTGACGCCATGCATAGTTTCAGCATCTTTAACTTTTTTGAGGTCAACCTTCTTCGGGTTGTGTGGAAGCTTATGATCAGCCGGCTCCTCTTCGATGTCCTCCTTCCTCAATATTGCATTCAACATATTGCCAAAGCTGAAGTGGGACCTCTTGTGTAGCCTGGCCTTACGCATTGAAGATCGAATGATCGCCCCAATGTTGATGGGGAAGTTCATCATCAATGCGTACAATAAACATACTCTGTCTCATGTAATCATCGTGTACTGGGTCCCTGGAATCAGGCAAGAGTTTACTATTCACATCCATATCCGAGCCTCTCTATTCAAGGAAGCATATGGGAAGGTGCTGTGCCGACCGGTATCCTTGTGTCTACTCCATCGTGCCATAGATCGTGTTCTGCACATTGTGTGTCTAATTGCCTTGTACGAAGGTCTATTATACAGCTCCTTGAGTGGTGATGGATCAACAGATGGCAGCCCCAGAAAAGAGTTGAAGAACTCCGCATTTAGTTGTAGGACTTGGCCCCGAATCTTTACTTCGCTCCCTGTAGTTTTCGGTGACCAGTTGGCATAGAATTCTTGTGTTAGATTGAGATTGCATTCTCCCATATCTCGGAAGATAAAATCAAGATGTAACGCCATTATCTTGGCCAATATGTGGGGTTCTTTCTTTGCTAGGCTCTCCTTTTGTCTCAACTCCACATGAACATACTTTTTCTCTTTATTGTTCCTATATAACTCCTTTCCTTCCTCCTCTAGGATCCATTTGATTCCAAACATGCGGCGAGGTACTTGCTGCGAGGAGGATTCACCTTGCTCTTTACGTCCCCTTTTCTGGCCTTTTTGTGAAGTGGTTGCTTTTTCTTTTCCTTGTCTTGCTTTTGGTGCCATTGTACCTGAGATTAAAATACTAGTCATGTTAGCTTCATCTCGGTGGATACAATCAACAAACAAGTAGTAGTGGCACCACCCCACACTTAATTTGTTGGCACAAACTAGTGATGTCGATTACTCAGACTTCATCGGTATACGTTTAGGTGTCATGTTCCAACAATATAATCAGTGCAGTCATACTTTTCTTATCATCTTAACTATCCTTTTTCAATTCTAGTTCATGTAATCTTGATAATGCTTTCATGTTTTGGACTAATGCATCACTTTGAATAAAACTACTACATAGATATTGTATCAATTTATGGCTTGGAATAATCACAACATCGTATGTTTGTAGTCAACCATGATTTTCATCTCGATGAAGAAGTCATTCCAACATGTAAGCTTTCTAGTAACAAGATTATGTAATTTTATTGACCATATCAGTTCTGCAAAAGTATGACAGTGTATCAAAATCAAATACAAGTTGGAAACACGTCAAGAGCATCCTTACGTATTCTTTCACTCACTTAGTTGTATCACAACAAATCAACCAAATTCAAATTACCAACACTACTTCAGGATTTAACAATTCATTATAGGCGTAGTAGTGTAGTACTTACGGAACATAAAAAAAGAGTAAAGAAGTACTTACTTGGTTGATGGCCTTGGAAGATGTTCTTGCAAAGTCAAAAGATCAAAAAGAAAATTTTGGAGAAAATTTGGAGAGGTAGGCGGTGCTTTAGGGTGGATTTGCAATGTGTTTTTGTTTTAAGACTAAGGTTCTATTTATAGGACAAGCTTGGGTCGGGTTTTGACCCATTTGGAATCGGGTTAGGAGACCAAAAGTGATCATAGGCGGTGCCTAATGCTTTGCCTATGCTTGGCATAGGCGGCGCCTTTTGCAAAGCCTAGTTGAGCATAGGCGGCGCCTATGCTATGGCATTGTTGGGCATAGGCGGTGCCTATGCCATGGCATTGTAGAATCCGAGACCAAAGGCTTTTACATAGGTGGCGCCTATGCTATAGCATTGTTGGGCATAGGCGGCGCCTATGCTATGGCATTCTAGATTCTGAGAGCTTAGGCCATAGCATAGGCCATGCTTTGTTCGTGGCCTAGATTTACCTAGGCCTTGCCTTGTTCGTTGCCTATATTTTCATTGGCAATGCCTAATCCATAGCCTTTTGCTTCTTCATTCCTAACTTACCACCTTCAACATGCAATACTTCTAAATTAAAATTTGAAACCAATCTCCTCATTTACACCTCTTGTACCTACACTTACTCAAAAACAACAAAAATGATAGAACGATGGGTTGCCTCCCATCAAGCGCCTTAGTTTTGGTCGTGGCTCGACAAAATCCTAGGAAAACAAAACAACAAAAACAATTAAAAATGATGGGTTGCCTCCCATCAAGCACTTGATTTATTATCCCGGCAAGACATAGCTATCTCAATTACTTAGACTTCATCGAGATAGATGGTGGATCATTTTTTGAATGGATTCAGACGACAATGAGGCTTACTTATAGGCATGCAATCTTCTTCGAGATGACCCTTGTGGATACATATCCCAGGCGGGATACCAATTATATCATCAATAGTCCAACCCATAGCTCTCTTGTATTTCTTCAGAGCAGAGATGAGAGCCTCTACATGCTGTTCACCTAAATCAGCCGCAATACTCATCGAAAGTGTATTTCCACTTCCCAAGAACGCATACCTTAGGTGACTGGGGAGCTCTTCTGATTCTAGCACTGGTGGCTCTTCAATGGAAGTCTTCACTATTGGTGAGGGTCGATGCTTAAGATCAAGGTCCAGATTCTTAGAAGCATAAGAATAGGACCCTATTCTTGTTAGAGCACAAATAGTTTCTTCATGATCCTCAACATCTTCACTCTCGAAATTCAAAAGCACAGCAGACAATGGCTCATCAGTAAGCTGCTTCTCTACAGATAAGTCTTTTTCATCCTTATAATAAGAATCATCTACAGAGAACACATTCATATAGCTAGGCTTCTTCATTGCTTTGCATATATCAAAACGGACCACTTCATCATTCAACCGAAATAAAAGCTCATTGGCTCTTAAATCAATAAGCACACTTTCTGTTGCAAGGAAAGGGCGCCCCAAGATTATGGGAACTTTAGAGTCTACCTCACAATCCAAAATAACTAAGTCTGTAGGAAAGATGAAGGTGGAAACCTTCACTAACACATCATTTAAGATACCAACAGGTCGTTTTACCGACCTATCTGCCATCACGAGCTGCATATTGGTTGGTGTAGGGTCGCCCAACCCCAACTTTCTGTAGACGGATAGTGGCATCAAATTGATGCTTGCTCCCAAATCGCATAATGCCTTAGCAAAATTCATAGATCCAACCGTGCAAGGAATAGTGAAAGCACCAGGGTCTGCCTTCTTCTGTACTAAGGACCTGGTAGCAATTGCACTACAATGAAGAAAAGTATCTGTCAACTCACCACTTGCTGCCCGCTTCTTTGTTAAAAGATCCTTCATAAATTTTGCGTAACCAGGCATCTGTTCTAGTGCCTCAACTAATGGAACATTAATGGTCAGCTGTTTTAACATTGACATAAATTTATTAAACTTGGTATCATTGGCTCTCTTCTTTAATCTTTGAGGGAAAGGTGGTGGTGGAAGGGGAATAGTTTTCTCCACGACTTTCTTTTCCTCTTACTTTGGATTAGTGATCTTTTCGGGCTGTGGACGTTGGGGGTGACGTCATTGACGCCTTCTTCAGCTTCTTCGGCGTCCTCTGGTTCGGCAACATCTACTACATCGTCGGCCACTTGACTACCTTTGGCTGGATTTTTCAACACCTTACCACTCCTGGTAGTAATAGCCATGCATGATCCATCGTTCCTTGGGTTTTGCACTGTGTCGCTAGGTAAGGTGCCAGCTTTTCTTTGATTTAATGTGGCTGAAATTTGACTCAATTGTTGCTCTAGCTGTCTTATTGAAGTGGAATGCGAGTCAACCAATTGCTTCATTGAGGCCAAATCATTTATTACCTCAGTTACTCCCGTGCTGGTTGCCTCTACTCCTTTCAACAGCTTGGCCATCATATCTTCCATGGACATATTTCCAAAACCAGATGTAGTGGTGTCACGTCTTCCAGGAGAAATATACAAACCACTCCTGTCAGTCTTGTTCTTCCAATTACCTTGATCACGGTCCTTGTTTCCCAATTTATCATAATAGTTCCGACCTTGGTTTCCTTGGGCATTGCCTCGAAAACCCCCTTGATTATTCAAGTAGTTAGCTTCTTCTTTAGAACTGGATTCACCTCTTGCCTGTGACACAACAGATTTGACTTTTTCGATCTTCCCTGATAATAAGTGCTTGGTATGAAGATCCATCTGTGTTTTTATGTGCGCCATATCTTGGTCGCGTTCCTCCTCTCTTCGCCTTTGTTCTGCAGTCATGCCAATAGATATAATGGGGCTTGTTACCTTGAAATCCCTGGTATGCCAAGCTCTACTTTGCTTTGTCATCCGGTCTAGCATATCACTTGCCTGAACAAAGGTGAGGTCCATGAATGATCCTCCAGCCGCATTATCCACCACTGGTTTAGTTATTGAATTCAAGGATCTATATAGTATCTCCATCAAGTGGACATTAGTCATGTGATGGTTTGGGCACCTCATAAGCTTCTTCTTGAATCTCTCCCATGTTTCGTGGAGGGCTTCAGTTGGAAGCTGACGAAAGTTGCTGATTTCATCTCTCAATTGTGCTCTTTTGGATGGCGGAAAGAATCTTTCTAGGAAAGCGTCTTTCAATTGCCTCCAATTTGTAATAGAATCAGGAGTCAGCCCGTTCAACCATAGAGTTGACTCCCCAGATAGAGAGACAATGGAAAGAAGCGCAGCCGAATTGCATTCTGTTCAATGCCTGGATTGTCGAATGACTTGCATGTAGAGATAAAGTTGACCAGATGCATATTCGGATCATCACCTGCAAGTCCACCGAATAATCCCTTGAGTTGCAATAACTGAATCATGGTGCTAGTGATGTTTAACTTTGCTCCTGGTGCCAAGGGCGGAGGAATAATAGCTCCTGTGGTACCAGCTCCATCCAGATCGTCATCATCATCATCAAAGGGGATCTGCATAGCTCGGTGTTCAGGCCAAAATCTTGCTTGACGATCTCTTCTGTTTGCCGGTGTCGCCATCTCAGTATCACGCCTAGGGTTTAGTAACTCATTATCACCTAGGTCCTCATCGTCAGGATTTGTTGCCCGCCCAGAGTTATCAATATTCTATTGATGTACCTGGGCAGCGGCCAATGCAGCTAGTCTAGCTTGCTCCTGTTGAGCAGCCCTTCTCTCAATGTCACGTTGTGCATCCATCCTTCCAATAAGTTGATGTTCAGGGTTTATGGGTAATAATGGTTGTCCCGAACTTTGAGTATTTGGCATGCACTGATCAAAAACCTGTAGAAAACAAAAACAACAACTAAAAGTAAAGTACGAGAATCTTTGACCAAAGGGTCTAGTAATTATCACAAACTTAGTTGATAACCGTATTCCCAAGAAACGGCGCCAAAATTTGATAACGCTCAAACTACAACTCTCGTAAAAATGTAAGCGGTCGTCATCAAATATAGAACCCTACTGGGTTGGGTTTCGAATCCCACAAGGAATACTCGGTCACTAAGTAAGCAACGATTATTAGACTTTTGATGAAAGTTCTGAGAATAAAGGGGGGATTTTGTGCGTGCAAATGTTGTAAATAAAATAGTAGAGTAAAACGGAAAATAGAAGAGTAAAACAAAGTACTTGGTTGGTTTTAATCAATGAGAATTGAGAGTTAGGGTTATGTCCACCTTATGAGTTATACGTATCTATTGACTATGAATGATGCAGAATTTAGACATGCATGCACTTATAGAGACTCGTATTCTATGGTAAATCCAGGCGTCTTTTGACCATCAAGGATTATTTCACTTTAACTCTTTCGAGCTTAAAGCGTATCTAATGGTACGAAGTCTCTAAGAGGTTAATCCAGTTACGACACTAACTTTTAAATAGGGGTTGGTGCCCTATTTCCTTGACATTCTCTCTTTTCCAGACATGTAACTTTACTTTTGAACAAGTTAATGCTATACTGGCATATTCTATATGTTTGCAACCACAAGAATTTATATTAAGATCAAGAGAAGAATGATATAAGCAGCATACGTGTCAAGAATTCACAAACTCATAGTAATAGATAGTATCTCATAAGGCTTCCATAACCCTAACAGAGAAGTTTAACTACTCATGAGTGCAACGAAAAACATAATAGACATTATCATCATACCAAAATAATCACAAACTCACGAAAATTCTATCTTGGCATCACATGTGAAGTGATTTCTGTTGCTAGTAGCGTTTCTCTTGTTGTGAAAATTAAAAGTCGAATAGATGAAAGAAAATTATCAGAAATAAGAATTAATTGAAAGAGAATGAATGCTGAAAAGTTTAGCCAAATAGGGTTTTTATAACACTCATATCCTATTCCTACTAAGCTACTGCATACTTATCCTAATCCTACTAGGTTACTGAATCCTTATCCTAATCCTACTAAGTTACTGCTAATCCCTAAGTCTTTGGAAATGCTGTTTTTGCCCAGGACAAGTTTTCCATGCGTCACTTTCAGTCCATAGGCATCCAAACGCTGCTTTCCTTCTTTCGTAAAGCTTTCTTTGGCGTCAAGTTATCCATAAAATGCTGAAATCTTCATCATTTATACCTGAAAACTTACTAATCATGTTGGTTAGCTCACTTACAGGAAAAAGGACTAAAAGTGCATGACTTATATATTTTGTCCTCAAAACTTAGCTAAAATATGGGTAAATTAAGGCGCTTTAGGCGTGTAAATACGCCTAACATCAGTTATTGATTTATTTGATGAGCCATTTGGAGGTTCTTCTTTAAGTGAACCTGGTGTTCCTCTAGATCTGAGTATTATACCTCTATTTATGCTAGATCCTGCCTATGGTGTTCCTTCAATTTCTAGTATGGGTCTATTAGTGGTATCAATATCTACACATGGTACTCCATAGACCTCGAGTGTTATTCTTCTTTAGTGCTTATATCCAAGTATGTTATTCTAAGTTCAATGGTTTAACCTTCATCTATGTTACCCCCTCAGGTGGGATCTCATCCATCTAGATTCACTATGCCTCATATTATTACGAGTACAGTTATGTCTTCTGAGGATTAGAAGAGGTGTGAGATATTCACTTTCTTAGGTCCACCCAGGTTTAGTAGTGAGGTGGCGAGGATGCCTATGAGTTCTTGATTGATTGTAGGGGAAGTTGTATAATCTTGGATTACTCGAGTCGCATAAGGTCGCTTATACTACTTATTAATTTAGAGATACAACCAGGGATTAGTGGAGGTTCCTTGTTAGTTACAGACCTTTTGGTTTGCTAAATGACTTGGGATTAGTTTGCTGAGGCCTTTTTGGAAAAGTTTGTTCCATTAAGTTTGAGGGATTAGATGAAAGATGAGTTTGGTCACTTAGAGCAAGGTTCTCTGACCGTTGTGGATTATGAGACACATTTTTATGCTTTTGTAGATATTTTTATGCTAGTATTTCCACTAATTCTAAGAAGATTCAGAAGTTAATCATGGGGTTAGATGTTTTACTTTAATAAGATACTGCCAAGATGGTAGTGTCGGGGTACCATTCAGAGTATAGTGTACCATGCTAAGATGACTGAGTTTATTCTTCGAGATTCTTAGGGAGGAACCAAGAGGGTATGCTATTAGGGAAAGTTAAGAGGTCACACTTCTTAAGGTAGAGATTCTTGAGGTTTCTGCTAGTATCATGGTAGATCAGTGGCAGTCTTATCGGGTTTAGGGAGTGGGTCTTCTCATTCAATATTCTAGGATGGTTATTTTATCTTAGCCATATCTTCTCCTATTGAGTCGAGCTGTAGAGTTTGCTTTGTGTGTGATGAGGCTGGCTATTTGGCTGAGGACTATCTATATTGTGTTTTCAAGCCTACTTTTATATCAGCAGTGAGAGGTAGAGGTTCTACTCGAGTTGCACGAGACAGAGGTAATGGTGCCCGTGGTGGTGGTCACATGCCTACTCAGATATGTGGTGGTCATGGACAATGCTATGTTATACCTAAAAAACCAAACCCAGAGGCTTCCGACTCTATTATCAAAGGTATCGTCCCTGTTTGTATTAGATCTGCATTAGAATTATTTGACCCACGGTTGACTTTCTTCTATTGTCGGCGTAGTTTGATTTGGGTTATGATTCTTTTTTTGAGCCTCTTGATATTCCTATCCATGTATCTACCCCTGTATGAGACTCTTTATTAGTGGATTGGGTGCACCGATCTTGTGTTGTGACCTTTGTTAGGTATTAGACTTGGGTAGATTTGATTATCCTTAATATGGTAGATTTTAATATGATCTTAGGTATGGATTGGTTATCTCCGCATCATGAAGTCTTAGATTGTTATGCTAATACTGTGACCTTAGCTTCATGTGGTGTGCCAAGGATAGCTAGGAAGGGTGTGCTTCATCAGGATCTCAAGAGAATTATATCTTTTCTTTAGGCTCATCTCTTGGTTGAGAGGGGTTATTTGTCTTATGTAGCCCACATTTATAATACTAATGTTGTTTCTTTTTTTTTTTGCATTCTATTTGTGTTGTCCATGAGTTCATAGATATTTTCCCTATTGATTAGCCTGGTATGTGTTCGGATTGTGATATTGACTTCGCTGTTGATGTTAAGACGAGCATCATGCCCATTTTAATTTCTCCTTATAGGATGGACCTAATAGAGTTGATAAAATTGAAAGAATAATTGTAGGAATTGTTGGATAAGGGATTTATCCAACCTAATATATCACCTTGGGGTGTACCTTTCTTTTTTGTAAAGAAAAAAGGATGGGTTTATATGTATGTGTATTGATTATCAACAGTTGAACAAGTTGATGGTATGAATAAGTATCCACTTCCTCATATTGATGATTTATTTGATCAACTTCATAGTGGTTTTCTATTTTTGAAGATTAATTTGAGATCTAAGTATCACCAGTTGAGGATTAGAGCTTTGGATATTCCAAAGATAGCTTTTCAAACTCGGTATGGCTATTATAAGTTCTTAGTCATGTTCTTTGGGTTGGCCAAAACCCAACCATGTTCATGGAGTTGATGAATTGGGTATTTTAATTGTATCTCAACTCTTTTCTCATTGTTTTTATAGATGATATCTTGGTTTACTCCATGAGTGAGGCTAACCATGAGGAGCATTTGTGTATTATGCTTCAGAGATTGAGGGATGAGAAACCTTATGCTAAGCTCTCTAAATATGAGTTTTGGTTGGAGTTTATTTCTTTCTTGGGTTATATGATGATCAAGGATTGTATTATGATTGATCTGACCAAGATTGTGATAGTTCGTGATTGGGCTAGGCCTACTTTTCCTTCCAATATTCAAATTTTTATTGGCTTAGCAGGTTACTATCGGTGCTTTGTTGAGGGTTTTCATCTTTTATGACTTTTTAGACCAAGTTAACTCAGAAAAATATTTCCTTAAGTGATCTAATACTTATGAGTCAAGCTTTCAAAAGCTCAAGGATTTGTTGACTTCAACTCCTATCTTGACTTTACCCAAGGAGGGCATGAATTTTATTATCTTCTATGATGCTTTTAGTGTTAGGTTAGGTGTTGTGTTAATGTAAGAGGATAAGGTTATTACGCATGCTTCTCATCAGTTAAAGCCCTATGGGAGGAATTACCCTACCCATGATTTAGAGTTGGGCTCGATTGTATTTACTTTGAAGTTGTGGAGGCACTACTTGTATAGGGTATGTTGTGAGATCTTCTTTAATAATCATAGTCTTCATTATTTCTTCACCCAGTGAGATCTCAATATGAGGTAGTGCCATTGGCTTGAGTTTCTTAAGGATTATGATCTTACTATTCTCTATCATCTGAGCAAGGCTAATATGGTTATAGATGTCTTGAGCTGGAAGTTGACTAGAATTGATAGCTTGGCATATATTTTGACCCAACAGAGCTCTTTGGCCTTACAAGTTCAATTTTTTTCTAACCAAATGGTTAGGCTTGATATTTCAACACCTGGATATATTTTCGCATTTGTAGAGGCCAAGTCTTTCTTGATGGATTAGGTTTGGGCTCATCAGTTTAATGATATTAGTTTGGGAGTGATTTAGGATAAGGTGTTGAGTAGAGAGGTTATGGAAACCTTCTTTGAATCCAATGGTGTTTTAAGGATTGGAGGTCGAGTTTGTGTATTGAGAGTGGATGATTGGGTGAGGTTAATATTCGAGGAGGCTCATTATTCAATCTATTTTATTCATCAGAGAGTGACTAGGATGTATCATGACTTGAGACAACACTACTGGTGGCGTGGTACAAGAAAGGATATAGCAAATTTATAGCTTATTGTGTATGTTGCTAGTAGGTGAACACCGAGCATTTGATTCCTGGTGGTTTTCTTCAGAGGTTAACCATTCTTGAGTGGAAATGGGAACAAATCACTTTAGAGTTCATGACTGGGTTGCCTCATTCTTCTCATGGTTTTGATAGTATTTGGGTCATTATAGATTGATTGACCGAATCTGCTTATTTCATTCCAGTTCACATTTCTTTTAGTGCTGAAAGATTGGCCCATATCTATCTTAGAGAGATAGTTCATCTTCATTATGTATTAATGTCTATCATCTCAGATAAAGGTTCAATATTCACATCTCACTTTTGAAAGACATTTTAGGAGGATTTAGGTACCTAGGTTTATCTTAGCACAACTTTTTACCACCAGAATAACGGCCAGTCAAAGTTGAGTTTTTAGGTTTTGGAGGATATGCTCTTCGCTTGTGTCATGGACTTTGAAGGTCATTGGGAGCAACATCTAGCTTTGGTAGAGTTTGTATATAATAATAGCTACCATTCCAATATCAAGATGGATCTCTTTAATGCTTTGTATGGTAGGCATTATCGCTCTCTAGTTGGTTGATTTGAGGTTTTGGAGATTAGACCTCAAGGTAGTACTTGCTTCATGTGTCTTTGGATAGAGTTTAGGTCATTCAAGATAGACTTCGAGTGGCTCAATGAAGGCAGAAGTGCTCTATGGATTGTAGACTTTGTGCCTTGAGATTTAGTATGGGTGATTGAGTCTTCCTTAGTGTGTCTCCCATGAAGGTATGATGAGGTTTGGTATGAGGGACAATCTTAGCCCCTAATATATTGGACTCTTTGAGATTCTTTGAACTATTTAGGATGTGGCTTATGAGTTGCATTGCCCCTAGATTTATCAGTAATCCATCAAGTTTTTCATGTTTCCATTCTATGACATTACATTTCGGGTAAATCTCATGTCATTTGTTAGGATTTGGTGAAATTAGAGGAGAGGATGTCTTTTATTGAGGAGCCCATCTCCATTCCAGCCAAGGATGTTAGACGGTTGCATTCTAGAGATATTCCCATGGTTAAGGTCCAGTGGAGACATCAACCTATAGATGAGGTTGCTTGGGAGGTCAATTTTGATATGTATGGTAGTTATCCCTAAGTTTTTGTTGATTCAGGTACTTCCCTTACCTATAGTTTGAAGGCGAACTAGATTATTAGTAGTGGATGATGTAAAGACTTGATTTTTGTGAATTATTTATTTTTATATGATTTTATAATTTTAACCCTCCCTATGGTTGCAACATGATGTTTCTGGGGTGGGGATATGATTGGCATAGTTCCTAATGCATTAAAGTAATTATGCGAGTTTGTGGTTTTTGTTGGTTAAAGAGGATTGTTAGTTGACTTCGGTCAACATGTATTATTCTATGTGTTGAATGGCAAAACGGACTGTGCCAACAGAGCTAGAATATCAATTTTGGGTTGGTTACATGATTGGTGTGATTGTACGGCTTTGGTATCTCATCTTGACCCTTAATTTTTAAAGTTGTGCAATCAGGTCTTGGGGGTTAATTTTTTGAAAACAATGTCTTTCCAAAAATTTTATATCATAATTGAGTCTATAACATTGTAATTAATAAGGTAGCATAGTTCATTTATATTCACGAGAATCCAAATGAATCTCGAGAGGTCAACAGAGATTTGGAATTCTCAAAGTCTCCAGCTAATGCACTGCTTAACTGGTGCATCCGCTTAAGTAACACTTGGGCCGCTTAAGCAGCCAACCAATTGCTTAAGCAATGTGGATTGATAGTTGAGTGTTGCTCAAGTGGGACTTCATCCGCTTTAGCAAATATCTCTTTAGTGGCACTTGGTATGCTTAAGCAATTTATGAAACCTTGGCGGGTGTCGCTTAAGTGGAACTTGGCCACTTAAGCAGCCCAGTGTCTGCTTAAGTAATGCCTATATAGTTTATCCACCCCCTTTCATGATTTTCCACCATTTTGAGACTTTGAACTTTGGGCTTTAGAGTTTCTGGGCGATTCTTTCATTTTCAAACTTGTGTAAGTTTTGAATCCCTATTTCAATTATTTTCTTCAATTTTTGTCATTTAAAGATTATTAAAACTCAATTTCAAAAGTGGAATTTGGGGATTTTTTCCCAGAAGGCCTAAATCTGTATTTCTTTAATTTAAACCCTTATTCTAAACCATTATCACTTGGTTTTTCTTCTTTGTCTTCCTTTATTCATGGGGTATATAATTATGAACTAAAATTCTGGTTTTACCCTTCTTTTTTGAAAATCCATTTCGGGGGTTCATTTTGACCCCAACTCAAAAATAGGCAATATGGTTATCGTTAGCTTTCTTTTGATGTGTAGATTCTATGTTTTTATGTTTTAGTTGATATCAAGGCCATTCGTGAGGGGACGAATTTGTGATTGGAGGCTTTTGGATTGGGTTTCTTTTTTTGCGATAGGCTATGACTTAACTTTCTTTAAATTGGATTTGGTAGTTGATATTTATGTAAAAACCTATTATGGGTATATGACTAAATCATGAAAATGTTTTTATTATTATTTTGTGCTCGTGTAAGGCCTATGTTATTGTTATTGGTGATTTTGAGACATTATTTTCTATGTGTGATCTTGTGGGGTCCTATATGATGTTGCTAGCCTGGTATTGATTTATATTTGATTGCAATATTTTTGGTAGAACTTGCCTAAGTTGGGATTTGTGTGGTATCAATGATATATTAATGTCTTTTAGCTTGTTTATGTCTTTTTTGTATTCAGAGATAGATTATGTTTCTTTTTGTACTTTCAGTTGTATATTTTGACTTTGAGATGTCTTAGTCAGTTCTTACACTGTGACACTAGATTTTGGGTGATTTATGGTATTATTGTTATGTATTTTTTGCTATTAGTGTATATTTTTGGTTCAACTTCATTCTAGAAGTCTTTTTTTAGGTTGTGGTGTTTTTTATTTATTATTTCATATCAATTTGGGTGATGACTTACTTGTCAAGGATTGTCGTGACAAGTGCCATCATGACCCTTGGATTTAGGACAGCAACATTATATCTATCGGCCTTATGGGGGTGTTATAGTTATAAGATATGATTGTCATTTGCTGAGTGTTTGCTTGAACCATTCGGGCTTATGGAGCCTCAGTTTAATGTTGTTTGTCCAGACTAGCCGGTTACCTTATTATTGTTTTATAGTTAGTAACAGGATAGTTATAGAATGGTACCAAACATTGTTGGTATGTTTTTGATTCCTCATCTTTCTCTATTATTGGTAAATTACATTATTGATAAGTTAGCTCATGCTTAGTCATACTTTGATTAGAGCCTTGATTATGTTAGTATTATCTCCCTTACTTGGTTATGATTTTTGAGATGTTAAGTTGCCACCCTCAGGTTATTATCTTGAGTTTGGTCCCATATATATATACATATATATATATATATACATACATACATATATATATATATATATACATACATATATATATATGGTATTATCGCACACACTTCTTTTTCCTTATCCATTAGTATTGTATATGTATGCTTTGTCCTTGGATTATTACTTTTTCTCCTTATTTCACTCTTTGTTTGTATATTAGCTAGGGATATATGGTATTTCACTTTAGCCCCTTACTACTGTTAGAATAGGATAGTTTATCCTTATTGATCCATTAACATTATTCTGTTTAGTTTTCATGGATAGTTGCCCATAGTTTGTATGCTTGCTTTACATGTTGTTTATGCTTGCATTATCTTTGGATCTTAATCGGTTGATGCCTACTAAGTACCACATGTTTGTTACTCATACTACACTTCTGCAGCCTACAAATTATAGTATGAGTTCTTGTTGTTGATGTCTTAATTATCAGAGCAACTATGGATTAGAGATTTGGGGTGAGCTCCTAGTATTTGAGTATTTCTGCTCTCCCTCATTTTGATTAAACTAATCTTTATTTTTCATTTAGAGACATATTTGTATATCTATTTATTTTATATTTCAGTTGGTACTCTAATTGTATTAGAGGCTCCTGTAGTAACTTCACCAGGCCTTGAGGTTGTATTCTATATTAGTCTCTTTACTTGATTATTTCTGATATTTCCTTTAATTCCATTTATCATCCATTAATAGTTTTTCTGGATTATGAGTTGACTTATCTACTGGTGAGTTATAGTAGGTGCCATCATGACTTGAGAAATCAGGCCGTGACATGGACCGAGTAGCAACTTGTAGATTCTATTATTTCAACATTGATTTTGTAGAGATCGAGGTGGTGCTGGCGGACGCCAAGCTTACCTGAATCTCTTTTTATTTATCTTATTCTTACCCATATTTAAGATACTTTAGTTATTGTTATCATTTTATATTTAAAGGCTTGTACTGATGAAAACTAGGCCTGGGATGTAGCTTTAAGAACCGTATCTCATATATATATATATATATTTGGGTTTATTCATTCTTCTGTTTCTTCGTCCTTCTCCTTAAGTTGTGTTCTTTGGTATGGTTTACGCTTAATTGTTTGGTGGATTTGGCAAGTGACATCACGTACCTATTGTGGGCCGTGACAACTTCGGGATCGATTTTTGAATTATCTTTGAATCCAAAATGAAAGTAGCTAATATGGGAATCATTAGACTCCTCTTGATGTGTAGTTTATGGTTTAGATAGATTGAGTTCTTTTTTAGACTGAACAAAATAGAAAAGTTGTTTATTGAAAGGTCAGACCCATCTTACAACTTTTTAAGGTAGGTTATGACTTAATTTTCTTCAAATCAAACTAAGTAGTTAACCATTCAAGGAAAATATGTTATAGATTGGAGATTTTATTATCGTGAGATTCATATTTTGAGATTATTGTTTTATCGTGTTGCTCGTGTGGGGACTTATGTTAACCTTGTTATAACTTGGGGGTTGGTATTGGTCTTGTTTGAGCATTATTTGCTCTATTATTATTGTGATGCCTGAGTGGAGGCTTGTAGATATTATTGATGCAGGTGGATATGTGCTTATAATATCCATTACTTGTTTAGTTTTTTTCTTTTCTCAGTCGGACAATGATGCCTACTGAGTACAATTGATCATACTAACTCCTACTTTCTATACATTTTTGGTGCATATCCCTGTTCAAGTGCAATCTACAGAACTTGAGATCGTGTAGTGTTGAGGCTATTTATATAGTATTATGAGCTCCTCTGACATGACCCAAACTAGCGCCTTGTCGTAATGGGCATTCCAAGTCCAACCAAGACTAGAGACCCAAGCCCATTACCTAAGCCATCTGCTAAATGCATACCCTGAGTCGGATAAATTCTGAACACATCACAAGATAGGGTATTTATACCAATCTAGACTCTGGGATAGGTCTATGACCGTGACCAACCCAAGCAATTCAAACTATCCAATACCTGTCATGAGCCAAACCAGGGCCTGGCCGTGACGAGCATTTCGAACCATGGAGGCCCGAAACACCCCTATCTGTCTGTTAATCATGCACCTAATTCATATGATCAAAGTAATGCGGAAGAAACACAATAATTCAAAAACATGGTCATAAATATGAAAAGAAACAATAACGGGGAAATAAGGTTCCCCCAACATCAATCAACCTCTAAACAACTGTCTGCGAAAATCTCTAACAAATGACTAAGTCAAGTAACTGTATATAAACTTGGACAAGGCCCCCAGTAGACCCCAAAACTAAATATAAGATAAAAGGACTGTAGGACATAAGACCTTCTGAAACATAGAACGCTCACCACTTGTCTCTGCAACTCTATCTGAATGATCTACTGATTCTCTTGACCTCTAGACTGGGCCTCTGAACCTGAGAGGTTGGAGAGGGGAAGGGGTCAGCACAAAAGTACTGGCACGCAGAGATATCAAAACAAAACATAATATATTTACAAAATATAGTTGAGAGCCATTATAAAGCAATTTCATATCAAATCATTTGAAAACACATGGGCGTAATGCAATAGTTTCTCAACAATAATGAAATGCAACTGAGCTAGGTGGAATACCCTACATAATTTACACCAACTATCAAACCTTGGTTGCTGCCGTTATTAGAGTATAAGTGAGGGAGAGACACACAAGACCATGAAGCATGGTGTCTCAACCCAATGGTAGTACCCAAGATCACTTAGCCCGAGCTCTTACCTCTAGTCCCAATTTGGGAATGACATAAAGTCAAGTACACAAGATCACTTAGCCTGGTACCAAATTTCTATGTTGGCAAACACGGTTTCCAGCGATAAGCTCTTACACTCAAATACTTTCTTTGGGCATCCACCTATCTCATGTAAAATCAATGCATTCAAATTTCATCTGATTCCATCACATATCATATTCTGTAGGGTATCGTCATACCCGACATGCAAGTCATCAATATCACATCCAGATATGCATAATCATGTAAGAACTAAGGTGCTTCATCATTTAGAAGTGGTGAACAATAATTATTTCAAATTCATGCTCTCTTTTGTTGGTCACAATATGATATGGGGTTTCAAGACATTATCATAGGAATTTGAAAGCAATTTATCATTTATATTTATTAAACTTCCATGGAAAATCTCAAATCGCATATGCATGGTTTCAACCATTGAAGTGTATAGGCAAACAATTCCCATGGCATAAAGAAAAATGACTTAGAAATCATATTGAAAGTAAGTTATTAGCATCTGATTGAAAACCACCATTTAAAAGCATGTATGTTCATAAAACTACACCCATGAGATTTTTGGATAACCCCACGTACCTCGATTACTATGAATATTAGATGGTTCTTGAAGCCTACGCTGAGAGGATTCCAAATATGCAATTAGTTCCTAAAAACCCCGGTTGAATCTTGAGTTGCTTGGGTTTTTATTTTGAAACCCTAAGGAGAATCCTTGAGCACTTTTGATGAATGAAGGTGTATTTTGGGATCCTTGGAACTAAATTTCGTGTTTTAGGGCTAAGTAAGGGTGGAAAAGAACCATTTTGCCCCAAAAACGGAGTGTTTAAGTCACTTGAATTCTTTACATAGGCGCCGCCCATCCCATTGCCTATGTTCACATAGGTGGCGCCTAGGCTATCGCCTATATTTACATAGGCTCCGCCTAGGCTATCGCCTATGTTTACATAGGCACCGCCTAGGCTATCACCTATGCTTTCCAATGGCCATAGGAGATTGGTTAGGCGACGCATATCGCTTTGAAAGGCCATAACTTCTTACTCGGGTGTCGGATTTTAGCAAAATTGGTATCATTGGAAAGCTAAGTCGAATACCTATCATTTGGCACATAGTAGGCTCCCTAATTCAACATATACAGAGATTTATGGTTGATGAAAGCTGACACAATTTACAACATCCACTAAAACTTAGTCGATCGAAATAGTTTCAACTCGTCCTTGAGTTGAAGGCCTCTATGGTCTAAATTCAAGCTTGAATGGATTCACATGATACACAAATAATTAACATGGCGTATTGGCATAGGATTTTATGTCTTTGGGGTTTATCAACACATCGAAATCGTGGTCTATATTATAGTCCGAAATGCAGGGCGTTACAATACCAAACCAATAACCATACCAAAACCAAAACAATAACCAAGTACGAGTCCATAACATAAAAGGATGGAGAAATAATAAATATATTTCAATAATATCAACCTTAATACCAATGCCTATACTAAGGCTGACACCAATACCGACACCGCCCATTTCAGCCCATAGTAGTTCCACAAAGCCTCTAACCGAAAGTTAAATAATATCTGGTTGGGACATGACCCTAACCATAGCCAAAACCAATTTCTATAAAATGACCAAAGTATGTAAAAACATCCATGACATGAAATGGAGCCTTTTGGAGTATGGAACCTCACCACTTCAATCCAACCAAGTAGATCTCGAATACGATCACTAAGTTGGAGCAGTAAAATGGTTGGTTCCTTCATTGCATAGGGATAAGCCTCCCAAAGATAGGATAGCAGGTGAACGCTAGCAAGTACTCAGGATAAGGATAATATAATTCCAACCTTTAAAACCAAGTAAACCAACCAGATGCATTCATAACCATACATACATATATATAACCATATTGGGAAAGGGAACCGGGTTTAGCATGCCTTTAAAATCATTAACCTGAGTATGTGTAGCTTAACCGTCCTAGAACCACTCATGAGATATATGGGTCCACTGTAACCCCCTGAACGGCTCCTGATCCATGAATCCACACGAACCATAGATACCATAGGAGTAGGGGATTCCTGAGTACCCTTCGCTCTCCATGATATATATATACAAGTGTAATTAGGGGATTTTCGTGTACCCCGTAAGTATCATATATGGTCTCCATGAACAATCCTCATGTCGTAAAACATGAGTTTTTAGTGTCCTTCCATTGGACTCACACCTTCATAGTTAGCTATCACACCCACCATTATTGCCCAATTAAAATCATTACCATATAACCAAACCACCATTCCATTGATTATATCGGTTATAGCTTGCAAGCAATATCCTTAGACATCTTTTTTAAGAAGAAGGGATTCCCATTTACCCATAAATAATATTATCAAGTTGACTTGGGGAAGTCCTATGGACCCCACAAGTGATCATTATTATGTTTTCTTTGGGGATTCCCTTATACCCCACAAGGCTTTTAATTAGACCAACCCTAACCACCAAGACCTTACCATTTAACCATTCCAAACAATTTAAACCATTTAGGGTTCCATTACTAGATTATACCATGCAATAGTTCAATGAAAGTCCAATAATTTAACCAAAAACATTCTCATAGGCATTTTATCAAATATTTTGGGGGCATAGTGTTTCCAAAGACAAAACCAAGTACCAATTAACCATTTCCATGCAACCAAATGTTCAAACCACCATAATAATATGAAAACCATAAGTAAAAGACATGGGAAAACCATAACCAACCATTATAACCAAAACCCATAACATATATTTGAAAACCCAAAACCATACAAAATTTATGCCATGAAAATAATTCATAAATCATGCCTTTAGTTGGAACTAACGATGAGGGAGGAGTAACATGCGTTAGATTATACAGATGGCAGAGAGAAATGACCTTATTAAGTCCCAAATTTATCCTATTGATGAAACCCAGCCTTCCTTGACCTAAGAGAATTTGAGATAGTTTCTAAGTACTTAAGATTAGAATATTAGCGTAAATGATGTCCCAAGAGTGATATAAGTCGTGGGTCCTTAAGATGTTAAAAGGGTAAATGACCAAATTACCCCCCAACTTAAACTACATAAAATTCCTGCAGGAGGGTAGACTCCGCCATACCACCCGTACTCTATCATACGAGTGGTACCCACCACTTATACCTTAGGCATCCCTTGGACCCCCAACACTGTCCAACATACGACCACCAAGACCAATCGTACCCAAGCATACGACAAATACCCTTAACCCATACTTTAGGTAGAATAGAGAGGGGTTGACATTGTCCAACATACGAGTTAGACTAAACCACTCGTACCTTATCTCACGAATCATGGTGAACTACTCGTACTCAAATTCAAGTTGACTTACTAAGTTTTGGATTAAGTAAAGGAAAAACCCAAACTTACGACCCGTCACCAACCATATAACTCATACCCACCTAAGTCATACCTATTCTAAAAACTCAACCACCCAACACCACCTAATACTGGACAACATACGACTGGATCACCTAACCTATACCCTCACCACACGACTAGTATGGTGAGTCGTGTGATGTCCAAAAAGTCCAAAACTCAGGAAATTTCTAAGGACCAAACCCAGGGTGGTTCATCCTCATTCGGGGCATAATTCTAAACTTCATCTTATCTTTTCTTTATGTTTCATTTCATAGACAGAGTTGTGTATTTTTGTATTCTATGTCAGTTATTAGTCTTTTTAGTCTCAACACTAGATTTTGGGAATATATATATATATATATAAATAATCCCAAAATCTAGTGTTGAGACTAAAAAATACTAATAACTAACATAGAATATTAAAAGTGTGAAAACCCTTAAAAAAGTGAGTCGAACTTTTTGCCCTTCATTAAAAGTCTATGCTTTAGATAAAATCATCTTTTTACTATTTTTTAAATATTTATAATATGTTATTAGAATATTTAAAATTAAGGAGTCCTGTAATATATGGTAAAATAAAAATATTTTTGTAAATTTTTCCTTATAAAAACAAAACCCAACAAGTAATTTTTTTTTTTTTAAAATGTTTTTTCTTTTTAACGAAAAGTTTCCTTTATAAATCAAAAAATCACGCTTTTTTATAAAACCTAGATGGCTATTAGTTTTTAAATGAATTTTATTAGGTTTAATTCACTTTAAAATAAGTATTTCTTTAACTAATTAATGATAGTTATCTCTCTTTATTTAGGTTTAGATTATTATATAATTTTTTTTTACCAATTAAAATCTTGACAATATCTATGATTAAAGAGATAAATTTACTTGTGATTTGCGTAAGATTTGTAAAGATTTTTAATATTAGTATAGTCTTAAAGTTTACAATAAATAAATTATCATGTATTATTGATAACAAAGAAGTCTTTTTGTGAAATTTGAGATAGCTTATGATTGAAGAGAAAAATATGCTTGTGATTTGAGGTAATTTTTCTAAAGTTTTACTATGTTCTTGATGTTTACAATCTTGATGTATCACTTTTGAGACTATACTGAATATGTTGTTGTAATTTGAAAATATTAACTTGAAAATTTTGGCAATGCAAAAAAGGTGGGAGTCTAGTAGCATCATTTCTTTTGTTGTATTAGACTTCTAAGTTTTATCTGAAAACCATTAAATACAACTAAGTACTTACAAATTATGGCGTGCAAATTATATTAGTGGTTAATTTATTCAAATAGAATTGAAATATTAGAAAACACGGTGAATCTTTGTTGAATACTTGCAGTATTGATTTAATTTTTTTGGAGTACTTACAATATGCACAAACACATGTTAGTTAGTCATATATTTATGCGGTTCTGAGCTTAGTTGACGGGTCTAATTTATTTATTAGAAGTTTTGAGCATTGTTGTTTTTCTTAAGATTTAAATGAAAATCATATTTCATTACATTGAATATATTTTTGTGATTTGAAAATATTAAATTGAAAGTTTTGACGGTGCAAAAATTGGTGGAAATCTAGGAATACTATGTCTATTATAGTATTAGTCTTAATCGTAGCCCAATTGATTTTGAATGATTTTTTTTTATAGTATCTACATTTCATACAAGAACGAATTTTCGGTAAATTTTTGTCAGGTTTTGTTTTGTTATTATTATTATTATTGTTGTTGTTATTATTATTTATTAATATCAAATATGCTTAAAAGAAAAATCTACTATAATGGCTAGGACATATTTTTTTATAATGTCAAAGTGATTTTATAAAATTACACTTATTGAAGTAAGTTACACGCGTAGGGCGTGTATCCTAAAATAGTATATATATATATATATATATATATATATATATATGAAGTCTAAGAAATACCTCCTTTTAGATGATGGTGCGGTCGTTGTCATGATATAGTAAGCCAACTAAGGTTTAGGGTAGAATCCCAAGGGAACATGTGGTTTGACAAATCTCAGTGGTTACAGTCTATGGGAAAAATAAGAGAGTAAATGGGGGATTTGCTTGTAGTATTCTCAAACACAGATCAATATTAACTTGGTTGAAGATCATTCGTAAGTGAACACTAGGATTGTATTCCCCCTGACATCTCAACTACATAGGTTTATCATGCGTTGTTGAACTAACCCAATACCTTGTATGAAAAATTGATAAGTTATGCACCTCCTACAGTCTTTTGGACGAGTATGAGGATTTCACCCTTTAGATTTTGAGTCTCAACGTGCCTTCACTACTAACCCTTACCCTGATCCTAGTTAGCTATCACCTTTTGAGTCTCAAGTTATTACATGAAAACTAATAATCATTCAGATATACCATTGTACTGCAACAGATCGAGTATTAACTCCCAAATTACTATTGTCTTTATCTTTTCCTAGAGTAAGTAGCAATATCTAGGCGGGATCCTAATGCGTGCATCCATTAAGAAATCAATCATATCAAAGATAAAGTAATTCATCCCACGGGTATTGGTTTCTATCAACAATCACACTTTCCCTACTTCGTCAATTCGTCAGGGTTTTAACAACCATAGCTATGGGTTTTAGCTGCTCATGATTGTGAAGAAATAAATAACATTCATATTGGAAAGAAAAGATAAAATCACAATGATAAGATGAAGAAAACCCATAACTGTAAACTGAATAATCAATCAAAGTCAATACAATGAAATCCCAAGATTAAGGATGGATCTTGCGATCAAAATATATTTCTAAGTGTTAAAAGTGTGTATCCTCTACTAAAAAGTACTTAAGGGGTATCTATAGTACAAGATAAACCATAAAAAATAAGCTCGAATAAAATAGGAGAAAACCGGGTCGGTGACCACCTGATCCCTATACCTACGGTTTGGTAGGGTGCACAGGTGGAACCTGCGGTGTGGAAAAGAGCACTAGTGCGGACCGGAGGTAGCAAATCACTTTTTCCTGCAAGTCAGCTCTCAGGATTTTGGGTTTTTGACATCCGATTTGTCTACATGTGGTCCATAGGTGTACATACGGTCCGTAGGTTAACTTAATGGTGTCGGGAGTTAGTTTTTTAGCTCTTCTTTGAATCTCAAACATGCATTGATCACGATCAAGCCAAAAAAATCCTAATTATCTATAACTCTCTAAAAGTGGCAAAAACACCTTTTTTCACTATTTTCACGAACTTATCTTCCAAAATATGGTTTCCTATAAAACATACCTAAAACAGATCATAACTAACAAAAAGGCCACAGAAACTTGCATATTTTTTCCTCATTTTAAGCATTGAAAGTTCTATATTTCTATAGCATATCAACACCCTCACCTTAGAACATTTGCATATCTTCAGGCAACAAAAAGAAAACAAAACAAAAATGACATTTAGCTAAGACAAAAAAAGATATTCAAGGCAGCCAATCATCATATTAAGTTCAAATCATGACATCCCCTTCAATAACTCTTTTCAAAACCAACTGTGTATGAACATGAAGTACAACAACATGACACAAAAGAATCAAGCTATGTCAATTACATTAGCAATAGACAACCACTCATATGTATAAATTCACTACCTTAAACAAGCAGTTAGATAGCAACATGACTCAAGAACCCTTACAACAAGAATGTCCCACTAACTCATATGAAATCATGCATGTCAACGCAGGATGGTCAAGAGACACTCACACTCAACAAAGAAGTTCCAATCAATGCATGTCAAATACCATAAACTTGCCCTTATTTTCTTTAGCTTAGCATTCAGATTGTCAAGTCAAGATCACTATAGGATTTTTGTCAGCTTGTAATATAGGCTTAAGGATGGTCAGACAGATATGGACATTTAAAGTGACTAAGTCTCCTTATTACTACACTAACTTCATGGTCTTACTTACTAACAAATTTTTTTTATTCCACCCTTATTTCTTGTCTTCATTCTTTTACTACATCTTCAGGTTGGGTATGGTCTTTTATTCTTTCCTTTTTACTTTTTTTTAATTCCTTTTTTTGTTTTTACCACACTCAGGCCTACTTTCTTTATTTCTCCTATTTTACCCTTCTTCATACCCATTTTATACTATGCACCCCTATGATATCCACCCTCAACTTAGGCTTTTTTCCTGTGTTGAGGTGCATACTGTCCAAGGAGGAACAGGGCCAAAATAGGTAAATTGTAACACAAATGGGAAGGTGAATGGTTAAAACAAGAAAAATAAGCTTACAAGGTTCAAAATAGGGATCAAGGGATACTATTTCACACATGGAAGGTCATTTAGTCTTAAAGTGGACTATAATCAAAATGGCCTATGATCCTTTCCTAACTGGCTATCCTTCAACCTAGGCAAAACTAACCAGACATATTTTGAATTTAACATACAAAGAGAACTAGGTAGTATCTCACACTCACATAGCACAGAGTCAATATCACTTACTACTACCTATCTAGATCATACAATTGTCAGCAAATAGTTATCATATACCTAATACTAATTCCATAACAACATCCACAAAGTTTACACATATGTACATCAACACAGTTTTTAAAACATAAAATTTTTGGAGGGTTATAAAAATCAGTCAATGTTAGAGGGTTATGGAAAATATGTCAAAGTCTGACTACTACCCTAAATACTTAAAATATCCTAATTACACAAAATATCACAATACAAAGAAAAATACAATATGACATATAATTATCATAGACATACCAATTCTACAATCATACCACGAACGATAGGAAAAGAAGAACGACAACAAAAACCCACAGTGGTATAGTATTCCCACCCCGACTAAAAACTGTGTAGTTTTCTCAATGAGCTAAAAAAAAGTAAAAGATAGAGAAGGGAGAACATACCTGGGAATCACTAAGCACCCGAGTCAGGAGCCTCTCCAGATGGGGGTATAGAAGCTGGCGAATGCGGTGGTGGTAGCAGTGCACTACTGGATGATGCACCCACTGCTATAGCATTATGCCTCTTCCTATCTATGGATACAGTCTCCAAAGAATTATGTTTGGCCTTGTAAGGGCCTTATCCTCTGTCAAAATAAGATCCTACAAATCGGTTAAGTGACCTCTCTTGGTCCCAACTACTGGGACCTCCTCCTCATTCTCCACCAAGAAGTCAAAGCATCTCAGTGCACATGGAGGTGATGTCTGGAATATAGGGGTAATATTGAGAGAGTAGATGCTACCCAACTCTCTATAAGAGAGCATACCTTTGCTTGTAGGATATCAAAATCCTTCCTCTCTTAAACCAAATCTTATGCACCTACCTCTGTATATCAGGATATAAACTGTATCTCTAGCTCATCAATCCATGTATAAAAGTCAACATAAATCTCTGATAGTGAAGATCTCTGAGCAGCCTCACATCAAGCCTCGTCTTGCTCAAATCTAGTCCTGACCCTCAATCTCATCTGCCCAAAAAAGGTAGTCATCTTGGTCTCGACAACCTTCAACCAAGAGATTGTATCCCTCTTGCTATCTACTAGGCTCTGGAAAAACTCACTGGATATAGTAATTATACCTGTCATATGAGCTGTAGTAGATGGGCGAGCAGGATCTTTAGATATATCAGCCGGCTCTAAGGTCGAAGCCAAGGCTGAAGAAGAAGTAGCATGTGTCCCCTCACCCTGAGTACTCAAATCTAGAGAATCTCTCTGCTCTCCTATCTCTATATCTACACCAACACTTACATAATCTATATGTGTCTCATCAGGTATTGCAAAAATTATTGGGCCTTTATTCTGGGACTGTGGTGCTTTTGACTATTGTCTAGGTCTCTTGGAAGTGCTTGGACATAATAGACCCTTCGTGGTCCTTGTTTATGTAGTAGCAGTGGCACTCACCCTCTTATTAATACCTGGTAACTCAGGTACACCTGCCTCATCACATAGTCTCTGAATCATATAAGGAAATTGTAGGTTAGTCAGCTCACCAAAGGACCTATCATGTAGCTCATAACTGAAGATGGTAGCAAAATCAATGTCATAACCATCCATTAAGAAAGCAACTAATACAACTTTCTCCCACGTTAATGAGTTATCAAAAGTAGTAAAAAATAGGAGATATCAAACCATCAACCACCAGAATTTGTCTCTAGTGTCAATGGGCCCTTTTTGATCATAACTTACAGCTCAATCCATGGGGAAACATCACCATATAGTGAAATGTAATAGCCTATCTACCTAGTCATCTCGACCCTTTCAACTCTGCGCTTCGCATCTCGAATTATATGATGATCTTTTGCAATCCTCAGTGTGTTATTGCACTCTGCTGTAGATGCAGGTGTGATATAATTTGGTACAAATATGACTCTGAAAATAGTTTCCTTTTTTATGTTAACTCTGATCCCTCTGACTAGTGTGTGCTCAAGCTATGGATGCCATGCATATCTGATAAATTATGGATGATGGCGAATGGGAAGGACTATAGTAGCTCTGTAAGATGCATAAAACTTCCACACCATAGCCGGTATATAAGAACCAAATTTCTTAGTCACCCACATGAACTGATACTTGTTAAATGCTACCCTCAGCTGTGGTAACCGCTCCATCCCTAATAGTTGATCCTGTGATCCTCATTGATACATCATATAGGACTGCCTAACTCCTCAAAAGTGCTATCAAGCTCATATATATGTCATATCCCTTTAACACACCACCTCAGATGTCCCTTCTTAAGAGGTGCATATGGGGCATGTGCGGGGTATGAGTGCCTGCTGTGCAATATGAGTTACTTGTGTTGTACCCTTTTCATATTAGGATACCTCTATTTGTTTTCTATGAGTGACAGTACCCTCCTCAAACTAGGTCACCACTGATGTATTCTCCTACTCAACCTTCTTAGAAGAATCCTAGGAGCCCTCCTCAAACTGGGCGTCTTGAGCATCAGCCCGTGGAGTCGACTCAGACTCTGTCTCTCTCTCCTCCTCCTCTTCATCGAGTAAAGGAGTATGTGGTGTTGATATCCTTATGTACTTCATCCTCAGCCAGGATGCGGATGAATAAGCAACCTGGCGAGTGTGTCCCCATATAAATATATGTCACCGTAATTGCAGCATCAACATGACATTGTTTCAGATACTCCTCCACCAAACTACTCAGCTCAGGACACCCTTCTTATCTCCTAGAAGTACCAGCTACTTTCTTCTTTACTACTTTAGGTTCCATGTTTACTTAAAAAACCAGTTATTGGCTTTCAATAAAAGTGAGGGATAGTGAAAGTTGAAGAAAAACTCAAAATTCAAAAAGCTTGAATTTTCCCTCACTTTTCACACCTGTATAATCTATTAAAATCCCAACAAGTCCAATATATACACACTACTCAAGAATCAGGAATTTCAAAGAAAACAAACATGTTCAACTCATGGTATTACTTTCATTCATTCAAGTTAAACTCCCAGTTAGGGCATAACTTAGAATTTTAACTCGAACCAAGGCCCTACATTATGATTTTAGGCTACTTCAAAGATCCCTTATACAAGTATGATTGTTTTTATACATTTATCAATGAAATGCACATATCAAATTATTTCAACCATAAATAAAACATTATATAACCATTAGGAGCCAAGAAAGTTTACTGCTTATATGCAAATCTGGAAGATAATAAGAAAAAACTCAAGCAAAACCATGGTTGAAACTTGTTTCTAGTGTGTTTGGACTATTTGGTATCTCAAACAAGTGTCAATTTTGCCTTTTCTTAAGTGTGGGGTTAGTTTATATTGAAAGTGGGAAGTTTGAATTCAAAGAGAAATTTGAAGTTTTGACGATTAGAATGAGGGTTAGAATGTTTTTATATAGGTAGGGGGCTATAATAGGGCATATTTAATTAAATGTTAGTGGGCCCAAAATTTTAATTAAAAAGTTGGCCCAACTTTTGACCTACACATGGTTTTTACCTGTGCCCTATACCCACGGTAGGATCCTAGCAATAGGTAGTATCTGCGGCCCGCATGTGCCGAACTAAAATTTTTGGTCCAGTTTTTTGCAATCCAGACTTGGCGTGTTGACATATTTCTAGATACTTATGGTGCTGGAACCTAAGTTTTAGGTTCCAAATGTAAAATTAGGTGCCAAAGACCATAACTTACCATTTTTCATCCAAAAAATTCTTTTTTACTTTCTACTCAACTTACCATGTGGAACTTGTGACCATGATGGGCTATCACACAATCCCCTTACCTGGAAATCGATGAATGTAGCAATTTTTACTATCTTCCATGTACGGTCCAAAAGGTAAAAACCCACAAAAACAAAAATAACAAAAATGTAAACACTAAAATATAGTGGGTTGCCTCTCACTCAGTGCTTGATTTAAAATCATGGCAAGACGTAGCCATGTTGGTTACTCAAACTTCACTAACAAGCCCTTGGGTTGTCTCCCATGCAGTGCTTAATTTAATGTCGTGGCACAATGCAGATATCTTGATTACTCAGAATTTATCAAGATACCCATAGAAATATCCTCTAGGGTTATCAATACAATCGATCACCGACACTACTCTCATTTTAGTTTCCTGCTTCATAGACTTTCATATGTTGAATGTAGCCTCCTCACCATTGACTTAGAATTTAAGCTAACCTTTTTCCATGTCAACTATAGCTCTGCCTGTGGCCATAAATGGTCTCCCTAAAATAATAGGTATTTCGGTGTCAACCTCATAGTCTAAGATGACAAATTCATTTGAGAAAATAAATTTATATATCATAACGATCACATCAAAAGAGATTCCTATAGGCTTCTTCACTGTTCGGTCATCCATCGGTAGTCGCATCAAAGTTGATTCTGAAAGGTTCAAGACTAGTTACTTAAAGACGACCAACAACATCAAATTAATGCTGCCCCTAGGTCACACAAGGCTTGGGCAAATCTAGATGACCCAATAGTGTATGGTATAGTAAATGCTTTGGGGTCACCCATTTGCTATGCTAAAACCTAATCATGACTGCACTATAGTAGTGCAAACCCTTAACATCCTCAAAAGTTATTCCTTTCTTACTTGTGATCAACTATTTTATGATCCTGGCATATCTAGGTATTTGGTTTAATTTCTCAAGAAGAGGTATGTTCATTCTCAATTCTCTCAGTATCTCAATGAACTATTTGAGCTTACCTTTCTTTTGATTCTACATTAGCCACTGCGGAAAAGGTAGGGCTGGTCTCAGAATCTTTCTCACTTATGGCTCAATGACAGAGCCCTTAACTTTATCTTTAGCAACTCTATCTCTATCATATGTTACCTTCTCAAACTCAGCAGCAGGAGTCTCATCATCAATAACTTCTATAGAAGGTATTGGGGGATCCATAGTAGTGATACCACTGCTCGTGGTAATAGCAAGTACATGTATCATTTCTTAGATTTGGAACTGTGTTTCTTGGAAGGGTACCTGGCCGCCTCTGGTTTAGATTTTCTAACATCTGACCAAAATAGTGCTCCAACTTCTTAATAGTAGTGGCATTAACTCGACCTTCTGGGTAAATCCTGAAATATCAGCCTTAATCTCCTTAAGGCTAGTCTCCTAATTTTCCTAACCCTTTACCAATTTAGTTAGCATCTTCTCTATTTGAGATTTTGCATCACGATTACCAGGTGGAATGTATCTCTATCTATTTTCTTTATAGTCATCCTTCTTCCTTAAGTCACCATCTCGCTCTCTACTATGGTCTCTATATTTATCATAATATTTCTAACCATGGTTCCCTTTTTCTTAGGCTCAAAAAGTCTCCATCTGATGATCCAGATAATTAGCTTCCTCTTTTAGTTCAAACTCATATGCTTTGGAAGTTGGACCCTATGCTGCTACTGGATTAACTTTCTTAGAACTTGTTGCTGCGAACTGCTTTACTATCATCCCTAAATCAGTCCTTAGTAATGTAATTTCTTGTAACGCCCCAAGAACCTATCCCGAGATTTCACATGGTGCTCAAGGCCACACATGGCCTCAAGCTAACCCTCTAAACTTGTCATCACTTTCATCACAACTCATTGTAGCACACATCATGCTAAGATAAAGAGGAATAAGCATGTCATGAACATACTGAAACATAAGATAATACTGCCCTGTATAAACAAAATATTAAAATCTCTGTACACGCTGGCACACCAGTCTGACAAACCCTCTACTACATAAGACTGAGGAGCCATTCTAACAGATCCCCAACTAATTCATTCTAAACTAAAAATAAATGACCATTTATCAGCGAGACAAAATGAGAGATATAGGTCCTCGAACAATGAGGACTCACCAACTGCAAAGATGTAGAAGAAGGTACTCAAAGATCACTTTCACTGCTGAGACTGAGCACCTGAACCTATATCACAATGAAATATAGAATACAAAAGAGTATGGGAGTCAATATTTGGGAATGTACTGAGCATACGGGGGTGTATGCAACATTTAAATAATATGATAAATGTATAAGAAAATCATGCATGCTAACCATAATAATTCTCTTCGCATGAATTATCTGAAACATTTTTCTCATAAATCATCAGTAGTGATACGTGCTTCATAAATCTCGTAAATCATTTATCTCAACTCAAAATCATTAACTCATGACTTAGAGTGACTCGGTAACTCAAGCGACTTAAATTGTTAGGGATGTGGGAGTTTCTTGTAACCGACATGACTACACCATGTGAGCCGCATGGAGTCCAACGTTTTTCCCTCCTAAGGAGAGAAACCCATATTAGCAGGGGTGTTGTACTCTTGCCAGGGAATACAACCTCAGTCTCATCTTCACAATCTCATACTCGGCCTTTGTCCCACAATTATCAACATCAATCCTACGGTGGCACGTAGTTTTGGGGAAATACCAAATTTCCCGCTCGATGCTAAATAATCCTCCCAGACTCAGTTCAGAACGCGTTAGGAAATCCACCTCAGTCAATATCAACTCATGGTTCTATTATAAAGACCAAAACATAAATATATATCTCATCTGAAAATCATAAACAATTTGTGGATTCCTAACTCAACTTAACTCAACACAAGCTTTCTCAATATCAAGTATATTTGTTTATCAAATCATTTCAAATATCAAAACTTCATGGAAACATCATAAGACTCATTCTTGCCTCTCAATTTCACATATCAATATACATTCAATAGTCGAATTTCTCATGGAAAGGCATAACTCATGAAACTTGTCCCAAATCATTCAAAAATCATCAATTTGTAATAAAAATATTCAACTCATGGAACTTGACTTAAATTACTTAGAAATAATCAATACATAATGATAATATGTGGCTCATGGAATAAATTCTCAATTTAAGAAACATGATAGTGAAATAATCATAAATATCAAACTTATTCAACTCAAATCTCATAAATCATTAATAGAGAAATTTGGGTGTAAACTCACTTGCAATATAATGTAAATCAATAATAGAAAGTAAATCTTTGGGCATAAGAATGAAAGGAGTGTTCTTGTTGAAACCCCACATACCTTGGATTTTGATTTTGAAGATGCAGAAACTTGTTTAGAACTTCTTCTTAACACTTTTGAGCAAAGATCCTTGATGCCTTTGACTTGGGGAACTCAGTTTTTGAATCACTTTGAATCACTATGGAGGATTTTTGAATTTATTTGGAAGATGATTAGATTGTGGATCTTGGAAGAAACCCTAGGTTTCTAGATATTTCTTGGAAGATTAGAGAGAAAAGAGAGAAAAATGATATTCTCTTCTATACATACATATATATATATATATATATAGGTCTTAAAAGGAGCGAAATCACCAAAATTCCCTTTTGAAAAGAGTTGAAAATTACTGATCGGGTCCTGTGACGATTGACCTGATGGTCCATCAGAGAGACTGACGGTCCACCAAGTCATACGTCACTAGAACACCAAAATAGGAACGTTCTGCCTCGACGTGAAGCTTGACCTAACCGTCCATAAAAAAAAGTGACAGTCCACTAAGTCATCCGTTACCTGAGGGACAGAAATGAGACATTCTGTCTCGATCTGACGGACGCCTTGACGGTCCTTCAACTTTGTGACGGTCCACCACTTTGACCATCACATGACATCCCAAAAAGAGAGCTACTTCATTGTCTTGATAGGACACTTGCCGGTCCACCAAGTACCTGACGGTCCACCAGGTCGACCGTCAAACCTGGGCGTTCTGATACCGTTTAGTAAAACGGCCATAACTCCTTCGTCCGATGTCAGATTTTGATGAAATTGGTATCGATGGAAATATTATTTAATGCTCTACATGAAAAAAAGTCGGAATTACATAAATATGACATGTTTTAAACATCAATCACTTTGGAAGTCATACATATCCATTCCAAAAGATAGATTTAGGCTAAAGGAATGATCGAGGTATTACATTTCTTGCACTACTGTATCATCAACTACTCTCTAGTTGCAGGAAGCACCAATAACATAAGTACCAGATCCCCTCTCAGCCTCTAAATTTTACGACCCTCAGTTAGTGAGTGAGATCCAATCTAATATCTCTGAAGTTGCCCCCAATGTAGTTTTATAAAAGCTCCTCTAGAGATGGTGTCTAATATGGCTTTAGAACTGATTGGGCACCAATAGTAGCTTCTTCTTAAACTTGAACCAAGCCTCATATATAGATTCTGACTACAATTGCCTAAAATTATAGATCTTATCCTTTAACTGCAACATCCTTGATGTATGGAAGAACCTATTTAATAATTACCTGTGCAAATCATTCCAAGTTGTAATATATCCTTTTGGTGATCCCCCTAACCAAAAAGATACTTCTTCTATAAGTGAGAAGGGGAAACCCCTCAATCTTAGTGCTTCCTGATTTACCCCTAGATTGGTATACGAGTTATAGAACCTAAGGAAATTTTCAAGGTGCAAGTTTTCATCATCGGTAGGAAATTCTGCATACACACCCTTCAAATTAGAAGTTGGATCATGGTACTCATAATGTCAAATTTGATACTTGGGGGGTAAAACAGGAAGTGTTATGGCTCCAATCTCTATCGGCTCAACATATCCCATATCTTCATCATCATTATTGATATATGGCTTCACATATTGATATGTTAGGATAATTTGAACACGGGCACCTCTAAATCTATTTTAATTCCCATCAAGTATTGCTTGATGGTCTGCTGCTTGTCTCTGTTCAGCAAGATCCGCATCCTAGCTATCCTCTAAGCTTTTTCTGCTACCCTCCTTTCAGGTTTAGTTTGAGTTAAAATCTCACTAGTCTGACCATCAACAATATCTTTACCCTTTCAGTAGAAGGTATAATATTGTGAACTCCTTTAGGATTATCACTTCATTTCAATTCAAACATCCTACCAGGTATTTGTGGGATCCTCTATGGATTCAAATTCACTGGGAGTAAGGGATTGCCTCTAATGTATGTGCTAGGCATACATCAGCATATGCCCAACTAAGAATAAAAATAAAAACTAAAAAAACCCAAAAATTGCAATAACCCAAAATTAGCATCATGTTCCCCCACAACGCCACCAATTTCTTGATGACATCCAAGTAACACCTTCTTTTAGATGATGGTATGATCATTGTCAAGATATAGTATCCCAACTACTGTTGAGGTTGAATCTCAAGGGAACACATGGTTTGACAGCTCTCAGTGGTTATAGTCTATGGACAAAATAAGAAAGTAAATGAGGGGATTTTTTTGTAGTCCTCTCAAACACAAAATAATATTAACTTGGTTAAATATCAGTTGTAAGTGAATACTAGGATTATGTTCCCCCTAGAGTCTAAACTCTATAAGTTTATCGTATGTTGTTGAACCTACCCAATACCTTGCATGCAGAACCAATAAGTTATGTACCTCCTACAGTCTTTTGGACAAGTAGAAGGATTTCACCCTTAAGTCTCAAGGTGAAACACCCTGGGTTTTGGAACCTTAAGAAAATTTCTTGTATTTCTAGTTTCTGGTCAAGGTATGACTAGGGGGTACAAGTTATATGTTGGGGTATGGTTGGTATAGTTGGGTGTACACTAACCAGTGATGGTTGGTGGATTGGATTGGTCTCTAGAATAGGTATGAATTGGGTTGGTATGAGTCATATGGTCAGATACGGGTCGTATGGTTTGTATTTTTCTTCACTTAATTTGAGACATAGTAAAGTAACTTGGATCTGAGTACGAGTGCCTGACCATGGATTCTGAGATAAGATATGAGTCATACTGTCACATATGATGGATAGTGTTAACTTTTCTTAGATATAATTTGGCTTGTATGGTCGTATATTGACTAGTGTGGGGGTCTAAGGGTGGTCTAGGGTACGAATAGTGGGTACCAATTGTATTGGAGGGTACGACTAGTATGGTGAAGTCATACCCACCTGCAGGAATTTTATGCAGTTAAGCTGGGGTTAATCTGGACATTTTCTCTCTTAACTCATTGTGACCCCATGACCTATATCATACTTGGAAGGATATTTACCCTATTATTCTAATTTTAAATACTTAGAAACACCCTCTAATTCTCTTTAAGGATCTTGGGTAAAGAAAGGCTAGGATTTTATCAAGACGAGCAATTGGGGATTGATTGGGTTATTTCTCTCCATCATCTTCATCATTTAAGGCAAGACACTTCTCCCTTATTGTTAGTTTCAACTAAAGGTATATTTTATACAATGTTTTAATGGCATGATTATTTTATGATTTTGGGGTTTTTAAATATGTGTTGGGGTTTTGGTATTAAATTCTTGGTTATGATGTTCCCATGTTTTAATTATCTAATTACATGATTTATTTATGGTTTAGACAATTGGTTGCATGAAAATGGTAAATTGGTAGTTGGAATTGGTTTTGGAAACACTATGCCCCTAACATGTTAGATAAAATTCCTTTAATAATGCTTTTACTATACTATTAGACTTTTTATGGAACTATTGCATGGTATGGATTGGTAATGGAACCCTTCATGGAATAAATGGTTTAAATAATTTTAAATGGTTAAATGGAATGGTTTGGTGGGAATGGTTATGGTTAATTGAACTCCTTGTAAAGTACAATGGAATCCCCAAATAAACATGTCAATGAACAACATATGGGGAACATAGGATTCCCCCACGCAAACATAATGATGGAACACTTGTGGGGCACATGGGATTCCCCTAAGTTAATTTGATAATGTAATCCATGGGTATATGGGAATCCCTTTGTCATTAAAGCGTTGGCTAAGGACATTGCTTGGAAGCTATAGTCAATATGACAATACCAGTTCTTATCGACTTGGTTAAAAATAATGTAACAATGGTTTGATTGGTTTTAAATTGTTTTAATTAGGAAATAATGGCAGGGTGCGGTTAATAACAGTAAAGATGTAAGTCAAATAGATGGACATTGAAAACTCATGTTTGTCGACATAAAGAGTTGGTCATAGCGACTATATATGATACTAGAAGGTACATGGTAACACTCTAAGTACACTATACATATATATCATGGAGAGAAAAGGGTACTCAGGAATCCCCTACTCTTATGGTATCTTTTGTTCATGCGGCTACATGCATTGAGGCCTATTCAGGAGGTTGAAATGGGCCCATATAGCCTATGGATGGTTTTAGGACGATTAAGCTACATACACCCAGGTTAATGGTTTTAAAGGCATGCAAAATCTATTTTTTTTTTCTGATATGGTTATAATATATATGTATGGTTTGTATGTATATGGTTGGTTTACTTGGTTTTAATGGTTGTTATTATTTTATCCTTATCCTGAGTACTTGCTAGCGTTCACTCGCTAACCCATCCTCGGGCGGTTGTATCCCAGCGCAATATAGGGATTGACCATTTTACTCTTCCTTCTTAGTTCTCGGATTTGGGATCAGCTACTGGATTAAAGTGGTGAGCTTCTATATTATATAAGGCTCCATTTCATGTTCATGGATATTTTTACATACTTTGGTTTATTTATGGATATTGGTTTTGGCTTTGGTTGTGGGCATGTCCTAATTAGATATTGGTTTTCTTTTGGTTAGAGGCTTTTGTGGAACTACTATGGGTTGGTTGGGGTAGGATAAGTAGTGGTGTCAGCCTTAGTATTGGCATTGGCATTGGGGTTGATACTGGTTGACTAAATTTCTCACTGTTCCATCCTTTTATATTATGTTATGGATCAGAACTTAGTTTATGATTTGGTTTGGCAATTGGTTATTTGTATGCGTTTGGATGGTTGGACACATTTGGGTAGATAACTGTCTTAGACCTATCCCAGATTCTGAAAGTTGAATAAAATATGTTATCTTTTTAGATGTTCAGTTTTCATTTGACTTAGGATATATGTGGTAATATTTGGGTTGGGTATCAGGGGGTGGTCTTTGAACTTGATTGGACTTGAGATGCCTATTATGATAAGGTTTCGGTTTGAGTCATGTCAAATTGGTATCAGAGCTTTAGGTTCATGGTCAATTAGGAGTCTACAAAGCCGTGTCGAGTAGAGTCTCTTTTAGGGGTGTGTAGTGTGCCACAATCATAAAGAAAAGGATACAAGGCATTTAGGAATGTTTTACTTTCTTGGTATTCTATTTTCAAGTTTGGAGTCTAAGTCCTAGAATCTTCTCTAATCCTAGTTTGTTCACTTTTTAGATCATGCCTCGATGATCTGAGATATAAGGTAAATCTTTTGTCCTAAATGGGGAAAATGTTCAATAGACACGTACTACTTAGGAGATCCATACTCTGTCTAGGGGTCCAATCCCGAATATTTTTAAAGTTCCACTGGTTGCTACCAGTCCTTTTTAGGGTGAGGTGACTAATATGGAATTTCATCAATTGATTCATGTTATTTCTCTATTGGTTGCTGCTCAGGCTAAGTGGGATGTATCTGGTGTACCATCTACTAAGGCCATAAGGGTTGGCCTATTTATGAGGATAAATCTTCTACTTTTACTAGTGTGAAGGTAGAGGAGGATCCTCAGGGTTTCCTAGATGAAATGGAGAAAATCTTTAGGATGATGCAGGCCAAGAATGTGGAAGGGGTAAATTTTACTGCTTACCAGCTTAAGGATGCAGTGTACCAATTGTACGAGGAGTGGGATAGGGTAAGAGATGATGTTAAGGAGTCTACTTTGTGGGATATTTTCTCTAATACTTTTCTAGACCGCTTCTTTCCTCAGGAGATAAGGGATGTAAAGGTGAAGAAATTTGTTATTCTGAAGCAGGGGAAGATGTCGTTCAAGGAATATTTGGTACAGTTTTATCAGTTGTAAAGGTATTCTCTAGATATGGTGTCTAATATGACAGCTAGGATAAGAAAGTTTGCCTTAGGGTTGTCTCAGGAGTTGATCCTTGAAAGCAAGACTGCATTGCTGATAAAGGATATGGATATTTCTAGGTTGATTATTCATATAATTAGGTGGATAGAGAAAAATAGTAGTAGGCCAAATTTGGGGAAAGGCAGGGTAAGAAGTTTAGGTTATCTAAATAAGGTGGTGCTCAACAACAAGGCAGTCGGGATGGCAATAAATGGCTAATGAAGATGTGAGGGAGTACTGGTTCCTTTTCTACAACTAGTGCTCCTTACTCGAAATAGTCTGGTGATAGGCGTCAGTAGGGTAACGATAATTTTTATGCATAGATTGCCCAATCTTAGGCAAGTAGGGCTCAATCGGCCTCACCATGCCCTTATCTTTTTGTTTTGTGGTGGGGTGCATAGGGGTTTTTATGATGAGGGGAGGGACAAGTATTTCAAATATGGCTAGCCAGGCCATATGCTTAGAAACTATCTGGTTGGTAAGGAAGCTTCAGGAGCAAGTAAGGTTTCAGTTGCTTCTTCTTCTGATCCTGTATCGAAGGGTGCTGCTTCTGCATTTGTTTTTGCTTCTGGCACTGGCGTAGGTGGGAATAGGTTATATGCTCTTGCTACTCGACAAAAATCTGAGTCATCACCTGATGTCATGACTGGTACATTAAAGATTTTTTCTCTTGACATGTATTATTTGCTTAATCTGGGTGCACTCTCTCTTATATGACCCCATTTATGGCTGTGTATTTTAGTTTTGATCATGAGATTATTTTGGATCCATTTGTTATTTCTACCTTGGTAAGTGACTCTGTGATTACTCAAAAAATATTTATGAGAGGTGTGGTATCTGTTAGTAGTAGGCAGAATTTTGTGGATTTGTTTGAAGTTGATATGGTGGATTTTAATGTTATTTTGGGGATGGATTGGTTGCACTCTTTTTATATGTCCTTAGATTGTCATACCCGTAAAGTTTTCTATAGGTTCCCTGGTGAACCGATTATGGAGTGGGAGGGTGGTTCCCTAGCTCTGAGGGGAAGGTTTATATCTTAGAGCTCATAGGTTAATCTCTAAAGGGTGTCTCTATTATCTGGTCTAGGTTAAAGATTCTAACTTGGAAGGTCCTTTTTTTCATTCAGTTCTGGTGGTAAATTAGTTTGATAAGGTCTTTTCGAATGATCTTCCTGGTTTTCCTCTAGATAGAGAGATTGGTTTGGTATTAATTTAGTTCCAGACACTCATCCAATATCTATTCCTCCTTATGGAATGGCCCCTTCTGTGTTGCGGAAACTCAAGGATCTTTCAGAAAAGGTCTTCATTCATCCTAGTGTATCCTTGTGGGGTGCACTAGTTTTACTCGTGCGCAAGAAGGATGGTTCCCTTCAGATGTGCATTAACTATAGGCAGTTGAATAAGGTAACAGTTACGAACATTTATCCTCTTCTAAGAGTAGATGACTTGTTTAAACTTTTGCAAGGTGCCAAGTTCTTTTCTAAGATGGATCTGTGGTCTGGGTATTATCAACTTAAGATTAGAGAGAAGGACATCCCTAAGACAACTTTTCATACTCGGTATGGGTACTTTGAATTCTTGGTTATGTCATTTGGTTTGAGTAATGCTCCAGAGGTATTTATAGATTTGTTGAATAGGTTTTTAGGTAGTTTTTGGATCTTTTTGTCATTGTGTTCATTAATGACATCTTGGTGTATTCTAAGAATGAGGTGAATCATGCTAATCACCTTCGGGTGGTGTTGCAGACCTTAAAGGAGCAGAAGTTACATGCCAAGTTCTCTAAGTATGAGTTCTGGTTGAACACTGCCACTTTTCTTGGTAATATTATTTCTAGTGAGGGTATCATGGTGGATTCGCAAAATGTAGCTGTGGTTGAAATATTTCCTAGAACCATGACTCCAACCAAGATTCGGAGCTTCTTGGGTTTGGCCAGGTATTATAGGCGGTTTGTGAAAGGTTTCTCGATGATAGCTACTTCATTGACTAAGTTGACTCAGAAGAAGGAAAAGTTTTCTTGGTCGAATTCTTATGAGGAGAGTTTCGAGAAGCTTAAAGATAAACTAACTTTCGCTTTAGTTTTCATATTTCTTAAAGGTAATGAGGGGTTTGTGGTTTATTATAAAGCAACCCGGGTGAGACATAGTTGTGTTTTGAAGAAACATAGGAAGGTGATTGCCTATGCTTCTAATCAGTTAAAGCTACATAAGAGGAATTATCCTACTCATAATTTGGAACTTTTAGTGGTAGTTTTTGCTTTGAAATCTGGGGGCATTACTTATATGGAGTGCATATGGACATATTTTTTTATCATAAGATTCTACAGTATTGTTCACTCATAAGGAGATAAATCTCAGGTAGAGAGAATGGTTGGAGATTCTCAAGGACTATGATACGAGTTTTCACTACCACCCAGGTAAAGCTAACACGGTTGCTCATGCTTTTAGCAGGTTATCCATGGGGAGTTTGGATCATGTAGAAAAGAAGAAGGGGGAATTAGTGAAGGATATTCACTACTTGGCTAATCTTGGAGTTCGCCTCTTGGACTCCAATGATGGTGGTGTGATAGTACAAGAAGTGGTTCAGTCATCTCTTGGCATAGAGATTAAGGAAAAGCAAATACTAGATCCTATCTTGATGAAAATCAAGAGTGATATTGGTGGGAAAAAGGTAATGGTGTTTGACATAAGTGGTGATGGTACTTTGAGGTACAAAGGGGAATTATATATTCTAGATGTCGATGGGTTGCGACAAAGGGTTTTGGCTAAGGTACACGAATCACGCTATGTTGTTCATCTCGGTTCGATAAAAATGTATCATGATCTTAAGGAGATGTATTGGTGAAACGACATGAAAAATGTTGTGGTTGACTTTGTAGAAAAATACATGGTGTACCAATAAATTAAAGTTGAGCACATGAGTCCTGGTGGGTTGTTTCAGGAAGTGGAATTGCCAGAATGGAAATGAGGGGTAATCAATATAAATTCGTTATCGGTCTTCCTCAGTCTCAAAACTATTTGACTTAATTTTGGTCATCGTGGATCAGATGCTAAAGTTTTCTCACTTCTTTCTAGTGTGGACTAACTTTTTGGCTAATGACTATGCAAGGTTATACCTTCAGGAGATTGTAAAGATGCATGTGGTACCTATTTTGATTATTTCTAATCATGGTATACAGTTTTCATCTCACTTTTAGTGGTCTTTCTAGAAAGGGTTGGGTACTAAGGTTAGTCTGAGTACTGTTTTTCACCCGCAGATGGATCGACAAGAAGAGATGACTATTCAAACATTAGAGGACATGCTTCGTGCATGTGTGATTGATTATGGTGGTAATTGGGTTGAGCATCTATCTTTGGTAGAGTTTTCCTAATCTTTTATTGGGTAGTTTAATCTTGGTGAGGCAGATATGTTCGGTCTAGATTTGATTTATCAGGCAATGGAAAAGGTATAGGTGATTCGGGATAGGCTTAAAGCTGCCCAAAGTCGCCAAAATTCCTATACAAATGTAAGGCGTAAAGAATTGGAGTTTGAGGTTCGGGATAAGGTATTTCTAAAGGTATATCCTGTGAAGTGAGTGATACAGTTCGATAAAAAGTGGAAGCTCAGTCCCTGATATGTTGGTCCTTATGTGGTTTTGTGGAAAGTTGGTAAGGTGGCATATGAATTGGAGTTGCCTTCTAGTTTGAGCTCCATTCATCTGGTATTTCATGTCTCTATGTTGAGGAAGTGTCTTGGTGATTCTTCTTTGGTGATTCCTTTGGAAAGATTGGATATCTCAGATTCTCTGTCTTATGAAGAGGTCCCAATTAAGATATTAGATTAGCAGGTTCATCGGTTACGGACCAAGGATGTGGCCTTAGTTAAGGTTCTATGGTGGAACCATAAGGTTGAAGAGTCTACATGGGAAGCAGAAGTGGACATGAAATCTAAATATCCGTATTTGTTTTCTACTCTGGATATTAGTGTGGAAGGTATGTGTTCTTGATCACATCTTTATTTTCTAACTTGTTTAAGGGATGGATTGATATTTGATAATTCAAATGAATCATTCTTGTTTTTAACCTACCTTTTCCGTCATTCAGTGACGAATGATCCTAGTGGGGGAGACTGAAACACCCTGGGTTTTGGAACCTTAGAAAATTTCTTATATTTCTAATTTTTGGTCAAGGTACGACTAGGGGGTACAGGTCGTATGTTGGGGTACAATTGGTAAGGTTGGTCGTACACTAACCAGTGATGGTTGGTGGATTAGATTGGTCTCTGGAATATGTATGAATTCGGTTGGTACGATTCGTATGGTCAGATACGGGTCGTATGGTTTGGGTTTTCCTTCACTTAATATGAGACTTAGTAGAGTAACTTGGATCTGAGTATAAGTGGAACACCATGGGTCTTGAGATAGGGAACAAGTTGTATTGTTCCACTCGTATGTTGGACGGTGTCAACTCCTCTTCATTCTGTTATGGGTACGGGTTGAGAATACTAGTCGTATCCTTATATACAGTTTAGCTTGCATGGTCTTATGATGACCAGTGTCGGGGGTCTAAGGGAGGTCTAGGGTACGAGTGGTGGGTACCACTTGTATTGGAGGGTATGACTGGTATGGTAGAGTCTTACCCACCTATGGGATTTTATGTAGTTAAGTTGGGGGTAATAGGGACATTTCCTCTCTTAACCCATTGTGACCCTACGACTTATATCACACTTGGGAGGTTATTTACCCTATAATTCTAATCTTAAACACTTAGAAACACTCACTAATTCTCTCTAAGGCTCCTGGGTAAAGAAAGGCTAGGATTTCATCTAGAGGAGCAATTTAGGGCTTGATTGGGTAATATATATCCATCATCTTCATAATCTAAAGCAAGATACTTCTCCCTCATTATTTGTTCCAACTAAATTCATGTTTTATACAATTTTTTCATGGCATGATTATTGTATGATTTTGGGGTTTTCAAATATGTATTGGGCTTTTGGTATTAAATGCTTGGTTATGGTTTTCATATGTTTTAATTAAGTAATTACATGTTTTAATGGTGGTTTGGACAATTGGTTGCATGGGAATGGTAAATTGGTAATTGGAATCGGTTTTGGAAACACTATGCCCCCAACATATTTGATAAAATGCATATGATAACGCTTTTACTATACTATTGGAATTTTTATGGAACTATTACATGGTATGGTTTGGTAATGGAACCCTACATTGCATAAATAGTTTAAATGGTTTGGAATGGTTAAATGGAATGGTTTAGTGGCCATGGTTATCATTAATTGAACTCTTTGTAGGGTATAATGGAATTCCCCAAGTAAACATATGAATGAACAACTTGTAGGGTATATGGGATTCTCCACACAACCATAATGATTGAACACTTGTGGGGTACACGGGATTCCCTAAGTTAATATGATAATGTAATCCATGGGTATATGTCAATCCCTTTTCATATAAAAAGGTTGGCTAAGGACATTGTTTATAAGCTATAGTCATATGACGATACCACTTTTATAACCTTGTTTAATAATAATGTAATAATGGTTTGTTTAGTTGGAAATGGTTTTAATTAGGAAATAATGGCGGGGTGTGATAGATAATCGTGAATGTGTGAGTCCAATGGACGAATACTGAAAACTCATGTTTGCCGACATGAAGGGTTGGTCATAGATACCATATATGATACTAGGAGGTACATGGGAATCCTCTAAGTACACTGTACATATGTATCATAGAGAGCGAAGGGTACTCGGGAATCCCCTACCTTTATGGAATCTTTAGTTTATGTGACTACATGCATCGAGGCTCGTTCAGGGGGTTACAGTTGACCCATATAGCCTGTGGGTGGTTCTAGGATGTTTAAGCTACACATACCCAAGTTAATATTTTTTAAGTCATTCTAAACCCGGTTCCCTTTTCCGGCATGGTTATATAAATATATGTATGGTTTGTATGCATATGGTTGGTTTACTCGGTTTTACTGGATAACATTATTTTATCCTTATCCTGAGTACTTGCTAGCGTTCACCCACTAACTCATCCTCGGGCGGCTATATCCCCACGCGATATAGGGACCGACCATTCTACTCCTCTTGCTTAGTGCTCGAATTCAGGATCATCTACAAGATTGAAGTGGTGAGCTTCCATATTTTGGAATGCTCCATTTCATGTTCATAGATGTTTTTACATACTTTGGTTTATTTATGGATATTGGTTTTTTCTATGGTTGGGGGCATGTCCTAACCGTATATTGGTTTTCTTTATGTTAGAGGCTTTTGTGGAACTACTATAGGTTGGTATGAGCAGGATCGGTAGTGGTGTCAGCCTTAGTATTGGAATTGGCATTGGGGATGATATTGGTTGGCTAAATTTCTCACTATTCCATTCTTTTATATTATGTTATGGACAAGAACTTTGTTATTGTTTTTGTTTTGGTTTGGAAATTTATTTTTGGTATGGGTTTGGATGGCTGGACTCATTTGGGTAGATCACGGTCTTAGACCTATCCTAGAGTCTGGGAATTGAATAAAATATGCTATCTTGTTATATGTTTGGAATTCATCCAACTCAGGATGTGTGCAGTAATGGTTTGGTTGGGTATCAGGGGTAGTCTCCGATCCTGGTTTGACTTGAGATGCCCATTTTCGGCGAACACAAGCCCTCAGGACTTGACAGAAAAGAAATTCTTGTGTTTAGGTCCCTACTTTACGACAAGGCCCCGGGTTAGGTCGTGTCACAGGGTGTCGTGTCACTAACCATTATCTTGATCCCAGTTAACTATCATCTTTTGAGTCTTAAGTTATTAGATGAAATCTAATAATCATTCAGATATACCGGTGTACTACAATAGATCAACTATTAACTCTCAAATTATTGTTGTCTTTATCTTTTCCTAGTTACTACTCCTTTGTTAGAGTAAGTAGCAATATCTAGGCGGGATCCTAATTTGTGCACCCATTAAGAAATCAATCATATAGAAGATAAAGTAGGGCATACCATGGGTATTAGATCCTGTCAGCAATCACACTTCCCCTACTTCATTAATTCGCGAGGGTTTCCACAACCCTAGCTATGGGTTTTAGACGCTTATGATTGTGAAGAAATCAATAAGATTCATATTGGAAAGCAAAAATGTAATCACAATGATAATATAAAGAAAACCTACAATCGTAAACTAAATAATCAATCAAAGTCAGTACAATGAAATCCTAAGATCAAAGATGGATCTTGAAATCAAAATATGTTTCTAAGTGTTAAAAGTCTGTAACCTCTACTAAAAAGTACATAAGGGGTATTTATAGTGCAATAGAAAACCCTAAAAACTAAGCCCGGATAAAATAGGAGAAAATAGGGTTAGTGGCCACCTGCACCCTATACCTACTGTCTGGCAGGGCGCAAGTGGCAACTGCAGTCTGGCATAGGTCTAGGTGAAGACCTCAGGTAGCAGATAACATGTTTTCCTGTAAGTCAGCTCTCTAGATTTTCGGTTTCTGGAATCCGCTTTGTCTATATGTGGTCCGTAGGTGTACATGTGGTTTGTAAGTCAAATTAGTAGGTGCCGAGATTCAGTTTTTTAGCTCTTCTTCGAATCTCGAACATGCATTGATCATGATCAAGTCAAAAACATCCAAATCATCCATAATCACTCTAAAAGTGGCCAAAAATACCTTTTCACCATTTTCACGAACATATCTTCCAAAATATGGATTCCAGCAAAACATACCCAAAATAGATCATAACTAATAAAAAAGCCTCATAAACTTGCATATTTTCCCTGTTTTAAGCAACGAAAGTGCTATATTTCTATAACACATTATATATCTGGCTTGATTTTATTTTAAAGTCCCATATTTGGGTGGTATTTACTTTCTTTCCATATTTCTATCTCTTTTGGGTGACATTCTTACCCACGAAGGTTGAGATAGGATAGGCGTTGATGATTTTCAAGAGTCCACTACTGTAATGCAGACCTGATAAGGTACCAGGTCCCTATATGAGAATATTGAAGAATAATCAAGAACATAGTAAAAATTTAGGAAAGTAAGTGACACAAGATTTATGTGGAAACTCCTTACTCAAGGGAAAAAAACCATGACCTGCCCCAGTAAGATTTCATCAACAACTTTCACTAAAAATTCTAAGAAACCTTCAACTATTACAACCTAGGAATTAGCCTCCTAATTTCTGCAAACTTTACAATAACCTTATTGCAATAAACTCTCACAATATCTCAACTATGAGCTCTCCATTAGCTACCTCTAGCCAAAAAATACACTTCAAATCTGAACACAAAACTTAACAAGCTACTCACTAATATCTCAATAATGAGATGTGAGTTTACAATTTTAATCTTCAAATAATGCCTCAAAAAATTCTAGAAATGAAAAAACATATATCACTATGAGCAAATGAGTTCCTAAATTGTTGAGTCTTTGCAATGAAAGGTGAGGCCTTTACTTGAGAAAATTTCTTTTGATCCTTGGAAAAAGTTTTTTTTCTCTCTTAGTGGGTGATGAATATGAATGATGAGTATTGTGCGAGAAGCTTACTCATTGGGGGTGCTTGAAGGACAACTAAAAATTCATTCTATGAATATAGTGACATTGTATAGAAAATTACTAGATATTTGTCATATAAGACAAATATGTGCAGCTACAAAATCAAATACTGGGACACCAGTTCTCATAACTAATCCTTCCAATGATGTGGTTTATCAATCATAAAAACATAAACATGGTGAACAATATAAGAACTAGGATGGAACCCAACAATTTCCCTTATTTTGATGATGACAATCATAGAGTCTTTTGCAGCACATGCACCTTGAAACTATTTCAAGTCCCCCCATCACAAGTATTCATAATCACTATCACAATAACCAATCATTCACCAGCCAATTCACCTTTCTAAAGTTTTTCCTGTCACCATAACCCAACACCAATTCCCTTTCACCATCACCCAACAATAGTTCCCCTTTCACCATCACGTAGAACTAGTGTCCTCTTTCACTATTCTTTCTTATTTTGGAATCATTAAAAATGATAAATAGTAAACTAAAGTAAGGTCTAAACAATGATAGACCAAGAAGCATAAAATAACATACTGCCTTCGTTTAAAAAAGAATGACCTACTTTTCCTTTTAGTCTGTTTAAAAAAGAATGACCCTTTTCCTTTTTTGGCATTACTTTAATTTCAACTTTCCACATGACAGGTTTAGGAACACAAGATTAAAGGGCATTTTGGTATATTTGACACAACTATAATTTAAGGCCACAAGATTCAAAAGTCTTCTTTATTTTCTTAAACTTTGTGCCAAGTCAATGTAGGTCATTCTTTTTTAAACGGAGGGAGTATATGATTAAAGCACAAAATCAGATTCAAACAAGGAGAATTTGATTAAGTCACATAAGAACTATAGTTAAAATCCTAGTATTACAAAACAAAAATCTAAAAATATTATATAGTGTCAAAGTCAAAGTAGGTTTCAACAAGGAAGGGGCATAGGGAGCTCTTAAGAGAAGGAGGAAAATTGTTTGGACATGAGTTGATCGATACGTCTCAAAGTTGCACGATTATCATCAATATTTTTTTGAGTAATCTCAACAACCTTCTTCTTTAATTCAGTAATATCAGCTAAAAACTGATTATTTTGGGCCTGCAGAGCTACTGAATATCTAAAGTTGTACTAGGTTCTTCGGTAACCTGAAGTTGAGCCTTAAGAACTACAATTTCAGAGTCCTTTTCAGCCACTAAAGCAGTTATTTTATCAAGTATTTATGGCTATGTTTTCCACACTAATAGAAAGAATTAGAGTACCATTCAGTGGTTAAGCGGGTACGGTAGACTTGATGTGTTCCTTTAGTCGACAGACTAGAGTTAGTTACCATTAATCTCTTTCACAATTATAGTATCTATTATGATAGGTACTATGACTGTGAATGCTTTCTTTAATTGACGTTGACTTACTGGAGTTAGTTAACCATTGCGATATTTCATAACTATAATATCAATTATCATGCATGGATTGACCACTGTCAGATTTGTCAGCTGACATAGAGAAACTAGTCAAATGATTTGATCTGACAATACCATGACTGAAAGATTTTACCAAACTGAATTTTGAATTTTAATTTATAAACTTCTTCTTCAAAAAAATCTTTTTTGATTTCACAAACTTCAATTTTAAGTTCCTAGTCTCTTTTTTCCTTAACAAAACCCTTTTTCCGTCATGAGTGTTATTTAGATTAGCTATAGCAAAGATCTAGAAAATATTGTAATTTAGAGCATGCATTACAAGAATTAGTTCTTATATGACTAGATTCTCTAGTTGCCATGAAGCAAGAAACTTCAATGTTGCATTTTTATGCTCTGATTGTTCTTTATCACCCTAATAAATGAAAGCCTTTTGACTTCTTTTGGAGGGTCCTCTTCTATCTTCTGGACAATCATTAATATGACCATACCTACCACAATTATATTATTTACCTTCATTCCTATTGTAATCAACATTTTTCACTCCTTTTGAGCAATTTAGTTTTCCTCATCTTTGATTTTTGGATATTTTGTAATTATTAATAATTGTTCTAGTGATGAGAGCAAGTTCATCTTTATCTAAGGGATCATCTTCTTCTTCATCTGTATCTTTAAAGGCCACAATTTTTTTTCATCTTGTAGTTAAATCGTCTTATTCAAGTAAGCCTTTTCAAAGTCAATAAGATCTTTTCAAAATTCATAATAGGCTATTTTGATTAGGTTTATACTTTCAAGAATCACAACCTTGTAAAGCCATTGAGGAGACAATCTTCTGAGAATTCTAGTGTTTTGATCTACTACATGATAAGTTTTCCTACAGTCTTGAGTTTTCTAATAATTTTTTCAAATCTGGAAAATATTTCTTCAATGGACTCCCCATCTTTTATCTTGAAAAGTTCATAATCGTAGACCAATAAACTTATAACAGTTTGTTTGACCTTCTCAGTTCCTTCATAGGTCACTTCTAATTTATCCATGTTTCCTTAGCTATTTCACAACATGCTATCTTTTCATATTCTTCACCATTGATAGCTTTTTATAGAATATTTTTATACTTTGAGTTGATTTGAATAATTCTCATTTATTCATAAGTATAGTCTTCCAGAGAAGGAATATTGTTAATAGAACCTTCACTATTCTCAGGTTTCTTTCCATCCTTGTCTTTGTTGGTAGAGACAAATAGAAGATCTCCAGTGAGAAAAATATTTTCCATTGAAGTAAGGAGGTCTGGTTTGAGATGTTTCTTCTGAGAATAGAGCTCCAATAACTATTTGAGTCACAATCTTTTGTCACTTTGTTGTTAATCAAACAATTGTAAGTCCTCACACTAATATTAATTTAAAGTATTAAGAGGGGGGTGAATTATTATTTTTTGATTAACAGTCGACTCTCTTGGGCAGATAGTAGAAAAGTAAAGTTTAGAAAATAAAGTACTGAAAAGAAATGCCACCAGATATTTTATACTTATTGGGACCTCTAATAGGTCTTACTCCAGCCCCCTGGGTTGCAAGATATTCTACTAGTTCTTTGTAAATCAAATCAAATTACAAGAATTGAGTCAAAATTTTTTGCTATGACACAAGATCTTTTGTTCTTTATCTCTTTTAATACAATGGCTTACCAACTATGAGTTTCTCTTCTCTCTTTTTGAATACATAGTAAAACTCAAGAGAATAAAATTCTTGAATAAAGTAGAGAAAATAACTATAGGAGGTTGAGACAAAAGTATGTCTCTTCCTTAATCTTCCATTGCTTAAATAATAGTGGTTGGACTACTACTAGCCGTTGAAAAATCTAAATTAAAAGGAAATCCAAGAGATTTTCTCCTTGGAAATGGGATATGTGAAATCCTATTTCCAAGTACAATATTGGATCATATTAATAATCCTAAACTACCCGAAATCCCCTTTCCTTGGGAGAAGGGTGTATTAATGCAGGGTGCAAGATTTGGTACTCATTTCCTTTGATGAAGAGTGATGTAATTACTTTTGAAGGAGGACATATTTCTTTTCCTTTTTGGTTGAATCTTCATAGATCTTCCTTTTTGATCATTACCTAAGAATCCTTGATTTTTTTTTTATCATATTTTTGCAAAGAATCATTCATTAAAACAAAATACTATCGCACGAGTGGATATGACTTACTATAGATCGAGGAGTCATCTCTTGAAAATCATCTAAATAAACATTTATTGTCCGCTCTACAATGAAATCTGAATTTATTGTGTTAGATAAAGTCAATGAAAAAGTGGAATTTGTATCAAAATTTCTTAAATGATATTCATTATTGGCCCATTTTTTGACATCAGTGTGCATATAGTGTGATACTCAAGCAGCAATATGTAGGGTAGGGAGCATGTATAATGGTAAATCTCATCATATAAGATAAAGACATAATACTATTAGAGAATTACTCTCTAGTGGAATTATCACGATTGACTATGTGAAGTTAAAAGAATAATGTGTTGGATCTACTAACAAAAGGCCTAACTAGAAAGAGAGTCGATAGATCATCGAAGAAAATGAGCTTACGGCCTAGGACAAGATATCATAGTAGTAAGTCAACCTAGCAGGTTGGAGATCTCAAGAACTAGGTTTAAGGAGATCAAACAAAGTTGTTATTGATGGTTCAATATTGTCAATTAACTCAGTCCATTCTCATAATGAAGACAATATTCAGAAAATAAGGATAAAGCTGATGGTTTAAAGTCTTTAAATGGTTTCTAAGTTCGAAAGATTTGACCAAATAGTTTGATCTATAGATTTAAACATTTCAGAATGAAATATGTGAGGGTGAAGTGGAAGACACTTTAAGGAGAATTATAGTAAAGACCTATTCTCTAAGCTCTCATGAAAACAGGTTGTGTTCATGGCCAAAACGAACAAAACCATGAGAAACATATATGCTAAAAGGATAGTTGTGTGTCTTGTGTTTTAACCTTTAAAGTTTAACGGTTCAAAGATGCATCTATCGATTGACTGAGTGCATCCGATATAAGTTCACTATGAAAAGTTCAAAGAAAAACCTACTTATTCAGATGCAACTAGTCTTTGCTTGTAGATCACACACTTGTTCATATACTTTTTGATGAAATAACCATTTCCCATTCATGTTGGAAATTACTGGGTTCTAAGTGAAAATATGAATAAAAACAGAAGGGAATAATGAAGGGAAACGGGAACTTTGTTTTCACTTTAAGGAAGTAAACTTCTCCTGCATTAGTGGATGAAAGGAATTTTCTTATGCTTATCTTAAGAAGCATTCCTTCATGTGGATAGTGAGTCAAGAACAAGACAAGCCTCACACCACCGTTGTCATCACTCACTCGGCTCGACTTTGGATTTCAATTTGAATTTGTCAAATGATCAATCTAGAGATTATCATTTTGGACAAATTCATTTGAAACTTAGGAATTCATGAAGCTTTAATCCAAAAATCTGATAGAAAAAATTGTCTTCGCTTGCGAACGCACATGGAATGTGTGGACGCATGTCACAATGAACCTCGAAGGGATGTGCACCTTCGAAGCACTACTTTTAAATAAAAATGACGACCATCTGCGGGTGCAGGTGGCCAGTGCAGGTCAAGACAGAAGATTCTATTTTTAGGTAAAATATGACCAGCGAACAGAGGTCCCCATATGCGAGTGCAGGTGGGGTATGCAGATCATCCCGACTTTCCAGAACCCCTTTGATCAGAACCTTTGATCAATAGTCTAGTAACAACCATAATACTTAGTGAACATAGTATTCCCTGTGGGATTCGACCCCAACCTAATTGGGTTATATATTTGATAATGACCACTTACTCTCTAGTAAAAGAGGTGTAATTTGGGCGTATCACATATCAAGGTGACACAAGCACCCAATCATGTAGTATAATATGGGGGACTCAAACCACCCGATCATTTAGACCCCTGCAATGGCAACTGTGGTTTCCAGTATTGGTCCCTCGAGACCTTAATTTTCATGACTCAGTTACACAACCCTTATTAAAGCCCAAATTAAATTAGACATTCTCATTCATTGAATCATGTTACACATTAAGGACTACGTTGTTGGTATCATTTTACCAACTACACTTGCAAGGTAACATTAACATGCCAAACCAATTACATCACTTAGGGGAATTTACAATCCCTTGGTTCAATTATACATTATCTTGGTGAATCACACAACCCCTTAAGGTTTAATTTAAAATCATTATACTTCAATAACCTTTCACATCATGCAATAATTCAAGAGTGGTTCAATATGCATACTTGTTTTTATTCAAAACCAATTTCACGATATAGGCTTAAGGTCATAACCACTTCAAAAGTCATAAATTTGGGGAAATCACAATCTCCTTGTTTATTCACCATACCCATGCACCCCACACATTCAAAACCATAATTAAAACATGAACAATCATATGTAAACCATGAAAAAATATTTTTCAACAAAATACATTCAAAACCCTCAACCTATGATTCAAAAATATTATCAATACCATACGAACAACACTTTAAATATATATGTTTTTAACAAATTATCTATTAGGGAAGAGTAACATGATTAAAATATCCCAGTTTATGGAGAGAATTCCACCCTTGAGTGACCTACTCCTTGGAACCCTAAGTATGGCTGCTTGAGAGACTTAAGAGAGTTTTTGAAGTGTTTGACTACGTTATAAATGAGAAATAATCCCCTTAAGTGCTTTATGAACGTGGGGTTTTAACTGGGTGAGAAGGCCCAAAGTGCCCTTAATTCAAAAACTAAAATTTAGTCGTTTGTAACTACAGGTCACAACATGACTCGTAGAGACTCTTTACGACTCGTCACCACAAGTCTCAACCAAGAGAGTTTCCAGGACACCCATATACTATTGACCCTATGACTCAACTAGTACAACTCATAATAGTACCCTACGACTCGTAAGGTTCAGTCATAGTCAACAAAGAACGCATTTAGGATAAACACTGGACATCCTACGAGTTGCACCCGGTGAATCATAACAAGTCCTTACGACTCTTAGTAAGCCACTCGTGCTCAGAGCATAACTTAGTCACACGTTTACTGTTTAGGATATGATTTAAGTTCAACATCTCATCAAGACTCCCTCCGACTCGTAAAGGTAAGTCATAGTCATGACAGTGAGGAGAAATTTTAGAAAATTTTCTAGGACCAAAAACCCGTAGTGTTACGGTGATGAAGGGAAAATTCCTTATCTATGTTCATAGCCCGAGATCGAGTTCTAGAAGATGGACCTGGCATGCACCAAATATCAACAACTTTTTTGATATTGCATGCCTTTTATTCTCCAAATATTCGAGATTCAATAGAAATAAATCTTCTGTCATAGTCTAAATTGCTATTTGACTCTCATAATAATAAATGTTGATCAAAGTAAATTATATAGATTCTCAAGCCTCTAAAAAGCACAAACTCTCACAAATCATTTTTAATCACATTGGAAATTGTGCCAACTATCTTCGAACCCCATAATCAATATGTAGCAAATACGGAGAAGCACAAAATTATTAAAACATATAAAAATAGAAATTCACAAATTCAGGTCATTACAGTTAAACACCTTTCAAAGTCAACAAATATAGATCCCAATCAAATTTATTCTTAATGTGGAGAATTTATGTCGTATGCAAAGGGTTTGATTATTTTATTAGTCTGATATAAAATAAGAGACTGGATATAATTAAATGATCAAATTTTATCCAATTAATATAAACTTAAGCGATGGGTGAATGGGGTTATTTTGACATCGATTGGGTTTAGGTTATGATTATCTGGAGTTTGATTATAGGATATATTTGTAGGAGGTACATTATGGGGATTTTGTGGAGCTGGATGGCTGGTGTGTTGCGGTGGTTGAGGATGTTGTTTATTTCTAAGAGGTGTACATATAGGATTCAGATGGTTTTGGGATTGTGATGTTGGTAAATAATGAGTTGGGAGGGTGGTTTGGACTTTAGTAGCAGCATTGTCACCAATTTGTGGTTTGAGAGGAGGTATTTATAGTAAGGGAAAGATTAACTAAGTTAAGAACTAGTGACAATTCCCCTTGTAGTTCAATAATTCTTTGTTATATTCTTAGAAACAATTTATTATAACCCATAACATGTCCCATATCAACTATTTCTTTTGAATGTTGGTACCAATCTTATCCGCGGTGCAATGTTATCTTTCACTCTTTATTTACTTCTACGACCCAAACTGCAAGAGGAGTAAGAGGATGAGGAACATCTTTTGATCTTGTGTGCTATGCCAGAATGCACAGATCAACCTTTGGGGAAGGAAAAACAAAACAAAATCAACATAAGAACCAACTTAGTATAGTGACACATAATACTAGTACAAACACATTTATTAAGAAGAATAAATGCCCTAAACGCTAGCAGCCTTATTGAGCCAGAGCTAGGCCTAAGATGACAAGTATGTAATTCGTGATAACTCGAAGTTTAGAGTTGGATAACAAAGAAAATGAATTATTTTTATTGAATCAATAATTTGAAACCACTACAATTTCTTGCAAATCACAACGACAGAAATTAAAACAAAGAGAAATGGGATAACAAATGGGAATAAATCTCGACTTCAAATGCCTCAATAGTTATGATTCAGGGAGCCTGGAACAATTTGCACCAATATCTTTGGGTAAGTAACATAGTGATGATTCAATAGGTTTTGGGCTCAAATAGTCTATTCCACATGTACAAACCAATGAGTTTGATCTTTCCTACTATGGCCCATGCCTTCAACATCTTCTTAAAGCCACACCATAATATTCTGAAGTGCTATACACCTGCTTTTTATATACAATGATGGTCAACATTCTATCCCATTATTTAAGCACCAATTTGGCCTTAAGACTCTCTTGGATTGGACAAACTCAATCTTAAATCCACCCATATGTGACCATAGTGATATGCCTGATTTCTCTTAAATTAGTGAGGCATTCATATTAGGGCATATGGTTAGATACCCTTTAGGCCAATGAGCTCAATGTAATAGAGCTTCCAGTCTCTTATAACAAGAGTTAGTTCAGACAATGATGAATGCTTCCATTGAATTTGATAACTTTAAATAACTTTCATGTAGACATACCAATCTTTTACTGCAACAGAGGAACTAAATTTAGCCATTCTAGGATGTGTATCAATCCTATTACCTACTCCTTCAAGAATGTCCACCATTTGGGCTGCTTATAAAAGTACTCCATAACCTATACCGGACTAGGAAGTTGCATCATTCAAAAAACCTTTTCCCCTCAGAACATTTAGATAAGGCCCGCATTATCTCTTCTATGATCATTAGCACCAATGTAACCTCAACGTACCAATTTCTTAAGATATCATACAAATCACAAAGTTGAGACGTGTCAGCCTTCCTATACTCTCTAGGGAAGCAGTTGGTTGCTTTTGATACTGACTTGTTAGTTACCTTTATATTTCCTAGAGAGCATAGGAAAATTAAGACATGTCTCATCTGTATGATTCATACCATATCTTGAGAAGCTGGTAACATTGAGGTTACATTGGATCCAATGATTATGGAAGAGATAATGAGGGCCTTATCTAAATGTGCTAAGGGAAAAAGTTTTTTAAAGGATGCAACTTCCTAGTCCAGCTATATGTTGTGGAGTATTTTTATAAGCAACCCAACATGGTGGAAAATCTTGATGGGATGGGTAATAGGATTGATACTCATTAACAGAGAATGGCTAGATTTAGTTCCCTTATAGGAGCAGAAGATTGGTATATATACATGAAGGCATTTTCAGGTTATCAAATTCAATAAAAATGTTCCTCGCTGTCTGCGTCAACTATTATTATAAGAGGATGCAGACTCTATTACATTGAGCTTATTGGCCTAAAGGGTATCTAGTGATATACCCCAATATGAGTGCTTTTCCAAGGGAGAAATCAGGCATACCACTGTGTGACAAATGGTTATTTAGAGATTAAGTTTTGGCTAATCCAAGAAAGTCCTAAGTCTAAAGAGGTGCTTCAACGATGGGATAGTTTGTTGGCTATCGGTGCATATAACGAGAAGGCCTATTGCGCTCTGGAGTATTATGTGTGGCTTCAAGAGAATGCTAAAGATATGGGCCTTAGCAGACAAGGATAGACTCATGGGATTAAGATCTGGAATAGACTATCTAGGCTCGAAATATGTTGAATCATCACTATGTTCCATCATAGAGATATTGATACAAATTGTTCCAGCTCCCTGAATCACAACCACCAAGGCATTTGAAGAATTGGCTTATTCCTCTTTTATCCCATTTCTCTTAATTTTCATTTTTGTTGTATGATTTTGCAAGAACTTGTAGTGGTTTCAATAAAATAGTTTATTTTCTTTATTATCTATCTCTAAACTCTGATTATGTCAAATTTGACTAGGATTAAATGTCATGAATCACATACTTTTCTTCTTAGGCAACGTCTAGATCAACGGTGCTCCTTACTCTTAAGGCATTTATTTTTGCCAACCAATGTGTATACTAACATTATGTGTCACTTTAATAAGTTAGTTTTGGTTTTAATTTTGTTTTTTTTCCCTTTCCCAAAGGTTGATATGTATATTCTAGCATACCACACAAGATCAAAAAAAAGTTTATCATCCTCCTATTTCTCTTGCAACTCTGGTCATTCTAGCATACCACGCAAGATAAAAAAATGTTTTATCATCCTCCTACTCATCTTGCAACTTTGGGTCATAGAAGTAAATAGAGAATGAAATATAATCATTGCACCACCTAACATATAGAAGGAAAATGTAGAGGGGAAACATACTATGGGTACCATGAATTGATCCTGAGAATGGAACAAAGAATTATTGAACTACAAGTGGAATTTTCATAAGTTCATAACTTAACTAATCTTTCCATCACTCTGAATACGCCTCTCAAACCACAAGTTATTGTCAATGTTGCTACCAAAGCCCAGAGCTCCTAACTCATTATTTACCAATATCACAACCCCATAACCATCCAAATCCTATATATACACACCTTATAAAATTAACCAGCATCCTCAGCCAGCACAACACACCACCTATCCAGCTCTAAAAAATCCCCAAAATATACCACCTATAACTATATATATATATCCTATAATCAAGCTCCAAGTAATTAAACCTAAACCCAATCAACTTCGAAACAACCTCAATGTTAATTAGATAAATTTTGATCATTTAGTTGTCTTGATATTTGTTAATATTAGATTAATAAAATTGTTAAACCTTTTACTTATCAAATAAATTCTCTACAGAATAAATGAATTCGACCGGGATCTACATTTGTGGACTTTGAGAGGCACTTAACACCTTTTTTTCTAGGTAACTTGAACCCTTACCCTAATTTATGATTAAATAGACTAATAAATATAGATATTCATAATTAGTAGTAGAATGGTGCCCTGTCCGATCCAAATTATGAATATGGAACCAAATAATGGGTATTGACAAAGAAATACAAATTAATTTAAAAAATTGATTTGTGTTTAAAATATTTGAATTAAAACAAAGTAATAAGAAATTGAGAATTAAAAATTAGAAAAGTGTAACACTCCATATGTTTTAACACATATAAGGCTAAGATAATGTCGACAAAATTATTTAAACTCGAGTAGAAGGTGATTTTTGATCTTAAAGTCTAGAAGTGAGTGTTAAGTTTAAGTAAAGGGATTAAGATTTGAAAAATGAGATAAAATAAGTGAGGTGCTTGCTTGACTTAATTAAGCTAGTAGGTGACAAACATGCATCACCTACTTTGACCAATGCACCAAATTGAGGCCATAATATGTGACCAATTTATGGCCTATATTAAGTGAAAGATAAAGAAAAAAATAAGAATGGAAGCCAAAGACCAATATGTCCAAGCCCACAAGAAGTAATTTAAATTTGTGTCTCAACTTAAAGGCAAAGTGGTTGCAAATTATCTAATAGAGAGGTGTAAAACAAAAGAGCCTATTAAGGCTGACAAATCTGCTACTAAAATCAAATTTCATCTCACTCAAATTTTAAGTCCTTCAAGATTATATATTTCTCTCTCAAGATGGAACAACCATCCAAACCTTATCATTAGTTTTGTAAGTATTTTTAACTTATTTTTAAGAAGTCAAGTCACGTACAACTATTTTGGATCTAGCTATGTTGGTAGTTTTATTAAGGCATCTTAAATATACTCATCAAGCTTTATAATTATCATAGTTACATACACGATAAGCACAAGTTATAAGTTGGTTCTCTCAGGCCTTTAGGATATTGGGTGTTTGTCCAACTCAATGGGATTTGAGGCGTGACAAAAGAACACACATTGCACATAATTTTCTAATCCCCTAAGAAACTGCTTATCTATTAGACATTGAGGGAAACTATGGAGACTCAGTGAAACAAGAAGATGCCATCCCCTATATGTCAGGCATTTGAGAGAGGTTTAATTTGGGTAAGACAATCTTAGAGTTGGATGCATAATGCATCGTAGGAGCCAAATATCAACCATGAGTCGCATACCTACTATAACGACCTTCCAGATTATTTTATCAATTTTTATGCATTTTTGATGATTTGAGCCTTCCCAAATTAGCTATAGATCATTTATAACTTGCCAAAATTATCAGTTCAATTTTCAAACAGTTTATTTGGATTATAATCTTATTTTTCTATTTTTGAGCTTTCACTATTAAGTAATTGGTTTTGGATCAAACTTCTAGTAAAAAGCCTTGGGCAAGAATTTTGACAACTCTAGAATGTTGATTTATGGCTAATGATGGTCAAGGTCCTAATGCTACCAGATTTTTCTAGGCTATTGAGTGGATTTTATGAACACTAGAACTAATTGTCGGGCCCATATTTAACTAAAATAACCTTGGATGAAAATTTTAGTGGTTCCAGTGAGTCTGGAATGTTGAATTTAGTATGACAGCATAGTTTATTTCGGCACATGGGATTTTAAACAAATCTCAATCACCTGATCGAAGTCCGTACATAACATCTGATACAACTAAGATTTAGCCTTTGCATTCACAAAGGTCATGGATGTTAGCCGTCGTTTTTGCGAAACAGCCTCTACGTTCACGAAGAGTAAGCCAACTCATCCAGCTCAGCTTTACTCTTTGCATATGTGGTTGACTGGCTGTATTTACAAAGGGTCTTTCCAATCCAATTCTATGTTTGTGGTGGGGCCCCGTATCCCCGAAGGACCCCTAACATTCCCTTTATATTTCCCTCTTACTTGATTTTAAGCCTTTTTTTAGGGTTTTTCTACTATTAAAAATCCCAAAAACTCTAGAAACTTGAGAAAAAACACAAATTGGAGCCAGGAATATGTAGAGGGTGGTGACGTAACCATATCCCATTAATTTCCTGGTAAGTTATCAGTCTAATTCATTATTTAGTTGCTATTTCCCTCTAAATTTCATTATCTTTCGAGGATGATTTGTTCACAAATTTGTGTCCCATCTTTGCTCAAGTTTTAAGCAAAAATTCCTTGTGCTTCAAGGGACCTAATGACAAATTCAATTTTAAAATTTTATTTGTGGGCTCTATGGGCTCATTCTTGACCAAAATTTTGGCTTGAGTACTTAGATTGAAATATAAGTGTTGCTTTACTCCTATTAATGTGTATATTATTCATTTGATAGTGTGGTGATATTTTGGGTTCGTGGATCAAAGACGAGCAATTCATAGATGATTCTAAAGTTATGGCTTGACAACAAAGTAGGCTCCGTTCTACTTTTCTCTATGAGGTTATGTATAATATTGATTGATGCTAGGTAGAGATTATTGGATGGGTTATACCTATTATTATCATATCTTGACCTATTTAGGGTATTTAAGATAGAAATATGACCTAAATCTTAGCCTAGAATATCGATGTGGTTGTAGGATCCTATTACATATGACTATATGCTTGTTTAACCTTAGGTTGGCATTAAGGATCCCTTAGTATGAGACTTATGGCATGATCTAGTGAATTGGATCATGTTCCCTCATTAGTTCCTATTAGCAGCTTTATGCCCTTAATTATTGTAGTCCCCTAAATTATGGTCTATCATCATGTTAATTATTTATTATTGGGTCGAGGTTGTTTTCACGATACCGGTTAAATATTAGGTGAGTAATTTATCCTTAAAAAGGATGTGATTCTAGTTTATAGAAACTTAGATTTTTATGGTTGTATTATTTGAATACCGGTGATGGCATGCATACATTTAGATTCATTTACACCAATTAATAGAAAAATTTTGGTTAAAATCTTCATGTTACAACTATTTTCTAAAAAGAAATTTATTTTGATATTTCGTAACTATAAAATTGATTATTTGAAAATGGAAGTCGTACCACCCTTATTATTGATTTATGACACCTTAAATTAAACATATTACTTTAGAAATTTGACCGAGATTGATTCTAGTCCATTATTGATCCAGTCACTTTTACCACTATTATTTACTTTGGTTAAGCAAAGTTTTGACCCTTTATACCATATTATGCCAATTTAGTCCCTAACTCAATCTAGGATAATAAACTTTTAGAGTGACACTTATTTATACTCAATTCAAGTTTAATAACTTACAAAACTTCTACATCTTTCTGGCACTAGACGAAGTAGATTGATTATGATGGTTACTAAAAGTCCTGATTTAGGGCAAGGCAGTGTATACAGATATCTTGAATACCCTATGTGCCCTTTCGTCTGTGAGCCATAGTGCCAAAGAAGGATGGTCATCGTAGTCCTGCCTCTGCGAGCTACTAAGCTGGAAGAGGTGTATATATTTTGTACTTTATGGCACTTAATTGATTAATGGTACTAGACTACTCTTGTAATCATTCATTCATATGCATCGCCTATCACCAATATAATTGTTTGGATCTTATATCTATCATTATGTGGGTTGTGTAGGTATACGCTATGGTTACTATTTGTTGAGTGCTACCTTGAACCTTATAGGATTATATGGAGCCGTTTAAGATATTATTTCTTGGACTAGCCGGTTACTTTATTATTGGTTATTATGATTTATTAATGGCAGCGTGATTATGGACTGGTACTCGAGATTGTTGGTACACATATAATTCCCTTTTTCTGTTATGGTAAGGCACCTAATCATGGTTATTATATTACCTCATGATTAATCCCACTTTGATTAGAGTCCTTGAATATGCTAGTATTAGATCCCTTACTTTACTATGATCTTCGAGATGTTACGTTGATTTTCTTAGTTTATTACCTTGAGTTTAGTCATATGTATGTGTGTATATGTATGTACATATATATATATATATATATGATATTACCTTATAACCTACTCTTTCCTTATCTAGCCATATTTCACATATATCCTTCGGCCTTGTATTACCACTGTATATCCTTATTCCCCTTTTCATTTGTATATTGGCTAGTGATATCTGGTTTTCACTTTAGTTCTTGAATACTATTTGGATAGGATATTTATCCTTATTGCTCCCTTAGCATTATTGTGTTAGTTCCTTGGAAAGTTGCCTATAGCTTATATTCCTGCTTTACATATTATTTATGCATACATTATCTTTAGAGCTCAGTCAAACGATGCATACTAAGTACCACATGTTTGGTACTTATACTCTACTTTTACATCTTGTAAATCAATTATGAGTTATCATTTTTTAAGTGTGCATCATGTGGAGCAGCCATGGATCGAAGATTTGGGTTGAGATCCTAGCACTTAAACTATTCTTGCTCTCTCTTTTATTGTTAGACTGACATCTATTTTCTATTTAGAGACATCTATTTTTTTTATATATTTTGTATTTCACTTGTACATTTATTGTATCAGAATCTACTGTACTAATTTCACCAAGTTTTGAGATTTTAACTTTATATTAGCCTCTTTATTAGATTCTTTCTGTTGCTTACCTCATTTCTCTTGATAGTTCATTACTAGCAGTTCAGAACTATGGATTGGCTTACCTACTGGTGGGTTGTATTAGGTGCCATCATGATCTGAGGAATTGGGTCATGACACCTACCTTTTCCAATCAACATCAAATGAGGCGTCATGTCATGACCCAAAAACCAAGGGTTATGATGATACTTGTAACGGTAAGCCTATCATCCAAACTGATATGAAATGAGAAAACAGTACCAAAACCCAAGGCAATACTCCAAAAAAGGATTCAAACCATACATATATAGTAATAGAGGGAAATACATGACCAAAGATACCATATAATATCTCAAAGCCTGGTGTCACAATGTAAGAACTACTAAAACATCTCTAATGTCAAAGATACAATAACAGACCAAAAGGATCATAATTTGTCTTAGATTATAAAACAAAACATTAAATAGATAGGAAGAGGTAGTAGATAAACTTTGGAATCATAGATCGACTGCTATCTTGAATATACTCTAGATATCGCCTGAATCAGCTACCGTGTGGCACACTCATACCTGTAAAAGGTAGTAGTAAGGTCCACTTGTACTCAATAGGTATCATAGGCTGACTGAGAAAAGTATAAAATAAAGCATATAAAATACACACTATGGACACGACACCTACAACCAGAAGATGTCCTAAATGGTAGTCCATACCATCTCTACTAATAGTTTTACAATATTTACATATGCCACATACAAATATGAGAAAGAATCACAAGTATATAGATATCACACGTACAAGTATGCAAAAAAAGTAAACATAGACAGATATCACATTAAAGATGATAATACAACACGGAATAAGCATAATATATATGAATTACAATAAAAATGATGATGATAATGTGATATGATACACGAGGTTGACAGACAACCTCCATATTCACCTATCGAGATGTGCTCTGAGGTAGCATCCATGGGGAGTTTGTCAACCCATATACAATCCAAAATCCAATACCAATATCCATGATTCCTCTCCAGCACAAACATCGACAGAGGGTCTATAAAGATGTCATAGAGCTAGTATTTCCAGTATTTCCATAATGGTACCAACATTGCCTGAGTGTATGTAATATGAGGATGTAATGCTCACAACTAATCAAAATAAGAATTTCCAAGTACAACCAATATACAAACAATGTGAGCCAGAAATCCACTCAATATGTCAATAATATATGAATTCAATGTAATTCATCTGCCAATAGAGTAATATACACAAAAATATGCCATTAATACCATATAAATTCAAATTTACTCTTTCTCACTAGAAAAATTCCACTGAATATAAATACATAAGGCCAACAACATCATACAAGACCCCACATGGTCACACATAACAGATAATGTATTAAAGCCACCAAATAGCAACAACATAGGCCCCCACACGAGCACAACACTATAATAAATCCATTTCCATGATTAGTTAACACGACCTGAACTAGTGCCATGGGCATCCCAAGTCCAACAAGGACCGAAGACCACCCCCAATACCCAATCCATTCTCCAAACACATACCCTGAGTCGAATAAATTCTAAACATATAATAAGACAAAGTTATGTATCATTCAAGACTTTGGGATAGGTCCATGACCATGACTAACCTAAATGAGTCAACCATCCAATACCGAACCAAAAACCATAACGTAAACCAATCCATAACCATTTCATATCATAATAAGATGGAATAATTAAAAATAAAATATAGTCAAATGGTATTATCCATAATACCAATACCAATGCTAGGGCTTACACCAATGTCGACACCATCTATAACAGCCAATAGTAGCCTCACAAACCTTTAACCAAAGTCAAAACAATATCCAAAAGGGACATGCCTCCGACCATAGTCAAAACTAAAGTCTAATAAATAACCAAAGTATGAAGACAAGACCATAGAATGAAATGAAGCCTTCTAGAATATGGAAGCTCATCACTTCAATCCAACTCTAAGTTGTCCCCAAATCTGATCACTATGAAGGAGTAGTAGTATGGTTGGTTTCTGCATCGCGTGGGAATACAATGCCCGAAGACATGTTAGCTGGTGAACTTAGGATAAGGATAAAATAATGCCAAAATTTAAAACCAAGTAAATAACCATATGCATTCACATCGATCCATCCATCCATCCATACACACACACACATATATATAATCCATATCGGGAAAGGAAACAAAATTTAGTATGCCTTTAAAATCATTAACTTGGGTTTGTGTATCTGTAATACCCCTTACTTCAACCTAACTTAAATTCGCCCTAAAAATGTTAAAGACTTGCTTTAAAAGATGAATCCACTTTTATACATGTGGAATTTTCATGATTTTGACTTTTATTATGTGGAAAATTGAATAAGCTTTCTATCGATACCAAATTTTCCAAATCCAACACTCGAGTGAAGAGTTAGAGGTATTTTAGTAAGACAATGTACCACCTGGTACTTTAGCGCATCGTGGAGCTAGCCAAAATAGCATTTATCAAAGATCAGTGAGCCTCCATGATATTGGCACATCGTTCTAAGGCTTAATTTCAAAATTATCAATTTTCAGTGCACCAATGCGATTCCACCATGTCACGGTGCCATTCTAGTTCCCAACCAGGTGGCAACGCAATTTTCACCATGTCGCACCACCAACCAGTTTCCCAAATGTCTAGTTTGCAGTGAGCTGACGTGATTTCACCATATCGTGCTAGCATGTAAAATCAAGATTTTCAAGTTCTATCATTTAATTTCAGGAGTTGTTTGGTAAATTCTAAAAATCTCAAATCAGCCTATACATGACATCAAACCCTAAAAAGACCTATTATCTTATTGTTTACCCATATCTCTCATGAAATAAATCACTCTCTCTCAAAGATAAAAAACCTTAGCCCCCAGTTTCAAAAGCAAATCTCAAAATTACGTTAAGAACTTCAAGAAAATCACAATCAAGGTATGTCAAGTGTTGATTCATGGGTCCCTTTCACCCATGAAACTCAAGGATCCCTTTTCAATTCAAAGATTGTATATTTAAGAATGTTCGTGATTTATTTGAATTGGAATTTATGTTCATGTTGTTGTTGGGTTTTGATCCATGTTATAGACTATTAATTTCAAGAAATGATCTTAGTGTATGATGATTTATGTGGTATTCTTGATAAACCCTTCAATTCGCAAGTCGAATTATGTAGCCATGATAATTTGATTTATTGATTATGGTATAACCAAAGCATTCTCCCCATGTGCTTGATAAAATGCCTATGTAAAGAAAATAGTGCCTTCATAGCATGTTATTATGAAATCCTCATTCATGTACAAGTTAGTGTATGTAAAGTGTTTATGAAATGTCTCAGTTAATGAATTATGGATATATATAGTCATTGTTGTGCTTTTAAGCTTGTGCCATGATTTTATTTTATGCTATCGAGTCCTGGGGGTATCAAATACCCGACAATTTAGCTGTGCGCCTAGAGCCAGTGTCATGTTTTTATGATACTCTCAATCAAGCCATGATCAGTAAAATTCAGTCAGTCATGTTACTTAGGAAAACATAGTAAACTCAGTATCAGTCTAGTCCTATTCAGTAATCTCAGGAATCTCAGTGATATAAGTCAGTCATTATGTCGTAGTAGTATTCAGTTCAGACCTTAGTAAACTAAGTCAGCTAGCAGAACTCTGTAATATTCTGTCAGTTAATAGAATTTAGTAGTATTCCATTTGTCAATGAAAATCCAGTGAACTTAGTTCAATCTAGTTAATCAGTAAAATCAGTAACAGATTAGTCCAGCCTAGTATAAACTAGGAAGTCAGTTCATCATATATTCAGTTGGGAATAGGATTCAACACCGAGTGAACCCAGGAATGAGGACACATACAGTCAGCCAGTAGAGGGTGTGATCCTTAGTAGCAATCCCTGTGTTTTAGAACTACGTAGCCAGCATAGGTTGAGATGTACCTATATGAGTATACGGACTATACATCTCATTTGAGTTTTCCTTACATGAGGGGTTGACGGAAGAGCTCCATATCAGAGAGTGTTTACTAACAGCTTGTATTTACCCTTGGAATGGTACTGACACCCTTCAAGCTGGAGTTATAGGTTGGACCCCACCAATTTAGATTCAGGGCATGTCGGTTAGACGATTACCTCCCACAGTTTCAGTTTTAGATTCAGTCTTCAGAATAGAACTCAGTCCAGTTCTAAAGAATCTAGGACTGTTAGACACAATCACTCAACTCAGTTCGAAACTCAGCTAGTTCTATCAGAATTCAAGACAGTCAGATACAGTCACCCACTTTTGTAAAGAACTCAGATAGTTATATAGATTTTAGGAGTGTCAAATACAATCATCCAACTTCGTATAACACTTAGATCAGTTATTTATAATAAGAACTGTCAAAAATAGTCTTTCAGTTATCATTTACTAGTAAACTGAGATATTAGTAAATTTATACGATTAGTAGACTCAGTAGTCAGAAATCAGTATTCAATGATATCATGATCTCAGTTACAATTACTTATTCATGCATGTATTCTCACGTTCATGTATACAGTCAGTTAGAATTGTTTATGCATATGAACCCTTTGCATTCAGCCTACCTCACTTGCATACCAGTATATTCAATCGTACTGACGTATTTGTGCTATGTTGATTTATACCATAGGTTTAGAAGCACTAGCTCCCGAGCATCCTGAGTAGATCAGACATTCAGCAGCCAGATTAGCAGTGAGTCCTTATTATTCATGGATAGCATGATTATTTTATTACTTTATTATTTCAGTAGTTTTGAGTTAGTTGGGGACATGTCCTATCGACTCCATAGATTTCAGAAAGCTTAGAGGCTTTCAGACTACAGTATGTTTCAGACAGTTTATTTTAGTTTTGGGTATTTTTATACCCCATTATTGATATTACTTTATATGCAGTATTAGTTCAGTTTTGAACCTTATGACCTTATTAAATTCTGCTTATTTACAGTATATTTTTTAGTACTCAGTTATAGATATTAGTCATGGGTTAGCTTGTGGTCCTTTTGGGTCATAAGCATCGTGTAACATTTGGGGTATCAGATTTGGAGCATTACAAACTTGGTATCAGAGCCTAAGGTTCAAAATTGTCCTAGGAAGTCTGAAAAGCTGCATCTAGTAGAGTCTTGTGCATGGGTATGTTGTGCACCACACTTATTTGCAGGAGTCTATGAGATGTTTTAGCAATAGTTTCCCTTCATTCAGTATTTATGTCATGCCAGTAAGCATAATCTTCAATTAATTTCTCAGTCTAATCCATTTTTTCCCTCTTGCTTACAGAATATGCCTTCTAAAGGGGCTAGCGAAAGAAGAATCGATAATCAGTCAGCACCTCAGCCTGTTCAGGTAGATCCTCTGGACGAATATGTTTCCCATGCAGAATTCAGGACTGCATTTACTACTCTATCCAATTTAGTCACAACTCAAAATGAATGGCCAACTGCTATTTCGGCCAACCCAGTGGCCAATTCAGCTATAGCCTTCGGGACTTCACCCGAATGAATCCTCCCTTATTCTCTGGTTTTAAGTCTGAAGAGGATCCACATGAATTGCTCAACCAGGTTCAAAAAGTCACAGATATCAAGGGAGTGACTTCCAGTAAGAGTGCAAGTTAGCCATTTATCGGCTAGAAGATGTATCCCATTAATGGTTTAAATAGTGGAAGGTAGATAGGCGTACAGATGCAGAGCCCATAAAATGGGAAGAGTTTACTATGACTTTCTTAGATAGATTCTTTCCCCTAAAGCAAAAAGAAGCAAAAGTGTTAGAGTTTATCAATCTCAGACAGGGTAGCATGAGTGTAAAAGAATACTCCCTCAAGTTTACCTAGTTAGCCAGGTATGCTCCCCATGTAGTAGCAGACAGTAGATCCAGAATGAGTAAGTTTGTGCCTGGGGTTTTAGGTAGAGTAGTTAAGGATTGTAGGACTGCGATGTTGATTAAGGAAATGGAAGTATCTAGACTTATGGTCCATGCTCAGCAAATTAAAGTGGAAAAACTTAAGAAGAAGGAGAGAGAAAATAGGAGAGCCATAATAGGTAGTTATAGTTTTTCTCAACCAGGGTTGCAAGATGGTAACCACTTTCAGCATAGCCAGAAGTTTTCAGTTCTAGCTCCTTCCTCAATCAGTGCTTCAGTTCCTAAGTTCAGAAATGGTAGCAAAAATAGGGCGCCAGGCTCTAAATCTCTGAATAGTGGAAGCATTATTCATACTCATATGCTTTGCAAAGAATGTGATAAGTGTCATAAGGGTGTGTGTAGAGCCGACAATAATATATGTTTTGGATATGGTGAGTCAGGTCATAAAGTCCGAGACTATTCTAAACCTGGTCCACAAAATCAGAACGGTCATCCTTCAACCTAGTTCGGTTGCCCGAATCAGCAGGGTGCCATTTTCAATGTCGGTAGTGGTCAACGCCCAAATAGAATCTATGCACTTCAGTCCTGACAAAATTAGGAAAGTCCTCCTGAAGCAGCCACTAGTATGTTATAGATACCTCATTTACATGTTCATGCTTCTTCAAGTTCAGGGACTTCTTTTTTCTTTTGTAACTCTTTACATACCAGTCCACTTCAAGGTCAGATTAGATCTTAACAGAACCTTCTCAGTCTCTACCCCAATGGGTAAAGTGATCATAGCTCGACGGGTATATAGGAACTGTCGAGTTATGATATCTTAGAGAGATAGGCCTTTAGGCTCTAGTAGTAATACCAGTATGTGTATGGAATCAGTAAAGGAAGATAATTCCCGACCTATTCCTATCTCAATGTAAAAGTTTTGTACTTTAACCATCACGGTACTTACGAATGCTTCACGTCATAATTCCATGCACCCAGCTTATATTCTTGTGCTTTCCATAAAATAGTGTGTGTTTTAAGTTCCTAGTATGGGGAGTTTCGGCTTGCTCAGTGTTACAAATCATGTTCCATGAGTGCAGAGACATCAGACTCAGGTCATGCACTCATGTCCTATCTTACAGTATGTTCAACCCATATGACTCATGCTCCACTCCTAGTGATTAACCAAACTCAGATTATGTCACGTATACTCTTAGTTTAGATACCTCGATGAATCTGTGATATTGATGTTTTGTCCCTAAGTCCTCAATTATAACATCATTCAGTTGTCAGTATCCAGTAAAGGACTCTGATAGTCCTACAGTACCATGGCTTTCAGCTAGCAGTTACTTAACCATCATAATTTAGTACGTCTATATCAGTCTAAACCTCAGTTATCAAAAAATTAGCATTTAGTCCAAGTTACAGTCTTTGTTACGGTTATAGTCTCAATTACTATCTTAGATACAATCTCAGTCCCAGCCCTAGTCCAGCCAGATCAGAAACTCAGTTCACTTTCAGGATTACCCGACTATAGTATATGGCCATCAGTTACTCAATTATTAGTATTTTAGTACCTCAGTTACAGAATGTTTCTGAATCATGTCATACACTTGGTCTCGCAATTTCAAGTAATATAGATTTCATAAATCCATGCCCAGTCACCTCATGTCACCCAGTCAGCCCTTCCTCCTATGTATAATACTCTACAGCCTCAGGCTAGTTATTCACACTAAGTACAGTTCAATATTATATGCCCAACATTTATCTATCAGTTATTCAGTTAATCAGATCAGTTAGTATATTTATGCTTTCGTGCTCAACACCATGTGAACCTTTTCAGTAGTCTCAGTTGCAGTGCATAAGGTTTAGTTACTTTATCTTATGTGATATTTCATAGGCCTTGCCTCCTAATACAATAATCCCAACCATGTGCGATCTTCCATTCAGATGTCCTACTCAGACCAGGATAAGATTTGCTTTTTCTCTACAGTCATTAGAACTCTATAGAAAGAGTGTCATAGAAATGCTCCTATCAAGTATAAGTTTTTAGCATGAGTTAGTCCGCAGATCCAGTAGTTCAGTTTAGTAGTCAGGCAAACAAGTTCAGACAGCGTAGTTTTCGTCTTTCCATCTAGTCACACCATTTGAAGTCTCATGAATGTGATCATTATAAGATAGACTAACCAGGTAGTTGCATGTTCAGCTCAGTTCATGCATCATGTCTTAGTTTTAAATCTCTGATATTTAGTCACGATTTAGTTAATAGGTGCCTTGTGCATCACCTCAGTTTTTCTCATAGCTCAACAAAGTCATCCCAGCATTCTTCAAGGGGCATAGTGTCCCAAGGAGGAGATATACTATAATTCCCAAAAACTTTCATGACATAAACATGCCGTTCTCTTCTCATAATGAATCCAGTTTGGGGTAAGGGGTGCTCATGAGTTGACCCTCATACTGCGATCTCAGCCGTAAGCCACGTATTCAAGGTACTCAATTCAGATCACAATACTCAGCCCATGTCACACGTTGCAGACTCAGTCATGTTCTTATGTTACGGTTTATGAGTCAGTTCAGTCATGTATTCATACATCAAATATGTGTGATCAGCTTATCAGTACTCTCAGTCATATAGTCATGCCTTAGCTCAGTCATAAAATCATGCATCAGATATGCATGCTCAGTATGAATCTCAGTAATTTCAATCATGTAGTTATGTTTCAATTGCTCATGTTCAGTATGTACTACAGCTTATCATTTCTCCCATTTTAGTAAGTCTCATTCGAGGGTGAATGTTCCTAAGAGGGATTTTCAAGATTTTGAATTTTTTGTGGAAAATTGAATAAGCTTTCCATCAATACCAAATTCGCCCAAATCCAATACCCGGGCAAAGAGTTAGAGCTATTTTAGTAATACAATGTACCACCTAGTACTTTAGCTCATCGCGGAGCCAGCCAAAATGGCATTCATCAAAAACCAGTGAGCCTCTGCGATATTGGCACTTGCGCCAAGGCTCGATTTCAAAATTGTCAATTTCTAGTGCACCAATGCAATTCCACCACGTTGCAGTGCTATTCTAGTTTGCAACCAAGGTGGCAACGCGATTTCCACCGCGTCGCACCACCAACCAGTATCCCAATTGTCCAGTTTCTACTGAGCTAACGTGATTTCACTGCGTCGCGCCAACATGTAAAATCTAGATTTTTCAGGTTCCTTCATTTAATTTCAGGGGCTATTTGGTAAATTCCAAAAACTCTAAATTAGCCTATACACGATATTAAACCCTAAAAAGACCTATTATCTAATTGTTTACCCGTATTTCTCAAGAAATAAATCACTCTCTCTCAAAGATAGAAAACCCTAGGCCCAAGTTTCAAAAGAAAATCTCAAGAATCCCTCCAAGAACTTCCAGAAACTCACAATCAAGGTATGTCAAGTGTTGATTCATGGGTCCCTTTCACCCATGAAGCTCAAGGATCCCTTTTCAATTTAAAGATTGTATATTTAAGAATGTTCATGATTTATTTGAATTGGAATTCATGTTCATGTTGTTGTTGGGTTTTGATCTATGTTATAGACTACTAATTTCAGGATAATGTGTGATGATTTACGTGGTATTCTTGATAAACCCTTCAATTTTCAAGTTGAATTATGTAGCCATGATAATTTGATTTATTGATTATTGTATAACTAAAACATGCTCCCCATGTGTTTGATAAAATGCCTATGTGAAGAAAATAGTGCCTTTATAGCATGTTATTATGAAATCCCCATTCATGTACAAGTTAGTGTATGTAAAGTGTTTGATGAATGTCTTAGTCAATGAATTATGGATATATATTGTCATTGTTGTGCTTTCAAGCTTGTGCCATGATTTAGTTTTATGCTATCGAGTCCTGGGGGTATTAAATACTTGTCAATTTAGCTGTGTGCCTAAAGACAGTGTTATGTTTTCACGATACTCTCAGTCAAGCCATGATCAGTAGAATTCAGTCAGTCATATGACTAAGGAAAACTCAGTAAACTCAATATCAGTCCAGTCCCATTCAGTAATCTTAGTAATCGCAGAAATCTCAGTGATCTCAGTCAGTCATCATGTCTCAGTAGTATTTAGTTCAGATCTTAGTTAACTCAGTTAGCTAGCAGAATTCAGTAGCATTCTGTCAGTTAACAGAATTTAGTAGTATTCCATCACTCAAAGGAAATCAAGTGAACTCAGTTCAATCTAGTTAATCCATAAAATCAGTAACAGATCAGTCCAACCTAGTATGAACTAGGAAATCAGTTCTGTGTCTATTCAGTTGGGAGTAGGATTCAACAACGAGTGAACCCAAGAATAAGGACACACACTCTCAGTAGAGGGTATGATCCTTAGTAACAATCCCTACATTCCAGAACTACGTAGCGAGCGTAGGTTGAGATGTACCCCTACGAGTCTAGAGACTATACATCTCATTTGAGTTTTCTTTATTGGAGGGGTTGAAAGAAGATCTCCCTGTCAGAGAAGGTTTAATCACATCTTGTCTTTACCCATGGCACGGTACTGACACTCTTCCAACTGGGGTTACAAGTTGGACGGACCCCACCAGTTCAGATTTAGGGCATGTCGGTCAGATGATTACCTCCCACAGTTTCAGTTTCAGATTCAGTCTTCAGAATAGAACTCAGTCCAGTTCTAAAGAAACCAGGACTGCCAGACACAGTCACTCAACTCAGTACGGAACTGAGCTATTTCTATCAGAATTCAGGACTGTTAGATACAGTCACCCACTTTAGTAAAGAGCTCATATAGTTATGCAGATTTCAGGACTGTCAGATACAGTCATCCAGCTCCGTATAACACTTAGATCAGTTATTTATAATCAGGACTATAAGAAAAAGTCTTTCAGTTATTAGTTACCAATAAAATCAGACATCAGTAAATCTATGTGGTTAGTAGACTCAGTATCAGAACTCAGTATTCAGTGATGTCATGATCACAGTTATAGTTACTTATTCATGCATGTATTCTCACGTTCATGTATATAGTTAGTTAGTATTGTTCATGCATATGAACCTTTTGCATTCACCCTACCTCACTTGCATACCAGTACATTCAATCGTACTAACGTATTTGTGCTATGGTTTTTATACCATAGGTTTAGTAGCCTGAGCTCCCGGGCATCCTTAGTAGATTAGACGTTCAGTATCCAGATTAGCAGTGAGTTCTCATCATTCGAGGATAGCATGATTATTTTATTACTTTATTATTTTAGTAGTTCAGAGTTTGTTGGGGATATGTCCCATCAACTCCATAGATTTCAGACTATAGTATGTTTTACATAGTTTATTTCAATTTTGGATATTGTTATACCCCATTATAGACATTGTTTTATGTGCAGTATTAGTTCAATTTTGAACCTTATGGCCTTACAGTTTATATATTGCTTATTTACAGTATATTATTCAGTGCTCAGTTATAGATATCAGTTATGGGTTAGCTTGTGGTCCTGTGGGGTCATGATCACCGTGTAACATTTCGGGTACCAGATTTGGGGCGTTACAATATCTTAACCATCCTAGAACCAACCACAGGCTATATGTGTCCAGTGTTTCCCCTGATTGGGCCCCAATACGTGTATTTATACAAACCGAAGATATCACAGGGGTAGGGTATTGCCATGTACACTTCACCCCCATGATACATAAATACAAGTATAACTTAGGGATTCATATGTATACCACTAGTATATGGTCTCCATGACCAATCCTCATGTCGTCAAACATGAGTTTCCAGTGTCCATCCGTTGGACTCACACCTTCACAATTAACTATCACAACCCATCATTATTGGCCAACTAACCTTTTTCAAAGAACCAAACCACCAATTCTATATATTATTAACCAAGGCTATAAGAAGTGGTATCGTCAGAACGACTATAGCTTGCAAGCAATGTCCTTAGCCAAATCACTTGGGGAATTCCCATGTACCCAGTAGGTTCTATTATTAGATTCAGTTGGGGGATTCCTACCAAGGCTTTATCATTTAGGTAATAAAACAATTTAACTAATTTAGGTTCCATTACCATTATATGACATGCAAAGTTTTCAATAAAAGTCCAGCTATGTAATAAAAGCATTCTCATAGACATTTTAACAAACAAGTTGTGGGCATATAGTTTCCAAAACCGAAACTAAGTAATTTGGGGAATCAAAAGTACCCCTAAACCCTCTTACCTTTACCGTGAATTCCACAATGTTCAAACCAATATTATAATATGAAAAACCACAAGTAAAACATGGGAAAACATTTTCCAACCAAAATCCCCAACTTCAATGTGGAAATAAAATAATACCCACAATTAGATCATGAAAACTATCCATTGAAGCACGAATCTAGTTGAACTAACAATGAGGGAGGAGTAACACGCCTTAGATTATGAGGAAGATGGAGAAATATTACCCTTTGGAATCCTTAATTGATCCTTTTTATGAAACCCTAGCCTTTGCTTAACCCAAGAGCTTAAGAGAGTTTCTAAGTGTTTATGATTAGAATAATAGGGTAAATGAATCCCCACTAGTGTTTTAGGTCATGGTTAATAAGGGGTTAAGAGGGGAAATGTTCAGAATACCTGTAACTTAAACTATAAAACGATTCCCCTTGGTGGAAATGATTTCACCTCCCAAACCTTACATAATCATACGAGTGATACCCAACACTCGTATCCTGGAACTCAAGTTGGACCCCTACACTATCCAACATATGACCACCAAGGTCTACTCGTTTCCAAGAATACAATAAGTACCCACAAACTGTACCCTAGACCACCCACCAAGGGAATGACCCACTGATCATCATACGAAATGGCTTTACTCACTCGTATCATCACTATCTAATTCGTATGGTGTCCACTCATACCTTAGATAGTAAACACCCAATACCAAATTGAGTACCATACGACCAAGAACCCCTAAACTGTATCCTCATCATACGACTAGTACCCACAAGTCGTATAATGTCTACAAGCCAAAACTCAGGAAATTTATAAAGATCAAAAACCAGGGTGTTCCAATTCTCCCCCACTCTGATCATTCATCCTCGAATTATGGAGCAAGGTAGTACAAGAATGATTTAAACCTCCACACCCTTATTCCGACCTTTAACTAAGTTAGAAAACAAAGATGCAAGGAAATCATCCTTTTCTTTGACAAAGTTTGAAAACAAAAGTATGATGAAGAACATATACCTTCCACATGAATTACGGGAGCAAAAAATAGGAATAGATACTTGGAATTCATGTCCTCTTCCGCATCCCAAGTAGCCTCTTCAATTTTGTAGTTCCTTCATAAAACCTTAACCGAAGCTACATCTTTGGTCTGCAATCGATGAACCAGCCAATCCAAGATCTCAACTTGGACCTCCTCGTAACATAAAGAATTCGAGATACCAATATCTATAATATGAACAATTTATGACAAATCACCCATATATTTCCTCAACATACAAACATGGAACATCGGATGAATGGGTCTCAAACTAGAAAGAAACTCCAACTCATATGCAACCTTACCAACCTTCTCAGGACCAAGTAAGGAACGACATACCAGGGACTGAGCTTTCCCTTCTTCCTAAACCTCATCACTACCTTCATGGGAAATACCTTTAAGAATACCCTATCCCCAACCTCAAACTCTAACTCTCATCATCTCACATCTACATAGGATTTTTGATGACTTTGGGAAGCCTTAAGTCTATCATAAATCACCTTCACCTTCTCCATGGTTGGATAAACCAAATCTGGGCTAAACATATCTACCTTACAAAACTCGAACCACCCAATAAGAGATCGATACCTCCTACCATACAACGCTTCAAAAGAAACCATCCCGATGCTAGTATGATAACTATTATTGTAAGCAAACTTTATAAGAGGTAAAGGCTCAACCCAACTGCCACCATAGTCAATCACGTAAGCTCAAAGCATATCCTTCACTGTTTGAATAGTCATTTCTGCCTACCGATCTGACTATGGGTGAAAAGCCATACTCAGCACCTTAGTCCCCAACCCTTTCTGAAATGACCGCCAAAAGTGAGATATAAAATACGTACCACGATCAGAGATGATAGAAATAGGTACCCAATACAACTTTAGAATCTCATGAATATACAACGTTACGTAATCCTTAGTAGAGAAATTAGTCCTCATAGGAAAGAAGTGAGCATACTTTGTCATCCTATCCATGATAACCCAAACCAAATCAAATTGATTCCAAGACTGAGGAAGACTAGTAACGAAATCCATGTTGATCACGACCCATTTCCATTTAGGAAACTCAATTTCTTGATACAAATCTCCAGGCCTCATGTGCTCAACTTCAGTTGTTCACATACTAAACACTTGCCACAAAATTAGCTACATCCATCTTCATACCATTCCACCAATACACTCCTTGAGATCATGATACATTTTCATTAAACTGGGATAGATGACATAGCTCAATTCATACGCCTTACCCAATATCCTTTCTCACAAATCATCGACGTCAAGGACACATAACCTTTCTTGGTACCGCAAAGTACCATCAACACTAATCTCAAATGCCAGCACCTTTTGGCCACCAACATCACCCTTTATCCTCGTCAACAGAGGATTTAACACTTGTTTCTCCTTAATTTCAGTACCCAGATATGACTATGCTACTTTTTGAATGAACACACCACCATCCTCAGAGTCTAAGAGATGAACTCCAAGGTTAACTTAATGGTGAATGTCCTTCACTAATTCCCGTTTCTCCTTATCCATATGAGCTAGAATCCCTGCGGATAACCATCTAAGAGCATCAACAATAACATTTGCTTTACCTTGATGGTAGGGAAGACTCATATCATAGTTCTTGAGAATCTCAAGCCATCTCTTTTGCCTGAGGTTAAGCTCTTTCTGAGTAAACACATACTGTAGGCTTTTATGATCAGAAAAGATATCCACATGCACTCCATACAAATAGTGCCGCTATGTTTTAAATGCAAACACAAATCTAATAGCTATAAATGATTAGTTAGATAATTCCTCTCATGCACCTTTAACTGCCTAGAGGCATAGGCTATCACCATGCTATATTGTATCAACACACAAACGAGTCCCATATGAGATGCATCACAATAAACCACAAACCCCTCAGTACCTTTAGCCAAAGTCAAAATCGAAGTTGAAGTTTACTTATCCTTCAGCTTCTCTAAACTACCCTCACACACATCCAACCACATGAACTTAACCTTCTTCTGAGTCAATTTAGTCAATGGGGACGCTATAGAAGAAAAGCTCTCTACAAACCTCTTGTAGTAGGCAGATAAACCAAAGAAGCTCCAAATATTGGTTGGAGTCATGGGTCTAGACCACTTTTTCACCATAACAACCTTTTGCATATCTACCATGATCTAGAAATAATATGATCTAGAAAAGTGACAGCGTTCAACCAGAATGCACATTTAGAGAACTTGACATACAATTTTTGTTCTTTCAGAGTCAACAAAATAGCATGGAGGTAATTGGCATGATCCACCTCACTCTTTGAGTACACCAAAATGTCATCTATGAACACAATGACAAACAGATCTTGAAACTGATAGAAGACACTATTCATCAAATACATAAACGTCACCGGGAGATTGATCAACCCAAAAGACATCACCAAGAACTCAAAGTGCCCATGCCAGGTATGAAAAGCTATCTTAAGGATATCCACCTCCTTAATCTTAAGCTAATGATACCCATACTGAAGATCAACCTTAAAAAAGAATTTGGCACCCTGTAACTAATCAAATAAGTCATCTATCCTTAGAAGAGGATACTTGTTCTTTACCTTCACCTTATTCAACTGTCAGTAGTCAATATACATTCGAAGGAAACCATCCTTTTTATGCACGAACAACACCGATGTACCGCACGGGGACACACTAGGATGGATGAAACCCTTATCTAAGAGATCCTTTAACTAATCATTAAACTCCTTCAACTTTTCTGGAGATATTTTATTTGGGGGAATAGAAATTGGACGAGTGTCCGAAACAAGATTAATCCCAAACTCAATCTCACTATTGATAACGCTCAATATATAGCTCTCGTAGGAGTGTAAAGCAGTCGTTAGCAAATATAAAACCCAACTGGGTTGGGTATCGATCCCACAGGGAATAGCTTGGTCAATAAGTAAGCAACGATTACTAGACTTTTAGTGCAAGTCTCGTAAAAGGGGGGATTGTAATGTAAACAAAGTATTAAAGTAAAATAAGAAAATAGTAAGGTAAAAAGAAAGAATAGTTATTAAGTTGTAAAACAATGAGAATTGAAGAGTTGGGGTTATGTCCACCTTCTGAGTTATCCGTCTCTATTGGCTATGAGTGTGTTGAATTCCGACATGCATGTGCTTATAGAGAATTATATTCGATGGTAAATCCAGGTGTCTTTCGACCTATTCGAGGATTATTTCACTTTAACTCTTTTGAGCTTAAAGCGTGTCTAATGGTACGAATTCTCCAAGAGGTTAATCCAGTTACAGCACTAACTTTTTAATAGGGGATGGGACCCTACTACCTTGACATTATCTCTTTTCCAGACAGATAACCTTTCTTTCGAACAAGTTAAATGTTATACTGGCGTATTCTTGCGTTTGCAACCACAAAGAATTTAGATTAAGATGAAGAGAATAATGATATAAGCAGCATACGTGTCGCGAACTCACAAACTCATAGTAATAGATAGTATCTCATACGACTTCCATAACCCCAACAGAGAGGTTTAGTTACCCATGAGTGCGAAGGAAATCACAATTGACATTGTTAGTATACCACAATAAGAATTTCGTGTAGCACAAGTGTGGTAGGCGTTAGGCGTGATTTCTTGCAAGTAACATTTCTCTTGTTGCGGAAATTAAGAATAGATGAATAGAAGAATAGAAGAAGAATAAAAAGTAGAATTAATGGAAGAATTAGAAGTAGTAGTGAATGTATAATAGAAAGATGGAAAGAAGATTTAAAATCTCTAGCAAAATAGGGTATTTATAATACCCATATCCTATTCCTACTAAGCTAATGAAATACTTAACCAAATCCTACTAAGCTAATGAAATGTTTAACCAAATCCTACTAAGCTAATGATATACTTAACCCAATTGTACTAGGTTAATGTATCATTATCCTAATCATAATAAATTACTGCTAGTCCCTAAAGTCTTCAGAATTGCTGTTTTAGCCCGGGATAGGTTTCCCATGCATCACTTTTGGTCCTTAGGCGTCTAAGACTCCCTCTTCTCCTTTCGTGAAGCTTTCTTTGGCGTCAAGTAATCCATAAACTGCTGAATTTTACATCATTTATACCTGAAACTTTGCTAATCATGTTCGTTAGCTCACTTATAGGAAAAAGGACTAAAAGTGCATGAAATATATAATTTGTTCTCAAAACTAGGCTAAAATATAGCACTATAGGCGTGTAAATTCGCCTATCATCAACACCCCACACTTGAAGCTTTGTTCGTCCTCGAACAAACTATCATGTCCTTCTAAACATTAACTTAGGGTTTCACAGTAACAACACAAAATATTCATCAAGACAAGCACAACAATTATCAACAAAGAGTAGTTTTCTGCTCATTAGTAGAAATAAGTCAACCTCCAACATAGACTCGTGATGGTAGTTAATTCATATCCAAAAGTTAAGGCACAAAGAATCATACACAACTATCCAAAACTCATCAACCATGTGTGTGTCACAATATATTACAAATAATCACTCTCAAGCATAGTGTCTTTTTAAAACATGGGTATAAAAGTATCCTTGCTCTCGCTCTCACAAAGAATTCATATGCAGCAACTGATGACCATAGGCTTTCCCTTAGTGTAATGTTCCACTAAATGTCAGAATGCTAGGCTTAGGATCAAGTCCGTCTTTTGATGGTTGTATTGTAGGCTAAGAGACGGGTAGGACTATTTTGACCAGAAATAGTGACTATGTTCCTAAGCGCTTTAATACATCACATTGTATCATTAAAACTTTTCTTTCAAACAACCTTTCTACTTTCTTTTATTCTACCACCCTTTTTCTCTTTCAATTTTAAGCAACTTTTCAGCTTTTCTTTCCTATTTCTTTTCATAACATACCTTTTATGATAGCAATTCTTTTTCATAACAAATTCAAGCACCATTACATTCTAAAGCATCATACTTACCCAACTTCCTCTTATTTTGTCATATGACTTTACACTTTAAAGCACTTAGGAATTTGGATCAAATTATGGTCTTGAAAAAAATGGACTAGGCTTACATATGAGGTTGTCAAAGAAAATAGGCTAAAGGCTCAAAAGGGTTTAACTAGGATAATGTCCATGGGTAGGTAAAAAGAAGGTAAACAAGTGTAGGTTGCCAAAGGAATGCCTAAATCATCTCCTAAACTTACACTCTTTATTTTCACTTTACATACATACCAGGCAAGTTCTAGCATCAGCCACAAACATAGAATATACAATATCCTCACACACACAAGGCACATGGTCGACTTTATTGGGAGTAGTATAGACTCTTGACCCAACAACTGAAGGAATTATACCACACAATATCACGCAGTGAGTCACAATTAGAGCCTAAACGTCTCAATAGTCATGATGTTAGCACAAACTCTTGTTATAATCTCATGCTGCCTATTTGAATGATTTTATGTGAAGAAAATTTTACTACTAAAGAAAAACAAAAAAAAAATTCGAAAAACAACAAACTAAGCAAACAAACATAAATAAATGCAAATGCGGATAGAGAAGTAAAGCATGCAAATACCACCACCCCACACTTAAACGGGACACTGCCCTCAGTGGAAAATAAATACGAAGAACTTGGTCAGTCGGACTCCTCCTCTATGTCGGGGGTCATACCCCCTTCGTCGGAATCATCATGGGAGTCGTCGTCAGCAGAATTCTCCTCCACGTCGGAGTCTGGCATGTGTAGATCATCATCGGTAGACACATCATCATCAAGAGGTTCCTCAAAGTATGTACCTACTCCACACATCTCCCTTACATGCATATTCATTAGATAGTCATGGTCCAGCTTTTGGAGCTCTGCAGCAGTTGGAACACGACCTCCGCTCATCATGGTGAACCGTGTCATGCCATAAAGGTGATGGAAGAAAATCTCATCTTGAGCATGTCTCTCCGCAGTAGTAAGGTTGTTGTTTCAGCATCTTTGACCTTTGTGAGGTCAACCTTCTTTGGGTTATGTGGGAGTTTGTGATCAGCTGGTTCCTCTTCGATGTCCTTCTTCCGTAAGATTGCTGTCAACAGGTTGCCAAAGGTGAAGTGGGACCGCTTGTGTAGTCTGGCCTTCCGCATTGTAGTATGAATGATTGCCCCAATGTTGATAGGGACATTCGTCATTAATGTATAGACCAAACACACTCTATCTCTTGTTATTTTGGTGTACTGGGTCCCAGGAATAAGACAAGAGTTGACAATACGCAACCATATTCTTGCTTCCCTATTCAAAGAAGCATAGGGGAAGGTGTTGTGTCGTCCGGTGTCTTTTTGTCTGCTCCACCTTGCCATGGATCTACTTCCACAAAGTGTGTGTCGAATTGCTCTATAAGGAGGTCTGCTGTACAGCTCTTTGAATGGTGCTGGATCGACTGAAGGCAAGCCAAGAAAGGAGTTGATTAAATCCGCATTGAGTTGTAGATTTTGGCCCCGAATCTTGACTTCGCTGCCTGTGGTTTTCGGCGACCAATTGGCGTAAAATTCCCTTGTTAAATCAAGATTACATTCTCCCATGTCGCAGAAGATGAAATCCAAATTTAATGCCATGATTTTCGCCAACATGCGCGGCTCCTTCTTCGCTAGGCTGTCCTTGTTGATCAAGTCGACATGAACATATTTTCTTTCCTTGTTGTTCCTATACCATTCCTTGGCTTTCTCCTCAAGAACCTATTTTATTCTAAACATGCGGCGTGGTAATTGCATTGAGGATGATTCTCCTTGGTCCTTGCGACCTCTTTTTTTGCCCTTTTGGGAAGTGGTAGCCTTGTCTTGTATTGCTTTAGGAGCCACTGTACCTGAGACTTAAACACATTCATGTTGATACAATCTATAAACAAGCCATAGGGGTACCACCCCACACTTAGTTTTGTTGATACAAATTAGTGAAGGGAAAGTGCTCGATTACTTAGACTTCGTCGACATACGTTTTAGGAGCTATATTCCGACAAGAAAATCAGAGATGTATCACTTCTTGCAACCTTTGCAATACTTTTATGTTAGGCATAACAATACTACTACATAGGGATTACATCCTGGTATAGTTACTACCAATAATCACAACCTTCTATGTCGGTAGGCAACTTTAAGTCATATCCCGATGAACGGGATCTTCTAACATGTAGGTATTTAAGTGACAAGGTTATGCAATGTTCATGACTATAGCAATTCCGCAATTAGTATAACAATGCATCAAAATCAAATTCAAGTCGGAATTAGTTTAAGACCATCCTAACGTATATGTTCACTCACATGGTTTTATTTCAACAATTCAAACACATTAACATCACCAATATTTCTTCAAGATGTAGCAAGTCATAATAGACATAGCAACATAGTACTTACGAAAAAAAATAGATGAAGAACAAGAGAGTACTTACGTGATTGAAGCCTTTGGAGATGTTCTTGTGAAGTGGGAGAGCAAAAAGAAAAGTTTTTGGGAGGATTTGTATGCTATGTGCGGCGCCTAGGTCAAGATTTCAATGTGTTTATGTTTCAAGACTAAGTCCCCTTTATATAGGAAAAGAATGGGTCGGGTTTTGACCCATTTAAAATCGGTTTTGGAGACAAAAAGTGACCATAGGCGGCGCCTTTAGCTTTGCGTAAGCATGGTATAGGCGGCGCCTAATGCAAAGCATTTTCTAGCATAGGCGGCGCCTAGTGCAATGCCTTTAGTGACCATAGGCGGCGCCTTTAGCATGGCATATGAGATTCCGAGATGAAATGCTTTAGCATAGGCGGCGCCTATGCTATAGCATACTTGAGCATGGGCGGCGCCTATGCCTTTGCACACTAGATTCCGAGACCCTAGGCTATAGTATAGGCGTTGCCTTGTTCGTGGCCTAGTTTTGCCTAGGCATGGCCTTTCTCGATGCCTATTTTGTCATGAGCAATGCTCAATCCATAGCCTTATGCATCTTAATTCCAAACTTACCACCTTTACCATGAAATACGTCCAAATCATCATTTGAAACCAACCTCCTCGTTGAATACCTCTTGCACCTACATTTGCTCAAAACCAATGAAAACGATTAGTATGATGGGTTGGCTCCCATCTAGAGCCTTAGTTTTGGTCGTGGCACGACTCTTCTTTTTGGATTTTTCTTAATCAAAAGCAAAACACATACTAAAAAAATTGAAAAACGATACCCGATGGGTTGCCTCCCATCTAGCTCCTTATTTATTGTCGTGGCTCGACATAGTTACCTCGAGTACTCAGACTTTGTCGAGATAAGTGATGGCCATATAATTCATTGAGTCAAAAGGACCGATGTAAGGTTTAACACATTGACCATTCACCTTGAAGACAACACCATTATTGTCTTCCAATTCAACTACTCCAGACGAGTAGACTTGGATAACTTTGTATGGACCAGACCAATTGGATTTTAACTTACCTGGGAATAACTTCAATCTGGAATTGAAGAGAAGCACCATATCATCCTTTTGAAAGTTTCGTCGAACAATCCGCTGATCATGATACTTCTTCATTCGCTCCTTGTATAGGTCCGATCTCTCATAAGCACGAAGACGGAATTCATCTAATTCGTTCAGCTGCTCCAACCTCAGATTCATTGCATCATCCCAATTCAAATTCAATTGCTTCAACGCCCACAATGCCTTATGCTCAAGATCAATGGGTAAGTGACAAGACTTCCCATAAACTAGTTGATAAGGGGACATGCCGATGGGTGTTTTGAATGCAGTCTTATACACCCATAGTGCATCATCTAGCTTCCGAGACCAATCCTTCCTATTTGCATTTACCGTCTTCGCAAGGATTTGCTTGATCTCCCAATTGGAAACCTCTACTTTTCCACTCGTTTGTGGGTGATAAGGCATGGCTACCTTATGTTGCTTGACACCATACTTTGCCAACACAGATTTGAATAGCTTGTTGCAGAAGTGAGATCCTCCATCACTTATGATAGTACGTGGTACCCCAAAGTGAGAGAAGATATTCCTCTTAAAAAATGCTACAACACGCTTTCCCTCGTTGTCGGCCAACGCTACAGCTTCAACCCATTTTGAGACATAATCTACAGCAACTAAGATGTACTTCATTCCAAACGAATTCACGAATGGACCCATGAAATCAATGCCCCACACATCAAAGAGTTCTACCTCAAGAATTTTCGACATGGGCATCTCATGGTGTTTCGAAATAGCACCTTGTCTTTGGCATTGGTCATATCTTCTAACAAAGTCATAGGCATCTCTAAATATCGAAGGCCAATAATATCCACTTTGCAATACTTTTCTTGTCGTCCGATTGCCTGCGTGATGTCCTCCAACTTGGGAAGTGTGACATGCTTTCAATATAGTAGGAACCTCTACATGGGATCTACATCGTCGAATAATACCATCCGCACATCGTCGAAACAAATATGGCTCATCCCAATAGTAGTGTTGTACGTCATGCATAAACTTCCTCTTTTGATGGTATGATAAATTGGCAGGTATTACATTACTCACCACAAAATTTGCAAAGCGGCATACCATGGTAATCCTTCCATTGTTGCTGATAAGATCTCCTCATCAGGGAATGCATCATCAATCTCGATTTCAGGCTGCGCCACATGCTTGTTCTCGAGTCTAGATAGATGGTCGGCCACTTGGTTCTCGCAACCTCTTCTATCTTTAACTTTGAAATCAAACTCTTGCAGCAGCAATACCCATTGAACTAATCTTGGTTTTGCATCCTTCTTTGTCATTAGATACCTAAGAACTGCATGGTCTGTATGAACGATCACCTTAGTACCCAATAGATAGGCACGAAACTTCTCAAACGCATACACAACCGCTAGGAGCTCTTGTTCTGTCACAGTGTAGTTCCTTTGGTCTTTATTTAGGACCTTACTCGCATAGTAGATAGGATGAAATAATTTCTCCTTTCTCTGACCAAGCACAGCTCCAACGGCAACACCACTAGCATCACACATGACTTTGAACGGGAGAGACCAATCTGGTGCTACCATGATAGGGGCTTCAATGAGTTTTCCTTTGAGGCATTCGAATGCCTTTAAGCAATCTTCATTGAAGTCAAACTTCACATCTTTCTCCAAGAGTTTGCACAATGGACTAGCAATTTTGGAGAAGTCTTTGATGAACCGATGATAGAAACCTGCATGGCTGAGAAAACTGCGAACTCCCTTCACCGAAATTGGAGGCGGTAGCTTCTCAATGACTTTGATTTTCGCTCGATCAACCTCAATTCCTCTTTCGGAGATTTTGTGCCCAAGAACAATTCCTTCTTTTACCATGAAGTGGCACTTCTCCCAATTCAGCACTAGGTTGAACTCTACACATCTTTGCAATGCCATATTTAGGTTTGCCAAGCACGCTTCAAAAGTCTCACCAACAACTGAAAAATCGTCCATAAATACCTCCAAAGTGTCTTCAACCATATCAGAAAAAATTGACATCATACAACGTTGAAAGGTGGCTGGTGCATTGCATAGCCCAAATGGCATACGTTTGAAGGCAAACGTACCATATGGGCATGTAAACGTTGTCTTCTCTTGGTCTTCGGGTGCAATACAAATCTGATTATATCCTGAATAAACATCTAAGAAGCAAAACCATCCTTTCCCCGCTAATCGATCTAGCATTTGGTCCATAAATGGCATTGGGAAGTGATCTTTGAGTGTCCAAGAATTCAACTTTCGATAGTCCATACATACTCTCCATCCAGTGACGGGTCTGAGTGGAATAAGCTCATTCTTCGCATTTGCGACCACTGTCATGCCTCCTTTCTTGGGAACACATTGTACAGGGCTTACCCATGTACTGTCAGAGATTGGATACACAACCCCCGCGTCTAACCACTTGATAATTTCTTTCTTCACCACTTCTTGCATAGGTGGGTTTAGACATCTTTGATGCTCAATGGTGGGTGTGCAATTCTCTTCAAGCTAAATTTTATGTGTATAAATCCCAGGTGGAATACCAATAATATCCGCAATGGTCCATCCAATGGCTCTAATATACTTCCGTAGAATAGCAATGAGAGCTACAACTTGTTGCTCACCCAAATCTGCTGCAACAATGACTGGAGGTGTGTTTCCGCTTCCTAGGAATGCATACTTTAAATGTCTTGGCAGCTCCTTCAATTCTAATGTGGGTGGATCTTCAATAGATGGCTTAGCTAGTGGTGTGGGTCGATTTTTAAGATCAAGGTCCAGCTTCTTGGGAGTATGGCGATATGTCCCTAATCCTGATAGAGCACCAATAACTTCTTTACAATTTTCAGCATCTTCATTCTCTCCATTCATGAGCACAACCGCCAAAGGGTCATCAATAATTTGCTCTTCTTCAAGTAATTCTTTCTCATCATCAAAGAAAACATCAACCACCGAAAATACACTCAGATCTTTGGGTTGCTTCATTGATTTGCAAACATCAAAGCGAACTACTTCGTCATTTATTCGGAACGAAAGCTCATTAGCTCTTAAATCAATAAGTACGCTTCCCGTAGCCAGGAAAGGACGCCCCAAGATTATGGAAACTTCTAAGTCTGCCTCACAATCCAAAATAAAAAAGTCTGCCGGAAAGATAAATGAAGAAACCTTTACCAAGACATCACATAGAATACCAACAGGTCGTTTTACCGACCTATCCGCCATTACGAGCCTCATGTTGGTTGGAGTAGGATCACCCAACCCCAACTTCTTATAGATAGATAATGACATCAAATTGATGCTGGCTCCTAAATCACATAATGCCTTGGCAAAATTTAGAGATCCAACGGTGCAAGGAATAGTGAAAGCACCGGGGTCAGCCTTCTTCTGAGCTATTGATCGGATCGCGATTGCGCTGCAGTGACGAACATCATCTTTCAACTCATAACTTGCTGCCCGCTTCTTTGTCAAAAGATCCTTCATAAATTTTGCATACCCAGGCATTTGTTCAAGTGCCTCCACCAATGGAACAGTAATGGTCAGCTGCTTCAACATAGTCATGAATTTGCTGAACTTTGTGTCATCCTCCACCTTCTTCAATCTTTGAGGGAAAGGTGGTGGTGGGTATGGAATTGTTCTTTCCACGGATTTCTTCTCCTCTTGCTTTCGTTTTTCAGTTTTTTCAGGTTGAAATCCATTGGGATTGACGTCATGGACGTTTTGCCCTTTTTCTGCGTCTTCTATAGCTTTATCATCAACGTCCACTACTTCGTCATCCACTTGCTTGCTTTTTGCTAAAGTTTCCAGCATCTTACCACTTCGGGTAGTGATGGCCATGCATAACCCATCATTCCTTGGGTTTTGCACAGTATCGCTAGGTAAAGTGCCAGCCTTTCTTTGATTGAGTACTGCTGAAAGTTGGCTCAATTGCTGCTTTATTTGCTTGATTGAAGTGGAATGAGAATCAACTATTTGTTTCATAGAGGACAAATCATTAACTACCTCCGTTACTGCAGCTCTTGTTGCTTCCACTCCTTTCAATATTTTGGTCAGCATGTCATCCATACTTCTAGAGCTAGATGTGGTGGCGTCACGTCTTCCAGGGGGAACGTACAAACCACTCTTTTCATTCTTGTTCTTCCAACTACCTTGGTCTTTGTTTCCAGATTTATCATAATAGTTCCGACCTTGGTTTCCTTGGGTATTACCTCGGAAACCCCCTTGATTGTTCAAGTAGTTGGCCTCTTCTTCTGAATCAGATTCGTCTCTTCCTTTAGACGCAATAGCTTTTACTTTTTCGGTCTTCCCTGATAATAAATGCTTTGTAAGAAGATCCACTTGTGTTTTCATGTGCGCCATATCTTGATCACGTTCTTCTTCTCTTCTTCTTTGGTCTGTAGTCATGCCGATAGATAAAGTGGGGCTTGCTACCTCAGAATCCCTGGTATGCCAAGCTCTACTTTGCTTCATCATACGATCTAGCATATTGCTTGCTTGACCAAAGGTGAGGTCCATAAAAGATCCTCCGGCTGCATTATCCACCACTGGTTTAGTTATTGAATTCAAGGCTCTGTATAATATCTCCATTAGGTGAACATTAGTCTTATGATGGTTTGGGCATCTTGTTAGCTTTGTCTTGAACCTCTCCTATGTTTCATGAAGAGCTTCAGTGGGAAGCTGACGGAAGTTACTGATTTCATCTCTCAATTGTGCTCTTTTGGATGGCGGAAAGAATCATTCTAGAAAAGTGTCTCTCAATTGCCTCCAATTTGTAATAGAATCAGGAGTCAGCCCATTCAACCATAGAGTTGCCTCCCCAGACAGAGACAATGGAAATAGACGTAATCGAATTGCATTCTGACCAACACCAGGATTGTCAAACGACTTGCATGTAGAAATAAAGTTGATGAGATGCATATTCGAATCATCGTCTGCTAGTCCACCAAATAATCCCTTAAGTTGCAATAACTAAATCATGGTGCTTGTGATGTTGAACTTGGCTCCGGGCGCTAATGGTGGAGGAATAATGGCTCCAGTGGCTCCGGCTCCATCAAGATCATCATCATCATCGTCAAAAGCTGGTTGCATGGGTTGGCGATCATACCTAAACCGAGCTTGACGACTTCTTCTGTTGGCAGGTGTTGCAATTTCAGCATCACGCCTCGGGTTTAGTAGCTCATCATCACCTAAATCCTCATCATCAGGATTTGTTGCTCGCCCAGGGTTATCAATGTTTTGTTGTTGAACTTGAGTGGCGGCAAGAGCAGCTAATCTCTCCTGTTCCTGTTGAGTAGCCATCCTTTCGATTTCATGTTGTGCCTCCATTCTGCCAATACGTTGTGGTTCAGGATTGATAGGTAGTAACGGTTGACCAGAACTTCGAGTATGGGGCATGCACTGAATAAAAACCTGCAGTAAACAAAAACAAAAACTAAAAGTAAAAGTACAAGAATCTTTGACCAAAGGGTCTAGTAATTATCACAAACTTAATTGACACTCGTATTCCCCGGAAACGGCGCCAATTTTTGATAACACTCAATCTACAGCTCTCGTAGGAGTGTAAAGCAGTCGTTAGCAAATATATAACCCAACTGGGTTGGGTATCGATCCCACAGGGAATAGCTTGGTCAATAAGTAAGCAACGATTACTAGATTTTTAGTGCAAGTCTCGTAAAAGGGGGGATTGCAATATAAACAAAGTATTAAAGTAAAAGCTAAAAATAGTAAGGTAAAAAGAAAGAATAGTTATTAAGTTGTAAAACAATGAGAATTGAAGAGTTGGGGTTATGTCCACCTTCTGAGTTATCCGTCTCTATTGGCTATGAGTGTGTTGAATTCCGACATGCATGTGCTTATAGAGAATTGTATTCGATAGTAAATCCAGGCGTCTTTCGACCTATTCGAGGATTATTTCACTTTAACTCTTTCGAGCTTAAAGCGTGTCTAACGGTACGAATTCTCCAAGAGGTTAATCCAGTTACGGCACGAACTTTTTAATAGGGGATAGGACCCTACTACCTTGACATTATCTCTTTTCCAGACAGATAACCTTTCTTTCGAACAAGTTAAATGTTATACTGGCGTATTCTTGCGTTTGCAACCACAAATAATTTAGATTAAGATGAAGAGAATAATGATATAAGCAGCATACGTGTCGCGAACTCACAAACTCATAGTAATAGATAGTATCTCATACGACTTCCATAACCCCAACAAAGAGGTTTAGTTACCCATGAGTGCGAAGGAAATCACAATTGACATTGTTAGTATACCACAATAAGAATTTCGTGTAGCACAAGTGTGGTAGGCGTTAGGCGTGATTTCTTGCAAGTAACATTTCTCTTGTTGCGGAAATTAAGAATAGATGAATAGAAGAATAGAAGAAGAATAAAAAGTAGAATTAATGGAAGAATTAGAAGTAGTAGTGAATGTATAATAGAAAGATGGAAAGAAGATGTAAAATCTCTAGCAAAATAGGGTATTTATAATACACATATCCTATTCCTACTAAGCTAATGAAATACTTAACCAAATCCTACTAAGCTAATGAAATGTTTAACCAAATCCTACTAAGCTAATGAAATACTTAACCCAATTGTACTAGGTTAATGTATCATTATCCTAATCATAATAAATTACTGCTAGTCCCCAAAGTCTTCAGAATTGTTGTTTTAGCCCGCGACAGGTTTCCCATGCATCACTTTTGGTCCTTAGGCGTCCAAGACTCCCTCTTCTCCTTTCGTGAAGCTTTCTTTGGCGTCAAGTAATCCATAAAATGCTGAATTCTGCATCATTTATACCTGAAACTTTGCTAATCATGTTCGTTAGCTCACTTACAGGAAAAAGGACTAAAAGTGCATGAAATATATAATTTGTTCTCAAAACTAGGCTAAAATATGGGTAAAATATAGCACTATAGGCGTGTAAATTCGCATACCATCAACTATCCGGAGGAACACTAGAAATTCATTCACCACCAAAACCGAATTCAAAGAATGGCCCTCCAAGTTAGAATCCTTCACCCATACCAAGTGATAGAGACACCCTTTGGAGATGAATCTCTGAGCTCTAAGATATGATTTAAATTTCCCTTTAGGAGTTAGGGAACCAGCCTCCCATTCTATAATCGGATCATTAGGGAATTTAAAGACAACCCTATGGATCCTACAAACTAAGGATGCATAGCACGAGTGTAACCAATCCATCCCCAAAATTACATTAAAATCTACCATGTCTAACTCATACAAATCCACCAAAGTCTCCTTACTAACAACAAATACCAAACACCCCCTATAGACTCTTTTTACAATCACAGAGTCATCTACCGGGGTAGAAATAGAAAAAGGGTCCAAAACACACTACGGACCAAAAAACCAAAATAAACAGCCATAAAAGGGATCACATAAGAAAGAGTGGACCCTATATCAAGTAAACAATACATATCACGAGAAAAGAGTTTTAACACACCAGTCACAACGTCTAGTAATGCCTCAAACTTCTATCGGGTAGTGAGTGTATAAAGACAATTCTGACCAGTATTAGAACTAGATAGTGCACCCTTTAGTATCAAAGATGAGAAAGATGCAACTGGAACCTTATTTACCCCCGAAGTAGCCTTACCAACAAGACAATTTCTCAACATATGCCCTGGCTGACCACAGCCGAAGCACATGTCCCTTTCCTCATCATAGAAACCCTAATGCAAATGACTAAAAAACCTACAAAAAGGACATGTGGGAGCCGAATGAGCCCCATTAGCCTGAAATTGGCACCCTGTGCTCTAAAGTTGTCACTACCCTACTGATGAGTATCTCCCGATGACTTCGAGTAGGGAGCACTAGCCATGGAAAAAGAACCAAAACTCCCTTACTTCTTTTTTGACCACATACCACCATCCCTGCCCCTCTTCTATTGGCCACCACCATGCTTAGATAATTTAAACTTCTTTCCCTATCCCTCACTTAACTCAATATACTTCTTATTTTCCTTCTCCACCTATTGCATGTAGACAACCAACCTAGAGATATCTATGTCCTTGATTATCAAGGAAACCTTATTTTCAAGGATCAACTTATGAGACAGTCCTGGAGACAACTTTCTCATCCGGGCCTTCATATCGAACACCATCTCCGGAGCATACTGAGATGACTGGTGAAACTTCAAGGCATAATCCTTGACTGATATCTTCCCTTTTTTCAAATTAACAAACTTCTCTGGTTTTACTTCCCTTAACTCCTGAGGAAAGAAGCGGTCCAGAAAAGTATTTGTAAAATCCTCCCATATATATGACTCATCAGTGTCACCCCTTGCCTGATCCCATTCCTCGTACCATTGATATGCCACATTTTTTCAGCTGATAGGCCATAAACTCCACCCATTCAACATTCATGGCATGTATAACCCTGATTATCTTTTCTATTTTGTCCAAAAACCTCTGAGGATCCTCCTCTACCTTAACTCTAGTGAAAGTTGGGGGATTCATACTCATAAATCAGCCAACCCTTGTGGCCTCAGAATATGGAGTAACAGATGCACCACACTCAGCCTGAGAAGCTTCTAGCTGAGCAATCATATGAATCGACTGACCAAACCTCAGCATTCATGACATCAGCCTTAGGAGGATTAGAGAGAACTAATGGAACTCTAGGACAATCAGGAACTGTACCCCAAGAACGATTATGGATCCCATAAGTGGAGCATGTGCCGTCAATATTTTCCCCAATAAGGATAGAGAAGTTTCTGTGAGCATCAGATCGTCTAGGGAAGATCTATAATACGAACAAATGAAAATTAAAGAAGATTCCAGGACTTAGACTCTAAAGCTTAAAAACAGAACACAAATAAGAGAAACATTCCTAGATGCCTTGTAGCCTCTCCCTTATGAGTACCGCGAGCTATACACCCTTAAAAGAGCCTCTACTCGACATGGATTTGTGGTCTCCCAATTAACCATGAATCTAATGCTCTGATACCAAATTGACACAACCTGAACCAGGGCCTTGTCATAATAGGCACTCCAATTCCATCAAGGATTGGAGACCACCCCCGATAGCCAATCCAACCTCCAAACACATACCCTAAGTCGGATGAATTCCAAACATATAACAAGATAGAGTTATATATTATTCAAGACTCGAGGATGGGTCCATGATCATGACCAACCCAAATGAATCAAACCATCCAATACTGAACCAATAATCATAACATAAACCAGTCCATAACTATTCCATAGCATAATAAGATGGAACAATAACAAATCAAATATAGTCAAATAGTGTCAGCCATAACACCAATACCAATGCCAAGGTTGATATCAATGTCGACACCAACCATATCAACCCATAGAAGTCTCACAAAGCCTTTAATCAAAGTCAAAAAATACCCGATTGGTACATGCGCCCGACCATAGCCAAAACCAAAGTCTAATAAATAACCAAAGTATGAAGACAAATAAAATGGAGACTTTTGGAATATGGAAGCTCACCACTTCAATCCAACTCTAAGTTCTCCCTAAATCTAATTACTGGGCAAGAGGAGCAGTATGGCCAGTTCCAACATCATGTGGGGATACAATGCCCAAAAATGGGTTAGCAGGTGAACGCTAGCATACATTTAGGATAAGGATAAAATAAAGACAACATTTAAAACTAAGTAAATAACCACTTTCATTCATATCATACATTTATTTATATATAATCCATGTTGGGAAATGGAACTGGGTTTAGTATGCCTTTAAAATCATTAACCTGGGTTTGTGTAGCTTAACCATCCTAGAACCACTCATGGGCTATATGGGTTACCCTCCGAACGAGCGCCAGTACATGTAGAAATATAAGCCAAAGATATCCCAGGGGAAGAGAATTCTCGTGTACCCTTCTCCCTCCATGATACATAAATACAAGTATCACTTAAGGGATTCCCGTTTACCCCACTAGTATATGGTCTTCATGACCAATACCTATATCGGTAAACATGAGTTTACAGTGTTCGTTCATTAGACTCATAACTTCACAATTAACTATCACAACCCACCATTATTTCCTAATTAAAACCATTAACATAAAACCAAACCTCTAATTCCATATATTATTAACCAAGGCTATAAGAAGTGGTACCGTCATACCGACTATAGCTTGCAAGAAATACCTTAGATAAATGACTTAGGGGATACCCATGTACACCGTAGGCTCCATTATTAGATTCGCTTGGGGGATTCTCGTGTACCCTAAAAGGTTTTTAAGTCAAATATATGGCCACCAAGGCTTTACCATTTAGGCATTAAAACAATTTAACCAATTTAGGTTCCATTACCATTATATACCATGCAAAGTATTCAATGAAAGTCTAACTGTGTAATAAAAGCATTCTCATAGGTGTTTTAACAAACAAGTTGAGGGCATATAGTTTCCAAAATCAAAACCAAGTAATTTGGGGAATCCAAAGTACCCCTACACCGATTTACCATTACCATGCATTCAATAATGTTCAAACCAGCATTATAATATGAAAAACAACAAGTAAAACATGGGAAAACATTTCCCAACAAAAACCCCTAACATCAATTTGAAAACCAAACAATACCCATAATTAGATCATGAAAACTTTTCATTGAAACATGAATCTAGTTAAACTAACAATGAGGGAGGAGTAACATGCCTTCAATCATATGAAAGACGGGGAGAAATCACCCTTTAGAAGCCTTCATTGATCCTCTTGATGAAACTCTAGCCTTTGCTTAACACAAGATATTGAGAGAGTTTCTTAGTGTTTAAGATTAGAATAATAGGGTAAATAAAGTGCAATAGTGTTTTAGGTCATGGGGTATTATTGGGTTAAGAGGGGAAATGTCCAGAATCCTCCTAACCTAAACTGTAAAAAGTTCCTGCAGGTAGGTACGACTTTACCTCCCAAACCTTACAAATCAAATAAGTGGTATCCAGCACTCGTATCATTGACCTCAAGTTAGACCCCTAAACAGTCTAACATACGACCACCAAGGCCTACTCGTATCCAAGCATACGACAAGTACCCACAAAACGTACCCTAGACCACCTACCAAGAGCATGACATACTGCTCATCATACGAAGTGGCTTCACTCATTCGTATCATCACTATACGATTCTTATGGTGTCCACTCATATCTTGGACTGTAACCACCCAAGACCACACTAAGTAACATACTTCTAAGACCCCCTAAATTGTATCCACATCTACGACTAGTACGCACATGTTGTGTGATGTCCAAAAGCTCAAAACTCAGGAAATTTCTAAGAATCAAAACCTAGGGTGTTTCATTAATCCCACACCCATAACATGGTTTTATGCCTATGTTCACTACCCATCCCAGTCTGCAGTAATTTAAACCTTAACCTACCTCATATGATAAAAATTGATCCAAAAGCCTTAACATAGAGATTTCTCCTTACGAATGGACCCAAAATTAACTAAAACACATAAATACAGAATCTACACATTAGAAAAAAGCCAGCAATACCTATATTACCCACTTTTGAGTCAAGTTCAAAATGGATCCCCAAAACCAATTCCATAATTTTTTTAACTGAGGGTAGAAATGAGGTACAAAAGTAGTAAAACTACACCAACCATGTTACCAACTTTAAGTCAATGTTTCGGATCTGCTAGCACATTTCATTTTGCCTTTCGACACCCATATCAATAAATATTGACTGAAGTAAACTATAAAGCCTTTATAACCACCAACAACCAAACCTCACAAACATCATACTAAAATGCACTGGGAGCTATGCCAATAAATCCCACACCCCAAATGTACCACAAAACAACAATTGGTAGGGGTAACATAGTCAAATCACACAGTAATGAATAATTCACAATAATCACCAAAAATTAGGTCATTACATCATCTACCATTAACAATCTAGTTCATTCTCGAACTAAATGCAAAAGAAATACCTGAATCAATGAAAAGCAAGGATAACTACTACATGTATAAGACTCAACCTCCTAAGTAGACTCATTTGTAGGTTGATGTCTCCAGTGGACCTTAACCACAGGAATATCTCTAGAATGCAACCGTCTAACATTCCTGACTAGAATGGAGATAGGATCCTCAACAACAGACAACCACTCATCTAACTGGACTGAATCCCAATAATGACCTGAGTCTAATCCATAATGTAACATCAACATATGGAAACATGAAAACACTTGATGAATAACTCATAAATCAGGGGGTAATGCTAACTCATAAGACACATCCCTAATAGACCAAAAAATCTCAAAAAATCCAATATACCTGGGGATAAGCTTGCCCCTCTTCCTAAACCTCATCATCTCCTTCATGGGCAACGCACGAAGAAAGAATCGATCACCAACACTAAATCTCAAGGCATAAAGTCTGCGATCTGCATAGCACTTCTGCCTACTCTTAGCCTCTTAAAGTCTATCATGAACAACCCAAAATCTATCTAAAGACTCATGAAACAAGTATGTACCTCAAGGTCTAATCTCAGAGATCTCAAACCAACTAACTAGAGAATGACAACTCCTACAATACAAAGCTTTGAAAGGAGTCATCTCAATACTGGAATGGTATCTTTTACTATACGCAAACTCCGCCAAAGCTAGATATTGCTCCCACTGACCACCAAAGTCCATCACACAAGAGAGGAGCATATTCTCCAAAACTTGAATAGTCTACTTTAACTAACCATCAACCTGGGGTGAAAGGATATGCTAAGATCAACCCAAGTACCCAAATTCTCCTAAAATGTCTTCCAATAATGAGATATGAACATCGAACCTTAATCTAAGATAATGGACACTGACACACCATGAAGACATACTATCTCACAAACATAGATACGGGTCAACCTCTTAGCACTGAAAGAAACTTAAACTGAAATGAAATAAGTAAATTTAGTCAATCAATCCACATAACCCAAACACTATCATAACCATGAGAAGTACGAAGCAACCTCGTCATGAAGTCTATAGCAATTCATTCTTTTTTCCTCTTGAGAATGGGTAACCTATAAAGCAAACCACCAAGCCTTAATAATTGGCCTTCACCTCTGGGCAACATAGGCAACGAGCTACAAAATCTACTACATCCTTCCTCATACCACCCCATCAGTAGTGTTGTCTTAAATCATAACACATCTCAGTCAATCCTGGATAGATTAAATACCTTGAAAAATGAGCTTTCTCTAAAATCACCCTAATCCAATCACGCACTCTCAACACACAAACTCAACCTCCAATTCTCTAAACTCTATCAGAATCAAGCAAGGCTTTCGTAGCCTCTCCACTTAACACCGTATCTCGAATCACTCTTAATCTAACATGATCAAATTAATGAGCCCAAATCTACTATATTAAGGAAAACCTACCCTCAATATATGCCAAAACATACCCAAGTATTGAAATATTAAGCCTAACCATATAGTTAACCAAAGATAGAACCTTTAAGGCCAAAGCTCTTTCCTGAGTCAAAATATGCTCTAAGCTACCTATTCTAGTTGACATTCAGCTCAAGGCATCTACAATCACATTACCCTTGCCCGGATGATAGAGAAAACTTAAGTCATAATCCTTAAGCAACACAAGAGAATGACACTTCCTCATATTTAGTCTACTCTGGGTGAAGAAATACTTAAGGCTATGATAATCCTAAAAAATCTCACAATAGACTTCATATAAGTAGTGCCTCAACAACTTCAAAACAAATACAACTGGGCATAGCTCTATGTCATAGGTAGGGTAATTCCTCTCATAGGGATTCAACTGACGAGAAGCATACGCAATCACCTTACTCTCTTGCATTAACACAACACCTAACCCAACACCAGAAGGATCATAAAAAATGGTTAAACACATACCCTCCTTGGGCAAAGTCAAGATAGAAGTTGATGTCAATAATTCCTTAAGCTTTTGAAACCTTACCGCACAAGCATTGAACCACTAAAAGGAAATCTTCTTCTAAGTCAACTTGGTCAATGGAGCTACGGTAGATTAAAAACCCTTAACAAAGCGCCTTTAGTAACCTGTCAAACTAATAAAACTTTGAATCTTAGTAGGAGAAGTAGACCTAGCCCAATCACGACATGATACAATATTGGCTAGATCAATAATCATACCATCTTTGGTTACCATATGACCCAAGAAAGAGACAGACTCCAACTAAAAATCACACTTGGGGAACTTAGCATACAACTTCTCGTCCCTTAATCTCTGAAGCACAACCTGCAAATACTCCTTATGGTCAGCCTCACTCTTTGAATAAACAAAGATATTATCTATAAATATAATGACAAAAGGGTAGAGATATGGTTGAAATACCCAATTCATCAACTCCATAAATGTGGATAGGGCATTGGTCAACCCAAAGAACTTGACAAAGAGCTTATAATAACCATACCAAGTACAAAAAGTCATCTTCAAAATATTAGAAGATGTAATCCTTAATTAGTTATATATAGACCTTAAATCAATCTTTAAAAATACTGAAGCACCATGAAGCCAATCAAATAAATCATCATACAAGAAAAAGGATATTTATTATTCATCATCACCTTGTTTAACTTTTAAAAATTAATAAATATGTGCATAGACCCATTATTTTTCTTTACAAATAAGACAGGCGCATCCGTAAGTAATACACTAGCTCAGAGAAATCCCTTATCTAATAACTCCTATGACTGATCCTTTAATTCCTTAACTCTATTGTGGATATCCTATAAGGTAGAATAGAAATGGGCTTAGTTCTAGCTCAACATTAATAACAAAGTCCATATCATAATATGGAGGCATATCAGAAAAATCCATTGGGGAAACATCCATGAACTCAAGGACAATACTACCAAAATCTAAAAAAACGATATAAGACAACACTAGTATCATGAATGTGTCCAAATAAAATAAACATCCCCTCTTAACCAAACTACAAGCTTGAAATAAAGATATAACTTTCTTGGGACCTGAATAAAGCATACCATTCTAAGCTATCCTCAGCACTTTCGATGAAGCTAAGGTCATGATCTTAGCATAATAATCTACGACAGCATGATAACGAGCTAAGCAATACATACCTAAGATGACATCAAAATCTATAATTTCTAGGAAAATTCTATCTACCCTAAGTCTCTGACCCGACAAAAGTCACAAGACAAGATTGTCACTCGATCTACCAATAAAGAGTCTCCTACAAGGGTACATACATGAATAGGCATGGCAAGAGGCTCACTAAAAGAAATAAAACATAAAGTAAAATATACAGACACATGGGATAAAGTCAATACTGGATAAAGTAACTCAGATGTACATCTGAAATAAATAGGGGCAATACCTATTATAACAGCATTGGAATTCTCTGCTCCTGGTATGACGGGTATAGCATAGCACTGTCTATGACCACTACTTAACTAAGAAGCCCCGTGACCATCGCCATGGGCACCACTACCTCTGCTTTAATCAACATTAGTGCAATCTCTAACTCTTACAGTCGATGAGTAGCCCTAAAAATATGGTAAGGATAGTGCTTGGCCAAATGATCAACGTCATTACATATATAGCAACCTCTATGGCCTAACTCAGTAAGAAGAGGTATAGCTGAGTTAGAGCAACCACCAAAAGCTAATGAAATAGAAAATACACTACTCGAACCCTATAATGTTGCCTACACTATCCATCATAATACCTATAAAAACCTCTAGAATCTCTACCTCAAGTAGTGTGCCTCCAAACTCTCCCTGACGGTGCACCCTCTTGGCGCCTTCCAAAAAACCTCAAAGAATAGACTCAATAATCTTAGCATGATCCACTATACTCAAAAATCATGCCCTATACACTACCGTTTTAGTCAAAGCGCTAAATTAAAACATCCAACCCTTTCATGAATTCTAAACCTTCTTAGATCCAGTGGTAATGTTGGCATAAAAATATCTAGACAAGGCATAAAAATATGCATTATACTCTATAACAGTCATGGACGTCTACTCCAAGTGATCAAACTTATCTCTTATCTGATCACTCACACAAACCTATCAAAAAAGGCCTCAGCAAACTAATCCCAAGTCATCTTTAGAGAATTAAGAGGTATGAAACTAACAAGTGACCTCCACTAATCTCTAATTTTATATCTCAACTGATAAGTAGTATAAAAACCCCCATTAAACTCAAGCAAACAAAGGTTATACAACTTCTCATGATAATCAATTAAGATCTCATGCATCTTTACCTACAACACGACTGCACCTAGGAACACTCAAATAAGTGAATCTCTTAAACCTCTTCTGATCCTTAAAAGACATAACTATACTCACAACAAAAGAAGAGATAGTACATCTGACTGGATAAGATCCCTCTTGAGGAGGTAACATAGAGAAAAACTGAGCTCCTGATCTTAGAATACCATACTTAGATGTTGACATAGAAGGAGAAACAATATTCAGAGTTTCTCAGGTACCAAAAGCCAATTTTAATACCACTAGAGTATCCACACTCGGATCCAAAAGAACACCATAGGAAAAAATAAGAACAAATAAAGGTAGAATACTCAAAGCTAGAGGAACACCACATGGACTCAAAGAAAAACCCTCCAAATAAGTCAGTAAGAGAATCAACAACCACACTATGACTAGCGTAGATGAAATTTATATGACTAGAGTAGGCCCTATTTCTTAAGCATGCTCAACTCAAGGCTTAGGGGAGAGCCCCCTAGTACTACCTATGGACAGGGAAGATCTTCATGCTCGTCCACTATCTCGAGCCTATCCCCATCTTGCAAGTCGCCCTCTAGACTAAGCCATTTTCTTAGAAGATAGCTCTATATATCCAACCTCATAAGATCTAGTTATCACCATCTGCACATAAAAGAGTGAAACATTATTTAGATCACAAGGTATGAAAGATCCTTATGATATAGAATAAAATAAAGAAGGTTTCCTAAAATATCTTGCCTCTCAAAGATAGATACAAATGTCCAAATACCAATCTATGAAACTCTACTAGACACCAAGTTCTTACACTGATGAGACCAATGAACCTAGTTACTCTAATACCAATTCATGACACAAAAAAGCAAGGGTCATGATGGCACTTGTCATGGTAAGCCTTGATAAGTAATCCTATGTTCTAAACTGATATAAAATAAGAAAATAGTACCAAAACCTAAGGAAAGACTCCAATAATGGATTAAAACCACACATATATAGTAATAGAGAGATTTACATGACCAAATATATCATACAATATCCCAAATTTTGGTGTCATCATGTAACAACTACTAAAATATCTTGAATATTAAAGATATAATAATAGACCAAAAGGATCATAGTATATCTCAAAATATAAAACAAGACATGAAATATATAGAAAGAGGTAGTAGATTAACTTCAGAAGCATAGATCGACCACTACCTCAAATATACTCCAGATACCACCTAAATCACCTACCGTGTAGAGCATTCATACCTAGATATACATAAAAAGGGTGCAGTAGGGGTGAGTATGGTCCACTTGTACTTAGTCGGTATCATAGCCCAACTAAGAAAAGTAGAAAATAAAGTATATAAAATACACACTATGGGCATATCACCTATAAGAACAAGATGTCCTAAATGTTAGCCCATATCATCTACACTAATAGCTCTATAATATTCACATATACCACACATAAATATGAGAAAGAAGCACAGGTATATGGATTTCACATATACAAGTATGAAAAAAGTACACATAGACAAATATCACATCAAAGATGATAATACATTACAGAATAAGCATAATATATATAAAATACAAAGATGATGATGATGATTATAATATGATATGATGCACAAGAATGTCGCACAACCTTTATATACACCTACCGAGCTATACTCCTGAGGTAGGACCCATGGTGGGTTCGTCAACCCATATATAATCCAAAGTACAATACCAATATCCATGTCTTATCTCTGGCACATACATTGGTAGAGGATCTATAAATATGTCACAAAGCCAGTATTTCTAAAGTGGTAACAATGTTTTATGAGTGTATATACTATAAGGATGTAATTATCATAACCAATCCGAATAAAATTTTCCATGTCCAACCAATATACCAATCATATAAGCCAAAAATCCATTCATATGTCAATCATCCATGAATTCAATGTAATCATATACCAATAGAGTAATATACACAAAATATGCCTTTGATACCACATAAATTCCAATTTAGGATTTCTCAAAAAAATACCACCAAACATACATACATAAGGCCAACAACATTATATAAGACCCCACACAATCACACATAGCAGATAATGTCTCAAAATTACCAAATAACAACAACATATGCCCCCACACGGGTATAACATAATAATAAAGCCCATTCCATGATCAGTTCCCACCCCTAAAATAAGATTTTAAATGAATATTAACTACCCAACTCTGTCTAAAAAAAGTTAAGCAATAACCTACCTTGAATGTCAAAATCAATTGAAAAGCCTTTACAATGGAGATTTCTCCTTACGAATGAACCTAGAATTAACTAAAATACATAAATATAAAACCTACATTCTATAAGAAATACAATGATACCCATATTTCCCTCTTCTAATTTGGGCCCAATTCCACAACTTTTTGAATCAAGGGTAGAAATGAGATAAAAAACCGTAAAACTGCATTAACTATGTTATACCTAAACTCAATGTATTAGATCTTTTTCATAGTCTATTTTGACAACCGACGCATAAAAAAATTAAATGTTGACCAAAGTCAACTATAAAGCCTTTATAACCACAGAAACCCACAACCTCACACATATCATAATGAAATGCATTAGGAACCATGTCAATCATTTCCACACCCCATAAATACCATAAATTAATCATGGGGAGAGGTGAAATGGTCAAATAACACATAAATGAATAGTTTACAATAATCACCAAAAATTAAGTCATTATATATTAGTATTTAGATATGTGTTATAAGATATGCCTTTATAGTGTTATGTGTGTTGTCATTTATTTTTTTAGGGTAATATATATATATATATATATATATATATATATATTAACAAATTTAAAACTTTACAACACTTGTTGTAGGCATAGCCTTTAAAAAGAAAAAATAGTCATACTAGTAGCATCTAGTCTTGCACCACGGTTATATACTGCCTTGATGTAAAGGTTTACTAAGGTTTCTATCATATTACAAGTAACTAGAGATAATAGATTCGTTAAGGTATCCCTTCCTTATCTGTTCTAAAATATGCATGTATTGCTCCGGGGCTACTTCAAAAATATGTATTTTATTACCAAGTGAAATTAAAAATTACCTTAGACAAAATATTTGCTATTATATTGCCTTTTCTAAAACTATGTTGTATCAACAAATTTCCTAATTCCTTCAATATTTACCGATGAACAAATAATATCAATGTATAATGGCAAAACATATTGTAACTGGTGAAACACATTAGAAGAATTATTTTTGATTTCCCTTACTGCCAGTGTCTTTTTTTGGCCAATAAAAGGCCTTGTTCCAAGACTTGAAGTTCAACCATAGTGGGATTGAAAGAGTTAGTTTTCATGTAGAATACTATAACAAAATTAACAATTATAATGACCCTTTAGGTTTTTTTGTATTTATATTTATTTTTATTATTTAGAGCATTCCAATAGTAGCCCCAAGTCATTTATGACTTGATTGAATTGACAGTTTGGTTACCGGACAGTTTGTTTAGCTTTTAGAGCTAATTCTCTATTTTGAAGCCTTTGCTAGTTCAAATTGGCTACTTGGTGAAAAATTCTACTAAACAATCTTGTATGCTAATTCTAATGGGTCTAATAGCTCAAGAATATTGATTTTAGGCTAGGTGGACCCTTGGTTTGGGTCTCAAGGAACCCAAGCTCATTTTAAGCTATTGGTCAGAAGTTAAGATAAATGGCAAGTGGGTATGGCACCCACTATTTATCAAAACGACCTCAGATCGAATTTTCAATTGTACAATTATGTCTAGAACATAAATTTGATAAGGTAGCATAGTTTTTTTTGTATATATATGATTCCAAATAAATCTAGAAGGGTTGGAAAAGACTTGGAATCACGACCATGATGCCTTTGATCGCTTACATAATCTGTCAACAAGCAAAAAGTATCACGTATTTTACAATTTTATCATGCAATCAACTCCCTTGGAAGTAGAGCAAGTATTATAAAAGCAATACTATTATCGCATAAGTGACATATGCTCGGATAGCTAGATATCACATAAGCAATAGACTTATCACGTATGTAATATCTGTGCTAGGGATAGGTATCTATTGCTTGACTCTGTTCCTTTAGTTCATGAGTTTCCTGATGTTTTACCTACCGATATACCCGTCCTTCTTCCTGGGTTTAGTATTGAGTTAGTTATTAATCTTAAGATAAGAACCCAACCTATTATTATAGCACCTTACCATATGGCTCCTGCTAAGCTTAAGGAGATAAATTCTTAACATTAGGATCTTCTTGGTAAGGATTTTATTAGATTGATTGTGTCTTTTTAGTAAGCTCCTATGTTGTTTATGAAGAAGAAAAATGACTCCATTTGTATGTGTATTAATTATAGGTATCTTAATAAGGTGATGGTGAATAACCATAGTCCTATTCCTCATATTTATGACTTGTTTAACTAGATCCAAGAAGAAGTGGTGTTCTCTAAGATTTATTTAAGGTTGTGGTTAGTCTTTCAGGGGTTCGTCTTTTAGATATTCTAGTTGGTGGTTATTCTGGGTCAGCCAAATCTTTTGGTTTTAGTCCAGCGCCTGGAGCATGTTATGGTTGTGGAGCATTTGGTCACTTCTCGAGGGAGTGCCCCAGTCGTAGAGCGATTGCTCTTTCATCTTAGAGTGTTCCACCTATTAAGGAAGTTTATCCTTTAATTAGAGATGGTATGCATGGTCGTACGAATGGTTCCCAGGGTTCTCATAGAGGTTCTCAGGTAGGTAGGATAGAAGGTCAACCAAGAGCTAAACTATGTGGCGGGCGTGGTGAGTTATATATACTACCTACTTGACCCGAGGCTGAGTCTTCAGTTGTTGTTATTACAGGTATGATTTGGGTGTATCTTTAGTTTAATTTTCCTTTATTTGATATGGGATCCACTTATTCTTATGTGTGTGCTTATTTTTCTCTACGGTTAGAGTTATCTTGGGATCATTATCTGTACCATCACATGTATCTACTCCCATAGGTGATTTTTTTTGTTGATCGAGTTTTCAGATCATGCTTTGTAACTGTTAGAGATGTTGATACTCATGTTGATCTTATTATATTGGACATGGTGGATTTCGATATGATTTTGGGTATAGACTGGTTATCCTACTATCACACGGTCATGGATTGTTTTGCCAAGACCATTACCCTACCCATGCCTTCCATACCTTCCCATTGTGCGGTAGGAAGTTATTATTCGCAAGCCGATGGGGATTATTTCTTATATGTGTGCTAAGAGGCTTATTTTGAGAGGTTTCGAGTCTTCTGTTGCTTATATTCATGACATTAGTGCGAAGGGTCCATCCCTTGACTCTGTTTTTTTAATTTGTGAGTTTTCTGATGTATTCCCTAATAATTTACCTGGCCTTCCTCCTAAGAGTAGTATAGAGTTTGTTATTAGTCTTGAGTTGGGCACCCAACCTATATCTATGGCACCTTACTGTATGACTAGCATTAGGGGATAAATTTTTAGCTTTAGGATTTTCTTGGTAAGGGTTTTACTAGATCAAGTATGTCTCCTTGGGGAGCTCCTATGTTGTTTGTGAAGAAGAAAGATGGCTCCATGGGATGTATAGTGATTATAGGTATCTTAATAAGGTGATGGTGAAGAACCATTATCTTATGCCTCACATTTATGATTTATTTGACCAGCACCTGGAAGCAGCACTGTTCTCTAAGATTGATTTCAGGTTTGGTTACCATCTGCTGAGAATTCAGGCAGAGGATTCCCGAAGACAGTCTTTAGGGCCCGTTATGGTTTCTGAGTTCCTATTTATGTCTTTTGGGTTGACAAATGCCCCAGCCGCATTTATGGATTTGATAAACTGTGTGTTCAGGCTTATTTGGATTCCTTTGTGGTTGTGTTTATGAAAGACACCCTTGTGTATTCAAGGAGTAGAGAGGAGCATGCACAAAATTTCAGAATTGTGCTCCAGACATTGAAAGATCATTTCGTTTTCACCAAGTTCTCTACGTATGAGTTTTGCTTGAGTCGGTGACATTTGTTGGGCATGTGGTTTCTATGGATGGGATTATGGTACATCAGGCAAAGATTGAGGGCATTTATGATTGGGACACGCCTATATCTCCAACTGAGGTTTGTAGCTTTATTGGATTGGCCTATCATTATAGATGATTCATTGAGGGTTTTTATACTACTGAAGTGTCGATGACTAGATTAACTCGGAAGGAGGTTCCTTTTTTATGGTCCAAGGAGTATGAGTCGAGCTTTGGAAAGCTCAAGAGATTTCTCATTTCACCTCTTATTTTAGCTCTTTCTATTGAGATTACAGGATTCACCGTGTATTGTGATGCTTCTAATGTTTGTTTAGGTTTCATATTAATGTAGCAGGGTCATGTTACTGCTTATGCTTCAAGGAAGCTGAAGATTCCCAAGTGTAACGACCCCACTCATGATCGAAGTTGGCGGTAGTAGTTTTCGCACTTAAGATCTGGAGGCATTATCATTATGGTGTGCATTGTGATATTTTCACAGATCAATGTAGTCTTTAGTATCTTATGACCCATAGAGAGGTTAATGCTAGGTAGTGTAGATAGATGAAGTTGCTTATATGATATATCTATCTTGTATTATCTGAGAAAGGCGGATATGGTAACGGATGCCTTGAGTTGGAAGGTAGTGAGTATGGGTAGCTTGGCTTGTATTTCAGTTTCTTAGAGGTTATTGCATGGGACATTCTGTCCTTAGTATACTTGATGGTACAATTTGATATTTCAGACATTATGAGGATTCTTTCTAGTGTTTAGGTGAGGTCCTCGCTAATTGAGTAGATTCGGGATTATCAGTTTGAGGATAAGAGGCTTTGCATCATCTGTGATTAGGTGTTGAGTGGTGAGTCCAAGAGGGCTACCATAGATGTTGTGGGTGTCTTGAGATTTGATAGTCATACTTGTTTTCTGAGGGTTGATGACTTGATTCAGTCGATTTTACATAAGGACCATAGCTCTAGATATTCTATTTACTCAGGTAAAATAAAGATGTATAGAGATTTAAGACAACATTACTGGAGGAGTGTTATGAAGAGGGATATGACAAACTTTGTAGCTCGATTCCTATATTGTCAACAGGTGAAGGCCGAGTATCAATAATCTGGTGGCTTGATTCTAAGATTGCCCATTCCCGAGTATAAGTTGGAGAAAATTACCATGGACTTTATTAGTGGATTTCCTCATACTTCTCACTGTTTACTTCTAGCTTTTGGAGAGTTTTTTAGGAGTTGGGTACTCAAATCAATCTTAGTACAGACTTTCACCACAGGAAAATGGGAAACCAGAGTAAACTATTTAGTTTCTCTAAGATATGCTCCGAGCTTGTGTTATCAATTTTAGAGGTCAGAGGGTACAACACTTATCCTTGGTAGTGTTCTCATATAATAACAGTTACCATTCGAGAATTGAGATGGAACCTTTTGAAGTTTTATATGGTAGGCAATGTCATTCCCCAATTGCATGGTTTAAGACTTTTGAGATTAGATCTGGTAGTACTAACTTACTTCAGGAGCGTTGGATAGAGTTAGAGTGATTCAGGATAGGTTGAGGGCATATCAGAGTAGGGAGAATGCTTATGCAAACTATACTTTTCATGCCTTGAGATTTGGAGTTTGTGATCGATTATTCCTCCATGTGTCATCGATAAAGGGTGTGATAGGGTTTCAGAGGAAAGTAAAGCTCAACTCCCAATATTTGGCCCCATTGGGATTTTTCACACCATTGATGAAGTGGCTTATGAGTTAGCCTTACCCCTAGATTTTTCTATTGTCAACCTGTTTCTCTAGGTTTCTATGTTGCAGCTACTTTCTTGATCCATCTCATGTGCTTAGATGGGACTCAGTATATTTGGATGAGCAGTTAACCTTCATCAGGCGGTTGCGCACTAGGGATATTCCTATAGTTAAGGTTCAATTAACGAACCTACCAATAGAGGAGGCTATTTGGGAGATTGAGAACAAGATGCAGACCTAGTATGCTCACCAATTTGAGGCTTTAGGTACATCCTAATCCTTTACTTTTACAGATGAAAGTTCTTTTAGTATTATAATGACTCTTCAGGTCATTTCTCATAATTTCATTTATTTTTGTTATTTAGAGATTTCCTATAGTTTTCCCAAGTTATTTATGACTTGATGGAATTGACAGTTTGGTTGTCGGGTAGTTCTTTCTGTTTTTAGAGACAATTCAATATTTTGAAGCCTTTGCTGGTTCAAATTGGCTACCGAGCAAAGACTATAGTTAAACGACCTTATATGCCAATACTGACTATTCCAACAACTCTAGAATGTTAATTTTAGGCTTGGTGGACCCTTGGCTTGGGTCCCGAGGCACCCAGACTCATTTCGAGCTATTGTTCAGTAGTTAAGAGAAATGGCAAGTGGGTGTGGGACCCACTTGTTATAGAAATGACCTTTGAAGGAAATTTTTTCTGCTCTATTGTGTTCAGAATGTCGAAACTGATCGAGCAGCATAGTTTGTATACATATATGAGATTCTAAATGAATCCCAAAGGGTTGGCGAAGATTTGGCATCGCAACCGTGATGCCTTTGAACGTTTATGCAATCTACCCACCAGTAACAAGCACATGAGCAACTCCTTTGGCAGAAGAGCATGTATTGAATAAGCGATACTATTATCAAGTAAGAGACATCTGAAAGTGATAGACTTATCACATAAGAAATATTTGTACTAGGGCCAGGTATCACGTAAGCGACCTAAAGATTGTGTAGCAATACCCGTGTACCTGGAAAGGGTATAAATACCCCATTTAGCCCATTTTTCACCATTTCTCACTCATTCTCTAGAATCTTAAACCCTAAAAAGTGGGAAAGCTTGGGGATAATATTTGTGGGTGATTTTGGAGCTTAGATAAGGATTATCTACGCAATTCTACTTCAAATTTGAGGTCAGATTCCATTATTTTTGTGGTTAAATTTCTCCATTCTTATGTAAAATCTCCAAAAGCTTGGTGACTCAATTTTAGCATCAATATAGCTCGAAATCAACCTATTTTTAGGGCAAAGGTCCCTTGATCATAAAGGGATGTTATCTTGGGTTAAAATATGTGATTTCCCTAAACGGGCTCCACATGAGATTTTTACGTAATTTTGGACCTGAAGCACAGTAGTGTAATATGGGTATCATTGTTCTCGTTTGATAAGTTGATTGTGTTTTTGAGAGCGTGGCACCTTGGGAAAGCTTCTTAGAAGGAGAAATCAGTGATTTAGCAGATTCTTTGGGCTTTCTTTGGAGCCTAGGTATGCTAGGCTTACCTTCTTCATAGATTGAGTTATTTCGTAGTATGATTATAGCATTATGCTAGACATGGGGTGAGATTTATCTATTGGAAGTATGAATGAGAACATTGGTATAGGTGGCCCATTTAGGTTACCTTGAAACTTTAAACTTGGAATAATTAGCATAGTTATTCTTGCCTTGGGTGAATTGAGTTACATGATTCATGTTTAGAATGGGAATGCCTTGATTACTCGAGCTAAGTGAAGTTGCCTTAATTATTCATGTTGGGGGGAATTGCCCATAGTTGCTTAAGTTAAGGGAAGATTGTCTAGGCAGCTATTCTTTAGGGTAGGATTGCCTTAGTTGTTCACGTTTGGGAAGGATTACTATATTAGGGATAATTATGGCTTACCTAACATCTAGAAATGAACTTAGATACCTTAGCCTAGTTTGGGATAAAATTTGCTTAAGTCGATTATTGCATATTAGAATTGGGCCCCTCCGTACCCTACCTTAGGCCAAGACTTGTGATAACCTCGTAGACTCATTTATGTAAGATATACTCTTATTAATAGTAGGTTTGACAATTGAGGAGGATAAATATAATTATTGAGTATGTTAGTTCGATAAGGGTAGGTACTAATTTTGAGTGTCGCTAATGGTATTTCTCATATGTATGATTAAGGATATAATTTATAGGTATGATTTATGACTTATACATGTGATTATTGTTATGGCTTTTGAATATGCTTAATGTTACATATATCAGAATGATTAAAGGTTAATTGCTTATGAATATGATATGGCTTACATATATGACATGGCATATTTATAAATATAATATGGCCTATGTATATATATGATCTGGCTTATGGATATGATATGTCTCATAGATATGAGGTGACTTAAATATACAATTAACAACTTTTAGATATGATGGATTGCCTATAGATATGACTATTGTTATGAATTCTGGATATGCTTAATACTATTGCTTATGAATACTATTATTGATATGGATTCTAGATATGGCTAATAATATGGCTTATAGATGTGATTATGGAAGAGACTTGCGGATATGATTCTTGGTCCGGTGTATAAATATGAATAAAAAAATGGTATAGCTATAATTTATTGGTATAATCTATTGAGTTTAGCCTATCAAACTGGCTCTCTAATATGGTTTATTGATACGGTTTATGAATATGGGTTTCGGTTCAAGTCAACCAATTGTTGATGGTATTGATGATATGAGTTCTGCCTCAAATCTAGAAAAATTGATGATAATAGTAATGATGCTATTGTGTTCCAATTCGATTCCGAAATTGAAAATTGTTTGTGATTTGATATGGGATAGATGGATTCTTAGTTATGGCATCACAGTTGGTAAATTACATTTATTCTGTTATTTACTTTCCTTGATTGTACCCTCCAGGCTTATGGGGGCCAGCATAGGGTTGTTTTCTTTCCGTACGTATTGGTTTGGGGGGGGAAATTTAGTAGTTATAAATGTACGATATTTTTGTTATTATTTTGGTTTTATTTATTAATTTACCCCAGTGTTAGAGTTTACTTTCAGATTTTCCCCTTTACCTTAACTGGGTTATTTTATTTCATATCTTATTGTATTTATTTCATGATTTACCTCAGTCGGCCGACGATGCCTATTGAGTACCCACAGTTTTAGTACTCATACTACACTCTTGTACCTTTTTGGTGTAGATCTAAGTACTAGTTGCCACCACTAATTTGGCGATCGTGTAGAGTTGATTTTGGAGATTGGGTTAGCTTTTCGAGTTGGAGTTACCCTTTTTTCTTCTATTTATCTATGTCTAGTCTTTTATTTTCAAGACGAATTGCATTTGATTATGCCGTACTCATAGTTTATCATTGTAGCTCTTGTAATAATTGAATCTCGGGATGCTTGTTTGTTTTCTATCTATATATTAGACATTTATGATTGTATTATTGTTGTTTAAGCCTTTAATTGTTTAATTGTGGCTTTTAGGCCATTTCCACTAAGTTAGCCTGTTGCATCTGGCTCTAAGCCATGGTTCGTCTTACCTACTAGTGGGATAGAGTAGGTGCCATCATGACTCGTAAATCAAGCCGTGACACTAGTAGAGTCTCTGATGACTATGCCTAGGCCAATGGTGAGATTGCATATTTGGAAGGCTCCGTCTATGTTTAGTTTCAACCTATCTCTTTGGAGGGGGTCAAGGCTATGCAAATAAAATTTTTCCAAGCCTGGTGTGGTTCAAACGTAGTATAAATATATTTAGATGCTCTTATCAAGATAAAATTAAAGAAGAGGGGTTGTGGCTGATTGTGAGTCTCCTCAAAGATCGTCTAGTTCTTGTAGATTCAGATATTCCATAATACAAAAGGATGAAAATCTCTCCAAGTATGTTAGAGTTTTGATAAGGGATATTAAGCTCATTAATGTTAGCCAATGGTTAGGAGTATTAAGGATGTCGTACATATTCAAGCCCATACTCAACTAAAATGTGCTAATTCAAGGGAAATCAAAGAGAATATGGGTTATAGTTTTGATCGAACCTCTGGAAATAGCACAAGTATCCTTAGTGGTGATCCCAAGATGACAGAGATGAGAGTTCGAGGGAACTTTGTTGTGGGAACATAACCAAAGAAATATTTTAATTTTTGGAAGGGTATTGACGGTCCAAATCCAATCGAAAGCATAAGTACTACTATTCTTCTCTTTTATATGCAATAGTTGATAGGACGACTTAGTAGAGAATAATCTATTAGAGTTCACGGACTAATAAGGGACATGAGGATGACACTGTTGAATCTTAACAACTAAGGTCTTATAAATAATTTCTTTATAAATTTCCATGGAGATGATGTTCCATTGCCATCTATCGTTATCCCAAAGTCTGTCAAGTTTTAAGGAAAAATTAGTTATGTTAACAGGCCTTTTTATAAGGCTTCTAATAGAAGGAGTGTTGTGGATCCAAGTGAAGTTTCAAAAAACAATCGCATTTCCCAGTGCCCAAGTTGTAGCGTTAGCACAAATTTGCCCTCTCTTTCAAATGTTTTTCCAAATAATGATGTTTTAGTCCCCCGGATTGCATTGTCATATATATTCAAGAGAGTAGCAACCAAAAGGATTTATAGTTTATACTAATATCCAGGATAAGCCTGCTATTAAATATAAATTCTTATGTTCCGCCTTAAAGATCCCTAACCCTCTTTGTTTCTTAGGAATCATAAAAACTTTCTACTTTATGTAACATCGCTTTCTTTTCGAGCTAGAGGAGCCCCAAAGAAAATGTCTCTGAATTGTGTCAATTTCTTTACAAATATTTTTGGAAAGGACAAAATATTGCATTAAATATGCGGGGATATCATTCAAAGTAGATTTAATAAATGTAAGTCGCCCCCCTTGGCTAAGAAAATTGGTTTTCCAAGATGAAGATTTGCTACGGAGATTGTCCAAGACATAATGGAAGTCCTTAGCTTTTGGACTTTTATAAAGTATAGGAAATCCTAAATACTGCCCAAATTATTTTAAAGATTTAATTTTTTACGTGTATTATCATTGCAAGTTTTTTTTAAAATAACCTTGGTTTTTGAGGAGTAAAACATTGTCCGAAATCCTGCAAAAGCTAAGGAGAACATGATGATTATTGTGAATAATTTTTTAATTTGCTTAGGCTAACAAAGTCAAGTCGTCTGCAAAAAATAAATAGGATAAGGAGGATCCTTTTTTGTGAGGTAAATGGGATCCCACTTGAGAAGATCTACCTAATAGTTAAGTACTTTGAGGGCAATTCCATTCATAGAATAAAGATACACAGAAACATGGGATCTTTTTATCCAATACCCCTCGAGGGGGAGAGAAAAAAGTCCTACTCCCATTCTCTAAGATAGATATGTTTATAGAACTAATACAATTCATAAAGGACCATTCAATAAGATCAAACACCTTTTGGAGGTCGATTTTTAACATTATGCTACTAGTGTTGCTATTACTTTGTAAGATATTATGAAGAGTCTCTTGAACGAGGATCGCATTATCACTAACCAGATTACCTTTAAGAAAACTAATTTGTTGTGGCCCAACTAGAGACTTTAAGAAAGGTTTAAGGTGATTAGCAATAATTTTGGTAATGACTGTATAAATGGTGTTACAGAGACTAATAAGACAAAAGTTTTAAAGTTGATTTGCATTCTTAGATTTAGGAATTAGGAAAAACAAAGTGTCAATAGGGTGGACTTAGATAGGGTTTTAAAAAATTCCTTACAATAATTAATCACTGATTCACCAATTATATTCCAATGGATCTGAAACAAGGATGAATACAATCTAGATCTTGAGCCTTATAGGGTTTGAAAGAAAAAATAGTTTGGAAAACTTCTTGAGGGGTGAGAGCTTTATCTAAAGAGGATAAGTCTTCTTATGGAAGCTATTAGTAGTATTCTTGGTGCCTTCCAAATTCGAGCAAAGTTAACCCATAGTGTAAGTAGGAGAAGGTGTGAGGTTGAATTTGTTTTGGATCCTCTATACAGGAATCCTGCTCATCTTTAAGAAAAAATATCTTATTTATCCTTCTCTTATTAATAACCGGGAGGTGAAAAAACCTAGTCCTAGTGTCCCCATCATTTAGCCAATTTATTCTAGAGCGAATCTTCCAGTAGTCTTCTTCTATTCTAAGGATATTATTATAATCCTTAACTAGATCATGCTCTAAATTTTGAAGGAAAATAATATGGGGATAATTTAAAGATTGTTGTATCCTTGTATTCTAGCTAAAAACCTTTTTTTCCTAAAAATGTCCCCACATAATGATCACTCTAAATGGTAACATTATCCTTGGAATATTGGCTAGTCGTCAAAAGGTGTTTGTTCTGCCAACTTTCTGGAACAATATGCTTGAAGTATGGGTGCTTTAACCAAACGCTCTCTGGTCTAAAGTGTTTAATTTAGGGTTATTACTAGAAGGGGTAAGTCTCACAAGTAGATGGTAGTGGTCAGAGTAGATTTTTAGGAGATGAGTAATAGAAACATTAGTATAATAGTTTTACTAATTATCATTTGTGAAACACCTATCGAGTTTATACAAAATTAAACCTTTACATTTTTTCTTGTAGTTAGACCAGGTGAAGTTGATTACTTTAAATCCTAAATCGATTAGTCTATATTGATTGATACAAAACGAGAATTTAGAACTTTAATTAGTGTCTATAGAATTACCTCCCCCCACCTACTATTTATCTTTTTGACTAAAAATTTCATTAAAGTCACCAAATACAAACCAATAGTTAGTATTTCAATTGAGAGTATTTAATATATGACATATAGATCTGAGACTGATTTAGTACTTGCATAAATAACACTTAAACACCAATAATCTTGGATAGGACATACCTCAATCATTGCATGGAGTTGTTTTCCAAATACTATTGATAGTGACATAGCTAGTATTTTACAGTAGTATAATACCACCTGATCTCCCTATGAAGGGGTCCTTAAAATAGTCAATAATCCAAATTCTCCCTTAATAGCAAGGTGACTAGCCATTTGAGTTTCCAAGAATGCAACCATGCATAGGTTGTAAGTGTTGAGTAACTCCTTAAAATTAGGCTTAAAGTTAGGGTTACTTCCACCACGTATGCTCCATACCACAAAGTTTGATGGATTTATCATCGGAGAGTTCGGCAGAAGATCGATAATAACAGGGGAAATGACTTGGGTGCAATGTAGGTGTCATCACCACTGCGTATTTGGCCGAGTTTGTATGCACTGCTGGGCAAAGGTTGAAAGATAATTTCACCAGATCTATGGGGAATAGGTAGACATATTTCTTATCTCTCACTCAATAAATAGCATGGGAGAAGCACTCATTATGTTCTCGAGTTCTTGGGAAAGAGGTGGCAAAGGTACCATGTTGACCAAAACATGACCTGGGACTTTAATAGAGTAGGGGGTGGTAGAGGTGGAGCTTTAATAGGAACTTAGGGATCTGGTGCATGTAGCAGAATTGGAATCCATAGGAAAAAAGGGGGGGATTTGGTCAATAACATCCTAAGGAGTGTAAAAAGAAAGTTGATTGAGAGGAGCATGGTTCGCCTGAGGGGTATATGTCACAACCTGAACTAGGTCCTAGTCTTGACAGGTATCTTAAGTCCACCAAGAATTAGAGACTACCCCATTAGCTTATCCAATCAGAACTTAATATAACTAGCAGTGGATGAATTTTGAACATATAACAAGATAGAGTTGAGTTCCAAATATATAACAAGATATATAAATCAATAACAAGAGGGATCTAAGAATCCATAGCACCATCCACCCACACTTTGTCCACAAAGCCCTTAGGAAACCAAACATCAACCAAAGTCGGCACATGCCCCCGACCATAGCCAATAACCAACCAAAATACTCTAAGACATAAGTAAAGACAATACCATGAAATGAGGGTCATTTGGGAAATGGAAGCTCATATATTCAATGTTGACTCTCTAACAGTCCAGAGATCACCTACCACTGCGCATGGAAATAAAAGTGTCTTTGGACCATGGATCACATAGGGATATAGTGTCCGAGGATGGTTAGCAGGGTGAGTGCTAACATATAACTCAGAGAAGGGATAGAATAATGCCATAATCAATCAGTCCAAAATCATTCTAAAACCATATGCAAACAATTATATATATATATATATATTAACCTTGACCGTGTAGCTCTAACCGTCCAAAAGGCACCCACGGGCTATATGGGTATAGCTCCCCTGCTGAAAGGGCCCTAGTGTATGCTAGCTGCACGAACCTGAGATATCCAAGGAAGACTATAGAATTCCCTAACCCCACATCAATCCCAGATGCATATAAATATATATCAATAGTGTGAAATGTGCATATGGTCGTCAAAACCCCCACACAGAAAAATTTGATTTCCAGTGTTTGTCCTTCCTGTGACTCACACCTTCACAGTGAGCTACACAACCCCCATTAAGCCCAATTAAAATATTTTTACACAACCCAACCATTTAGCCAAGAAAAAATCCTTTAAGGCTTATATCATAAGTGTCGTCATACCATCATGCTTGAAAGCTTATAACTATGCCATTCCAATTCCATCAATCTTGGGGGAATGTCATGACCCCTTTTAGTTTATTAAAACAAGTTGGGGGAATACCACGACCCCCTTTAGTTTACTAAATCAAGATGTGGTAATGCCACGGCCCCCTTTAGTTTATTAAATCAAGTTGGGGGAATGCCACGACCCCCTAGCTTCCACTTTAAAACCAAAAACTATGGCTAACTATCACGACCCAAACTAAGGACAGGTAGTGGCAGGTATCTCAAATCCATCAAGGATCGGAGATCACCCTCTTGCACCTAACCAAATAACACAAATTATCACTCCTTTTGGATGAATTCTTAAAATATAACAAGATAAGTCTAAGGAATAAATGATAAGTCTATGACCAAAAACCAGCAATCGGCAAAAACATCCGACCAACATAACCCAAGTCCACAGTAATCCACCAAAGCTTTCTAACACAAGAACAAAAAACTAGTGTTGGTCGGGATATGTCCCCGACACTGACAGATGACAATGAGAATGAAAATGATAATGTTAATGATAATGAGAGTAACTATCAACTTAAATCTAAGAATGAAAGTTTGTGAAATGCCAAGCCTTCCGAGTAATGGAATCTCACCACAACACAATGAATAGATGAACCGAGCTAACCGACCTAACTCTTCTTAGGAAAAGTATAAGTAGCTCTGATGCCTGTATTGCGTGGGGATACAGCATCTAAAGACGGTTAGTGGGGTGAACACTAGCATGTAATATGGGGATAAGGATAACATAATGCCATGATCAACAATTTCAAAATCATTCAAAACCAATGCACATAATCAAATGCATATATAAATATATATATATATATGTGTGTGTGTGTGTATCACATATTGGGAGAGAGAACAAGGCTTGACATGCACTTTAATACTTTAGCCTAGGCATTGTAGCTCAATCATCATAACATACAAAGGCACCCATGGGCTATATCGGCCCAGATTGTAGGGCCCCAATGCGTGTGAACGCCCGAAGTAGAGGATTTACATATGCACTATGGGGAACTTAAATTTCCCTGCATATTAACGTGACACGAGATCCAAATCATGTAATATAATATGGGGGACTTAAACCTCCCAATCATATGATAATGATAATAATGGGGACTAGAATCACTTGGTCATATAGCCCCCCGCATCGGCAACCGTCATTTCCAGTATTGGTCTAATGGACCTCCACTTTTATGACTGAGTCACTTGAGAGAGCTTGGAAGGGAATTTGAGAGAGCAGAATACTAAGCCACTTGTTCTAGTTAAGTCACGACCGAGTCCCTATGACCCTTCATGACTCGCTATGACTCACCAGTGGAGTCGTAGTCAGGATAGTGAGGATAAATTTCAGAAATTTTCAAAGGACCAAGAACCTGGGGCATTAGATACTCTCTCTTTTAGGATCATCCATCCTCAAATGATAGGACAGGTTATTTATTAGCATGGTTTGACTCCAAACACAACCACACTCACCTTTAACAAAGAGAGAAAACAAAGATGCCAAGGAATTTGTCGTTTTCTTTAACAAAGTCAGAAAACAAAGATGTTAATCTTACACATACCTCAAGCACAATTATACGGAATGGAAAACAAGAATGGATACTTGGAATTCATGTCCTCCTCAATTTCCCAAGTATCCTCTTGAACCTCTTGGTTCCTCCAAAGAACCTTTACCGAGGACACATCCTTAGTCTGCAACCGACGGACTTGTCAGTCCAAAATCTCAATCAAAACTTCCTCATAAGATAAGAAATCAAAAATACCTACCTCCGCCAAAGGAACAACCATTGAACGATCACCCACACAGTTTCTTAACATTAAAACATGAAACACAGGATGAATGAAGCTCAAGCTAGAAGGAAGCTCCAATTCATATGCAATATTACCAACCCTCTTCAAAACCAAGTACAAACCGACATAATGGGGACTGATCTTCCTATTTTTGCCAAACCACATCACTCCCTTCTTAGAAGACACCTTTAGTAACACCCAATCACTAACACTGAACTCCAACTCCCTTTGCCTTACATCCGTGTAGGACTTTTGGCAACTTTTGATGGCCTTAAGTCTATCCCAAATCATCTCTACCTTCTCCATCCTTATTAATTATTTCTCATTTCCACACCATCAATTCAGTCTCTTGATCAAACCACCGTCCTCAAGTGCTCCACTTTCACTTGCTGACATACCATGCACTAAGCTACAAAATTAGCCATATCCTTCTTCATATTATTCCACCAATAAATTTCCTTAAGATCATGATATATTTTGTGTCAAACCAGGATGGATAATATGACGCGACTCATGAGCTTCGACCAAAATTATTCCTCGTAACCCATCAACATCGGGAACACATAATCTACCTTGGTACCTCAAGATACTATCACCACAAATCTCAAAAGCCATCACTTTCCTCCTAGCTACATCATTCTTGACTTGTATCAGAATAGGATCCAATACTTGCTTCTCCTTTACTTCCTCTCCAAGAGGTGACTTTGCCATCTCTTGAACGATCACACCACCATTCTCGAAATCTCAGAGAAGAAGTCCAAGATGAGACAAACGATGAATATCCTTCACCGAATCTGACTTTTCTTCATCCATATGAGAAAAGATTCCCATGGACAACCTTCTAAGAGCATCATCAACCACGTTAGCTTTACCTAGCTTATAAAAGAGACTCATGTCATAGTCCTTTAGTAACTCAAGCCATCTCTTTTGCCTGAGATTCAATTATTTCTAGGTTAACATATACTATAGGCTCTTATGGTTAGAATAAATATCAACCCGGACCACATACAAATAATGTTGCTAGATCTTTAATGCAAACACCACAACTAAAAATTCCAAATACTAAGTTGGATAATTCTTCTTATGAACTTTCAACTGTCTAGAAGCATAAGCAACCACCTTGCCATATTGCATCAACACACAACGCACAACCCAATTCCATCTGGGATGCATCACAATAGACAACACAACCCTTCGTTCCTTCAAGTAGAGTAAAGACTGGAGATGAAGTCAGCTTATCCTTCAGCTTCTCGAAACTACCCTCTCAAGCACCAGACCATAAGAATTTCAACTTCTTTTGAGTCAACTTAATCAATAAGGAAACAATAGAAAAGAAACCCTCCACAAATCTTCTATAGTAACCAACTAAACCCAAGAAACTCCGAATATCGATTGGAGTCGTAGGTCTAGGCCACTTCTTAACCACAACAACCCTCTGTGGATCCACCATGATCCCTTTATTAGAAATAACATATCCCAGATAAGTCACAACAGTAAACCAAAACTCATACTTAGATAACTTTGCATACAAACACTAATCCTTTAGGTCTGCAAAACAAGACAGAGGTGATCGGCATAATCCACCTCATTCTTAGAATACACAAAAATATCATCAATAAAGACAGTCACGAATAAATTTAAGAACTAACAGAAAACCCAATTCATAAGATCCATAAATATTGTTGGGGCATTGGACGAACCAAAGGACATCACCAAAAACTCAAAGTGACCATACCACATTCAGTAAGAAGACTTAGGGATATCCACCTCCCTAATTTTCAACTGATGGACCCAGACTAGATATCAATCTAAGAACCAGGCACCTTGAAGCTAATCAAAGAGATCATCAATCCTCAAAAGTGGATACTTATTCTTCACGGTCACCTTATTCAGTTGGCATTAATCAATACATATCCGAAGGGAACCATCATTCTTTCTCATGAAAAGAATAGGAGAACCCCATGGAGACACACTAAGGCAGATAAAACCCTTATCCAAAAGATCTTTCAATTGCTCCTTGAATTTCTTCAACTCAGGCAGAGCCATACTATAATGAGGGATAGAGACAGGACAAGTGCCAGAAGAAAATCAATCCAAAATAAATTTCCCTATCGAGAGGAATACCAGGAAGATCATTCGAAAACACCTTGAGAAATGCACAAACCACAAGGACAGTTTGCAAAGAAGGAACTTCAGATCTAGAATCCTTAACATGTACTAAGTGATAGAGGCACCCTTTAGAAACCAATTTTTGGCCTCTAAGATAGGAAATGAACCTCTCCTTAAGTACTACAGGACTACCTTCCCATTCAATAACCGGTTCATTAGGGAAGTGAAAACTTATAATTCAAGTCCGACAGTCAAGAGACATATAGTAACCAATCCATCCCCAAAATCACATCAAAGTCTAACATGTTCAACTCTATTAGATTCACCAAGGTTTCCCTACCATAGACCTATATCACACAACCCCTATAGACTCTTTTAGCCATAATGGTTTTACCCACCGGGTGGAAATAGAGAAGGGATTCAAAATACACTTAGGGTCAAAACCAAAATAGATAGCCACATAAAGGGTCACATAAGAGAAGGTAGACCCGTGATCAAGAAGACAATATATATTATGAGAAAAGAGTTTGAGCATAATAGCAACAACATCAGGGGATGCCTTAGAATCTTAGAGGGTGGCAACAGCATACAGACAGTTTCGTCTAGCATCGGAGCCAAAAGCAGAAGTAGTACCCTTTAGTGCAGGAGAGAATGAAGTAGCAATAACCATTTTATTCTCCCCAGAATCAAACTTAGAAGGACAATTCCTCTGCGTATGACCAATATGACCATATTTAAAGAACTTGTTCCTCTCTTTTTCAAAAACACCACGGTGCACCTATCCATAAAATCTACATGGAAGATACGATAGAGTTGACTGAGCACCACTAGTCTGGGACTATGTTCCTAGTGCTCTAAACCCGATATCATGATAAGAACGATGATCCCACAGCAATTTTAGATAAGTAGAACTAGCCGTAGAGTAGGATTCAGAATTGGCCCGCTTCTTCTTAGGCCATTTTCCACTATCTTTACCACTTTGATGCTTACCTGCACCTTGATCAGAATAGCAAAACTACCTACTTTGCCTTTCACTCATCTATTCTTACTTCTTCTTCTCTTCTTCTAGTTGTTGCATATACACCATATGTCTAGAGATGCCCATATCTTTTTTCAATAAGGCATCCTTGCTCTCTAAGATCAACTTAAAGGATAGCCTCAAGGAAAACATCCTCATTCTATAATTTGACAACTGATGAAACTTCAAGGCATACTCTTTTACTATCATCCTACCTTACTTCAAATTTAGGAACTTCTCAGCCTTCGCCTTCCTCAACTCCTAAGAAAAGATGTGATCAAGGAAATCACAATAGAAATATCCCACAAAGCAAACTCAGCATCATTACCCCTAGACTGTTCCCACTCTTTATACCATTAGTATACCACATCCTTCAATTGACTGCGAACTCTACCCCTTCCACATCGGTAGTATGCCTCAACCAAAAATATTTTTCCATCTCATCAATGAAATTTTAAGGATATTTCTCCACTTTAGACCTAGTGAAAACAATATGACTTAACCTAATGAATTGGCCAACTCTAGTGGCCTTGGAGGATAGAGTAACAAAAGCAACCCACTTAGTTTAGGTGGACACCAACTGGGTTAGTAAATTAATTGATTGGTGAAACTAAGCATTACATACACTAGCCTGGGATGCCTGAGGAGGGATAGGGGGAACCGGTAGAGCTCTATCAACTCAATCAAAAGTAACTCCTCTAGACCGGGTCTGAACTCCTAGAGTAGGATGAGCTTCATCCATATTATCCTCAGACGGGATAGAAGAGTTTCCATGAACATCATATTTTTTGGAAGGAATGATCTCAAAAGTGAACATATGAAAATTAGAAGAGATTTAAGACCGTAGACTCCATATCTTAAAATAGAACAATGAGAATGAAAATGAAAATAATAATGATAGTGATAATGAGAGTAATTATCAACTCAAATCTAATAATGAAAGTGTGTGAAATTTCTAAGCCTTCCAGAGAATGGAAGCTCACCACCTTACCAAAATATAATAAACTAACGAATAAAGTTGATCGACCTAACTCTGTGCAGGAAAAGTGGAAGTAGATCCAGTGCCTACATCGCATGGGGATACAACATTCAAAGACGGTTATTAGAGTCAACACTAACATGTAACTTAGGGATAAGGATAACATAATCCCATGATCAACAGTTTTAAAATCATTCAAAACCAAGGCACATAATCAAATGCATATATATATATAACATAACACCATGATCAATAGTTTCAAAATCATTCAAAACCAAGGCACATAATCAAATGCATATATATATATATATATATATATATATATATATTTATATCACATGCCAGTATAGGGAACAAGGCTTAACATATACATTAAAAATCTAGCCATGGTTGCATATCTCAATCATAATAATATACAAAGGCACCCATCGGCTATATGGGCCCAACTCTCCCCTATCTGGTAGGGCCCCAGTGCATGTGGCCGCACGAACTAGAGGGTGTACATATGCACCATGGGGGACTGAGACCTCCATATATTTTAAGGTAGCACAAGAACCAAATCATGTAATATAATGTGGGGAACTCAAACCTCCCAATCATATGATGATGATAATAATAATACTAATAAGAGGGACTCAAATCACCCGATCATATAGACCCCCGCATTGGCAACCGCTATTTCCAGTATTAGTCTCACAGACCTCCACTTTTATGACTTAGCTGCACAACCCTTATTCAAGCCCAATTAAAAAAAATTATCAAACGTTTCCCTTCGTTGAACCCTATTTCACATTAAGGCATACATTATTGGTATCGCCATACCAACTACACTTGCAAAGTAACAACAATATGCCAAAACAATTACATCAGTCAAGAAATTCACAACTCCCTTGGTTCAAGTCTTCCATAGCTTATGAAAACACAAAACCCATAAGGTTCAATTCAAAACCATTATGCAATAGTTCAAGGATAATTCAAATCCCACATTTCTTATAATTAAAACCAATTTCACAATATGGAGTTGGGGTCATTGCTACTTCAAAAGTCAAAACTTTGGGGAAAATCACAATTCCCTAGTTCATTCACCATACCCATGCACCCAAAAGTTCAAAACCACAATTAAAGAACGAGTAAACACATGTAAACCATAGGAAGACATTGTTCAATCAATAAGCATTAAAAACTCCCAACCCTTATTTCAAAACTAATATTAATATCTCATGAACAATACTTTATAACACATGTTTTTAACAAATTAACAATGAGGAAAGAGTAACATGCCTAAAATACCAAGTTTCATGGAAGGAATTCAACCCTTGAGCTCATGGATGACCTGCTTCTTTGAAACCCTAAGTGTAGCTACTTGAGGGAATTTAAGAGAGCTTGGAAGTGTTTGAGTACATTATGGATGAAATATAACCCCCTTAAGTGCTTTATGGACGTGGGGTTTTAATTGAAAAAGAATGGAATTATCCAAAGTGCCCCAATTTAAAAACTAAAATTTAGTCATAAGTAACTAGGGGTCATTATACGATCGTAAGGATTCATTATGACTCATCACAAGGATTCATAGTCAAGACATAACCACCAAGGCCCTATATTGATCTGGTTATTATTCATACCACCGAATTATAACCAAACTTAATGACTCGTAGCCACTTTTCGTACTCAAGACAGTAATAATCTGGGATGACAAAATGGATACCCTGAGATTGGAACAAAAGACTCGTCATGAGTCTTTATGACTCATGGCCTCAAGTCATAATAAAGATAGTGTCTTGGGCCAAACTTACAGGACATCTTACGACTTGGTCCTTATGAGCCGTAAGAAGTTTTTACGACTAGTTGAGAGCCACTCGTACTCAGAGCAGAATACTAAGCCACATATTCTAATTAAGTCATGACCGAGTCCCTATGACCCATCATGACTCCCTACGACTCGCCAGTGAAGTTGAAGTCAGGAAAGATAGGATAAAATTTAAGAAATTTTCAAGGTCAAAAAACCTGGGGCGTTACACCAACAAGGTCTTCAAGAAAACCATTTTGTCTATATAACTATTTATAAAATGCATTAGTTTAAGGGAGTAAGCCAAATCATGTGATTATCCATATTTCAAAGCCAATTATGCAAATAGGTTTAGAGAACTTAATTTCCAAAATCAAATTCCCAACCAAACTTATCAAATTGGGGGAGTGACTTGACCCCCCAATCCCATTCACCATACCCATGCACCCCAACGGTTTCAAAATACATAAATAAAGCATAAGCAAATGCATTATAGCCATGAAAATCCAATTCAAGTAACCATCATTCCAAAACCCTCAACCAAAATCAATTCCACATTCAAATCCACATGAATAACAATAAAACCCATGCCTTTAAAGAAAACAAGTTCAAGGGAAGAGATTACATGCCTGAAAGTATCACAATTATGGAGGAAAATCACCAATTTATGGTTTAAATGCCAAATCCTTAAAAATCCTAGCTATCCTTGCTTGGAGAATTATAGAGAGATTAAGATTGAGTAATGGGGATTTATGGGGTCCCTTAGGTTATATTAGGTCGTGGGTTATAATTAGAGTAACCAAAGTACCTTTCATTAAAACATAGGAATAAGCCACCTAGTCTTTATAGGTTACTTAACGACTCATAACGTCTTGGTATGAGTTTTCACCTAGACTTGTAGTTTAGGCAGTGACTAGGGGCAGCCTTCACTGGCTTGGTCACGAGTTACACCCTACAACTCGTGACTAGACCTTACGGTTAGCAAGTTTCTAGTCATACTTAGAACAAAAACATTGACTACTCTACTTGTTTGGTCACAAGTCCCTTCCTACAACTCGTGTCCACAGCTTACGACCCGAGAGGTGCAAGTCATAGCTTAGGAAATAAGCTCAAAACTCATAAATTTCAAAGGCAAAAATATGGGGTGTTACATTACCTCTCTCCCTCCCTAAGATTATTCATCCCTAAATGAGGAGTTAAGGCATCCATTAGCATGGATGTAAGACAGGAATGTAATCACAAAACCTTGAACAAAGTCAAAAAACAAAGAGAGTAGGAAAACGCATACCTAAAGCATGATTATCCAATTCAAGGAACAAGAAAAGATATTTGTAATTCATGTCCTCTTCATCCTCCCAAGTAGCTTCTTCTACCTTTTAGTTCCTTCAAAGAAATTTTATCGAAGTCACATCCTTATCCCTCAACTACGAACTTGTCTATCATTATGTCAAATACAACTTCCTTATAAGACAAGGAATCCGAAATACCAACGCTCTCAATAGGCATAACCAAAGAAAGATTTCCCACATACTTCTTAAACATTAACATATGGAAAACCAGATAAATAGAAACTAAACTCGGAGGCAAATCTGATTCGTAAGCAACATTGCCCACTCTCCTCAAAATAAAATATGGACCAACATAATGGGGACTGAGCGTCCCCTTTTTCCCAAACCTCATCACTCCTTTCAAAGGTGATACCTTCAAGAACACCCAATCACCAACCTCGAACTCCAACTATCTTCGCCTTACATCTGCATAGGACTTTTGGCGACTTTGAACAGTCTTAAGCCTATCCTATATCACCTTAACCTTCTCTGTAGCTTGGTGAATGAATTCCGGATTGAACAATCTGGTTTCAGCAATATCTAATCGCCCAATAGGAGATCCATACCTACTACCATAAAGGGCCTCAAAAGGAGTCATTCTAATGCTAGAATGATAGCTATTATTATACACAAACTTAATGAAAGGTAAGTGGTCAACTCAACTACCACCAAAATCAATTCTCATAAGGCCTTAGCATATTTTCCAAAGTCTGAATGGTCCTTTCCGCTTGTCCATCTGTCTGAGGGTGGAACAAGGTGCTAAGCTTTACCTATGTCCCCAAACCATTCTAAAACGAATGCCAAAAGTGAGAAGAGATCTATGCACCTCGATCCAGAATAATGGAAACTAGACCACCATGTAATTTGAAAATCTCCTAAGTAAACAACTTAGCATAATACTCTCAAGAGTAAGTATTCCTTACAGGCAAAAAGTGTGCAGACTTAGTCATCAAATCCATGATGATACAAATAGGATCATGATTATTCAAAGCCCTCAGAAGACCAGTAATAAAATCCATGTTGATTATCTCCAACTTCTATTTAGGAAACTCAATCTCTTGAGATATGCCACAAGGCCTCAAGTGCTCAACTTTCACTTGCTGACACACCATACACTTAGCCACAAAGTTGGTAGCATCTCTCTTCAGTTGTTCCACCAATAGATCTCCTTCAGGTTATGATACATCTTAATCAAACCCACATAAACTATATACCTCCACTCATGAGCCTCAGTCAAAGCCTTCTCTCACAACCCATCAACATCAGGAATATATAACCTACCTTGGTACCAAGATACCATCACCACCAATCTCAGAAGCCCTAATCTTTAGCTGACCCACATCAACCTTATTCTGCATAAGAATAGTATCCAAAACATGCTTCTTCTTAGCCTCAACACCAAGATATGACTTCACCACCTCTTGAACAATCAAACTTTCATCCTTAAATTCCAATAGATAAACTCCTAGATTAGAAAACCAGTGAATATCCTACACTAATCCTCGTTTTTCCTCATTCATATAAGATAAGTTACCCATAGACAACCTGCTAAGAGCGCCAACAACTACATTAGCTTTACCTGGGTGATAATGAAGAGTCATGTCATAGTCTTTGAGCAACTCAATCTATCTCCATTGTTTAAGATTCAACTCCTTCTGGGTGAATATATATTGTAAGCTCTTATGGTCTGCATAGATATCAACATAAACCCCATACAATTAATGGCACAATCTTTAATGCAAACACCACAACTACCAACTCTATATCATGAGTCAGATAATTTCTTTCATGGACCTTGAGCTGCCTAGAAGCATTAGCCACAACCTTACCATGTTGCATCAAGACACAACCTAGTCCAACATGAGACACATCACAGTAAACAACAAAACCATCATTACCTTCGGGTAGGTTCAAAATAATAGCAGAAGTCGTCTTATCATTTAGCTTCTCAAACCTACCTTTACAAGAATTAGACCATAGAAACTTCACCTTTTTCTGAGTCAACTTAGTCAACGAAGTAGCAATAGAAGAAAAACTCTCTACAAACCTCCTATAATAGCTAACTAAACGTAAGAAACTCTGAATATCGATTGGAGTAGTGGGTCTAGGACACTTTTTAACCGCCTCAACTTTCTATGGATCCACCATGATCCCTTCACTGGATACAACATAACCCAGGAAGGTCACAACATTCAACCAAAACTAATACTTCAAAAACTTAGCATATAATTGCTGATCCTTAAGAGTCTGCAACATTACTCAGAGGTGATTGGAATGATACTCTTCACTCATAAAGCATACAAAGATATCATCAATAAACACGATCATGGAAAAATCCAAAAAATGTCTAAATACCTAATTTATAAGAGCCATAAACATAGCCAGAGCATTAGTCAACCCGAATGACATAACTAGAAACTCCTAGTGACCATACCGGGTATGTAAAGTAGTCTTAGGGATATCCACCTCCCTAATCTTCAACTGATGATAATCTGACCAAATATCAATCTTAGAGAAGAATCTAGAACCCAGAAGCTAATAAAAAAGGTCATCAATCCTTGAACGAGGGTACTTATTCTTCATAGATACCTTATTCAACTAGCGATTGTATATACACATCCAAAAAGACCAATCTTTATTACACATAAAAAGGATGAGAGAAACTTTATAACTAGAATCTTTAACCCAAACCAGATGATAAAGCCACCCCTTGGAAATCAACTTCTAGGCTCTAAGATAGGAAATAAATCTTCCTTAAGGTACTAAAGAGATTTTCTTTAATTCTATCATCGATTTATTAGGGAATTGGAAACTAACCTTATGGATCTGACAATATAGAGAAGCATAACATGAATGGAGCCAATACAACCCCGAGATAACATCAAAATCTACCATATCCAACTCATTTTGATCCACCAATCTTCCTACCATAGATAGACACCAAACAAACCCTATAGTCCTTTCTAGTAACAATAGGATCACCCACTAGGGTAGACATAAAGAAGTGATCAAAAATGTACTAGGGATCGAAATAAAAATGAACAGCCACATAAAGGGTGACATAAGAAATGGTGGATCTCGGATTAAGCAGATAATATACATTATGAGAGAAAAGTTATAACGTAGTAGTAACAACATCAGGATATGCCTCAGATTCTTGATGGGTGGAAAATAATAATGATGATTCCTACCAGTGTTGGTACAAGAAGTAGAACCCTTTGGCACAGGAGCTGAAGAAGTAAGAACTAGAATCTTATTAGCTCCAGTAGCAACATTTGCTTATAGGTTGTTCCTATGAATATGACCAGGCTGGCTATATTTGAAACATCAAAACCTTCACTCATCATAATAACCACAGTGCATCTGTCCATAAAATCTGCAAGGAGGACACGATGTGGCTGACTGAGATTCACTAGCCTGAGATTGGGCACCTTATGCCCTAAACCCACTGTTAGTCTAAATGCGACGCTTACTAAATGGATTTGGATAAAAAGTACAAGCCGTAAAATGTGAACCAATGTTTCCCCAAGTCTTTTTCTTGTGACACTTCCCACCATCTCTACCACTATTTTGTTGGCCTCCACCCTGCTCTGAATATTATAATTACTTACTCTGGCTCTCTCCCACTTCACTTGTTTTATGTTTTCATCTTCAGCCTATTAGATATACATTATAAGTCTCAAGATATCTAAGTCATTGTTCAGCATTGTGGCCTTACACTCTAGTACCAAGTCTCGAGCCAAACCCGAAGCAAACATCCTCATTCTCGCCCTCATACTAGACATAATCTATTGGGTATAACTAGAAAACTAGTGGAATTTCAAAGAATACTCTTTCACAGTCATCCTTCATTGCTTTAAATTCACAAACTCCTCATCTTTAGACTTTCTCAACTCCTAAGGAAAGAAACGATCTGGAAAGGCACTCAAAAACTCACCCCACTCAGCTGGCTCAGCATCACCCCCTCTTAACTGCTCTGACTACTCATACCTCTGATATGTTAAATCCTTCAACTAATATGTGGAAAATTCCACACCTTCCGAGTTAGTGGCATGCATCACCCTAAATATTTTTTCTATCTCCTCCATAAAACTTTGAGGATCCTCCTCAACCTTTGAGCCTGTAAAAGTTGGAGGGCTCAACCTCATAAACTGGCCAACATTAGTGACCTCAAAAGGAGGAGTAATAGAACCAATATGCTTAGAATGGCGAGAATAAAATGCCACCAACTGAGTAAAAAGATGAATCGACTGACGAAACTCAGTGTTACACACATCACCTGGAGGCATCGGGGCATGAGCAGCATTATCCCAAGCAGCCCAAAGAGGACTAGTAGGAACCGGTTGAACTCCACATAGGCGATCAGGAGTAGGAACCCTTAACCGGGTCTGTACTCAATAAGTAGGATGATTTTCATCTGCATTGTCTGCTGGTGGAACAGAGGAGTTTCCATGAGCATGAGATCTTTGGGGAGGCATAATCTGAAATGTGAACAACCAGAATTAGAGGAGATTTCAATACCCTAGACTCTATAGCCCAAAAAATAGAACACACGAAAGGGAAACATTCATAAATACCTTGACTCCCCTCTCTTATAAATGTGGCATGCTACACACCTATTAAAGAGACTACTTTACATGATTTGTGGACACATAATGAGCTTAAACCTAGTCTCTGATACCATACTTGTCACGACCCAAACCAGGGCCTAATCTTGATGGGTATCTTAAGTCCACCAAGGACTAGACACCAGCCTATTAACCTAGCCAACCAGAATATAATATAACCAGCAGCGGATGAATTTTGAATCTATAAAAAAATAGAGATGTGTTTCAAATATATAACAAGACAGATAAATCAATAACGAGAGGGATCTAAGAATCCACAGCACCATTCATCCACACTTCATCCACAAATGCCCTAAGAAACCAAATATCAACTAAAGTTGGGACATGCCCCCGACCATAGAGAAAAACCTATATAAATAATCTAAGACATAAGTAAAGATAGGACCATAAAATGATGGTCTTTCAAAGAATGGAAGCTCACCACTTCTAAATTGACTCTCAAACAATCCTAAAATCACCTACCACAGCGTAATGAAATAGAAGCATCTTTGGACCCTGAATTGCATAGGGATACAGCATTCGGGGATGGTTAGCATGGTGAGCGCTACCATATAACTCAGGGAAGGGAAAATATAATGCAATGATCAATCCGTCCAAATTCATTCCAAAACCATATGCCAACAATTATGTGTTTGTGTGTATATATATACCAGGATAGGGAACAAGGTTTACCATGAGAGGTAAAATATTAACTTGAACTGTGCAGCTCTAATCATCCTAAAAGCACCCATGGAATATATCGGTTAAGCTCCTAGTGACGTCCAAGCTACACCTCTACTCTAAAAATAATGTGGTCGCTACTAAATATAATAATTCAACATAGGTTAGGGTTGAATCCCAAGAGAATACATGGGCTCATGGCTCTCAACTGTTGTAATCAACGGGAAGAATAGGAAAAGCTAATAGGGAGTTTTTGCCATAACCCAAACCAGGGCCTAGTAGTGTTGGGTGCCTCAAGCCCAACAAGGATCGGAGACCACCCCCAATACCACCATAACCAGACTACACCCGATGTCAGATGAATTCCAATTATATAACATAACAAAATGGAACAATCATAAATCAAATATAGTTAAATGGTGTCAGCCCTCATACCAATACCAATACCAAGGCTGATACCAACACCAACACGGTATATGCCAACCTAAAGTAGTCTCATAAAGCCCCTATCTAAAATCAAAATAATATCTAGTAGGGACATTCCCCTGACCATAGCCAAAAACCAAAGTCTAAGAAATAATAAAAGTATGAAACGAAGAACATAACATGAAATAGAGTCTTCCAGAGAATAGAAGACACCACCTCAATCTAACACAAAGCTATCCCTGAATCCAAATCACTGATCAGGAGGAGTAGTATGGTTGTTTCCTGTATCACGTGGGGATACAGCACCCAAAGATGGGATAGCAGGTGAACGCTAGCATGTACTCAGGAGTAAGTATACAATAATGCCAACATTTAAAACCAAGAAAATAACCGTATACAATCATATCCATACATATATATATATAATCTATGTCGGGAAAGGAAATCGGGTTTAGCATCTATTTAAAACCTTTAACCTAGATTTGTGTAGCTTTACCGTCATAATCCACCCACGGGCTATATAGGTCCAGTGTTACCCGCTGAACAGTCCTAGTACATGTAGCCGCATGAACCAGAGTTATCACAGGGGTTGAGGATTCCCTTGTACCCTTCACCCTCTATGATAAATATGTGTAAGTATAAACTTAAGGGATTCCTATGTACCCTCTAAGTAAAAGGTCACCATAACCAACCCTCATATCGGTAAACATGAGTTTCTAGTGTCTTTCCTTTGGACTCACACCTTCACGACAAGCTATTACAACCCTCCATTATTGCCCAATTAAAACCATTAGCACATAATCAAACCACCAATTCTTTTTTTTTCTAAATTGGGGGTAGGGGAAGGAGAATAGGGGAGGGGATACCAAACCACCAATTCCATGTGTTAATTAACAAGGCATTATGTAGTGGTATCATCATACCTTCTATAGCTTGCAGGCAATGTCATTAGCCAATACTTTGGGGATTCCCATGTACCCCACATAATTATTAAACTAAAACCATGGCCACCAAGGCCTTTCCAAATCATTCAAAACCATTTAAACCAATTTAGGTTCCATAACTATATTATGCAGTGCAAAAGATTTCTATCAAAGTCAAACTATATGGCAAAACAATTCTCATAAGCATTTTAACAAACATGTTGAGTTCATATAGTTTCTAAAACTAAAACCAAGTACCAATTGACCATTACCATGCAAACACATGTTCAAACCATAATTATAACATGAAAAAACAAAAATAAAACATGGGAAACATAATCCAACCATGAACAACCAAAACCCCAACATATAATTCAAACCAAACAATACCCATAATTAAACCATGAAATCATTCATTGAAATATGAATTTAGTTGAACTAACAATAAGGGAGGAGTAACATGACTTAGATACGAACGAGTACGGAGAGAAACCACCCTTGTAAGCCCCTAATTGATTGTATAGAAGAACCCTAGCCTTTCATAAACCAGGAGCCTTGAGAGAGATTGGAGAGTGTTTTGAGTGTTTTTGATTCAGAATACTAGCGTAAATGATGTACAAAAAGTGTTTAAAGTCATGGGGTCAATAGGGGAAATAACCAGAATTCCCCCAACTTAAACTGTAAAAATTCCCGCATGTGGGTTCTGTTTGACCTCTCTAATTATACCCACACGATATGAGTGGTACCCTCCACTCATACCTTGATCAAAAAATTGGACATCATATTCTTTCCAACATATGACTCCTTAGCCTATGTTGTAACATCACCATATGACTATTACCCTCAAATCGTATCTAAGATAGAATCTAAAGGGGTTGGACACTATCCAACATTCAAATGGCGTGACTCTCTCATACTATATCCATATGACTCGTATGGAGTCTATTCATACCTAGGATAGTAAATGATCGAGAACACTCTACTTAATCTATGATTTGGTTCCCCTAGGTTGTACCCACATCATATGACTAGTAAGCCTAAGTCGTATGATATCTAGAGAGTTAAAACTCACGAAATCTCTAAGGATCAAAACCCAGGGTATTTCAATTCTCCCCTACTTGGATCATACATCCTCAAATGATGGGACAAGGCATGACTAGCATGATTTAAACCCCAAACACCCCTACTCCGACCTTTAATCAAGTTAGAAAACAAAGATGCAAGGAAATCAATCTTTCCTTTAACTAAGTTATAAAACAAAGAGGTGATGAAGAACACATACCTTCTGCATGAATTTTTAGAGTAGAAAATAGGAATGGATACTTGGACCTCATGTCCTCTTCCACTTCCCAAGTATCTTCTTCAACCTTCTGATTTCTCCAAAGAACCATGATCGAAGCTACGTCCTTGGTCCACAACCGAAGAACCTGTTGATCTAAGATCTCAACTGAGACCATCTCAGAAGACAAGGAATCCAAAATACCAATATCCTTGATAGTCAAAATTTGAGATGGATCAACCATATACTTCCTCAACATCGAAACATGGAACACTGAATGGATTGAGCTCAAACTAGAAAGCAACTCAAATTCATACACAACATTACCAAACCTTCTATAAACCAAGTAAGGACCAATATACTAGGACTGAGCTTCTCCTTCTTACCAAACTGCATTACTCCTTTTATGGGAGAGACTTTCAAAAATACCATATCCCCAACCTCAAACTCTAACTCTTTTTAACTCACATCTGCATATGATCTTTGGTGACTTTGGGCAGCCTTAAGCCTGTCCCAAATTAGCTTCACCTTTTCCATGGCTTGGCGAACCAAATCCGGGCCAAACATCTCCACCTCACCAACCTCAAACCACCCAATAGAAGATCTACATCTCTCATCATATAAGGCCTCAAATAGAGCCATCCTAATGCTGGAGTGGTAGCTATTATTATAAGAAAACTCCAAAAAAGGCAAATGCTCAACCCAACTACCACTATAGTCAGTCACACACGCATGAAGAATATCCTCTAATGTCTAAATAGTACTTTTTGCTTGTACATCTGACTATGGGTGAAAAGCAATACTAAGACTCACTTTGGTCACCAAATCTTTCTGAAATGACCGCCAAAAGTGAGATGTAAACTACGTACCATGATCAGAGATTATAGAAACCTGTACCTTATGAATCTTTACAATCTCATGAAGATACAATCTCACCTAATCCTTAGCTAAGAAATTAGTCCTCATTGGAAAAAGTGAGAAGATTTTATCATCCTATTCATGATGACCCAAACCAAATCAAATTGATTCCAAGATCGAGGAAGACCGGTAACGAAATCTATGTTGATCATTTCCCAACTTCCTCTCTTGAAACTCAATTTCTTGATACAATCATCCCAGCCTCATTTGCTCAACTTTCACTTGTTGACACACCATGCACTTGTCCATAAAATTAGCTATATCCCTCTTCATAATGTTCCACCAATACATCTTCTTAAGGTCATGATACATTTTTATCGAACTAGGATGAACGACATAGCGCGACTCATGCACCTCAGCGAAGATCCTCCCTCACAAACTATCTATGTCGGGAAAACATAATCTCTCTTGGTACTGTAAGGTACCATTACTACTAATCTTGAAGGCCATCACTTTCTACCCGCCAACATCACCCTTGATCCTCATCAAGATAGGATCTAATACTTATTTCTCTTTGATTTCAGCACCAAAAGATGATTACACCACTTTTTAAATGAACACACAAACATCCTCAGAGTCTAAGCGAAAAACTCTAAGGTTAGCCAGATTGTGAATATCTTTCACCAACTTCCGCTTCTCCTTATTCTCAGGATCTAGACTCTCATGGACAACCCGATAAAAGCATTAGAAACTACATTAGATTTACCTCGATGGTAGTAAAGAATTATGTCATAGTCCTTGAGCAGCTCAAGCCATCTACTTTTCCTAAGGTAAAGCTCTTTTTGAGGAAACACATACTGCAAGCTTTTATGATCAGAAAAGATGTCCCCATGCACTCCATATAAATAGTGATGCTGAATTTTCAATGCGAACACCATAGCTAGTAAGTCCTAATTATGAGTCGGACAATTCCTATCATGCACCTTTAACTGTCTAAAGGCATAAGCTACACCTTACTATGTTATATTAGAACATACCCAAGCCCCACACGAGATGTATCATAATAAACCACAAACCATCAGTGTCTTCAGGCAAAGTCAAAATTGAAGTCGAAGTTAGCTTTTCCCTTAGCTTCTCAAAACTACCCTCACAAAAATTAGACCACAAGAACTTTACCTTCTTCTAAGTCAAATTAGTCAACAGGGTAGCTATAGAAGAAAACATCTCTACAAGCCTCCTATAGTAGCTAGCTAAATCCAAAAAACTCTAAATATCAGTTAGAGTCATAGGTCTAGGCAACTTTTTAACCACTATAACCTTCTGCGAATCTACCATGATCACCTTACTAGAAATGACATGACCTTAAAAAGCTACAGCGTTCAACTAAAATTTATATTTCAAAAACTTGGCATATAACTACTGCTTTTTCATAATCTATAATACAACACGAAGGTAATTGGCATGATCCACATTACTCTTAGAGTATATCAAAATATCTTCTATGAATACAATGATGAACAAGTCCAAAAACTGACGAAAGACCCTACTCATCAAATCCATGAATGCCGCTGGGGCATTGGTCACCCAAAAGACATAACTAAAAACTCAAAGTGCCTATATCAGGTATGAAAAGCTATCTTCGGGATATCTAACTCACTATTCTTAATTTAATGATACCAAACTCAAAGATCAATCTTAGAGAAAAACTTAGCACCCTGCAACTGATCAAATAAGTCATCTATCATCGGGACAGGATACTTATTCTTTATCATAGCCTTATTCAACTACCGATAATCAATATATATCCGAAGGGAACTATTCTTCTAACGTACGAATAACACTGATGTACTCCGCGGAGACACACTAGAACAGATGAATCCCCTATCTAAAATATCTTTTAGTTGCTTCTTAAGCTCCTTTAACTCAGCCGGAGCCATTTTATACAAAGGAATAGAAATTGGTTGAGTGTTTGAAATAAGATCAATCCCAAACTCAATCTCCCTATCAGGAGGAACACCAGAAAGGTCATCCGAGAAGACCTCAGGAAATTCATTTACCACAGGGATAAAATAAAATGAAGGACCCTTCAAGGTAGAATCTTTAACCCAGACTAGATGATAGAGACACCCCTTAGAGATCAACCTCTAAGCTCTAAGATATGATATGAACTTCCCCTAAGGAGCTAGAGAACCACCCTCCCACTCAATAATCAGCTTATTATGAAATTTAAAGAAGACCTTATAGGTCCGACGTTCAAATGATGCATAGCACAAATGCAACCAATCCACCATATATAATTCAAAAAAATCCACTACAGTTTCTTTACTACCAATAGATACCACATATCCCCTATAGACTATTATAGCAATCATAGAGTCACCTACCAGGGTAAGAATAGAAAAAGGGTCTAAAATACACTGGACCAAAACCAAAATGTACAGCCGTAAATGGAATCACATAAGAGAGAGTAGACCTTGGATTAATTAAATAGTACATATCATGAGAAAAGAGTTTCAAAATATCGGTCATGACATTAGGCGATGCCTCAAACTCTTGGCGAGTAGTGAGAGCATAAAGATGGTTCCGACTAGTGCTAGAGCAAGATATTCACCTTTTAGTCCTAGAGCTAAAAAAAGCAATAGGAACCTTGTTTTCCCCATAAGCAACCTTGCCAATAGAACAGTTTCTAAGTATGAGCCCTGGCTGACCATAATTGAAGCATATGTCTGTTCTCTCATAATAAAATCCTCGATGTAGACGACCATAGAATATACAAAGAGGATATGATAGAGCTGACTAGGATCTACTATCCTGAGATTGGGCACCCTATGCTCTACCATGGAAACGCCTATCACTCGACGACTTTGGAAAGGAAGCACTAGCTATCGAGTAAGACCCAAAATTGCCCCACGTCTTCTTGGGCCACTTACCACTATCCCTGCCACTTTATTATTAGCCAGCATCCTAATCAGAAAATCTAAACTTCTTTCCCTATCTCTTACATAACTCAACCTACTTCTTTTTCTCTTTCTCTACCTATTGTACGTATACCACTAACCTAGAGATATCCATGTCCTTGATTAACAAGGTAGCCTTACTTTCAAGGATCAACTCATGAGACAATCCTAAAGCAAACTTCTTTTATCCAGGCCCTTATGCTAGAAACCATCTTTAAATCATACCGAGATAACTGGAGAAATTTCAAGGCATACTCTTTGACTAAAATCTTCCCATACTTCAGATTAACAAACTTTTTCAACTTAGCCTCCCTCAACTCCTGAGGAAAGAAGAGGTATAAAAAAAATGTAGAAGTCCTCTTATAGTAATGACTCATCATTGTTACCCCTTGCCTGATCCCATTTTTCATACCACTGGTACGCCACCTCTTTGAACTAATAGGCGACAAACTCCATGTCTTCTACATTTATGGCATACATAACACAGAAAATTTTCTCTATATTATCAAGAAAACCTTAAGGATCCTCCTCAACCTTAACATCAGTATAGGTTAGAGGTTTTAACCTTATGAACTGGACAACCCTTGTTGCCTCAGAAGATGGAGTAACAGGAACACCATGCTAAGACTGAGTAGCTACCCACTATGCCAACATATGAATAGACTGATAAAACTCAGTGTTCATCTCTTCAGTCTAAGGAGTTTGATATGGACTAGATAGAACCAGTAAAACTCTAGGAAAATCAAGAACTAAACCTCTAGACCGAGTATGTATCCAATGAGTACAGCGTGTCCCATTAACATTGTCCCTAGTTGGGACACAAGATTTCTCATGAATATCATACCATTGAGGCATGATCAGAAAAGCAAAAAAATAGGGATTAGAGAAGAATTTAAGACTTAGACTCCATAGCTTGAAAATAGATCACAAGAAAGAGAGACAATAGAGAAAAAATTAGGACTTAGACTCCATAACTTGAAAATAGAACACAAGAAAGGCAAACACTTCTAAATTCCTTATAGCTACTCCCTTATGAGTATGGCATGCTATATACCCTTAAATGAGACTCTACTCTACAGGATTTATAGAATCCCAATTAACCATGAACCTAGGGCTCTGATAACAATCTGACATGATCTAAACTAGGGCTTATTCTTGTTGGCTACCTCAACACTAACAAGGACTAGAGACTACCCCCAATACCCAACTATAAACACCCTACACTCGATGTCGAATGAATTTTAATTATACAACATATTAGGGAATGTGAGATTTTGATGATGGACAAATAAATGAAATATGTTGTACAAGTTGTTCTACATAAGTGAATCTACTGGTGCTCATATAAAATACATGTTGAAGTTGATGCAAGGCTGACAATATATTAGAACAAAAGTGGATAAGCAAGGAAGCTTAGAATTGTTTCAAATACTATAATTAAGGAGAAGATAAATGCAACATCTAGAAGTTGAGTTGATTAAGGAGTTCTACAAGACTAAGGGAGAAGGTAGAAGCTAAGGAGGAAGGTAGAAGAGTCCTACTTAACCTAGGAGAAAGAGATAGCAGTAATAAAGAAGTGAAACTACCTGGGGATCCTATTAAAGATAGAAGAGTACATCAACTAAACGACTCTATTAGGAGTTGGCTTAAATAAAAAATATGATATTCAAAGTGTTTCACTCATGCACTGAAAAGATATTCAACAATCTGAAAATCAGTTCTACAACTTGAAGGAGCTATTAGAGCAACCAGGTCCTTTAATTAGAGTTATAGACTTTGTGTAATAGGTTGTCATTGAGACATATTGAGTTATAATCTCTAGTCTCAGTAAAATATAAACTAAGTTAGGATTAAACATCTTCAAGTTAGGGAACTCGAAAACTTGGAAACACTTATCTTGGGAATATTTGTGTTTTTATAGAAATAGGAGTTAGAAGTTTTAATTCCTAGTTTATGAGAAGTCTTGTAATTTGTTGATTGTTGAGCCTCAAGTGATATAGTGAAATTGGGGTTAAATCTTGTAGAAGTACAGGTCATGATTTTTTATACCTTTCTTGAGCCGAGTGTTTTCCACATAAAAATACTGTGTTCAAGTTTTACTTTTAAGAACCACGTTAATTTACTTGTTTCACAGATAGGCAACCAGTAAAGTCTAATATTAAAACTAGCAGGGCCCGCATTATAACAAGTGGTATCAAAGAGAGATTGTCTTAAATAAAGTTAGCACCTAAGAAAAGATCACATTGATGAATTCCTCACCTCCTACTAGTCATAGTGAAGGTCAATCAACCACTAGACCTCCACTCTTTGATGGTTTTCACTTTATCTGGTGGAAAACTAGTATAGAGATGTTCATCCAAGGTGAAGACTATGAATTATGGGATAGTATTACTGATGGTCCTACTATTCTAATAAAGATGATTGATGGTGAACAAGTTAAAAAGGTAAGGAGTGAATTTACTTCTGATGACTTAGTAGCATTAAGGAAAAATGCAAAAGCTAAGAACATCCTAGTTTGTGGACTAGGACCTGCTGAATACAATAGGGTGTCAACTTGCACCACTTCCAAGCAAATTTGGGATGTTTGTTAAATTCACATGAGGGTATCTGTTAAGTTAGAAAATTCAAGATTTATCTTTTTTTCACTGAGTATGATGCATTCAAGATAAAGAAAAATAAATCCTTGCATGAGCTGATGACAAGGCTTACTGCCTTAACAAATGAGCTGACTTTCTTGGGGAAAGTCATCACTGAGGAGGAACAAGTTGAAAGGTACTAAGGGTATATCCAAAAATCAAAATAGAATGTTAAGGGAACTACAATTAGGGAGGCTAATAAGGATCTCACAGGTATGACCCTAGATGAACTGGTTGGGAACTTGAGAACTTATGAAATAGAAATTGATGAAACAAAAGAACAAGCAGTTCCTAATAAAATCCTGGAATTGAAGGCTTTTTGATAGTGATGATGAATTTAAACTTGATAAGGAACAAGTTTCCTTCATAACCAAGAATTTAAGCAAATTCTTTAAAAAGAAAAAAGGAACAAGTAGCAAGAAGTGTTCAAATGACAATCCAAATAGATGCTATAAGTATGGTAAGACTGATCACCAGATCAGAGACTGTACAGTTTGGGAAATATAATGGAAAAGGGAAAGGGCTTAAAAGGAACTGAAAGAAAAAACAAAAGGGAATGAGGAACATGCAATGACAGCAACATGGGGATCTGACTCAGATGATGATGAAACTAATGAAACTGCATTCATGGCACTTGGATATTCGGACTTAGAGGATGAAGATGAGGTTTTAGAGGTAAGTATACTTGAACTTAAGGAAAAACTGCATTTGTTTTCAAAATCTAAACTTGTATCCTTGATGAGTACACTAATTGATAATTTCCAAGAATTAATTTCTGGTAGGGATGAACTGTTCAACAGTCTTTCAAGTCTTAAATTTGATCTCATTGATTTAAAATCTTGCAAAGATATAGTTGACAAAGAAAACTGCACTCTCAAGAAACAAGCTACAGAACTTGCTCCTTCAAATTATGATCTTAACTCTGAAATTCTGAAATTGACTCTAACTAAAAATGGCAAAAAGGCCATGAGTAAAGAACAAGAAAGTGTTGAACTAGAATTAGAAAAGTGCAAACTAGAGTGTAGTAATGCAGCTGACATAATAAACAAACTAAGTCAAGAGGTCTCTAAATAGAAACTTGATCTTAAAAGAGCAAATAGGTGGACAAATTCTTCACGAATTGTTCATAAATTAAGTAAAAAAATTCACAATGAAAGGGCAGGTTTAGGATTCCAAAGAAGTATTAATGATCCTAAAGATCTGTGTTATATCTATGTCAACCTTAGACATCCAACCATTGAATGTCCAGTAACTGCTAAAAGCAGATCAAACAGTCAAAACTTGGAAAATAAATTTTCTCAGACATAAAAAAAAATAACTGGTTCAGGTTCGAGAAATAGGTTGCACTCCATGTTGCCAACATGGACTAGAAGAAATTTAATTCATCATTTTACTCATAAAATAGGACCCAACCTTGTCTAGCTTCCTAAGACTAACCATTTATTTCTTTTACAGAAGAAGGTGAAAGAAAGCAAAAGGCATTGGTACCTGGACAGTGCTTGCTCAAGACACATGACTGGTGATAAGAAAAAAAATTCTTTCACTTTCAAAAATCAACAAAAGAGGAGTTTCTTTTAGTGATTGAAAAAAGGGAATTATTACTAGAGTTGGAAAAATTAGCTTATCTGAGTCAAGAGCATTGGAAGATGTCTATCTTGTAAAAGAATTGATGCACAACCTGCTGAGCATTTCACAACTGTGTGATAAAGGTAATAAAGTTATTTTCACTTCTACAGGAGTCAAAGTTAAGAGAATGGACACCAAGGAGATTGTACTCACTGCAAGAAGATACAAAAATGTATACAAAGCTGACATAATAGCAATAACAGGACCATAGTTGACTTGTCTAAGTGTAATAGAAAATGATCCCCTCCTTTGGGACAGGAGACTTGGACATGCAAGTCTGAAACAACTAAACATACTTTTCTCCAAAGATATGGTTTTGGAATTACCCAAGACCAAGTTTAAGGAAGAAAAGTTATGTAGTGCATATGTAAGGAGGAAGCAGGTAAGATCTTCTTTTAAGTTGAAGAACGATGTCAGCACTACCAATTGTCTTGACCTGGTCTATATGGACTTATGTGGACCAATGAGACTTCAAAGTAGAGGTGGAAAAAGGTATGTTTTTGAAATTGTTAATGATTACTCCAGGTTCACCTGAACTTTGTTTCTAGCCTCTAAAGAAGATGTCTTTGATGTCTTTGTAATTTTCATCAAGAAAATTAAAAAGAAACTAGGCACTTTATTAGTTTCCATTAGATCTGACCATGGTACAGAATTTGATAATGTTAAGTTCTTAGAATTTTGTTTAGCAAATGGTATAGATCATAACTTCTTTTTTCCTAGAACACCACAACAAAATGGTGTGGTGGAAAGAAAGTATAGAACCTTAGAAGATATGGCTAGAACAATGTTGCTTGTAGCAAATATTGCTAAAAACCTTTGGGCTAAGGCAATAAGTACTGCAGCATAGATCATAAATAGGTGCATAATCAGACCTATAAAGGAGAAGACTCCCTATGAATTACTAAAAGGACGAAAGCCAGGCATTTCGCATTTTAGAACCTTTGGTTGTAAATGTTTCATACATAAAAATAGAAAGGATAATCTGGGAAAATTTAATGCTAAAAGTGATGAGGGAATCTTCACAGGTTATTCACTTCATAGTAAGGCTTATAGGGTTCTAAACATCAGAACATATTGTGTTGAAGAAAGCATGCATGTATTTTTTTATGAATCCGGTGTTAAGACTAACCTGCAGAAAGGAAGTGACTCTGAGGAATAGGTTACACAAATCGGTTCATCGACTGGAGCTACCAAACATGAAGGCACCTCAATAGAGGGACTGAAGCTGGAGGCATAGTGACAGGGGGAACTGAGCCACCAACTACCCCAGCTCAGAACATCAGCAGTGATCCTAGTAGCTCACCAGGCTTAGACCCAAAAGGTTACAAGTAGTAGGGATCACATCCTATTGAGAATGTTCTTACTGATATCACTACTGGGATCACTACAAGGTTTATATTAAGAAGTATTTGTGCCTTCAAGGAATTCCTATCAGATACTAAGCCAAAGAAGGTAACTGAGGCATTACTTAATGCTTACTATATCATAGCTATGTAGGAAGAGTTAAATCAGTTTGAGAGAAGCAAAGTATGACACTTAGTTTCTCCTCCAAAAGATAAAATAGTAATTAGGACTAAGTGGGTGTACTAAAATAAAGTTGATAAGCATGGAACAGTTACAAGGAAGAAGGCAAGATTGGTGGTCCAAGGATACAATCAAGAAGAAGGCATAGATTTTGATGAGACTTTTGCTCCTGTAGCCAGAATTAAAGCTATTAGATTACTTGTTGCATTTACTGCCTACATAGAGTTCATTCTATATCAAATGGATATTAAGAGTGCATTCTTAAATGGCATTCTCAAAGAGGAGGTATATGTTAAACAACCTCTAGGGTTTGAAAGCAAGGAGTTTCCAGATGATGTGTTTAGACTGGATAAGGCCTTGTATGGATTGAAAAAAGCTCCAAGATCTTGATATGAGAGATTGTCAAAGTTTTTACTAGAGCATGGACATACTAGAGGTAAAATTGGCAACATTATCTTCTTGAAAATTGATGGAAAATATCTGTTGTTTGTGTAGGTATATGTAGATGATATTATTTTTGTCTCCACAAATATGAACATGACTCATGATTTTGCCAAATTCATGAGCTGTGAATTTGAGATGAGCATGATGGGGGAGCTAAACTACTTTTTAAGATTGAAATCAAATAAATAGCATCTGGAATAATGATCCATCAGCAGAAGTAAGTAAAAAAACTCCTCAAGAGATTCACCATGGAGGAGGCAAAAGAAATTAACACTCCAATAGCCACTGCTACAAAGCTTGATTTGGATGAAACAGGTCTTGATATAGAGCAAAAAATATATAGAGAAATGCTAGGATCATTGTTATATCTTACAGCAAGAAGGCCTGATATTGTGTTCAGTGTAGGATTATGTGCTAGATTTTAAGAAAATCCTAAGGAGTCTCATCTAAAATCTGTAAAAAGGATCTTTATATATCTCAAAGGAACCAGTGATCTTGGTTTATGGTACCTAAAAGGTAGTAATTTCAACTTGGTTAGATATTCTGATGCTGACTATGCAGGCTGTTTAGCTGACAGGAAGAGCACTACAGGCATGGCACACTTCCTTGGATCATGTTTGATTACCTGATCCACTAAGAAGCAAAATTCAGTAGCCTTGTCTACTACTGAAGCTGAATATGTTATTGTAGGATCTTGTTGTGCTCAATTGTTATGGATTAAGCAACAATTTATTGATTTTGGTATTCATATTAGATGTGTTCCTATTTTTGTGATAATACAAGTGCCATTAACATAGTCAAAAATCCTGTTCAACATAAAAGAACTAAGCATATTGATATTAGACATCACTTTCTTAGGGATAATATGAAGAAGGTCATATATCAATTATGTTTTGTTCTACTGAGGAACAAATTATTGACATATTCACTAAGGCTTTGAGTAAAAAACACTTTGAAAAGAATAGGTTAGCCTTGGTGATGATTAATATTGTATAAATCTCCCTTAATGATTGGCTAGAATAAGTTGTTCTTAAGTGATTATTAACTAATTCAATCTTTCAAATTTAGTTGTGTGTCCTAATACAAAGATTTTAGAGTAAATTTACTCAGTTATATGTTGATTTGGCAGAAAAACCGGAAAATCAAGGCAATTTTGTCCATTTTTTATTCAGAATTCAGGTACGATTATTGCTTGCCCATAGTAACATAAAGAGAAATAGGTTGCCTACATGTTTCTTTCTGTTACACTTAAACCGCCAAAACCCAAAAGTCTTTCTCCTTCAAAAAGGCCACTAGACCTTTCCCATCAGAATTGAACCTCCTAATCATTATGTTTCCTTCACCAAATACACTTCAATCATGGTCCATCTTCTCTCTTTCCTTATTAAATATGTTCCTCCCTTCTCCTTACTCTTCATTCATTCTTCAACTTCTACACAATCATAACGAACTTCTTTTTTCTTCTTCAATGGAATCTTCCTCATCCTCTCCCTCCTCAGAATCTGCTACTAGTCCCTTCATTGCCATTATACTTCATCCAGACATTAGCTTACCCCCACTCATTCCACCCTTAATTTCCCTCAAATCGTTCAATTTTTTGTTATTCAAGAACATACAAAACCCCTTTGCCAAATTTTCTTCAAATCTCTCACCATCTTCTAAACCCTCACTACCACCTCCAATTCCTCTTTAGATTTTTTATTAAGGTAACGTTCCCATTGCTGACCTAATCCCTTAAAGGTCCATATCTAAACCTAAATATAAACCCTCTTCTATCACCATCAATATTTATGACAATGCTCCAGTGCAGTTTTTCCCTATTGTCCCTTCTCCTCGAACTCCTTATACACGAGGTAAAAAGCAATAAGAAGATGCTTCCTTGGAAGTAGCACTTAAGGCAAGTAAAAGGAAATGTTTAGCTACTTCTTCTTCTCTACCTCCTAGTGCTTCCTCTCCTGACATTCTTCTACGCTCAATACGTAAGCAGAAGACAATGATTGGCAAAGCTCTGAAAATCTCCTTTTCTAGTAAACCATTCTCTCAACCTAACCCAAAAGCCTCTTCATTATCCAAAATCGCTACTACTTTCAAACCTTCTTCCTCTTCTAAGTCATCTACAAACAAAGTCACTTCTAAGTCAAAGAACAGGTTAAGACACCTGTTTCCTCAAGCTTCTTTGACTCTGAGTTTCTCTCTGATACTCCCTCTACACCTTCTACAGAGATTGATCCTGATCTTGATTTCAATTTTGATGTTGATACTCCTATTGACAAAGCTTCTCAGTTAGCCAATATTCTTTACTTTCAAAAACATAGGTTGGCTAGGGGTAGAGTTGTCACTGGTTTTGGGGGCCCTGAAATAAATATCTTGGTTTCAAAATTGAGAGCTCAAGGGTGGTCACACTTATTTCTTCAAGGTAACCATCAACGTAGGTTTGGAAGGGATGAAGTATATGAGTTTTATACTAATAGAGTTGCCATTGGGGAGATGTTTTTGACTACTGTTCATCGGGTTACCATTAATCTCTATGCTGCTGATCTTGCTCGAATCTTGAGCATTCCTTCTGGGGGCTGGGGTCATTATGTCAAGTAACCTGGCCTCTTCTAGATAATCTTCCCTTTACACTTAAGATATCCAGAAAGTTCTCTGGAAATAGTCATGTTTTCACTCATCTAGGGTCTTAAAGCATGAGATAACACCTCTTTATCAGCTTTATTTTGATGTGGTTCATAAAATGATCCTTCCTAGACAAGAAAGAAGAACAATTGTCAATTTTCTTAATCTTACTCTGATGGAACTGTTAGATACTAAAATTCCAAAGACCTTCCTCGACTCATGATCAAGCACATGTAAAGGGTCTTACTCCAAGATGCAAATGGTCATGCTTTTCCATATAAATTTTGGCTTTCATCTGTTTTTGATGATTTTATTGTACCAGTCAAAGTGTGGTCTCTGCAGACCACAAAACATGCCATAGGGTCTTTGAACCATATAATGTTACCTGTTTCTATGAGAAGTGCTGATAACCCAGTACAAAGATTGAGGAATGCACTTGCTGCAAAATAGGCTGAGGTAGAGATTGATCAGGCTGCATTGAAGGCAGCTCAGGCTATTAAAGGCAGCTCAGGCAGCCTATGAGGATGAAAAAAGGGTCCTTCAAGCTTAAATTGCTTCCCTCACAGCCTCTTTGGAAAAAATAAGATCTGAGAATGAAGATGTTATTACGAAGATGACCTCCCTTATTCCCTCCTCTTCCTAAGCCTCCTCTTAGTGCCTTAAGAATAGTTTCCTTATTTTTTTATTGGTCCCTATTGTTTATCTTTTTGCTATTTCTGGGTATTGATAATTATATCCTATTTTGTGAATGAAATGGACCTTTTTGCTTAGTATAAACTGCTTCTGTTTTTTAATCCATAGTTGTTCTCTTGCTCTGAATTTTAATTATTTTAGTGATAGCCCCAGTGGCCATGAATTATTTAACTATTTTCACTTGTTAGACCAACTTTTTAATGATGTCAAAAGGGGGAGAATAGATTATACAATGCTTATAACTCAATTCACTAACCTATTTCATTCTATGATCTTCTATTTAAATCCTTTATTGAGTATGTCAGGATTGTATGAATGATGTTGTATTGCTAAGTTTCTCATCACCAAAAAAGGGGAATATGTTAGGGAATTGAAGGTTTTCATGATGGACATATGAATGAAACATGTTGTGCAAGTTGTTCCACACAAGTGAATCTATTGGTGCTCACATAAACTGCATGTTGAAGTTGATGCAAGGCTGATAATGCATTAGGACAAATGTGGATAAGCAAGAAAGATCAGAATTATTTTAAATGCTACAATTAAGGAGAAGATAAATGCAGCATCTAGAAGTTGAGTTGATCAAGGAGTTCTACAAGACTAAGGGATAAAGGAGAAGAGTCCTACTCAACCTAGGAGATAGAGACGATAGCAACAAAGGAGTGAAACTACCTGGGAGTCTTATTGAAGATAGAAGAGTACATCAACTAAAGGACTCTATCAGGAGTTGGTTTAAATACAACAAACGACATTCAAAGTGTTTCACTCATGCACTGAAAAGGTAGTCAACAATCAACAAATCAGTTCTACAACTTGAAGGAGTTACTGGAGCAACCTGGTCCTTTACTTAGAGTCATAGACTTTGTGTTATAGGTTGGCTATTGAGTCATATTAAGTTGTAATCTCTAGTCTCAGTGAAGTATAAACTGAGTTAGGATTAAACGTCTTCAAGTTGGGGAACTCAAAGACTTAGAAACACTTATCTTGGGAAGATTTGTGTTTTTGTAGAAATAGGAGTAAGAAGTTTTAATTCCTAGTTTACAAGAAGTCTTGTAATTTGTTGATTGTTGAGGCTCAAGTGATATAGTGAAGGTAGGGTAAAATCCTATAGAAGTACAGGTCATGGTTTGTACACCTTTCTTGAGTTGGGTGTTTTCCATGTAAAAATATTGTGTTCAAGTTTTACTTTTGAGAACCATGTTAATTTACTTGTTTCATAGATAGACAACCAGTAGAGTCTAATATTAGAACTAGTAGGGCATACATTATAACACTACAGAACAAGATGAAACAATCATAAATAAAATACAGTTAGATAATGCCATCCCCAATGCAAAGGCTAACCCCAATACCGACACCTCTCATGCTAACCCAAAGTAGTCTCATAAGGCCTCTATCCAAAATCAAAACAACTGGTCGGGACATGCCCCCGATCATAGCCAAAAACCAAAGAATAATAAAAAACAAAAGTATTTAGAGAAGTCCATAACATAAAATAGAGTCTTTCGGAGTATGGAAGCTCACCACTTCAATCTGCCACTAGAATGTCTGCATCTACCCAAGACAAAAATAAAAAAGGTTTCTACCTGCGAAGAAGGAAAAGTGGTAAAACAAATATAGAACAAATAGTCGCAGACTCTATCAAAAAATTACTAGTAGAATAGCCTAAAGAAATAGTAATGGAAAATCCAAAGCCTGAGCCAAGATCAAGGATTTTCTCGATACCGGGATAAGAAACAAGACCTAGAATTAGAACAAGACTAAGACTTTCGGGTGGAGAAAGTGAAAGAATTTGATCCAACAATGGAAGATGACTATAGATCAGCTATGGATTAATTTGCTCAAGAACCAAATGTAGATGATGACTCTGGAATGAGTTTCTCTCCAAAAGCATTACACAATTTGGAAACGCAAGCAGTGAAAATACTCATAAGAAGACAAAATTCAAGACATAGGCATTGATGTATGTCATGCCTCATTTTTCTCATGAAAAATAGAATTTAACGTGACCACACTTTTTGGGACTGTTTGAAGTAAATGGGAAGAGTATCCACCTAACGTATTAAGGTGTGTTTGGGCACTAGTCTCGGCTAACGATGAAACTATTTTGTTATTTAGTCTTAGTTCATCAAATATTTGCGTAAGGGTTAAAATTATCTTAAAAGAAAGTTGTTAGTAACCTTTGAGGTCTACAAAGGTAGTTCCCAGCCGAATTCGTATTTTACGTGGGGATTCTATGTGATCAAATAAAGGTTGCTTATTATTAACTTAATGTTACTTACGTGATAAAGTAATGAATAAACAAACATGTTATTTAATTATTTTAATTGTCAATTTCTTAAGTGATAAAATCATAAAGCATGCAAAAGACAAGAGAGAAATGGTATGAATTATAACAAAGGGGAATGCTTAGTAAACTAACTACCCCAAATAAGTAACCAGGTAAAGTAAATGTAAAAAAAAAAGAACGAATTCAAAAAATCAAACAAAGAAATAATTTTTATTTCATTTGGATCAGAACCCCAACTTGTTAATCATTATTTGACCCATTAGCCGGATTCTTAAACAAGTAACAATGTCAAACGTCGTGTAATTTCTGTGGGTATCATCACTTCCGAATGACTACCCGTCTCACCCCATCTAGGCTGGTTGTTAACTTAAAGGAACACTAAAAAAGCAAAAAACTAGCGCCTCTAGAAATACCTATCGTCCCACCTATCGTCCAAGAGGCTTTGGGCTTTGCTAATTTGGATTTATGATCTCGACAAACAAACCTAGGTTTCCTAGGACTCAAAGCACGTAAACACATAGGACGTTATGTAGAACATAATTGTCCCAAGTAAGCCTCTTGGTTATTAAAAGATGGTTAAGGTGATTGACATGCAAGACAAGCAATTATTTGTTTGATTAATCCTATAGACATGGTATCTAGGTGTCACATGATTCTTTATTGACAAAAGGGAGTTGTCAAAACATTTGGATCAATTTTGTAAAATTGTTAAAAATAAAAAGCATGTCAAATTAAAATATGTTGGGGAGTAATACCCATCAATGTTATTATGTAAAAGGTAATTGACCATATTATAAATGAATAAAAGTGTCAAGAATTAATGTATTCACATGCTGAAAATAGTTATCATATTGCAGATTACAATTTTGAATACAAAAATATTCACCACTCTCAAAACATTGCTGAAAATTTATAAACATGCTAAAACATTTGCTTCGGTGTACAGAAACTTGGTTTCAATATGCTGAAGATTCATTGAATTCATTTTAATAGACTGGAAAATAATTTTAGAGGTTAAAAAAATAATTTTAATTTGGTTGGAAAATAATTTTAGATATTAGAAATTAGTTTCATGTCTTGAGAATTAATAACAAACATGCAGCAAATAAACATCAATATTGAGAATTTAATTTTTCATACTATATATTGAATTAACATGCTTGAGCTTAACTTGATGTCGAAAGGTTAATTAAACTCCTATAAATGAGATTTCTAGGTGACAACATAAGTTTGTTATTGACCCTAGTTAAAGGTTTGCCTAAATGATTCATGTGGCAATTAAAAAAACATAATCCTAAGTTATGTTTGCCTATGCGATTCAAAGAGAACATAAATCCCACCCCCGAGCAGTCCCTAATGTTTATTATTACATTATTAGTGTTTATACAATATTACAAAAAAAAGGAAGAATCGACTAAACTAAAGGGCATAACATAATCCCTCAAACCTTGGGCGATTCTTCAATCCCAAATTATCTATTTATAGCTGCGAGACATAATGTAACAGCGAAACAGTCAAGAACATAGTAACAAACATCCCTATAGAAATGTTTTCTAATGGCTTTCACAACAGGACGCAGTACGCACACAAAGAATGAAAATTACATCAATTTGAGAACTTACCAGTAAGAAGCAAATAAAAATAAAATAATAAAAAGGTTGTTGAAGCAAAACAGTCATAAAAACGAGATATGGAAGATGCTCCCTTAAACCCAAAAAGAAATACCAAGCAACTTGAGAAATGTTATTTTACTTTTTTTTCGTATAGAGAAAGTATAAGTTATAACGAGTCAATAGAACATAAAGGTTTTCTAATATAATGGAAAATAGGGTCTTTATATAGTGGGGAGAGTGAGAATTTAAAAGAGGAAGAAATATGTAAGGAATAAATCAGTGGTGGTAAGAAAGTAAAATAAAATATTTTAAAAAATCAATTATTAAACTACATCAATTAAAGGGGAGAAAAATATACTAATCAATCAATTAAGAGAAAATTTTCCTTAAACAAATTATCCAATCAACCATAAAGAATTGGCCAAATAATAAAAAGAAAAACAAACATTTGGAAGAATCAATATTTCTTAATTAAATAAGTGGAATCAATTTGAAGCAAATTTGTCATAATTAGGTGAGTGAAAAATGTTTTAAATTCAAAAGACATATAAACATGTATCAAATTTAATATTTACTATATGAAACAAAAATTGATAGGAAAATATAAAACAAATAATCACGCAAAATATTTTAATTAGGTGCAAAAATCAAGGTAATCAAATAGCATGTTAGTAAATAAAATATCAAAATCATCAAGAAAAAAGCCTTAACATGTAGCTGTCGATATTTCAAATTCACGAAATCAAATGTGAAGATCAAAAATTTTGCCATACTAATAAATTCATATCAACAACATAAGTAAAGAACATAGTGCTTCAATATTGGTAGGATTCAAACTTCAATCAGAATTAGGGTTAAAGCAAATAGTCATATAAATTTGGGGGCTTTTAACATATGATAGCATAGATGATTGAGCAGACACAAAAATCACAAAGAATTATGATGAAAATTTCAATCAATATTTACCAACTAAACATAGAATCTGTCAAAACTAAGAAAAGATAAATTAGCAGAAGCTTCGACAAAATTGAATAAGGGAATCAACCTGAGATGGATTCACATATGTGAATCCGCCATGCACTTAATAATTTTGCTTCTGCAATGTTTTATCATCCTTGTTGTCATTTGTTTGGCTAAAAACAATATGACAAAATGGAGCAGCAGTGGTTGGAGTAAGGTTTTGATGGCTGGTTGGCCTCCCATTAATGGAGTAGTGGCGGTTTTTGACTACCATGGTGAAGAACGGGATGAGGGAGGTTCCAGTAGGCTAGTACTATTACTGGTAGTGGCTTGATATGGTAAAGAGGATAAGGTGGTGGGTGGACAGCTGAAGCAGTGGTGGAGTTAGCGGGGGCAGCGGCTGTGGAGAAGGATTCTCCGGCTAAACGGCAAAGCGATGGCCGAAGTTGAGAGAGAAGGCAAAGCGGCGACGGAGGAAAGTGAGTAGCGAGGAGAGAGGGAAAGAAGAGGGGGTTGAGAGGGTTTATTCCACTAGCGGTAGTTTGTTGGTGGTGTTGAGGCGGGGGACTGAGTTTAGAGAGAGATGCGGTTATTTGGATGAAGACTAAGGGCATAGGGTTTCTTTGAGTTTTAAAAGGAAATGAGTGGAACTTAATCTAAGCCATTGGATCAGTTTTGATCGACGGTTAAGATTAACATTATTTAAAAAGGTGTTAAAAGATTGACTTCCAATTTAAGCTCAAAATTGATATCAATTTGGCTATAATTATCACTAATTAGGTTCAAACAATGGCTAGAATTTAAATAAAATTGAGAAGATAATTGAATTGTCTTAGAACTGCTATTTTAGTAACTATAATAATAAGATGTCGCTATTAAAATAACTATGCATGTAAAATTTATGTTACGTAAATACATTATACAAAATTATCGATAATGATAAAAGATAATGTATTTTTAAATTGTGAGTGTGCATATTTATGGAAAAAATAATTTAATGAAATTATGTAAAATATCGTATTTGAATTAAAAAATGATACTAAAAAGTAATAAAATAATTTGTACATTTTTAAATCATGAAGGTGACTTGTCAAAAATTATTTGATAGCAAAATAATACATAAAAATATTAATATTAAAAGTTAAATAATTTTGACAAAAATAGCATCTTAAGAGAGAATCGAGAGGTCAAAATTGAGTGCCAATAGCTGCCCCTTCGTTGCTTGAGAATGATAAAAGAATGGTCGAGCAATGAAAGTTGATGTAGTAGCTAATTTTGTCCGACCGAGAAGAGGGTTAGTTGGAATTAAAGCAATAGGAGGTGTTTTAAGATAGTGTGGCTGAGACATTGGTTTTAAGTCACCTACATATCTTGGGTTTTATGAGAATCAGATCATGTGTAGTTCTACATTTAGGAAGGAACAATATTCATAAAGAATGTAAATGATAAAGGACAGGCAAAGAACAATGGTATCTTTGGTCGATAAGATAGGAATGAACAAAATTTGGGAACAATGACATGACGAGAGGCGTGAAAATAAAAGATAGGTGAGTTTTGAGTTGATTTTATGCGACGGGTGAATAGATGCAGTGATATTTCAAAAACAGGAACCAAAATTATTTATGTTTGTTAATCCTTCTCTATTACCTACGTACTTTATAGTTTACAAATGTTAGGGCATGTAAACAATAAGTAATTAATAAACATAAAATAAATGTAGGAGTAAAGAAAGCGTATCTGTTGTACTGTTGGATTAGCCGTTGGGCTTCTTAATATGATGTTGGATCAGTTGTTGGGCTTCTAGATACAACGTTGGATAGGCTGTTGGGCCTCTCGTGATGAAGTAATTCCTATCATTTGTACCTGTTAGTCTTACCACTTTTAGCCTGACTAGATAAGAATGGTTAGCACGGATATATATGTATATATAGAAGATTAAACAATTTAGTGAAAAAATTATAACAAAAATGTTAACAGGAGATAAGAAAGTGTATCTATCATGAGAGAGCAATGCCTTGTTCATATAAATTTTGTAGAGGTCTATTTAATCCACACCATATCCAGTAAAGCAATAGCCTTGAATGACGCCGAGACATTTGTTCTTAGCATGTTCAGTATTAGAAAATAATATTCGTCTTTGAGTAACCCAATTGACTTCCAGAGGACAAATCTTAGCCTCAGGAAATTTCTTGATAGATTCGTTCTTAACTCCATTGAATTTTAGAAATAATGCTTAACTTTGAATAATTTCTCGGGAGAGGGTAGTGCTTAACCCAACTAACTTTCAAGGACAATGTTTAGCCTTAGTCAGTTTCTCAAGGGAGGGTAGTGCTTAACCTAATTAACTTTCCAAGGAAAATGCTTAGCCTTGGAGAGTTCTTGATAGAGTCATGCTTAACTCTTTTGAATTTTCAAAATAATGCTTAGTTTGAATGATTTCTCAAGAGAAGGTAGTGCTTAAATCATTTAACTTTCCAAGGTCAATGCTTAGCCTTAGTCAGTTACTCGAGAGAGGATAGTGCTTAACCCAATTAACTTTTCAAGGACAATGCTTAACCTCAGAGAGTTCTTGATAGAGTCATGCTTAACTCCTTCAAATTTCTAAAACAATGCTTAGTTCGAACAACTTCTCGAGAAAGGGTAGTACTTAACCCAACTAACTTTCAAGAACAATGCTTAGCCTTAGTCAGTTTCTTGAGAGAGGGTAATACTTTAACCCCTTAACTTTCCAATAACAATGCTTAGCCTCAGAGAGTTCTTTATAGAGTCGTTCTTAACTCCATCGAATTTTGAAAATAATGCTCAGCTTCGAATAAATTAATTGAGAGAGGGTAGTGCTTAACCCAATTAAATTTTCAAGGACAATGCTTAACCTCAAGAATTTTCTATCGAGATGGTAGTGCTTAACCCTCTCAGAATGTAGAATGACAATACTTAACCTTATATTTTTTGATAGTGTATATCGTACTCAAGATTCGTTCCTGCCATTCTATTCCTGCACTCAAAGAAAATTTGTTAATTTTTAAAAAAGGAGTGAGATTGATTCGTGTCTCTGACAATTCCTTTTCTTCAAGTTATGAAGACATTGTCTTTGATCATAAACTATGTATCACTCTCTTGAGATGCAATCATTGATGAAATTTTTTAGAAGGATTCCTCAAAAATGTATTCCCCCGTTTCATAGCCTTAATCTTGCTAGCCTTGTAGAAATGCTTCTAAAAAGAATTTTTGAGATCCTCTCAAAAATTCTACCCCAATTACATATCTTGTCAGCCTTAAACTTGTAGAAATACTTCTCTACATAATTTTTGAGATCCTCTCAAAAATTCTACCTTAGTTGTATGCTCTAAAAATGTGAAAATTTATTATGATAAGATCGAACTCCTTAGGAGCACCAACGTATCCCTCTTAAATGGGAACCAGGTCAAACATAATTCAAATTACATAGAAGAAATTCATATTGTTCCAAGTGTATGTAAAGATTATAGTAACCTATGTGCTTGAGAGCCTGAAATGAGGAAACGGCGTGATATCCCTTCCTTAATGTCAGATAGATGTCAATGCTTAATCAACATCAATATATTGCCGCGACATATTTATCACCTTGGTATCAGTCAATGCTTGAATTTTGTCCTTTAAAGCACGACATTCTTTTATGGTGTGGCTTGTCATCCCTGAATGATAAGCACAAACTTTGAAATGATCAATTTATTTTGCACATGTATTTATTACAATTGCAGGAATTGGAGCAATGTAGCCATCAACCCTTAATCTCTCATAAAGTTGGTCTATAGGCTCAACCATAGAAGTGTACTATCTTGACAAATTTTTCTAAAACTTAACTCGAGGTCTAAAAAATTGATTGGGTCGTTGATGTGTTGGTAGATTTTGATAAGCTAATGGTTGTTGGAAGTGGAGGAAGTAGTGTTTGGTAAATCGGAGGGGTTTTAGGATCTTGCATAGTCAAGACAACATCTACTTCCTTTATGTCGTTGTTCTCATCATCCTGTGAAGTCTTAATCGCTTGCAGCACCTCTAAATTTATTATCATGCCATTTTTAATGCCTTCTTCAATTATCTCACCTATTTAATGATGTCAATAAGATTTTGATCGTCTATAAGTATCATCTTTTCATAATACTATGGCTCTTGGGCACGAATGAAACATTTCCTTCATTTGAGTTTTATCTAAAGGAGGGCGCACATTGAAAGCTCCACGTATCCATCTCATTCCATATTCTCGAAACGATTCTGTAGGTTTCTTCTTTAACTTCTGAATGTAGAATCAATCAAGTACATTCACTATATTAAACCCAAATATTTCTATAAAAGCAGAGGTTATGTCAGTCTATTTTGATCATTTTGTTGCATCTTATGTGACATACCATGACAAAGCATCTCCAGTGAGACTCCTCATGAATAACTTCATAAGAATCTACTCGTATTTACCAACTCCTACCAATTTGTCACAGTATAATTTCAAACGGACTTTTGGATCTCCAGTCCTATTATACAATTCAAATCTAGGAGGTTTGTACCCCTCCGACAGTTCAACGTCAGGGTATATGCACAAGTCTTTGTAACTTAGTCCGTTCAACCCCTTATTATATTCAAGTTGTTCCAACCTCTCAATCACAAATTGTATAAGGGTATCTTTTTCTGGAGGTTTGGATTTATATTGGTAGTGGGTGAATGGAATCGTTTTGACATAACTCGGATCTAAAGTATGGCTACTTGGATCATGAAAGTGGCAAATTTGTGGTAAATGTTGGTGGAATATAGTGGAAATATGATGTTTTTTATGAATTTAGTGGAGCTAGATATATGTGGTATTGTGGTATACAAGAATATGGATACGAGTTATGTTTAGGAAGCGTGTATATGTGACTTGAATTATTTGGGGGTTGTGAAATAGGAAGTGATGGTAAGGAATGACTTGTGAAAGTGGGATGGGATTTAATAGCAGTGTTACCCTCAACTTGTGGTTCGAGAGGAGCATTCAAAGCAAGGGGTAGATTAGACAAGTTATAGGCTTGTGATAATTCCCCTTGTAGTTGAAGGATTATTTGTTCCTTTTGAAAGATCATCTCATTATTCTCATTTCTAGTATTATTGTTATCACCTATTTCTCTGTCTTGGTGACCAAGTTTTAAGAAATGGAGCTCGAGCCTTTTCAATTGATGTGATGAGCACGAGAATACACAAATCAATCCTTGGGGTGTGGGAGAAAAATAAATAAAAAAAGAACAAATAAAAAATGAGTCAAGTTAGTAAGGTGAAGGTGACATATAGTGGAAGAATAAACACATTAATTAGCAAAAATACTCTATAATGTACGGAGCCTTATTAAGTATGAGAAGGGCCAAGGATGAAAAATATATGTGACTTATGATATTATAATCCAAGTTTGACACAGTAGAAGTTTGGAATTAGAATTTCCTAACCACATTTGCTCAATTTTGGTTTGGATTATTTTATCATGATCACAAGAAGCATAGTATAAATATTTGTCGTTGGTGGGGGATAAGGCGAGAATAAAGAGATACAACTCAAATAGTGTTTCACCTTAGGCGAGAAGAAAATGATGAAATTATTTTGAATATCAATCATATTTGTCATATCTAGGATTTTCAAATGAGTCGATGTTCGACAAAATAGAAATTTGAATAAAACATGAGCAAGTGTACCCGTTAAGAAAAGAGATAGTATGATAATATGAGTCATCTTATCAAAGAGGACTTTAGGACGAATGGGTGAGTTAGAACTTAAGCTTGAGAAGTAAATTGATGTCAAAAGATAGATGATAAACAAGACCTAAGTACTAAGGTCATACTTGAAGCTGATGGGAGAATAAGTAAATAATGATAAGATGTTTAAAAAATGCCAATAGAATGTTTAAAGAAGTTTTATCTTGAAAAAATAGAAGGATTGAAGATATGAAAAGTTTGAAAAATTTTGAAGAATTAACTCACCTAAGGCATTTAATCTGAAATATTTGAGAACTTGAAAGATTGTGAAAACTCATTCGAGTAATTTGAAGAAGGGTTTGATTTTTCACCCATATAACATTATGAAAAGGTGAAAGAAAGCGAGAATATGATTTAATAGAATAACTATTTGAATGATAAAGATTGTTTCACATTTTCAAATACTAGGATATTTTGCAAAAGAAAGGGAAAAGGGAGACTGCATCCTTATAAAGGATTGCCTACGTATCTTGTTGGAACAAGAATCTAGTCAGACATAGTTTGGAATTTTAAGAGTTATAAAAGTTGAAAAGAAGGTCGAGATGAATTAAAGGATTTTGAATAGACCCTAAGAGTATATTGTAGGGTCCTAACATGATAAGAATTTTAAGAGTAAAGATCTCTAAAGTGAGGAATGCTAAAAGTAAGGAGTGACCAAGACAAAAATGAAAACAACAAGATAGGTAAAATATCAAAACATACATAGAAATACAACATATAGCAAATAATGTGCGTCCTTATAGGGTCGTGAACCCCTTTGGACTTTGATTGAAACTAACATTCAATGCATCAAGGGTGCCAAGGCATCCTAAGTAGTAAAAAAAACATGTAGCCAAGACCTAAAGGACAAGAGTGGGTTTATGACATGGTTCCCTCGAGTGGACAACTCGAGAGTGGGAAAGATTATGATTGTCGACACACCACTGATCGACCGATCCATAAGGCATTTCCCAAAGGGTGTTTTAGGAAAGAATGTCCGTGCAATCACGCAACCGTTCAAAAAAAAAAGATTATAAGTGGAGGAAGGTATGAGCGGAATACCATTTATATAAAGTTGTAACACATAGAACATAATAGCATGCTTAACAATATAAAAATAAATTAAACATCAAGACATATAGCAAACAGAAGGAAGAAAGGGAAATGAGATAATCATAGAAAACACATACAAAGGGGAAAAGAAGAGAGAAAAGCATGCAAAAAATAAATCATGATCAAAATAAACAATAAAAAGGGAAGGAAAGGGGCTAACATATGAAAAAATAAACCAAGATGTCAAAACAAACGATAGTCATAAAAATCACAAACAAAATAAAATTCAGACAAACAATAGAATCCCACATAAAACACAAACTCATAATGGTTAGAACTAAGTATCCCCATCGCCATTCTATCACTCCGTATTTTTCTCACAAAAAATGGAATTCGACGTGACCACATTTTTTGGGATTGTTTGAAATGAATGTGAAGAGTCGCCACCTAACGTATTAAGGTGCATTAGGGCACCGGTCTAGGCTAACTACGAACCTATTTTGTTATTTATTTTTAGTTCACCATAAATTCGAGGAAGGGTTCAAATTACCTCGAAAGAAATGTGTTAGGTACCTTTCGAGGTCCACAAAGATGGTTCCCGGCCGAATTTGGATTTTACGTGGTGATTCTATGTGATCAAATAAAGGCCGTTTATTATTAACTTAATGTTACTTACGTGATAAAGTAATGAATAAACAAACATGTTATTTAATTATTTTAACTATCAATTACTTAAGTGATAAAATTATAAAGCATGCAAAAGACAAGAGAGAAATGGCATGATTTATAACAAAGGGAACTGATTATTAAACTAATAAGTAAGCATGTAAAGGTAATGTAAAAACAAGAACAAATTCAAAAAATCAAACAAAGAAATGTTTTTTATTTCATTCGAATCAGAACCCTAACTTGTTAATCATTATCCGATCCACTAGCCAGATTCTTAAACAAGTGACAATGTCAAACTTCGTGTAATGTCTCTAGGTATCATAACTTTCAAATGACTATCCTCCCCACCTCATCTAGGCTTGTTGTTAATGTAATGGCGCTCTAAAAAGGGATAAAACTAATGCCTCTAGAAATACCTATCGTCCCACCTATTGCCCAGGAGACTTTGGGCTTTGATAATTTGAATTTGTTATCTCGACAAACAAAGCTACATTTTCTAGGACTCAAAACGCATAAACACATAGGACGTCATGTAGCACATAATTGTCCCAAGTTAGTATCTTGGTTATCAAAAGATGGTTAAGGTGGTTGACATGCAAGACAAGCATATATTTACTTAATTAAGCCTATAGACATGGTATCTAGGTGTCACACGATTGTTTGTTGATGAAAGGGAGTTGTCAAATCATTTAGAGCAATTTTGTAAAATTGTTAAAAATAAAAAGCATGTCAAAGTAAGATAAATATGTTGGGGAGTGATACCCATCAATGTTATTATGCAAAAGGTAATTACTATAATGTAAATTAATAAAAGTGTCAAGAATTAATGTATTCAAATTCTAAAAATAGTTCTCATATTGCAGATACAATTTTGATTGCAAATATATTCACCTCTCAAAACATTACTGGAAATTTGTAAACATACTAAAACATTTTCTTTGGTGTACAGAAACTTGGTTTCAACATGCTGAAGATTCATTGAGTTCATTTCAATAGGTTGAAAAATAATTTTAGAGGTTTAAAAAACTAATTTTAATTTGGTTGGAAAATAATTCTAGATGCTGGAAATTAGTTTCATGTCTTGAGAATTAATAACAAACATACAGCAAATAAACATCAATATTAAGAATTTAATTTTTCATGCTATAGATTGAATTAACATGCTTGAGCTTAACTTGATGTCGAAAGGTTAATTAAACTCCTAGAAACGAGATTTCTGGTTGACAAGAGAAGTTTGTTATTGACCCTAATTAAAGGTTTGCCTAAATAATTCATGCAGCATTTAAAAACATATAATCCTAAGTTATGTTTGCCTATGCGATTCATAGAGCACATAAATCCTGCCCCCCGAGCAGTCCTCAATTATTTATTATTACATCATTAACGTTTATACAATATTACAAAAAATGAAGAATCGACTAAACTAAAGGGCATAATATAATCCCTCTTAACCCCGGGCGACTCTTCAATCCCAAATCATCTATTTATGCCTGCGAGACATAATGTAAATATGAAACAGATAAGAACATAGTAACAAACATCCCTATAGACATGATTTCTAATGGCTTTCACAACAGGACGAAGTCAGTACACACAAAGAATAAAAATTACATCGATTTGGGAGCTTACCAGTAAACAGCAAATAAAAATAATATAATAAAAAGGTTGTTGAAGCAAACACTCGTAACAGAGAGATATGCAGGATGCTCCCTTAAACCCGAAAAGAAACACCAAGGAGATTTAGAAATTTTATTTTAATTTTTTTTGTAAAGTGAAAGTATAAGTTGTAGTGAGTCAATAGCACATAGAGGTCTGTCTAATACAATGGAAAAGAGGGTCTTTATATAGTGGGGAGAGTGAGAGATTAAAAGGAAAAAATATGTAAGGAAATCAATTAGTGGTGGTAAGAAAGAAAAATAAAATATTTTAAAAAATCAATTATTAAACTGAATCAATTAATGGAGAGGTAAATATACTAATTAATCAGTTAAGAGAAAATTTTCCTTAAACAAGTGATCCAATCAATCATAAAGAATTGGCCAAATAATAAAAGGAAAAACAAATATGTGGAAGAATCAATATTTCTTAATTAAATAGACGGAATCAATTAGAATCAAATTTGCCATAATTAAGTGAGTGAAAAATATTTTAAAATTCAAAAAAAAAATATAAACATGCATCAACTTTAATATTTACCATATGTAACAAAAATTGATTGGAAAATATAAAGCAAATAATCACGCAGAATATTTTAATTAGGTGTAAAAATCAAGGTAATACAATAGCATATTAGTAAATCAAATATCAAAATTGTCAAGAACAATAACTTAACATCTGGCTGCCGACATTTCAAATTCACGGAATCAAACATGAAGATCAAAAATTTTTCCATATCGATAAATTCATATCAATAACATGAGTAAAGAAACATAGTGCTTTAATATTGGCAGGATTCAAACTTTAATTGAAATTAGGGTTAAAGCAAATAGTCATGTAAATTTGGGGGCTTTTAACATACGATAGCATAGATGATTTAGCAAACACAAAAATAACAAAGAATTATGACAAAACTTTTAATCAATCCTTAACAACTAAACATAGAATCTATCATGACTAAGAAAAGATAGATTAGCAAAAGCTTCGACAAAATTGAATAAGGGAACCGACCTGAGATGGATTCACATATGTGAATCCACCATGCAATTAATAATTTTATTGTTGCAATATTTTATCATCCTCGTTGTTATATATTTGGCTGAAAAAGACACGAAGAATAGAGCAGCGGTGGCTGGTGTGAGGCTTTGATGGATGGTGGCCTCCCATTGATGGAGCATTGACGGTTTTTTATGATTATAGTGAAGAACGAGATGGGGAAGGTGTCGACGAGCTAGTACTATTGTTGGTCGTGGCTTGAGATAGGGAACAGGATGCGGTGGTTGGTGGATAGCTAAAGTAGTGGCAGCATCGGCAAGGTAGCGGCTGTGGAGGAGGATTCTTCGGCTAAACGGCGAAGCGATGTCTGGATTTGACAGGAGAGGAAGAACGATAACGGAGGAAAGTGAGTAGCAGGGAGAGAGAGAAAGAAGAGGTAGCTGAGAGGGGTTATTCCACCAGTGGTAGTTTACCAGTGGTGTTACGGCGGGGGACTGAGTTTAGAGAGAGAAAAAGGGAAAGATATAGAGAGATATGGCTATTTGGATGAAGAATAAGGGTTTAGGGTTTCTTTGAGTTTTAAAAGGAAATGAGTGAAACTTGATCTGAGTCATTGGATTAGTTTTGATCGACCACTGAGATTAACATTATATAAAAGGTATTAAAAGATTGACTTCCAATTTAAGCTCAAAATTGATATCAATTTTGCTATAACTGTCACTAATTTGGTTCAAATAATGACTAATTTAAATAAAATTGAGAAGATAATTGAATTGGCTTTGGACTGCTATTTTAGTAACTATAATAATAATATGTCACTATTAAAATAACTACATATGTAAAATTTATGTTATGTAAATACATTATACAAAATTATCGATAATAATAAAAGACAATGTATTTGTAAATTGTGAGTGTGCATATTTATGAAAAAAAAATAATTTAATGAAATTATGTAAAATGTAGTATTTGAATTAAAAAATGATACTAAGAAGTGATAAACTAATTTGTACATTTTTAAATCATGAATGTGACTTGTCGAAAATTATTTGATAGCAAAATAATGCATAAAATATTAATATTAAAAGTTAAATAATTTTGACAAAAATAACAGTTTAAGAGAGCATCGGGAGGTCAAAATTGGATGTCAATAATGTAAAGGATGAATAATTGAGGCTAAGTGGAAAACAAATGAACGGATATGAATTAAAGAGGACACATGACCATGTGACGATGGGGCCCACAAAGTGTACCCGGCATGCAAAAGTTTCTTAAACACATATGAAGTCCGAAATTAAAGTCCGCCAGATGCCTATAAATACCTATTTCCTAATACTTAAAAAGACAGAGTGAAAAAAAGTTAGGAATGCAAGAACTTAAGAGTAGATACAAGAGTGAGAGCTTCTTATTTTCTAAATCTGTTTCTAAGGTAAAAAAAAAAAAAAAAAAAAAAAAAAAAAAGAGAGAGTAAGTAAGTTGTGTATAGTTTCCAGGTTCTTTCACCTGTAGTTGCAAAGTTTTTAGGGGCTCCCGATAGGGAAACCTCTCTTCACCTTAAGACATGTAAGTAGTTGTTATTTAAGATCATTATATTTTTTTCTTCCTAGTATATAAACTGTGTTTGTAATATAAAATTTCATGAACTCTTTGAATTCCTATAAATTGCTTGATATACCCCTAGTATATGGTTAGTCTCTCAGTATTTTAGCAATAACAATGGATTAATCAGTAAATTTATAGGGATTTGTAAAGTCCAAAGAAGATTTGAAAGAACTGTTGCATTGTCCCTGAGGTGTGATTAAAGTAGATATTGCTAAAATACCTAAAACTGAAGAGAAAGAGATGAACAGGGTATAAAATTTATATATATATATATATATATATATATATATATATATGAATAAGCTTCTAAAATGTATTCTTGAAAAGTTTGCAATAACAATTTCATAAGATGTAAAATTAATTTTACAATGTAAACTCACAGAGATTTCAAAGTAAATCGAGATAGAATTAAGTACAACTGAAACTCTGAGCAAAGGAAAAAGATATGAAGCAGCAAGACGTATTTTTCCAATACTTGTAGTTCAAAGGGTAAGGATAAGAGCACATTAAAGGAGAATGTAGAGAACGAACCAACAATTCTCCATCTCTAAACTCATCAATCAGCTATTTGCAGGGCTAAGAAGGAGAGATTATACTAACAACTAGAGATCTAACAAAATAAATGAAAAGACCATAAAAAATGATAAACGACATAAAAGTACATAATATTTCATTTCCACTAAATTTTGGAGATTGAACACCTTTTTCTAAACAATAACTTGTTCGTTACATTAGCAACCAAAAGTCCTAAAGTCAGACATATTTTTTTTCTGGGTAATAGTCAACATTGACTGAGAATGTTGGAGAAAGGGAAAGCATAAGGTATGATACTCGCTCTCATTGAGAGATTCTTTGCAAGAGTGAATGTTTGTACTTAAATCCATTATTACATGATAGATTATTTAGTGTGTGGAATTTTCTTTTTGTGAGAAGGCATGTAGACTAATCAAGGTGGGTGAAATTACCATCTCTGAAAATGAGGCAAAGGAGAGCCGCAATTGCGGCCAGTCAAGGCCAAGTCAAAACATGGTAATCGCGATAGGTTCAACATAATCACAGTAACCATGATTGCGACCAAGTAATAATGATCGCGATATGGAAAAAAATCGTCCAGGGTAGATTCGCAATTTCTCACAGCTAGTTTCACTTCTCAAAATTCTCATAGAGAAAGAAAAATTCTAATTAGTGAGAGACAAAAAATTGTTATTAAATCTTCTAAAAAGATATTTCTATTTGTAATTTGAGTTTGGAACTTTGGGATTACTCTCTTACTTTATTTTCTAAGGAGGAAATAAATGTCAATATGGGTAATTTTTCCCCTACTTTTATGAGTACCTAAACATTTAACTTAGGATTATGTTTGAATATGGTGAAAATGTGTGTGGGTTTTGATTGTTAAATTTAAATTCTTAGTTGATGATGTGGGTTTCACTAGTACTTAATTGCTAAATAAAAACTGTGGGTGAAGCCCCAATTTCCCTAAATCCCACATTATCTTTGAAAGAGGGGTGTGGATAACAAGTATTAGTGAACAATGAATTAGATGATTAGCCTATTCCTTTACATTGTCTTAGAAATAAGAATGGATGGTGAATTTGCTATGGTTTTGGGTATTTTTCTAGAAATAGAGATGCTCAATTGAGGTTTTGTGTTGATTTGTTTGACATACCTTTGTGGTATTCGAAAAAATCTATGGGTGATATTTTCGGTGTTTGGTTGAAAGACTAACACCAAAGCCCCACACCTAACCTAACCATATATTCATTTACTAGAATTTTAATTTGACTCTCATGTACCCATGCACTTTTTCCCCCTACGAAAACATAATCCCAATACTATTCTCCTATTGGAATCTTATTTACGATTGTTGCTCTAAAGTGGTAGTACTAGTGAATTTTGTTCAAATGACCTTTCAAACCATACCCCCTCCCCCCAATTTTAATTTATGTCTTTCTTTATGATTACATTGCGGGTAAATACTTAGTAGCTTCCAACACACACAAGATTCGAATACTAGTTACACTCTTTGTGGATTCGACCCCAACTTAAGTTGGGTTATTATATTTGACAACAATCATCCTACACCAAAACTATGGTATAGGTGAGCGTAATCAATAATGATTAAGAGAGAAGGAGGGTCTAAGAAGAAGAGAAGTGGGGTAGGGTTAATTTTTTATTAATTAATAAATAATTTAGTGAGACCATCTTTTCACAAAAAATGCACCTTTATTTCTATTTTTCTAATGTCACGTCAGCATTAAGGGTGGCATTTATTCACTTTAAAAAAAAATTAGGTGGATAAATAATTGTTAATGAAGTTAAAAGGCTAATTAAAGTAAGTTGAACGGACAAGTTTAGGAGGAATTTTATGACTTTACTCAAAATTTAGACTCAGACTTGTATAATTATAGCTTTTATGTAACAGAATCTCTCTCTCTCTCTCTCTCTCTCTCTCTCTCTCTCTCTCTCTCTATATATATATATATATATATATATATATATATATATATATATATATATATAAGCTGAGGACGAAGCACCAGAAGAAGCCACATGGCAAGCTATTATTAAGCCACGTGACAGTTTTTAAGACAAGACTTAATAGTCTTGTAATAAAAATTTTAAATTGAAAAAAGTTAAATACTTAAATTTGAAATACATTATCCTTTCTTTGAAAAAAATCATTATCTTAAAAATAAAAATCCATAATTAAAGAGTTCTAATAGATTTTTACTACTTCAAACTTATCTTTTTTAAAATTTAAATACTACAAAACATATCTGAATTTTAATTTATTTAAATACTAAATGAAAGATAATAATAATAATAATAATAATAACAATAATAATAATAGCAGTAGTACTAATACGTAGTAGTAATAATTAGTTACTCTAATATTATGAATTTAAATTAAAAATAATTGTCCATTTGAATAAAAATGGTTGAGTTAAGTTTATTCATTAAATTAAAAATAGTTGTCTATTTAAATTAATGTTTTACTCAGTCCCAATAGTAGATACATGTTAAAGGATAAGGACACTTTTTATTTTGAAAAAGATTTTTTTTTTAAAGGATAAAATCAGGAAAAAATATGAAAAATAAATTTTAGATTCTTAACTAAAATTTGCTCCAAGTATGTAGGAGTCCTTTTGAAAATAAAAAATTTAAAATTTTGCTCATTTTTTTCTATAGAGTTATCCAATTTTCCAAAATTTTAAAATAAATAGTTACTTAAACTCATACCAACATTGCTTAAATTTTTCATTTCCATAGTAGTAATATCAATAGTAATACATAGTAGTGGCAGTATCTCTGTGATAGTGATAATAATAATAATAATAATAATAATAATAATAATAATAATAATAATAATAATAATAAAATACACTAATAATAAATTATTATTATTATTATTATTAATAACAATAATAATTAATATTATTATCTCATTAATTTCAAATATTTATCTTATGTAAAAGTAGTTGCATGATTCTTTTTAAATTTGAATGTAAAAATAAATATTTATATACATTCTAAATTAGTAAAACAACAAGATAGTTTCATAACAAAATATTTAAATTATAAAATAAATTTGATATTTTTTCTGAAAAATAAAATATTTATTAAAAACAAGAATAACTATCTATATTATCCTTGCATGTTTTTTATTTTTATCTTTAGAAAGAAAAAATAAAAGAACAAGGAAAGATAAGAAGATTAATTAAAATGGAAAAATCAACTAAACTCCTTGACTCCTACAAGGTTTTTCCCAAAAAACAAAAAACAAAAAAAGATAAACTCCTTATTTGTAGTAACAAATACACATCTTTATTACTTCATTTGAATATTTGTTGTTTAGCTAAGAGTGCTTCTAAATAATTACTTCTTTTTATCTCCTTTAATAGTTATCCTTTTTTCTTTTACTTCATTTGAATGTGTATTATCAATTTACATGATTTGTATAATAATAATAATAATAATAATAAAACCATACAAAATAGTAGTATATATAAAACAAGTACATAGTAATAGTAATAGTGAGGTGAATACCGTTGATAACAATAAAAAAATTAAAACAATGATATAATAGTGGTACGTGGCATAGTAGTAACAACTGTAATAAATAGAAAATTAAAAAAAATAGTAGTAGTAGGTAATGATAATAAATTAAAAGAATAGTAATAGGACGTAGTAATTATTATATAATAATAGTAATAAAAATAGTAGAGTTCATTTAGAACTCTCTCATATCTTTCTTAAGCTTATCTTTTTGTAATCTCACCTAATCTCTTATTTTTAAAATTTTGAAATTTAATTTCTTTTTATCCAAATCTATATGTATAAATGGGATGTATTTTATTCTTTCACTATTTCTTTGCTATTAACAGGTAACTTCTTTTTTTTTTTTGCACTTTTATATTATAGTTCAATTTATTTGCTTTCTTCAATGCCTATGATTTTATTTATGTGTAATTTTGTATTTATCTTCTTAATTGTTATTGTGTTGATTAATTTGCTTCCAGATGACAAAACTAAATTGACAAGAATACTAAAAAAATTATATTTATATGCAACAACAACAAATGAATAACCTTTTCATGTGCTTTACTTTGTTATTATCAACAAGAAACTAAATGAATTTGATTATTTTGTTTAGGGAAGCAGCATGTTGAATTGATCGAAATATAAAATTTGGAGATTTTAAATAGAGGTATGACATTAATTCTAAAAGTTCCATGAAAGTAAAATGTTCAATGAAATATGCAATTGAAATTGCCTAAAATAAGATTTTTATGTGAAATCTATTGAAATTTAGTGAATCAAAAAAGTAATAAACAAACCATGTACTTGGAACATATCATGAAAATAAATGTTAAATGTTTAAAACTTTTGTTGTTGCTATTATGTTGTTATGGTTGTTTACAGTTTGTATAACATTTTTTTTTGTATAGATGTAATTAAAAAATTTTAAGTTTCTATGTATGATGTATACAAATATCTCATGAATATTCATACCTATTATTTTCTTTTAAGATAATATAATTTAATATGCTCGAAGTACTATTAAGAAACAATAAAATGAATAGGATTGAGGGTAGAGTGATGGACGTTATGAGGGGCGGAGGGTGGGGTGGTGGACGTAGGTGGCGTTTAGGATGCGGGTAAGAAACTAAATTTCTTTTTTAAAAAATGCTAAAGATTAAAATTTTTTTTTGTGTGTGGGGGTAAAGGGGGGGTAGATGGAGTGGGAGGTACAAGAAACTGATTTTAAAAAAAATAAAAAAATTCATGGGTGTCGAGGGTGGAGGAGGAGGTGTTGGATAGGGGGTCGGGATGGATGGTGGGGTTAGGGGTAAAGTAAAAAAGTTAGGTTTAAAAAAACATATTTTTTTATTTTTTTGCTACGGGTGAACTTTTTTTAATAAAAAATTAAAAGGATAAAAAACAAAATTGGGGTTGGGATAGGGTGGACAAAGGTAATGGATAGGGTAGGATTTGGTGGGGTGGGTGATTTTGAAAGTAGCATCAGAATTTTTAACTGACTTAGTTTAAAAGATTTAATAATAAGTATAAATAAAATACTTTAAGATATTAGTGATGAAATTAAACAATGAAAAAATTATAAATAATAAATATGAAAATTTAAAGACAAATAATAAATTGTATGTGCTTCATTTTTGAATTAAGAGTTGATATTTAAATTTGGAATAAGAAGTTTTGTAATTCACACAATTAAGTACTTTAGTATTTGAAATAAAATTGAAAGATATTTGAAAAAAAAAAATTTAGTTATTAGTTAATTTTGAATTGATGGACTAAAGAATCGAAAATTAGGAATGAAAGGTAAGGAATATTATTATATGCCTTAATGTATTAAAAATATAAAGGTAAAAATTCAACAACAAAACTAATAATTATTTAATATCTAATATTTTATTATTTTGGAAAATCAGTTAATGGAATCTGATTGAAACAAATATTAATATTATTCTTTTCATATCAAAACATTTAAAATAATTAAAATTGTGATTAGTTATCGTGTTTCAATGGTAATTTCATATGCACAATTGTTTTTAATATTTCATTGTCTTTTGAAATATGATAATGTGATATAATAAAAAATAATTAGTTTCATAATTTAAAATTGAATAAGTTAATATTTTTAAAAGAATATTTCACGCGGTACCTATACTAGTATATATATAAAAGCAAAAGTAGAAACGCCAGAAGAAGTCAAGTGACAGCATAAGAATAAGCCATTTGTGGTTTTAAGACAGAGTTTAAGAATATTGTAATAAAAAATTTAAAAATATTTGAATTTAAACATATTATTTTTTCTTTTAAAAAAATTATCTCTAGATTAAAACTAGAAACCTAAAATTGAAGAGTTCTAAATGAAATTTTACTATTCATAAACTTATCTCTTTCAAATGTTATAAAATATATTTGATTTCATTTGATTTAAATGTTAAATAATGATGATAACGACGACGACGACGACGATGATTTAAAAAAGTGATAGTAGCAATAGTGGCAGCCGTAATATTTTTTGATTTATTTAAATATCAAATGAAATATCTATTTTTATGGTTTCCAACGATTTACTGATTTGTTGCATCCGAGTTGGTTATATGTTGCATCAGATAAAATACCTGGTGTAACAGATTAGAGATCTATTTTTATTGTCTCTAACAATTTACTCATTGCATCCGGGTTTGTTATATGTTGCATCAGATAAAATACTTGGTGCAACAGATTAGAGATCTATTTTTATTATTTCTAATGTTTTACTTATTCATTGCAACAGATAACATACCTGATGCAACAGATGTATGGTCTGTTGGAACTATTATTTTACCATTGTATATATTAGATTTACTGTTATCCCTCTTTAATGATGCATTAATCAATTATAATATATTTTATGTTTCTGTTAATTTAAGATAATATGGCTCCCAAAAGAAAAGAAATCGAATTAAGTCTAAGTAAAGGAACAAATGTAGCATCTCGGCTATATCCACTACTTTATGAGTTTGCTGTACAAGCGTTATCTAAATCAGGAGTAGAAGATAATGAACATAGGGAGAAGGAACGTCTCAAAAGAGATGATTCAAATGCTAATAGCTCTTCCACCGCAGAGTTGGTAAAAATCTTCAGCATTGATCGTTATCATGTAAGAATGCAGTGCGATGGTGCCACGGATTTAACAGGTGATTTCATGGTTAAGTCAGCCATGGGAAAATCTTTTGACACCTTCAGAAAAATACTTCAAGAACAAAAATTGGATGCTTATTTTAGGAAAATCTGCTTTAGGCAATATCGTAATTTTCCAGAGAACAACAGTGCTCGTTTCCAGATAAAAATGGTATACGATCTTCTCAAGCGTAGGTTTATGTATGAAAATAAAGATAAGATGGATGAGGTGTGGATAAATTACTATATCAGGCCTGTTTGTTTTGGTTGGAAGGAGTTTTCCATAGCTACCAGACTAAAATGTTATCCTCCTTCTCCTTCTCAAGTTATACCTACTCTAACCTAAAAAAGCACCCTACACACTCAAAAAAGGCAAATAAAAGTTGAGTGATCGCAATGACCTGGTGTCGATTGTTGGTCCAAGGTTCAAAAATAAAAATTTGATAGAAGTGTTGAAAGGTAAAGGACTCTCAAAGAAGCACAAGCAATCATTGTGCATGTTTTGGTTTGTACATAATATTCTTTGGGCAAGAGACGTTAACAACAACATAAGTGTTGGTTTAATAAAGCTCTCCGAGGATCTTGAGGCATTTAATAACTATCCTTGGGGTTATGAAAGCTTCAAAATGATTGTCCAATAATTTTTGACTCCGTTAACGCCAAAAACAATCAACTTATATGGCTTTCCATGGGCCTTCAGGGTAGATATTTCTTTTATCATGATATGATTCATCATTTTTTTATTCAATAATGCTTTTGATTTATTAGCGTTATGTTATAGGCTTGGGCATTTGAAGTCATTCCTAATTTGAAACAATAAGTGAACTACCAGGAAGAAGTTTCTTGTCCAAGAATCTGGAGATGATTTTCAGCCAAAACTGATAAAAATATAAAATTTCATGATCTTTTGAATCCCCAAAAAGAAGAAGTAAGTCCAATTCTAATTAAGTTTTTGGTTTAATTAATTATTATTTTAATGATTTCATCATCATTCTAATATATGTACTAATTTATTTTAGATTGTCCGTCTTTGGCTTGTTCCGACCAATCGAGAGTTGAAGATGCTATTTTTTATTACTTTACGGTCTGTGCAAACTTTATAAGGTCATTGATGGAATAAAAATAAAGTTGTTTGGAGTAACAATCATCAAAATAAAAATAATTTTGGAGGGTGGACTTGTTGTTGATGATGGTAGTGGTAGTGGTGCTGCTGTTGGGGCTAATGATGCTCCTTTTACAGTTTTTGAAACAACAAGCCATTATAATTATGATCATACTGGTTGTACAATTTTTTCTCTAGATTCTACCACATCTAGAGAATGTTCTGCATGGCAAATGTCAAGACTGCAAGGCGAAACACGATAGAGTGATTAATGCTATTAATGCACTAACTGCTTATGTAAAGGAAATGACATCTAAGAGGGGTTTCATTCTTTCAAAAAGGATTTCATACTCATACATCTACTAAAGATCAAGGTGGCTAAGATGAGAAGGGAAGATATTTCCAAGGCATCATCAAGCATCGAGAAAAGCAAAATTGTAATGCCTCTGTCTTTATCTTGCACCGTTGTTCAGTGTGCAAGGGCCACAAGAGAGCAACATGAGCTGAAGAAGGTGAATGTACATCACCTGTTCCAACAAATAAACAGGCACATATCTATTTTAACAGATATTACATCTACCAAAAATTATCAAACATATATATACATCTATTGCAACTGTTGTCTAACCTATTGCATAAGATGCGTTATCTGTTGCAACAGATGAATCTTATGTTGCAACAAATGGATCATCTATTCAAAATTATCATACTGCTCTGATTTACCTGTTCGAATTTGTCCCAACAAATGATCCATCTATTACAACATAAGACTCATCTGTTGCGCCAGATAGACAATCTGTTGTATATCTATAATTAGCATTGATAATTTCTTGCTTTCCAGGTGGATTTCACAGAAGAAGCTACTGCTGAAGAGCATAATATCACAGTTAATAATCCATCAACTACTTCCAAAAAAGAAGAAAATATGGAGTTTGTTAGTTTGGGAGAACGGAAGAATTACCCGTATGAAGGGTTCAACATCTCAGACGAGGCTCCAAAAAAACTAACACGGTTGATCAATGATTATTTAGAATGGATTGACGATGGGCTATTAAAGCATCATGCCGGCATGTACATAAATCAATTTTTAAATATATTATTTTATACAATTTTTGTTGTCAAAACTTGACATTAACACATATAAATCATTATGTAGAAAATAAAATGACGAACACTACAAAGTGAACGAATCGAGTCTTGGTTTTGATAAGTTCAACTTTATTGTTGCACATCCCAGAATGAAGAATTGGTTCTATTTGATGTCACAACCCCAAACTTGTTGCAATGATGAGGTTTAAATATCATACATATTACTATTAATTAATACTTTATTTAATTGCATCTGCATATAAATTTTTTCATCACGTAATCTAAAATATTTGATAATATGTGCAGCACATCAATGTCATTCTTTACTACCTACAAAAGAAGGCCAAGTTTCAAACACAAGAACAATACAGACACACGACAGGCAATTATTTGTACAAAGCTTACATCAATAATGCCTACGATAGGTATTGTCAACAACATCCGGAAGTTTCTTAAAATGAGAAATGCTTAATCAACATCATCAAAGGTTTTAGCATTTCAGTTGGCTTACCTTGGTATTTGGTCGACGAAGTGTACATCCCAATTAATTGTGGTGATGAATTCCATTGGGTGTTGGTTGTCGTCGTCCTAAAATAAAGGGTCATCCGAGTTTATGACTTGATGTCATAAAGGAGACGTTCTAGGTTGTCGTCTGAGATACAAAAGATGGCCAAAATATTGCCTACTTACCTTAATATGAGTGGATTTTTGGATCAAAAGGTTCGTACTGATTGGTCGACGATTGAAGCATATCGGGATAAAATGGATAATCCATTTGATGTACAATATGTTGAAGGAATTGCTCAACAAACCATTGGTAGCCTGTAAGTTTAAGTGTCATGATTTAGTTTTATTTCACAAATTTCACAACGCTTGCATGAACTGTAAGATATGGATTATCTATTCTTTTACAACGCAGGAATTATGGTGTTTTTGTTGTCGCGTACGCCAAGTATTTGACTGATGGATTACAAGTACCAAATGATGGACTTAATGCCAAATTACTCCGCAAAAGATACACTGCTCTTGTATGAAAATACGGAGAAGCAAAAGCTCAGAAGCCGTATACAAGCAACATTAAAGATCCACGACGATCAAACCCAAATTCCACAGCACCGGACGAAGAACAAATTGTCCATATTGAGTAGATCTTTATAGCTTCAGTCCATAAATGTAATAACCTATCCTCCTTGGTTTAACTTGTTGATTTATTTGTAGAGTAGATCATTTGTACCCATACTAATTTTCGAAGGCTTCAACTTATTTTATGTTGTCTATGAATATAATTTAATCCTTAGTTTTGAACATGTTAATTGAAATGGAATACTAAATTCAAATATCACAACAGATAATACATCTACTGCAATATACGACATATCTGATCAAATAGATTTAGAAATATGTTGCAACATGAGATGCAACACGTAGGTAATCTGCTAGAAATTATATAACAGATCTTCCTACTTTCTTGATTTCTTCCAACAGATTACCTATTAGTTGTAATAGATAGATTATATGCTGCAATAGATTGGATATCTGTTGCGATAGATAGACTAGGAAATATCTATTAATGCAACAGATGACCAACTTATTCTAACAGATAATCAATCTGTCACAACAGGTACTATATCTGTTATAACAGATATACTATCTGTTGCATTATAAAACTTCAACTATCAGCAGACATATAAATTATTGCCACTACATGTAAAGTGAGGTGGCTTGAAATAAAAAATTGTTATCGTGTTCGTCTCCATCTTTATATATATTTTTCTTTATACACGGGCTCCAACCATTTAGTTAGCTCATCTGCTGGAAATTATATAACAGGTCTTCCTACTTTCTTGATTTATTCTGATAGATTACCTATCAGTTACAACAGATAGATTTATGTTGCAACTAATTGTATATCTATTACTACAGATAGTCTAGGAAATATTTGCATAATGCAACAGATGACCAACCTATTCCAATAGATAATTAATCTGTCATAATAGGTATTATATTTGTTACAATATATATAAAATCTGTTGCATTATAAAAATTCAACTTGGCCAGACATAAAAACTATTGCCACTACATGTAAAGTGAAGTGGCTTGAAATAAAAAATTGTTATCGTGTTCGTTTCTGTCTTTGTACATGTTCTTTTTTATACACGGGCTCCAACCATTTAGTTAGTACCCCATAAACCTAGACCCATTACATCTTTCCCAAAATGGTGTCGCATATACCGGTCATTTCTGTGTCGGTCAGCAAACACTCGATATATGCAAGTGAGTACGGCCTACACGCTGCACCAATTCTATTTCTTTAAAGCTGGATGTTCTTATTTCGACCTTTAAAAACCCATGATTCCTTCCTCAAGACTTCTGCTGGCAAATGATCGATCAGCTTACTCTGCATCAACAACTTGGGTAACAAATTCAAGAGTGGCTGCATGTGGGCTAAAAATATGTCCTCGCTGAAGACAGGTTAGTTGCAATCATAAACCTTAATATTTCCCTCGTAGATTAGTATCTCAACAACAAGAAAATATTTGACTTCACATTCATGACTACAAGGATTCTCTTTGCCTTGGTCTAGCTCTTACGGTGTGGATATGACCTCTTTCTTCTAACATATTTAATCACTTCTTCATCCCATTGGAATGCAAAACTAATCAAATCTTGGGCCACCAGAATCAGCTAGATTACGGAGATCATCGTACCTATTCTTGAAATTGTTGTAGAAGTTTAGGTCCATTATCCTATCAGTAGCATCATAAGCATCCGGGTAAGCTAATTGTCTGCCCCCCATGAGGCAGAGAATTTCATCAACATACTGTGGTATAAGAAGATAATTTTTAAATAGGTTAGAAATTGTAAAAAATATAAACACAGTGGAAAGAATCTGTTGCAGAGGGTTCTCTGAATTAGTTCACAGATTACCCAGCCAACGCAACATATGCAATAGATATGTATTATATTATAATAGAATACCAGGTTATTACAACAGATTACATATCTGCTGTGTAGATTCTTCTTCATGGAGTAGATTGGAAGGCTAGGTTAGCAAAAGTAAACTTATATTGTCCTCGTACCACTCACACATATTTGTTATATTCGTGAATTCTTTGGCTGCAAATAAATGTATGGTGTATTCTTTTTAAACCTTCGTCTTACCATTCATGATTTCTTCAGTTCCTTCTTCTTTTTCTTTCCAAGTGCCGCGAATATGTCCACCTTCTTCAGTGGTCCCTGAACTTCAATAACTCTTGGAGCGGGAGGAGTTGCAATTTTTGCTATTTTCAGAACGGAGAGAATTTGTCTATTTTTTCTTCTCTTCCTCCTAACTATTACTGTAGGAGTGCATGGCTCTCTCACCTTGTTGGATGGTATGACACCCCTCCTGGATTTTAACTCCTCAGTGCTTCAGCAATAGCCTCTAGCTTTTCAAGGAGTTTATCCTTGCTGTCCTTGCACACTTTGCATTTGCAATAAGAACATGATGGTGAAGAGAGGTGATAGGGACCATTGTAAGGGTGGAAGGGACTAATATAGGGGTGAGAGGGACCTGTGTAAGAGGTGTTTTCAAACATATTTATTTTTTACTGAGCACCAACATGCTCATTATTACAACTGGCTGCAGTAGCATCAGGATGGCTGCCACCATCATCAATAACTTCACCAGCAACACCCCCAGAAGAAGCATCCAGATTTGTTACAGTTTGAGGTTGGTCGTAAAGAGCTTCAACATTAGGCTGACCTTGCCTAACTGCTCTTCTTATGGATGTTGCTCCAGCCAATTTCTTCTTTATTAACTACACCGTTAGGTCTTATTTTGTATCAACAAGATCAAGAGTAAGAAAAGAATTCATCCCCAACTCATCAACGGTAGGCATGATCCAAGGATGCACAACCTATAAAAAAGACAGGAGGCATTTAAATCATATAATAATAAATTACAGTAAGTTGGGTTACATGGATGTTAACATAACCAACTTATACAACAGATGATCTAGGTGCCGCAACAGCTGATCTATATGTCACAACAGATTGACAATATATTGCATTAGATTACACATTTATTTCATAATTTGCAGTAGATGATTAATCTATTGAGTCGGGTTCAGAGAACCAGAGCAATATATTGTTAATCTATTGCAAAATATAGATCGTCTATCGCAACAAATTACCCATCTGTTGCACCAGTTATAGTTGACGGGTAATCTATTGCAATAAACGACCCCTCTGTCGCAACAGATGGAACATCTATTTCAATATATTTCTTTAAGGCAAATTATTTTAGTTGAAAGAAGATGTATTGCATTATCTGAAGGGTTAAATAGATCAGCCTCCTGCTCCTTAATATTTTTTTGCTGCCCTTTGCAGCTGCCAACCACCTAAGGATCCTTGGATGAGAAACCTCATCTGGGTAATCCTTGAACTACTTTCAGAGGAGAGGAATGGCTTCACATGACCAAGCCTAAAAAATATAAACAGAAAGCAAGCAGAAAAAAGTCATAATCACTATATTCATTATAAATTAATGGATAAGTAAAAATAGTGATCAATTTTTCCATGAAAGACCAAGGAAATCCGTATAATGTGATCGTCTTTGGGGATAGCTTTGTCAGTAATATTCGACAGTCAAGTAGTAGCTGTCATATCCCCAGGGATAATCATTAAATTTATCAAAATATTCAACAAACACTAATAAATCATCTTCTATAACTTTCCTGACCTATTTTTCTAATAAAATAGAATGGACGAACCAAACTAAGCTTAATTTCTTCCTGCAGTGCTTTGGTATGTATTTATCCTCGAGATCTGCCATCAAATCCTCCGCTTTGTAGCTACTACATCCAATAATGCCCAATAACCCATCTTTTTTTCCCTTGCATTTGTTGGACCCTTTGTGGGGTGTTTTCTTGATGAGAGGTTCTTCTGGACGATCGCATCTCAAGTCCGTCACTATGGCAAACTCTTTCACCCCAAAATAAATCGGCATGCCACAGTAGTTGATCCAGATTTCATCCATCTGTTTTTTGCCCTCTTTTGGATCTTTATCATCTCCCGTGTACTTAATCCTACGCTTGAGAAGACCATATACCATGCTCATTGGGAAATGGAGAGTTCATTCCTTAAGCAGCTCAAGAAACTATGCAAAGTAGATCTTGTTAAAAAGTTCGTCTATATTTTCATTCTTCATAATTATCCTTAATTCATCAAAACATTTCCGTAACTGACATTTAAGTACAAGATCACCAGTTACTTTGTCAGGGCTATCCATCGGCATAACAACTCAAAACCTATTGATACTAATGGTTTTGATAGAATCATGCTAGGATTTTGATATTATTTCACATCCCATTGGTGAGAAGGAGTTATCACTTTCCTCGGCTTCATTTTACCCCAACTGAGATTGTTCAAGAAGTTTTTATGAATCTATATGTACTTTAGCCATTTTTGTTGGGTGGTCAGAAGTTGATCCACTTTCAGTTTTTTTTTTAATTTTGGGAGACATCTTTTAACTACAAAAAATAGAAAAAACAAAAAATAATTGCATTTGATGTCTGCATAATTTAAAAAATAAAGGTAAGACAAATTTTAATAAATTCTTCTACGCCACATTACAAAAAAAATACTCCAACAGATAACCCATCAGTTGGAACAGATGGGAAATCTGTTTGAAGACCTATTTAATATCTCCCAATAGATATCCCACCAGTTGAAATAGATGGACCACCAACACCACAACCAATGCCGCCAAGACCACCATCAATACCAATACCAAGACCACCGACACCACCACCAAAAACACAAATACTGACACCAACAACAATATCCACCAACAACACCACAAATACCATCCAACAATAACATGATAGTCAACAAAATACTGAGACAAAAACTAGGGTTTTCTTGGGTGCTTCCTACTTTTTAGCATCAAAACACAAAATTGTTAACCCATTCTCGAAGATAATACAACTAAAAGTATTTTTTCATCATTAACTAAAAAACCCTAATTTTTAGAATACAGAACAAATATAGAACTCTTCTCAAACTCTATTACCTGCTAAGATAGAGAAAACGATGGATACAAGCGAGAATGAAGTCAAAAATAACAACTATGTGGTCGAAAATGGAAAGAAAATCGATCTATTTTGAAGGGTTTAGCAATATGTTGAGTAGTTATTATCTGTATTGTTGAGAGAGAGAGAGAAGTGAGAACTTTAGATTTTAAATGAGGAAAAGTTTTTCCCATAAATGGATAATTTGTATGGGTTGATTTGTAATTTTGGAAAAGAATGACAAGTTTCGAAATTGTTAATTTGGTCTGAATTGATCTTAATTAATTTTTAAAATTTCAAAAGATATACTAGTTTTTAAAATATTAAGTTAATGAAAAATATTTCAACTCAGAGTGATCGATCGATGACCCGAGTCGAGATAATTGCAATAACAACACTATGCAATTGGAACAACTTAATTAAAGTTATAGTTGACCCTATGAGATCATTTATTCATCCCTAGTTCTATCTAAATCAATTTAAGTACTGTTAATTTTAACATTAAGTTAATGAGAGCTTATTTCAACTCAGAGTGATCGATCGATGACTCGGGTCAGAATGAATGCAATACCAACACTATGCAATTGCAATGGCTCGAGTAAAGTTGTAGTTGAATCTTTGAGCTCATTCATTCATCCCAAGTTCCACCTAAATCAATTTAGGAACTATTAATCTTAACATTAAGTTAATGAGAGCTCATTTCAAATCAGAGTGATCGATTGATGACCCGGGTCAGGATGAACGCAATACCAACACCATGTAATTGCAACGACTTAATTGAAGTTGTGGTTTACCCTATGAGCTCGTTGATTCATCCCTAGTTCCACCTAAATCAATTTAGATACTATTAATCTTAATTTAAATTAATAAGAACTTATTTCAACTCAGAGTGATCGATCGACGACTCGAGCCAGGATGAACGCAATACCAACACCATACAATTGCAATGACTCAATTGAAGTTGTTGTTCACCCTATGAGCTCATTCATTTATCCCTAGTTCCACCTAAATCAATTTAGGTACTATTAATCTTAACATTAAGTTAATGAGAGCTCATTTCAACTTAGAGTGATCGAAATATGATTCGGGTCAGGATGAACGCAATACCAATACCATGCAATTGCAACGACTCAAATAAAGTTGTAGTTGACCCTATCAGCTCATTCATTCATCCCTAGTTCCACCTAATCAAATTTAGGTACTATTAATCTTAATATTAAGTTAGTGAGAGCTTATTTCAACTCAGAGTGATCGATCGACGAACTGGGTTGGGATGAACGCAATACCAACACTATGCAATTGCAACGACTCAATTAAAGTTGTTTTTCACTCTATGAGCTCATTCATTCATCCCTAGTTCCACCTAAATCAATTTAGGTACTATTAATCTTAACATTAAGTTAAATTTCAACTTAGAGTGATCGATCGACGAACTGAGTTGGGATGAATGCAATACCAACACCAATAGAAAAGACTCAATTAAAGTTGTAGTTTACCCTATGAACTCATTCATTCATCCCTAGTTCCATCTAAATCTATTACAATGAAATCTGTTGGAACAAATGACTGAGTTGTTGAAAATTTCTAACAAATATTCATATTTATTTCAACAAATGACATATCTAATTTAATTATCAAATAAACATTTACATCTGTTGTGAAAGATGACCGAGCTGTTGGAAATTTTCAAACAGATATTGATATCTGTTGTAACAGATGATATATCTGATTTAATTATCAAATGGACATTTGCATCTGTCGTCACAGATGATTGAGATATTGGGATATATATATATATAGATATTTATATCCATTGTAACATATGACATATCTGATTTAATTATCAAATAAAAATTTGCATTTGTGAGCTGTTGGGATTTTTAAATAGATATTTGTATCTGTTATAACAGATGACTACTGTTAGAATTTTTAAACAGATATTGTTATATCTTGCAACAGATGACATATCTATTTGAAAATATTTTTTCTTTCAATTTTAAAGCTTTTTGTCCGGGTAGATAAAGTAGTAAGTACTACAAAATGCGGTAAAAAATAAAGAGTTTCTTTTTCTTTGGATAACTCAAAAATGAGTTCATTGAGTAGTCTTATCTTGTCTTTTTAATGTCACTAGTATTCCTCGTACCCCTCAAATTATTAATGAATATTAATTATATTAATTAATAAATATTGAAAAACCCACGTCTACATACACAATATATCTAGAATTATCTCATCTCTTCTCAGCTTCAACTTTATCCCTAAATTTAGTTTATTCATCTGTCATCTTTTTCTTTCTCTCCTATTTATGTTAGGGTTATCACAATCTTTTTTTTCTCTCTTTTATATTCACTTTCTCATAAAGATCCTTTTGGATCTAAACCGATCCATATTTTTCCTCGACTGAAATTGCTATTTTAATCCCTTTTTAACATTAAGGTATGGTTTAGTATTGCTCTTTCATTCTTGTCTTCTTCTTTGCAAGTTATTTACATCTATTTTTTATTTAATTACCATTTACCCATATCAAATTTATTTAAAAATTTTGAAGGAACTTTTAAGTGTTGAATAAACGAATAGAGAATTTTTATTACAATATGCAAAAAAAGTATTCTGTTGGGAGAAGTTTAAAAACCTTGTTGGCAGTATCATTTTTTTGTATGTATTTTGTTTGTTTCTTAGTTGTTTATGTTGTTATTGATATTGTTAGTAGGGTTGGCGTTGTTGGAACTTATGGTGTGGTGTTGTTGATGGTGTTAGAACAAAGGATGGAACAAAGGCTGACTTGATGTATTCCAATAGACTCCACATCTATTATAATAAACACCACATTTGTTGCATCAGAATCCACATCTGTTGCAACAGACTCTACATCTGATGCAACAAACTCCACATCTGATGCAACAGACTCTACATCTGATGTAACAGACTCCACATCTGATGTAACAGACTCTATATCTATTGCAATAGATGGATAATATTCTTTTTTGTGACATCAATTTTTTCCTCTTCTTTGTAGATATAAGGAACTGAAAGTTGATCAACTTTTTTCTGACCATCACAAGAGGTTGCAGTAAAGATAGATTCGGAGAAATAAGTTATATGCAGATGGAACCATTTCATATGTTGGAGGTATGTATACTGATAAATTTATCGTGGAAACATATATAGATTACACTAAATTTATGAATGTTGTTTTTTACAGATTAGTCATAGATCATTCAAACAAGATATCTGTAATCTTACAGTTAAGTTTGGTAGGTCCAAACTGATAAGGCTGAGGGACCATGAATATGGTTCTGATACCCTGTTAAGATTTAATGTTGGTTGTTGCTCATGTTTATTTGTCAAGCATTGTTAAGGGATATAGTTTTGGTGTCATTATAAAGAGATTCAATAGTGATTTGACTAACTTTTAGGGTGCATTGGACTCTGAGAAGGCCTTCAAAGCCTAGAATTGCATCTAACAAGAACGAACAACCAATATAGTTATTTTCCTAGCCTAAATTGATATGGTTGGATTGATCGAGTTGATGATTATATGCCAGAAGGTGCGTTAGAAGAATGCCTTCAAGGGAAAATAGGTGGTTGATGAAAGATTATATCATTTGAGAGATAATTGAAGAAGAGACATTGGGTAGAAAGTAACTTCTAGCGAATCTGGCCAATGAAATTATCTTAAAACATGAGAAATCTGTATCAAGTGCAAATATAAAGGTGTATTCAGTAATGAAAAATCCATCTGTTGTTTCTCTAATAGAAAAGAGTGCAGATGGTCACTTTACTAGGGAGCTGAGATAAGGTAGCGTGGTCGGGACTATCACCTGATAGAAAATAGCAGAAGACCAAGAAAGCCGCATTAAGGGAATCAAAGGTTGAAATATTATACAGTAAGTCTAGAAAACTTCCGCTAATAACAACTGCAGTTAAAGTAAGGAATCTAAGCGAAGACAACAATTTCTGAATTTTATATTGCATCCCATACCTTCTTGTTTGTGGTTTCGATTAGGTCCACTACTGTTGACCTAATCGGAACCACAAATGAGATTGAAAGTCAAATTGAGTATCATTACTTCCTTGGAAATATGGTTATAATTGATTGTGTTTTATAGCCTTAGCATACTTTCAACATATCTTGAAGAAGATTAGAGGCTTGCTCTAGTATGTGAATTTCAATAATTTTCAAGTTTACCTCTAGCTTGCTGATTCTGTATTCAAGCTGGTTGTGTTCGTCTTTGAATTTGGTATAGAGTTCCTAATATTTTGTGAGCTTGATCAGGAACACCATCTTCAAAGCTGTGGCATTCTAGAAGCCCTTCAAAACACTTTCTTCAGAAGCCTTAAAGGATACATGTAGGGTTGCTGTGTATGTTTTTAGGTCATAATGTGTTGATACACAGTCAAGATGTGGTCCCAACCATTGAATAGATCACTTTTATCAAGTGTTGCTCAATGTATCATGCTCAACCAACCTTCAAGGAATTTGATAAATTAATAAGCAAGGAGTTATGTAACGTTTGATCTAAACTGACTTTACCAAGCCTATCAAATGTTACGTAACTCCAGGCTCATTATCCTATCAAAAAACTTTGCCCGATTTAGTGCACAAATCAAATGAGCTCAATATCTTAACCTTTCTACTGATCGCTCTTCTACAATATAGATGACAAGATATCTGCCATGCAAAAGTCTACACCGTCAACAAAAATACTTGCCACAGTGAAAGGTCTTTTGATGGCATCAATAGTAATCTCTCAATATCAAGTGATATTAAGATATTCCTAGTCATGCTTTACCAAGACTTTCTCTACGGCAAGAATTTCTATTGATGAAAAGATATCTTCCATGCAAAAGTCTACACCATCAATAAAAATTTTTGCCAGGCCGAAAGTCTTTAGAAGGCATTATTAGTAATCTCTCAACATCAAGGAAGTCTTGTACGAAAGTCTTCAGAAGACATTTGAAAATAAGGAATTTTTCAGCAATTCCTACACATAATTACAATCAACGGACTCACCAGATTCACTCCTAGTTCAAAAGAAAAGGCAAAAATATTTTCATTTGCATTCGAACTAGGAATGCAAATAAAAATATTTCCATCTTTTATTTTGAACTAGGAGTAACTATGGTGAGGTTTTTAATGCCGTAATTATGTGTAGTCATTGTTGAAAACTTTCTTATTTTTAATTGTCTTCTGAAGACTTTCGTACAAGACTTCCTTGGTATTGAGAGATTACTAGTCATGACTTCTGAAGACTTTTGCTCTGGCCAGAATTTCTGCTGACGGTGTAGACTTTTTCATGGAAGATATCTTTTCATTAACAGAAATTCTTTTAGTAGAGAAAGTCTTGGTAAGGCATCACTTGGAATATCTCAATATCACTTGATATTGAGAGATTACTATTGATGCCTTCAGAAGACCTTTCATTATGGCAAGCATTTCTATTGACAGTGTAGACTTTTGCATGTAGGATATCTTGTCATCTATATTGGAGAAGAGCGATCAACAAAAAGTTTAAGAGATTGAGCTTATTTGATTTGAGCACTAACTCAGGCAAAGTTTTTTGATAGGGTAATGAGCCTGGAGTTACGTAACATTTGATAGGCTTGGTAGAGTCGGTTTAGATCAAACGTTACGTAACTTCTTGCTTATTAATTTATCAAATTCCTTGAAGGTTGGTTGATCAAGATGTATTAAGCAACTCTCGATAAAAGTGAGCTATTCAACGGTTGGGACCTCATCTTGATTGTGCATCAATATATTTTGACCTAAAATAAACACAACGTCCCTCTATGTATCCTTTAAGGTTTCTGAAGAAAGTGTTCTGAAGGCCTTCTTCAATGCCAAAACTTTGAAAGTAGTGTTTCTGATTGAGATCACAAGAGACCAGGAACTCTATACCAACTTCAAAGATGACAACGACCAGCTTGAATACAGAATGAGCAAGCTGGAGGCAAGCTTGAAAATTATCGGGATTCATATACTATAGCAAGCCTCTGATCTTCTCCAAGAAATGTTGAAATCATGCTAAGGCAAGAAAACACAATCAATTAATCCATATTGCTAAGAAATTAATGATACTCAATCTATCTTTCAATCTCGTTTATGGCTCCGATCAGGACAATAGCAGTGGACCTAATCAGAACCAAAAACAAGAAGGTATGGGTGCAATTTAAAATTCAGAAATTGCCGCCTTCGCTTAGATTCCTTACTTTAAATACAGTTGCTATTGGTTAAAGTTTTCTAAACTTATGGTACATCAATTCAACCCTCGATACCCGTAAGGCAGCTTTCTTAGCCTTCTGCTATTTTCTATATAGGTGATAATCCCAACCATGCTACCTAGTCATATCTTCCTAGAAAAGTTTCCATTTGCATTATTTTTCTTTTAGAGAGACAACAAATGAATTTACATTATCGGATACACTTTCATATTTGTACTTGATTCAGATTTATAATGTTTTAAGATAATCCCATCGGCTAGATTTTTTCATTTAAGAGTTTTTTTTATTTTTTCTAACAGCTGATTCATTAGTCGCAATAGATGGGGAATTTGATGCATCAACAACATTTTTTGTTTGTTTAATGTGTTTAGACAAAAAGTCACGGTCACGACTGTTCACCTTTTTCTTAACAAACAATCATCATATAACTTTTAATTAATCCAACCCAGGTTAATGTTTTCAAAGTTCATGCTAATCTTGTTCCCTATCCCAGCATGGTATATAAGTATATGTATGCATTGCATTGGGTATGTGCATTGGTTGATTGGCTTTTGAATAGTTGGAATTATATTATCCTTATCCTTGAGTTACACACTAGCACTCTAACCGCTAATCATCTTCGTACACTATATCCCCACGCGATGTAAGGACTGGTTATACTATCACACCTCTTGCTCATTGACTTGGGTTCGGGGATAACTTGTGTTGAGATTCTTCCAACTCAAGGTATATGTATGTTGGTTTACTAGGTATTGGGGGTGATCTTCGATCCTTGTTGGACTTGAGGTTCCCATAACGACAAGGCCCGAGTTTGGTTCGTGTCACCATTCTTGTTTTTTGCTCTCAAAAATTATGTGTATGGTATATGGGTCTAGGGACCAAAGTTGTAACCAAACCAGTGTGGAATTGGCTAAGTTCTGCTTAGAGTATAAGTGGCTCACTACAAGTAGTAAGTAGTAATATTATATTACAAGTGGTAGGGTTGAGTCGTATGTTGTCCAGTGTCTAATCCCTTCGGGTTCTGTCTTGGATACGACTAAACCATATGGATCGTATGGCCAGGTCATGAGTGGGATCATGGAGTCGTAAGATGGACAGTGTATGGGTGTCCAACTTAATGTTTAGGATATGACTCATGGCTATGAGTCGTATGATGTGGTGATGAGTCGGTGGGCCGACTCGAAACCAAGGATGGATTTTTCATAGTTTTTAGTTGGGGGTATTTTGGACATTTCCCAGTTAAATCCCTTATGTGCCCATGCCCCTAAAATACTTTGGGGCATTATTCTACACTTTACAAGATCAAAACATCCTCTGTACTCTATCAAAATCCTCTCAAGCAAAATGGGTTAGGTCTCTCCAAAGTGTCCATCTAAGGGTTCAATAGTCAATTTCTCTCCATGAATCTTCGTAATTCAGGATTGTGGCTCTTCCCTCACTATTAGTTTACTAAAAGTTTATGTTCAGAGCATTCATGAATCATTAATGGTTGTTTTGAAACTGGGGTTGAGGGGTTTGAATGCATATCATTGAATATTATTTTCTATGGTTTAAATTGTGATTATGCACGTTTTAATTATGGTTTTCCACATGAGGGTGAATGGGAATGGTGATTTAATTGAAGGGTCATAGTTGAACCCTAAATTTTATGATTTTGGCTATGATAATGGCATGTCCTCAACCTATTTGTAAAATTGTTGATGAGAAAGATATTTTCACAAGTTGAATTGTGTTTTTGAACTAAGCCTTTGGAATAACCATGATAATGATTCATGAAGGACTTTGTAAAGTCTTTGATAGTCATAAATTGAATTGAATTGAAACTTTAGGGGTTTGGTTGGCTCAAGGGTTCTAGTCCTAAAGTACCAGATTGATTTATGTTTATTTTTGAACATTGGGTTTGAATCCCAAACTGATGTAATAATTGTCTTGGCATGTTATACACTTGCAAGTGAGGTTGGTATGACGATACCAACGAGATGACTTTGGTAAGTAACTAGATTGATGATTATGATTGTAAAATAAATATTTAAATTGGGCTTTAAAGCAGGATGCGTAGCCGAGTCGTGAAAGTGAAGGTCCGAAGGACTAATGCTAGAAACCGCGCTAGCCAGTGCGGGTGTTTAAATAATGTAGAAGTTTGAGTCCCCCATATTAAATATATGAATGGGAGGTTCGAGTCCCCCCTATAGAATACATTGGTTCTTAAGTCACCTTGATTATATCGGGCGGTTTATGTCCCCTATGAAGGCATATACGGATATGGATATTCTCTGGTTCATACAATTACATGCACTGAGGCCCTTCTAGCTAGGGGATGTTAGCCTCTTAAGTCTATATTTTAATAATGACAAACTAACAAGTGTATCTTTACAAGATATTGGGACTACTAATGTTTGGAAGTCATAAAGGAAGCTGACTCCAGGAATGGAAGGACATCAATACACAATCTACGACATCTAAGTAAATCAAGCACAATGGGAACAAATGGAAGGACAATCTCAGCCCAAAAGTTATGGTAAATTAAATCAATCATGATCAAGTAAAAAAGATAGAGGATATTAGAAGATTGAAGAGTATCTCACCAGAAGATATAGAGGTTCACGATATCCAAACATTATGGCAAGAAAGCAATCAAATATCTTGGAAATGGAAAAAGGATCATAATCCTAGAATCACGATATGCTAAATCAGAACATAAAGAAAGAAAGGCCACAATTGATACATGGATGTATCTGATATGGACATGTATAATTGTTAAAACTGCATTACATATGGACATATCTGATATGGACATACATTATGGTACCATCCCTCAATCAAGGAATCAATTCAAATCCTTGACTGAGAAGAAATCCCTTGAGTTTCCTCATGAAGAATGGCAGCAGAAGACTATTAAATAAGAAGATTGAAGATGGACACGAGTCACACAACTTAAAGGAGAAAAATCAAAGTGTCTTAATCTTAGTCTCACAAGGCTTTGAAACTTTTAGTTAACAGTTGTTACATAAAGAATAGGATCAAGTCAACTTTGTTACATCAACTAAATCTGTGTCACAAGATCGGAAGAGCAAAATAAGTCTTCAGAACAAGTTTCCTACAATTGTACTCAAGCTCGACATTGAACGATCTAAGGAATCTTTGAAACCCAAGGGGCAGGAAATAGGTACCACATTGGTGTTTAGAACTAGGATAAATCTTTGTGTTATTACTTTATGTTCTGTTATTTATTTGCTTAATTATTTTAAATATAATCTGCTTTGTGAAGTGCACTAATTTGCAGGCGAGTCAACTGTGAGGAGTCAGAGTCAACTCACAAAAAAATTCAAATCACCCCCTCTTAAATTTCAATTGGTATCAGAGCAGGTCTTACTAACATTATCGCTTAACTTCAACTGAGCAAAGATCAAATGGCAAATTATCAAATCCTTAGTGCGCTTCTTCAGGATGGCCACTCCTCCACAAGACCACCATACTTTAATGGACAACATTACTCCTATTAGAAAAATAGGTTCAGAATCTTTGTCCAATCAAATGACTTCCAAGCATGGGTTGTTATCAAGAAGGGTCAAAAGCCGATCCAAGGACATAAAGAGAAGTCAAAGGACAAAGACAAAGAATCTACCAATTTCGGCATAGAAGATCTTAAAACCTTCGAGGTCACTAAAGAACAACAAGAGGTAATTCAAGATAATGAATATGCTATAAGTTTGCTTCTTTGTGCAGTTAGTGGAGAAGAATGTAACAACATATCAACTTGCGAGACTGCAAACGAAATATGGGACAAATTAGAGGTAACCTATGAAGGAACCACCAAATTAAAGAAGTCAAAAATTGCTACCCTGGTCAATGGATATGAACTGTTCTAAATGGAAGAGAATGAAGACATTGAAATAATGTTTAGCAGGTTCAGTAAGATTGTATCTGAATGAAAATCACAAGGGATGATCTATCCACATAGCCTATAAGTCTAGAAGCTGGTCCGAAGTCTCCTAAAGATTTGGGAAACCATGAGTGTCATTCTGGAAATCAGAAATCTTTATAACATGATATATGACAAACTGCGAGGTAACCTTATTGCATATGAGTAAAATTATATTAACAAGTACCACAAGGAGGAAAAGAAGAAACCAGTAGCCTTTAATGTTGCTCCAACCAAAGAAGTGGACATTCTAGAAGATACTAATAGTGAAAGAATGGCTCTTATAAATCATGGAGTAAAAAAAATCATGAGATAGAGACAATAAAGATCCCAAGGAGCAAAGAATGATAATTCCACCAAAAATGATGACAGATGTTATTACTGTGGAAGGACTGGTCACTTTAAACATAACTATACTGAGTTAAAGAACAGATCATCCAGAAAAAATCAAAACTTTGAAGCCTGGAGTGATGAAGATAAAACCAAAGAAGAAGTAGAAGCGGCCAATATGTGCTTTATGGCAATAGGTAAATCTAGCGAGGTAAGAATACATGATTGTCACAACTATAATATTCTTCAATCTAACTTAGATTTGATAGTTGACAAGCTTTAAAAGGTTATAGATGAATATAACAAACTTGCTCAAGCGAAGAAAAGTTGTGAATCTTGATTTAAACGAAAACTTGAGGAGGAATAGAAAAGTCATCAAATAGAAATCAAAGCAAGTCAAATTGAAATTGACTTGCTTTATGAAGAGCTTGATGATGTAAAAATAAAGAAAAACAGTATTAAGAAAAATCCTAGTCACAGTTTTGTGAGATCCAATTCCCTTCAAAATAATTCAAGTTCCCCATCAGAATTATTTAAATAAACTAAGATCTCCTTAACTTCTCAAAGACCTTTCTATTTTATATGTGGATAGAGACGCACAATTCATACAGCTACATGCATAAGCCTAAAAGTGTGTGGGTTTGGAGGCCCAACGGAATCACATCTAACCCGCAAAGACTCAAGACCACTTGGGTACCTAAAAAAATTGATCTTCTTGTATTGGAAGAACAGGTCCGCAAGAGCTATAAGAAAGGAATGTGGGTTATTGATAGTGGATGTTCTAGACTCATGACTAGAAAGAAAGAAAAATTTTCTTTTCGAGAGAAAATTAATGGGGGATTAGTAAGGTTTGCTGATAACGCTAGAGAAAACGTCATCTAAATTGGCCCAATAAAACTCAGCTCATCATGCGAATTTAAGGAAATATATCTAGTAGATGGCCTCAAACACAATCTACTCAGCATCAGTCAGCTCTATGATGTCAGATTCGAAGTACTCTTCAAAGCCACAAATTGCTAAATCAAACATAACAAAGGAGACATCACTCTCATCGGTGAATGTATTGACAATCTTTATGTTTTAAATAGTCCCAATTTTTCAACCCTAACTTTCCTCATTGTGGAAGCAAATGATACTTGGTTGTGACACAAAAAGCTTGGGCATGCTAGTATAAATATCATTGAGAAGTTGTCCAGACTCGAATTAGTAGGAGATCTACCAAAACTCAAATTTAAAAAGGATCACATCTGTGATACCGTCCAATTGGGTAAGCAGACCCAGACATCATTCAAAGTCAAAGACATTGTCTCCTCTACGAAACCTCTTCAAATAATCCACATAGATCTGTTTGGACTAACTAAAACTGCAAGCATTGGTGAAAAGAGATATATTTTTATCATAGTTGATGATTATTCACGTTTTACTTGGGTAATGTTCCTTGATCATAAACATAAAACTTTCACAAATTTTGAGATTTTTTATAGAAAGGTACAGAGAAAAGTCAAACACCTCATCACTTATGTTCACAGTGATCACGGAGGAGAATTTGAAAACAAGGTATCTAAGGATTATTATGCTCAGAACGGATATTCTCAAAACTTCTTTACACCTCGGTCCCCTCGACAAAATGGTGTAGTAGAGAGGAAGAATTGGTCTCTCTAAGAAACTGGTAGGACAATGTGTTAGAACATAATCTTCCAGGTCATTTCTGGGCAGAAGCAGTAAACACCGCTTGTCATATCATTAATAGGTGCCAGATCCTACCTATACTAAAGAAAACACCCTATGAACTATGGAGAGAAAAGAATCCCAACATCAGTTATTTCCATCTTCTTGGATGCAAATGTTTTATTCACAACAACGGGAAGAATAGCTTAGGAAAATTTGATCCATGAAGTGATAAAGGTATTTTTCTTGGGTACTCTCCCACAAGTCGTACCTATAGGGATTTTAATAAAAGAAATTTGTGTATTGAGGAATCAATGCATATTGTATTTAATGAATCTAATCACTTCTCCATGAGTCTGAGCGTTGATGAAGAACAGATGGATAACCTACAATCTGAGGAAAGCAACAGCACAATCCCTGAGCCACCCAGAGTTGACTCCTAAAGCAAAAACAGTAAAGAAAATTGTTCCAAATGAGTGGAAGCGTGATGCTAGTCATCCAAATGAACTAACCATCGAAAATTCAAAAGATAGAGTGCAAACAAAAGTATCATTAAGGAGAAAAACAGTTCTTTCCCTTGTTTCTCAAATTGAACCCAATAAAACTGATGAGTTTGGATGATTCATGAGTTGAATTTATGAAGGAAGAACTGGATCAGTTTGACCAAAATCAAGTCTAGACTCTACTTAAAAGACCTAGAAACTATTCAGTAATTAGAACTAAATGGGTCTACAAAAATAAATTAGATAAAGAAGCTAAAGATATAATAAATAAAGACAGATTTGTAGCTCAAGGTTAGTCCCAACAGGAAGGTATTGATTATGACGAGACCTTTGTCCCCGTGTCAAGGTTAGAGTCAATACGAATTTTATTAGCTTTTGTCACATTCAAATTTTTTAAGTTATATCAAATGGGTATAAAAAGTTCTTTCTTAAATGGCTTTATTCATGAGGAAGTTTTTGTTAAACAACCCCCCAAATTTGAAGATCCATCATATCCAAATCATGTTTTCAAATTATTAAAAGTACTCTACAGCCTTAAACAAGTTCCAAAAGCTTGGTATGAGAGATTGAGTACTTTTTTACTAGATAATAATTTTCAAAGGGGTTAAATTGATACAGATCTATTTATAAAAAATCTTGATTCAAATCTTCTCATTGTCTAAATTTACATTGATGATATCAGTTTTGGTAGTTCTAACATTTCTATATGAAAAAATTTTGCTAATTTGATTTTAAGAGAATTCGAAATAAGTCTTATGGGTGAGCTCACATTCTTTCTGGATTACAAATCAAACAAACTCCCAGAGGCACATTCATTAGTCAAGCAAAGTACACAAAAGAACTCATCAAAAAGTTTGGTATGGAAAAAAGAAAGGCTTATGGAACACCAATGAGCCTATCTAGAAGCATTAATTCAGACGTATCTGAAAAAGACATTGATGAAAAGATGTATAGGGGTATGATCGGATCTTTACTCTACCTGACTGTAAGTTGACCAGACATTATGTTTACTGTGTGTAAATATGTCAAGTTCCAGTAAACTCCCAAGGATTCGCATCTCACTACCGTCAAATGAGTCATTTGATATCTAATAAAAACTCAAGATTCTAGACTATGGTATTCCTTATCCTCACATTTTGATTAAATTAGTTATTCAAATGCTAATTTTGTAGGAGATAAAAATAATAAAAAGAGCACTAGTGAAATATGTCAAATTCTGGGTAATGCCCTTATCTCATGGTATAGCAAGAAGCGAAATTTCATTTCTCTTTTAACCACTGAAGCTGAATACATAGCTGTCGAAAGTTGCAATACTCAAATCTTATAGATTATGCATCAGCTTCTTGATTTTGATTTATCTTTTGAATCTGTTCCTGTTATGTGTCATAACACTAGTGCTATTATCTTGTCTAAGTATACTGTGCATCATTATAGGGCTAAGCATATTGATGTTAAGAATCATTATATTAGAGATCATACGAAAAATGGTGATTTTACGCTAAAATTTATTGACTCTAAAAATCAACTAGAAGATGTTTTTACAAAACCCCTACTAGAAGAAAGATTTTATTCCCTTAGAAAAAGGCCTGATATTCTTTGCATTAATGATTTTTAAGATGTTTTGTTGGGACAGTGATTTGTAATGACTTTTGCTAAATAAAAATTTATTTGTATTTATTTGGTATACCTCTTCATAAAAAAGAGTCATCATTACTTTGCCTCCGTGTATCTCTACGTGTGGATCTCTTTATCCACATATTGCCTGTGTGTCATTTTTTTATTATGTCAAAGAGAGAAAAAGCAGAAACATCAAAGTCGCCTATAAGTCAAGGGGAGCAAGCTGACATACAGGGAAGGCAAAACATTAGAGTCGTCTATAAGTTAGGAGAGCAAGCTGATAGGCAGGGAAGTCAACCGTTAACTGATATTTACTCTTATTTTTCATTATCAAAAAGAGGGAGATTATTAGCCTCCTAAGTTTATGTTTTAATAATGACAAACTAATAAGTGTATCTTTGTAGGATTCAAGGACTGCTAATGTTTGGTAGTCATAAAGAAAGTTTACTCTAGGAAAAGAAGGACATCAATTGATAGTCTACAACATCTAAGTAAATTAGTCACAATGAGAACAAATGGAAGGAGAATCTCAACCCAAAATTCATGAAAAATTAAATCAATCATGATCAAGTAAAAGAAGATAGAGGATATTGGAAGATCGAATTGTTCTCACCCAAAGATATAGAGGATCATGTTATCCAAACATTATGGATAGAAAATCAATCAAATATCTTGGAAATGGAAGAAGTATCACAATCCCAGAAACACGACAGACCAAATCAGAACATAAAAGAATAAAGGCCACAACCGATACATGAACATATCAGATATGGACATGTATAATTTTTGAAACTACACCATGTATAGACATATCTGATATGGACATACATTATGGTGTCATTCAATAATTAACGAATCAATTCAAATCCTTGATTGAGGAAAAATCTCTTGGGTTTCCTCATGAAAAATGGCAACAGGAGACTATAAAAGAAGAAGACTGAAAATGGACACGATCCACACAACTTTAAAGAGAAAAATCAAAGTGTCTCAATATTAGTCTCGCAAGGCTTTGTAACTTTTAGTTTACAATTGTTATATAAAGAGTAGGATTGATTCAACTTTGTGACATCAATTGAAGCTGTGTCACAAGATCTGAAGAGCAAAATAAGTCTTCAGAACTTATTTTCTATCATTGTACTTGAGCCTGACATTGAATGATCTAAGTAAACTTTGAAACCCACGGGGACTGAAAGTAGGCACCACATCGATGTTCTGAATTAGGATAAATCTCTGTGTTATTACTTTACATTTTATTATTTATTTTCTTAATTATTTTAAATCTAATCTGCTTTACAAAGTGCATTGATCTGCAGGTTAGTCGACTGTGAGGAGTCAATAGTTGACTCACAGACAAAATTCAATTTATTCTTCTCCTTGAATTTCAGGGGAGAGATAGGTCTATATATCCTATAGGTTCATTATTTTATGATGGTTATGCTACACAACCCAGGTTAAGGTTTTAGAAGTTCATGCAAAGCCTTGCTCCCTACCCCAACATGTGGTATTATATATGTTTATGTATTTCATATGGTATTTTCATTGAATGTTGTATTGGTTTTGAACTGTTATCATGGTATTATTTTGATCCTCTATCCCTGAGTTACATGCTAGCACGGCTAACTATTTTTAAATATTGTATCCCAATGTGATGCAAGAATTGGCCATACTTCCACATCTCCTGCTCAGTGACTTAGATTTTGAATCAACTAGCAAGTCAGATTAAAGTTGTGAACTTCCATCCTTTGGAAGACCCAAGTTCATATTATAGTTTTCTCTTTATGTCTTGACTATTTTTGTATATTAGTTTTAACTAATGTCAGTGAAATACCCTATTTCTAGCCCTTAGAAAATTTCTTGGATTTCTGGTCTCTGGATAGGATACGACTAGGGGAAATAACTCATACACTAGGATACGAGTGGTATGGGTTAGTTGTTTGCTGACCAGTGTTGGTTGGTGGGTTGGATTTGGTTTTTATTATGGGTATGATTTGTTTGGCACAAGTCGTATGGATAGACATGGGTCATTTAGTTTGGGTCTTTCCTTTACTTAATCATAAACTTGGTAGCTTAACTTGGCTCTGAGTATGAGTGGCTCACCATGAATCGTAAGCCAGGGTAAGAGTCATACCATGGACTTATATGGTGAGCAGTTTTCAATCCTCTTTAGATTCTATTTTGCTAGGGATACGGATCATGGGTACTAGCCATATACTTGTATACGACATGGATTGGGGTGAGTCGTACCTTAGACAGTGTTGGATCCAAGAGAGATGCCTTGGGTTCGAGTAGTAGGTACCACTCGTATTGGCGAGTATGACTAGTATGGATAGTTGTATCCCTCTAGCAGAATTTTAGTGCAGTTTACGTGAGGGTAATCTTGATATTTGTCCACTTAACCTAATTAGGCCCCATAAATTTTAACATACTTGGGAGGTTATTTTCCTTATTATTCTATTTATTAATACTTAAAAAATGCTCATTAATCATCTCTAAAGTTCTTGGAGAAAGGAAACTAGGGTTTCATCTTAAGGATTAATTTGGGGCTTGTGTTGATGATTTGTTTCCATCATATACTCAATTTAAGGCATGTTCTCTTCCCTCATTATTAGTTCCAACTAAAGGCATAGTTTTCTACAATGTTTTCATGGTTTGATTATTATATGGTTTTGAGTTTTCAAATATAATTTGGGGGGGGGGGGGGGGGGGGGGGGGGTTGGTTATAAATACTTGGTTATGGTTTTTCTATGCTATAATTATGCTTTTATATGCTTTAACGGTGATTTTAGATTAATGGTTGCATGGGAAAGGGTATTTGGTAATTGGCTTTGCTTTTGGAATTACTATGCCCCCAATGTGTTTGATAAAATGCCTATAAGAATGTTTTCACTATATTGTTGGATTTTTAATGGAACTTATGCATGGTTTAAACTTGGTAATGGAACCATAAATGGTTAAATGGTTTGGAATGGTTTTGGGTTTAACAATCATTCTTGTGAGGCATAATGGAATCCCCTAAGTAATTATAATAATAGAACACTTGTGGGGTACATGGGACTCCCCCAAGTTAATTGGATAATATGATCTATGGGTAAATGGGAATCCCTTGATCTCTAAAAGGTTTGGCAAGGGATAATACTTGTAAGTTATAGTCGGTATAAAGATGCCACTGTGTATAGCCTCGGTTAATAACAATGGTTTGGTTGGTTGGAAATATTTTTAATTAGGCAATAAAGGCAGGGTGTGATAGATAACCGTGAAGGTGGGAGTCCAACAGATGAACACTAGAAACTCATATTTGCCGACATAAGGGGTAGGTATGGTGACCTTATATGATACTATGAGGTATATAGGAATCCTTTAATTACACTATACATAAGTATCATAGAGGGTGGAGGGTACTTAGGAATCTCTTACTCTTATTGTATCTTTGATTCATTCAGCTGCTCGCATCAGGGCCCGTTCATGGGAGTTACACTAGACCTATATATCCTGTGGGTGGTTAAGGATGATTAAGCTACACATACCCAGGTTAATGGTTTTAAATGTATGTGAAACCTAATTTCCTTTCCCTGCATGGTTATATATATTTATGGTTTGTATGCATATAGATGGTTTACCTGGTTTTGTTAAATGGCATTATTTTATCCTAATCCTATGTTTATGCTACCGTTCACCCTCTTCGGGCGGTTATATCCCCACGTGATGCAGGAACTAGCTATTTTACTCCTCTTACTTAGCTATCGGACTTTGGGATCAGCTTTTAGGTTGAAGTGGTGAGCTTCTATTTTTTAGAAAGGATCTATTTTTTGGATGTTATTTCATACTTTGGTTTATTTATGGATATTGGTTTTGGCTATAGTTTGGGGTATGTCCCACCCAAATTTTTAAATTCTTTTGGTTAAAGGCTTTTGTGGAACTACTATAGGTTGGTATGGCCGAAATTGGCATTGGGGTCAACCTCGATATTGGCATTGGTATTGGTGTTGATACCTTAGGACTAAATTTCTTACTGTTCCATCCTCTGTTATTTTAGGATTATATATAATTATTATGGAGCTCATATGGTCATGGTTTTGGATTATGGTTTGGTTAGGTGATAGTTGTCGGTTGTGTATCGGACGGTTGAAATCATTTGTGTGGTCATAGATATAGACCTATCCCATAGTCTTTGATTATGCAGTAACCCTATCTTGTTATAAGTTTGGAATTCAGCCAACTCAGGATAAGCGTAGACTGGTTGGGTTGGGTAACAGGGGCGGTCCTCGATCCTGGTTGGACTTGGGATGTCCATTAGGACAAGGTGCTGCTTCGGGTTGTGTCAAGCTGGCATCAGAGCTTTATATTCATGTTCAATTAGGAGTCCACAAATCCATGTCTAGTAGAGTCTCTCTTAGGTGTATGTAGTGTGCTACACTCATAAGAGAGAGGCTACAAGGCATTTAGGAATGTTTCACTTTCTTGGTATTCTATTTTCAAGCTTGGAGTCTATGTCCTGGAATTTCCTCTAATCCTTGTTTGTTCAATTTTCTAATCATGCCTCGATGATTTGGAACACAAGAAAATTCTTTTGTCCCATTTATGGATGATGTTGATGGGGCACGCCTTACACCTGGAGTTCGCACTCGATCCCAGGATCCTATCCCTGATTATTTTGGAGTTCCCCAGGTTGCAACTAGTCCTTCTTAAGGTGAGTTGCCTAATGAGGAATATCGTTAATCAATTCATATTATTGCTTCAGTTGGTTGCTTCTCAGGCTGAGCGGGATGCATCTAGTGTTTTATCTGTTAAGACCACAAGGGTTGGATAGTTTATGAAGATGAATCCTCCTACTTATACTGAAGCAAAGGTGAAGGAGGATTCTCAGGATTTTTTGGATGAAATGAATAAAAACTTTAGGGTAATACAGGCTACCAATATGGAAAGGGTAAACTTTAGAGTTTATCAGCTCAAAGATATTGTGTACTAATGGCACAAGAAGTGGGATAGGGGTAGAGGTGATGATGAGGAGTTGTCTTTATAGAAGGCCTTTTTTAATGCTTTTCTGGATTGCTTCTTTTGTCAAAAGCTGAGGGAAGCGAAGATGGAGGAGTTTGTGAATCTTAAGTAAGGAAGAATGCCTGTCAAGGAATATGACTTGAAGTTTCATCAGCTATCAAGGTATGCTCCGGACTTGGTGTTTGACATAAGAGCAAGGATGAGAAAGTTCACTTCAGGGCTATCTTGGGATTTAATCCTTAAAAGTAAGACTACTTTGCTAATTGAGTATATGGATATTTTGAGGTTGGTTGTCCACATACAATAGGTGGAGGATAAAAAGAGAAAATAGGCAAAGTTTGGGGAAAGACAGGGTAAGAGGAGCAGGTTCTTTGAGTAGAGTGATGCTCAACAGCAGGGTGGTCATCATGGCAGTAAATGGCCAAAGAAGAGGTAGGAGAGTTCTGGTTCCTTCTCTATTGCTAGCACTTCTTACCCGAAGCTTCGGGTTTTAGGCGTCAATAAGGTAGTGATAATTTCTGGGCACAAGGTAGCCAATCTCAGGCGATTGAGGCTCAGTCGACTTATTCGTTTCCTCTTTACTGGTTATGTAGTCGTCTTCATTGGGGCTTTTGCGATGAAGGAAGGGATAAGTGTTTTAAATATGGTTAGCCAGGCTATATGCTCATAAATTATCCGATTCACAAAGGTGCTTCGAGAGCGGTCAAAGCTTTAATTTCTTTATTTTTTGCTTCTATGCCTAGTGGTGATACTTTAGCATCTGCTCCTGCTTCTAGTACCGGTACTGGCTAGAATAGGTTGTATGCTCATACTACTCAGCAGGAATCTGAGGCATCTCTTGATATCGTGACTGGTATGTTACAACTCTTTTCTCGTAACGTGTATTATCTACTTGATTCGGGGTCCACTCTTTTCTATGTGAACCCATATATGGCTGTATGTTTTGGTTTTGATACTGAGGTTGTTTCGGATCCTTTTTCTATTTCTACCCCGGTAAGTGACTCGGTTATAGCTAAAAAAGTCAATAGCGGGCGTGTGGTATCTTTTGGTAGCAAGCAGACCTTAGTAAATCTGTTTGAACTGGATATGTTGGATTTTGATATTATTTTGGGGATGGATTGGTTACACTCTTGTTACGTTTCCTTAGATTATCGGGCTCATATGGTTGTCTTTATATTCCCTGGTGAACCGGTGTAGAGTGGGAGGGTGGTTCCATAGCTCCTAGGGGAAGATTTATTTTTTATCTTGTAGCTTAGAGATTAATCACCAAAGGGTGTATTTATCACATGGTCTGAGTTAAAGATTTAACTCGAAAGGTCTTTTTTTCTTTCAGCTCCGGTGGGAAGTGAGTTTCCTGAGGTCTTTCTGGATGATCTTCTTGGTGTTCCTACATATATGGAGATTGAGTTTAGTATTGATTTTTTTCTAGACACTCGTCCAATATTTATTTCTCCTTATAGCATGGCTCCGGCTGAGTTGAGGGAACTCAAGAAGCAACTTAAGGACTTTTAGATAAAGGTTTTATTCGTCCTAGTGTATCCCTGTGCGGTGCACCAGTATTGTTCGTGCACAAGAAGGATGGTTCCCATCGGATGTGCACCGGTATTGGTTATAAATGCTTGGTTATGGTTTTCCCATGTTTTAATTATGTTTTTATATGCTTTAGTGGTGGTTTTGGATAATTGGTTGCATGAGAATGGGTATTTGGTAATTGTCTTTGGTTTTGGAAATGTTATGCCCCCAATGTGTTTGATAAAATGCCTATGAGAATGTTTTCACTACATTGTTGGATTTTTAATTGAACTTATGCACCGTTTAAACTTGGTAAAGGAACCCTAAATGGTTAAATGGTTTGGAATAGTCAAAATAACATGTTTTGGGATTTAACAATCATTCTTGTGGAGTACAATGAAATCTCCTAAGTAATCATTATAATGGAACAACTGTGAGGTACATGGGATCCCCCAAGTTAATTGGATAATGTCATCTATGGGTATATGGGAATCCCTTGATCTCAAAATGGTTTGGCTAGGGACAATACTTGCAAGTTATAATCGGTATGACGATACCACTATGTATAGCCTCAGTTAATAACAATCGTTTGGTTGGTTGGAAATGATTTTAATTGGGCAATAAAGGCAGGATATGATAGCTAACTATGAAGGTGGGAGTCCAAGGAATGAACACTGCAAACTCATATTTTTCGACATGAGGGGTAGGTCATGATGACCTTATATGATACTTCAAGGTTCACGGGAATCCTTTAAGTACATTGTACATATGTATCATGGAGGGTGAAGGGTACTTGGGAATCCCTTACTCTTATGGTATCTCTAGTTCGTGCAACTACATGCATTGGGGCCCATTTAGGAGGTTACACTGGAACCATATAGCTCACGGGTGGTTAAGGACAGTTAAGCTACACATACCCAGGTTAATGGTTTTAAATCCATGCTAAACCTGGTTCCCTTTTACGACATAGTTATATATAATATGTATGGTTTGTATGCATATGGATGGCTTACTTAGTTTTCTTAAATGGCATTATTTTATCCTTATCCTGAAGTCATGCTAGCGTTCGGCCGCTAACCCAAATTCAATGCAGGAACCGACCTCTCTACTCCTCCTGCTTAGCAATACGACTTCGGGATCAGCTATTGGATTGAAGTGGTGAGCTTTCATTTTTCTGAAAGGCTTTATTTCATAGATGTTATTTCATACTTTGGTTTATTTATGGATATTGGTTTTGGCAATGGTTGGTGACATATTCCAATGAATTGGGTATTTTTTTGGTTAGAGGCTTTTGTGGAACGAACTACTATGGGTTGGTATTGGCGGGATTGGTATTACTGTCAGCCTTGGTATTGGCATTGGTATTGGGGTTGATACCATAGGACTAAACTTCTCACTGTTCCATCCTCTTTTATTTTAGGATTATATATAATTATTTTGGAACTCATATGGTCATGGATTTTTATTATGATTTGGTTTGGTATTGGTTATCGGTTAGGTATTAGACGGTTGGACTCGTTTGGGTGGTCACGGATGTAGACCTATCCCAGAGTCTTGGATTATGCAATAACGATATCTTGTTATATGTTCAAAATTTACCCGACTCAGTGATATCCTAATGGCTATGAACACACGAAAATGGACTCACAAGATGCAAATTCTAGCAACCAAATAAAGAGAAAACAACACATAGAATGGAGATGAAGAAGAAAAATGCTTGAAATTAAAGGATAGACATAAAGACCCTTACTCCTATTCAATGATTAGCACTAGAATATGTTTCAAAATCTTCAACACACCTCACAAATAAGAGTCCAAACCTTCCTCTTAGGTGACCCAAAGGAAACACTCTTCCTCAAGTACACCTTTCTTGGCAAATTATCCAAAACAAGTGAAACCCTAACTTCAAATGTTCTTGGACCAATTTTCAGATTCTAAGAGCTAAAACTAAAGACTAAAAACTACAATATAAGAGTAATATCCAATTTCATCAAGTCTAATGAAAAGATAAGCAAAATGGTCTATTTATACCATTACATGCCAAATGACAAAACTACCCTTAATGAGCTAAGGGAATTGGGTGGCTCTTGAGTGTTTCCTTAGAGTGCAAAATGTATTCATTAACCTTCACTTGAGGCACCTATTGAGTGCATAAGTTTCCCTCCTTCCTTCTCTTGAGCAAGGCCTCAAAATACTCCGAAAAGTCTTCAATTGCTTTCCAATTTCGAAGCCTTAACCCTTAGACAATACCTTGTGCTCTTGATGCTCATTGTTCTTGTATCATCCTCTCCATCTTGAAGGAATTTGTCCTCAAATTCAGATCTTGCAAAAACCAAAGAGAGAGCAAAACAAACACAAAATCCTCTTGGTAGTAGGGTTAGTATTAGTACTACACTTATATCATCAACCCATGGTTGCTCACACTTGACATACATCCACCTATCCTTGGTTTTTGACATAAAAAGCTTAGCATAAAGGATACCAAAGACATGAATAAAATCAATATAAAAAATAAGTGAGCATGACCAGCAACTATAACCTTCATATCTCAAGAGTATTCCGGGGTCAAATGGGAGTAGAAGACAAGTGGTTAATCTGACGTGACCCACTCCTTTCACTAGGCTACCAAACTTACAATCATCATCATTAAAGAAAGGAAACCAGCCACCAAACTTACTACCTCTACATAATACCAATTCAAAATTAACATGGTTATCATCATAGGCAAAGAGGTAGTATAGAAAAGAATCAAGTGTGAAGACATCATGCCGAGGGGATACACTATTAAAATACAACCAGCAATCCCTTATTTTGTCCATGTAATATTTAGTATATGCATCATAAAGGATAGGGCTAATGTAAACATCAAGAGACAATAAGCTCAAGCCAAAACAATCCCTTCCCCTCCCCACTAGTACACCGGGATCAAATGGGTGAAGTGGCCAAGGGAATAAACCGAGGCTACTAATTGTATTTACTAGGGTATCACACTTACCCAAAGCATTATCAAAGAAGTAAACATTTACTTCTACACTAGATGTGCCCAAAATCATATCACAACTTTTTAAACTCAAGGGAGTATAGAACGTACCCAAGTTACCTTGGTTTGTACTAGGGCATCCCACTATTGTGTTTATACTCTTGTCCCTTAGTAATGGAACCTTATTCAAGTTATAAGTGCTAACACTAGATAGACACAAATCATTCTTATGAAAAGAATTGATTTTGTCATCTAAAGGATCAACTAGTGTTTGCATACTCACAACAAGAGTTTGGTCCTTACGCAACGTAAAAACACTAATAGTATCACAAAAGGAAGATTCACACACTTCTTTACTAAGAAAATCTAAAACTACACCACTTTGGCCACTATTAGCCACATAACGACATTTTAAGTTCAAGGAGGTGTAAAAGATAGCTTTGTTACCTTGTAGACCATGGGAAGTGTGTTATTCACTTGGGTTTGTATTATGGAAGCCTTAATTCTCCATATTACAAGGTATTATGTCAAGGTTTCCCTTTGGACTAACTTCTTCATCACCTATCCCAAAATTGGGACTTTCGGCCAAGGGCTTGAAGGGAACTTTCTTGGGCTTCTCCTCGGGACTTCTAGGGCATTGAACCTACACATGAGAAGATAAAATACTAGCATTTGAGTTAGTTAATAACAAGGGTCCTTTGTGGACAATATCCACAATCAAGCATTTTTTTCCCTTTCCAACTTCACTACCCATGGTTTACCCTTCCTTTTCCCTTCTTTCTTCACATTCTTCTTGTACCTCACCATTAATTTTCTCTCCATATTGAGTCTTGACCTCACTCTATTTGGTTTCTAACTTGTGGAGAGGAGTCATTGGATTTTGTAAAGTATAGGATCTTTGGACTTAAGGTGTTTGGAATTGTGAAGGTAGCCTTTGGTCAAGTAAGTTTGGAACTTGGGTTTGAATTTTCTGGAGATTTTGGTGGACATAGTCTATCAACACTCGCTTTAATTATAATCATGTCACTCCTCATTAAATCTATATCACCCTTCATATCTCTTCTCAAGGACTCATGACTATCTTACATTCTTTGAGCAAAGTCTCGACCTAAGGCAGCAAACCGAGCCATCAAGGCTCCAATAGAATTATTTCCCAATGGTTGGGAAGTAGTTCCCTTGGATTCCATGGTAAATGTACCTAAGAAGAAGCAAAATATAGAAAACAGAAAACCTACAAAATGAATAAACAAGTTAGTTTAAGAAGGCCTCACCACACTCTCACTCAACCTCACCTCACACTTGGCTTCACAAGTGTTAAATAATTGACAATACTTGGAAAGTTACTCGAGTGGTGATAAGCTTTGGTCCGAAATTGATATTTTTCTGAAATGAATCAAATAAAGTGATGCACAAACTTGAACCAACAAAATACTATGAATTAAAATGAAAAAAGCACACAAAAACTGAAGACACGAAACAACGGACTCTAATCTAATTACCAAACTTGTAGGTAATTACTAGCTTACTAATTAGTGATAGAACCAAAAAAATTGAAACTAGAAACAACAATTAGAAACTAGGAAATCTAAATTTGAACTCAATTCGGTTGGTTACCAAAGTGATGATGTGGCAGCTTGTAATTGGACGTCACTTTTCAAAATTTTCAAATTTCAATTCACTTATTTCGGCCAAACACACTTAGGATAAGAAAGAATTTCATTTGGAAGGAAAAAATTGAAGGTTTGGAGCCCTTTTGGAGCTTCAAATGAATTCAAAATGGATTGGTTCCCCCCCCCCCCCTTATACTTTCAGTTGTACTTTGATATTCCCTTTGACCCCTCTTCTTTTGGAAGATTATGAATATGCTAGGGAATATTCTTTGTACAAACAACTTTTACCTTCTCTTTCTTTGTTTTTTTTGGATAGAACTAGGACTTTTAATAGTATTCTTCAACAAGTTTTGATGATGATGAAAAACAATATGAATATTCAAGAGTTGACCAAGGTTTGACCACTAGTCAAATGAACCCTAAATTCAATTTTTCTTTTAGATCTAGATTCCCTTTGCCAAGACAAGCTCAAATATCAACAAATCAGCCAAAAATCATCCACAATACCACAATTCACATGTTACCCTCTTCACAAAAGCTTCAAAATGCCACAACAATGGTGGATCTTAGCTCAAACACAACCAAATCTTGTTTCAAACTTAGATCTAGACACTTTAAGTGCTAGAGAACAAGAATCTAACACTTGAAACCAATAAAACACAAAAAAAAATTAGTAGATCTAAATTGTAACTCATGGATCTACCAAAAACAACAAGACAACACATAATTTTTTTGAGATTTTTGGATATTTTGCCTTTTTGTGGGATTTTCTTGATAAGGACACTAAAACCAAGATTTAGGGATATTGGAACAACCCTAACCAAGGATTTGATACCAAATGATAGCCTAATGTCTATGAACACATGAAAATGGACTCACAAGATGCAAATTCCATCAACCAAATAAAGAGAAAACAACACATAGAATGAAGATGAAGAAGAAGAAGAAGAATGCTTGAAATTAAAGGATAGATAGAAAGAACCTTACTCTAATTCAATGACTAGCACTAGAAGATGTTTCAAAATCTTCAACACACCTCACAAATAAGAGTTCAAACCTTCCTCTTAGGTGACCCAAAGGAAACACTCTTCCTCAAGTACACCTTTATTGCCAAATTATCCAAAATAAGTGAAACCCTAACTTCAAATGTTCTTGGACCAATTTTCAGATTATAAGAGCTAAAACTAGAGACTAAAAACTACAATATAAGAGTAATATCCAATTTCATCAAAGTCTAATAAAAAAAGAAGTAAAATGGTCTATTTATACTATTATATGTCAAATGATAAAAACTTCCCTTAATGAGCTAAGGGAATTGGGCGCCTCTTGAGTGTTTCCTTAGAGTGAAAAATGTCTTTATTAACCTTCACTTGAGGCGCCTATTGAGTGCATAAGTTCCCCTCCTTTATTCTCTTGAACAAGGCTTCAAAATACTCCAAAAAGTCTTCAATTGCTTGCCAATTTTGAAGCCTTAACCCTTAGACAATACCTTGTGCTCTTGATACTCATTGTTCTTGTATCACTCAGGATATGTGTAGGCTGGTTGGGTTGGGTAACGGGGGCCGTCCTCAGTCCTAGTTGGACTTAGGATGCCCATTACGACAAGGCCCTGGTTTGGTTAGTGTCAGTCGGGGCTATTCTCTATATTTTATTGACATTTGATTTTGTAGAGGCTTTGTTGGATTATTTGGTTAACTGTTTGTTGATGGACGGTTGTTCGATTACCGGTGGATGGTATAGATACTTAGTGAATTGTTATTAGTTTTTATTTTATGTTATCTTATGATATGTTCAAAATTCATCCAACATTTGAGGATGTTGTGTTGGCTCAATTAGGAGAAGGGGGTGATCTTTGGTCCATGTGTTACTTGAGATACCCGTCATAGCCAGGCTTGGTTCGGGTCATGACACTCCGCAAAAATAAAAGTTGAATGAATAGGCAAAATTTACTTAAAGATGACATCAGGTAAGGTGGTGACACTCAACAATGTCTTTTATGTTTCAGGGTTGCAAAAGAATTTGTTTTATACTTCACTACTGACTAAGAATGGTTTCAAATGTGTATTTGTTTCTTACAAAGTTGTAATTCGTAAAGGAAAAGTGTAAATAGGTAAAGGTTACCTCACCAAGGGACTTTTAAGATCAATATAACGAATATTGAAATCAATAAAAGTCTTATTTCTTATTACTTACTTGAGTAAAATAAGTTGTGGCATGAACATTTAGGACATGTCAATTACAAAACCTTTCAAAAATTGATTAATTTAGAAGTTTTGTCTAACTTTGAGTATAATAAATTAAAGTGTCAAACAAGTGTGAAATCAAAGTATGTTAAGCATCCGTATAAGTCTGTTGAAAGATATTTCAATCCCTTACTTAATCTATACAGACATTATGATATGGAGTCAACACCAACTTGTGGTGGAAAAAAATATTTCATAATTTTTATTGATGATTTCACTAGATATTATTATGTTTATTTGCTAAATGGTAAGGATGAATCAATAGATACGATTAGACAATATTAAACTAAAGTTGAAAATGAGTTTGATAAAAATATCAAAACAATAAGTGATACTGGTAGAGAGTATAAATCTCATTTTGCAAGGATATATTAAGAAAATGGAACTATCCATCAAGATACTACCTCATATTTACCTCAATCAAATGGGATTGCCGAAAGAAAAAAAGGAACGTTAAAGAAAATAATGAATGCCTTACTCATAAGCATAGGTTTACCACAAAACTTGTGTGGGGAAGCTATCCTTGCAGCAAACGGGATACTTAATAGAGTGCCTCATAGCAAGACACAATCCATTCCATATGAAAAATAGAAAATAAGGAAATCAAACTTGAAATATTTCAAAGTGTGGGGGTATCTAGCCAAAGTACAAGTTCTTGTGTCTAAAAGGGTAAAAGTAAGATCTAAGTTGTGGACTGTGTGTCATCAAATATGTTAAAATCAATAAAGCATGTTGATTATTGGTTCATAGATTTGAACATCCAGATATTCATAAAAATACAGTAATTGAATCAGATAATGCTAAGTTCAGCAAAAATATTTATCCATATGAAATTGGATATGAGTTGTCTAGTGTAAGGTCTAAATAATCTCGAGATGAACAAAAGGAAAATGTACTTAATGATGAGAATCCAAGGCGTAGTACACATCAAAGAATGTTGACTTTCTTAGGATCATATTTTGTAACATTTTTTCTTAAAAATGAGCCTCAAATATTTAAAAAAGAGATATCATCTTCAGACTCTTCCTTTGGAAAGAGCCAGTCAATAATGAGATTGATACAATCTTGACCAACCAAACTTCGGAGTTAGTTGATCTTCTTCCAGGAAATAAACCTTTAGTTTTGATGAGTGGTGAGATTACCACTCATTTGTTATGCACATTACCTTATTTTTAATGAATAAATGAGACAACATCTATAGATAGATGCACTAATATCCACTCTTTGCAGGTATAAAGTTGAGAATACAAAAAGATATGTATTGGAGCTTAAAATGATCCAAAAGGAGAAAAAGAGTACATTAGAGAACCTGCAGTAGATGACCCTCAGGTACCGCAGTCGCGGACCACCAGTTGCGGTCGCTGGTAGACAAGCTAAATTTAGAGAGCGATCATAAATATCAGTCACGATCGTGAACAACCTCACACGACCGTAGTTATGCGGGAGTGTAGCTCTGGGCAGTTTTGTAATTTCCTCTAGACGGATCCAAGGCCCTATATAATAAAAACCCTTTCTATTTAGGTAAGAACTCACCTTAGAAGATAGCTTTTGAATTCCAAACTTAAAACCCTAATTGGGCAAGTTGTAATTGACTTTGGAGACCCAAAATTCTTAGTTTCTTTTGTGAAGAATGAATGCTTTTGATGACCCATATTGTATATTTATCTTTACTTTCTTCATGAGTAGCTAAATAATTTAGTATTGGGATTATGTTAAATTATTGTATGATTTTGTGTGGGTATTGTTGTGTATGCATGGATCTTAGTTGGGATTTGATGGGTGAAAACTCTAAATTTCCAAATGAGTTTGATGGGTGAAAACTCCAAGATCTAGAAACCCTTTGTCATCCTCAAAAGAGGGACTTAGGTGAATATTATATAACCCATAACATCATCAAAAGAGGGTTATCGGGGGACAAGGCAATGGTGAACAAATAAGCCTATGGATTACTACCCTTTGCAATCTTAGAAATAAGTTTTTTGGGATTGTAATTCATGTCAAGAACCTCTTTCTAGAAATAAGGATGCTTGGTTGAGGTTTTGGGTGGTTATTCAAACTTCACACTTGTTAGGTTCTCGAAAGACCATTGAGTGAAATCGCTGGGGTTTTATTGAAAGATTGACCTCAACGATCTTCGACTTAGCATATCCATTAATTAACAACGAAATTCCATGCTAAACTAACACTACCCGATACACTTCATATCTAAGGATACATAATCCCAAGATTTCTCCAAATTTTGAATTCAAATCAAAGATATCGTCTTCTAATTGTTTGCTAAAGGTTGTAGTGAAAAAGTTTCCAAACTAATCCCTCTATTTTATTTTTCATGTCATTTTTATTAATATTCTGGATGACCTTGTAGTAATTGGAATACCCATAGGTCTAAAGTTTATAGCATTCACTCCTCGAGATTCAACCCTAATTTACATTGGGTTACATGACAACGACCACCTCACCCCAAATTATGAGAGTGAGTTGAGCGTTATCAAGGTTCTAAATAGATCTTCAAAAGAGAAATAAAAGGTGATTGTACTATTTACAAATACAATGAAAGACTTGTTGTGAAAGGCTTTGGACAAAAAGAAAGCCTTGATTATTTTGACACATACTCGTCAGTAACAAGGATAACGTCCATTCAAATTTGGTTGCATTAGTGATGATATATGGCCTTGAAATCTATCAAATGGATGTGAAAACATCATTCTTAAATGGAGAATTGGATGAAGAAATTTATATGTAACAGGCTGAGGGTTTTGTGGTTCCTGTTAAATAAAGAAAAGTGTGCAAACTTGTTAAGTCACTTTATGGACTAAAACAAGCACCCAAAAGTGGAATGCAAATTTTAACCAAATCATCTTGTCAAACGGTTTCAAAATAACCAAATGTGATAAATGTGTTTATATTAAAGGCACTCCAAATCATAAAGTCATTGTTTGTCTATATGTGGGTGATATGTTGATCATAAGTAGAGATATTTCTAAAAAAAATTCTACTAAATGAATGCTTGAGAGTAAGTTTGATATGAAAGACCTTGGAGTTGTGGATGTGATCTTAGGAATAAGAATTTATAGAACTCCACAAGGGTTGGTGATGTCACAGTCTCATTACAATGAAAGGGTATTTGATATATCCGACTATTTGAATTTCAATATTACTAAGAATCCATTAGATGTGATCTTTGCACTTCATAAGAATGAAGGTGAAAGTGACTCGCAATTGGACTAGGCAAGAGTGTTGGGAAATTTGATGTATACCATGAATTGTACGCGATCAAACATAGCATATACTATTAGTAAATTGAGTCGATACACGAGTAATCTCAATCAAACTTATTGGATGGAAATGAACAGAGTTTTGGGGTATCTAAAATATACTCAAGACTATGTTTTACATTATAACAAATACTCAGTAGTAATTAAAGGATATAGTGATGTAAATTGAATCACCAGATCGCATAAAGTAAAATCCATTAGTGGATATGTATTTACTTTAGGTGGAGGAGCAGCCTCTTGAAAATCATCTAGATAGACATATATTGCATGCTCTATAATGGAATCTAAATTTATCGCGTTAGATAAAGTCGGTGAAGAAGGTGAATAACTCTAGAATTTCTTGAAAGTTATTTCTTATTGGCCCAAACCTTTGGCACCAGATGTATACATTATGAAAACCAAGTGTCAATAGGCAGAGAAGGTAGTATGATGTATAATGATAAATCTCGTCATACAAGATAAAGATATAATACTGTTAGAGAACTACTCTATAGTTGAATCATCACAATTGATTATGTAAAGTTAAAAACAAATGTGTCGGATCTACTTACAAAAGGCCTATTTAAAGAGAGAGTTAAGAGATCATCGAAGAAAATGGGTTTAAGGCCTAAGACAAGTCATCAAAGTGGTAATTCTACCTAGAAGATTTGAGATCCCTAGAGCTTGGTTCAAAGAGATAAATCAAAGTTGTGATTGGTGGTTCAACATTGTCAATATACTCAATTCATTCTCATGATGAAGACAATGTTCAGGAAAAAAATATAATGCTTATGGTTTGAAGCCTTTTAATGGTTTCTAAGTTTGGCAGATTTGACCAAATAGTTTGATCTAAAGGATTAAACATTTAGAAATCACCTATGTGAGGGTGAGATGGAAGTTTCTTCAAGAAGCATGATAGTAAAGGCTTATACTCAAAGTTCTCATGAAATTAGGTCGTGTTCATGGACGAAACAAATAAAACCATGAGAACCATAAATGATAAAAGGCTAATTGTGTGACTTGTGTTGTCTAGGTGTATACTAAAGTTCAACGATTCAAAGATATTACATCTACCAATTGATCAAGTGCATCCGATGTAAGTTCACAATGGAAAGTTCAAAGAAAAACCTGCTTATCCAGATGCAATTAGTCTTTGCTTTTAGATCATGCACTTGTCCGAAAAGTTTTGATAAAATAGTCATTTCCCATTATTATGGGAGATTATTGGATTCTAAATGAATATGTGATGAAAAATAAAGGGAAAGTGATGTGTGTTTCTCTCTTAAGGAAGTAACATTCTCCCACATTAGTGGGAGAAAGAAACTTTTTTCTGCTTATATTGAGAAGCATTTCTTTATGGGGATAGTGAGGCAAGAACAAGATATGCCTCGCATCATCGTCGTCCCTCGCTCGCTCGGCTTCTGCTTCGAATTTTGATTTAGATTTAGATTTGATTTTGGATTTAAAAAATGATCGATCGAGATATTATCTTTTTGGATAAACTTTATTTGAAACTTAAAATTAAGTGAATTTTTTAATCTAGAAATCCAATAGAAAAATATCTTTCATTTGTTGATACACTTCGAACACAGTGCAAATGCAGTCACAATGCACCTCAAAGGGATGCGACCCTTCGAGGTAAGAGACACACTATTTGGGGGCATAATTGTGGCCTGCTTAAGCACCTGGTGACCTGCGGATATAGGTCCAGTGAAGGTGTTGCGCAGAACATACTAAAATTGTCAAGCGTCACTTGCTAGCGCAGGTCTAGTGTAGGACCAACAGAGAAGTAGCATAAGTCATGCACTATTTCAGAAAGTTGTCTCTATTCATGAATCATTGCTTTCTTTCTGAAGCAACACCTTATTGCTATAAATATTTGAATTTTTCCTTAGGAAAAAATATGAAATTTGAGTAGAAAAACGTCTTATTCTTCTTCTAAAAACTCCAGTGTGATCTTCAAATCGTTGAGTGAGTTCATGGTTCAAAAAATTTGAGGTATCACTATTTTTTGAAGTGAATCATTTTATCTTAGGAGGAGATATTTCATAGCCTCGAGTATTTGAGGGGAATAAATTTCTTAACGACACATCATAAATTCGGTGGACATGATTCTATCATTTTTTTCTATCTTCATCTTCATTTCTTTAAGTTGGTTTTACTGTTTTTCCAGAAAATAGTAGAAACTTCATTTGAATAGTTCATTTGAACTTGTGTTTGAAGTTGTTGGAACTTCTTTGTAGTTCTTAAACTTGTTCTTGAATGTAGTGTTGAAGTTCATTTTATTAAATATAGATTTTGTACACAAAAATAACAACTTTTATAGATGCATATTTTTTGTAAAAAAAATAATCAATTTGAAAACTAAAATTGTATTTGGAATTTGACAGGGTTGCATCAGGGATCGACTCTTAGTCCGTTCCTATTTGAGATGGTGATGGACGTTTTGATGCCGAGTATTCAAGGCGAGGTGCCTTGGTGTGTGCTATTTGTGGATGATGTAGTGCTGATTGATGAGACGCGGGGGGGTATGTGACAAATTGGAGGTTTGAAGGCAAACCCTTGAGTCGAAGGGGTTCAGGTTGAGTAGGTCTAAAATGGAGTATTTGGAATGAAAGTTTAGTGACTTGAGGCAGAAGGACGATGTGGTAGTGAGGTTGGACTCCCAAGATTTTTGTAAGAGGGATATTTTTAAGCATCTTGGGTCTTTGATCTAGGGGAATGGTGATATTGATGAGGATTTCACCAATCGTATTAGAGCAGGTTAGATGAAGTGGAGGTTTGCCTCGGGGGTGTTGTGTGATAAGAAAGTGCCACTTAAGCTTAAAGGCAAATTCTATAAAGTGGCAGTCCGATCGGCCATGTTGTATGGCGCGGAGTGTTGGCCAGTCAAGCACTCTCACATCCAAAAAGTAAGGGTGACGGAAATGAGAATACTGCGTTAGATGTGTGGGCTTACTAAAGGGGACAGGATTAGGAATGAGATTATTCGAGATAAGATGGGAGTGGCGTTGGTAGAGGACAAAATGCAAGAAGAAAGGCTGAGATGGTTTGGACATGTGATAAGGAGAGACGCGGATGCCCCAGTGCGTAAGTGTGAGAGACTAGCGTTGGATGGATTTAGGAGGAGTAGAGGTAGGCCGAAGAAATACTGGAGAGAGGTGATCAGACATGACATGGATCAGCTGCAACTTACTGAGGACATGACCCTAAATAGGAAGGTGTGGAGGTCGTAGATAAGGGTAGAAGGCTAGCAGGAGGGTGTGGGTTCTAGCAAGCCACCAGGAGAGATCTTGTGTAGCCGGGTTAGTAACCTTAGGTCTGTGTCTATAGGTGACTATGGAGGCGAGTATGTGTTACTTATACGTGGGTGTCCCTTTCATATTTTCTCATTTACTATCTGCTTATTTCGTGTTGCCGTATCTCTCGTATTTTCGTATTGCTTTGATTTACTTTTTATTATTCCTTACGCCTTTTCTATTATGTAATCCATCTCCTTGTCGCCTATTCTTTATCTTGAGCCGGGGGTCTATTGAAAACAACCTCTTTACTTCTTCGAAGATAGCGGTACGGACTGCGTACATTTTACCCTCCTCAAACCCCACTTTGTGGGAACACTGGGCTTTTTGTTGTTATTGTTGTTGTATTTGGAATTTGAAATTTAAGTTTAGAAATCAATAATTAAGAGAATCCCAAAACTTTTATTAACCTAAATTAACTCACGTAATTTTATAATAAAAAATTCTACAATGTTATTATTATGCATAACGAAACTAAATTTGAATCTTACATTTATTTTGGAGTTTCTTCTAATTTATATATTGTCTATTTGTTAAAATAACGAAATTTATTTATTCTAATATTTATATATTGAGATAAGAAAACTTAATTGTTTATGTGTGTAATACGCACACACACAAAAAATAATTTAACGTCAAATTAGAGAAAAGTAAAGCAATAAAAATATAGTAGAAAAAATGCACATTGAGGCTAGGCGGGGTATTTGAATTAATTAAGTAATTAAAAAATAGTAGAAAAATATGTACAATGTGGATAGGCAGGTAGAATTTGCATTAATTTTGAGAATATAATGAAACAATTATATATACTGGGTATGTTGTTATTGTTCCTAATGAAGTAATTAGATAATACATATATTGCTATCAATGAATTTTAAACAAAATAGATGGGGAGAAAATAAAAGTTAAAAAGTTAAAACAATTAATATTAAGAATTTGAAATCTTTAAATTGTAAATAATATAATTAAAAAAGTACAAATCATAAAAGTTTTTTCACAATTATATGATTATTTTTACTCATATAAATTTGGTTAGAAGTAGAGGTGGGGATGGATTGGAGTGGAGGATATCTTTAAATTGTGAATAATATAATTTAAAAAATACGAAACGTAAAATATTTTTTTTTTACAATTGCATAATTATTTTGAATTATTATTTCTATCCCAATATTGTATTGATTGAAATACAAAACAATTTACCAACATGAGTTGTGGAGCAGTGGATGAAGCTGCTCCACCCTTAACCAAAAGTCGAGGGTTCGATCATGGATACGGAAAAAACTCCGTTAGGGAGTGCTCCCCCCCACCCCCATCCCGAATGGGACCCTACGCGTGCGCGAATCCGGATTAATCGGGCTCCAATATGGGTATCAGACACTGGATTGAAAAACAAAAAAAAAAATACAAAACAATACAATAAGGGGTTGTATAATAAGGTATCGTTTGGTAGAGTGTATAAGAGTAATACAAAATATGGTGTGTTAGTAATGCTTTTGTTAGCTATGCTTGCATTTTGTTATGCAGTGTTTGATTTGATCTATTAAAACTAATATGAATTAAATAATTTCTAAAAAAAAAATTACAAAAATATCCTCCATATATATGTTGGAAAGGATGTAAATTTATTTTTTTTTGAAAGATAATAGTGTCTTTAATCATGTTAATATATTATTGGATCTATTGCATTACTAATGCCATAAATTTTGAGGTATTAATAATACACACCTCAATATACAATAGAGTGTTATACATAGGGTGCAAAAATATATCAAACAAAGTATTAATAATACTGATTAAACTAATACATATATTAATTTTTCAATACACTCTACCAAACGACCCCAAATGCTTGAGAATCGTCCAAACAGAATGTTAAGTAGTCTATATTTGCGACTTCCATTATCAAATAGAGAATCGTCCAAACAGAATGTTTAGTCTATATTTGCGACTTCCACTATATCCTTTTCTGTCTCTTGGGTCACTCACTCCTTTCTTTGCTTTTTGCTCACTGATTTTACACAAGCACTCATACAGTAGTGGGTTAAGTAAATCTGTCTACCACATCCTCCCAACAAAACACTACTCGTCCAGTAAGCAAATCCTTTCATTTCACTTCTTTTTTCCACTATAAAACATGCGATGAGCTTCCTAATTCCTGGTTTTTTAAGTTTTTTTTTTGGAGGTTTAAATGTTTTCAACTAGTTGTGACATTCAATTTTTGTAAAAATATACTATTTTGGTCTTTATTTGAACTACATTTGTGTATATAAAGGGTCGATGTTGGGTAGGCGTCAAATCTTGCTATGACTTATTCTTTCTTAATAGAGGTGTTGAAGTGATTTTATCACTTACTCCCTCCCTCTCAATTTATGTCTTTTAAATATTATAACTTGTTAAGTATTAGATTTATAGTATTTTTTTCCATGGTTTCAATTATATAATTTTTATTTCAAATGCGTTAAAGCTTTATCTCAGATTCATCGTTAAAGTTAAGTTTGAATCTCGAAATTTCAACTCTGTTGTGTTATTGAGACAGAAGGGAGTATTTTGTGGCCTAATAAGGAGACGAAAGCTCTATGGTCAAGTGTAGTAGCCTTTTCTGGTTCTTATAATAGTAACTTGCTCGAACTCTTTGAAAATGCTGATGGGTGCAGGCGAGGTCCTCCAAAAGTGGTGTATTTCTAGAGGATCCAACACAGGTTCGGCAATATTTTTTGAGAGTGCGAGCAGCATAGTGTCAATAATGTAGTGCTTGATGGGTAAATAAATTGTCTGTCGATGCAGCAAATTTGTGATGAGGTTGGTGAAACTGATGAAGACCGAGATGAGATGCTTCTTCAGATAGATCAAGAGTGCTTGGATGTCTACAAGAGAAAAGTTGCCCAAGCAGTGAAGTCACGGGCTCACCTTCTTCAGGCTTTGGCAGATGCCAAAGATTCTCCAGGCTGCTATCAGCCCTTGGGGATTAAACATAAGATGTAATTGGGAGTGCTTGAATTTCAGATTGGGTATGGATGGGCGGAACTATTTAAAATTCTTTGCCAGAAGTCATTAGCTAATATTCACTTTTTGTTTTGGGGTTTATTTGCAGCCTGAGAAGACTTCAGGTTCAATCAAGGAACAACTTGCAGCTATAGCACCAGCACTGGAAAAACTGTGGAAGCAGAAAGACGATAGGGTAAAAGAGTTCTTGGAGGTACAATCACAGATTGAAAAGATCAGCAGGGAGATTGTGGGGACTAATGAGAAAGTAGAGAGTCCTAAAGTAGACGAGTCTGATTTGTCTCTTAAAAAGCTGGACGAATTTCATGCACAGCTTCAAGATCTTAAAAAAGAAAAGGTGTAGCAATATTTTAGTAGGATTTATTCCTTTGCAACTGTTAAACTGGTTCAGCCTCCAACGAGCTACTCACAGTACATCCTTGTTTAATATTGCACAGTGAGACTGCACAAAGTCCTTGAATTCGTGAGCACAATACCTGATCTATGTGCTGTTCTCGGCATCGACTTCTTTAGTACTGTCACTGAAGTTCACCCAAGCCTGAATGATCAAGTCTGGCTAAAACTGTCTTAGAACTAGAGGGAGATAAGAAGCAAAGATTGCAGAAGGTAAATGCCCTTACACTTTTAAGTTGGTCCTTTCACTTAGCCTAACACTTCATATCAAGTTGGGATCTACAGTCGGTGAACAGTCAATAATGGAGATATATTGAAATACCTAGAAGTTATTTCAAATTTTCTTCTACTGTACTTTGATTCTTAAGTACTGCAGATTTCATCTACACTACAACAACAACAACAAACCCAGTGTATTCCCACCTAGTGGGGTCTGGGGGGTAAGATGTACGCAGTCCATACCTCTATCTCTAAAGAAGTAGAAAGGCTGTTTCCGATAGACCCCCGGCTCAGGACAGGAGACACCACACAAATACATAGTAAAGCACAGAACAAGATTTCATAACATAAATACTGCACCCATAAGTCATAGAAGACAGAGGAGAGCACCCAGATTCGTAATAAAACATGGAACACGGAATCATAACAAGAATAATACCCCCACCAAGTAATTCCCTACCCTAGCGACCCAAACTGGCCCTAGTCTTCTGCCCTAATTCGCGTCCTCCAGACCTTCCTATCTAGGGTCATGTCCTCGGTGAGCTGTAACTGCTCTATGTCCCGCCTAATCACCTCGCCCCAATACTTCTTCGGCCTACCCCTACCCCGCCTAAAACCATCCAACGCTAGCCTCTCACACCTACGAACCGGGGCATCCATGCCCCTCCTCTTCACGTGTCCGAACCTTCTCAATCGGACTTCCCGCATCTTGCACTCCACTGGAGTCACACCAACCTTCTCCCTGATAGTCTCATTCCGAACTCTATCCCCTCTAGTCAGCCCACACATCCAGCGCAACATCCGCATTTCCGCCACCTTCATTTTTTGGATGTGGGAGTTCCTAACTGGCCAACACTCCGCTCCATACAACATGGCCTGGCGGACTACCACCCTGTAGAATTGGCCTTTAAGCTTGGGCGGCACCTTCTTATCACACAACACCCCCGATGCAAGCTTCCACTTCATCCAACCCGCCCCAATGCGGTGCGAGACATCCTCGTCAATCTCACCGTTACCCTGGATCACGGACCCGAGATACTTGAAACTGTCCCTCTTACATACCTCCTATGATTCCAGCTTCACTACCACCTCATTCTCCAACCTCACATCATTAAACTTGCATTCCAAATACTCCGTCTTGCTTCTGCTCAACCTGAACCCTTTAGACTCAAGAGTTTGTCTCCATACCTCTAATTTGTCAGTCACTCCCCCTCGAGTTTTATCAATCAGAACTACATCGTCTGCAAAAAGCATACACCACGGCACCTCTCCTTGGATACGCCGCGTCAACACATCCATCACCAAGGCAAACAAAAAGGGACTAAGAGTAGATCCCTGATGCAATCCTGTCAAGACAGTGAAATGCTCGGAGTCTCCTCCCGCCGTCCTCACCTGAGTTTTCGCTCCATCATACATATCCTTAATTACTCTGATATATGCCAGCGGGACTCCACTCACCTCCAAGCATCTCCATAGCACCTCCCTGGGGACTTTGTCGTATGCCTTCTCCAGGTCAATAAACACCATATGCAGGTCCTTCTTCCTTTCCCTATACTGTTCCACCAGCCTCCGTACCAGGTGAATTGCCTCCGTCGTCGAGCGGCCAGGCATAAATCCAAACTGTTTTTCCGAAATAGATACTATCCGTCTCAGCCTCACATCGACCACTCTCTCCCAAATCTTCATAGAGTGACTCAATAACTTAATCCCCCTATAGTTATTGCAACTCTGAATGTCACCCTTATTCTTATAAAGAGGGATCATGGTACTCCACCTCCAAGCCTCGGGCATTTTTGCCGTCTTGAAGATTTCGTTAAACAATCCAGGCAACCACCTTACACCATCCTCTCCAGCAAACTTCCAAAAATCCACCGGTATCTCATCAGGCCCCGTCACCCTATCCCTTCGTATCCTGCAAACAGCCTCTCTAACCTCTTCTACCTTAAAACGTCTACAATAACTAAAATCCCGACACTCTTTTGAGTGCTCCAGCTCCCCTAACACAATAGCTCTATCCCCTTCTTCATTCAAGAGCCTACAAAAGTACGACTTCCATCTATTCTTAATGTGGCCGTCCTCCACCAACACTCTACCGTCCTCCCCCTTAATGCACCTCACCTGGTCGAGGTCACGACCCTTCCTCTCCCTAGCCTTAGCGAGTCTAAACAACTTTTTCTCCCCTCCTTTCTCCTGTAACCCTGCATACAAGCTCTCAAAAGCGGTCGTCTTAGCCGCCGTGACTACTGACTTAGCCTCCTTCCTATCTAGCTTGTACTCTTTCCTGTTTACCCGCTTCTCTTCTTCGTCCTTACTCTCAACCAACTTAGCATACGCCCCTTTCTTGGTCCCCACTTTCTTCTCCACCTCGTCGTTCCACCACCAATCCCCCTGATGATGCTCGGCCCGGCCCCTAGAGACTCCCAACACCTCCTTTGCATTCTCCCTGATGCACCTAGCCGCCCTATCCCACATACTATCCACGTCCACCCTACACTCCCATACCCCCATTCCCGCCAACTTCTCCCCTATCTCCCACGCCTTCACTAGCGTCAAGCCGCCCCACTTAATTCTAGGTCTACACTCCTTACTCCTCCTCTTTCTATTCTTCTTTATACCCAAATCCATAACCAAGAGCCTATGCTGGGTCGAGAGATTTTCACTTGGGATGACCTTACAGTCCTTACACAACACCCTATCCCCTTTCCTAAGCAACAAAAAGTCAATTTGGGTCCTAGCTACCGCGCTTCGAAAGGTGATCAGGTGATCGTCCTTCTTCAGGAAGCCCGAGTTCACCACCACCAGCCCAAAGGACCTCGCAAACTCCAATAGAGTAGCCCCCTCTTCATTTCTCTCCCTAAAACCAAACCCACCATGCACATCACCAAAGCCTCCCGGTAACGCCCCGATGTGCCCGTTGAAATCTCCTGCTACAACAATCTTCTCCGAGCTAGGCACGCCTCTCACCACCTCCTTCAAAACCTCCCAGAACCGCCTCTTCTCCTCCCCCTCCGAGCCCACTTGCGGTGCATAAGCACTACACACATTCAGGGTAAACCCCCGAATGACCAACTTAATACTCATCAACCTATCGTTGATCCTCTTCACCTCTACTACCTGTTCTCTAAGCTCTTCATATACTAAGATGCCAACTTCATTCCTACGCCTCTCGCTCCCAGAGTACCAAAGCTTGTAACCATCCACATCCCTAGCCTTAGACCCTACCCACTTGGTCTCTTGAACACGCGCAATATTAATCCTCCTCTTTCTAAGAATCTTCACAAGCTCTATGGACTTACCCTGAAGAGTCCCTATATTCCAAGACCCAACCCTCAGCCTACCATCACTATCCACACGTCTTCCTCTACCACCCCTGAGGCCAAACCTTGGCCTTCCTCCCACACCCGCCAATTCCTCTTCCCCCGCCCCCACAATAGCCCCCCGCCCCAACCCCCTCAGACATGACCCTATCCAACCATCAACGCCCAAAGCCACTACTACAAGAAAATATAAGAAAAAATAAATAATGGTAGTAACAAAGCAGCAACAAGAAATACAAGGCTCACACAAATTCGAAGAAATAATCAAGAAACAAAACTAAACTCAAATAAAGAGCAAACACCAATGGACTCAACACCCAAAACCCCAAAAACAGAGCCCCAAGCCGATAACCCAATAAAAAGCAGTGCAAGGAACGACAACAGACAATATCAACAAATCAAACGCAAGCCAAGATACAGGAGATAATACTAGCAGAATACGAAGAATGAAATAACAAAGGTTAGAAGTCACCAGGTTACGCTTGTAGACCAAGTTCTACTTTCCTGCGAGGTATGTTTGATCCCCGCAAAATGATGCAGAAACTGATCACCGAAATATTATCGCTGGAGCTTCGCCCGAGTGCCACCGGAGTCAGAGCCGATACTGTCGAAATCTGCTACCAGCGCTCCGACAACCAACCAATAAAAGACAACAAGAACCAAAAAACCAAACAGATCGAGCTGGTCGGATTTGGTGACGGAGATCTGGTCGGATCTCGGGTCGGGTCTTGATCGACGAACGATGACGGTGAAACGATGAGCTATCGGCTGACCGACGCGTTGCGATTGAGATCTGGCCGATTCTCAGCCGACGAACAGCGTAAAGGTTGGCGATGGGCTGACTGCCGTCGTTGATCGGAGAGAGAGAGAGGAGGAAAGGTGGTGACGGGCTGACCGCCGGGTCTGGCCGATGCACCGCGGCCGGAGCTGGTCACTGATGACGGAATCTGGTGACTGACGGTGACGACAGCGTTATTACTGTCCTCTTCGGTCGTCGGTCGGACGACGAGGCGAGGGGAAGGGAGGGGAGAGAGACAGAGACGATGGCGCTGTTGCCGCCGTCGTTGGTTGGACGGAGTGACGGCGTCGGTGTTGCTGCTGGTTATCGTCGGTGTTACTGCTGGTTAACAATATATTTCAGACAAATATTGTATATATTTTAATATCCGGTACCTAATTTAGGACTCCTAAGTAGGTGAAAAGTATTAGAGGTAGACTAGGTTTGTACGTTTATTTACTTGTATAAATAGGATTCGTTGTAAAGAGATCATTCGTTCATCATCAAAAAAGAAAAAATTTCCACAACTCTTTTCTTTTCTTACATGGTATTAGAGCATGTTTGATTACTATTACCTCCCCTCAATTTTCTTTGGTTCTTCAATATGTCAAACATTTCTCAAACCTCTGATAAAGCAACAGAGACCAGCACGGTCAATAATTCTGTTGCAACTTTTGGATCCTCTACAGTTAATATAGTTGATCAGAGTCATTCCTACTACCTTCATCCCTCTAATTATCCAAGAATGAATGTTGTTTCCACCGTATTTGATAGGAAGGAATATAAAGGTTGTAGGAGAGCAGTAATTATTGCTCTTCTATCAAGAGTAAGTTAGGATTCGTTGATGGGTCTCTAACCATCCCTTACTCTGATTTTGGACTCCAACAAGATAGGACAAAGTAGAATGACATAGTGTTGTCGTGGTTGTTGAATTCACTCGCTAAAGATGTTGCAAAAAATGTGTTGTATTCAAGAAGCACAAAGGATCTCTGGAAGGACTCGAAGTAAAGATCTAGTCAGATTAATGAAGCAAAATTATTCCAGCTTAAAAAATAGTTAAGTGCAATCACTCAGGTAAACAGATGTGTTTCAACTTATTTTCACTAAAATGAAAAGCTTATAGGATGATGCAGATGTCTTGAATACTTTTTTGGCTTGTGCATGTTATTGTTAGTATGGTGTTATGGAAAAAGGGCATAAGCCATATTAAGATTGTTAGCCTCCTAAGTTTACGTTTTAATAATGACAAATTAATGAGTGGATCTTTGCAGGATATTGGAGGACTGCTAATGATGGAAGAATGGATGAAGCAAATAAGGAAGCCATCTCTAAAAATAGAAGGACATCAAATCATGATCCGTGACATCCAAGAAAATCAATCAAAATGAAAACAATCAAAAGGAAAATCTTGGTCCTCGAAACCCAGCAAATCAGATCAATCACAATCAAGCAAAAGTTAGGAAAGGTCACAAAGAAACTTGGAAGAGCATCAATCACTACAAGAACAAAAGAAAGAAAAGATCACAAACATATCTGATATGGACGTGAGTAAAAGTTGTATATGGACATATCTGATATGGACATATCATACGGCCACATTCCTCAATCAAAGAATTAATTCAAATTCTTGATTAAGAAGAAATCACTTGAGCTTTCTTACGAAGAGTAGCAGCCAAAGACTATAAAAGAAGAATACTAAAGATAGAGTAGGATCGAGTCAACTTTGTAATATAAACTGAAGCTATGTCACAAAATCTGAAGAACAAAATAAGTCTTCAGAACCTGCTTCCCATCATTAAACTAGAGCCCAACATTGAACAATCTAAGAAATCATTGAAACCCAAGGAGACTAGAAGTAGGCACCACATTGGTGTTCTGAACCAGGATAAATCTCTGTGTTGTTACTTTAAATTCGATTATTTATTTACTTTATTACTTCGAACCTAATCTATTTTATGAAGTGTACTGATTTGTAAGAGAGTCGACTGTGAAGAGCCAATAGTCAACTCACACATGATTTTCAATCCCCCCTCTTGAATTTCAATTGGTATCAGATTAAGTCTCTCAAATAGTACTTCTTAACCGCAAGTAAGCAAAGATCAAATGGCAAATTATCAAATTCCCGGTGCTCTTCTTCAAGATAGTCACTCTTCCATAAGACCATCATACTTCAATGGACAATACTACTCTTACTGGAAGAATAGATTCAGAATCTTTGTCCAATCAAATGACTTCTAAGCTTGGGTTGTCATCAAGAAGGGTCCAAAAATGATTCTAGGATTCAAAGAGAAGTAGAAGGACAAAGATAAGGAATCTAGCAGTACTGACATAGAAGACCTTAAAAGTTTAGAGGTCACCAAAGAACAACAAAAGGTAATCCAAACTAATGCATATGCTATAAGTTTATTTCTTTGTGCAGTTAGTGGAGAAGAATACGACAAAATATCAACTTGCTCGATTGCAAAATAAATGTGGGACAAATTGGAGGTAACCTATGAAGGAACCACCAAAGTCAAGAAGTCAAATATTGTTGTCCTGGTCAATGAATACGAACTGTTCAAAATGGAAGAGAATGAGAACATTAAAATAATGTTTTCTAGATTCAACAAGATCATATCCAAACTGAAATCACTGGGGAAGATCTATCCACATAGTCTGCAAGTCCAGAAGTTGGTCCAAAGTCTTTCAAAAATTTGGAAAACCAAGGTTGTCATTCTGGAAAAAGGGGATCTTCACAACATGACATGTGACGAACTATGAGGTAACCTCATTGTATATAAACTAAATTATATCAACAGGTACCATAAGGAGGAAAAAAAGAAACCAGTATCCTTTAACACTACTCCAACTAAAGAAGAGGACATTTTGAAAGATGCCAATAGTAAAGAAATAGCCCTTATTAATCGTGGAGTAAGGTAGATCATGACACAAAGACAACAAAAATCCCAAGGAGCCAAAAATAATGACTCTACCAGAAAAGATGATCACTGTGAAAGGCCTGGCTACTTCAAACAAAACTATCTGGAATTAAGAATAAGAGCATCCAGAAAGATTCAAAATTTTGGAGCTTGGAGTGATGAAGATGGAACCGAAGAAGAAACAGAAGCCGCAAATATATGCTTCATGAAAATAGGTGAATCTAGTGAGGTAAGACTACGCGATTATCATAATTGGGATACTCTTGACTCTAATTTAGATATGATAACTGGCGAGCTTCAAAAAATTATAGATGAATATAAAAAACTCACTCAAGAGAAGAAAAGTTGTGAAGCTCGATTTAAATGAAAACTCGAAGAGGAACAAAGAAGTTATTAAATAAAAATTGAAGCATGTCAAATTAAAGTTGACTTACTTCATGAAAATCTTGATGATGTAAAAATAAAAATTAAATAGTATTAAGAGATCACCAAGTCACAGTTTTGTGAGATCAAACTCTTTTAAGAACAATTCAAGTTCTTCATCAGAATCATTTAAATTAGCCAAGACCTCTTTATCCTCTCGAGGGATTGTTTGTTTTATATGTGGACAGAGAGGGCAAACATACTAAAGCTGTAGGCATAAGCCTAAAATTATGTGGGTTTGAAAGTCCAAAGGAAACACATCTAACCCGCAAGGATCCAAGACCATTTTGGTCTAAACAAAATTAATTTTCTTATTTTACAAGAATAGGCCCACAAGAGCTATAAGAACGGAATGTGGGTCATTGATAGTGGATGTTCCAGACACATGACCGGATAGAAAAAAAAATTCTACTCTAAAAAATAAAGCAGGGTCAGCCAGATTTTGTGACAATGCTAGAGGCAACGTCATTGGAGTCGGCTCACTAAAACTCGACTCATCATGTGAATTCACTAAAGTATATCTAGTAGACGACCTTAAACACAATCTGCTTAACATCAATCAGCTGTGTGACACCGGATTTGGAGTCTTCTTCAAAGCTAAAAATTGCTTAATTAAACATGACAAAAGAAATATCTCTCTCATCGGTGAACGCATTGATAATATTTATGTCTTAAATAGTACTGAATTTGCTACATTAACTTGCCTCACTATCCAAAACAATGATACTTGGTTGTGGTACAGAAAGCTTGGGCATGCTAGTATGCATATCATTGAGAAGTTATCCAGACTGGAATTAGTAAGGGGTCTACCAAAACTCAAGTTTGAAAAAGATTAGATCTATGATGCCTACTAATTGGGTAAACAGACCCGGACATCATTCAAAGTCAAAAACGTCTCTACTACCAAACCTCTTCAAACAATCCACATAGATCTATTTGGCCCCACCAAGACCACAAGTATTGGTGGAAAGAGATATGTTTTCGTTATAGTTGATGATTACTCATATTTTACTTAGGTAATGTTTCTTTCTCATAAACATGAGGCTTTCACAAACTTTAAGATTTTTGTAGAAAGGTATAAAGAGAAGCTGGAAACCTCATCACTTACGTTCATAGTGATCATGGAAGAGAATTTGAAAATAAGACATTTGGAGAGTATTGTGCTCAGAACGGATACTCTCAGAACTTCTCTTCACCTTGGTCTCCTCAGCAAAATGGTGTAGTGGCGAAAGAATAGGTCTCTCTAGAAAACTGTCAAGATTATACTGTTAGAACATAATCTCCCAGATCACTTTTGGGCAGAAGCAGTGAGCACAATATTCCATATCATTAACAGATGCTTGATCAGACCTATTCTAAAGAAAATGCCTTATGAACTCTGGAGAGGAAAGAAGCCCAACATTAGTTATTTCCATCCTTTTGGCTAAAAATATTTTATTCACAATAATGGTAAGAATAACTTGGAAAAAATTGATCCACAAAGTGACGAAGGTATTTTCCTTGGATACTCTCCAACTAGTCGTGCATATCGGGCCTTTAATAAAAGAACTTTGTGTGTTAAGAAATCTATGTATATTGTATTTAATGAATCTAATTACACCTGATGAGTTTAACTGTTGATGAAAAATAAGTGAGTAATCTACAATTTGGAGAAAATAATTGTATAACCTCTGAGCCATCACGAGACAAGTTGACTACACACCCTCCAGAGTTGACTCCCATAGTAGAAATAGTGAAACCAAGTGTTCCAAAATAATAGAAACACGATGCTAGCTATCCAAAGAAAGTCATCATCAGAAATCAAGAAGATAAAGTGCAAATAAGAGAATCATTAAGAAGACAAACATTTGTTGCCCTTGTTTCTCAAACTGAACCAAAGAAAGCCGATGAGGCCCTCAAAGATGAATCATGGGTTGTAGATATGAAGAAAGAATTGGACCAATTTTAATAAAATCAAGTTTGGAGCTTGGTTTAAAGACCAAGAAACTGCTCGGTAATTGGAACTAGATGGGTCTAAAGAAACAAATTGAATGAAAAAGGTAAGGTTAGAAAAGATAAAGCAAGACTTGTAGCTCAAGGCTGTTTCCAACAAGAAGGTATTGATTATGACGAGACCTTTGCCCCCGTGGCAAGGTTAGATTCAATTAAAATTTTATTAGCTTTTGTTGCCTTTAATATTTTAAGCTATATCAAATGGACATAAAAGACTCCCCCTTAAATAGTTTTATTCATGAAAATTTTTTCGTAAAACAACCCCTGGGGTTTGAAACTCCGTCGTATCCAAATCATGTTTTTAAATTATCAAAAGCACTCTATGGCCTCAAACAAGCTCTAAAGGCTTGGTATGAGAGATTGAGTACTTTCTTACTAAATAACAATTTTCAAAGGGGTAAAATTGATATAACTCTATTCATACAGAAGCTTGATTCAAATCTTCTTATTATGAAAATTTACGTTGATGATATCATTTTTGGTAGTTCTAATATCTCTCTATGTGAGAATTTTGCTAACTTGTTGAAAGGAGAATTCAAAATGAGTCTTATGGGAGCTCACATTCTTCTTGGGATTACAAATCAAACAAACTCCCAAAGGCACTTTCATCAGTCAAGCCAAGTACAAGAAGGAACTCATAAAAAAATTCGGTATAAAAAAAAAAGAAAGGCCTATGGAACTCCAACGAGTCAATCCACAATCCTTGATTTGGACTCGTCTGGTAAGGATATTGATGTTAAATGTCAGGGGAATGATAGGATCACTACTCTACCTGACTGCCAGTCGACCAGATATCATGTTCAGTGTATGTAAGTGTTCCAGGTTTCAGTCAACTCCCAAAGAGTCTCATTTGACTACCGTTATAAGGATCATCCGATACCTTATAGGAACTCAAGAAAATGGACTATGGTACCATTGCTCTTATCATTTCTACTTAATTGGATATTTAGACGTTGACTTTGCGGGTGATAAAAGTGATAGAAAAATCACCAGTAGAACTTGTCAAATTCTTAGTGATGCCTTAATTTCATGGCACAGCAAGAAGCAAACTCCAGTTGCACTTTCAACAACTAAAGTCAAGTACATAGCTATTGGAAGTTGTGGTACTCAAATTTTATGGATTATGCATCAACTACTTGATTTTAATTTATCTTTTAAATCAATTCCCGTTATGTACAATAACACCAGCGATATTAGTCTATCTAAATATACTGTGCATTATTCTAGGGCGAAACATATTGATATCAAGCATCATTTTATTCGTGATCATGTAGAAAATGGTGATTTTTGTAACACCCCGTAAATTTTTTTGTACACTTATCGCGATTATATGGAGTCCTAAAGGCTTGCGTATGGGTTAAATTAAGTTTATGGTGTTCGGAAGTATCCCGTCAATAGTTGTATGTGTAGGTATTAGAATAAGCTTTCCAACGATATAAATTTTGCCCAAAACAGAGGAGTATTTCATATAAGCGAGCACATTCAAAATTTCAAAACGGTGGCCAGGAAGCCTGTGAACAGTAAATTTGCAGGAAAATTACTGCAGCTAGGCAATTATTTTTTTGGATCAACTTTAGACGATCATAACTCCTTGTACAAAACGAACTGTGTGAGCTGCTCTATATCAAAGAAAATCTCCGAGAGTCTTCTTTCCGATGAAATTGGTTTCATCCAAATCCAATGTCTGAGTAAGGAGCTATACCCGTTTTACTACAGCCTAGCAAAAAAAACAAACCGAATTGTGGGACAGATTTTTGGGTCAACTTTAAACGACCATAACTCCTTGTACAGGAAGAACTGGGTGGTATACTTTATATTAAAATGAAAGCCCTTTGAATTATATTTCCAATGCAATTGGTTTCACCCAAATACGATACCGAAGCAAAGAGTTATGATCGATTTACTTCAGCCTGTCAAAACTGTCCACTGGGGACAGATTCGGATTTATTTAAATTTTTAGGGCAAAATGGTCATTTTTTATTACCCCTTGAACGAAAATGGGTCTTTATAAACCTACACTTAGCCTCATATATATCATATATCATCCAATTATTAAGAGAAGGTGAAACCCTAGCCTAATTTCAACTTCAAATATTTTGTGATTCAACCGTAGAAAATTCGAATTGGTTCCGTAGTTGTGTTCACCATCTCGAAAGCTTCGAAAAGCACCCCATGGTTATGTAAGGAGGATTCTAAATGCAAGAGTTCATTGTTAAGGTATGAATATTGTTTATTCTTGATTCTTATCCATGAATAAGTATTGATAAAGGATTATGAGTATTGTCTTGATGTTGGAAGATAACCAGAAACATAGTTATGAATTGTTTTGTATAAATTGTTAGTAGTAAATTATGGAAGTTGTTGTATTGGATTATGGAGGATGAATTGTGGTGATATATCATTATATTAGTGGTTATGTATGCCTAGTGATCATGTTGGTATTGGATGGTGATTAAGAAGGTAAATAAAGTCTAAGAGTGATGTTGAGGGATATTTCATGAAAATGCATGATATGTGAATGTAATAAGAGTATAAGAGGATGTATGTAGCACTCTTATTGATGAGTTAAAGGATTACTTCCTAGACATTATTTGGTGAAGTTAATACCTAAATGGTAAGGTTTGGTTGCTAATACTAGTTTGCCACAAATGACTTATTGTAGATAAGTGTTCGAAGAGTACGGAAAGTCAAGTTGGACACGTATTGAAGTTGTTATATCAAGGTATGTAAGACATACTCTATCTAATCTTTGGCATGAATAATGACCCATGGCACTCTCAAGTAAGCTTCCAACATTGTCCTACGACACATGACACATAATAACATCATATGATCTTCGACACTACCAATTGAACTTGTTTTCACTTTTAAGATGTCCGGCTAGTCAAAAAAAATGTCCATATACTATTGTTGACTCCGAAATGGTTTAATGAGGTATCCATGATTCTCTACTTCATTTTCATGATATTGATTACCTATTTACATGTTTTCCTATTGAGGTATCACGGTTTCAAGTTCCATAAGGTGTGACCACAAAGTAACCAATCTCAAAGATTAATTGAATTAAGAAATGGAATGTCTGTATTTTAAATTGATGATATGATGTATTGTATTAGTACCACTGATCAGTTGGCCATTGTATTATAAAGTTTATGTATATATGCTATTTCAGGGGTGGTCCCTGATGTATTGTATTAGTACCACTGATCAGTTGGCCATTGTATGACATATGTTATGTATTGATAAGGATTACGGGAAGTAATGATATGAAAGTAATGTGCAGGTATCCCATCAGCTCTTTTAAGTGTGGTCTACTCATACTGTTTATTCACTGGTATCTGGGTTCTGTTGATCTTTTGTATCTTATCTTGATACTCACTGCCTTACATACTCAGTACATATTTCCGTACTGACGTCCCTCACGGGGGACCCGTATTCATGCCTGCAGGAACAGGTACTTCAGGTCGTACACCTCCGCAGTAAGAGCCAGGACATTCTGTTGTTAGTGGTGAGCTCCAGTTGTTTCGGGGCATCCCAAGTCGTTTCTATATGTATTTTTGGTATTTGTATAAAAGTCTTTTATGGGCGGGAGTTTGTCCCGACCCTAACTCAGTTGTGTATCTATGTAGAGGCTTTTGTAGACATATTGTACAGTCATAGGAGTGTTTGGTTGATAGACGTGATGGCTCTGACGGCCAATTACTGTTTATATATATATATATTTATGCGTGTCTGCTGGGCTGATACAGGTACTGTTTTCTTTTATTTACAACGAAGTGCTGCCCAAATTTCTAATTTTCATAAGTAATGTAAATGTGAAAGCATAGGTTATTAACGGGTTCTCCCGGGCCTCCTCGGCTACGGGTGCTAGTCCGCTCCAATGGGATTTGGGGTATGACATAAGTGGTATCAGAGAAGTTCGTCCTAGTGAGTCTACAAAGCCGTGTCTACGTTTAATCTCGTTTATCGGTGTGTTGTGCACCACATCTATAAACAGGAGGCTATTGGACATTTAGGGATTGTTTCCACTCTCCATTTCTTAGATCGTGCAATAGAGCCCATATTAGAGATAAAGTCATAACCGATCGCTTAATCCAATTGTTTTTTTTATTATAGTAACGATTCCGGTTACAAGGAGAAAGAATAAGTGGAAGCGAGTGGATGTAGTGGCCGGAGAAGGTACTAGTAAGTCACCACCGGCACAAGATGAACAAAGTGAGTCTCAAGCTGAGCATATATCAGGAGCTTCTTCTCCTCCGGAAGGGCCATCTATTAATGCTGTTGATCGAGATTTAAGGGATGCAGTACAACTTCTGACGCGTATAGTTGCCGATCAAGTTCAAGGGCAAGCTATTCCTACCATGGATTCTAGTGGTACGGATAGAGCAGCTAGCCTTCGGACATAGGATTTTCTGAAACTGGATCCTCCTACTTTTACCGGATCAGATATTAACGAAGACCCGCAGGACTTTGTCGATCAAACCCAAAGGGCTCTAGATGTTATGCACATATCCGATAAAGAGATGGTTGAGCTAGCAGCATATAGACTGAAAGGAGAGGCTATATTGTGGTACGAGGATTGGAAACGATTTAGGGGTATTGATGCACCTCCAACTACGTGGGGAGAGTTCAAAGATGCATTTATTGATCATTATCTTCCATTTGAGACTCGTCAAGCCCGTGCAGATCAATTCTTAAATCTTCGTCAAGGTAATATGAGTGTAAGGGAGTATAGTCTTCGATTTAACTCCTTGTCTCGATATGCTTCTAATGTGGTAGCTACTATGGATGACAGAGTTCATCACTATGTGGATAGATTGGAACCATACTTGGTTAGAGATTGTACCATTGCTGCTTTTAACAAGGACATGGATATAGCGAGGATACAAGCTTTCGCTCAGAAGATGGAAGATCAGAGGCAAAGAAGAAGAACCCAGGAATCAGAAAAAGGATATTCTAAGAGGGCCAGAGCTATAGGGCAGTTTATGGCATCTCAGGGAGGTTTTAGGCCTTCGTTCTCTCATAGATTGCCTAGCCCGTTATCTTCTTATCCGACAATTAGTGCTCCACAGCAATTTCAAAGGTTCAGAGGTAATCAGTTCGGGCAAAGCAGTGAAAATCAAAGTTCGCGAACAGTGGGGTATCAAGGGCAAGGGAGTATGAGTCAATTGAGACCTCCACGACACCCGTGACCCATATGTAGAAGATTTCACTTTGGCGAATGTCAGCTTGGAATGAACAATTGCTTTTGGTGCGGTAGGCCGGGGCATATGGCTAGAGATTGCCCACGCAGGACCACAGGTGGTATAACACGACCTACCGGATCAGCTGTTGCGTCATCATCGGTGCCTCCTTTGAGTAGGGGTGCACAACCTATGGGTCACGGTAGAGGTGATAGAGGAGCAGCTAGTTCTAGCGGAGCTCAGAACCGTCTGTATGTCCTAGCAGATCGGCAGAATTTAGAGGCTTCTCCAGACGTGGTTACAGGTACGTTGTCCATCTTTGCATTTGATGTGTATGCCTTAATTGATCCTGGTTCTATATTATCGTATGCTACTCCTTTGGTTGCGGGAAGGTTCGGGAGAACACCCAAATTATTAGCTAAGCCATTTGAAGTATCAACGCCAGTGGGGGAATCTCTTATAGCTAGGAATGTTTATCGAAATTGTGTTGTGAATATTTGTGGTCGTGATACGATGGCCGATCTTGTTGAGTTAGAAATGGTAGATTTTGATGTTATTATGGGCATGGATTGGTTAGCGTCTTGTTATGCTACAGTAGATTGCCGTTCTAAGAAGGTGTATTTCCATTTCCCAAATGAGGCAGTCCTTGAATGAAAAGGTAATGTTGGCGCGCCGAGAGGTAGATTTATTTCTTACTTTAAGGCAAGAAAAATTATTTCCAAGGGGTACATATACCATTTGGTTAGAGTAAGGGATACAGAGGCAGAGCCGCCAACTTTTCAGACCGTTCCGGTTGTGAATGAATTTCCTGATGTATTTCCTGAAGAACTACCAGGTTTACCTCCTGAATGAGAAGTGGGGTTTGGTATTGATATATTGCCAGACACACAGCCAATCTCAATTCCTCCTTATAGAATGGCACCAGCAGAGTTACGAGAATTGAAAGAGCAACTGAAAGACTTGCTAGAGAAGGGATTCATCAGGCCTAGTATGTCCCCTTGGGGAGCACCAGTATTGTTTGTGCGTAAGAAAGATGGTTCGCTGAGGATGTGTATTGACTATCAGCAATTGAATAAGGTGACTATCAAGAATAAATACCCTCTTCCCCGAATTGATGATTTATTTGACTAGTTGCAGGGTGCCCAGTGTTTTTCCAAGATTGACTTGAGATCAGGCTATCATCAAGTGAGAGTCAAGGTTAAAGATATACCCAAGACAGCTTTCCGAACACGGTATGGTCATTATGAATTCCTGGTTATGTCATTCGGGCTGACAAATGCACCCGCAGTTTTTATGGATCTGATGAATAGGCTGTTTAAGCCGTTTCTAGATGTGTTCGTGATAGTTTTCATAGATGATATTTTGGTCTACTCTAGATCAGAAGAGGATCATGTTAATCACTTGAGGCAGGCGTTGCAGATTCTTCGTGATCGTAAGCTGTATGCGAAGTTTTCTAAATGTGAGTTTTGGCTCAAGTCAGTGGCATTTTTGGGCCATATTGTATCCAGTGAAGGCATAAAAGTTGACACTCAGAAGATTGAGGCTGTGAAGAATTGGCCAAGACCCACGACGCCTACGGAGATTCGTAGTTTCCTCGGGTTGGCAGGTTATTATAGAAGGTTTGTTGAAGGTTTTTCTTCTATTTCTGCACCCTTGACTAAGTTGACACATAAAGCCTCCAAGTTTCAATGGAATGATGCCTGTGAAAAGAGTTTCCAAGATCTAAAGAGCAAGTTGACTTCTACACCGGTATTGGTATTTCCTGAAGGCACAGAAGGGTATGCAGTGTACAGTGATGCTTCGAGAAGTGGCTTAGGATGCGTATTAATGCAACATGGTAGAGTAATAGCCTATCGCTCTAGACAGTTGCGACCACATGAGAGGAATTATCCCACACATGATCTTGAGCTAGCTGCAGTTGTATTTGCTTTGAAGATATGGCGCCACTACTTATATGGGGTTCATGTTGACATATATACCGATCATAAGAGCTTGCAATATATCTTCAGTCAGAAAGATCTAAACATGAGGCAGCGAAGATAGCTTGAATTGTTGAAAGATTACGATGTTGATATCTTGTATCATCCAGGGAAAGCGAATGTGGTAGCGGATGCACTGAGTCATAAGTCTAAAATGGCATCTATAGAAAAGCAGGGGATGATTAAGGATCTTCACCAACTAGCTAATTTGGGAGTTCGACTTCTCAAAACTCCAGATGAAGAGGTTATTGTACGTAATGCAGCGGAATCTTCATTGATAGCTGAAGTGAAAGAGAAGCAGTATGCAGATCCAATTTTATTGCAGCTTAAGGAGGATGAGCAGAGTGGCACGACAAAGGCATTTGAGCTTATGCGAGAAGGAGTGCTTCAGTGTCAGAATCGTTTATGTGTACCTGATGTAGTTGAGCTAAGAAAGAGAATTATGACAGAAGCACACTGTTCAAGGTATTCCATCCATCCAGGGTCGACTAAGATGTATTAAGATTTGAAAATAATATATTGGTGGAATGAAATGAAGAAGAATATTGCCAAATTTGTAGCTGAATGTACGAATTGTCAAAGAGTCAAAGTAGAACACCAGAAACCCGGTGGTTACATGCAATGTATAGATCTTCCAGTCTGGAAGTGGGACAAGATCAATATGGATTTCATCACGGGTTTGCCTCGTACATATCAGAAGTTTGATTCCATATGGGTGATCATTGATAGGCTTACCAAATCTGCGCACTTCTTACCAGTTAAGATAACTTATACGGCGGAAGAGTATGCGAAGTTGTATATTAAGGAGATCGTTCGGTTACATGGAGTTCCAATTTCCATTATATCCGATCGAGGAGCCCAATTTACCGCGAATTTCTGGAAGTCTTTTCAAAGGAGTTTGGGGACACAAGTAAATCTAAGTACGGCTTTTCATCCTCAAACGGATGGACAAGCGGAGCGTACCATCCAGACACTTGAAGATATGCTACGAGCATGTGTATTAGATTTCAAAGAAAACTAGGATGATCACCTACCTCTTATCGAGTTTGCCTACAATAATAGCTATCATTCAAGTATCAAAATGGCACCATATGAAGCATTGTATGGAAGAAAGTGTAGATCACCAATAGGATGGTTTGCAGTAGGTGATGCGGTCTTGTTTGGACCGGATCTTGTTTATCAAGCAATGGAGAAGGTTAAAGTGATCCAACAACGGCTTGAAACAGCTCAAAGTCGACACAAATCTTATGCGGATGTTAGAAGAAGAGGACTTGAGTTTTCTATCGACGATTGGGTATTCTTGAAAGTATCACCAATGAAAGGAGTGATGAGGCTTGGCAAGAAAGGAAAGTTAAGTCCACGATACATAGGTCCGTACAAGATCATTCAAAGATTTGGACAAGTTGCTTATGAGTTAGATCTACCTCAAGAGCTCTCAGCAGTTCATCTCGTATTTCATGTTTCGATGCTTCGCAAGTACATCGGAGATCCATCGCACATCACTACTACGGAAGATGTACAAGTTACAGAAGATCTCACTTTTGAAGAAATGCCTATTGCTATTCTTGATCGCCAAATTAAAAAGATAAGGAATAAAGAGATAGCATCAGTAAAAGTACTTTGGAGGAGTCAACAAGTTGAGGAGATCACATGGGAAGCCGAGGAAGCGATGAAGATTAAGTACCCTTACCTATTCAACGATGAGGAGGAAGTTCATGAGACGGAAGAAGAACAATAACAAGTAAGTGTTTATTTTTATGCAAGTATGTTATGATGATGAATATGTTAATTGTAAGCTTGGACATGTCTTAATTGAGTAACTATGCTAACATTCGGGGACGAATGTTCTTAAGGGGGGGATAATGTAACACCCCGTAAATTTTTTCGTACACTTATCGCGATTATATGGAGTCCTAAAGGCTTGCGTATGGGTTAAATTAAGTTTATGGTGTTCGAAAGTATCCCGTCAATAGTTTTATATGTAGGTATTGGAATAATCTTTCCAACGATATAAAGTTTGCCCAAAACAAAGGAGTATTTCATATAAGCGAGCACATTCGAAATTTCAAAACGGTGGCCGGGAAGCCTGTGAACAGTAAATCTGCAGGAAAATTACTGTAGCTAGGCAATTATTTTTTTGGATCAACTTTAGACGATCATAACTCCTTGTACAAAAAGAACGGTGTGAGCTTCTATATATTGAAGAAAATCTCCGAGAGTCTTCTTTCCGATGAAATTGGTTTCATCCAAATCCAATGTCTGAGTAAGGAGCTATACCCGTTTTACTACAGCCTAGCAAAAAAAAAACAGAATTGTGGGACAGATTTTTGGGTCAACTTTAAACGACCATACCTCCTTGTACAGGACGAACTGGGTGGTATACTTTATATGAAAATGAAAGCCCTTTGAATTATATTTCCAATGCAATTTGTTTCACCCAAATACGATACCGGAGCAAAGAGTTATGATCGATTTACTTCAGCCTGTCAAAACTGTCCACTGGGGACAGATTCGGATTTATTTAAATTTTTAGGGAAAAATGGTCATTTTCTATTACCTCTTGGACGAAAATGGGTCTTTATAAACCTACACTTAGCCTCATATATATCATATATCATCCAATTATTAAGAGAAGGTGAAACCCTAGCCTAATTTCAACTTCAAATATTTTGTGATTCAACCGTAGAAAATTCGAATTGGTTCCGTAGTTGTGTTCACCATCTCGAAAGCTTCGAAAAGCACCCCATGGTTATGTAAGGAGGATTCTAAATGCAAGAGTTCATTGTTAAGGTATGAATATTGTTTATTCTTTATTCTTATCCATGAATAAGTATTGATAAAGGATTATGAGTATTGTCTTGATGTTGGAAGATAACCAGAAACATAGTTATGAATTGTTTTGTATAAATTGTTAGTAGTAAATTATGGAAGTTGTTGTATTGGATTATGGAGGATGAATTGTGGTGATATATCATTATATTAGTGGTTATGTATGCCTAGTGATCATGTTGGTATTGGATGGTGATTAAGAAGGTAAATAAAGTCTAAGAGTGATGTTGAGGGATATTTCATGAAAATGCATGATATGTGAATGTAATAAGAGTATAAGAGGATGTATGTAGCACTCTTATTGATGAGTTAAAGGATTACTTCCTAGACATTATTTGGTGAAGTTAATACCTAAATGGTAAGGTTTGGTTGCTAATACTAGTTTGCCACAAATGACTTATTGTAGATAAGTGTTCGAAGAGTACGGAAAGTCAAGTTGGACACGTATTGAAGTTGTTATATCAAGGTATGTAAGACATACTCTATCTAATCTTTGGCATGAATAATGACCCATGGCACTCTCAAGTAAGCTTCCAACATTGTCCTACGACACATGACACATAATAACATCATATGATCTTCGACACTACCAATTGAACTTGTTTTCACTTTTAAGATGTCCGGCTAGTCAAAAAAAATGTCCATATACTATTGTTGACTCCGAAATGGTTTAATGAGGTATCCATGATTCTCTACTTCATTTTCATGATATTGATTACCTATTTACATGTTTTCCTATTGAGGTATCATGGTTTCAAGTTCCATAAGGTGTGACCACAAAGTAACCAATCTCAAAGATTAATTGAATTAAGAAATGGAATGTCTGTATTTTAAATTGATGATATGATGTATTGTATTAGTACCACTGATCAGTTGGCCATTGTATTATAAAGTTTATGTATATATGCTATTCCAGGGGTGGTCCCTGATGTATTGTATTAGTACCACTGATTAGTTGGCCATTGTATGACATATGTTATGTATTGATAAGGATTACGGGAAGTAATGATATGAAAGTAATGTGCAGGTATCCCATCAGCTCTTTTAAGTGTGGTCTACTCATACTGCTTATTCACTGGTATCTGGGTTCTGTTGATCTTTTGTATCTCATCTTGATACTCACTGCCTTACATACTCAGTACATATTTCCGTACTGACGTCCCTTACGGGGGACCCGTATTCATGCCTGCAGGAACAGGTACTTCAGGTCGTACACCTCTGCAGTAAGAGCCAGGACATTCTGTTGTTAGCGGTGAGCTCCAGTTGTTTCGGGGCATCCCAAGTCATTTCTATATGTATTTTTGGTATTTGTATAAAAGTCTTTTGTGGGCGGGAGTTTGTCCCGACCCTAACTCAGTTGTGTATCTATGTAAAGGCTTTTGTAGACATATTGTACAGCCATAGGAGTGTTTGGTTGATAGACGTGATGGCTCTGACGGCCAATTACTGTTTATATATATATATATTTATGCGTGTCTGCTGGGCTGATACAGGTACTGTTTTCTTCTATTTACAATGAAGTGCTGCCCAAATTTCTAATTTTCATAAGTAATGTAAATGTGAAAGTATAGGTTATGAACGGGTTCTCCCGGGCCTCCTCGGCTACGGGTGCCAGTCCGCTCCAATGGGATTTGGGGTATGACAATTGTTAACATATGTTGATTTCAAAAATCAACTGAAAGATATTTATACAAAACCCTGTTAGAAGAAAGATTTTGTTACCTTAGAAAAAAAACTTGGTATTCTTAGTATTAATGACCTATGAACTTTAGTTTTGGAAAAAAAAATTGTTATAATTGTATGGTTATTTTTAAAAAAAAAATCAAAAGGAAAGTCATCATTACCCTCACCATTTTTCACTCCTCTTTTACATTCTCTAAACTACTTTTACCTTCCCAACACTCCTTCGACTGCCACCATTTCACTTTCATCAGCCACCCTTTCCCTTATACCTCTTCGGCTTCCGCTCATCTATCTTTACCAACATTTGTATACTTGCCCTACTCCTTCTCTAGTTCTCTTAACCGCCCTTTTCTCTCTATATATGCCCCCTTTAAAATTTACTTTCTCTTCTCTCCCATGACTAGAACCCGTTCAATGGCAACTATGTCCAAATCTCTTCCCAAATTTCTCCCTGACAACCCTGTTCTTCTCTCTGAGTCACCTGATAACTCCTAAATGGACTCTCAAACAACTCTCATCAAGATACGTCATCCTAATCCCTGTCCATCCCCCCTTCTGTCAAGAAACCTCGTCTAAACCTTTTTCTCTCCTTCCCTCCAGAGAACATGCACAAGTTCCGGGCATGCTCTCACAAATACAGATTCTTTGTCTTTAAGGATCGCTCTATTGTACCCAATCTCATTATCAATCTTCGTCAATTAAAATACTGCTTCTGTAATATCAATCACTTTTTTAAGTTTCAAGATTTTTCCCCTATTTTTTTTCTCTGTGGACTTCTGATATATGAGGATCCAGTTCACATGTTTTATGTGAATCTTTGAATCTCCCCTGATAGTGGTGAACTCGAGACTCTTGTGCTTGGCACGAGAATTATTATGAATGATTTTTTGTTCAAGAATACATTTGATACTTAGTTTTCTGGAAACATATGTTTTATGAATGGTAACTGGCCCGATTATTTTGAGGCTAACTTTGAAGAAGCCAAGAAATTTCTGCCAGATACTAACTCTGCTTTGACCAATTTTGGTTCCCTGTCTCTCTGTTTCAAGTTTTACATTATGGCTCACATAATTGTGTCTACACTGATTCCCCTAAAAACAGCTTTGAGCAATATTACCGGTCAAGATATTTTTGTACTGTACTATTTGGTTAAGAAAATCAAAATTAATTGGCAACATGGATCCTGAGTACATTCTTGAAAGATCATCTGATGCTCATACCTCTGCCAGTTTATCGTATGGCCTGCTTATTACTCGAATTCCTCAGTATTACTCAATTGATCTATCTGCTTACACCCAGTAGAGGTTGTTGCCACTTATGATTCAAAGACGTTTGGAAGTATGGGGTATGTTTTGGTTGAAGAGGATTGGTGCAAGAAGGATTCTGCTCGGGCAAGGTTGAAACTTACCAAGGTAAGCAAATTAATCTCTAACCCTATAATGCCTATTTTGAAGGACCTAAGGGAGATTAAGGATGGGTTCAAGGCCATTGAGGATAGTGTTGTACTGTTGAAGGAGTTGAATTCTAAAATTCTGGACCTCGAGAAAAGTATTAACACAGACATAGGCGTGGTTAGGTTTGCTCTGATGGGTTCAAACAGGAAGGCATAAAATTGTTTACTCAGGTGTTCACCCGAATAGATTCCCTCAAGACCCAAGTCCACTCCTCTAATGATGATCTAGTTATTTCCGTCTAGAATTCCTATTCCTCCTTCTTCAAAAATGTTGAAAATCATATGACACTTTCTGTCATAACATGCATAATACTTTGACCTACTTTCTCAAGAAGCGATGAACAATGATGACTTTTTTTTTCTTTTTATTCAAAAAGAGGTCATGTCCCTTATGTTGATGAGTTGTAAGATGATTTGTTACACCCTATATACTCCACTATTTTTCTCTGCCTAGTTAATATATTATATATATCTGCTGCTTATCTACTATTTTATTTTTTTATTATACTAAAAGGGGAGAAATATAGGATCATCAGGAACTCAGGAAGCTTCTACTAATCAAGGGGAGCAATTTGACTGACAAAAAACGAAGGTCGACCAATACTTAATATATGTGTACAAGTCAAGGGGAGCAAGCTGACAGACAGAGAAGTCAACTGATGTTTACACTCATTTGTCATTATCGAAAAGGGGGAGATTGTTAGCCTCCTAAGTTTATATTTTAATAATGACAAACTGATGAGTGGATCTTTGCAGGATATTAGAGGACTGCTAATGATGAAAGAATGAATGAATCAAATAAGGAAGTCAGACTCCAGGAATAGAAGGACATTAAATCATGATTCGCAGCATCCAAGCAAATCAATCAAAATAAAAACAATCAGAAGGAAAATATAGCAAATCAGATCAATCACAACGAAGAAAAAGGAAGAAAAGATCACAAACAAACTTGGAAATAACATCAATCACTACAAGAATAAAAAGAAGAAAAAATCATGGACATATCTGATATAGACGTGAGTAAAATCCGTATATGGACATATCTGATATGAAAATATCATACGACTAAATTCCTTACTTAAGAAATCAATTCAAATCCTTGATTGAGAAGAAATCTCTTGGGTTTCTTTACTAAGAGTAGCAACTAAAGACTATAAAAGAAGAAGACTAAATATAGACAATTATTATGGAACTTTAAGAAGAATCTCAAAGTGTCTCAATCTTAGTCTCATGAAGCTTTGTAACTCTTAGTTTACAATTGTTGTATAAAGAGTAGGATCGAGTCAACTTTGTATCACAAACTGAAGCTGTGTCACAAGATATGATGAATAAAATAAGTCTTTAGAACTTGTTTTTCATCATTGTACTCGAGCTCGATATTGAACGATCTAAGGAATCATCAAAACCCAGGGGGAATGAAAGTAGGCACCACATTGGTGTTCCGCATTAGGATAAATCTTTGTGTCGTTACTTTAAATTTGATTATTTATTTGCTTGATTACTTCAAACCTAATCTTCTTTATGAAGTGTACTGGTCTGCAGGAGAGTCGACTGTGAGGAGCCAATAGTCAACTCACAAAAAAAATTCAATTCACCCCCCCTCCCTCTTGAATTTCAAAGAAGAGAGACTATTATAATTTTTAATGGGTTTGAAGGATACTTTCGTAGGGGAGATAAGTAACATTCTATTGTCTTCCTTGCCTTTGACATGACATACGCTCTCTTATCATATAGGATGATAAACACAGAGAAATTTACACTGCTTCCATCTATCCTAGTGATTCAGCCTCTTTTCTTGCTTTAAATCTCCAAGAAGAGAGGAAATTCAATGGCAACAAACCATAGAAAACTAATTTTAACTTTGAAAAAATTAATGTGATGTTTAGTTATTGTAAGAAACCAGGACACACTATAATTAAGTGTTATAGGATCCATGGCTTTCCAACTAATTTCATGTTTACAAAGAAGAAGAAATTTTAGGCAAGGTACTCAATCCAACCACAACTTTGAAATAGGTGATGAATCAATTATGAACAATGTTGCACAACCTAGGATTTTGAGCAAAGAAAATATGGGACAGCTATTGGAACTTTTCCAAACTGAAGATTACACAATAAAATGGAGTTATTTCTGAAGCCTCTACCAACATGAGTTATGCATCTATAACTATTTTTTTAACTTTTATGCGGGCCTTGTTAACATTAACAATGAATCTTAGATATAAGACAATGGTGCTAGTCAACATTTTCAAGCTTTAAATTATTACCAAAATCGATCATAATAAATCCCAAATTCATACATAGTAAGAGCCATTCATTCAAGATCAGTGTCTATTTTTCGAAATATAGTATTGCACAAAGTTTTATACATACTTTGTTTCATATTTAATCTATGTTTGTGTACAAGTTGTGCAGACAACTACAAAATATGTCGTATTCACTACTAATTCTTCTTTCATGTTTTACTGAAGAACCCTTAAGAGATTGGTAGAGAACAAGAAGGACTCTACATAATCAAATCAAGCCAGTCGGATGATCTTTCAAAAATTCCAGTCAAGAAGATCTCTAGTTTTAGTTCCTATCTTAGTTTTGGTTTTAGTAAAAGAATTTTCAATTCTAATTCAGTTTCTACTTCATGTTTGATTCAAATATCAAGGAAAAACTATGACATTATAGGTTGGGCGTATTACTTTAAGAAGTATGAATAATGTTCATTTTGATTCCATATGTTTTTGTAAAAAATCTACCGTTTACTGTATTGTTTCTCTATGGATAAGCAAGAAATTTTCCTTTCCCACAAGTAAATTTCTAAAAAAGAAGCTATTGAGTTAATACATATTGATATTTGGGGACCATATAAGGCACCAACACATGATGTTCATAGATTTTTTCTTACTATTGTGGATTATTTTAGTAAAGGAACGTGAACTTTCTTATTAACCAATAAATCAAATGCTATAACAATACTCAAATCTTTTCTATCTATGGTAAAAAGACAATTTCAAATCAAAGTCAAAATAATAAGATCCAATAATATTGTTGAATTGGAATTTTAGAAAACACAAAGAAAATATTTTATTTCTCAAGGCATCCAACATCAAACCTATGGTGTATCTACCCAACAACAAAATGGAATTTTAGAGAGAAAACACGAATATTTACTAGAGACATCTAGGGCTCTTTTATATCAGTCCATCTATGAATCTAATATTAGGGAGAGTACCTTTTGGATGCAACTTATCTAATCAATAGATTTTCATCTAGACTCTTACAAAATAAGAAACCTGTTGAGGTTTTTTTCGAATCTACAACCCACTATTTCAATCTCTAATATTTTGGATGTCTATTTTTTTTCTCACTCTACGCTCCCAGAGATCTCAATTGGATCCTCGGGCTTCTGCATGTTTTTGTTTGGGATATCCACATGTAAAGAAAGAATACAAAGTTTTACATATCTTAATACTAAGAAAATTATGTTTCTAGAGATGTATTTCATGAAAGTTTTTTCCTTTTGACTCAACCAACACTGCTGGTTTATCTTTTCCTAGTTTGAAAAACAATAATTCTATTGATCCCATACTTGGTGATTCTGAATCTGTAGTCCATACTGATCACATCCCTCTCCAAATGATATTATTGTCACATTTTTTCTCACCTCAGTCCTAGTACTGATGATGATAATTGTTCTAGTTTTGTACTACTACTATGGATACTTCGCCAATTTTTTCTTCTTCCTCCATGTTGCCTTCGGAAACCTCCTCAACAACATATATAGTTCTTCCCACACCAACTACAGATAGTATCTCTGTTCTTTGGAGATCATCCAGGGAACACAAAGTTTCTGTACATCTAGCAGATTACAGCTATGATTCTGTGCACCTGGCGGATGTCAGCTCATTTTGTTTCTCAACTTCCATCTCTCATGTCTCGCTTTCTGTTACTAACCTGTTCTTAGAAAATTAAATTATGCTACATTCTCAGTATGATATACATACACCTGTTAGTTATAAATAGGTTGCATTATATAAGAGTTTGAAAAATACTATGGACAAAAAAATTTAGGCTCTTTAATTGATCAAGACTTGAGAGGTAGTTAAATTTCCTTGGTCAAAAAGCCTTACTTTTAAGTAGGTCTATAATGATAATAACACAATGATGGTATCATTAAGATACTAAAGGCTAGATTAGAACTTTGAGGTGATAAATAGAGGGAGGGGATTGACTTCAATAAAACATTTTTCCTCTTTGTCATAATGATCATTATCAAGTGTCTTCTTGCTACAATTATAAACAAAATGGCGGGCTTTTTATTAGTTGGATATTAATAATGTATTTTTACATTGTGACCTCTATGAAGAGGTCTATATAGAGTTCTCTGTTGGGATTGTTCAACCTTCAATCTTCACCATCTCACGTTTGCAAGCTTATAAAATTCACTTTTGAACTACATCAAGCTTTCAGACAACGACATTCCAAATTGATGACTTCTTTTTGTTTGAAAGGACCCACTCATTATCTTAATGGTTATTTTTTTATCAAAAACTTTGATTTATCTATTTCTATTGTGGTTTTCTATGCCAATGACCTTATTTTGATAGGTAATGACAACGCAAAATTGCAATCTTTAATGGTATTTATCCATGAGGATTTTTGAATCAAGGATTTGGGAAACTTACATATTTCTTGGGTATAAAAGTGAAAGAACCTCAAGGCATTATTTTTACTCAACATATGTTCACAATTGACTTGCTAAAGGAATTTGATGTCACTCATCTTGCTCCTGTCTCTTGTCCTCTTAACTTAATATTAAAACATGTCTTAATGAAGGGGCTGTTATTTTTAATCCCACTATCTATTGTCATTTTTTCAAAAATCTAAACTAGCTTAATCATATCAGACCAAATCTTTTCTTCGTTGTTCAATATTTAAGCTAGTTTATGTAAGATCCTCGTCTACCTCACTCTACAACAACTATGTGTGTTCTTCACTATTTGTCCAAAGACCCAAGTTTAGGGCTTTTTATTAATCATTCTTATTTCTTTCAGCTATTTGCATTTTGTGACTTCGATTGGGAACCTATAAGAATTCAAGAAGATCTTTTAGTGGTTTTTATATCTCACTTGGTGGTTCTTAATAGACTACATATATAATTATTAAATACATCTGGGTTATTCTGTAATTAGTTATTCTTCAGCTCTCTATATATACAGCTGTAACCCCTTCAATATCAATAAGATCAATTATTATTAAATTGTATCATGGTATCAAAGCTAGGGTTTCTTCTTCCGCCCAAATCCTAATCTCTCCTCTTTTCCGACGTGTGTGCGCCGCCGCCACCGTCTACACCACGCTGCACGGCCTCCCTCCTCCGCCGTAGGTCGGCGCCATGGACAAGGTTGTTGATCCTCTGTCAAATTTACCGTCTGGAGTAAAATTACTGCTCAGGAATCTCCACAATCTCATCCCCGAAAAATTATCTGACAACAACTACCCGGCCTGGGCACTTAACGTCCGCACCGCCCTCGCAGCCAACTTGCTGCTCGGATGGATTGACGGTGCGGAGAAGCCGCCGCCCGAGACAGCCGAGGAAGACGGCGTCATGCTCCCAAATCCCGACTACCTTCCGTGGATGATCGTAGACACTCAGATCCGAGCCTGTCTTCTCGCCGTTATTAGCCCCTCTGTGCACAAACACGCCCGGGGTTTTCTCACATCGGCTTCACTTTGGGACGCACTAGCCACAAGGTACAACTCTGTGTCCACGGCTCATATTTTTCAGTTGCGTGACAGATTGCATACTCTTCGGAAGGGAACGAAGACGATGACTCAATACCTTGATGATGTGGCCTCTATTCTGTCTGACCTAGATGCTGTGAACGAGATTATTCCTGAACGAGACGTGGTGAATGCCGTGCTACGTGGTCTTCCGTCTGGCTATTCCTCTCTCAAACAGCATATTCGCCTCTCACCTATCGAAATCACTCTGAATCAACTATCTGGATGGCTTAATGCAGAAGAATTGAATCTAGACATGGAACACAAATTACTGCTCGGAGAAGCCAGTTCCGCCCCTGGAGTCACGGCCCTTTACTCGGCTGGCAGCGGGGGCTCGGCCAGGGGTCGCGGTGACGATCGCCGTAACCAAGGGCGAGGCAGCGGTGGCGGTGACCGTCGGAACGCCGGGCAGCAAGGCAGAGGCGGGCCTCCACCGAGGGACGGCTTCCAGTCAGGCCGCGGACAGGGACGAGGAAACCAGCGGGGGCCCACACGAGATCTTCCGACGTGCCAAATTTGTGCTAAACGGGGCCATTCTGCGGCTAATTGCTGGTATCGTTATGATGACTCGCAGAATGTAAATCGCCAGTTCGGCGGATCAAGGGCGATGCATGCATCCACAAACGCTCAATCTGGCGATTGGTATCTAGACACAGGTGCTAACACCCATGTGACGTCGGATTATTCACAACTTCAAGCTCCTCATCCGTATCATGGCTCAGAAACTATTACAGTAGGCAATGGTCAATCCCTTCCCATCACAAACACCGGCTCTGGGTATGTCTATACCCCAAATGGTAACTTTCATCTCTCAACCCTACACCACGTCCCTTCCCTCACATCCAATCTTTTATCTGTTTATCGCTTTACTAAAGAAAATAACTGCACCCTCATTTTTAATGACACCAATTTCCAGATAGTGGACAATACCACGAACCGGGTGCGGTACAGGGCCGCTGTGAGCATGGGCTATACACTCTTCCATCCAGGTCTCCGTCTGTTGTGAGTCAAGCCATTCTCTCGTCCACCTGGCATCGCCGGCTTGGGCACCCATCATCCGCCATCTCCAAATCCATTTTATCTTCCTTAGGTTTTAATTTTTCAGGGAAATTACATTGCGAGTCCTGTTCAGTGTCTAAATCTTATCGTTTACCTTTTTCACTGTCTGAACACAAGGCCACTACGCCATTTCAATTAATTCATTCTGATGTTTGGGGTCTAACCTCAGTTCCTTCTGTTCAAGGTTTTCGTTATTATATCTGTTTTGTTGATGATTAGAGTAAATTCACTTGGCTTTATCCTCTGAAATTTAAATTCGAAGCTTATACTGTTTTTGTCAACTTTGACCGAATGGTTCAAAATCAATTTAATGCCAAAATCAAAATTTTTCGAAGTGACAATGGCAAAGAATTTGTCAACAATGAATTTGGTGTTTTTCTTCAAAGTCTAGGGGCTCTTCATCACACTTCATGTCCATATACCCCTGAACAAAATGGCGTTGCTGAGCGCAAACACCGTCACCTAATAGAAACAGTTGTTGCGCTCCTCCATGATTCCACCTTACCTGTTTCCTTTTGGGTTGATGCCCTTGCTACTGCCAACTACCTCATAAATCGCATGCCCACTCACACTCTCTCCAACTCCACTCCATATGCCCGTCTCTACAATCATCCACCCGACTACATCCATCTCCGCCCGTTTGGGTGTCTGGTTTATCCCTGGTTGCGTCCACACACTCAACATAAACTTCAACCTCGGTCCACCCCTTGTGTCTTTCTGGGCTATCATCCCACTATCAAAGGTTACAAATGTTTCGATCCTGTATCTCAGAAAACATATGTTTCCCGTCATGTTCGTTTTGTGGAGGAACAATTTCCTTACACAAGTCTTTCCTCTACTCCATACTCCCCCAATCCACTTGGCATTGTGCCATTATTTCCGTCTTTTTCACACGCTCATGCTCCGGCTCACTCGGCACCTAACCCGGTACCCCACTACGCCACTACCCACTCGACCCAACCACCCACCCACCCGAAACCCCAAACCCCCCACCCGAACACCCAGCCAACTGCCATACAACTCCACCACCCCTTCCTAATCACCCTCCACTCAACACTCACCCTATGACAACCCGAGCCAAGGCCGGTACCTTCAAACCCAAAGTCTACCACACTCAAATACCCTTTGATGCACATCCCATAACTGAGCCTACTACCTACAACCAAGCCTCCAAAAATAGTTTCTGGTGCCAAGCTATGGATGAGGAATTTCAGGCTCTGAATGAACAATGTACATGGGATTTGGTACCTCTGCCTAGTAACCGAAAGTCTATTGGGTGCAAATGGGTGTTTCGCATCAAACGAAATTCAGATGGATCTCTTTCTCGCTATAAAGCACGTCTGGTTGCAAAAGGGTATCATCAGGAGTATGTTGTGGATTATAAGGAGACCTTCAGCCCTGTTGTTAAGCAACAGACTATTCGTCTGGTCTTGTCTCTTGATCTTCACTATGATTGGCCGCTTCATCAGTTAGACGTCAGCAATGCCTTTCTTCATGGTCATCTTGAGGAAGACATCTATATGGTTCAGCCACCGGGATATGTTAATCCCAACCGTCCTCACTATGTTTGCAAGCTTCGCAAATCACTGTATGGCCTGAAATAGGCCCCACGTGCCTGGTACACACGCCTCTCTACTTTTCTGCAGGGTCTTGGTTTTTGCACCTACCATCATGACAACAGCCTTTTCACCCTTCACTGTTCTCGAGGGACAGTCATCATTCTTATCTATGTGGATGATATTGTTATTACAGGCAGCTCGTCATCACTCATCACTGAAATTACTGAGGCTATGCATCGTGACTTCAAACTTAAGGACCTCGGTCCTCTGGAGTTATTTCTTGGCCTCGAACTCATCCGCAAATCGGGAACCATATTGATGCATCAGACAAAATATACCCTTGAACTTCTAAATCGAGCTGGAATGACAGACTGCAAACCCGCGGTCACTCCCATGGCAGTCCGCCAATCCCCAGGGCCGAATACTCCCTTTGCCGATCCTACACTATATGGGAGCCTCGTCGATGGACTTCATTATCTTGCTGTTACTCGTCCGGACATCCAATATGTAGTCAATCGAGTCTCCCAATCAATGCATGCTCCCACAGAACAACACTTTCAGGCCTTGAAACGCATTCTGCGCTATCTTAAAGGTACTCTTCAATGTGGAATTTTATTTCAAAAGGGCTCGTTTGATATATCTGTTTTTTCTGATTCGGATTGGGCTAACGACAAAGATGATCGGAAGTCCACTACTGGATATATTGTTATGATGGGACCGAATCTGATTTCCTGGTGCACCAAGAAGCAAACGCGAGTGTCCCGTTCCTCCACAGAAGCAGAATATCGTGCCATGGCTGCGGGTGTTGCTGAAGCCATGTGGTTAAGATACCTTACAGATGCACTTGGCATTCCCCCGACGAAATCACAGATTTATTGTGACAATCAGTCCACTATTTGTGTTACCAAAAATCCAGTCCTTCATGATCGTATGAAGCATGTTGGGTCCGACTGTCACTTTGTTCGCGATGAGGTACTTGCAGGAACGATGGCCACGCACTATGTCCCATCTACTGACCAGCTTGCTGATATTCTCACCAAGCCTCTTCCGTTACAGCCTTTTCAGTATCTCTGCTCCAAGATGCCCCTCGTTACCGCTGATCAGCTTGCGGGGGGATAATAGACTACATATATAATTATTAAATACATCTGGGTTATTCTGTAATTAGTTATTCTTCAGCTCTCTATATATACAGCTGTAACCCCTTCAATATCAATAAGATCAATTATTATTAAATTGTATCAGTTCTTCTATTTCTTAGAAGTCAAAAAAGAAAACTTCTATTTCTCTTAGTTCTACCGAGGCTGAATACCATTCAATAAGATGAGTGGTAGCTGAACTTATTTGGGTGGTTCGTCTCTTTTAGGATTTCCCATTTCGATTCTTTGCCAGTACTCCTTCAATTTGATATTCAGATAGCAATACACATAGCTGAGAAATTTGTGTTTCATGAACGGTTAAAGCATGTGATAATTAGTTGTTATTTTGTTCAGTAGAAGCTTTTGGATAGCCCCATTCTTATTCATTTGTTCTTTCTTTCTCTCAACTGGCAGATCTCTTTGCCAAATCGCTTATAGGTCCTCTTTATTATAATATTTTGGGCAAAATGGGTGTCCTTTCACCCCCTTCACCTTAAAGAGAGGTGTTGAGGCTCCATGAAAGTAGATCTGTTGAAACTTAGCTAATATTACATCGATGGTGGACGTGGGACAATTTGGATTCATCACACAAATTGCTACACATTTTGGTCCCGCCTACATAGACTAAGATTTTGCCCAAATCAACAAATCTTCTTGAACACATTATTTTCCTTATACAACTTAGGTAAATCATCAGTGTATATCATAAATATATTGTAGTATATATTTTAATATCTTATACCTAATTTAGGTCTCCTAAGTTGGTGGAAAGTATTAGAGGTAGACTAGGTTGGTACGTTTATTTACTTGTGTATGTAGGATACATCATAAAGAGATAATTCAATCAACAAAAAGGAGAAGAAATTTTTTTTGCAACTCTTCTATTTTCTTGCACCATTCAACAATCTAGCATTAAGCTACTTGGACTCTTCAATTTTGGTTCGCCCCCATGTTGATGCGACATATGTGTGGGCTTGGGATTTATATAATATTTGATCAACTGATTTTGGGTAATCTGATCAAATTCAATGGAGAAATTTTGGATAGATACAATGATTTCTATAATTAAAATGAAAGTTAAGTGAAATTGATGAATATGAAGTGTCTTATATATAGAAATTCTATGGCAATCTTTCTTCTTCTATCACTTCCTCAAATTCTCCTTTTGATCAGTATTGTTTTGTCATAATACCTTGGGTTTCTACACAATGTCTCCTAATCTTGTTTATATAATGTCTCCAAATTCAATCAAATTCTCACATCTATATCCATACCTATATCTGTATCTTAAATCTTAAAATTTAGATTATGATGGGCATGACCTCTAGATCTATGCCCCAATTTATGCAACATAAATCTAATGTTAACTGGTTGATCATCTTAATCTATGTGTAAATTTAATTGCTACTGTAGACATAAAAAATTTGAGGAATTCTATAAGATGAGTCCAACCTTGTTAGTTTTTTAGAGACTACTCTGTCCTGTTTCATGGGGGTACTTTAAAACTAGTTTGGAGGCAACTCAATCCTTAACCCTAAATCACACCTATTTTAAAGGTAGAATATTCCTTTGAGAAACATCTTAAAATCCCATAAACTCTAAGAATATTTACAAAGAGACCGAGGCACCAAATACTTCCTTTATCAAAGTCTTTTAGATGTTCTTCATGGTCAAATCTATCACAAGGAGGTGTCACTCCTACGTTCGATAAATATACTACTAACAACCTTCGAATTAGATGCAAAATTGTATTCATATTGTTTATCATTAAAATTATATTTTTTCATATTTTATTTGTGATTATAATTTATTTTCTATCACATTAAAATTTATTGAAATAAATTGACACGCCTAGTGGGATCAAATATGTCCTTCTCTTCTCTCATAATTAAAATATGCAACTTCAGAGACACAAAATCGCTAAAATTATAGCTCAAATTTATGGGTACTTCAAGTTTCGTGTATGATTTTCATCAAGCCTATATTCCGATAAACTTTGAAATAGGGATATTTGTAGATTTCAAAATTTTATGGGAAACTTCAAGACGAGTCATGTCTTGTTAGATTTCTTGAAGGCTGCTCTACCCTATTTTTTTAGGGTATTTTATCCTAAACCTAATCTTGAGGTTACTCAACCCTTAATCCTAAATCACCCCTATTTAAAGGGTAGCATACTCCTTGAAAGAAGCACCTCAAAAGTCCATAAACTCATATCACATTTATAAAGAGATCAAGACACCAAATACTGTAGTTATCAAAGTTTTTTCGATGTTTCTCATTGTCAAATATATCACAAGAAGGTCCAAATCATCTTATATTCGAGAAATATGCTACTAACGGTTCTGAATTACGGAGATAATCAAAAGAGAAAAATCAATGAAACAAATAAAGTTATACTCATAGTGTTTATTACTTCCTTCGTTTAAAAAAGAATGGTGGCCCTCTTTTTAGTCTGTTTCACAAGGAATAAACCTTTTCTTTTTTGGCACAGTTTAATTTTAACTCTCCACGTGATATATTTAAGACCATAAGATAAAAGATTATTTTGGTACATTTAACATAACTTTAATTTAAGAGCATAAGATTAAAACATCTTCTTTATTTTCTTAAACTCCGTATCAAGTTATAATAAATTATTTTTTTAAAACAAAGAAAATAATAAATATGTTTCATATTTTATTTATGATTGTAATTTACTTTTTATTATATTCCCTCCGTTCCATTTTATGTGTAGTCATTTCCTGTCTCAAAAAGAATGTCACATTTTCTTATTTGATAACTATTTAAAAATATAATTTTATTTTTACATTTACTGATCCCACTTAATTAAAAAAAATGATAGCACTATAATTTTTAATAAAGAACAATTTAGTAAATATCACCCAACCTCTTCTTATTTTTTAAATTTCATATCCGATCAAACTATATCACATAAAATGAGATATGGAGGGAATATTAAATTTGTTTCAAACAGTTATCAATTAGGGGCAGACAGAAGGAGCACATCAAAGCAGCAGAAGGAGAAAAACAAAGTATTGTCTAAGAAAGGGCGTAGACAAGACAAAAAGATTGGATATGAAAGTATACCCCACAATTATCCATAGACATCAATACTCCGACTGAATTTTATTGGACCAGTAAACGAATTGTGATGAAGGCGATTTTACTCTACAGCTTTACTTACTCTGCTTGGACCATGGGGACACCAAAAATTCAAGGCCAAAGAGAGAGAAATCAGATAAGAGTAGCAACGTATATAGAATTGACTTCTCTTTTTTCGTTCTCCACTTTTGACCCCACACCCTTTCTCCCTTTTAACTTTTTCTTTACTTTTTTCTTTTTTTGAGCTCTAGGGAAAAAATATACCCTTATCTAATAAATACTTTCTCTATTTCTAAAAAATTGATCTATTCTTTTTAACTTATTTAAAAAAATATTTTTTTGATAATATTTTAATTTTAATTTTTCATTGAAATATTTAACACTACAAGATTAAAAAATATTTTCAGGTGACATAACTTTAATTTAAAATTGCAAGATTCAAGTTTTTTTTATTTTTCTTAAATTTTGTGTTAAGTCAAAACAGATGGCTCTTTTTAAAACTGTTGGAGCAGTATTTTAGGAGAAATTTTTGTATATACTAAGTAGCTGTATTTGCAAGTGAACTTCAACATTTTAAGTGATTAAGGGCATTTGGGATATTGAGATACTGGTTTGAGTAGTAATTTTCAATCACAACTATCTATGACTCTTTTTCAAATAAATTCATCTCTAACAAAATTCAACACTAAACATAAGTTCCAACTTCCAACTTTCATAAACTTTTTAAACTTCACGTACATACTATTTTTTCCAACTTCAACTAAATATTGCCCAAACGTCAAACTACTCGATAAAGGGAAGCAACTATATGAAAAAACTGAAGCTTTTCAATGAGTTCTTTTGCATGGTGTGAGGCTCGACGCTCGACTCTGGCGAACAGCTCGTCACTGAGTTGTTCACCAATGTGAGCATCGACAAGGACGCCACTAACGCTTCTGCAGCTGATGGATAAGGCTCGTCCGACTTCAGCTGCATCGTCCGGGTGGTTGACAACTAGAGGACTCCCTCCCCTGAAAACTTGCAGCTTGTTGATAGTGAATGAGCCGTTAGCTTCAACAACCTCCTTGAAATCTTGTATACTTGGTGCCTAGACTGGAATGTTAAAGTTGTCCCTCTTCTCACTTGTAATTAGGCCCTGTCAAACAAATGTTCGATATTAACCTTCGAGAAATCATAAATAATTAACATGTCTTATACGGTTGTATAATATTAATTGATTTTTACACAAGATCTATCAGTTAAACCTTATAAACCTTATAATAATAAGATTAATTCACTCTCTTTTGTTTGGTACCAATCATTACTTTTATCCTTTCCAAAATTATATGAACAATCTAATAACGGCGGCTTGTTACTGCTACAAATTATATATAGTCCACAGTTAGAAAACCACATGCCATTGCTATTTGTATGATATTGCTGAAAAATGATGATGGAGAGGAAGCCCAATTGGCGGTCTAAAACAATGATAAGAAAAAAGAATGATTTACGACTATTCACTGAAATGGCCACATGCCGACGTTTGCTTAGTCACAATCCTATTTGTTTGTTGTCAGCAAGACGCACTTGGTCTAGACAGAGGTTGACTCTTGAGTTGTGTTGCTTAAGGTGCTTGCTCAAGAATCAAATGGCAGATCCTCTGATTGTGACTTTTATGACTAGTCTAATTTGTCCCAAGACGACCAACTTTTTCCAGATGAAGAAAAAGATAAGAAAAGAAATAATATGAACGTATGAGTTTAACCTATATCCTCCATCAACCATGCTATTGTACTTGTATTTCCAGATAAAGGAAAAGATAAGAAGACAATAATATGTACGTATGAGTTTAGCCTATATCCTCGATCTATATCTCTTCTTTAACATGCTATCGAATCCATGCTATCATACTTGTATTTCAAGATAAAGAAAAAGATAAGAAGACAATAATATGTACGTATGAGTTTAGCCTACATCCTCGATCAAATATCGTCTCTTTGAAAAGCTATCGAATCCATGCTATCGTACTTGTATTGGATCCTCCAAAGTTTGAACACCTAACTTTTTAAGATTTCGACGCATATAGACACGTATTAACAATGTAAAAATCCTCAATTCATAAAGTTTAAATACCGACTTCATCATCTATACTGATTTATTTTCCAAATTATCATACCTGACTTGTCATGAAGAATTACATATTACTGCAAATTATTTTGATCAATGTATAGAGAAAAGAAGTTATACTCAGGTTGGGGGAGAGAATTTAAGGGCCTACTACGATATTGTGGCATAGAGAAGTATGAACACTACTAGAAATGAGGGCTATGGGAACGCTTCTTTTAGCGACGGTTCACAAACCGTGACTATAGATAACCTATGGCGACGGTTAAAACCGTCGCGTAAAGTTGTGTAGTTTATTAGCACAAAAAACAATCATAATCGTCGCAATATATAAATAACTGTCGCTAAAGGGTACTCTATAGTAACGGCTTCGAGAACCCTCGCGAAAGATAATATTTTGCCACGGTTTTTTTTAAGGAAAAATAATATTTCCCGGGAATTTTCCCTCCAACATATTGAGATACCCGCTTGTTTTAATTAAATTTATTAATAAAATAAAATATTTCCAACTTTTGCCTTTAGGGTTAATTAGAAAGCCCCAAATACTTCTATACACTTTTTCATTCATACCGGTTCTTTCTTCTTCATTCATACCCGTTCTCTTCTTCACGATAATACTCATCTTCCCATCGAAAATTCTTCATGAAATTGGTTTGGTTTGAATCGGTTCAAGTGAAACAATTGAGAAAATCGTTACATTAATTTGTAATTCGGTTTGGTTCAACCTCTCTTGTTCTACTCATCTTCTAATGGATCTATTTCACAAGTTATCTTTACAAGTTAGTTATCCGCACCCCCTACTAATGGTATCAGAGCTCAGTTATTTAAAAAATACAGCAGTAGCATATATGTTTGAAGTTATGTTTGAATTTAGATTGAATTGGATTAAATGAATAAAATACAAAAATACAAAGAACTAAAACAAATTATTTCTGAAAAACGTAAAGAATTAAAAATAAGAATAGAAAGATTACATTATAATATATTTGTCGGAGTTAGTGAAAACTCAATAAATACACAAAAAGATGAAATATCAAAATTAGAATCACAAATAGATAGTTTAGAATATATATATCAACATGAACTATTCACAATAAAATGAACAAAGAAGAATTTATAATAGATGAAAAAATATATGAAAATCACGAAGGATTAAAAATAAAAATAGTATTTTCTAATCTAGGAAGAAGATATAAGAAAATTTGTGAACATTTATATTTAATGTTAGAAAAAAAAAGAATTAAAATTAGAAGATAAATTGACAGCTATAGTAAGAATAGAAAGAGAAAATGAAGAAATAGATAGGAAAAAGGAAATAGAAAAAATAAAACAACAAACTACAGAAGAAATATGAAAAATAGAAGAAACTAAAAATAGTAGGATTGCTGAATTAGAAAAAGAACTACAAATGTTAAAAGATTTGTATGAAGAAAGACAGAAGGAAAAGGAAGAAAAAGATAAAGAACAAAAATTACTAAACGAGATAAATCAATTTAAAGAAAAATTAGAAATAAACAATAAAGAAATAAAAAACAAGGAATTAGAAATAAATAATATAGATGTTGAAGAGACAGATAATTATGATTCAGAAGATAGTGAAACATATACAGAAATATTAACAAATACAAAAAATTTAGAAATCAATGAAAAACAAGAAGTAATTAATGAAAAAACTTAGAAAATATCAACACAGAAATAAATACTCTTGATAAAAAAGAAGATGAAAATATAATACTTAGAACATCAGAAATAAGAAAACCTACATATTATAAGAATAAGTTTAAAAGATATAATCTAAAGAATGAATATGACAAATGGACACCAAAACAAATAGTTAATAAAAATTATAACTTTTTAGACTTAGACTGTGTAATAGATACAGAAAAAATAATGCAATTATGGATAGGATATATGACAAAACAATTATTAGATAATAATATAAACATAACAGATGCACCAGAATATATAGAAAGAACACTAATAGGAACAGTGAGATTATGGTTTTCAAATTTAACTGAAAATAGCAAGAAGGTATTAAGAACTAACAAACCTACAGAAGGAATATCATCAACAACAACTAAACTAACACCTATAGAATTATTAAAAAAATATAAAACAGCTATAAAAGATAAATTTGGTAGTGTGACAACAATAGAAGAAGAACAAGATGAAGAAAAAGATACAAATAGAAATTTAATTTTAAAATTAGCAATATGTAATATGTGTTATATAGATGAATATACTTGCGCATTTAAAGAATATTATTATAAAGGAGCATATAATATAGAAGAAAGTAAAGAAATAAGAAAATTATATTTTAGTAAATTACTCGAACCATTTAGTTTAAAGATAATAAAGAGTTGGGAAGAAGCAAAAATAGTAGATACTCTAAGAGCAAGAATAAAATTTTTACAAAAATGGTATAGAAACTTATGTGAAAAATATAGAGAAGAATTAAAAATGGAAAAAACATTGATAAGAAATTTAGCATATTGCAAAAATAAAATAGCACCCCAATTCGGATGTGAAGAAAGATATTACAAGAAAAGAAAAAAACATAAGAAATATAAGAAATATAAAAAATCAAAATATAAATACAAGAAACCAAGAAAAAGATATTATGTAAAAAATTATAAATACAAAAGACCATATAGAAAAAAGAAATCTATAAAAGAATGTACTTGTTATAATTGTAGAAAATTAGTACATTTAGCTAGAGATTGTAAATTACCTAAAAATCCAAAAAACAAACAAATATCAGAAATAAAAATAGAAAATACAGAATATATGCAGATAGATTATATAGATTATGAATTAGAAAGTGAGGATAGTATATATGAAATTTCAGAAAATGAATCAGATAATGAAATAGATAGTGAAATAGATGAATCAAATGACTGAAGAAGATATAAAAATAATAACAAAGGAAGAATATTTAAATGATGAAGGAATAGACCAAAAAATAATATTTGACAGTAACATATTTGATGAAATAAAAGGAAAAGAATTAGACTTAAGTGTAGAAAAAATATTTAAAATACCAACAATAAGAAATCTATTTACCAAGAAAAAAGAAAAATATTATGTAGTATGCCAAAAGGAACATGTAATAGACTGTAGATATGCAAAAGGTAAAGTTAGTATACCACTAGTAACAAAAAGAATAATTAATAAAGAGATAAATGATATAAAAAGCAGAGACCCAATAAAATATGTACACCTTAGAGGTACAGAGATATTAATAAAAGCATGTTTTAGAGAAGGAATAGATACACCAATAGAATTATATTTAGCAGATGATAGAATTATAAAACCTGTAAAAAAAAGCATAATAACTGCCATAAAAGGAAATTTAATATACCAAAAATTTAAATTTATAATAAGTGTAAATTATTCAGTAGCGGTAACAGATAAAAATATAGATAAATTATTAGTATTATATTGGAAAATATCAGGAATAGAATTAACCCCAAGAAGTAAAATATTTACAGCAAGATGCAAAAATTTATATGTATTAACAACAAAACATAAAATAACGGGAAAAAATAAGATTTACAAAATACGAATACAAAGTCCATTCAAACAAATTGTAAAAACAATAGATTATAATGATTCTAGCTATAGAGACATAGATATAGAAGAAAATTTAGAAATAATAAATGATAGAATAAGTACAACGAAAAGAATAGCTAATGAAAAACCAGAAAAATCAAGCTCATAAAAAAGAACAAGTAATGAAATAAATTCAACAAATAATTTAAACCAATATTACATAACAGGAAAGGTAACTGAAAAAGAATATTTAATACTCTTAAATACAGGACAAGAAGAAAATTATATAGCAAAATATCTAGTAAAAAATGAAGAAATAAAAATTGATAATGATATATGCCCAGATCTACCAAGAAGTTTAATAAATAGTAAAAATATAGCAGAAAAAGAAATAATAATAGGAATTAGAAAAATAAAAATAGAATTTGAAGTAAAGGAAGAAATGCAAAAAAAGACATAATATTAGGAATAAAATGGTTAGAACAAGTAAAATCATATAATATAGAACACACACAATTAACCTTAACATATAACAGAGAGAAATTATTCTTAAGAAGAGCCTTAACATAAAATGAAAATATATGTATTAATGAAGATAGTAGTAGAAGGATATTACAGTAGATATTATACGCCTATGATAGATACAAGAGCAGAAGCTAATTTATGTAGATATAATTGCTTACCAGAAAGCAAATGGGATAAATTAAAAACACCAATAATAGTTAAAGAATTTAATAATGAAGGAAACTTAATTACTTATAAAGCTAGGAATTTAAAAATACAAGTATGGGATAAGATATTAACAATAGAAGAAATTTATAATTATGAACTAACATCAAAAGATATACTTTTAGGAATGTCGTTTTTAGATAAATTATACCCACATATAATAACTAGAACAGATTGGTGGTTTACAACACCATGTAAACAGAAAGTAAGAGCAAAAAGAGTTAATAATAAAATAAGAAAGAAAACTGATTGGATAAAAGGAAGCGAAAAAATTACACAAAAGTTAGAAAATATAAAAAATACTGAATATACAATAGAACTAGTTGTATTCTCGATAAATAAAACAAAAATAACTATATTTTCAATAAATAAGATAGAAATAATTAAGAAAAAATTAGAACAATTATATAGTGAAGGTCCATTAAAAGGATGGGAAAAACATAAAACTACTATAAAAATTGAATTAATAGATAAAAATAACATAATAACCCAGAAACCATTAACATATAATTTTGACGATTTAAAAGAATTTAAAATACATATAAATGAATTATTAGAAAAACAATATATACAAAAAAGTAATAGTAAACATAATAGTCCAGCATTTATAGTAAATAAACATAGTGAACAAAAAAGAGGAAAAAGTAGAATGGTTATTGACTATAGAAATTTAAATGCAAAGACTATGACATATAATTATTCAATACCAAATAAGATATTAAAAATAAGACAAATACAGGGATATAATTATTTTAGTAAATTCGATTGTAAATCAGGATTTTACCATTTAAAGTTAGAAGAAGAATCTAAAGAATTAACCGCATTTACGGTACCACAAGGATTTTATGAATGGAACGTATTACCATTTGGATATAAAAATGCACCAGGTAGATATCAACATTTTATGGATAGTTATTTTAAACAATTATCTAATTGTATAGTATACATAGATGATATATTATTATATACAAAAACTAAAGAAGAACATTTAAAATTCTTAGGACAATTTACAGATATAATAGAAAAATTGGGAATAAGTCTAAGTGAAAAGAAAGCCGAAATCATGAAAAATCAGATAGAATTTTTAGGAATACAAATAGATAAGAGTGGAGTAAAAATGCAACAACATATAGTACAAAAAAATAATAAATTCGAAAGAAGAATTAGATACGAAAAAGAAATTACAATCATTTTTAGGATTAGTAAACCAAGTAAGGGAATATATTCCAAAATTAGCAGAAACTTTAAAACCACTACAGAAAAAATTAAAAAAGGATGTAGAATATAACTATAATGAAGAAGATAAAAAATAAGTTCAGAAAATAAAATTACTTTGTAAAGAATTACCAAAACTACAATTTCCAAATGAAAATAAAAAATTTATATATATAGTAGAAGCAGATGCTAGTGAATGTAGTTATGGAGGAGTACTTAAATACTGATATGAAGTAGAAAAATTAGAACACCATTGTAGATACTACTCAGGTATGTTCAATAAAACTGAAATAAAATGGAAAATAAATAGGAAAGAATTATGTTCATTATATAAATATTTGTTAGCATTTGAGCCATATATTGTATATAACAAGTTTATTGTACGAACAGATAATACACAGGTATGCTGGTGGTTAACAAAGAAAATACAAAATTTAGTTACAACAAAAGAGATTCGGAGACTAGTCTTGAATATATACAATTTCACATTTATAATTGAAGTAATTAATACTAACAAAAATGTTATTGCAGATTACATATCAAGACAAAGCTACACAGACTGATATAATAGAAGAGGATACTCTAGAAAAAATACTCAACACCCTAACTACGCTTTCAATAAAAGTGGACAGTATGGGTAATGAAATAGAAAAGCTAAAGACTGATGAAGTTAAACTGAAGTCTATAACTACAAATCAGCTAACTCAGCAGTGTGCAGAGCTATGTCAATTGGAAGACATTAAAGTTCCAGAGCTAGAAGGAGACGATGGGACACTCCATAAAACCCGTAACATTTATCAATCTACTTCTGCAGATACAAACAAAGGAGTTAGGAAAAACACATATATGAACCTAAACAAGATATTTGATAACCTATATATACCAAATACATCAAAAGATCCCATGTTTATACCCCCACAAATTACCACATACCGAGATAGTCTAAACCAAGACAAAAAGACTTACAACTACACAGCCCGGACATATATAGAAAATATCTACAATGTACAAACCTTTTTAAATACTAACCCCAGAGCTATAAACATCCAAAAACCAGATACAAACTATATAATCCAGAGATTGACCGGATATAATAAGCTAATTGCTTTACCTAAAATCAAACCAAGTCTAGTTAAAACTTTCTATGAATATGGACTACTCAGTACTATATATACCTTTGATGAAAATGAGATATCCACTATACTAGAAATATATGAAGCATTTATCATTTTTAAAAGAATAACCAAAGGTACCCTATTTTTTATAAAAATTTACGCGGCACCAGCAGAGATATTATATGATGAAGTTAAAAAATCCATACAAGTTGTAAAGATAGGAACGACACGAGACATGATTATACCACAAGATATTATTCCACAACCAGAAATACCTAGAATTGAGATACCAAAATTTTATGCGAATCAGAGGATTATCGGACTATCTACAATTTTACAAGAGCTAGCGAACACAGACTGCAACCAAAATCCCATATGGAGTTATTATTCAAGAAATCATGTACTAATATATTCAAATTCAAAGGAATTACGAAAAACAGATATGGAAACTATTAGGCAATGGATTCTGACATTACTCAAACCAGAGACAGAACCTATCACCAGAGCTATCAGAGAAATATTTATTTCAGAAGAATTATTAACCATATATTGCAAGACAATTGGACATAAATATCCAGATCATAAATGTTCAAAATGTAATGGAGAATGATATCCCAGAAGTTCAGCTAGAATAGAAGAAAAATCAACTAAGTAGATAAAAACGCTATCTGGAAGATACAAGATAAGAAACAATAATGGAGATATGGAAAAGCAGCAGATACGACAACGAGAAGATATCAACGGAGTAATAATAAAAGACAAGCTATTAAATTGTGAAAGCAACATGTAAACTTTCACAATTTATTTTACGTAAAGTATTGAAAACTTTTGTATAGGCAAAACTTTTAGGTTTTAGACTTTTTAGACTTTTTGACTATTATTAGTCTAGGCATTAATAATTTTTGTCTTATTAGGAGACTTTTTGTAAAGTAGACTAATTTTAAAAAACGTGAATACTCTTGTAAAGATTCATTCAGTCTATAAATAAGATGAGCCGAAGGTATTGCAGAGCAAGCCTTCATGTGTTGTAGCAAAAACTCTCTCCTGTCCACAACAAATATTTTACTTAGTTATTAAAAAACAGATTTATTTCAATGAAAAAAGTATATTTATTTATGATTATGAATAGCTAAATTCATAATTTTCAACAATCATGGTATGATAAAATAAATTCATGTTAGTTACTTTATAGTAGAATTATTCGAAGAATAATATGTTAAGAAGTTTATTAGCAAAGTGGAAAAAGAGAAAACTCCCTAAGAACTATGCCATCCTAAAGGTGAAACCAATGAGGCAAGAAGCCGTGGTGGGGAGTAACCAGAGTAGAGGCGCTGTTTAAGGGAAAATATCCAGATTACCATGCTAATAGTGACCGAAGAACATGTTATTTAAGAATAATCTAGTATATAGTAATCTAAGATGACCATATTTTGTCATGTACATGATTGGAGGGAATATTTTGAAAATAACAATTTTATGAAAATGAATAATTATTTATCTGATGTAATGGTAGATAAATTTAAAATGCTTATTTTCTATGCACTTAATGATATAAAAGTAGTAGATATAAGAAAAATCATATTAGAAAAAGTATTTGGTAAATATTATATGACTAGAATAAATTACATACCATACCTACCTAACTACTCTTACAAATACTTACCATGATAAATTACATATATCTAGAATTTTTGAAAAAAGATATGATAAACATACAGTTAATAGAAAAACAGATAAAAGTAAATTTAGACAAATACAAGGAAACTAAAGATATAAAATATATATAGAATTTCTTAATGAAAATATGCAAGAACTACTAAGACTAAAACAAACAACTACAAAATATTATAATAAAATATTTAGTCAATTTTAAATGATAGATAATCTTAAAGTCTTAATCTTATATATACTTAGAGATGTAGAAATTATAGATATTAAGAAAATAATATTAGAAAAAGTATTAGACTATGAAATTGAAACTATAAATTGGATAGCACAGTTATACCTGGATAATTATCCAGATGGATATTATTCAGATTAAGAGATGTTAGAGTATATTAGAAAAACTAGAGAAAATCAAGATAATCTAAATAAAGAAATTAATTATAGAAATCGAATTAGAAAAATAATGGAGAATCTAAAAGAAAAATTAATATGGATAGAAGAAACCTTAGAAAATTTAGAAAAAAGTACATGTGATAGTTTATATAATTTAAAAAACTCGCTACGAGAAGAACAACACAAAATAATAAATAACGTTGAAAATCTAGAATTAGATATACATTACAGTACAATTAGGATAAATTATTATACAGAAATCTGTAACTCTGCAATTACTACAGGATAAAATGATAGACTACAAATATTTAAAATATTGGAGAGAAAATATGGATGAAATAATATCACAAAGAAAAATAGATCCATTATATATAATAGATCTATTTCACAAGTTATCTTCACAAGTTAGTTATCCGCACCCCCCTACAATGTTGAACTATTATTATTGTTATTGTAGGAGTTCTTTTTTGTTATAATCTAAAGGTTTTTTTAGTGGTTGATCTTATATTTTTGAATATGTAGCTGGAAAGGGTACTAATTTGATTAGTTAATAGAAAAGGAGAGCTGAAGCTTGTTCAATTTTACTGTTGGTTTATTTTGATCCAGTATATTGAAACTTGTTCAAGATGTTGTTGTTTATTTTTTTTTTAATTTGTATTCAGGACCTCTAGAAAATGTTTAATATAGCTAAAGTTCTACTGCTATTATAATAATTGGTTTTATGGGAATGTCTTTTATATATTGCGATGCCTTGAATTTCAACACTGGTTTGGAAGAAGCAAAAGAAAGGACCAATTTTGTAACTGAGTTGGTTTGGGTAGCCTCCATAGCGGGAGTGTTTGTACGTTGTAAATGTTGACGTAAAACAGTAGGATAATTTTTACAAGGGAGGATATTTAATTAGTAGTAATCAGGGAGTATGCAGTAAGTTTTTCACAAGACTAGATCTTATAATACTTGGGATATGTATGGGTTTTTAGTACATTGATTTTTTATAGGCATAGAGGCTATCTAGCTATGACAAAAGTTCAATAAAATTCCATTTATGATTTTTTTATCACTGTAGTTAGTGGACTTCATTCATAATTTACATCAAGAGCTGAATTGTACTTTTCTTGTTTTTCTTTCCTTATAAATGTAGTGTGTGCGGAATTGGTCCATAGTGCTAAGGACAAGAGGCTTAGGGTCAAGGGACCTTTTCGAATTCCCACAAAGGTTCTAAACATTACTAGAAAGTCTCCCTGTGGAGAAGGTACTAGTTTTTTTAATCAATTTTGAGCTTTTTTTTTTATTGTATGATGATATGTTTAGGTTCAAGTATTTCTTTTTGTATTTGATTTTTTTGGTGTTTTTTGGTGCTTAATTTGTTCTTAGTCCCTTTTTTGAAGTTTAATATGGTTGAATTGGTTAATTGTACACACATTTTTTCCTGATTAATGGCACAACTGTATCATATCCTTGACTCATTTGCTTAATGAAGAGCATTGATTAATTCTAAAGTGCTTGTTTAAATGCCCAACAAGGTTCCTCACATTATCACTGAAAAATTTCTTGTGGAGAAGGTCTAGTAGGTCTACTGCTTGTATCAATTCTTTGTGTGTGTTTATTTTGTGATTGTATGATCTTGGTTTAAATACTTCTTTTCATGTTTGAATTGCTCCAGTATTTTCTTAGGCTTAATTGGTTCTTGGTCCAAATTTGTGAAAGGTTATCTGGTGTAGTTTCACTAGTATTTTCTGTTCCAACAAAACCTACATACTTTGATGAAAGTAGAGCATGATTAGTCGAAAGGACATTGTCTCCATTGAACATATTGCCGGAGGTTGTATGTGAATCCAAGTAACTTTGAGCCTCTTTGGACTGGCTTATTTTAAGTTAAAATTATAATGACTAAAATTATTTAAAAATGGAAATTATCTTTATTTTATTCTTTATTAAATATGTGTTATATAAATTATTTCACATACCTAGTGATACTGTTTGTACGTTGATATTGACTATACTCATGTTTTTTTCTTCAATATTTTAGATGCTTAACATAGGATATTTAATGGATATTGGAGATAAAAGTTGGATGTATCTTTCAAGATTCGCTGATGAGTACGAAAATGGAGTCAAGGATTTTCTCAATAAGGCATTTGAGTGAGCTTCTCTAGGAAATAAAATATTATGACCTTGCAGATTGTGCATTAATTGCTATTAGCATTATCGAGATGTGGTAAAGGATCACTTTTTGGTCATGAATTTGCTCCTAATTACACTCAATGGGTTTTCCATGGAGAAGGAATTTTATCAACAAATATTCCACATCCAAGGCATGAAGGTGTAAGCCAGGGACTATCTGATGACAAACATGATAATATTGATAAACTACTTCATGATACTTTTAGAAATGTAGAAGATGATCAGAGGCATGAAGGGCATGGAGGAGTAAGACAGGGACTATCTGAAGATGTTAAGCAATTTTTTAAATTAGTGGAGGAAGGAAAACAAGCTTTATATCCGGGGTGTAAGAGTTTTTCTAAGCTGAGTTTCACCATCCGGTTGTACTTGTTTAAATGCATTCACGGACTGAGTAATGTAGCTTTCTCAGACTTTCTAGACTTGATAAAAAAGACTTTTCCATTTGCTCAGATTACTGAGTCTTTGCAGAAAGCAAGAAAGGTGATAAGAGATTTGGGTCTCAATTATGAAAAAAATTCATGCATGCCCTAATGATTGTATGTTTTTCTGGAATGACAATGTAAATTTCGATAATTACATTGTGTGTGGATCTTCTAGATGAAAGAATACTCATGATGAATTAACTAATAAAACCACTAAAGTTCCGACAAAGGTCTTAAGGTACTTTCCTTTAAAGCCTAGGCTTCAGAGGATATTCATGTGTTCTGAAACATTTGTAGCTATGAGATGGCATGCTACTGAACGACCCAAAGATGGAAATTTAAGACATTCTACCGATGGGGAAGCTTGGCAACATTTTGATTTCATGTATCCTAACTTCGCAAAAGATATTCGTAATGTTAGATTGGGTCTTTCAAGTGATGGTTTCAATCCATTTAGAACAATGAGCATTTCTCATAGCACATGGCCGGTTATGTTAATGAACTATAGCTTATCACTGTGGATATGCATGAAGCCAGAGTATATTATATTATCAATGATTATTCCAGGTCCCTCATCTCCTGGAAATAATATTGATGTGTACTTGCAGCCGTTAATTGCAGAGTTGAATGAACTATGAAAGGTCGGAGTGAAAATATTTGATGCTTAAACTAACCAAACATTTAATATGCTTGCAGCTTTATTGTGGACAGTTAGTGATTTTCCAGCACTAGCAATGCTTTCTGGATGGAGCACCAAAGGAAGATTGGCGTGCCCCACTTGTAATCATAATACTTGCTTCCAATATCTCAAACACAGTCGTAAGATGTGTTACTTGGGTCATCAAACTTTTTTTCCCTCTGATCATCCATATCGAAGAGATAAAAAATTATTTAATGGTAAAGAAGAGCATAAAGCTGCACCTACTTCCTTATCAGGAGAAGAAGTCCTTGAAGAAGTACGTGAATTAAATAATGTTTTTAGAAAGGGCCAAAAAAAAAGAAAGCAAAACAATGATGGTCCTTGAAAAAAAAGATCTATATTTTTTAAATTGCCATATTGGCCGCAAAATAAATTGCCACACAACGTTGACCCGATGCGCATAGAGAAGAATTTTTGTGATAGTTTACTTGGTACTTTGTTGGATATTTTTGGAAAGTCCAAAGATCATGTAAATTATCGCTATGACTTGCATGAGATGGGGATACGCAAAGAGCTTCAACCAATAGAAGATGATAATAGTGGAAAAGTTCATCTGGCTAAAGCTTGTATCTCCATGAAATTGGATGAGAAAAGGTTGTTTTGCACTGTTTTAAAAGATGCCAAATTACCAAAAGTATTTGCCTCTAATATATCAATTTGGGGGCAAATAGTTGAGATAAAAGTATCGAGATACAAAAGTCATGATGCTCATTTCATATTGCATCACTTGCTCCAGGTTGCAGTTAGAAAAGTGTTACCGAAGAATGTGTCTTTGGACTTGATAAGGTTGGGGAATTATTTTAGAGCCATATATAGTAACGTTGTAAGAAGAAGTGATCTTGATAAAATGAAGGCTGACATTGATATAGAATGTGAGCTTGAAAAGATTTTTCCTTCAAGCTTTTTTGATATAATGACACATTTACCTATTCATTTAGTAGATAAAATTAAGCTTGGGGGCCCAACTCATTTGCGTCATATGTATCCTATTGAAAGAAATCTGTGTAACTTCAAGGGATTTGTTCGCAATCGAAATACCCCTGAAGCATCAATAGAAAAAAGTTTTTTGGATGAAGAATGTTTGAACTTTTGTTCGAGATACCTAGATGATAGGGTGAAGAAAAAAATCAGTAGGTATCCAACAGAGGATGATGAGGACATTCAAATAGAGGGAGCTAGTTTTCCACCTATATTTTCAAAGAGAGGTCATCCAATCGGAAGTAAGAAAAAAAGGAAAGGCAAAACTTTTGATCTAGATAATCATCAGTGGTTTGAAGCACATCGATATACTTTGTTTAATACTGGAGATGAACAAGTAGAGACATTTATCAAGTAAGATAAAAAAATTATTTGTATTTTAACTTCTTTTATATGATATCATTATTTGTTTAAATTTCATTGATGTACATCATTATTGATTTAATTTGCACTATATGTTGGTAGGGAACATAAGGATTTAGTTGATAATCGTACTAGAGGAAATGCATGGGTAAAAACACAAATTCATAGTCGAGAATTTGGTGATTGGTTTAAGAAAAAAGTTAAAAATATTAAAGTGTCAAATCATATAAGATGGCTAGCTATAGGGTCTAATTTTGTGGCTAAAAGATATACTGGATATTTCATTAATGGATATCGATTCCATACAATGAAACAAGATATCTCAGGCAAGAGTCAAAATAGTGGAGTGACTTTGTCAGCAACAACAGATAGTTTTGCTAGTGCTAGAGACCTAAATCCCGTTGATGGAATGGTTATCTATTATGAAGTTATTGAAGATATCATTGAGATAGATTATTGGAGTTTCTTTAGTATTGTACTTTTTAGATGTGATTGGTTTCATAATAAAGTAGATGAATATGGGTTGACTCATATAAATTTCTATAGAAAATACAACACAGATGACCCTTTTGTACTAGCATCACAAGTACATCAAGTCTTTTATGTGGAAGATCCAATTGAGAAAGGGATTTATTATGCAAGAAATAAAGTTCCTGATGATTTGTATGATTTGTTGGAAGAAATTTGTCCTAATATTGAAGAAACATTTTGGAGGAAGCCTAATGATGACATTGGTTCATCAGAAAGAGTAGTCGATCTTGACGTTAGATGGTTGAGGGATGATCTCCCTGTTGATATCATTGATGTTCCTTTCCTTGCCCAATATTCAGAAGATATAGAAACATCAGAAGAGAAGGATGACATTAATGATACCGATTGGGATTAGATGGAAGTTGATACTGGTAAAATGTAGATATTCTAAACTTTTTTAATATTTCTTTATAATGGTAAGTAGTATATTAGATTTTGTTTGCTATCTTTTATTTTGTTTCTTTAATGTGCTTGATTTTCAAAAATGTCTTAAATTAGTGAAACTTAACAAATGTATATGTGCTAAGAGTTGTTGGACATAGTGTGAAGCCTTTCTTTTTGGTATCTCTTTCTTCTTGTGGGATTAATTGTGTTGCTAAGTCTTTTTATTTCTTCTTCAATTTCAGCTTTCATCTTTCTGCATTGTCTCTGAGACATCTATAACTTCAAATTTCCCAAAGAAAAGTTCAGGTTCTAATCTCTCTCTCCTTCTCTATCTCAATCTCTCTGATTAGATACTTGATACAGAACTTTCTTTGTGGGTAGAGAAGGAATGATATAGTGTTCAATTCAGAGAATGCACTACCAACTAATTAAATTCCATATAGAATATGGTCTCTTTTACCGTCCAGTTCATACAGTTAGCCTAAGATATGTTTAGGTTTTTCTTTTTGATTGTATGATATGTTTAAGTTCGAGTATTTCATTTTTTGTTTGAATCGTTTGGTTTTTTTCTGGGGCTTAATTACATGAATTTGTTGCAAGTATTTCTATTTTCTGTTTAGGTTAAAGTATTTCTGTTTAGCTTCAAGTATTTCAGTTTAGGTACAAGTATTTCTATTTTCTGTTGCTACGTTAGCTGTAATGTTACTACCTCGAAGAAACAAGGGCCCTCAGAATCAACAGAAGGAATAAGAAACAACCCTATCCTTTGAGAACTTTTTCCCAAGTCATGATGTTCTTTAATCATGTACTGAAGATCCTCATAGAATAAAATGGATACGAGTGCATCAAGATCTTCTTCAGGAAGCTGATACTTAATTGTATGAGGTTGATTGCAAATGGCAGTTGTCTTTCTTACAATCTCGTCGAAAGTTAGGTTCTTCCTAATTGATATAATTCTCATCTCGCCAGCCACATATCTAAGCTTCCCTTCATTCGGTCTTGGTAAGATTCCATCCCCATAGCTGCAGAGTAATCTCAGCTTTCCACCTGCTTCGGGGTTATGGATCTGATGTGAATGAGGGGACTCTGATGCTTGAACGTATCGACTAGTTGTACAAGGAGCTGCTATATCTCTATTCCTCTCATATGAGAATCTTGATGGTGGTTGTCCGCTGACGTTATATTTCATGTTACATCTGCCTGTTTTATCAGCATAAGCTCTTTTTTCACCTTTTGGTGCATATGTTATCCTAGGAAAATAATCCAAAAACTCAGCACCATAGCCAGACTCAATTCTCTTTATCCCAAGAATGTCGTGAAGCTTCTTAGAAACAACATGGCAATTTTAACTGGCTGATTTTGTTCGGTATCTCTTTTTATGTTCGCTTTTCTTGGTGTCAAAATTTTCCTAAGAAACTCTTCTGAAAACTCTTCGCCTATCTGCATAGATACATTATGTCTATGCCTGTCGTTATGATTTTCATCATGTGGAAAAATATTGCCATCATTTTGTCCTGAAATTCCACAGGACTCACTAGTCATGGTCTAAACTTTAATTGTATATTATCCTCTCTGTATACTTTTTGCCTTTACTTCTCAAACATTTTACCAGATTCCTAACCAACTGTACAAGAACTCCTCAAAACTTCTGCTACAAACTAACTCGTGACCCCAAAATAAATTAGTGTATGTACAAACTCAATCCTAAAGGACATTGTGGAATTAGCTTCTATGTTTCCAACACCGAAACACCACATGCGAACCAACTGAATAACCAGAAACAAAAGGTTAATAACTAAAAGTTTGGTCTAATAGAAACTATATTGAAAAACGGAAACCCTATGTACTAAGTATGCTATGTGTGGTATTGAAGGTGTATAGGAATGATACAAAACTTCCTTTGTGGGTAGAAAGGGAATGATATAGTGTTCAATTCAGAAAATGCAGTACCAACTGATTAAATTCCATATAGAATCTGGTTTCTTTTACTAGCCAGTTCATACAGTTAGCCTAAGATATGCTTAGGTTTTTTCTTTTTGATTGTATGATATGTTGAGGTTCAAGTATTTTCTTTTTCTGTTTGAATTGTTTGGTGTTTCTGGGGCTTAATTACATGAATTTGTTGGAAGTATTTCTGTTTAGGTTCAGGTATTTCAGTTTATGTATAGGTATTTCTGTTTTCTGTTGATTCGCTGGCCATTACAGATTACATGGCTGTTTCAGCTAGATCAAACAAATTTTAAAAATTGTTTTCTGTTGGTTTGCTGGAGGTCACTTGATGATTCAATGCAAGTATTCATTAATAACTATGAATAATTATCTATCTAATCAATATCATTCCCATAAATAAGCCTGTGGTTTGGTTTAATAGTTGTTTAAGGAAACTAAGGCAGAAAATATATAAGTTTCATGTACATGTTTATAATGCTATTTAAAATTTGAGATGTTGGATTTGTAGCACTGCCTATAGAACATGAAGTATTATGATTACTTCCACCAGATTTCAATGCTTCTGCCATGAACTGAGATTTGTAACATCTGATGACCAATATAATGACCACTAACAGAGATTAGACTGGTTGGTAAGTAAGAAACAAGTGAACCAACCTTTTGGTTCTGGTTAGAACAACCAATGAACCAGAAGTACTCAAAATTATTTGGCATATTGGAAATACAGATAGTAAAATTATAAAAGAAAAAAGTAAGGAAAGAAAATCATCTTATGTTTACTGACAAGATGATATTTAAAGGCGCTCTCTGAGTATCTATTTCAACTGATCAGGAAACAAGGTACTCAGTATTTTAGGTCCCTCAGCAACTGATCCAACTGTAACAGGATCAGCATTTGATACCAAAATTTTCAATTTTTTGTTTGAATGAATCATGAGGTGAAACTGGTTGTTTTTATATTATTATTGATAGTTTGCTAATGTCCTGCATATGTATATGTTTTTGAATTTCATATATTCTTAATACATAACAACTAAATCAAATGTGCAGGACTGCGCAACAGATTTTTGACTTAAGAGTTCTATCAGAGAATACTTCAAGACTATTATAGGTTATACCGTATTAGACTTTACTTTATTTTCTTTTTTTCATTTCAACATTGTGAAATTTAACTTGTTCCATCTTAAAGTTATATAGGTTTGTACAAAAATAAACCAACAACAGCCTACAAAAAATAACAAAAGAGCAAGGAACAAGACATTTAGTAAACCTGGATCATTATCAGCCATGACGTATGCTGACAATAAATAAAACTGTTCAAGCTATACAATCAAAGAAAGAAAATATTCTAAAGTTAATTGAATAAGAGCAGCCACCAGTAGCACCACCAGCACCACCATCTACAGAAATTGAACAATCTGTAGCGGAGCACTATGTTGTAGATGAGCAACATGCAGAGGATGATCAACCTGTACAAGAGCAGGTCCAAACGACAAATTTAGTCACTCCTACAATAGCTGAACATTCTGAAGCACAAAGTAATATATAGCTTAGAAACTTATTGAATTCATTCATGACTTCTAATTCCTTCATTTTTTTTTATTGCGAAATGGCCTTCAAATTGAAAAACAAGAGGAAAAACACAAATGCATAAGGTACACGGCCAACAAGATAAATAATTAATCACATTAAACAATAAAAACCAACCTGTTGGTCCTACAGATGAAGCTGTAAGTGAGTTGAACTACTTCCTAGGGACATTGGCGAGGAAAGCGACCCTTTGCCCATTGGATATATTTGATTGGAGGCATATGGAAACTAAACAGGAGTTATGGGATTATACCAAGGTTTGTGTTTTGAATATCAAGTTACATATTATTATTGGAACTTCTACCCTTTTTATTTTCTTAATTAAAAATGCATTTTTTGTTGTTCTAACTGAATGGAACCAACTTGTAGGCCAAATATGATATTCCTGATGCCGCAAAAGATTGGATTTTGGAAAGAATTTGAGAATCTTGGAGAAAGCACAAAAGGGAGTTGAAGAGAGATCATCACGATTGATGGGAAAATGATGAAGTTCGATTATTGAAAAAGCCCGAAAGTGTTCTAGAATGTCAATTTAGACAGCTCCTTGTGTACTAGAAGTCCGAAAAATTCTAGGTAAAACGTATTTCACCATCTACGATCATATTACTGTTAGTGCTACAAATGAAGCCTTTTATTACTATTGTTAACGTTACTAATTCATTCTTTCAGAAAATGTCCGAAACCAATACTGAGAATTGAAAGAAGTTGATGAATCTGCACACTACTGGGAAGAAGAATTTTGCTTTAGTTCATAACTTATTGGTGTGTTCTCTTGTTTATTATTTAGTTATAACTTGTCATTTAAATAGTTTTTGATATTCACTAAATAGTATATGAATAGAAAAATAAGAAGGAGAGAACTTTGTCGCTAAAGGAGATGTTTGGGGTGACAAGAGTAAGAAAATTTGATCGTACATACAAGATGTCTAATGAAGACACCACCAGTAAAATTGTATGAAACTTATATTTTTCAAGTTTATATTGACATAAATATCAATTTTTATTTTTTAACGATTTTAATGTGCTTTTGAATATGATTATTAGGCTTAAATGGAGGAAATTAAAATACAACAAGGTTCAAATGAACAGCCCGTTGATGCATTTTCAGCCATCATGGGTACTGAACATTCGGGACGTGTAAGACTGCTTGGAGGGGGGTTACAAAGACTTCTTTGAAAAGATTAAATGATGGATCTGAACCATCTTCAAATGCCATAAATGATGTGGTGCAACAAATACAAGAAAGGATGTGAAAAATGGAGGATCAGATCGAGGAGCAGAAGAGAATCATTCGATAAAAAGTTGTTACAAATATAATTCCTCAGCTTCAAAATGCAGGAATAATTGATCCTAAGATACTGGCGGCATTTTCTATTCCTTTACCAACGGAATCAACTTCTACACTAGCTACTACAGGGAGAAACTGCCAAGGTTAGTGTTTGAAATTCTGAAATATACGGAGTTCATTTGGTGGCAGATCCACTTCTTCTATTTTTCTCATTTATCTAATCAAATAATTTCGCCTTTAACAATTTCTCGTTGGAGTTAACCGAGGTTGAGAATTATTGTGATTCAATTTATGGTCTAATCATAGTCCTACAGTTTCTTTTGCCTGCTGTGTAGTTGCTTTTAATGTAAACTTTGTCAAATAAGGTGTATTAGATTATGCTAGTATTCAGTACGATAAGAATTTAGTGGTCACATGATTAAAGTTTATGGATCTTTAAAAGGCAGTGTTTTTTTGGATCTGGAAGCTTGATATTGAAGCTTGTCCACTTCGAAGAATTAGTTAATTTTTAGAGCAGGATACAAGAATAAATCTCCTGCTCTTATTCTCTCCATCTTTTCCAACTTTGTTTAGTATTTTCTTATAAACATAAGGATCTATGTGGGTGTCTTCATGTTGGAGTTTCTTTCTTCTAGTATGTGGATCTGTTATTTTCTTCTAAACATAAGGATCTTTTCCAGTTTAACATGAGATAAAGATAGCCCCCCACCCCCCTCAATAATTGAGTAAAAAATGTTTATTTTGTTGAGGAATAGATCAATCTTCTGCAACTGAATCTGTTAGGAGGTAGTAAGTATCCAGTGGAATAGTCTACGTCAAAACAAGTAGACTTGGCTACCACCATCCAACTGTTATCTAAAAAATAAAAACTTTCTGCAGCTGAACTTAGAACGATCATTTGGTTACTGTCAATCGATGGTTTTTCTTTTATGGAGCACCAAATATTTGGTTGAGGTATATGTAATGAAGTGTTATACTGTCACATATGTTGAAGGGAATAATCAGTTCAATATATGTTAAAATCGTCTGTTTCTAGACATTTTCAACATGTCATAACGTGTTATTTTGCACTTGGCTGCAAAAGCAATCCATTGGCTTTCGATATTACACTGCTTATAGCGGATTCATGTTGTGTTTGGTATCTACTGCTTGCTATATCAGAGGTAGAATTTTGTGAACTCTGTTTGATACTTAAGTTCTTGGTAACTTTGCCATAGAGGAATCAAATGAACCAGGTAATCATCTTTTATTGGATGTACGTTAGTCCTTAAATGATCTGTAATTGAGGTTGAACAATTTGCATCGTCTTAGAATCTTTGTAAGGTTGGTCTACTTTTTAGCTTTGGCGTGAGAAACTAAGGGAAAGGGGGTAAGGCAGCTTTTGAACGTGATCTAGAATGACTAGAACCTTTTGTGGGTCCTATTGACTTACATTTTTTTTGGGAGAATGTCCTTGACAATTCATATTGTAAACCAGTTGCATGCTTGCAAGCAATCGCTTTAGCAGATTTCCATTTATCGCGCACCTGTACATTTTCCCTTGCACTTGTTGCAGGACGCTCCCTTGACTTCGCTTGTTTTCTTCCCTGCTGCTAAAAACTTGACCAGAATAGTTGTAAATAATGAGAAGTACAAGTGTGATTCCACCCTATTAGAAAATGTAATTTCCAGTTACATGTCACTTCTGTAAAATATAAATCATAGCCAACTAGGTAATAAAATATACATGTTGACAAGTTTACATAAGTCTTATCTATTATATACCTATCTGCATTTTTAATGTCCCTTCTCTAACTGTTTGATTCAAGTTCTTGTTTGATGTTTTTCAACTTTTGTTATTGTTGTGTAGTTTGTTGCTCTAACTTTAATTTTATTATTCTTATTGTTGTAGGTGATAATGACATAGAAGATGGTGGCGGAAACGAAATTGATAAACTAGACCTGACTTAGATATCGAGCACATTGGCTTCATGTCACACTAGCTGTTGGAAAAACTTATGTATGTTTTGATTAGGATCGATCACATTATTTGACCAAGTAGTTTCAAACATTTTTTATTTTTGAACCTTAAAAACTTGTGTATGTTTTGATTTTTTTGAATGGTCAAAAAATATTTTGTTTCTTATTGATTGACAAAATTATCTGTTGCTATAGTTCATAATTAAGTGTCACAATAGCTTACAAAATAACCGTCCTAAAAAGCTTTTTAGGACAATTTATATAAGTCACAATAGGTAGCATTTCCAACATAAATTAAACCATTCTAATTGCTTAAAAACCGTCGCAATAACGTTATAGGGACGATTTTACAACTGTCCCAATAGCTTAAAAAACCGTCGCAATTAGGCTATAGGGACGATTTAACAACCGTCCCAATAGCTTAAGAACCGTCGCAATAGCCTAAAAGTGTCGCAATACGTTTTATAGAGATGGTTTAAAACTGTCCCAATAGCTCAAAACCGTTGTAATAACTTTTATATGTATGGTTTTATAACCGTCGCAATAGATTAAAATCGTCAGAAGAAGTTCTATATGAACGGTTTTAAAACTGTCGCGATAGCTAACTACCCGTCGCAAAAAATGTTTATATGGACGGTTTAAAACCGTTCCAATAACCGTCTCGATAGCCTCAGAACCATCGCCTAATCAAATTTATAATTATTGCTATAGTATATAAACAGGAATGATTGTAACAATCCCAACACCACGACAACCGTCGCCATATGCTCAATATATATAACTGTCACTAAAAACATAGATGTAGCAACGGTTTTTAGAACCGTCGCAATAAACCATCGCATTAGAGCTATGGTAACGCCTTCAGTAGCAACGACTCCCTTAACTGTCGCAATATGTCTATCGGAACGGTTTTAGTGGCTATGAAGACGAATTGAAAACCGTCGCCATAGCCCTTTTTTCTAGTAGTGGATATAATTACCTCTTGGACAAGATCATCCCAAGCATCTTGAAAATGAGTACCAAAAAGGAGTCCAGACCCACCTTGGTCAGTTGGTTCAACAGAGGTCCTTCCTAAGAGAACTAAGAACATGGAACCACCTCTCTTCATTTCTTTGGACCTTGCACAAAGAAAATCAGCCAAATCACTTTGGAATTGCTTTTTGTACGCCTTAGCTGTGCTCTCATTTGCACCGTAGATGTATATCCTTCCCTTGTTGTACGCCATGCTTCGATTATCCAATACTACATCTGGCACCTATCGCATTCCAAACACAACTTCCTTTAAAATTATACTCATTACAGTTTAAAAATAAAAAGAACAAAATTGAATAGATAATATTCACGCAAATATCTCGCTTTAGTTTCTCCGTATAATATTTTGGGAGTTAAACATTTTTGGCAAAATGGTAGTTGGACACTTCTACTTACATGCTTGTCATGTGGACCCTTGAACTTATTAAAAAGTAATATTTTGCATCCTTTGACCGTTGACCGAGCATATGTGGCATTCAAATGCTGACTAGGACAAAGAGAGTGTAATCACTCGATTGGGGTGCGAGTAGGGCTCAATTTTTGGCCAATTTTATATTAAAACAATTTTGAAAAAATGTAAAAAAAGAATAGTCAACTTTTTCCTACTTTTTAAATTTAAAATATTTTAAAAAATTAAAAAATAATAAATTTAAAAATAAAAAATAAAAGAAGGCCACCCCACCTCCCACCCCTATTCCAACCCCCCACCTCACCCCAACCCCCACCCCACCCCTAACCCCCACCCTCCCTACCTCAACCCCATCCAACCCACTATCCCACCCTATCCCCTCGTCACCCACCCTAGCCCATCCAGCCCCTCCCCACCCAACCCAGTCCGTCCAGCCCATCCCTACCCCACTCCAGCCCCTCCCTACCCCAGCCCATCCCAGCCTCCTCCCCACTACATCCCAGCCCGCCCAGCCCCTCCCCACCATACACCAGCCCATCCAGTCCTCCTCACCCTACCCCTACCCAACCCCATCCAGCCCCCTCTCATCCCCAGCCCTCTCCCCAACACCACCTTCAATTTTTAAATTTTTTTTCCTCTCAATTGAATATCTTTTCATTTTTTTGAATTAAAATTTAAAATTGAATCTTTTCATATTTTTGGGATTAAGCTTGAAAAGATTTAATGTTTTTGTGAATTTTGTTAAAGATATTCAAATTTAAAATTTGAAAATTAATGTTTGTATATATGAATTTATAGTTAAAAATTTAAATTAGTTGGAGAAGAATTTTAATTATTTGAAATGAATTTGATATTTAATTTGTGAGCAAAAATAAATTAAATGACATTTTATAATTTAATTATTTAGATATTTAATTTAAAACATGATTATTTAAATTTTTCTATAATTTATAAAAAAAATATTTAAGTAAATTAATGAGAAAATAGTCAAAAGGCCCCCCAACCTTTACCCCAAATCCCAACTATACACTTATACTTTGCGGGAGTCCTATGACCCCTTGAACTATTTTAAAATGGAATTATTACCCCTCCCCCCAAAACTATTTTAAAGTGGATTGTATGCCCGTCTAAATGTTCATACCCAGATTTTATTTTAATTTGTCGTCTACAAGCATTGGCATGTGTCATTCTACGTAATTCCACGTCATGTTACATTTTTTTTACAATAAAAAATTAATTCCACGTCATGCCACATCATATGTCTTTCAATTCTTCTTCTTCTTCTCAAGGGGGGACAATGACTGCATTAAATAAGTGACATTTTTTTGCTGCATGACAATAACCTATACTACAAAATCGTCCGAGGAGAGAAATTACCTACCTACATCAATGATGAATCCAGAGGAAAATAAAGAACAAAGGTTATACCTGGTCCAGCTCTAAGATTTTGTTATGATCCTTATTTAGTTCGGTAGGGACGGATCTAACAAGCTGTTTCTTTCCCACTGTAATCACCTCAAAACCACTACCTAATACCTAAAAATGCAATTGGATGTCAGCTTATAGTTCGAGCAACAGTAGCAAAACATACCAATCCTAAAAGAACAAATGATGGTTACTATGCGTTCAAAAGAAATGAGTCAAATAATGAACTTCAAATCATGTTTTTAGACTGATATATATTTCTCCTATCTTCCATCTAAATGAGGAAGATTAAATGAGCAATAATGACCTGCAACATATATGTTCAGCATTATCTTGGGTGCTTCGTGTGTTAAGGAACTATAAAAGATTTAGAAAACATATGATACTTCTTCCTGCAGTTTACCCTTTTTTTGGGGACAAGGTGGTTTTACAGTACAAATTCTTTTTGTTCTTTATTTCACTAAATAGGGCAACTAGCAAAATCAAATATCCGGGTATCCAAAGGTGAAACATGAAGAATCTTTATAATCAGATGCACAAAGCACTAAACTGTAAAATATTCTTCTTCAAGTTAAATGGAAAAAAGAAGATTTGGTATATTTAGCATCAGTTGTCAATTAATCATTCAACTGGAACATAAAAGCTTAAGACAATACCAGCTTGCTTATAGCACACAAGCAGTCATCTTCAGATATCGTCTCTCGAACAGCTTTCCGCCTTTGACCAAGAAGTTTACAAAGATCATCCAAGCTTATCAAACCTCCATTGTGAGGTCGAGTAGCCAGGCATACCTCAACAATCTGTACCCCAAGTTCAATAATTTGTACATTAATCAATAATGACACAACAGAAAAAAAATCTAACAGTAATATCAAGAAATTCATCTAAAGTCAACTCTTAAATATTAAATTTAGTTTGCCTGACGCAAAAGTCGAAACCATGAACTAAGCCACACCTCAATGGCTCAACCTTTGCTAAGTGAGCTAATCCCTTGGACAAATGACAAATCTCGACAACTACGTATATGTCTATAGTCACCTACCCCTTCCACAAAATAAGGGCGACGTCATCGCTACCATGTCACAGTCATCACAAACTCACTAGACTGTTCACCAACTAGAACAACTGGTGGCGGCGGAGGTGGAGGCACGAAGACAACAATGAGGGACTAATACTAGAGGATCACTAATACTAACAAGATAGAGGAACTCACTCCAGCTCAAGAAATTCAAGAAAATCCACAATACAGAAAACCTCAGATGTCTAATACAATAAAACATTATTACTGTATAACTCAGCAAGCTAAGTGTAGACTAAGCTTGAGTTGTACACTACGCATCACCCCTTGTACCTACCTTAAAAAAGCAAGCAAATACAGAGCACTAATTGTCTCCAGCTCAAGAAACTCAAAAGGGTATTAAAAAAAATAACAAATTAGAAAAACACTCACAATATATCCAGTGTAGTCCCACTTTCACAAAGTGGGGGTGTTGGGAGGGTAAAGTGTACCTTACCCCTGCTACAAAGGTGGAGAAGTTTTCGATAGACCTCGACACAAGTAACTATAATAAAATAATGTAATAATCAAAGTATAAGATACAACAACAGATACTAACAGAGAAAATAGTAAAATACCCAGATGCCAAATTAACTAAATAACGTAAATATTCATTTTTATTATCCTAATAAGTTGATCCCCCAAAAACTGAAATAAACCCCTTTTTTCGCCTACATTATTGATAGCCTAAATACTACCAAACACAGAAAAATCGCTACTAAGATACAAATTCCAGCAACCAAACAAAGAGAAAACAACATATAGAATAGAGATGAAGAAGAAGATTACTTGAAATTGAAAGATAGATAGAAAGACCCTTACCCTTATTAAGTGATTAGCACTAGAAGATATTTCAAATCTTCAAACACACTTCACAAATAAGAGTTCAAACCTTCTTCTTAGGTGACCCAAAGGAAACATTCTTCCTCAAACCACTTTTCTTGCCAAATTATCCAAAACAAGTGAAACCCTAACTTCAAATGTTCTTGGACCACTTTTGGATTCTAAGAGCTAAAACTAGAGACTAAAAACTACAATATAAGAGTAATATCCAATTTCATCAAAGTCTAATGAAAAGAGAAGTAAAATTATCTATTTATACTATTACATTTAATGGATAAAAATGCCCTTAAGGAGGGAGGGAATTTGGGGCGCCTCTTGAGTGTTGTTTTGGAGTGCATAATGACTTTAATGCCCTTCACTTGAGGTGACTCTTGAGTGTATAAGTTCCCTTCCTTCCTTTTCTTGACCAAGGCTTCAAAATACTTCGAAAAGTCTTCAATTGCTTGCTAATCCAAAGCCTTGACCCTTAGACCATACTTGGTGCTTTTGATGCTCTTGTGCTTGTATCATCTTCTCCATCTTGAATAAAATTTGTCCTCAAATTTGGACCTTGCTAAACCAAAGAGAGAGCAAAAACAAACACAAAATCCCCTTGGTAGGAGTGATAGCATTAGTACCACACTTATATCATCAACCCATGGTTGCTCACACTTAATATACATCTACATATCCTTGGTTTTTAACAATAAAAGCTTAGCATAAAGGGTACCTAAGACATGAATAGCCTCAATATCAAGAATACGTGAGCACGACCAGCAACTATAACCTTTATATCTCAAGAGTATGCCAGGGTCAAATGGTAAAGGTTTAAGTCTAGATGGACCATTCCTTTCACTAGGTTACCAAGTTCACAATCATTCAAGACATTATCCACCACTAGGACAAACACAAGGTCACTATGAACAAGAGTAATATAATGGCTTTTATTACACATGTTCAATAGACCATGTTCAATATCAAGACCATCATTACTAACGTCAACACTAACTTGAAAGTTTTTAATCACACCCTTCTCATGTTCAAGTAGTGAGCTAACCTTATAAGCATATGGTTCACTAAACACATCATAAGAACTAACAATGGAATAAACATACACTTCTATATCAAGAGAACCCGAGAACACTTCACAAGGAATCACATGACAATAATTTAAGTTCTAGGGAACATAAGGTGTAGCATTATCACCTCGGTTTGGGCTAAGATAGTCCACTATTTTGTGACCCTTTGTCAAGGGTATCTTGAATTGATTTTCAAGTGAAACCTCTGTTGATCCTTCTTTGAAAACTTATGAGTTTGAACCTGAAAATAAGAAAGATCAAAGCTAGGCAAAATGCTAGCCTTTGGGTTAGTGAGTATCTGAGGACCTTTGTGGGCAAGTCCTACAAACAAAGTTGTCCTTTCCCTTTCAATTTCACTACCCTCGGTTTCCCCTTTTCTCTTCTTCCTTTCTCCACACTCTTCTTGTATCTCACCCTCAAATTGTTCTCCATCTTGAGATCCCACCTTATCACCCTCAAATTCTTTCACTATATCTTCTCTTATTTGAATGAAGTGGTTTCCGCTTAGTGGATCTTAGGGAGGAGGCATTGGATTTGATTGGTGGTGAATTTGAATTAGTGGCATAGAATTTGGTGGAGTGTAGGATCTTTGTTTTTGAGGGGTTTGAACTTGTGGAGGGTTTGGTGGACATAGTTTATCACATAGTCTATCAACCCCCACTTTCAATCAAGCCACACCACCCTTCAAGGATGTCATTTCACTCCTCAAGGCATTAGGATTATCTTCCATTTTTCGACCCAAGGCATCAATCAGATCCATCAAGGCTCCAATAACATCATTTCCCAAAGGTTGCGAAGTAGTAACTTTGGATTCCATGGAATATGTACCTAAAAACTGCAAAAAACAGTAAGCAAATAACCTACAAAACGAGCAAACAAGTTAGTTCAAAAACCTCACTTCACGCACACTCAACCTCACCTCACACTTGGATTGACAAGCGTTGGAGAGTCGATAATACTTGAAAAGTTACTTGAGAAGTGAGAAGCTTTGAATCGGAATTGATCTTTGTTTGAAACGACTCAAAATAACTGATGCACGAACTTGAACCAATAAAATACTACGACTTGAAAATGAGAAAAACACACAAAAAATCGAAGACACAAAATAAACGAACTCTAAACTAATTACCAATCTAGTAGGTACTTACTAGTTTGCAAATTAGTGATAGAATTAGCTTAAAAGAAACTAGAATAAAAAATTAGAAACTAAGAAAAATCTAACTTTAGAGTCGAATTTTGGTTGAGCACAAGTGATGATGTGGCACTACATGGTTGGTTGTCACTTTTTGAAATTCCAAAAATAAATTTCCAACTTGTTTCGGCGAAACACCTCTTAGGAAGGAAGATAATTCGGTTTTGGGGGGAACAATTTCAAGTTTGAAGCCTTTTCAAGCTTTAAAATGGATGAGAAATGAATTGGTCCCCCTTTGTACTTGCAATTGTACTTTGTTGTCCCCTTGTCCCCTCTTCCTTTTGGAAGAATAGAATATTCTTTGAATATGCTTTTGGACAAACAAATTTTTCACTCTCTTTCTTTCCCTTTTTGGATCAAACAAGAACTTTGAATATCCTTCTTCACTAAGTTATAAGATCATGGATGAACAAGATGAATATTCAAGCGTTGACCAAGTTTGACCACCTAGCAAATGAACTCCAAATCTGAATTTTTTATAGATCTAGGTTCCTTATGCCAAGACAACCCCAACCAACTAAAAATCAGCCACCAAACACGCTCAAATCACCAAGACAAAATCAGATCTAGCTCAAAAAGCTTTAAAACTCCATAGCCCTGGTGGATCTAAGCTCAAACTCATCCAATCTTCAATCTAAAAGTAGATCTAGACTCTTTAAGCGTTAGAGAACAAGAAACTAACACTAGAAACTATCAAAACACAATAAAAACTTGTTGGTCCAACTTGAAAAATTCGGATCTACAAACAAACACACAAGACAACACACAATTTTTTTAGTATTTTCCAATTTTTGACTCTTTTTTATGAGATTTTCTATATAAGAACACTAAAACCAAGATTTAGGGATGTTGGAACAACCCTAACCAAGGCTTTGATACCAAATGATAACCTAAATACTACCAAACACACAAAATTGGCTACAAAGATTCAAATTCCAGCAACCAAACAAAGAGAAAACAACACATAGAATGGAGATGAAGAAGAAGATTACTTGAAATTGAAAGATAGATAGAAAGACCCTTACCCTTATTAAGTGATTAGCACTAGAAGATGTTTCAAATCTTCAAACACAATTCACAAACAAGAGTTCAAACCTTCCTCTTAGGTGACCCAAAGGAAACACTCTTCCTCAAACCACTTTTCTTGCCAAATTATCCAAAACAAGTGAAACCCTAACTTCAAATATTCTTGGACCACTTTCGGATTCTAAGAGCTAAAACTAAAGATCAAAAACTACAATATAAGAGTAATATTCAATTTCATCAAAGTCTAATGAAAATAGAAGTAAAATGGTCTATTTATACTATTACATTTAATGGACAAAAATGCCCTTAATGAGGGAGGGAATTTGGGGCGTCTCTTGAGTGTTGTTTTGGAGTGCATAATGACTTCAATGCCCTTCACTTGAGGTGACTCTTGAGTGTATAAGTTCCCTTCCTTCCTTCTCTTGACCAAGGCTTCAAAATACTTCAAAAAATCTTCAATTGCTTGCTAATTCCAAAGCCTTGACCCTTAGACCATACTTTGTGCTTTTGATGCTCCTTGTGCTTGTATCAATTACTGAGAAAAATGTGTTAAAACTTAGAAGTGAAGCAGATGAAGCAAATGAAGAGAAAACACAAAATCTCACAGGAAAAGAAAAAAGGGGAGATCTTTACCAACAAAAGGATTCAAGAAGGAATCAAATAAGAAAAATGGTAAACACTAACTCTTTTTAACTGAAAAAAACAAATTTTTAAGTCAAAATTAGAGCAAATTGTGTGAGAACATACTGATAATGAAAGCAAAAATTTCTTGGAAGAATACTTTAGTTACAGCTACAGTAAAATCTCCCCAAAACCCACAGAATTACAATAAAATCCCCAAAATTTGTTGCCGGCCGATCTCCCACAGAGTTACGCAGATCTCCTTCCACAGAACCTTTAACGATTAGGGCATCGATTGAAATTTAGAGAAAGTCCATAGAACCGAACCTTTAGCAATTAGGGCATCGATTGAAATTTAGAGAAAAAAGTTTAAGTGTTGGTAGTGAAAATAGGGGAATTTAGAGAAAGTTTACGCATTGGCAGTGAAGATTTAGTTAGAGAAATTTTTTTATGAAAGTGTTTTATTTTTGGCGGACTAAATAAAATTGGCAGTTAAAATGGAGGGAATAAAATTATAAGCATTGGAATAGCTTATTTTATTTATCTATTGCGACACTTAATGTCAAATGCGATGGTTATAGGGTTAAATTATAGCTAATAGAACAATTATTTTTGGCAACGCTTGAAAGCGTTGCAATAGACCACCTATTGGAACGCTTTGTTAACCGTCGCCAAAAAGTTCGTTGCCATAGGGTAATTTCCAGTAGTGTATGTAAGTATACTTTCCCTATTATTTTTTGCTTGACCATGACTTTGATGACATACTACTTTTGACTTACGATTCAAAAAATATTATATGATGTCTCAAATATTAGTTTTTGTAATAGTAATATATACATACATAACATTTTTATTTTATAAAAATAAGGAATTATTTATTATGTAAATTTAATTTCAAATATATCCTTCTTAATCAAATTAATGAAATGTTAATTAGTTGAGACTTATACCGAAAGAAAAACTAATTCAAATTATGTACACTTACACTATCAAGTTAGTTACTTTTTCTACCAAACTAATAATCAATACTTATCAAGATACTTACAAATATAAAGAGATTTGCTTGTGTAAATATTTTCATACACCATCAATACATTGAATTTAGACTTACGAGAAGCTCGTTCATTGTACTAAAGCTTTCGCTATGTATGAAGTTCAAAAAAAGGGCAAACTACTTCTATTGTATGCATTCTTACCTTAAATAATTTTTGTAAGAGGCTTCCACGGCTTGAATTTAGATTAAAAATGAAATATATTAAACGCTGAAGCATATATATATAGAGAGAGAGAGGAAGAGAAAAATAACCTGAGAAATCCATTACAGAGAAAATACAGAGTAGAAATCGTCAACGGATCTAGCCGGGAAGAGACGACGATAAAAGGAAACAGGAACTCCGGCAGCAAAGTAAGAGCGATGGCTATTAGAAGCTAAGAATTCCTCCATGCTGCCATAACCATTATTAGCTAAAGGTGGTAGTATCTCAAACAATGTGTTGAAGTGATTGGAAGGAAGGTCAGAGAAAAAAACAAAGAATTCGGGGGGTTGTTGAACCATCGCTTCGTAACGCCTTCTCATATGTTCAACAATAACGTCGATTATGTAAACAGTGTTGCTGCCACATGAACATCCCAAGTAGACCATCACAAAAGGGCTTAGTTGGACCCCGTCAAGGGTTTCTTTCAATAGGTGCAACATTGACCGAGCAAGCTTTCCATGCATAATGGAGCATATGTTATGTATACTGATAATAAAAAATTCTTGTTGCATCACAAAAGAGGGAAGGCAGTCGAACTTTCACGTATTGCATGAAACTTTCCTACTAATCCACTAATTATAAACAATTTTACGTGGAAAATTAAATGATCGTAATTTATCCCGTATGTCAATCAAATATAAGGTTTCGCAAATAGTTTTCCAAGGAAATAAGTAAAAGAGAAATAGTTACTTCTTATGTCCCAATTATTTGTATGGTACTTTTCAATTAATGTGATTTATGGTACTTTTAACATAATCTTCAAATATATAAATTATATTTTAAAACAATTAAAAATTTCATTTTTGAATTCACGGTTAAAATTAAAGAATTAAACTCTCAAAATCCTAACGATGCTACATAAATTAGGCGGGGGTAGGGATGGGGGTGGGAAGGGGAATAGAAATTAAGGTACGGAAGTGATTACCTGTGCTTGAGAATTGTTGACGTAGCTAGCCTCTTCTTTCAAGTTTCATTTTGGATACAACATTATCCTTATTTTCACCTAATGTCGTCATATTGGATACAGAGAATATTGCTTTTATCAGTGACAAGGGTAAGTAATACTAGGGGAAGTGGTTAAGTATGTTGAGAATAAAAATGACAAAACGTGAGTGGCTATATATAGAGTTGAAAAGGTGAAGGATTTGGTATTTTTCTAGTGGTTAGGATACATACTCATGAAAGATATGTTTTTTTTCCTTTTGACAGAATCTGAAACATAAAAGCTACGAGTTGAAAATAAGGAAGAATAAATGTGTTGAATTCAATTAGGGGTGGGTGGGTAGAGAGCTTACGAAGATATGGGCTCCACATGGAAACAAAACATATAACAAAGCAAGCCCAAGATTGACGTGGAATTCCATAATTATTGAATCTTTACCCCAAATTATCTGTAAATAAAGAGTCAAAGAGATCTAAGAGGAGTAGGACATGATCATTTAACTTTTTCGTCCATTCATTTGTTTGATAGTCATGCTAAATCTCAAATCTTTCCATAAGAATAGAGTCATATATATCTCATTCTCACCATTTTTTTTTTAAATTTATGGGAACTTAAATACTGCAACATTTCATTGGTTTAATTTCAATTACGGAAGAATCTATCATCTTCTCTATTTCAAATCAAAGTTAGTGGATGCACTTTGCTTTGGCAATTAACATTATTATTCTCCCCTCAAATTGAAAGGTAGAGCCTATGATTTTGATAAACTTCTATTTAGTTCCTTCCTTTAAGATTGTGTTAAGGCATGTGGAGTTTTGATGATAGACAGGTGAATGAAACATGTTGTGAAAGCTGGTCCATTCAAGTGTACAAAGAAAAGCTGCAGGCAAGACTGTTGATAAGATGATATTGTGAATAGACAGGAGTGGATAAGCAAGAATATTCAGGAACCTTTTCAAACACTTATCACTTCAGTAAAGTGGGAAAAAATGCAATACTCAGAAGTTGAGTTGATCTAGAAGTCCAACAATGAGAAGAGTTCTACAAGGATAAAGGATAAAGAAAAAGAGTCCTATTCAACCAGGGAAGGAGAAACAACTATAATAACGAGTGAAGTTACTTGATAGAGTTGAAAGAAGAAAGAAGCATAAATCAACTAGGACTCCATCACATGTGTATTACAAGTGTGCATATATATAACAAAACACGATCAAGTAACTTACTCAATGCACTGAAAAGAAAATCAACAATCAGTAAAAAAGTTCTCATACTTAAAGAAGAACCTAGTTCCTTACTTAAGTCGTAGACTGTGTATAGTAGGTAGGTTCTTTGAGTTGTAATGAGTTATTGCTCTAGTCTCAGTGATCTATAAACTGAGTTAGGAGTTGTGTCTTCAAGTAAGGGAACTCGAAGACTTGGAAATACTTATCTTGGAAAGATTTGTGTTTTTGTAGTGATAGAAATTAGAAGTTTTAATTCCTAGTTTACAAGAAGTCTTGTAACTTTGTTGATTGTTGAGGCTCAAGTATTATAATGAAGTTGGGGTTAAATCCTGTAGAGGTATAGGTCGTGTTTTTTTACATATTTCTTAAGCCGGGTGTTTTCCACGTAAAAACATTGTGTTCAGTTTTTACTTTTGTGAACCACGTTTACTTACCTGTTCCACTGATAGGCAATTAGTAGGGCTCGTACTCTAACAAGTGGTATCAGAGTGGGGTTGTCTTAAATAAGGCTAACACCTAAGAAATAATCGACATGTGAATTTCGCACCTCCTACTAGTCACAGTGAATGTCAGTCAACTACTAGACCTCCACTTTTTGATGTCTCTCATTTTATATAGTGGAAAGCAAGGATGGAGATGTTCATTCAAGGTGAAGACTATGAATTTTGGGACAGGATTACTGATATGAAAATGGTAGATGGTGAAAAAGTCAAGAAGGTAAGGAGTGAGTTTAATCCTGAAGACTTATTGGCGTTGAAGAAAAATGCAAAGGACAAGAACATAATGGTCTGTGGATTAGGACTTGCTGAATATAACAGGGTATCCACCTGCACTACTACTAAGCAATTCTGAGATGCACTAGTGAATGCCCATGAAGGAACCTCTTAAGTAAGAAAATTCAGGATCTCTCTTCTATTTACTAAGTATGAGGTATTCAAAATGAAAGAAAATAAAACCCTGCATGAAATGATGACAAGGCTTACCACCTTGAAAAATGAGTTTTCCCTGGGAAAGATCATCTCTGAGGAGGAACAAGTTAAAAAAGTACTAAGGTATTGCCTAGATCAAAATGGAATGTTAAGGTAATTGCAATCAGGGAGGCAAATAAGGAGCTTGAAGGTATGAACCTGGATGAAATAGTAGGGAACTTAAGGACTTATGAAATAGAAATTGATGGAACCAAAGAGTAAGCTACTTCTGAGAAAATTTTAGCATTGAAAGCTTCTGATAGTGATGAGGATTTTGAACTTGATAAGGAGTAAGTTGCCTTCATAACCAAAAACTTCATCAAATTCTTTAAAAATAATAAGGGAACAGGTACTAAGAAACGTTCCAATGACAATCCAAATAGATGCTACAAATGTGGCAAAACTGATCATCAGATCAGAGACTGTCCAGACTGGGAAATAGAATGGAATAAGGAAAGGACTGAAAAGGAACTAAAGGCAAAAAAGAAGGAGGAGCATGCAATGATAGCAGCTTGGGGATCTGATTCAGATGAAGATGAAGTTGATGAAACTGCATTCATGGATTTTGGAGATTCAGATGTAGATGAAGAAAATAAAGATTTTGAGGTAAGCATACTTGAACTCAAAGAAAAACTTCAATTGTTTTCAAAACCAAAACTTGTTTCCTTAATTAGTGCATTGATTGATGATTTCCAAGAATTATCCTCTGATAGGGATGAATTGTTCAACAGTCTTGCAAGTCTCAAATTTGATCTCATTGATCTAAAGGCTTTCTCAGATACAGTTGATAATGAAATATACACTCTCAAGAAACAAGTTACAGAACTTGAGATGTCAAACAATAATCTTAACTCTGAAGTTCTCAAACTAACTCTCTCTTAAAATAGGAAAAAGGCCATGAGTAAAGAATAAGAAAATGCTGAACTTGAGTTGGTTAGATACAAACAAGAGTGTTGTGATTTAACTGAAAAAATGTATAAGTTGAGTCATGAAGTTTCTAAACTAAAACTTGATCTAGAAAGGGAAAATAGGTGGACAAACTCCTCAAGAATTGTTCACAATTTGAGTGAAAAAAATTTCAATGAAAAGGCAGTATTGGGATTCCACAAAAGTTTTGGTGATCTTAAGGATTTATGTTATATCCGTGGAAACCTTGGACATCCCACCACTGAATATCCAATGGCTATAAAAAGCAGATCAAACAGTTTAAACCTGGCTAACAAATCTTCTCAGACCAAAAAAAACAATATCGGTTCTGGTTAGAGAAATAAGTTGAACTACATATTGCCTACATGGACTAGAAGGAACTTAATTCATCCTTTCACTCAAAAAATAGGGCCCAAGCTTGTCTGGGTTCCTAAGCCTAGCCATTGATTTCTTGTGTAGGAGAAGGTGAAAGGAAGCAAAAGGCACTGGTACTTAGATAGTGCTTGCTCAAGACACACGACTGGTGATAAGAAAATGTTCCTTTCACTCTCCAAACTAGATGAAGGAGGAGTTTCTTTTGGTGATGGAAAAAAGGAAATCATCACTGGATTTGGAAAGATTGGCTCAACTGAGTCAAAAGCATTGGAGAATGTCTATCTTGTAGAAGGACTAAAGCATAACCTTCTGAGCATCTCTCAACTGTGTGACAAAGAGACTAAAGTTATTTTCACTATTGCAGGTGTTAAAGTCAAAAGAATGGACACCAAAGAGATTGTGCTCACTACAAAGAGATATAAAAATGTATACAAAGATGACATTATGGCACTACCAGGACCTGAGATGACTTGTATGAGTGCTATAGAAAATAATCCCCTCCTTTGGCACAGAAGACTTGGTCATGCAAGTTTGAAAAAGCTAAACATACTTTCATCCAAAGACATGGTATTGGGATTACCCAAGACCAAGTTTAAGGAAGAAAAGTTATGTAGTGCATATGTAAGGGGGAAGTTGGTAAGATCTTCTTTTAAGTCAAAGAACCATGTTAGCACTACCAAGAGTCTCGACCTGGTTTATATGGACTTATGTGGACCCATGAGACTTCAAAGCAAAGGTGGAAAAAAGTATGTTTTTGTTATTGTTGATGATTATTTCAAATTCATATGGACTTTGTTTCTAGCCTCTAAGGAAGAGGCCTTTGATGTCTTTGAAATCTTCATGAAGAAAGTTGAAAAGAAAATGGGCACTTCTTTAGTTTCCATAAGGTCTGACCATGGTATAGAATTTGAGAAAGCAAAGTTCATAGGATTCTGTTCAGCAAATGGTATAGATCACAATTTCTCAGCTCCTAGTATACCACAACAAAATAGAGTGGTGGAAAGAAAAAATATAACCTTGAAAGATATGGATAGAACAATGATGCTTGCAGCAAATGTTGCTAAAAACCTTTGGGCTGAGGCAATAAGTACTGCAGCATATATAATAAATAGATGCATGATCAGACCAATGTTAGAGAAGACTCCCCATGAATTACTAAAAGGAAGAAAGCCTAATATTTCTCATTTTAGAACCGTTGGTTGTAAATGTTTCATACACAATAATGGAAAGGATAATCTAGGAAAATTTGATGCTAAAAGTGATGAGGGAATCTTCTTAGGGTATTCACTTTATAGTAAGGTTTATAGGATTTTAAATAGCAAAACTAACTATGTTGAAGAAAGCATGCATGTAATATTTGATGAATCCTGTGTTATGACTAACCTGTAGGAAGGAAGTGAAACTGAGAAACAGGTTACACAACCTGGTTCATCAACTGGAGCTACCAAACATGAAGATACTTTGATAGGGGGAACTGAAGCTGAGGGCGCAGTGATAGGGGGAACTGAGCCTCAACATACACCAGCTCAGAATATCAGTAGTGATCCTGGTAGCTCACTAGGCTTGATTCCAAAAGGATATAAGTATCAAGGATCACATCCTATTGAGAATGTTCTTACTGAACTCACATCTGGGATCACCACAAGGTCTGGATTGAGAAGTATGTGTGTCTTCAAGGCATTTCTATCAGAGATTGAGCCAAAAAAGATAACTGAAGCATTGCTTGATACTGATTGGATCATAGCCATGCAGGAAGAGTTAAATCAGTTTGAGCGAAGTAAAGTATGGAACTTAGTTCATCTCCCTAAAGAAAGATCAGTAATTGGGACTAAATTGGTGTATAGAAATAAAGTTGATGAGCATGGAATAGTTACAAAGAACACGACAAGATTGGTGGTCCAAGGATACAACCAAGAACAAGGAATTAACTTTGATGAAACTTTTTCTCCTGTAGCAAGACTTGAAGCTATAAGATTACTTGTTTTTTTTGATGCTTACATGGAGTTCATCCTTTATCAGATGGATATGAAGAGTGCATTCCTAAATAACATTCTCAAGGAAGAGGTGTATGTTAAACAACCTCCAGGATTTAAAAGCAAGGAGTTTTTGGATCATGTGTACAAATTGGACAAAGCTTTGTATGGGTTGAAAAAAGCTCCAAGAGCTTGGTATAAGAGACTGTCAAAGTTTCTATTGGAACATGGACATACCAGAGGTAAAGTTGACAATACCCTTTTCTTGAAAACTAATGGGAAGGATTTGTTAGTTATGCAGGTGTGTGTGGATGATATTATTTTTGGCTCAACAAATAACTCATGAGTTGTAAATTTGAGATGAGCATGATGGGAGAGCTGAATTACTTCTTAGTCTTGCAAATAAAGAAGTCAGCTTTAGGGACAATGATTACCAGCAGAAGTATGTCAATGAGCTTCTCAAGAGATTCTCCATGAAAGAGACAAAAGAGATAAGTACTCCTATTGCCATTGCCATAAAGCTGAATTTGGATAAAACAGGTTCAGATGTAGAGCAAAAGATGTATAGAGGTATGATAGGATCATTATTGTACCTCACAGCAAGCAGGCCTGACATTGTATTTAGTGTAGGGCTATGTGCCAGGTTTCAAGCAAAACCCAAAGAATAACATCTAAAATCTGTGAAGAGAATCTTCAGATACTTGAAGGGAACCAGTGATCTTGGCTTATGATACCCCAAAGGTAGTAATTTTAAACTGGTAGGTTACTCATATACTAATTATGAAGGATATCTGGTGGACAGAAAAAGCACTACAGGAATGGCACACTTCCTTGGATCATGTTTGATTACCTGGTCCACTAAGAAGCAAAATTCAGTTGCCTTATCTTCTGCTGAAGCTGAATATGTTGCTGTAGGTTCCTGTTGTGCTCAGTTTCTATGGATTAAGCAATAACTCATGGACTTTTGATGATAGGCGAATTTACGCGCCTATATCAATATATTTTGCCCATATTTTAGCCTAGTTTTGAGAACTAATTATCTATTTCATGCACTTTTAGTCCTTTTTCCTGTAAATGAGCTAACAAACATGATTAGGAAAGTTTCAGGTATAAATGATGCAAAATACAACATTTTATGGCTTACTTGACGTAAAAGAAAGCTCACAAACGAAGTAGAAAGGAGCTGGACGCCTAAAGGACCAAATCTGCTGCATGGAAAATCTGTCCTGGGCTAAAACAGCATTTCTGAATACTTTGGGGACTGCATGGAAAATCTGTCCAGGACTAAAACAGCATTTCTGAAGACTTTGGGGACTTACAGACACAAAGCTGGATTTTTACAAAGATACATTAACCTAGTACAATTAGGTTATGTATTTCACTATTCTACTTGGATTATGATATTGTAACCTTACCCTAGTACATTTGGGTTAAGGATTTCATTAGTCTATTAGGATTTGGTTATTTATTTCATTAGCTTAGTAGGAGTAGGATAGGAGTATTATAAATACCCTATCATGCTAGAGATTTTAATCAAGTCCTCCCTTAGTGGAGGCAACTCCTCCCTTAATTCAAGAAATTCATTCTTCACTTAATCAATCTTCTTACAATACAATTCTTCCATCCCTCTCTTCTTCCACTACAACACTTCTATTCACTTTTCTAATCTTTCCATTAATTCTATTATTTTTCTATTCATCTATTCCACAACAAGAGAATCGTTACTTGCTAGGGAATCACCAAAACCACACGCCTAAACACCCACTTCTCACGCCATCCACCATGCAAAACGTGATATCCTTCGCATTCATGGGTAACTAAACCTCTTAGTTGGGGTTATGGAAGCCGAATGAGTTACTATCTATAGCTGTGAGTTTGTGAGTTCAAGACAAGTATATTGCTTATATCATTACGCTCTTAATCTTAATCCACATTCTTTGCGGTTGCAAACGCAAGAATACGCCAGTCTAACATTTAACTTGTTCGAGAGAAAGGTTATTTGTCTGGAAAAGAGATAATGTCAAGGTAGTAGGACACCCTTTCCTATTAAAAAGCTAGTGCCGTAACTGGACTAACCTCTTGGAGAATTCGTACCGTTAGACACGCTTTAAGCTCGAGAGAGTTAAAGTGAAATAGTCCTTGTTTAGGTCGAGAGACGCTTGGATTTACCATCGACTACAATTCTCTATAAGCAATTGCATGTCAAGACTCTACACACTCATAGCCAATAGAAACGTATACCTCAGAAGGTGGACATACCCCCAACGCCTCAATTCTCATTGTCTACAACCAACGTGACAATCTTCCTCTTTTTACTTTGCTATTTTCAGCTTTTACTTTATTGTTTTGGTTACATATTACAATCCCCCCTTCTTACGAGACTTGCACCAAAAGTTTAGTAATTTTGCTTACTTGTTGGCCAAGCTATTCCCTGTGGGATCGACACCCAACCCAGGTTGGGTTCTATATTTGCTAACGACCGTTTTACACTCCCACGAGAGCTGTAGATTGAGCGTTATCAACTTTGATATAGATGTTAATTGTGTTCCTATTTTTGTGATAATACAAGTGTTATTAACATTGCTAAAAATCCTGTTCAACATAAGAGAACCAAACATATTGATATTAGGCATCACTTTCTTAGAGATAATGTTGAAAAAGGTCATATATCCATTATATTTTGTTTTACTGAGGAACAGATTACTGATATTTTCACTAAGGCCTTGAGTAGAGAACACTTTGAAAAAAATAGGTTAGGCTTGGGGATGATTAAAATTTCATAAGTCTCCCTCAATGCTTGACTAGAATAAGTTGATTTTACAAGTGATTGTTGGTTAATTCAGTCTTACACATTAAGTTGTGTATCCTAAGTCCATGATTTTTGAGTATGTTGACTCATGTGTGTGTTGATTTTGCAGAAAGCCTTGATTACATAAGCAATTTTGTCTATTTTGTCATTCAGCTATGATTATTATTACTTCAAAGTAGCTTAAAGAGAAAAAAGTTGTTTTCTTGGTTCCTTCTTGGTCCATTTAAACCGCCAAAATACAAAGAGTCCCTTCCTTTTTAAAAAGTTGCCACTTTCTTTGCCATCAGGACTGAAACACTCATTATTAAGCCTCTGCCAAATATAGTCCCTCACCCTTTCAACTTCCTCACCCTTCCCTCTTAAATACACTTTCTTTTGTTTTGATTCTACACTAAAACTTCTCTTCAACCTCCTCACACTCAATAACACTTTCCTGGTTAAAAAATGGCATCATTCTCATCATCTTCCTCTTCTTCTTCTTCTTCTTTCTCTACTGAATCTGTTCCAAATACCCTTACCATACTTATTCTTCATCCAAATATCACCTTAACTCCCTTAATTCCTTCTCTAATCTCCCAGAAATTCATGGATTTCTCAGCCTTAAAAAATTTTCCAAACCCTTTTGCCTAAATTCCCTTACCTACTTCATCTTTTTTGCGACCCCTTCTTTCTCCTCCTATCCCGCTCAAAATTATTGGTGAGGATGATCTTCCTAATGATAGAAATGATATTCATATTACAGACTTAGTCCCAAGAAGGTCGAGATCTCAGTTCAAGAAAAAACCCTCTGTCCATGTCAAAAATACTATTCCTTCAAAACCCTCTCCAGTTGTCTCTAATTCTCAAACCCTACATACTCGAGAAAAGAAGAAAACCAAAGATGCTACATTGGCTGAAGCTTTTAGAGAGAACAATAGAAAATGTGTAGTAATTTTTAATCCCAGTCCTCCTCCTGTATCTTCTCCTATATCCTCTCCTGATCTTCTTCTTCGATCAGTTAGGAAAAATAATACTGTCAGGGCAAAATCTTTCAAATCTTCTGTGTCTCGAAAGACTTCCTCTAAACCTACTTCAAAGGCTTCCTCCTCTTCAAAACCCTCCCCTACTATCAAAGCTTCCCCATCCAGAGTTTCTCCCAGATCGTCTACCCGTTTAAAGAAACAGGTCAGCAACCAGTTCCTTCTGACTCATCTGACTCTGACTTCTATCTAAACACCACTGCTGAAGTGGATCCCGATTTTGAGGTTCCTGTACCATCCTCTTATCAAGATACCACTGAGGCTCATCGTCTTCACTTTCAAAATCGCAAATTAACTAGAGGGAGAGTAGTTAGTGGATCTGAGAGTGTTGCTATGCAGAATTTACTGGAAAAATTAGAGTTTAAGGGATAGTCTCATCTCTTTCTACAGGGATACCTTCAACAAAGATTTACTAGACCTGAAATGTATGAGTTCTATACGAATGGGGTGGGCATTGGTGAGTTGTTTTTTACTACAGTTAGAAAGGTTACACTAAACCTTTACATTGCTGATATTGCTAAGATTCTACATATTACTTCTGGGGGTGGGGTCACTATGTCAAATGTAGTTGGACACCTCTTGATAATCTTGCCTCAGCTCTTAACATATGCAAAAATTTCTTTGGGAATCCCCACTTGGTCAATCATAGAAGAGTATTTAAGAGGAAGATGTCTCCTCTTCACCAACTGTACTTTGATGTAGTGCATAAGATGATTCTTCCTAGGAAGGAAAGGAGGAATGTGTCTAGCTTTCTTGATCTCACTCTCATAGAATTATTAGATACTGAAGTAAGAATTTATCTACCTCAACTCATTCTAAAGCATATGCAAAGGGTTCTACTCAAGGAAGTAAATGGACATGCTCTACCTTAGCAATTCTGGCTCACCCCTATATTTGATGCTACCTGTTTCCATTAGGAGTGCTGATAATTCGATGCAAAGATTGAGAAATTCACTGGCTGAAAAACAAACTGAGGTGGAAGTTGCTCAGGAAGCTTTGAAGGCTGCACAGGCCGCTCATGAAGAAGAAAAAGGGATCCTCCATGCTTAAATTGCTTCCCTTAATTCCTTGTTGGAAAAAAAGAGAGCTGAAAATGCAGATGTTATTAGGAAACTCACCTCTCTTATTCCCTCCTCTTCTTCTACTTAGCCTCTTGACTGATATCTTAAGCCTATCTCCTTTTTTTCCTTTCCCTGATAGCTTGTTCTCTCTTAGTTTACTTTTTGGTATATGTAGTCATCTCTGCTAATGAATGAAATAGGCTTAGTTGTTTTACTGTTTTCTGCTCCTGTTTTCTCATATTGCATTCATGTTTTCTTATTCTGAATTTTGATTGTCTTAGTGATAGCCTCAATGGCCATGAATTATTAGACATTTTTCACTTATTGAGCCATCTTTTTGATGATGTCAAAAGGGGGAAGAGTAGGCTATGCAATTCTTATAACTCAATTGGACTAACCTGTTTCATTCTGTGCTATTCTTTTATTCAAATTCCTTATTGAGTATGTCAGGGGTCTGTGATGTTGTGCTGCTATGTTTATCATCATCAAAAAGGGGGAATTTGTTAAGGCATGTGGAGTTTTGATGATATACATATGAATGAAACATGTTGTGAAAGCTGGTCCATTCAAGTGTACAAAGAAAAGCTGCAGGCAGGACTGTTGATAAGATGATATTGCGCATAAACAGGAGTGGATAAGCAAAAATATTCAGGAACCTTCTCAAACACTTATCACTTCGGTAAAGTAGAAGAAAAATACAATACTCAGCAGTTGAGTTGATCTAGATGTCCAATAATGAGAAGAGTTCTGCAAGGATAAAGGATAAAACAAAAGAGTCCTATTTAACCAGGGGAGGAGAAACGACTACAACAAGGAGTGAAGTTACTTGATAGAGTTGAAAGAAGAAAGAATCATAAATCAATTAGGACTCCATCACATGAGTATTACAAGTGTGCATATATACAACAAAGCATGATCAAGTAACTCACTTAATGCACTAAAAAGAAAATCAATAATCAGCAAAACAGTTCTCATACTTGAAGAAGAACCTGGTTCCTTACTTAAGTCGTAGACTGTGTGTTGTAGGTAGGTTCTTTGAGTTGTAATGAGTTATTGCTCTAGTCTCAGTGGTCTATAAACTGAGTTAGGAGTTGTGTCTTCAAGTTAGGGAACTCGAAGACTTGGGAACACTTATCTTGGGAAGATTTGTGTTTTTCTAGTGATAGGAGTTAGAAGTTTTAATTCCTAGTTTACAAGAAGTCTTGTAACTTTGTTGATTGTTGAGGCTCAAGTATTATAGTGAAGTTCGGGTTAAATCATGTAGAGGTACAGGTCGTGGTTTTTTACACCTTTCTTGAGTCAGGTGTTTTCCACGTAAAAACACTGTGTTCAGCTTTTACTTCTGTGAACCACGTTTACTTACCTGTTCCACTGATAGGCAATTAGTAGGGCTCGTACTCTAATAGATTGTGTAATTTCCCTAAAGCACCCTATTGGGAATTTGGATACTGGCTAGAAATATATCCTAACGTGCATGCTAGAATCAGCCAACGAAAGTAATTAGGAAAATCAATTAGCTACAGCTTCCCGCTAATCACATTTGATTATGACCGTTAATCCGTTAACATAATCATTAGAGGAATGAAAAGTTGTATAATAATACTACCAAAATTAAACAAAGGCCTTATGAAAATCATATAAAGCAACAATCTGTGAGTCCAAATTTCAGATTATAATATAATGCCGATTAGGGCAAACCTAACACAAGCAATAAGAAAAACGGTTTCTCTATAAGCAACTACCAAAGTGCATAGTATATATACACTAAATGATTAAGGTATAATAATTAAAAATTCCAAAATGAAATCAAGTATATATGATGTGTTTGTTGCTAGTTTTTAATATTTTAGCTACTTTAGTAATGGCAAATCATGAACTAGTAATAGTTCTAACTAACCCCATCTTTTTAATACACCTAAACCATGATTTGATACTCCACAATAAGATTCAATTTCCTAATTTATACATGTACAACTGTTGTATCCAATGGTGCATCATTTCGGATGTTGACATTTTGTCTACAACAGGAACTAAGATTAACTGAAAGCTAAGTGATCATTGATAGTCTTCCAGCGAATTAAGCGCCATCCCTCCAGAAATCACGGTTCCTGGTGCCACATTCATTAGCTAAATAGGGTCTAGATGGCTAAAGGATCTTGTTGTATACTAACCATTCCGTCTAGGATTGTCTGTCGTAAGTTTTATTTTTTATTTTTTTTGGTTCATTTTAGAAGTTTAAGACAAAATTAATTATTTTTTCATTTTATTCTTAATAGTAATTATTTTTTAAGGCTACAAACATTTCAATAGAGTAAGTATTTAATGACAAGAGAATATATATTTAAACATAAATAATGATAAAATAGCTGGAATTCCCTCATAAGTGCTAAACGCAAAAAAGAAAAAGACGACAAATAATTTGAGACAAATGAAGTAAGATTGAAGAAATACAAAACATTTGTTACATGTAGGAGTGGAGCTAGAGTACAATATGGGGATTCGACCGATCTCAGTAACTTTTACGTAGATGCTCTGAATAAGGGAAAAATATTGATTTTCTATTTCCTTGAAATGAAGGAGCTCATCTCCTTATAAGATTACAAGGAAAATCATACATGATAAATTCTATACATGGTAAGAACTATACATGGTATAATTACAGAATATTCTAGACTATTTATATATAATCTACTTCCTAATATATGAAAGATAATTAAAGTTAAATATGGTAGGTAAATATTGTAATTGATGTTGATTAACACCTCCCCACTCTTAAACTTATGGTGGTCAACCAGAAGTTTGCCGATAAAGAACTCATATTGTTTCTTCTTTTGAGACTTGGTGAAAAAAAATCTGCCAGTTTATCTCTAGAGGAAATATGTGGAAGACAAATAAGACCATTGACAAATTTTTTCGAACAAAGTGACAGTTAATCTCGATATGCTTGGTTCGTTCATGAAATAGGGAATTGGTGACAATCTTTACAACACTTTCATTTTCACAGTAAATGAGAGTGGCAGAGGAAGATTGAATGCCAAAATCAGCAAAGAAACGATCCAGTCAAACTACTTTATTGCAAGTAGTTGACATGGCACAATATTCTGCTTCAGTGGATGATTTGAGCATGGTTGCTTGATTCTTTGACTTTCAAGATAGGAAGAAGTTGCCAAGAAACACACAATACCTAGTGGTTAAACGCTGAGTGTCGAGGCACCCACCATAATCAGTAACTGAGAAGGTACACAAAAGAGTAGGTGAATCATGACTGTAATATAGACCCATAGTTGCGGTTGATCGAAGATAACGGAGAAGGCGATGAATAGCCATAAAATTAAGTCGTCGAGGGGCAGACAAAAACTAACTAAGAATATAAATTGCATAAGCAATGTCAGGTCAAGTAACAGTTAAGTAGACCAAGCTCCCAACAAGACGTTGATAGAGGGTCGAGTCAGAGAGAAGTTCCCTATCAGTCTTAGAATAATAAACGTTTTACTCCATGGGTGTATCAACAATGGTCTCATCACTCAGGTGAGCCATGTCCAAAATTTTTTTGGTATACTTTTATTAGCAAAGAAAATAACCACCAACATTAAGAGAGATTTTGAAGCCAAGAAAATAAGATTCCTGACCCAAGTCCTTCATTTGAAATGGAGATTGTAACATACCCTTAAGCTGCAAAATACCTTTTGTATCATCCCTAGTAATTAAGAAATCATCGACACATATTAGCACACAAACTATCCCTCGTGGTAAGAAAGAGATAAACAAATAATAATCATTATGTGTTGTGCCCAAACGCACACGCAAGTTTACGTGATCTCACCAAGTAATACAATGGCCTTTTACAAAGTTGAATAATCGATTCCTTAGAGACTTGTATCAATAACTATCTAATTCAAGTTCAACTATTGAGACTAAAGTGTTGTAATGTAACCAAAAGAGTCTTGAAAGATTGTAAACTAAAAGTAAACTAAAGTAATGCAGAAGAGTAAAGACTTTGGACAAGTAATGGATAAAAATCTAGGGTTAAGGCACTATGAACAATCATACTACGCTAATGAACTTTATTCATTAGATTACTTATCTTGGTTGATGATTCATAGGGTTTATCACATGATCATGTTCTTTCGACCTCTAATCATCTATCTAACTTGGATATTACAACTACATCATTGAGCGGAGATGTAATAATCCAATTAGATGTATGAAGCTATGATCCTACATATGAACCAAGCAAAGATTATAGGTATATCCCTATCCTAGTCGCTAATTCAAATTTCTTATTTTATAAAAGAATGAGAACCTTGTTCTATCTGTCCCCATGTTCTATCTTCTTATCCCCCCTCTCGGACTCACAAAGTCGACAATGGATGTATCATAAGGGTGGTTAATCCTTAAAATAGTTTTAAGAAGAATAAATAAACATCCAAATATTCTAAGCAATCAAAACCATATCAATTCAAAGAAATAGTAATCATGTTCTTGGCCTTAACCAGGAATAGAGATTTTAGCCACTCATGGACATAGTCGTAATCAAGATAATTGAATACAAGATAAAATCCATTAAAAAACTAAAGTAAAAGAAGAAAAACCCTAATTGGAGTGTTTTTCATCCCCTCTCCAAGTTTCAAAGCCGTACAAGGTGTATAACATAAAGTACAAGTGTTCTATTTATAGTAGGACAATTATAACATCAAGTACAAGTGTCCTATTTATAGGAGGACAAAACTATCGTATTTTTGCACTAGGCCGCATCGTGGGGTTATTTTATCGCGTATAGCTATGCGACACGCCCTTATCATGGATACCCACTATTTTGGATCCATTAGGAATCTCCTGGTGTATGGCACGTGCCATTTATCCTTAGCTTTGGTCTACCACGCGCCCTTAACATCCAAGGTGTCCAATTCACGTCAAGTTGTGTCTTGTGCTTTCGTTGATCCATTCCACGACATTTTGTATTGTTTACACCTGATTTGATGCTTGTATGTCCTTCATGTATCATCATAATCAACAAATCAATCATACTATAGAATTAAACACGATAAATTAGAGCTCAAATAACACAACATCCAAGACGATGAACTAGAAATTTAAGCTAAGAATACTAGTTTTGCCCCTTTTGATCTTTCACTTAGTTTTGACTCTTGGATTGATTCAATTGTACTTTAAACACTATAAGCAAGTTGTTACACACATAAGTACACAATAATATCATTAAGAACTCATTATACACACTTGAATTCATTGCGATCAACTTGAAAAATACCTAGCTCAAGCTAGTAACACTAGTTTTCTCATATGAACTCTAAATGATTTATTTGAATCCAAACTTTTTGAACTACACCTTAAACATTATTATTAAGTACTTAAGCATTTAGATGATCATTTATATCATCATTGACTCATTAATAACACAATAACTCCTCCCAACATAGATAAATAAGCCCGGATAACAACACCGAAGTGCATAAATCCACCTCATCATCACCCCATACTAAAATCCTTATTCATCCTTGAACAACTCTTTACTCTAAGCATCATAAACTGAATTCAATCGACACTTCTTCTACAAGCAAGACACTCAAGCTAGTACTACAATTACTATACAGAATGCAAGTTTCTACATTAAACATGTTACATACACAATTGAAATCTCAATATTACTACTCCAAAATATCCTAGCATCAAGAATTGACTCACCTAGTTAGCAAACTTATTCACATTGTTCAATCAAAGAAATGATATAATTCATCCAACATTCATCAAACATGTGCCCTCACAAAAAGAGAGTTACCCATAATCACTCACATAAATGCTACTTTTCACCAATTAGGTACAAGAATCAAATTAAGCTCACTCTCACAAAGAATTCACAAGTTACACATAATGAACCATAGGCTTGCCCTTAGTGTAGTACTTCACTAATATCAGAATGTTGAAGCTCAAGATCAAATGGATCTTTAATGATTGTAATGTAGGCTAAGGGATGGTGGGAACTGTTTTGGCCAAGGATAGTGACTATCTTCCCTAAGCGATTCAATACATCACATTTTTCAATTAAGACCAGTCTCTAACAACGAACTTAAACAACTTTTGTCTACCCATTTCTTCTGTTTTTCCCCATCACATTAAGCTCATTCACATATCCTGTGGTGGGAGTATGTTATCTACACATCATTCGATTTTACCCTTCTTTACACCCATTATACGTTACGCACCCCTATGATAGCTACCTTCAACTTAAGCAATTACCTTAGTTTAGGTGCACAATGTACAAGGATGACCAGGGCTAAAACATGTTTATTGTAACACGACTGGTCTAAAAATGGGAATTTCTTTTGCACATATTTGTCTAACTCCCAACCACAACACAATAATTTTTACACACCAATAACTATCACTTTGGGGCTTTAATTTCACCTTTCTCATACTTGAATTTTCAGCTCTTTAACTTAACTAAGTTTACACTAAAGATCTTAGGAGCTTGGTCAAATCAAGGTCAATCAAAGAAAAGGATTAGGCTACATATAATGATGCCAAAGAAAAAGCTAAAGGCTCAATGGGGATAACTAGGATTATGGCACATGCTCAACTCAAGTGGGATCATCATAGACTCTTAAAAAAACAACCACATGAATTCAAATTAAGCCAACAAGTATAAGAGTCATAATCATGAGCCTAGGAGTCTAAAAAGTAGCAATTCATACAATCAACCTACTTTTTCAACCAAAACACTTGCATCATGTAATTAAATATAGCAACAATAAGAACATCCCACTTTTATTCTAACCATTTTTTTTTAAATGTCCCTAAAAATGGAAATTTCCCTACCCCACGCTTAAAAATCTACTTTGTCCCCAAAGTATACTTTAAAGTCGAGATAGAAATACTCCCTGAGGCCTCCAGGCCAAGATAGTAGAATCTTTATACATCAAGCGGATCCGGAGACCCCAAACTTAGTCTTCGCCATGCTTCTTAGCTCAGGTTTTTTGATACTCTGACTTCCCATCAACCCGTGACTCAACAAAAACTAAAACTAGTGAAGTAAAAACTAAAAATTACTGAAAATAAAAGAATACCTTAACTTTGGTTGCCTCTCAAGCAGCAGCTGATTTAGTGCTACGGCACGACCCAATCAACTCTTTCCTCCACCTTGAGGATATGAATTTTACACCCAATAGTACATCCATTTTTTTATTTGTTCATAGGGTGGTGGTACAAAGAACAAAGAGCAGAGTAATATATGTTGCATGGTAAAACACTTAGCCTTAAAGTGAGGTGTGTTTTTGTGTTGCTTTTCTGGTGCAAAATTAAGAATATAGGATTCTTGTTCCTCCTCTTCACACCCTTCCACTATTGTAGATGATTCCACAGACAAGGCATCATCTAAACATAATGTATAAAAGTGCTTTGAGTGAGGCCCAACCAATCCCACTTTAAAATATATGCTGAACACTATCCACAACACCCTCATTTTTTTCACCTTCTCGATTTCAGTCTCAAAAGAAATATGATAGTTGAATGGCTAAAATTCCTGCATTTGTTCCATCAATTGGCTAGTGGCCTTTCTTAGCATTTATGGACAAAGTGGTGGTGGTATCTCCTTAACCTGTTTAACAACTTTAGTTTTTAAGTACTCAGACTTACTTGAATTATCAAGAACTTTGTCTGCAATCGGTTGGAGAGTCAACTCTATATCTACCTCTTTAGTTATCTTTTGAGCATTACCCACAAACATGACTAAATTAGGATTAGCACCACACATAGCTATAGAGTGATATGTATTACCATAAACCACACACCAACTTGTGTTCTGCTAAACATATCAGAAAAAAGCAGGTCCCCTCCAAACTCTTCCATCAAAGTCTGGACTAAAAGCCTCTTGGTTGGGTCCTTCACAAAAACAATAAGAATCACCATCCCTCAACACCCATCTATCCCAGGCTGCCATGTCAACAAGTGTGATAAAAGAAAGTAAAAGGAAATAAAAAGAAAACAACAACTAAACTATGTACAACTCAATATAGCTAAACTAAAAACAAGATAGTTGCATATTTATAAGTCCCCAGCAACAGCGCCAAAAATATATTACGCCCAAGAGCACACGCAAGTGTACGTGGTCTCACAAAGTAATACAGTGGACTTTTACAAAGCCAAATATCAAACCATCAGAGACTTGTATCAAAAAATATCTAATTCAAGTTCAACTATTGAGATTAAAGTGGTGCAATGTAACCAAAAGTGTCTTGAAATTTTGTAAACTAAAAGTAAACTAAAGCAATGTGGAAAAGTAAAGACTTTGGACAAGTTATGGATGAAAACCCAAGGTTAAGGCACTGTGAAGAATCATACTTCACTAATTAACTTCATTCGTAAGATTACTTTTCTTGGTTAATGATTCGTAGGGTTTATTGCATGATCATGGTCTCCCGACCTCTAATCGTCTACCTAACTTAGATATTACAACTACATCATTGATCGAGGATGTAATAATCCAATTAGATGCATGAAGCTATCATCCTACATGTAAACCAAACAAGTCTTCTAGGTATATCTTATCTCAGTCGCTAATTCAAATTCCTTATTTTATAAAAGAATAAGAACCTTGTTCTATCTATCCCTACGTTCTATCTTCTTATTCCTCCTCCCGAGCTCACAAAGTTAACAATAGATTTATTCTAAGGGTGATAATCCTTAAAATTATTTTTAAAAGGATAAATAAACAACCAAATATGATAATCAATCAAAACCATATCAATTCAAAGCAATAGTAATCATGTTCTTGGCCTTAACTCCGTAATAGGGATTTTAGCCACTTATGGACATAGTTGTAATCAAGATAATTGAATACAAGATAAAATCCATTAGAAACTAAAGTAAAAAAATAAAAACTCTAATTGAAGTGTTTTTCAGCCCTCTCCAAGTTTTAAATCTGTCCAAGATATATAACATCAAGTATAAGTGTCCAATTTATAGAGGACAAAACTGTCGCGTTTTTGCATTAGGCCGCGTAGCGGGTTAATTTTTTATGTCTAGCTACAAGACGCTCCCTTATAGCGGAGAAACACCATTTTGGGTCCATTTTGAAGCTCCTGGTGTATTTCACACTCCATTAGGCCTTATCTTTGGTCCGCGACATGCCCTTGACATCTAAGGTGTCCAATTCACGTCAAGTTGTGTCTTGTGCTTTCGTTTATCCACTCCAAGCCTTTTTGTGTTGTTAACATTTGATTTGAAGCTTGTATGTCCTTCATGTATCATCATTATCAACTCATTAAGAATACTATAGCATTAAACACAGTAAATTAGAGCTCAAAATAACACAACATCTAAGACGATGAACTAGAAACTTAAGCTAAGAATACTAGTTTTGCCCCTTTTGATCTTTCACTTAGTTTTGACTCTTGGATTGATTCAATTGTACTTTAAACACTATAAGAAGTTTTTTCCACATATAAATACATAATAAAACAATTAGGAACTCATTATACATATTAGAATCCATCGCGATCAACTTGAACAACACACCTAGCTCAAGCTAGTAACATTAGTTTTCTCATTTGAACTCTAAATGATTTATTTGAATCTAAACTTGTTTGAAATACACCTTAAACATTATCATCAAGTACATAAACACTTAGATGATCATTTATATCATTATTTACTCATTAATCACACAAGAAGTCCTCAAAACAAAGCTAAATAAGACCGGATAACAACACTGAAGTGAATAAATTCACCTCATCATTACCCCATACTAAAATCCTTGTTCGTCCTCGAACAACTCATTACTCTAAGCATCATAAGATGAGTTGACTCCACACTTCTGCTACAATCAAGACACTTAAGCTAGTACTATAATAACTACACAGAATGCAAGTTTCTACACTAAGCATGTTACATACACAATTGAAATCTCAATATTACTACTCCAAAACATCATAGCATCAAGAATTGACTCACCTAGTTAGCAAACTTATTCACATTGTTCAATCAAAGAAATGATATAATTCATCCAACATTCATCAAACATGTGCCCTCACAACAAAGGAGTTACCCATAATCACTCACATAAATGCTACTTTTCACCAATTGGGTACAAGAATCAAATTAAGCTCACTTTCACAAGGAATTCACAAGTTACACATAATGAACCACAGGCTTGCCCTTAGTGTAGTACTTCACTAATATTAGAATGATGAGGCTCAGAATCAAATAGGTCTTTAATAGTTGTAATGTAGGCTAATGAATGGGTAGGAACTATTTTGGCCAAGAATAGTGACTTTCTTCCCTAAGCACTTCAATACATCATAGTTTTCAATTATGACCAATCTCTAACAACCAACTTACACCACGTTTGTCTACCCACTTTTTTAGTTTTTCCCCATCTCATTAAGCTCATTCACCTATACTATGGTGGGAGTATGCTATGTACACATCATTTGAATTTACCCTTCTTTAAACTGATTATACGTTACGCACCCCTATGATAGCCACCCTCAACTTAAGCAATTACCTTAGTTGAGGTGCACAATGTCCAAGGAGGACCAGGGCCAAAACGGGTTTATTATAACACAACTGGTCTAAAAATGGGAATTTCTTTATCATAAATTTCTCTAAATTCCAACCACAACACAATAATTTTTACACACCAATAACTGTCACTTTGGGGCTTCAATTTCACCTTTCTCCTACTTGAATTTTCAACACCTTAACTTAATTAAGTTTATACTAAAGATCTTAGGAACTAGGATCAAATTAAGGTCAATCAAAGAAAGGGATTAGGCTACATATGAGGCTGCCAAAGAAAAAACTAAAGGTTCAATGGGGCTAACTAGTATTATGCACAAGGGTCGGTCAAAAGAAGTTATGAAATACGACTATCAAGGAAATGCCTACATTATCTCCTAAACCCATTCTCTTTATTTCTTATACACACAGGGCAAGTTCTAGACATCACATGCAACAAGGAATACACAACAACCTTACACGCACATGGAACATGCTCAACTCAAGTGGGATCATCATAGACTCTTAACCAAACAACCACATTAATTCAAATTAATCCAACAATTACAAGGCTCATAATCATGAGCCTAGGAGTCTGAAAAGTAGTAATTCACACTATCAAAGTGATTTTACAACCAAAACATTTGCATCATGTAATAAAACATAGCACTAATAAGAACATCCCATATTTATTCTTAACATTTTTTTTAAAATTTCCCTAAAAATAGGAATTTCCCCACCCCACACTTAAAAATCTACTTTGTCCCCAAAGTATACTCTAAATTTGAGATAGAAATACTCTCTGAGGACTCTAGGCCTATCTAGTAGCAGCTTTATACATTAAGAGGTCTGAAGACCCCACACTTAGTCTTCGTCATGCTTCTTAGCTTAAGTTTTCAGGTACTCAGACTTCCTATTAACCTATGACTAAAAAAAACTAAAACTAGTGAAGTAAAAACTAAAAATTACTGAAAATAAAAACATACCTTAACTTGGATTGCCTGCAAAGCAGGACCTGATTTAGTGTTGCAGCACGAACCAATTAATTTTTTCCTCCACCTTGAGGATATAAATTTCACCCCCAATCGTGCATCCATCTTTTTACTTTTCTCATAGGGTGGAGGTACAAAGATTAAGGAACTGAGTAATATATGTTGCATGATAAACCACTTGGCATTGGAGTGAGGCGTGTTTTTGTGTTGCATTTCTGGTGTAAAATTAAGAATATAGGATTCTTGTTCCTCATTTTCACACTCTCCAACTATTTTAGATGATTCCACATACAAGACATTATCTAAACATAATGTATAAAAGTGCTTTGAGTGAGGCCCAACAAATCCCACTTCAAAATATACACTATCCGCAACACCCTCACTTTTATTCACCTTCTCGATTTCAGTCTCAAAAGAAATATGACAGTTGAGTGGCAGAAATTCTTGTGTCTATTCTATAAATTAGTTAGTATCCTCCTCATATTTTTCTCTTCTTAGCATTTGTGGACAAGGTAGTAGTGGTATCTTCATAACCTGTTTACTAACTTTAGTTTTTCAGTACTCAGACTTTCCCGAATTATCAATAATTTTATCTGATACTGGTTGGGGAGTAAACTCTGCATCTACCTCCTTACTTGTACTTTAGCATTGCCCACAAACATGACTGAATTAGTATTAGAACCATAAATACCTTCAGATTGATACATATTGCTATAAACCATACACCAACTTATGGTTTGCTCCACAGGTCGGAAACAATCAGGTACCCTCTAAACCTCTTCCATCAAAATAAGGACTAAAATCCTCTTGGTGGGGTCTTCCACAAAAGTAACAAGAATTATCATCCCTCAAAAATAGTCTATCCCAGGCTGCCATGTAAAGAAGAGTGATAACATAAAGTAAAAGGAAATAAAATGTAAAAAAACTACTAAACTATGTACAACTCAATATAGCTAAACTAAAAACAAGATAGTTGCATATTTATAAGTCCTCGATAATGGCTCCAAAAACTTATTGTGCCCAAGCGCACACACAAGTGTACATGATCTCACCAAGTAATACAGTGGCCTTTTACAAACTCGAATATCAATCCCTCAGAGACTCGTATCAACATCTATCTAATTTAAGTTCAACTATTTAGATTAAAGTGGTGCAATGTAACCAAATGAGTCTTGAAAGTTTGTAAACAAAAAGTAAACCAAAGTAAAGAGGAAAAGTAAAGACTATGGGCAAGTAATGGATAAAAACCCAGGGTTAAGGCACTGTGAACAATCATACTACGCTAATGAAATTCATATGTTAGACTACTTATCTTTGTTGATGATTCATAGGGTTTATCGTATGATCATGGTCTCCCAACCTCTAATCGTCTACCTAACTTGGACATTACTACTACATCATTGAGCAGGGATGTAATAATCTAATTAGATGCATACAGATATCATCCTGCATGTAAGCCAAACAAGGATTCTAGGTATATCCTTATACTAGTCGCTAATTCAAATTTCTTATTTTATAAAATAATAAGAACCTTGTTCTATCTATCCCCACGGTCTATCTTCTTATTCCCCCTCCCGGGCTCACAAAGTCGACAATGGATGTATCCTAAGGGTAGATAGTCCTTAAAATAGTTTTAACAAGAATAAATGAAAAATCAAATATGATATGAAATATTAACCATATCAATTCAAAATGATAGTAATCATATTCTTGGCCTTAACCTCAGAATAGGGCTTTAAGCCACTCATGGACATAGTCATAATCAAGATAATTGAATACAAGATAAAATCCATTGAAAATCTAAAGTCAAAGAATATAAACCCCAATTGAAGTGTTTTGCAGCCCATATCCAAGTTTCAAAGCCGTCCAAGGTGTATAACATCAAGTACAAGTGTTCCATTTATAGGAGGACCAAACTGCCACGTTTTTGCTCTAGGCCGCATCGCGGGGTTAATTTTCCGCATATAGTTGAGCGACACACCCTTATAGTGGAGACCTACTATTTTGGGTCCCTTATGTAGCTCCTGGTGTATGGAATGTTCTATTTGGACTTAGCTTTGATCCACGACGCGCCCTTGACATCCAAGGTGTTTAATTCACGTCAAGTTGTGTCATGTGCTTTCGTTGATCTATTCCAAGCCTTTTTGTGTTGTTTCCAATTGATTTGAAGATTGTATTTCTTTCATATATCATCATAATTAACTTACCAACCATCCTATAGCATTAAACATGATAAATTAGAGCTCAAAACAACAGAACATCCAAGACGATGCACTAGAAACTTAAGCTAAGAATACTAGTTTTGCCCCTTTTGATATTTCACTTAGTTTTGACTCTTGGCTTGATTCAATTTTACTTTAAACACTATAATCAAGTTGTTTCACACATAAGTACACAATCATACCATAAGTACACTATGATATGAGTCTTCATTACTATCCCGGTAAGGCCAATGTAGTCTTCGATGCTCTTAGTAGGTTGTCCATGGGAAGTTTGGCCCAAATTAATAACGATAAATGGGAATTGGTGAATGATATTTTTTGTTTGGAAAATCTTGGAGTTTGACTTGCAGACTCCGAGGATGGTGGTGTGTTTGTTCATCCTTTATCTCAATCTTCTCTTGTTTTTGAGATAAAAGAGAAGAAAGTTTTAGACCCCGACTTGATGAGGATCAAGAGTAATGTGGGTCTACATAAGGTTGTAGACTTTGTGATTGGGGGTGATGGTGTCTTGAGATACCAAAGTAAGTTATATGTTCCCGACGTCGATGGATTGAGGAAAAGGGTCAAGGTCGAGGCTCATGGAGCCCGTTATGCTATTCATCCCGATTCCACCAAAATTTATCATTAACTTAGGTTGTTTTACTGTTGGAATAATATGAAGTGTCACTTTGATAGCTATATGGCCAAAGTTGCCTGTGAGAACTGATTACTTGACAAAAGATTATGCTAAGTTATATCTTGTCGTGATCGTGAAGTTTCACGGTTCTTTAGTGTCTATTATCTCGGGCCGTGGTCCTCCATTTTAATCCCACTTTTGGAAGTTATTCCGAAAAGTTTTGGGAACTAAAGTGTGCCTTAGTAACATTTTTCACCCTCAAATAGATTGTCAAGCGGAGAGAACTATCCAAACATTGGAAGATATATCGCGGGCTTTTATAATTGATTATGTTGGTAGTTGGTATGATCACTTGCCTTTGATTGAGTTCGCCTATAATAATAGTTACCACTCTAGTATTGGCATGGAACCTTTCGAAGCATTGTATGGTAGGAGATGTCGATCTCCTATTGGGGGTACAAAGTTGGTGAGGGTAAGTTGCTTGGGCTTGATTTAGTTCACCAAGATTTATAGAAGGTGAAGGTGATTCGCGATAGATTGAAAACTGCTCAAAGTCTCCAAAAGTCTTATACAAATGTGAGGTGTAGGGACTTGGAGTTTAGTGTCAGCGATTGGGTATTCTTGAAAATATCTCCCTTGAAGGGAGTGATGTGGTTCGGTAAAAATAGAAAAATAGTCCCCGCTATGTTGAACCTTACTTGATTGTGAAGAGGGTTTGCAATGTTGCCTATGAGTTGGAGTTTTCTCTTATAATAAACTCCATTCACCCGGTATTCCATGCATCCTTGTTGTGGAAATATGTGGGTGACCCTTCCTTGGTTGGTCCATTGGAGAATGTCAGTATTTCGAACTCTTTGTCTTATGATGAGGTCCCGGTGAGGATCTTAGATTGTCAAGTTCGCCTATTGTGAACAAAGGAAGTGGCTTTGGTAAAGGTTCTTTGAAGCAACCAAAAGTCTGAGAAAGCTACTTGGGAGGCGGAGGAGGACATAAAGTCCAAGTATCCGCATTTGCTTTCAGTACCAGAAACTTGTAATTAAGATATGTGCTAATTATCTTGCTTTGACTTGTGTCTTTGTTGATAATCGGTTCATGTCCCTAAACTTTGAAGGATCCATGTGGCCTTGATAAATGATCGGATTGGATTCCTTAGTGAATAAAATGAAATGGTTATTAATGTTGAGCATGATATATGTTGTGTTGTATCCTTATTGTGTGCCTGTTTCTAACTTGTGTACGGGTTTATTTGATGCATGTGGAGGTGTTCACTTATGTTTATGCTTGTATTATCCTTTATTCATGGATGAATTATCCCAAGTTGGTGAGAATTGAAACACCTAAACCATTGAAAACAACAACTTTTGGTCTCTCTGAGGTGTAGAAATTGAGTCATTCCCTTGTTCATGATTCTTACCCTTATCCCCCTACCCTTTTGTATCCTAGGAAGAATGTTAGGGTAATATAATTTTGCACCATATGACAAGGCCATCCCTTGGTCATAACCATGCATACGATTTGTACACTACTCTACCATATAGAGTGAAGTCTCCAAACCAGGTGGATAGTTCTTGTTATGGATAGAGATTATGATTGGGGGATTAGTCATACCCTTGGATATGAATCAAGGGTTCCTGCTTGTACCTACAATAGTGTATTTGACCAAGGATAGGTCTAGGGTATGAGTTAGGGTACCACTCGTACCCTAAGGGATGATTGCTCAATGAACCATAAGGGGGAGTCGTACCCCTGCACGAGTGATCTTTTCATCTTTTAAACAAGGACCTTTTGGTCATTTCCCATGATTAAAACCCTAAAACCTCTCACTATATAAGACATTGTATCCTCCTAAGTTTTCATTTACAAGACTTAAACAATCCAAAACACTCAAAAGGCTTCTTGAAGCAAGATTAGAGGCTAAGGTTTGGAGGTGATCATCCAGTGTCAAGGAAGAGTCAAGATTATTGGTGTGTCATCTTGTTTAAGGAATGTATCTCTTACCCTCTTTAAATATCTCTAAAACTCATGTATTTCACACTTGGATTAGTAAGTGTACATGGTGTTTTTGAATCAAAAGAAAAGGTTTTTGTTACCTAACAATGAATAATGATGATTCCTGCTTATATGTATGTTAATACATGTTATTTATGGTAATTATATATATGGGTTCTTGTTGCATGTTGTTTAACATGAGTGTCATGAGGAACCCTAGACTTGATGATTTCTACCATGAGAATATCCTTGCTTGAGGTATGCACCCAAGGTGTTTGTAAAATGTCTAAGTGAAATGATTAGTTGTATGTTGACAATGTGTTGATCTAGGGAAATGGCCCAAATGAGTATGAATTATTGTTGAATGATGTTGTGAAGGTATTATGAGCCATGTTTTTAATAATTGATAACCTTGTTGGGTGATGGATAATTAATTGATAATGCCCTAGACATGAAAATAAACTTGCATTGTGTATGAACCAAGTATGGTGAAAATGTGATGTAATATTGTTAATGATATGTGAATACTTTGTGTGGGCCTTGATGACCACAAATTGAATTATATGATGAATTAAATGAATGCATTGGTCTATTGAGATGATTGAGTAATGAAGGCTCCTATAAGGACCATGTGGTTATGTATGATGATTGAATTGGCAAAATAAGCCGAAGCCGTTAAATGTGACATACATTATATAAATGTAAATACATGTGCTTATGGGTCAAGATTTAAATGTCGAGTAATGATACCAATAAAATAATGAGTGATTCAAGTTCCTCGTCTAATGGTATGACTAGTGATTCAAGTTACTAGTCCCATGAAATAATGAATGATTCAAGTTCATCGTCAATGACACGGCTAGTGATTCGAGTTCCTAGATCGGTAATATAACTAAATATTCAAGTTCCTAGTCTGAAGCTATCTCTTGAGGTTAGAATACCTCATCTAATTATTCGACTAGTGATTCGAGTGCCTAGACTGGTGATATGACTAGCGATTTGAGTTCCTAGTTCAATAAAATGACAGGACTAGTGATTTGAGTTCCTAGACTGGTAAGATAACTAGCGATCCAAGTTCCTAGTCCGGGAAGATGGAATTGAGGTTGGTCGAATAGGCTAACTTGGTTGAAAGTTCTTCACTCCATGTCTTATGAATGAATGATTTGAGAATACATGCTATGCCATTTTCCTTTTTGTATAATATGATTATGATATGTATATCCATGTTTATGAGTATATGTTCAATAATGATATTGAACCTTGGTCTTTTGATTAGTTTGTGGAATACTTATGTGTAAGGATAAGTATATGAACAGGAATGATGATATATCTATATTGAATTATTATTAAATAATGATATTATTTTATCCTTACCCTTGAGTTACATGCTAGCATTCCAACCGCTAACCATCTATGGATGCTACATCCCCATGCAATGTAGGGCTCGAAGTATCTTCTTCTTTACCTGCATAGTGATTAGACGATTAAGTGGTTCGTGTATTGACTTGAAGGGATGATCTTTTTTACTTCCAAAAGACATTCATCTTTTAGTCCTTATATTTAGACTTAGTCTCTGTAAGACTTGGTTTGGTTATAGTCGGGGGCTTGTCCCGACGTATGTACTTATTGACTTTGATTTTGTATAGATGTATTGGGAACAACTGTGAACTTGGTTGTAGTTATTATTATTATAAATCTAAAGTTGGCGACTTCTATGATATGATGAGGTGCTTTGGTTGGGTTACAAAGCGACCTTTGGTACATGTGTGCTTAAGGTACCCATACGACAAGGCATGGCATTCGGGGTATGTCACCATGAGTAGTGAGTTATGGTATGAGTGGTGTAGTCCAACTCATATGTTGGCCAACGTCAACCCTTCTTGATTTTGCCTAAGGTACGGGTTAAGGTTATGTGTCATATGCTGGTGTACAATTAGGGCTTGGTAATTGTATATTGGACAGCATTGGGGTTCGAAGCAATGCCCATGGTATGAGTGGTGGGTACCACTGATATGATAGTGTACGGGTGGTATGGTGGAGTTGTACCCTCATATGGAAAATTAATACAGTTTAAGTTAGGGGTAATTCGTACATTTCCCCTTATAACTCCTTGGGACCCCACGACTTAAAACACATTTTTTGGGGCTTCATTAACCTATTTTCAATCAATCAAACACTCTGAATTCTCTCAAAATATCTCAAGGCTCTTGGGTTAAGCAATAGCTAGGGTTTCCTTCAAGGTGGTTGATTGAGGCTCATAGGGGTGATTTCTTCTCATCATCTTCTAAATCTAAGGCATGTTACTCCTTCTTCATTATTAGTTCCAACTAAAGAAATGTTTTATGAATTATTTTTATGGCATGAATGTTGTATAGTTTTGGGTTTTCAAAGTTTTAGGTTTTCAAATATATATTGGGTGTTTTTGTTATAAATGCTTGGTTATGGTTTTTCTATGTTTTAATTATGGATTTACATCTTTTAATGGTGGTTTGGACATTTGGTTGCATGGGAATTGTTAATTGGTACATGGTTTTGGCTTAGGAAACACTATTCCCCTAATTGTTTGATAAAATACCTATGAGAATGCTTTTACTGGATTGTTGGACTTTCATATATCTATTGCATGGCATAACTTGGTAATGGAACCCTAAATAGTTTAAATGGTTTGTAATGGATAAATGGAAAGGTTTTGGTGGTTATGGTTGGACTAAATAAAAGGGAATCCCCCCAAAAAGCATAACAATAATAATAATTATCACCTATAGGGATTCCCCCAAGTAAACTTTATAATGTAATCTATGGGTACATGAGAGTCCTTTTTTCTATAAAAAGGTTGTCTAAGGACATCTCTTGTAAGATATAATCGGTATAACGATACCACTACTTATAGCCTTGGTTAATAATAAATAAAATGGTGGTTTGGTTGTGTGGTAATGGTTTTAATTAGGTAATAATGACGGGGTGTGATATCTAACCGTGAAGGTGTGAGTCCAACTCGTGTTTGTTGATTGGTCATGGCAACCATATATGATACTTATGGGGTACACGAAAATCTCTTAAGTACATTTGTACATATGTATCATGGGGAGATAAGGGTACTCCGGAATCCCCTACTCTTATGCTCCTATTCGTGTAGTTATACACATCGAGGCCAGTTCAGGGAATATCACTGGACTATATAACCCGTGGGTGGTTCTAGGACGATTAAGCTGGATATACCAAGGTTAATAATTTAAAAGGTATGCTAAACCCGATTTCCTTTCCCAAGATTGTTATATATATGTATGTATGGTTACAAATACATATGGTTGGTTTAGTTGGTATTAAATGTTGGCATTATTTTATCCTTATATTGAGTACTTGCTAGCGTTCACCCATTAACCCATCTTTATGCGGCTGTATCCATATGCAATGTAGGAATCGACCATTCTACTCCTCCTGCTTAGTGATCAGACTTGGGTTCAATTGTTGGTTTAAGTGGTGATCTTCCATATTCTGGAAGGATCCATTTCATGTCATGGATATTTTTACATACTTTGATCATTTATAGACATTGGTTTTGGCTATGGTTGGGGCCATGTCCCAATCAGATATTGTTTTACTTTTGGTTAGAGGATTTGTAGAACTACTATGGGTTAGAATAGGCGGTATCAATATTGATGTCAGCCTTAGTATTGGCATTGGTATTGGGGATAATACTTTTGGGTTGTATTTATGATTGTTCCATCCTTTTATGTTATAGACTCATACTTGGTTATTATTTTGGTTTTGGTATTGGTTATTGGTTTGGTATTAAATGGTTGGACTCGCTTGGGTTAGTCATATTTATGGACCTATCTCAGAGTCTGGATTGGTACAAATATGCTATCTTATTATATGATTGGATTTTATCTGACTCAGGGCATGCATTTGGTGATTGTGTTGGGTAACGGGGGTGGTCACCGGTACTGGTTGGACTTAGGAAGTCCATTAAGACAAGGCCCCGATTTGGGTCGTATCAATTTGGTATTAGAGCTTTAGGTTCATGGTCAATTGGGGAGTCCACAGAGCTGTGTCCCGTAGAGTCTCTTTTAAGGGTGTGTAGCATACCACACTCATAAGAGAGAGGCTATGAGTTATTTAGGAGATGTTTCTTTTCTTTGTGTTCTATTTTCAAGCTTGAAGTCCAAGGTCTTGGATTCTTCTGATTTGTATTTTCTTGTCTTTTATATCATGCCTCGATGATCTGAAGTTCACAAAAATTCCTCGATCCCAACTAGGACAATGTTGATAGGACATATTCTACTCAAGGGATCCATACTCGGTCTAATGGTCTAGTCCCTAATGTTTCTGGAGTTCCACTAGGTCCTTCTAGACCTTCCCAGGCAGATGTGATGAATATGGAGTTTTGTTAGTCGATTCATCTGATTGCTCAGTTGGTTGCTTCTCAGGCTGAGCGTGGTGCATCTGATATTGCATCTTTTGGGGCCACAAGGGTTGGCTAGTTTATAAGGTTGATTCGTCTAACTTTTACTGGTGTTAAGGTGGAGGAGGATGCTTAGAGTTTTTTGGATGAAATGGAAAAGATCCTCAGGGTCATGCAGACCACGAATGTTGAAGGGGTGAATTTTACTGCTTATCATCTAAAGAATATGGTGTACTAATTATACGAGGAATGGGATCAGGCAAGGGGTGATGTTGAGAAATTTTCTCTATGGAAGACATTCTCTAATGCTTTTTAGGACTGTTTATTTCCTTAAAAATTAAGGAAAGTGAAGGAAGAGAAATTTTTTAATCTGAAAAAGAAAATATATTGGTGAAGGAGTATGCCTTGAAGTTCCATCAGTTGTCTAGGTATGCTCCAGAACTAGTGTCTGATATGAGGGCCAGGATGAGCAGGTTTTCTTCAAGACTGTCTCAGGATTTGATCCTTGAAAGCAAGACTGTATTGCTGATAAAGGATGTGGATATCTCTAGGATGGTTATTCATATACAATAGTTGGAGGAGGAAAAAAGAAAGTAGGCTGAGATAGGCAAAAAGCAGAGTAAGAGTTTCAATTTATCTAAGAAAGATGGCCAGCAATAAAGTTGTCGGGATGGTGGTAAGTGGCCAAATAAGAAGTGGGGGAGTTCTGGTTCTTTCACTACAGCTAGTACTCCCAGCCCAAAGTAGTCGGGTGATAGGCATCAGCAGGGTGGCGATAACTTAAGGGCATAAGGTGTCCAATCTCGGCTAGTAGGGCTCAATCAGACTCATTATGTTCTTATTAAAGGTTCTGTGGTTGGTTACAATAGGATTTTTGTGATGAGGGGAGGGAAAGGTGCTTCAAATATGGTCATCCAGGCTATATGCTTAGAAACTATCTAGTTGGTAAGGTTTCTTTAAGTGTGAATAAGGTTCCGGTTGCCTCTTTATCTACCCTGCACCAAAGGGTGTTGCTTCTGCAATTGTTTCTACTTCTGGTATGGGCACAGGATGGAACAGGTTATATGCTCTTGCTACCCAACAAGAGTTTAAGGCATCAGTTGATGTTGTGAATGGTACGTTACACTTTTTTAAGGATGTTAATGGTTTACTTAATCTGGGGTCCACTCTCTTTTATGTGACCCCATTTGTGGCTGTGTATTTTGGTTTTGATCCGGAGTTTATTTCGAATCCATTTTCTGTTTCTACCCCGATAGGAGACTGTGATTTCTAAAAGAGTCTATAAGGGGTGTGGTATTTATTGGTAGTAAAAAGACTTTGTTGGATTTCTATGAATTAGATATGGTGGATTTTGATGTTATTCTGAGTATGGATTGGTTACATTCGTGCTACGCATCCTTAGATTGTCGAACCCATAGGGTTGTCTTTAAGTTCCCTGGTGAACCAGTTATTGAATGGGAGGGTGGTTCCCTAGCTCCTAAGGGGAGGTTTTTTTATCATATCTTAAGTCTCGAAGGTTAATCTCTAAAGGGTGTCTCTATTATTTGGTCCGGGTTAAAGACTGTAATTCGAAAGGTCCTTTGAATTTGGTTCTGGTGGTGAATAAGTTTCCTGAGGTCTCTTCGGATGATCTCTTTGGTATTCCTCGTGATAGGGAGATTGAGTTTGGAATTGATTTTTTTTCGGAAACTTATCCAATATCTATTCTTCCTTATAGAATGGCTCCGCCTGAGTTGAGGGAACTCAATGAGCAACTTAAGGATCTTTTGGATAAGGGTTTCATCCATCCTTGTACATCCTTGTGGGGTTCACCAGTTTTATTTATACGTAAGAAGAATGGTTCCTTTCGGATGTGCATTGTTTATCGAAAGTTGAATAAGGTGACGATCAAGAACAAGTATCCTTTTCCAAGGATAAATGACTTGTTTAATCAGTTGCAAGGTGCCAAATTCTTTTCTAAGATAGATCTTTGGTCTAGGTATTATCAACTTAAGATTAGGGAGGTGGATATCCTTGAGATGGCTTTACGTACTCGGTATAGGCACTTTGAGTTCTTGGTTATGTCATTTGGTTTGACCAATTCCCTGACGACATTCATGGATTTGATGAATAGGGTATTTTAACAATTTCTGGATCTATTTGTCATTGTGTTCATTGATGACATTTTGGTGTATTTGACAAGTGAGGTGGATTATGCCAATCACCACCGTTTGGTGTTGCAGACCTTGAAAGAGCAACAGTTGTATGCTAAATTCTCTAAATGTCAATTCTGGTTGAACGCTGTCACTTTTTTGGGTCATATTATTTCTAGTGAGGGGATCATGGTGAATCCACAAAAGGCGACAGTGGTTAAGAAGTGGCCAAAACCCACGAATCCAATCGATATTCAGAGCTTCTTGGGTTTGGCTGGGTATTATAGGAGGTTTTCGGAAAGTTTTTCGATGATAGTTTCCTTATTGACTAAGTTGACTCAGAAAAAGGTAAAGTTCTATTTGTCGGATCTTATGATGGTAGTTTCGAGAAGCTAAAGGATAAGCTAAATTTATCTCCAGTTTTGACTTTGCGTTAAGGCAATGAGGGGTTTGTGGTTTACTATGATACATCTTGGGTGGGTCTTAGTTATGTTTTGATACATCATGGTAAGGTGATTGCCTATGATTCTAGGTAATTGAAAGTGCATGAGAGGAATTATCCTACTCATGACTTGGAGCTTTTAGCGGTGGTGTTTGCATTGAAAATATGGTGGCACTATTTGTATGGAGTGTACGCGGACATCTTTTCTGATCATAAGAGTCTACAGTATGTGTTCACACAGAAAGAGCTTAACCTTAGGAAGAGGATATGGCTTGAGCTTCTCAAGGATTATGACATGAGTCTTTACTACCATCCAGTTAAGGCAAATGTTGTTGCTTATGCTCTTAGCAGGTTATCTATAAGGAGTTTAGCTCATGTGGATAAGGAGAGGCGGGAGTTGGTGAAGGATATTCACCTCTTGGTTAATCTTAATGTTTGCCTTTTAGACTTCGAGAATGGTGGCATATTGGTACCAGAGATGGTTCGGTAGTCTCTTGGTGCAGATATTAAGGAGAAAGAAATGCTAGATCCTGTCTTGATAAAAATCAACAGTGATGTAGGTGGCCAAAAAATAATGGTATTTAAGACCAGTGGTGATGCTACCTTATGGTAACAAGGGATGTTTTGTGTTCTTGATGTCGATGGTTTATGGAAGAGGGTATTAGCCGAGGCGCATGAATCATGCTATGTTGTTCATCTCGGTTTGATAAAAATGTATCATGATCTCAAGGAGATGTATTGGTGGAATTGTATGAAGAAGGATGTGGCTAATTTTGTGGTCAAGTGTTTAGTGTGTCAACAAGTGAAAGTTGAGCACATGAGGCCTGGAGGTTTGTATCAGGAGATTGAATTATTGGAAATGGGAAGTGGTCAACATGGATTTTGTTATTAGTCTTCCTCGGTCTCGAAATAAATTTGATTCAATTTGGGTTATGGTGGATAGGATGACAAAGTTAGATCACTTTTTGCCAATGAGAACTAAATTTTCGTCTGAGGATTATGCATGGTTGTGTCTTCACGAGATTGTGAAGCTACATGAGTTACCTGTTTTGATTATCTCTGATCGTGGTACATAATTTTCATCTTACTTTTGGTGGTCGTTTCAGAAGGGGTTGGGGATTAAGATTAGTTTGAGTACTGCTTTTCACCGCAGATGGATGGGAAAGAAGAAAGGACTATTTAAACGTTGGAAGATATGTTTCATGCATGTGTGATTGATTATTATGGAAGTTAGGTTGAGCATCTACCTCTTGTAGAGTTTCCTTACAATAATAGCTAGCATTCTAGCATTGGGATGGCCTTTTTTGAGGAATTGTATGGCAGGAGATATAGATCTCCTATTGGGTGGTTTGATCTTGGTAAGGCAGATATGTTTGGCCCAAATTTGGTTTATTATGCTATGGAGAAGGTAAAGGTGATTTGGGATAGGATTAAGGTTGCTTAGAGTAACCAAAAGTCCTATGCAGATGTGTGGCATAGGGACTTGGAGTTTGAGGTTGGGGATAAGGTGTTCGTAAAGGAGTATCCCATGAAGGGAGTAATGCAGTTTGGGAAAAATGGGAAGCTCAGTCCCCGGTATGTTGGTCCTTATGTGATTTTGTAGAGGGTTGGGAATATTGCATATGAATTGGAGTTGCTTTCTAGCTTGAGCTCCTTTCATCCAGTTTTCTATGTCTCCATGCTGAGAAAGTGTATAGGTGATCCTTCATCGGTGTTCCTTTGAAATGATTGGGTATCTCGGATTCTCTATCTTATGAAGAGATCCTGATTGAGATCTTGGATGTAACGACTCGAAATCACCCCTCAAGACGCTACACGGTGCCTAGAGTCATAAGTGACCCCAAGCTAACTCTTCACTTGGCATCACACATAAATAACTGAATAAAATGCATAAAACCGAAAGAATAAGGCAAAATATAAATCTATTATGAATTTGCTCAATAACAAAACTGGAGTCACAAAGTTACAACTAAACTTTTTACAACAAAATCGAAACCCAATACATTAATTTCTACCCACTATCTATGAAGCCTCTACAGTACTAACCATGGGTAGTTGGGTCATGACTCCCAAGCACCCTGAATCAATACGACTGAAAAGGAAATACCACTTATCTCAACCGTATCACTGACTCGAGCCCTTAAAACAAAAGGACTCATCACCTGCCAACTGGAAGCTGCAAACTGATCGGACATGGTACATATGCTACAATTTGTACCTACATTATGAGACAATGTAGCACATAGACGTATATGTGGATCAGTACTTAGTATTGAGCATATAGGGGTGAATGGACATGTATAAAATAGTATCAACCTTCTTCAGTCAAATCATGGATGCAATATGGGATGACTCACATAGCTTGAACAAGTATCAAATGTAAAGCTCATAAATCAGGTAAGATGAGGCACATAACATAAATCTCATGAGTCATCATTCTTTAACCTAAAAATCAGAAATCTTCTCCTATTCTCAATACTCAAGACCAAAGGCGCTTTAAAGAATACTATCAACTCATGCATATGCCTCAAGGAGAGTAAAACTTCATTAGTTCTCAAGATATTATAACTCTTTTTGAACTCAAATACTTGGAATTCGGAATCATATCACTTTGAAACATACTTAAAGGCATTTCATTCACTTTAGGAAAATATTTCATTTCAAGATTTAGGGAAATCATTCAATCTCAAAAGGAAAATACTCTAGTTTAGTGAAAATAACTCATCTCAAGGTTTCATGGGAAAAAACCAATTCAAGGGGAAACACTTCCTTTTGAAGAGACAATGCATATCAAGGGAATACTTTAGCTAGGAAACCATTTTACAACCTCATTAGTAGGAAAATAGGTCATAGGAGGGAAAATACTTTAGTTTCCGAGGAAGTAGTTGATCTCAAGTTTGAAAGGAAAGGGAGGTTCTCGTAACCGACATAAACCATGCGAGCTACATGGAGTCCAACGTTTTGTCCTCCTAAGGAAGAGACCCCACGTTGGGGAGGAGCGTCATACTCTTGCCAGGGAGTATAACCTGGGTCTAGTGATCACTAAACGAAACTCAGCCTCAGTCCCTATATCAACTCGACCTTAGGCCCAATAATCATAAACTCAGCCTCAGGCCCAACCTACGGTGGCACGTAGTTTTAGGATAAGAAACCGTAGTAACTTACCTGCTCGGTGCTAAATATTACTCCCTTTGAATTATCTGCACTCATCTCATAAAAATCCACTTTTAGAATAATCTCATGGTTCACCCCGAACCCAATAATCAAATCAATAATCTCATATAGTGAAGTGGATTTCAAAGATCTCGGATCATTAGGTCAATTCATCTCTCAATTATCTTAAAATACTAAAATCATAGGTACTTATAGCACAAGAGTTCACAAATTCACATATCCCAAATAGGGCTTACTAACCCATAGTACAATCTCAAGTTAAAGCTTATCAAAAGCATAATGTATAGCACATAGATTCATAAATCATGTGGAAATCTGAGATTTCAGCAATTTATCTCAAAATCTCAATATAATCATATGCTTCAATATCCCAAACATTGCAACTATTAGCTTTTCAAGAAGTAAAATCATGGGGTTTATACCCATCTGTAAATTCTCAATAAAACATGCAGAAATCATGCCATTTGACTCTTAATTCATGAGAAATATCAAGATAATGCATTCAATAATAGTGGGAGAAAACCCCCAATTCAAATTCATGTAAAGCGTCATAGATTTTAGGAAAATCATGATGTAAATAAGCCTTTGGGCACAAGGGTGAAAGGGTTACCCTTGTTCAAAACCCCACATACATTAGATTATGTCATTGGATGAACAAGACGAGAGGGTTCTTGCCACACTTGACTTAGGGAGCTTGAATCTCAAATTAATTCGAAGAATCCATGGTGATTTCTTAGATTCCTTAGAGAAGAATTTTGTTTTGATTTGATTTGGAGGAGAAAACCAAGGTTCATTAGTGTTAGAGATGGGAAAATAAGGTAGATGATTCACATATAATATATAAGAGGTTTTAAAAGAGGGGAAAAGACCAAAATATCCATCCAAAAATGGGTTAAAAATACTAAACAAGTGATGTGACAGTCGAATCGATGATCCATCAAAAGTTCAATGGTCCGTCGGATCGTCCATCGCAAGCTTTCCAGAAGAAGGGACATACTGCCTCACTGCGATGGTCTCAGTGACAGTCTATGGAAAGTTTTGTGGTCCACCATTTTGGCCGTTGCACGATGGACAAGATGAGGCCATACCGCTTCAGAGCGACGGTCAAAGTGGCAGTCAATCGAAAAGTTGATGGTTCGTAAAAGGAGTCACTGCCTTGGTTTCGACGGGATGATTGATGGTCCATCACAGACTTGACAGTCCATTGAATCGTTCATCAAATCTGGACAATTACGACAACGTTCGTGGACATAAATTCTTAGTTCGATGTTGGATTTTGATGAAATTGGTATCGTTGGAAAGCTAACTCATTGCTCTACATGATAAAAAGTTGATATTAGGGAAATTCCACACTATTCAAAATATTTCACACTTGGGATGACACCTCTCAAACTTTCAAGGCCGGAATGACACTTCACTCAACATGCTCTAAGGCTTAAACTATGAAAGAATTTTTGTGGGGTTTTACAATATCTCCCCCTTAGGAACATTAATCCTCGAATGACGATAGTTAGGATAGGAAAAATAGATAGAACTAAGGGTGAACAGCAGAAATACTTTGTTAAACTGAATCTATTCCTTTTCAAACCTGGCACACTCAAAAATGCATTTATTTATGATAGGAACAACTGTATACTGAATCTCAGATTAGAGAGAAACTGAATGAAGGAAGGGTGTTACCTTCATCTGAATTTAGGCTAAATTGCCTTAGTCTTATAATGAAGAGTTAGCTCATGATGTATTCAGCGCCTGCGATTTTTGACTGACTAAATCTGGGATCAAACCTCCCTAATAGAGGATCCCTAAACCTACTGTCAATAATTAGAAATGATTATGTCTGAGACCAGACCTATTTAGCGGGGAAATCTCTGAATCAGCCAAATAAGATAATCAACTGAACCCAAAATTGAGATCAAGCCTATCTAAAGGGTAACCCCTGAGCTGGTAACAAGAATACTCAATTGAATATGATATTGGGATCAAGTCCATTTAGCGGGTGATCTTGGAATAATAAGGATACTAAACTGAATCTGAGATCAAGCCTATCTGGTGGATGATCTCGGGGTTTGATAACACTGACACTGAATAATTATACCTCTCAATATAGATAACTGAGTACAGAGGTTGAGGTAAGTCCTCTCCAGTGAGTGACCTCAGGAACTCATGGTACTAAAGCTGATTAATTAAGTTGACTCATATGAATAGCCGAATTTGCTTGGTTCCTCTATTTGACAGAATATTACTGAACTCTGAAAAGAGTACTTGAATACTACAAAGGTTTGCATTGAACACGTGTATACTACTAGATCTGAGCAAATTATACAACCGAGGGTAGAGTGCTAACGATACTGATATTACTCAAGTTCTATAAATTTTTGAGAGTCTTGAGTTCTATAACTCACGGAGTTTTGAGAATCATGGCTCGACTGAGATCATCGTGAAGACGAACATGGGCTCTAGAAAATAGCTAAATTGTTGGGTACATATACCTCCAGGACTTGATAACATAAAGGTAAAACATAACCATTCATGACCATGGGTATTCATTCACCATCACAATCACATAGGCGTCACTTTAAGCATTTAGGGATTATAAGCATGTGATAACTTAGGGGGGAATGCTATTGGGTCACACTCCATTCAACAAGGACTTGCATAAAGCCCTTAGCACTTATTTAGGGCCTTAGCAACAACTTGAATACCAATACATCAACTTCTACCCACTATCTATGAAACCTCTACTAGTACTGACCATGGGTAGTTGGGTCATGACTCCCAAGAACCCCGACTCAATACGACTAAAAAAGGAAATACCACTCATCTTAACCATATCACTGACTCAATCCCTTGAATTAAAAGGACTCATCACCCGCCAATTGAAAGCTGTAAACTAATCGGATATAGTATATTTGCTACAATTTGTACCTACATTATGAGATAATATAGCACATAGACGTATATATGGATCAACACTTGTAAATGTACTGAGTATATTAGGTTGAATACACATGTATAAAACAGTATCAACTTTCTTAAGTCAAATCATGGATGCACTATGGGATGACTCACATAGCTTGAACAAGTATCAAATGTAAAACTCATAAATCATGTAAGATGAGACACATAACACAAATCTTATGAGTCATCATTCTTTAACCTTAAAATCAAAAATCTTCTCCTATTCTCAATACTCAAGACCAAATGGGCTTTAAATAATACTATAACTCATGCATATGACTCAAGGAGGGTAAAACTTCATTAGTGCTCAAGATCTCATAACTCTTTTTGAACTCAAATACTTGAAATTCAAAATCATATCACTTTGAAACATACTTAAAGGCATTTCATTCACTTTAGGAAAATATCTCATTTCAAGCTTTTGGGAAATCATTCAATCTCAAAAGGAAAATACTCTAGTTTAGTGAAAATAACTCATCTCAAGGTTTTATGGGAAAATACCAAATCAAGGGAAAACACTTCCTTTTGAAGAGACAATTCATATCAAAGGAATACTTTAGCTAGGAAACTATTTTACAACCTCATTAGTAGTAAAATAATCATAGGAGAGAAAATACTTTAGTTTCTAAGGAAGTAGCTGGTCTAAAGTTTGAAAGGCAAGGGAGGTTCTCGTAACCGACATAAACCATGCGAACTACATGTAGTCCAACATTTTGTCCTCCTAAAGAAGAGGCCCCACGTTAGGAAGGAACGTCATACTCTTGCTAGGGAGTATAACCTGGGTCTATTGATCACTAAATAAAACTCAGCCTCAGTCCCAATATCAACTCGGCCTTAGGCCCAATAATCATAAACTCGGACTTAGGCCCAACCTATGATGGCACGTAGTTTGGGATAAGAAACCATAGTAACTTATTCGCTCGGTGCTAAATACTACTCCCTTTGGATTATCTACGCTCATCTCATAAACATCCACTTTTAGAATAGTCTCATGGTTCACCACAAACCCAATAATCAAATCAATAATCTCATATAGTGAAGTGGATTTCAAAGCTCCCAGACCATTAGGTTAATTCATTTCTCGATCATCTCAAAATACTTAAATCATGGGTACTTATAGCACAAGAGTTCACAAATTCACATGTCCCAAATAGGGCTTACTAACCCATGGTTCAATCTCAAGTTAAAGCTTATCAAAAGCATAATGTATAGCACATAGATTCATAAATCATGTGGAAATATGGGAATTTCAGTAATTTATCTTAATATCTCAATATGGTCATATGCTTCAGTATCTCAAATATTGCAAATATTAGCTTTTCAAGAAGTAAAATCTTGGGGTTTATACCAGCTGTAAATTCTTAATAAAACATGCAGAAATCATGCCATTTGACTCTTAATTCATGGGAAATATCAAGAAAATGCATTCAATAATAATGGGTGAAAACCCTCAATTCAAATTCATGCAAAACCTCATAGATTTCAGGAAAATCATGATGTAAATAAGCCTTTGGGAACTAGAATGAAAGGGTTACTCTTGTTCAAAACCCCACATACCTTAGATTATGACAATTGATGAACAAGCTTTCTATAAACTCTGCTTCTTATCTTGTAAAGAGAGGGTTCTTTCCATACTTGACTTAGGGAACTTGAATGTCAACTCAGTTTAAAGAATCCATGGTGAGATCTTAGATTCTTTGGAGAAGAATTTTGTTTTGATTTGATTTGGAGGAGAAAATCCTAGATCATTAGTGTTAAAGATGGGAAAGTAAGGCAGCTGCTTCGCATAGAATATATAGGAGGGTTTAAAAGAGGGGAAAATACCAAATTATCCCTTAAAAATGAGTTAAAAATACTGAACGGGGGCTGCGACGGTCGATTTGATGGTTCATCAAAAGTTCAACGGTTCGTCGGATCGTCTGTCGTAAGCTGGCCAGAAGAAGGGACATACTTCCTCACTATGATGATCTTAGTGATGGTCCATTGAAAGTTTGGAAGTTTCCCATTTTGGCCATCACACGATAGTTAGGATAAGGCTACACTACCTCAGAGTGACGGTTAAAGTGACGGTCCATCAAAAAGTTTGCGGTCCATTATTTTGGCCATCATATGATGTCCAGAAAAAGGGGTCACTTCCTTGGTTTTGATGGGATAATTGACTGTCCATCCTAGAATTGACGGTCCATCGAATCAGCCATCAAACCCGGGCGATTCCGACAACGTTCAGTAAAATGGCCATAACTTTCTTATTCGATATCAGATTTTGATGAAATTGATATCGTTGGATAGATAAATCAATGATCTACATGACAAAAAGTTATTAGGTAAATTTTACATGGTGTAAAATATTTCACACTTAGGAAGACACCTCTCAAACTTTTAAGGTCAGAATGACACTTCGCTCAACATGCTCTAAGGCTCAAACTATAAAGGAATTTTTATAGGGTTTTAAATTGGATCAGCAGGTTCATCGGTTGCAGACCAAGTATGTAGATATACTTAAGATTCTATGGTAGAACCACAAGGTTAAAAAAACTACTTAGGAAAAAGAAGAGGACATGCAGTGTAAGTATCCACATTTATTTTCTGCTCTAGATATTCATGCGAAAGGTATGAATTTTCTATCACTTTTTTGGTTTTGTAACCTGGTTAAAGGAAGGTTTATTTCCTTGTATCTTTGTTTTCTAACTTTGTTAAAGGTTGGAATGGTTATGATGGGGTATAATTCATGTCCGTACTACATTGTTCATCATTCGAGGATGAATGATCCTAGAGGGAAAGACTGAAATACCCTGGGTTTTTGTCCTTAGAAATTTTCATGGGTTCTTGGCTTCTATACATCATATGATTTGGGGTACTAATCGTATGGTAGGGTACGGGTCAGGTGACCCTGTCGTATATTGTCTAGTATTAAATGGTGTTGGGTGGTTGAGTTATTGGAATGGGTATGACTTGGGTGCGTACGATTCATATGGTAGGTGATGGATCATATGGCTGGGTTTTCCATCACTTAATCTGAAACAGAGTAACTTAAATTTGATCTAAATACGAGTGGCTCACCATGAGTCATGAGATATGGTACGAAAGGTATAGTTGAACTCGTATATTGGATAGTGTCAACCACTCTTGATTTTTTTTAAGATACGAATGAAGGGTATGTGTTGTATGCTGGTGTATGGTTGGGGATTGGTGGTCGTATGTTGGATAGTGTTTGGGGTCCAAGGGATGCCCATGGTATAAGTAGTGGGCACCACTCGTATGATAGGGTACGGATGGTATGGTGGAGTCATACCCTCTTGCAGAAAATTAATACAGTTTAAGTTAGGGGTAATCCGTATATTTCCCTTATGATTCCTTAGGACCCCTTGACTTAAGACATGTTTTTGGGGCTTCATTAACTTATTTCCAATCAATCAAACACTCTAAGCTATCTCAAAATCTCTCAAGCCTCTTGGGTGAGGAAAAAGCTATGGCTTCTTTCAAGGTGGTCAATTGAGGCTTATAGGGGTGATTTCTTCTCATCTTCTTCTCCATCTAACGTATGTTACTCCTCCTTTATTGTTAGTTCCAACTAAAGGCATATTTAATGAATTGTTTTCATGACGTGAATGTTGTATGGTTTTGCTTTTTCAAATATATGTTGGAGGTTTGTTTATAAATGCTAGGTTATGGTTTTACCATGTATTAATTATGGATTTACATATTTTAATGGTGGTTTGGACATTTGGTTGCATGGGAATGGTTAATTGGTACTTAGTTTTGGCTTTAGAAATACTATGCACCCAATGTGTTTAATAAAATGCCTATGAGAATGTTTTTACTAAATTGTCGGACTTTCATAGAAATATTGCATGGTATAACTTGGTAATGGAACCCTAAATGGTCTAAATAATTTGGAATGCTTAAATGGCAAGGTGTTGGTGGTTATGGTTGATCTAATTGAAAGCCTTGTGGGTTACAAGGGAATCCGCCAAGAAAGCATAATAATAATAATGATCTCCTGTGGAGTACATGGGATTCCCCCAACATAACTTAATAATGTAATCTATGGGTACATGAGAATCCCTTCTTCTGTAAAAGGGTTGGCTAAGGACATAGCTTGCAAGCTATAGTTGGTATGATGATAGTGTTGCTTATAGCCTTGATCAATAATAAATATAATAGTGGTTTGGTTGTATGGTAATGGTTTTAATTTAGAAATAATGGCGGGCTGTGATAGCTAACCGTGAAAGTGTGAGTCTAATAGATGAACACTAAAAACTTATGTTTACTGACATGAGGATTGGTAATGGAGACCATATATGATACTTACGAGGCACATGAGAATTCCCTAAGTACACTTGTACATATGTATCATGGAGAGTGAAGGGTAATCGAAAATCCTCTACTCCTATGGTATCTCTTATTTGTGCAGCTACATGTATCGAGGCCCATTTAGAGGGTTACACTGGACCCATATAGCCCGTGGGGGGTTCTAGGATGATTAAGTTGCATATACCCAGGTTAATGATTTTAAAGACATGCTAAACCTGATTTTTTTCCTAGTATGGTTATATATATGTATGTATGTATATATGTATGGTTATGAATGCATATGATTAGTTTGCTTGGTTTTAAAGGTTGGAATTATTTTATCTTTATCCTGAGTACTTGCAAGAGTTCACCCGCTAAATCATCTTGGAGCTGCTATATCCTCATGCGATGCAGGAATCGACCATTTTACTCATCTTGCTTAGTGATCAGACTCTAGGTTAGATGTTGGATTAAAGTGTTGTACTTCTATATTTTGGAAGGATCCATTTCATTTCATGGATGTTTTTAAACACTTTGGTCATTTTATAGACAGTGGTTTTATCTATGGTTGGGGGCATGTACCAACTAGATATTATTTTACTTTTGGTTAGAAGCTTTGTGGAATGACTATGGGTTTGAATGGGCGGTGTCGGTATTGGTGTCAGCCATAGTATTGTCATTGGTATTGGGGATGATACCGTTGGACTATATTTATGATTGTTCCATCTTCTTATGTTATAAACTCTAACTTTGTCATTATTTTGGTTTTAGTATTGGTTATTGGTTGGGTATTGGATGGTTTGACTCGCTTAGGTTGATCATGGTTATGGACCTATCCAAGAGCCTGGATTGGTATAATATGCTATCATGTTATATGTTTAGAATTCATCTGACTCAGGATATGCATTTGGCAACTGGGTTGGGTAACAGGAGTGGTCCCCGATCCTGGTTGGACTTGGGATGCCTATTATAACAAGGACCCAGTTTGGGTCATGTAACAATAAACCTTGTTTTTCACCCAAAAAAGAGCGTTAGTTATAGTCATGGCATGACATCAAATGTTCATTATTTATGTCTCCATTTAGAGGCTTTTAAAATACCTCTTCAAGGTACTTGGGGCAAAAGTAAGGTAGAAATGAGACTAACTCTATCTCTCCACTTTAAAGACTTCAACGTCTTACCCAACTCCACATTAAAATTTTGTCTAGGCTTGTTGGGCATTGGTGAGAACATAAATAGACCACTATTTAAACACCACATTTTGCACTTCTTGGCATTTAAGTGAGGGACATTATTTTGCCCACTTGGAATGACAAACTCAAAAATGTAGGATTTTGTTCCTCATCCTCAAAATTCTCCATTTTCCTGGGTGGTTCAAATTTCATCACATCCACTATACATAATGTCAAAAGGTGGTTGGAATGAGGTCGCCTTCTTATTTCCCGATTAGTATTCTTCTTGGCATTCTCAGCTCAAAATAAAGTAGAGTCTTCATAAAAGATTTGCTTGGCTTTCTCTTGAAACTCTAGTATCACTTTTTTGATTTTTGAATCCATCATTATTTTTGACTTGCTTTGTTGAAAAATCACCATGAATTCTTCAACATCATGATCACCCTTGTCTTTATAGGAAACCACTTTAATACATTCATGCACAACCATTTAACTTTGCACACTACATGATTTAATTTTCTCATTCAATTTGGTTTTTAATTTTTTGGTAGCCATTTCAATTTAAATCCAAACTTGACATCGCTCAACATTCAATTTGAGATATTGGTCAAAAATTAGTAACATACTATCAAGTTGACCCTTATGGACATCAAGTTGTTTAGCTTGATTCATTAGCCACTCTTGGCTCACAGTTTCTTCCCTCTCAAGTTTTTCTTTATTTTGAGACTCAATTATCTCTTGCAAGAGCCTTTCATGGAAAAGATAATATTTTAAAAAACCTCATCAACACCATGTTGGACTGGGTCCCACTATTTAGCCAAGACTTCTCCACATTTTTCATTCTTCTGTATTATGTCTTTCAACATTTCCTTTACTTGATTCCTTGGCGAGTCCGAGATTTCTTCTTTTTCTAGTTGAGCCTTTTCTTCACTTTGATAACTTCAGTTGGAGGCATCACCTAATTTTTGATCAACCACATGGCTTGAAATCTCATCTTCATCAACTTCTTTTTAAGGATTGGGCATATTCATGACACTTCAAAGATTGGCATACTTAACCACTTCTTATTTCTTTTTACTTTCCTTTGTAAATGTTGCCATGGATTGATGCAAGAGATGCATATCCCTCCCATTTTAGTGACCCGGTTTAAGATATTTTGAAGCATTGCTTCAATGATTTTGTGTTTGGTACTTTGTTCTTTCTTTTTCACATCATAAAACCTATCAAACTCATACGAAGAACTAGTATTTTCCTTAGCATAACTAGGGGAGGGGGCACAATAATTTGAACAATCAACCCAATGTCCATCTCATACACTACATAAAAAATAATCATACTCCTAATAGGATTGATATAGTGCACACACCTCTTTCTAGGGAGCATATTTATAACTTGCCAAAGGTGGGGTCCACCATAATTAGGATATAGATCATCAAGATAAGATTTGAAACCAGAAAACTCATTTTTGACAAGTACACAAAGATAAAAATCTACCTAACACAAGAAACAAAAGAAAATCACAAACACACATTCACAAGTTTAAATCAAAATAAGTAAGATAAAATTCCACCCCAACTCAATACGCCAAATTATTCCCTGACAACGGTGTCATTTATGATAACGCCAAAATTACACTATTGAATAGTTGTAGTAGATGTTATTAATATATTACCCAATAAGGAGTTGGGTTCGAATCCATAGGGAACAATGTGAGTGGTGATCAAATAAGTTTGAAATAAAAGTAACTTGCTAAATTCAAACCTAAGATATAGCTATTTTGGGGTTTTTCTTGAAGGTCTTCAAACTTCACAATTTCATTGTTATGATAGTAAAATTTCCAAGTTAGAAATACTTAAAATTTAGTCAAGTGTTGTTGGACCCTAGGGTTATGCCTTACTAGTCATGAATTCATGCATGGGTATGTGATGATTTGTCCAAATTTAGCTACAAGTTATAGGTAGGCTAGATCTGGAGGTTTTGGTGTTAGTTTGTCAGTAAAGCACCAAATTTACAAATGGGTTATTCCGAATACCTCATAAATGGACCAACTTTACCGATCTATGGCCTCAATTAATATCCTTATGTCTAAGAGATTCTATTAAATAAAGTAATTTATGTCATTATTTGCACCCATTCCTCACCCCTATTCCCTTTATCAAGGATGATATGGGTTCAAAGGTAATTATAGTTTGCAACCCCCACTTCTTAGTCAAAACATGAAATAAATGTAAAACCTATAACAAATAGCTAATTAGGAGGACAAATAAGAAAAATCTATTCAATAATCACAACCTACTCAAGCATAATCCCAAGATAAAGCATTAGCTACTCTTAGAGAGAGATAGTAATGATATACCTAACTTTCAATCAAATTAATATATAGAAAATAAAGAGAATTATATATCCAAGCTTTAATTTCAATAAATCTTCAATGGAAATAGGGATGGCAATGGTGCGGTGCGGTGCGGGTTTTTTCTAAACCCACAAATTTTAAAACCGCACCGCACCGCATCACCTTTAACCCCGGATAAATCCGCCCCTCATTCATATCCACGCATAACTGCACCACATCGCCCCACGTTTTTATTTTTTTCTTTTTTTTAAAAAAATCATAACTCCATTGAAAATTATAATATTTTTAAATCTACAACTAGAAAATAATAACTAATTTCTATTATATCACTTTTCACTAAAAATTGTCAAAAATTATAACGTGTACAAGTAATGATCAAATAGCATATTTTTATTAAAATGAATAGAGATGTTAAAAAAGTTATTAAAAAATTATTTATTTGTAGTGTTATGCATGTCATTTTAAGTATCATCAATTTTTAAGTAAAGAATACATATAATTTTAGGTATATTCACGAGAACAATACTAATTTTTAGCTTTTTTTAATTTAAACCCGCATATACCCGCAACCCGCACTGCACCATTTTAAAAAAACTTACTTTAACCTGCACCGCACCCGCACCGCACTGCATAACTTAAAACCTGCACCGCCCTGCATAGCTTAAAACCAGCCCTGCACCGCACTCGCCCCGCCCCATTGCCATCCCTAAATGGAAACCACCGATCCTTCTCTTGAGAGTCACTGTAATGTTGTCTTAGCTCAAAATAGTATAATAATGCTCAATGATGGTGGAAATAAGCTACAACCCCTTTTATTTACTCCAATTAAATATTATAAAAAAACCACTGCACTCTTGATTTGCTTGAGCAGATCCAAAGTAGATTGGTTGCAGATAGGGTTATTTTGGCCATTTTAGCCGCCCGCTTACGCGGTGGCCTCCTGACATATCCATGTGATCTTTAGGACTCTTTTTCTTTCATATTTGACCTTTTATTGACTTGAATGGCTTGGTCATCTTTATTTTCAAACTTTTCCTGTACAAACGAGCATTATACATGAGATTAATATCAAATCAATATAAAAGCATGATAATTTAGTCTTAAAAGGTGCTAACAAGTCGTCAAATTGGCTACTTAGTGTCGCACCCCATTTTTCTCACAAAAAGTGAGATTCAACGTGACCACTCTTTTTTGGGATTGTTTATAGAAGAGGGTGTGAAGAGTTAACACCTAACGAATTAAGGTGCATGAGGGCATCGTTCTAGGCTAACTAGGAACCTATTTTTGTTATTTTGTCTTAGTTCACCAGAGATTAGGGTAAGGGTTCAAATTACGTTGAAAGGAAGGTGTTAGGCACCTTTTGAGCTCCACAAAGGTGGTTTCCGACCGAATTCATATTTTACGTGGGGATTCTACATGATCAATTAAAGGTCGCTTATTATTAACTTAATGTTGGCTAACTGATAAAGTAATTAATAAACAAACACATGTATTTTATTATTTCTAATTGTTAATTGTCTAAGTGATAAAATCAATAAAAACATATAATAAAACAAGCGAGGCGAAAGAAATAGAAAGCAATTTATAACAAAAGGGACTGCTTGCATAATTTACTAACTACCCTAAATAATAAATATGTAAAAGTAAATAAAAAAAGAAAAGAAAGAATTCGTCGAATCAAATAAAGAAATATTTTTATCTCATTCGGATTAGAACCCCAACTTGTTCAATACTCATCCGACCCACTGGCCGAATTCTTAAGCAAGTAACAATTTTAAATGTCATGTAATGTCTCTAGAGATCACCACTTCCGAATGACTACCCATCCCACCCCACCTAGGATGGTTGTTAGATCTAAGGCATTCTAAGACAAGGGTAAAACTACCGTCTTTAGTAATACTTATCGTCCCACTTGTCGTCCAAGAGGCATTGGACTTTGCTATTTTAGTTTTTTGATCTAGAAAAAATAAAACTATGTTGCCTAGGACTCAAAACGCGCAACAAGTAGGATGTCACGTAGCACATATTTGTCCCAAGTTAGCCTCTTGGTTAATTAAAGTTGATTAATGTGATTAACATGCAAAGACGAATAATTATTGATTTTATTTAGTAAATCTATAGGCATGATATCTATGGTGTCACACAATTATTTATTGAAGAGTATTTATGACTATGTATTAGGAATTCATAAGAATAAAAGGACATGTCAAAGCAAGCATGAGAACGTTGAATGTTGATTAAATGTGTAAAAGATAATTGATCCTATGAAACATGGTGTCTGGGTGTTTATGTCAAACAATATGTTGTGAATAAAAGCATGTCAAAGACATATATGTCTAAAAGTGATATCCCTTAATTGTGTAAAGATGTATTATAAATTAATGAAATGCTGAAAATTAATAAAACAGGCTGAAATTTGATTAAACATGCTGGAAATTTAATTAAACTCGCTGGAAATTTGATTGAACATGTTGGAAAGTTGATTAAACATGCTGGAAAATTAATTAAACATGATGGAAAGTTAATTAAACATTCTGGAAAATTAATAAAACATGTTGGAATTTTGGTTAATGCGCAAGATTTTCACGTTAACATGCTGGGAATGTATTGACATTCTAAATAATGCAATGACTTACTTAACCTACTATTTAACATGCTAAAAATGTAGAAACTTAATATGTTAAAACATGGAGGAACATGTGTTAATGCATAGGAATTCCATGTTAGTACCTCTAAATATTAACATGCCGAAATTCGCATTAACATGCCAAATGATGTGATGATATACCTAACTCTAGTTTGTAACAGTTTTAACATGCTGAAGAATACATTAATATACAACAAATTTAATTTTTAATGTGCTCACCATATTATCATGCTTAAACATTGTTGATATGTTGAAAACCATGCAATGACATACGTGCTAAAATGTATTAATGTCCATTTAATATGCTAACATGTTGGAATCAATATTAATGCACTAAAATGAATTTATTATGTTAAAAAATAACTTTGTATATTGAAAATTAATGATAATATGCTAGAATAAATAAGAGACATGCAGTAGAATAAATTTCAACATCTAAACAATTAATTTCTATGTTTTTCGTTAAGTCAATATGCCAAAGCTTAATTTAATATGTTGAAATTAGTTAAAAATTCCTAAAGCATGATTTCTATGTGGCCACATAAGTGAATTAGTAAATTATGTTTTGCCTAAGTGCTTCACGTAGCACGTAAAGCACATAAATTCCCGCCCCCAAGAAGTCTCCAATATTTATTATTACATCAGTAGTAACGTTTGTACAATAATATTACAGGCTCATGGCTGACAAACGAGTACTAAAAGAAAAATGATAGACTAATGAGAAGGAAATAACACCCGTCCCAAACCCCTGACGACTCTTTAAATCTCAGAATATCACTTAGTACCTGTCAAATAAGAGCAAAGGAGCGGGACGAACATAAAAAGGAATACTCGAATGTGCTAACACATTGTCTTAAATAAAGGAACAAGGACATAACAGATAAGCACACCATAATTATTTCCTATAGACATGCTTTATATTCTTTGCTATCACAAAGGCTTCAGAATAAGAAAGAATGCATTGATAGAGACTAAATAATTAAGCACAAAGAAATAATAATAGAACCCAAAGAAATTGCAGCAAGGACAAGACCAGATGTTTCTTTGAAATCCAAAGTGCCAAAGAGCTTCAAAATATTTTACAGAAAATAGAGGGAGTAATAGCAAAGGCGAAGTCTGCATATTGTCAGGTCATTTGAAGAATGGGAAAGGGTTGTTTATATAGTGTGGAAAAAATAAGTCATCCCAAGCACAGAAGGAAGAAGAATACTTAATGTATTCAATCAATAAAGTCCTTCCCATAAATATCAAGATTACCATAATGTCAGTTAAAAAATTTAATCGGTCCACGCATAAAAAGAAAAAGAGAATATTTTACATAGGTCTGAAAGTCACATCTAGTAGAGTCTTGTACATGGGTGTGTTGCGCACCATATTTATGTACAAGATGCTATAAGATGTTTTAGGAACAATTTCCCCTTTTCAGTATTTATCTCATACCAGTGAGCATAATCTCAAGTCAATCTCTCAGTCTAATCCATTTTCCCTTTCTTCTACAGAACATGCCTCCTAATGAAGAAACAGAAATCAGTCAACCCTTATGAGCAAAGATCCTTTGGATGATCATATTTCTCATGCGGAGTTTAGGGCCGCATTCACTACTCTTGCTCAGTTAGTTGCCACTCAAAATGAATGGCCAGCAGTTATTACAGCCAACCCAATGGCCAATTAAGATATAGCCAGGATTTGGGACTTTACCCAAATGAATCCTCCATCCTTTCTTGGGTCTAAGACAGACGAGGACCCTCAGGAATTCCTAGATCAGGTGCCGAAGGTTACATACATAATGGAGGCTACTTCTAGTGAGAGTACTGAGGTATCCGCATATCAGTTATAGGATGTGGCTCATACTTGGTTCACGCAGTGGAAGTCTAGTGGGCAGATGATGCAGGGTCAGTTGATGAGAGGAGTTTGCTTTAGTATTCCTAGATATATTCTTTCCCCTAGAGCTTAGAAAAGCTAAGGTGCTAGAATTCATCAACCTCAGGCAGAGCAATATGACAGTGAAAGAGTATTCTCTTAGTTTACAAAATTAGCTAGAAATGCCCCTCATGTGGTTGCGGATAGCAGGGCAAGGATGAGTAAGTTCATTTCAGGGGTGAATGATAGCGTGGTTAATGAGTGTAGATCTTCCATATTGAATAGTGACATGACTTTAGCTAGGCTTATGACTCATGCTCAACAGATAGAGGAGCAAAAGATTAAATAGAGGGAGAAGCAGAATAAAAGAGCAAAGATAGGTAGTTTCAACTTTGCTCAGCCTAAATCAAAAGGAGGAAACCATTCCCAGTGTCATCCTAAGTCATCAGTTCCAGCTCCTTCTTCATCCAGTGCTCCAATTCCTAAGTTCAGGGAGGGTAACTAAGATAGAGCGTCAGGCTCTAGGTCTTAGGATAGTGTTAGAAATGCCCGAACTAATCCCCTTTGCTATACTTATGGTAAAAACCACAAGGGTGCTTGCAGAGCTGGTAGTGATGTATATTTTGGTTGTGGCAAGCCAGGCCACAGCGTCAGAGACTGTCCTCAGTCAGGTTATCAGATTTATCTCCACTTTTCAGCTAAGTCCGATCACCCAAATCAGTAGGGTGCTACCTCCAGTGCTACTAGTGGGAAACACCCAAATAGACTCTATGCTATCCAGTCCTAGCAAGATCAGGAAAATTCTCCTGATGTGGTTACTGGTACGTTATAGATCTTTCATGTGCATGTTCATGCTTTGCTAGATCCAGGTGGTTCCTTGTCTTTTGTTACTCCCTATATAGCAATCGATTTTGGAGTTAGTCCCAAAACTCTAGAAGAGCCCTTTTTAGTGTCTACCCTAGTGGGTAAAACCATCATAGCCTGACGGGTATACAGGAACTTCCAGGTTATGATGTTTTAGAAAGTCACTTCAGTAGACTTAGTCGAATTAGAGATGACTGATATTAATGTCATTCTCAGCATGGATTGCCTTCATTCCTGCTATGCCACAATCGACTGCAGAAATAGAATAGTCCAGTTTAATTTTCTAAATGAACCCATCCTAGAGTGGAAGGGTTGTGTATTCGCTTTCAGTGGTTAGGTTGTTTTCTACCTTTGGGCATGAAAAATGATATCTAAAGGATGTGTCTATAATTTTGTTTGAGTTAAAGACACTAGTTCCCAAACTCCCAGTCTTCCTAGCAATTTTTAAGCCTAAATTATCATGATTTCCCATTGATTTTATGGTACTCTATTGCTTAATGCCCATTTATGCAGGGAAAAGTAAAAAGAAAAGATTGGGCAAGTCATTCAAGTCATCAAGAGGCCAAATGTGAAGGAAATCAGTCATCCGCTTCACATCTGATTTGGAGCTGCTAGCGATCTGTTCTTCATCCACTTTAGATCCTCTCAAGAAGATCAATAACAAGGTGTCAGTTTTGTAATTTCCATCAAATGTAGAGTGGAGTTTAAAAGAAGAGTTTTAGCTCCTTTTTCAAGACTTAGTTCTCATCTTTTGGAAGATGGCCTCTCTTTTAGATTTTTAGCCTCTTTCTACTCTTTTAGCATCTATCTTTTCATCTTTTGAGTATTTTGTACTAACCTTGAATGAAAAATATATGTTAGTGATTTTCATTGAAGAATTATTAAAACCCCAAGTGTGGAACTACATTGTCTCTATTTCTCATGGATGAAGTTAATGATAACTTTGGTATATTCTTATCTCTTTTATCTATGAGTAGCTAATTTCATATCTTGGGGTTATGATTGATTAGGTAGTGGTAGTGCATGAGTCTTAGCTAATTATTTTTGTACTTAGTTAGTTGTGATGGGTGTTGCATTTATTTCATGAATTAACTAAGTGTTGGGAGTTGCAAACTACAACCATCCTAGAACCCATGTCATTCTAAAAATAAAAGACATGGGTAAGGAATAAATGCAATCAATAACTTGATTCATTTTAATTAATGATATCTTTTAGACATAAGGAATTTAATTGAGGTAATATATGTTGCAAATTGTCACACTTGTGAGGTGTTCGAAAGAACCCATTTGTGAAATTTGGTATTGTAATTAAAAAAATGACACCAATACATTGACATCTACCCTACCCATGACTTTTATCTAAAAGTTGAATAATTGGCCAAATACCCATGCATGATCCTGATGATAGGCGAATTTACACGCCTAAAGTACTATATTTTACCCATATTTTAGCTAAGTTTTGAGGACAAATTATATAATTCATGCACTTTTAGTCCTTTTTCCTGTAAGTGAGCTAACGAACATGATTAGCAAGTTTTCAGGTATAAATGATGCAAAATTCAGCATTTTATGGATAACTTGATGCCAAAGAAAGCTTCATGAAAGGAGGAGAGCAAAGCTTGGACGCCAAGGACCAAAAGTGGCGCATGAAAAATCTGTCCCGGGCAAAAACAGCAATTCTGAAGACTTTGGAGACTAGCAGTAATTTATTAGGATTAGGATAATGATACATTAACCTAGTAGGATTGGGTTAAGTAATTCATTAGCTTAGTAGGAATAGGATATGGGTATTATAAATACCCTATCTTGCTAGAGATTTTTATTCATTCCTCATTCCTCACAATTCCCCCATTCCATCAATTCCCATCCATCCACCATCCATCCATCCATCAAAACAATTTTCTTTATTAATTCATTGTTGACATTATTTTTCATCTATTCAATTCTTAATTTCCGCAACAAGATAAACATTACTTTGCAAAGAAAGTCACGCCTAACGCCTACCACACTTTGCTACACGAAATCTTTATTGTGGTATAATAACAATGTCGATTGTGATTTCCTTCGCACTCATGGGTAACTAAACTTCTCTGTTGGGGTTATGGAAGCCTTATGAGATACTATCTATTGCTATAAGTTTGTGAATTAGTGACAAGTATGCTGCTTATATCATTACTCTCTTCATCTTAATGCAAATTCTTGTGGCTGCAGACGCATAGAATAACGCCAGTATAGCATTAACTTGTTCGAAAGAAAAGTTATATGTCTGGAAAAGAGATAATGTCAAGGTAATAGGGTCCCATACCCTATTAAAAAGTTAGTGCCGTAACTGGATTAACCTTCTGGAGAATTTGTACCATTAGATACGCTTTAAGCTCGAAAGAGTTAAAGTGAAATAGTCCTTGTTTAGGTCGAAAGACGCTTGGATTTACCATCGAATACAATTCTCTATAAGCACATGCATGTCTAAATTCCGCATAACTCATAGCCAATAGAAACGTACAACTCATAAGGTGGACATAACCCCAACTTCTCAATTCTCATTGTTTTACATCTTACCAAACATTCTTTCTTTTTACTTTGTTATTTTCTGTTTTTACATTACTATTTTGATTACATTACTTGCACGACAAAACTCCCCCCTTTTTACGAGACTTGCACTAAAAGTCTTGTAATCTTTGCTTACTTGTTGACCAAGCTATTCCCTGTGGGATCGATACCCAACCCAGTTGGGTTATATATTTGACAACGACCGCTTTACACTCTTACGAGAGCTGTAGATTGAGCGTTATCAAAAATTGGCGCCGTTGCCGGGGAATACGAGTGTCAATTAAGTTTGTGATAATTACTAGACCCTTTGGTCAAAGATTCTCGTACTTTTACTTTTAGTTTTTGTTTTTGTTCTCTGCAGGTTTTTACTCAGTGCATGCCCCATACTCGAAGTTCTGGTCAACAGTTATTACCTATTAATCCTGAACCACAATGTATTGGTCGAATGGAGGCACAACACAAAATTGAAAGGATGGCTGCTCAACAGGAACAGGCGAGACTAGCTGCTCTAGCCGCCGCTCAAGTACATCAACAAAATATTGATAACCCTGGGCGAGCAATAAATCCTGACGATAAGGACCTTGGTGATGACGAGTTACTAAACCCTAGGCATGCCGCTGAGATCGCCACACCTGCCAACAGAAGAGATCGTCAAGCTAGGTTTAGGCCTGAATGCCGAGCTATGCAACCAGCTTTCGACGATGATGATGATGATGATCTTGATGGAGCCGGAGCCACAGGAGCCATAATTCCTCCACCATTAGCGCCCGGAGCCAAGTTCAACATCACGAGCACCATGATTCAGTTATTACAACTCAAGGGATTATTTGGTGGACTAGCAAGCGATGATCCGAATATGCATCTCATCAACTTTATTTCTACATGCAAGTCGTTTGACAATCCTGGTGCTGGTTAGAATGCAATTCGATTACGTCTATTTCCATTGTTTCTGTCTGGGGAGGCAACTCTATGGTTGAATAGGCTGACTCCTGATTCTATTAAAAATTGGAGGCAATTGAGAGACGCTTTCCTAGAAAGATTCTTTCCGCCATCCAAAAGAGCACAATTGAGAGATGAAATCAGCAACTTCTGTCAGCTTCCAACTGAAGCTCTTCATGAAACATGGGAGAGGTTCAAGACAAAGCTAATGAGGTGCCCAAACCATCACATGACTAATGTTTACCTAATGGAGATATTATACAGAGCCTTGAATTCAATAACTAAACCAGTGGTGGATAATGCGGCTGGAGGATCTTTTATGGACCTCACCTTTGGTCAAGCAAGCAATATGCTAGATCGTATGACGAAGCAAAGTAGATCTTGGCATACCAGGGATTCTGAGGTAGCAAGCCCCACTTTATCTATTGGCATGACTGCAGACCAAAGGAGAAGAAAAGAAGAACGCGATCAAGATATGACGCACATGAAAACACAAGTGGATCTTCTTACAAAGCATTTATTATCAGGGAAGACCGAAAAAGTGAAAGCTATTGCGTCAAAAGGAAGAGACGAATCTGATTCGAAAGAAGAGGCCAACTACTTGAACAATCAGGGGGGTTTCTGAGGTAATACCCAAGGAAACCAAGGTCGGAACTACTATGATAAATCTGGAAACAAGGACCAAGGTAGTTGGAAGAACAAGAATGAAAAGAGTGGTTTGTATGTTCCCCCTGGAAGACGTGACGCCACCACATCTAGTTCTGGAAGTATGGAAGACATGATGGCTAAACTATTGAAAGGAGTGGAAGCAATTAGCGCGGGAGTAACGGAGGTAATAAATGATTTGTCCTCTATGAAGCAATTAGTTGATTCACATTCCACTTCAATCAAGAAAATAGAGCAACAATTGAGCCAACTTTCAGCAGCACTCAATCAAAGAAAGGCTGGCACTTTACCTAGCAACACTGTGCAAAATCCAAGGAATGATGGATCATGCATGGCTATTACTACTTGAAATGGTAAGGTGCTGGAAACTTCATCAAAAGGCAAGCAAGTGGTTGACGAAGTAGCGGACGTTGATGACAAGGTAAATGAAGAAAACGCCATAGAAGCTGACCAAGACGTCCATGGCGCCACCCCTAGTAGGTTGCAGCCTGAGACTACCAAAATTCGAAAGCAAGAGGAGAAGAAAGTCGTGGAGAAAAAAATTCCATATCCATCACCACATTTTACTCAAAGATTGAAGAAGCAGGCAAATGATACAAGGTTCAGCAAATTCATGACGATGTTAAATCAGCTGACCATTAATGTTCCGTTGGTGGAGGCACTTGAACAAATGCCTGGGTATGCAAAATTTATGAAAGACCTTTTGACAAAGAAGTGGACAGAAAGCTATGAGTTGAAAGATACTGTTCATCATTGCAGTGCTATTTCTACCCGATCACTAGTTCAGAAAAAGGCCAACCCCGGTGCTTTCACTATTCCTTGCACGGTTGGATCTATGAATTTTGCTAAGGCATTGTGCGATTTGGGAGCTAGCATCAATTTGATGCCACTATCCATCTATAAGAAGTTGGGGTTAGGCGATCCGACACCAACCAATATGAGGCTCGTGATGGCTGATAGGTCGGTAAAACGACCTGTGGGTATCGTGAATGATGTGTTGGTGAAGGTTTCTTCATTCATAATTCCTGCAGACTTCGTTATTTTGGATTGTGAGGTGGATTCTGAAGTTCCCATAATCTTGGGACGTCCTTTCCTTGCAACAGGGAGTGTGCTTATTGACATGAGAGCTAATGAGCTTTTATTTACACTGAATGACGAAGTGGTCCACTTTGATATATGCAAAGCAATGAAGCATCCCAACGATATGAATTTGTTCTCTGTAGCTGATGGTCATCATGAGGATAAGAAATCCTTATCTATAGAGAAACAACTTACTGTTGAGCCTTTGTCTGCTGCGCCACTGAATGATGAGCATGAGGACGATGAAGATTATGAAGAACTTATGGGTGCTCTAATAGAAAAAGAGTCCTATTACAATACTCCTAAGCAACCGTACCTTGATCTTAAGAATCAACCGTCACCAACAGCGAAGACTTCCATTGAAGAGCCACCAATGCTAGAATCAAAAGAACTCCCCGATTATCTAAGGTATGTGTTCTTGGAAAGTGGAAATATACTTCCGATAAGTGTGGCGGATGAGTTAAGTGAACAGCACGTAGAGACTCTCATCTCTACTCTGATGAGATACAAGAGAGCTATGGGTTGGACTATTGATGACATAATTGGTGACCCTCTGGGGAGACGTATGAGTCATCTCGAAGAAGATTGCATGCCTACAAGTAAGCCTCATCATCTTCTGAATCCATTCAGAAAATGATCCACCATCTATCTCGATGAAGTCTAAGTAATCGAGATAGCTATGTCGTGCCGCGATAATAAATCAAGCGCTAGATGGGAGGCAACCCATCGTTTTTCATTTTTGTCTTTCTTTCGTTCTATTACGTGTTTGCTTTTGATAAATAAAAATCCAAAAAGAAGAGTCGTGCCACGACCAAAACTAAGGCGCTTGATGGGAGCCAACCCATCGTTCTAATCCTCTTTATTGTTTTTGAGTAAATATAGGTGCGGAGAGGTATAAAACGAGGAGATCGGTTTCAAATTCCGATTTGGACGTATTGCATGTTAAAGGTGGTAAGTTAGGAATGAAGAAGCAAAAGTCTATGGATTGAGCATTGCTCATGAAAATATAGGCATCGAACAAGGCTAGGCCTAGGTAAAACCTAGGCCACGAACAAGGCAAGGCCTATACTATGGCCTAAGGTCTCGGAATCTAGTGTGCCATAGCATAGGCGCCGCCCATGCTCAGGTATGCCATAGCATAGGCGCCGCCTATGCTAATGCATTTTGTCTCTGAATCTCATATGCAAAGTGAAAGGCGCTGCCTATGCCTAGGAATGCCATGGCATAGGCGCCGCCTATGCTAAGACAATGCTTTGCAAAAGGCGCCGCCTATGCCAAGCATAGGCAAAGTAAAAGACGCCGCCTATGGTCACTTCTTGTCTCTAAATCCGATTTTAAATGGGTCAAAACCCGGCCCAACCTTTTCCTATATATATGAGACTTATTCTTGAACCAAAAACACATTGAAAACCTAGCTTATGCGCCGCCCATAGCCTCCAAATCCTCTCAAAAATTTTCTTTTGCTCTTTTTCTTCACAAGAACATCATCCAAAGGCATCAATCAAGTTGTACTACTCTGTTCTTCATTTATCTTCCGTAAGTACTACGTTACTACGCCTATTATGAATTGCTAAATCTTGAACAAGTATTGGTGATGTGAATGTGTTTGAATTGTTGTGATGCAACCAAGTGAGTGAATGAATATGTAAGGATGATCTTAACTTATTTCCAACTTGAATTTGATTTTGATGCATTGTCATACTTTTGTGGAATCGAATTGGTCCAAATATTGCATAATCTTGTTACTTGAATACTTATATGTTGGAATGACTTGTTCATCGAAATAAATATTATAGTTGCCTACCAACATAGGAGGTTGTGATTATTGTTAGATACTATCCCTTGATTCAATCCCTATGTAGTAGTCTTGATATATCCAACATGAATGTATTGCCAGGATTACAAGAAAAGTGACTGCTCTGATTTTATTGTTGGAATATAGCACCTAAAACGTATGTCGATGAAGTCTGAATAATCGACCACTTTCACTTCACTAGTTTGTGCCAACAAACTAAGTGTGGGGTGGTGCCCCTATTTATTGTTTATAGATTGTATCTATCGAGAGGATTCTAGCATGAACACTATTTCAAGTCTCAGGTACAATGGCACCCAAAGCAAGACAAGGCAAAGATAAGGCTACCACTTCCCAAAAAGGTAAGAAAAGAGGCCGCAAAGAGCAAGGAGAATCATCCTCGATGCCATTACCACGCCGTATGTTTGGAATAAAATGGGTTCTTGAGGAGGAAGCGAAGGAATGGTATAGGAACAATAAGGAAAGAAAATATGTTCATGTGGACTTGATAAACAAGGAAAGCCTAGCGAAGTAGGAGCCGCACATGTTGGCCAAGATCATGGCATTACATCTTGATTTCATCTTCCGAGACATGGGAGAATGTAATCTCGATTTGACAAGAGAATTTTATGCCAACTGGTCGCCGAAAACCACAGGCAGCGAGGTCAAGATTCGGGGCCAAGTTTTACAACTCAATGCGGATTTCTTCAACACCTTTCTTGGCTTGCCTTCAGTCAATCCATCACCATTCAAAGAGCTGTACAGTAGACCTCCATATAGAGCAATTCGACACACACTTTGTGGAACTAGATCCATGGCAAGGTGGAGCAGACATAAAGACACCGGACGACACAGCACCTTCCCATATGCTCCTTTGAATAGGGAAACAAGGATATGGTTGCGTATAGTCAACTCTTGCCTCATTCCAGGGACCCAGTACACCAAGATAACAAGAGATAGAGTGTTCCTGGTATATGCATTGATGACGAATGTCCCTATCAACATTGGGGCAATCATTCGCTCAACAATACGGAAAGCCAGGCTACACAAGTGATAACGCTCAATCTATAGCTCTCGTAGGAGTGTAAAGCGGTCGTTAGCAAATATAGAACCCAACCTGGGTTAGGTATCGATCCCACAGGGAATAGCTTGGCCAACAAGTAAGCAAAAATTACTAAACTTTTGGTGCAAGTCTCAAAAAGAGGGGAGTCTTGTCGTGCAAGTAATGTAAATAAAACAATGAAGTAAAAGCTGAAAATAGCAAAGTAAAAAGAGAAGGATTGTTACGTAAGTTGTAAAAAATGAGAATTGAAGCGTTGGGGTTCTGTCCACCTCCTGAGTTATATGTCTCTATTGACTATGAGTGTGTAGAATTCCGACATGCATGTGCTTATAGAGAATTGTATTTGATGGTAAATCCAGGCGTCTTTCGAACTATTCGAGGATTATTTCACTTTAACTCTTTCGAGCTTAAAGCGTGTCTAATGGTACGAATTCTCCAAGAGGTTAATCCAGTTATGACACTAACTATTTAATAGGGAATTTAGGATGTGACCCTACTACCTTGACATTATCTCTTTTCTAGACAAATAACCTTTCTTTCGAACAAGTTAAATGTTATACTAGCGTATTCTTGTGTTTGCAACCACAAAGAATGTAGATTAAGATGAAGAGAATAATGATATAAGTAGCATACGTGACATGAACTCACAAGCTCATAGTAATAGGTAGTACCTCATTCGGTTTCCATAACCCCAACAGAGAAGTTTAGTTACCCATGAATGCGAAGGAGATCACGATTGACATTGTTATTATACCACAATAATGATTAATTTCGTGTAGCACAAGAGTGGTAGGCGTTTAGGCGTGAATTCCTAGGCAAAGTAACGTTTCTCTTGTTGCGGAAATTAAGAATAGATGAATAGAAGAAGAAAAATAGAATTAATGGAAAGATTAGAAGAGTTGTAGAATTGTTTGTAGAATAGAAGGATGGAAAGATGATTGTAAGAATCTGAATGTCTAAAAATCTCTAGCATGATAGGGTATTTATAATACCCATATCCTAATCCTACTAAGCTAATGACACACTTAACCCAATTGTACTAGGTTAATGTAACATTATCCAAATCCAAATAAACTAATGAAATACTTAACCCAATTGTACTAGGTTAATGTATCATTATCCTAATCCAAATAAGTTACTGCAAGTCCCCAAAGTCCTCAGAAATGCTGTTTTAGCCCGGGACAGATTTTCCATGTATCACTTTTGGTCCTTAGGCGTCCAAGCTTCCTTTTCTCCTTCCGTGAAGCTTTCTTTGGCATCAAGTAATCCATAAAATGCTGAATTCTGCATCATTTATACCTGAAACGTTGCTAATCATGTTCGTTAGCTGACTTACAGGAAAAAGGACTAAAAGTGCATAAAATATATAATTTATTCTCTAAACATGGCACAAATATGGGCAAAATATATTGATATAGGCGCGTAATATCGCCTATCATCAACACCCCACACTTGCAGCTTTGTTCGTCCTCGAACAAAATATCATGTCCTTCTAAACACTAACTTAGGGTTTTACAGCAACAACACAAAACATTCGGCAAGACAAGCATAACAATTATCAACAAAGAGTAGCTTTCCGATCATTAGTAGAAACAGTTTAACCTCTAGCATAGACTCGTGATGGTGGTCAACTCATATTCAAAAGTTAAGGCACAAGGAATCATATACAACTGCCCAAAACTCATCAACCATGTGTGTCTCACAATATAGTACCCATAATCACTCACAAGTATAGCATATTTTTCAAACATGGGTATCAAAATATCCTTGCTCTCACTCTCACAAAGAATTCATATGCAGCAACTGATGACCATAGGCTTACCCTTAGTGTAATACTCCACTAAATGTCAGAATGTTAAGATTAGGATCAAGTAGGTCTTTTGATGGTTGTAATGTAGGCTAAGGGACGGGTAGGATCAGCTATTTTGGCCAGAAATAGTGACTAAGTTCCTAAGCACTTTAATACATCACATTGTATCATTGACACTTTTTTCTTTCATCCTTTCTTCTTCTTTTCTTCTACCACCCTTGTTCTCTTCTTTTGCTTTTCAATTTTAAACATAACTCACTTTTCAGCTTTTTTTTTCCTTCTTCTTTTCACAACATACCTCTTATGATAACACTTTCTTTTTCATAACACATTCAAGCACCATTACAATTTAAAGCATCATACTTACCCAATTTCCTCTTATATTGTCACATGAGTTTATACTTTAAAGCACTTAGGAATTTGGATCAAATCACGGTATTGAAAAAATGGATTAGGCTTACATACAAGGTTGTTAAAGAAATAGGCTAAAGGCTCAAAAGGGTTTAACTAGGATGATGTCCAAGGGTAGGTAAAACGAAGGTAAACATATGTAGGTTGCCAAAGAAATGCCTAAATCATCTACTAAACTTACACTCCTTATTTTGGCTTTGCATACATACCAGGCAAGTTCTAGCATCAGCTACAAACATAGAATATACTATTAATCTCACACACACAAGGCACATGGTTGACTTTATTGGAAGTAATATAGACTCTTGAACCAACAAGTGAAGGAATTGAACCACACAATATCACATCATGAGTCACAATTAGAGTCTAAACGTCTCAATAGTCATAATTGTATCACATACTCTTGTTATAATCTCATGTTGCCTATTGGAATTATTTCATGCGAAGCTAAAAAAATTATTCCGAAAAAATGACACAAAAATAAAACAAAGTAAACAGAGTAAACAAACATAGATGTGATAGAGAAGTATAGCATGCGATACCGCCACCCCACACTTAAATGGGACACTGCCCTCAGTGGAAAATAAATATGAAGAACCTGGTCAGTCGGACTTTTCCTCAATGTCAGGGGTCATACCCCCTTCGTCGGAATCTTCATAAGAGTCGTCGTCAGAGTTCTCCTCCTTGTTGGAGTCTGGCAAGCGTCGATCGTCATCGGTTGGCACATCATCGTCTTGAGGTTCCTCAAAGTATACGCCCACTCCACACATCTCCCGTGCATGCATGTTCATTGGATAGTCATGGTCCAGCTGTTGGAGCTCTGCAGAAGTTGGAACACGTCCACCACTCATCATAGTAAATCGTGTCATGCCATAAAGATGACGGAAGAAACTCTCATCACGAGCATGTCTCTCCGCAGTAGTAAGGTTGACACCATGAGTTGTTTCAGCATCTTTGACCTTTGTGAGGTCAACCTTCTTCGGGTTATGTGGGAGTTTATGATCAGCTGGTTCCTCTTCGATATCCTCCTTCCGCAAGATTGTTGTCAACAGATTACCAAAAGTGAAGTGGGACCTTTTATAGAGTCTGGCCTTCCGCATTGTAGAGCGAATGATTGCCCCAAAGTTGATAGGGACATTCGTCATCAAAGCATATACCAAACACACTCTATCTCTTGATATTTTAGTGTATTGAGTCCCAGGAATAAGGCATGAGTTGACAATACGCAACCAGATTCTTGCTTCCCTATTCAATGGAGCATAGGGGAAGGTGTTGTGTCGTCCGGTGTCTCGGTGTCTGCCCCACCTTGCCATGGATCTACTTCCACAAAGGGTGTGTTGTATTGCTCTATAAGGAGGTCTACTGTACAGCTCTTTGAATGGTGCTGGGTCGACCGAAGGTAAGCCAAGAAAGGAGTTGATCAAATCCGCGTTAAGCTGTAAAACTTGGCCCCGAATCTTGACTTCGCTGCCTGTGGTTTTCGGCGACCAGTTGGCGTAAAATTCTCTTGTCAAATCAAGATTACATTCTCCCATGTCGCGGAAGATGAAATCCAGATTCAATGCCATGATTTTTCGCCAACATACGCGGCTCCTTCTTCGCTAGGGTGTCCTTATTGATCAAGTCGACGTGAACATATTTTATTTCCTTGTTGTTCTTGTACCATTCTTTGGCTTCCACCTCAAGAACCCATTTTATTCCAAACATTCGGCGGGGTAGTTTCATGGTGGATGATTCTCCTTGGTCCTTGCGACGACCTCTCTTCTTGCCCTTTTGGGATGTGGTAGCCTTATCTTGTCTTGCTTTAGGTGCCATTGTTCCTGAGATTTAAATGATATTTCATGTTAGCATCAACTCAATGGAAACAATCTATAAACAAGCCATCGGGGTACCACCCCACACTTAGGTTCGTTAATACAAAACAATGAAGTGAATGTAGTCGATTACTTGAACTTCGTCGACATACGTTTTAGGAACTCTATTCCGATAAGAAAATCAGCGATGCATCACTATTTGCAGCCATTGCACTACTTTCATGTTAGGTATAACAACACTACTACATAGGGGTTACATCATGGTATAGTTATTTTCAACAATAACAACCTCCTAAGTCGGTAGCCAACTATAAGTCTTATCCCGATAAACGGGATAGTCTAACATGTAAGTATCCAAGTATCAAGCTTAAGCAATTTTCATAACCATAGCAATTCCGCAAATAGTATAACAATGCTAGTAAAACCAAATTCAAGTCAGAAACAAGTCAAGATTATCCTAACGTATATGTTTACTCACATGGTTTTGTATCAACAATCCAAACACATTAACATCACCAATAATCCTTCAAGATGTAGCAATTCATAATAGACATAGTAAGGTAGTACTGACGAGAAATAGATGAAGAATAAAAGAGTACTTACGTGATTGAAGCCTTTGGAGATGGTCTTGTGAATTAGAAGAGCAAAAAAGAAAAATTTTGAGATGATTTGGGTGGATGTGCGACGCCTTTAGGTCAATTTCCAATGTGGTTATATTTCAAGACAAAGTCCCGTTTATATGGGAAAAGAATGGGTCGGGTTTTGACCCATTTACAAACGGTTTTGGAGACAAAAATGACCTCTATGCGGCGCATAGTGCTTTGCATAATCATAGTATAGGCGGCGCATAGTGTAGTGCATTTAGGGACATATGCGGCGCATAGTGTATAGCATTTAAGGACATATGAGCCGTATAGTGTGTGGCATTTGAGATACTGAGACCTAATGCTATATCATAGGTGGTGCATAGTGCATAGCACACTTAAGCATGGGCGGCGCCTATGTCTTTGCACACTAGATTCCGAGACCTTAGGCTATCGTATAGGTTTTGCATTGTTCGTGGCCTAGTTTTACCTAGGCCTAGCCTTCCTCGATGCCTATTTTGGAATGAGCAATGCTCAATCCATAGCCTTATGCATCCTTATTCCTAACTTACCACCTTTACCATACAATACATCCAAATCGTCATTTGAAACCAATCTCCTCGTTGAATACTTCTCGCACCTATATTTGCTCAAAACCAATGAAAACGATTAGTATGATGGGTTGCCTCCCACCAAGCGCCTTAGTTTTGGTCGTGGCACGACTCTTATTTTTGGATTTTCTCTTATCAAAAGCAAAACAAGTAATAGAACAAAAGAAAGACAAAACGATAAACGAAAAACGATAAAACAATAAAACGATGGGTTGCCTCCCATCTAGCGACTTATTTATTGTCGTGGATCGACATAGTTTCCTCGAGTACTTAGACTTCGTTAAGGTAAGTGATGGCCATATAATTCATTGAGTCAAGAGGACCGATATAAGGTTTAACACATTGGCCATTCCCTTTGAAGACAACACCATTATTGTCTTCCAATTCGACTACTCCAGACGAGTAGACTTGGATAACTTTGTATGGAACAGACCACTTAGACTTTAACTTACCTGGGAAGAGCTTCAATCTGGAGTTGAAGAGAAGTACCATATCACCCCTTTGGAAGTTTCGTCGAACAATCTGCTAATCATGATACTTTTTCATCCGCTCCTTGTATAGGTATGATCTTTCATATGCATGGAGACGGAACTCATCTAATTCGTTCAGCTGCTCCAACCTCAGTTTCTTAGCATCATCCAAATTCAAATTCAATTGCTTAAATGCCCACAATACCTTATGCTCGAGCTCGATGGGTAAGTGACAAGCCTTCCCATAAACTAGTTGATAAGGAGACATGCCAATGGGTGTTTTGAATGCAGTCCTGTACGCCCATAGTGCATCATCAAGCTTCCTAGACCAATGCTTCCTATTCGCATTAACCGTCTTTGCAAGGATTTGCTTGATCTCGCGATTGGAAATTTCTACTTGTCCACTAGTTTGGGGATGATAAGGCGTAGCTACCTTATGTTGCTTGACACCATACTTGGCCAAAACTGATTTGAATAGCTTGTTGCAAAAGTGAGATCCTCCATCACTTATGATAGTACGAGGTACTCCAAAGCGAGAGAAGATATTCTTCTTTAAGAACGATACAACACGCTTCCCTTCATTGTCGGCCAACGCTACAGCTTCCACCTATTTCGAAACATAATCTATAGCATCAAGATATACTTCATTCCAAACGAATTCATGAATAGACCCATGAAATCAATACCCCACACATCAAAAAGTTCTACCTCAAGAATTTTGGACATGGGCATCTCATGGTGTTTCGATATAGCACCTTGGCGCTGGCATTGGTCGCACCTTCTAACATAGTCGTAGGCATCTCTAAATATCGAAGGCCAATAATAACCACTTTGCAACACCTTTCTTGCTGTCCGATTACCTGCATGATGTCCTCCAACTTGGGAAGTGTGGCATGCTTCCAAAATATTAGGCACCTCTACATGGGATATACATCATCGAATAATACCATCCGCGCATTATCAAAACAAATATGGCTCATCCCAATAGTAGTGTTGTACGTCATGCATAAACTTCCTCCTTTGGTGGGAAGATAAATTGGCAGGTATCACATTACTCACCACGAAATTTGCAAAGTCGGCATACCATGGTAATTTTTCCATTGTCGTCGCTAATATCTCCTCGTCAGGGAATGGATCATCAATCTGAATTTTAGGTTGCACCACATGCTCATTCTCGAGTCTAGATAGGTGATCAGCCACTTGGTTCTCGCAACCTCTTCTATCTTTGACTTCGAAATCAAACTCTTGTAGCAGTAATACCCATCGAATCAACCTTGGTTTTGCATCCTTCTTTGTCATTAGATACCTAAGAGCTGCATGGTCTCTATGAATGATAACCTTAGTTCCTAATAGATAAGCACGAAACTTCTCAAACGCATACACAACCGCTAGGAGCTCTTGTTCTGTCACAGTGTAGTTCCTTTGGGCTTCATTTAGGACCTTACTTGCATAGTAGATAGGATGAAATAATTTCTCCTTTCTCTGACCAAGAACAGCACCAATGGCTATACCACTAGCATCACACATGACTTCGAACGGGAGAGACCAATCTGGTGCTACCATGATAGGGGCTTCAATGAGTTTTGCTTTGAGGCATTCGAATGCCTTTAAGCAATCTTCATTAAAGTCAAACTTCGCATCTTTCTCCAATAGTTTGCACAATGGACTAGCAATTTTGGAGAAGTCTTTAATGAACCGACGATAGAAACCTGCATGGCCGAGAAAACTACGAACTCCTTTCACCGAAATTGGAGGCGGTAGCTTCTCAATAACCTCTATTTTTGCTTGATCAACCTCAATCCCTCTTTCGGAGATTTTGTGCCCAAGAACGATTCCTTCTTTTACCATGAAGTGGCACTTCTCCCAATTTAGCACAAGGTTGAATTCTACACATCTTTGCAACGCTATGCTTAGGTTCGCCAAGCACGCCTCAAAAGACTCACCAACAACTGAAAAATCATCCATGAATACCTCCAAAGTGTCTTCAACCATCTCAGAAAAAATAGACATCATACAACGTTGAAAGGTGGCTGGTGCATTACATAACCCAAATGGCATACGTTTGAAGGCAAACGTACCATATGGGCATGTAAATGTTGTCTTCTCTTGGTCTTCGGGGGCAATACAAATCTGATTGTATCCCGAATAACCGTCCAAGAAACAAAACCATCCTTTCCCCGCTAATCGATATAGCATTTGGTCCATGAATGGCATTGGGAAGTGATCTTTGAGTGTCCAAGAATTCAGCTTTCGGTAGTCCATGCATACTCTTCATCCAGTGACGGGTCTGAGTGAAATAAGCTCATTCTTAGCATTCGCGACCACCGTCATGCCTCCTTTCTTGGGAACACATTGTACCGGGCTTACCCATGTACTATCAGAGATTGGATATACAACTCCTGCGTCTAACCACTTGATAATTTCTTTCTTCACCACTTCTTGCATAGGTAGGTTTAGACGTCTTTGATGCTCAATGGTGGGTGTGCAATTTTCTTGAAGCTGAATTTTATGTGTACAAATCCCTGATGGAATACCAATAATATCCGCAATGGTCCATCCAATGGCTCGTACATACTTGCGTAGAATAGCAATAAGAGCTGCAACTTGTTGCTCACCCAAATCGGCTGCCACAATAACTGGAAGTGTGTTTCCACTTCCTAAGAATGTGTACTTTAAATGACTTGGCAGCTTCTTCAATTCTAACGTGGGTGGATCTTCAATAGATGGCTTAGCTGGTGGTGTGGGTCGATTCTTGAGATCAAGGTCCAGCTTCTTGGGAGCATAGCGATATGTCCCTAATCCCGATAGAGCAAAAATAGCTTCTTCACAATTTTTAGCATCCTCATTCTCTCCATTCATAAGCACAACCTCCAAAGGGTCATCAATGATTTGCTCTTCTTCAAGTAATTCTTTCTCATCATCAAAGAAAATATCAGCCACCGAAAATACACTTAGATCTTTGGGTTGCTTCATTGATTTGCACACATCAAAGCGAACCACTTCGTCATTTATTCAGAATGAAAGCTCATTAGCTCTCAAATCAATAAGCACACTTCCTGTAGCAAGGAAAGGGTGCCCCAAGATTATGGGAACTTCTGAGTCTGCCTCACAATCCAAAATAACAAAGTCTGTCGGAAAGATGAATGAAGAAACCTTCACCAATACGTCAAATAGAATACCAACAGGTCGTTTTACCGACCTATCCGCCATGACGAGCCTCATATTGGTTGGAGTAGGATCACCCAACCCCAACTTCTTGTAGATCGATAATGGCATCAAATTGATGCTGGCTCCTAAGTCACATAATGCTTTGGCAAAATTCAAAGATCCAACGGTGCAAGGAATAGTGAAAGCTCCGGGGTCGGCCTTCTTCTGAACTATCGATCGGGTAGCAGTTGCACTACAATGATGCACATCTTCTTTCAACTCATAACTTGCTGCTCGCTTCTTAGTCAAAAGATCCTTCATAAATTTCGCATACCTAGGCATTTTTTCAAGTGCCTCCACCAATGGAACATTAATGGTCAGCTGCTTTAACATAGTCATGAATTTGCTGAACTTTGTGTCATCCGCCTCCTTCTTCAATCTTTGGGGAAAAGGTGGTGGTGGGTATGGAAGTGTTCTCTCCACGGTTTTCTTCTCCTCTTGCTTCCGTTTTTCAGATTTTTCAGGTTGCACAGCACTGGGTGAGGCGTCCTTGACATCAGGAGTAGGTGCTGCGGCATCTTCTCCTTTTGCGTTGTCATCCATGCCCGCAACTTCTTCAACCACTTGCTTACCTTTTGCTGAAGTTTCCAGCACCTTACCACTTCTGGTAGTGATGGCCATGCATGACCCATCATTCTTTGGGTTTTGCACAGTATCGCTAGGTAAGGTGCCAGCCTTTCTTTGATTGAGTGCTGCTAAAAGTTGGCTCAATTGCTGCTCTATTTGCTTGATTGAAGTAGAATGAGAATCAACTAATTATTTCATGGAGGACAAATCATTAATTACCTCCGTAACTCCCGCGCTCGTTGCTTCCACTCCTTTCAATAATTTAGCCATCATGTCTTCCATACTTCCAGAATTAGATGTGGTGGTGTCACGTCTACCAGGGAGAACGTACAAACCACTCTTTTCATTCTTGTTCTTCCAACTACCTTGGTCCTTGGATTTATCATAATAGTTCCGACCTTGGTTTTCTTGGGCATTCCCGCGGAAACCCCTCTGATTGTTCAAGTAGTTGGCCTCCTCTTCCGAATCAGATTCGTCTCTTCCTTTTGATGCAATAGCGTTCACTTTTTCGGTCTTCCTTGATAATAGATGCTTTGTAAGAAGATCCATTTGAGTTTTCATGTGTGCCATATCCTGATCACGTTCTTCTTCTCTTCTTCTTTGGTCTGCAGTCATGCCAATAGACAAAGTGGGGCTTGCTACCTCAGAATCCCTGGTATGCCAAGCTCTACTTTGTTTCATCATACGATCCAGAATATTGCTTGCTTGACCAAAGGTGAGGTCCATAAAAGATCCTCCAGCTGCGTTATCCACCACTGGTTTAGTTATTGAATTCAAGGCTCTATACAAGATCTCCATTAGGTGGACATTAGTCATGTGATGGTTTGGGCATCTCGCTAGCTTTGTCTTGAACCTCTCCCATTTTTCATGAAGAGCTTCAGTGGGAAGCTGACGAAAGTTGCTGATTTCATCTCTCAATTGTGCCCTCTTGGATGGCGGAAAGAATCTTTCTAGGAAAGCATATCTCAATTGCCTCCAATTTGTAATAGAATCAGGAGTCAGCCCATTCAACCATAGAGTTGCCTCCCCAGACAGAGACAATGGAAATAGACGTAATCGAATTGCATTCTGACAAACACCAGGATTGTCAAATGACTTGCATGTAGAAATAAAGTTGATGAGATGCATATTCGGATCATCGCCTGCTAGTCCACCAAATAATCCCTTGAGTTGTAATAACTGAATCATGGTGCTTGTGATGTTGAACTTGGCTCCGGGCGCTAATGGTGGAGGAATAATGGCTCCTGTGGCTCCAGCTCCATCAAGATCATCATCATTGTCGTCAAAAGCTGATTGCATGGGTTGGCGATCATACCTAAACCGGGCTTGACGACCTCTTCTGTTGGCAGGTGTTATAATTTTAGCATCACGCCTAGGGTTTAGTAACTCGTCATCACCTAAATTCTCATCGTCGGGATTTGTTGCTCGTGCAGGGTTATCAATGTTTTGCTGTTGAACCTGGGTTGCGGCAAGGGCAGCCAGTCTTGCTTGTTCCTGTTGAGCAGCCATCCTTTCGATTTCTGCTTGTGCTTCCATTCTTCCTATGTGTTGTGGTTCAGGATTGATAGGTAATAACGGTTGACCAGAACTTCTAGTATGGGGCATGCATTGTTTAAAAACCTGCAGTAAACAAAGACAAAAACTGAAAGTAAAAGTACGAGAATCTTTGACCAAAGGGTCTAGTAATTATCACGAATTTGATTGACACTCGTATTCCCCGGCTACGGCGCCAATTTTTGATAACGCTCAATCTACAGCTCTCGTAGGAGTGTAAAACGGTCGTTAGCAAATATAAAACCCAACCTGGGTTGGGTATCGATCCCACAGGGAATAGCTTGGCCAACAAGTATGCAAAAATTACTAAACTTTTGGTTCAAGTCTCAAAAAGGGGGGAGTCTTGTCGTGCAAGTAATGTAAATAAAACAATGAAGTAAAAGCTGAAAATAGCAAACTAAAACGAGAAGGAATGTTACGTAAGTTGTAAACAATGAGAATTGAAGCGTTGGGGTTATGTCCACCTCCTGAGTTATACGTCTCTATTGACTATGAGTGTGTAGAATTTCGACATGCATGTGCTTATAGAGAATTGTATTCGATGGTAAATCCAGGCGTCTTTAGACCTATTCGAGGATTATTTCACTTTAACTCTTTCGAGCTTAAAGCGTGTCTAACGGTACGAATTCTCCAAGAGGTTAATCCAGTTACGGCACTAACTGTTTATTAGGGAATTTAGGATGTGACCCTACTACCTTGACATTATCTCTTTTCCAGACAAATAACCTTTCTTTTGAACAAGTTAAATGTTATACTGGCGTATTCTTGTGTTTGCAACCACAAAGAATGTAGATTAAGATGAAGAGAATAATGATATAAGCAGAATACGTGTCACAAACTCACAAGCTCATAGTAATAGGTAGTACCTCATTTGGCTTCCATAACCCCAACAGAGAAGCTTAGTTACCCATGAATGCGAAGGAGATCACGATTGACATTGTTATTATACCACAATAATGATTAATTTCGTGTAGCAGAAGAGTGGTAGGCGTTTAGGCGTGAATTCCTAGGCAAAGTAACATTTCTCTTGTTGCGGAAATTAAGAATAGATGAATAGAAGAAGAAAAATAGAATTAATGGAAAGATTAGAAGAGTTGTAGAAATGTTTGTAGAATAGAAGGATGGAAAGATGATTGTAAGAATCTGAATGTCTAAAAATCTCTAGCATGATAGGGTATTTATAATACCCATATCCTAATCCTACTAAGCTAATGACATACTTAACCCAATTGTACTAGGTTAATGTAACATTATCCAAATCCAAATAAACTAATGAAATACTTAACCCAATTGTACTAGGTTAATGTATCATTATCCTAATCCAAATAAGTTACTGCAAGTCCCCAAAGTCTTCAGAAATGTTGTTTTAGCCCGGGACAGATTTTCCATGTATCACTTTTGGTCCTTAGGCATCCAAGCTTCCTTTTCTCTTTCCGTGAAGCTTTCTTTGGCATCAAGTAATCCATAAAATGCTGAATTCTGCATCATTTATACCTGAAACTTTGCTAATCATGTTCGTTAGCTCACTTACAGGAAAAAGGACTAAAAGTGCATGAAATATATAATTTGTTCTCTAAACATGGCACAAATATGGGCAAAATATATTGATATTGGCGCGTAATATCGCCTATCATCAACAAGCGGTCCCATTTCAGCTTCGACAACCTGTTGACTGCAATCTTGAGGAAGGAAGGCATCGAAGAGGAACCAGCTGATCATAAACTCCCACACAATCCAAAGAAGGTTGACCTCACAAAGGTCAAAGATGCTGAAACCACACATGGCGTCAACCTTACTACGGCAGAGAGACATGCTCGGGTTGAGAGTTTCTTTCGCCATCTTTATGGCATGACGCGGTTTACAATGATGAGCGGAGGTCGAGTTCCAACTGCTGCAGAGCTCCAACAGCTGGATCATGACTATCCAATGAATGTGCATGCAAGGGAGATGTGTGGATTAGGTACATATTTTGAGGAACCTCTTGATGACGATGTGCCAACCGATGATGATCGACAAATGCCAGACTCTGACATGGAGAAGAATTTTGATGACGGCGACTCTTATGATGATTCCGACGAAGGGGGTATGACCCCCGACATAGAGGAGGAGTCCGACTAACCAGGTTCTTCGTGTTTATTTTCCACTGAGGGCAGTGTCCCGTCTAAGTGTGGGGTGGTGGTATTTGCATGCTATACTCCTTTATCCGCATTTGCATTTATGTTTTTTTGCTTAGTTTTTTTTTTCGTTTTTTCCATTTTTTTAAGTAGTTAAATTTTTTGCACTTAGCTTCGGATGAAATTATTCTAATAGGCAGCATGAGATTATAACAAAAGTTTGTGCTAAAATCATGACTATTGAGACGTTTAGGCTCTAATTGTGACTCACTATGTGATATTGTGTGGTTCAATTCCTTCATCTGTTGGGTCAAGAGTCTATGCTACTCCAAATAAAGTCGACCATGTGCCTTGTGTGAGTGAGATAATAGTATATTCTATGTTTGTGGCTGATGCTAGAACTTGCCTGGTATGTATGTAAAGCGAAAATAAAAAGTGTAAGTCTAGGAGATGATTTAGGCATTTCTTTGGCAACCTATACTTGTTTACCTTATTTTTACCTACCCATGGACATTATCCTAGTTAACCCCTTTTGAGCCTTTAGCCTATTTTCTTTGACAACCTCATATGTAAGCCTAATCCATTTTTTTTCAAGACCATAATTTGATCCAAATTCCTAAGTGCTTTAAAGTATAAAGTCATGTGACAAAATAAGAGGAAATTGGGTGAGTATGATGCTTTAGAATGTATTGGTGCTTGAATTTGTTATGAAAAAGAAAGTGCTATCATAAGAGGTATGTTATGAAAAGAAAAAGGAAAGGAAAACTAAAACGTTAGTTATGTTCAAAATTGAAAAAAACAAAAGAGGAGAAAAAGGGTGGTAGAATAAAAGAACGTAGAAAGGTTGTTTGAAAGAAAAAGTGTTAATGATACAATGTGATGTATTAAAGCACTTAGGAACGTAGTCACTATTTCTGGCCAAAATAGTCCTACCCGTCCCTTAGCCTACATTACAACCATCAAAAGACCTATTTGATCCTAAGCTTAGTATTCTGACATTTAGTGGAGCATTACACTAAGGGCAAGCCTATGGCCATCAGTTGCAACATATGAATTCTTTGTGAGAGAGAGAGCAAGGATACTTTTATACCCATGTTTGAAAAATATGCTATACTTATGAGTGATTATGGGTAATAGATTGTGAGACACACATGGATGAGTTTTGGGTAGTTGTGTATGATTCTTTGTGCCTTAACTTTTGATTATGATTTGTCCACCATCACGAGTCAATGTTAGAGGTTGAATTGTTTCTACTAATGATCGAAAAACTACTCTTTGTTGATAATTGTTGTGCTTGTCTTGACGAATATTTTGTGTTGCTACTGTGAAACCCTAAGTTGATGATTTAGATGGACATGATAGTTTGTTCGAGGACGAACAAAGCCTTAAGTGTGGGGTGCTGATGATAGGCGAATTTACACGCCTAAAGTACTATATTTGACCCATATTTTAGCTAAGTTTTGAGGACAAATTATATAATTCATGCACTTTTAGTCCTTTTTCCTGTAAGTGAGCTAACGAACATGATTAGCAAGTTTTCAGGTATAAATGATGCAAAATTCAGCATTTTATGGATAACTTGATGCCAAAGAAAGCTTCACGAAAGGAGGAGAGCAAAGCTTGGACGCCAAGGACCAAAAGTGGCGCATGGAAAATCTGTCCCTGGCAAAAACAGCAATTCTGAAGACTTTGGGGACTAGCAGTAATTTATTAGGATTAGGATAATGATACATTAACCTAGTAGGATTGGGTTAAGTAATTCATTATCTTAGTAGGAATAGGATATGGGTATTATAAATACCCTATCTTGCTAGAGATTTTTATTTATTCCTCATTCCTCACAATTCCCCCATTCCATGAATTCCCATCCATCCACCATCCATCCATCCATCAAAACAATTTTCTTTATTAATTCATTGTTGACATTATTTTTCATCTATTCAATTCTTAATTTCCGCAACAAGAGAAACATTACTTTGCAAAGAAAGTCACGCCTAACGCCTACCACACTTTGCTGCACGAAATCTTTATTGTGGTATAATAACAATGTCGATTGTGATTTCCTTCGCACTCTTGGGTAACTAAACTTCTCTGTTGGGGTTATGGAAGCCTTATGAGATACTATCTATTGCTATAAGTTTGTGAATTAGTGACAAGTATGCTGCTTATATCATTACTCTCTTCATCTTAATGCAAATTCTTGTGGCTGCAGACGCATAGAATAACGCCAGTATAGCATTAACTTGTTCGAAAGAAAAGTTATATGTCTGGAAAAGAGATAATGTCAAGGTAATAGGGTCCCATCCCCTATTAAAAAGTTAGTTCCGTAACTGGATTAACCTCTTGGAGAATTTGTACCATTAGATACGCTTTAAGCTCGAAAGAGTTAAAGTGAAATAGTCCTTGTTTAGGTCGAAAGACGCTTGGATTTACCATCGAATACAATTCTCTATAAGCACATGAATGTATAAATTCCTCATAACTCATAGACAATAGAGACGTACAACTCATAAGGTGGACATAACCCCAACTTCTCAATTCTCATTGTTTTACATCTTACCAAACATTCTTTCTTTTTACTTTGTTATTTTCTGTTTTTACTTTACTATTTTGATTACATTACTTGCACGACAAAACTCCCCCCTTTTTACGAGACTTGCACTAAAAGACTAGTAATCTTTGCTTACTTTTTGACCAAGCTATTCCCTGTGGGATCGATACCTAACCCAGTTGGGTTATATATTTGACAACGACCGCTTTACACTCTTACGAAAGCTGTAGATTGAGCGTTATCAGATCCCACACCTATAATTGTATAACCCCAAGGCTTATTTTAAATTGAATTCACTCCTAGTATTTTTCAATATCAAGATCGAGCACTAAAATTGAAGTAGTTATCATTTATAAATATATTCAAACTAAATTCCCCATTTTACATTTATGCTTGCTTTATTCACACTACGGGCATCTTTTAGTAGACTATTAATACTCTTAAGTTTTAAATTCCATGCTTTCGCTCCTTATAGATTCGAATCCTTCCTAAGTTGGGTTATTCTATTGACAATAATCGCTTACATCCATTCAAGAGTGTAATTTGAGAGTTATCAAAAATGGCGCCGTTGTCGGGAAGTGAAACATAGTTTTCACTGTTGTAGTGGTTTTAGAACTTTAGGTTAACTGTAGTGTTTTATTTTTCATTGTTTGGTGTTTTTTTTCTTTCTCAGGTGTGAGTAATAGTAGACACGATACTGTGAGTCAACACGGTAGTCATACCGGGTCGATTGATGGGTATCATGAGGATGAGGATCACCTCGGTGATACAGTAGAGCTAGTGTTATTTGTATTCCACCAACGGAAGGAAATAAAGTATTTCACATTACTAGCGTGACGATTCACTTGCTTCAAATGGAAGGGTTATTTGGAGGCCAAGCACATGAGGATGCTAATCTACACTTGACAAATTTTATTAACGTGTGTTCTCCATTATTCATGCCCCACATATCTCAAGAGTTGATCCGATTGCGTCTTTTCCCATTCTCTTTAACGGGAGAAGCGGTCTTATTATTAAGGTATTTTCCTGCGGGGTCTATCACTTTATGGGTTGGGCTCATGGAGGCATTTTTTGAAAGATACTTTCCACCTTCTTGGATTTTGCAACTAAGGGATGAAATCATCAACTTTTGCCAACTTAATGGAGAACCATTATATGAGGCTTGGCAATGATTCTACAAAAAGTTAATGCAATTTTCAAATCATAAGGTTCTGGATAAAATGCTCCTTCAAATTTTCTACAGGGCATTGGACCAATTGAATAAGACGATAGCTGATAATATGGTCGGGGGTTTCCTTGATAGATTATCATATGGTATTGCATAAACTTTATTAGATCAAGTGGACAAGAAAAGTAGGAGGTGGCACATAAGAGATATCTAGGTGGCCGTGAGAGCTCCCTCCGTATCTTTTGTGAGTCAAGAGCAAAGGAAAAAGGATGAAGAAAGAGATGCAAATATGGCTAAAGTGATAACGCAATATGATCTTCTCACCAAGCATGTGATGGGAGATTCTCCTAATGTGGCTAAAGTTATTGACTCTGAGAGTGATAAAGCTTATGATGATAAGGAAATGGAGTCCCTTGATGAAGAAATTTGGTTTTTGTCGAACCAATAGGAGGGTTCTTGCCCTACCTATCAAAGGCAAAATAGGAATCAAGGTTGAAAGAAAAAAGATCATGATAGAGATTGGTGTGATAGAGATTTGCATAATAGAGATTGGGATTTGAAAGATAAGGAGAGAGGTTATGATCAGTACGTACCTCCACATGATCGGGCAAAGGGTAAAGAGTCAAGTTCCATTAACCCGAATAAGCTCAAGAATGAAGACACTCTTGCTCGAATTCTAATGAGTATTGAGGGGATCAATAAGATGGTGAGTGAAATAAAAGGTGACTTCTCACAACTAAGTCAAACGGTGACATCTCACTCAGCCTCTATCAAGCAACTTGCAACTCAATTGGGCTAAATCTTGGCACAATTTAATGCAAAACCAAAGGGTGGATTACCTAGTGACACAGTTGTCAATCCTAAAAATGATGCTCATATCATGGATATTGTCACTAGGAGCGGTCGAACTCTTGGTAAGGATATTGTTGATCTTGGTGAAGACCCCAATTAAATTGAAAATGAAGAATAATCCAATGCAAAGAGAAATCGGCTAGAAGAATTAATTGATAATGATCCAAAGCCTAATGAGACAAGTGTTGAACAGGCAACGGTAGTTGAAGAAAATGTTGAAAGTAAGAAAACTCCGAAGGTGATTGATGATGATATTCTAAAAGTGAAGAAAACTCCAGTTGTTCTATTTCCACAAATCAAAATTCCTCCTCCATTCCCACAAAGACTCAAGAAGAAGGATGATGATACCAAGTTTAAGAAGTTTCTTGAAAAGTTTAGCAATTTATAGGTGAATATTCCTTTGCTAGAAGCCTTACAAGAAATGCTCAGGTATGCTAAATTTATGAAGGACTTGGTTACAAAGAAGCGAGTTATGAATTTTGAAACAATTGAGGTAACCCATAATTATAGTGATATAATGTCTAGCACAATGGTGATGAAGAAAAAAGACCCGGGTGCATTCACTATTCCTTGCACTATTAAAGTCTACAAATTTGAAAAAACATTGTGTGATCTTGGCACAAGTATTAATTTTATGCCATTCTCCATGTTTCAAAATTTAGGTTTGGGTGCTCCTAAGCCTACCACTATGAGGCTTTTAATGGAAGATCGTTCAATCAAAAAGCCCATTAGGGTGTTGTATGATGTTTTGGTGAAAGTTGACCGGTTTATGTTTCCTGCCGACTTCATGATTCTTGATTGTGAGGTTGATCATGAGGTCCCAATAATTCTTGGTAGATCATTCTTAGCTACCGGAAGGGCTTTAATGGATGTGGAGTATGAGGAGATAAAATTTCAGGTGAACAATAAGGAAGTATCCTTCAATATGTGTAAGTCCATGAAGTAACCTATAGACTTGCAAGTTATTTTGATGATTTATGTGGTTGATGATGAGGTATCTAACACCGTTGAAATGGATCTTATGAATGATGCCTTGGTGGATGTGTTGTGGAAATTTGGAAGTGAGGTGGTTGAAGAATATGATGAGGTGGTAGCTTCATTTATGGTTCTTGGATCTTACACCAAGAACCCGCTCAAATTAGATCTTGATTTGAAAAACCAAGGGAGTCCACCCGCCAAACCGTCTATTGTTGAACCACCTCAACTTGAACTTAAGTCTTTACCATCCCATCTCCAATATATTTTCTTGGGTGAAGATAATACATTGCCAATCATTGTAGCGGGTGATCTTGAACCTTATTAATGGATGCCTTGAAATCAATTGTGAAAAATTTTATTTGTGATATCGGATGGACTATCGCAGACATTATAGGCATTTCTCCCAAATTTTGTTCTCATAAAATCAAGCAAAATATTGATCATGTACCTAGTTTTGGAACACCAAAGGTGACTAAATCAACCAATGCAAGAGGTAGTTAAGAAGGAAATTATTAAGTGGCTTGATGCGGGAGTTGTCTATCCAATTTCAAATAGCACGTGGGTGAGTCCGATTTAATATGTTCCTAAGAAGGGAGGCTTGACGGTTGTCCCAAATGAGAATAATGATCTTGTACTTTTGCGTCCGATCATGGGTTGGAGAGTGTATCGATTATCGCAAATTGAACTCGTGGACCGAGAAAGACCACTTTCCCATCCATTCATGGATCAAATGTTGGATAGGCAGGTTGGTCGAGGTTGGTATTGCTTCCTTGATGGTTACTTGGGGTACAATCAAATTTGTATCGCCCATAAAGACCAAGAATAAACCACCTTCACTTGTCCCTATAGCCCATTTTCTTTCAAGCACATGCCCTTTGGGTTATGCAATGTGCCGCCCATGTTCCAACGATGCATATTATCCATTTTTACTGATACGGTAGAGGATACAATGGAGGTTTTCATGGACGACTTCTTCATGGTTGGGATTCATTTGACTCTTTCTTGGCTTACGTAAGTAAAGTCCTTGAATGATATGTAGAGACTAATCTTATTTTGAATTGGGAAAAATGTCATTTCATGGTCAAGGAAGGCATTGTTCTAGGCCACAAAATTTTGGGAAAGGGCATCCAAGTGGATCAAGCAAAAGTTGAGGTAATTGCTAAGTTACCCCCACTAATCTCCATAAAGGGCATGAGAAATTTTCTTAGTCATGCCGGGTTCTATCGGCGATTCATCAAGGATTTCTCGAAGATCGCTCATCGTTTGTGCAATCTTCTTGAAAAAGAGGAAAAGTTTAAATTTGATGATGATTGTGTAAAAACTTTTAATTGACTCAAGGAACTCCCTGTGTCGGCTCCTATCGTAGTAGCCCCGGATTGGTCATCGCCTTTTGAATTAATGTATGATGCAAGTGGTGTTGCTCTAGGTGCGGTTTTATGCCAAATAAAAGAGAAGTTGTTTTACCCAATTTACTATGCAAGCAAGACATTGAATGATCCTCAATGTAACTATACAGTTATGGAATAAGAGTTGTTAGCGGTGGTGTATACTTTTAAAAAGTTTTGGGCCTATTTGTTTTGCTCGAAAGTGGTTGTGCACATGGACCACACCGCTCTTTTATATCTCATGGCAAAGAAAGAGGCAAAATCTCAATTGACTAGGTTGATATTTCTTTTGTAAGAGTTTGATTTTGAAGTGAAGGATTGAAAGAGGTGTGAGAATCAAGTAGCCGACTACCTTTTTCACCTTGAATCCAATCATGAGAAGTTGGGTGAGATTGATATTGATGAAACCTTCCCCGATGAGCTAGTCATGTAACTTTCAGGGAGCATTACACCTTGGTATGCGTATTATGCGAACTATATTATGAGCGGTGTTCTTCCCGATGAGTTAAATCATTATCAAAAGAAGCGGTTCCTATTTGATATGAAAGAGTATTTTTGGGGTGATCCATTCTTGTTTAGGGAGTGTGCAGATGGTGTGATTCGTAGGTGTGTTATGGAGGGGGAAATAATAGATATTTTTGAGGTGTGTCACTTCTCTCCATCCAGTGTTCATCATGGTGGGATCCGAACAGCCGCTAAGGTTCTTCAAAGTGGAGACTATTGGCCGACCCTTCATAGAGATGCTTATGAGTTGGTCAAAATGTGTCCTCAATTTCAAATGCAAGGTGGTGTTTCGAGGAAGAATGAGATGCCTCTTAAGCCCAATCTCAAGGTTGAACTATTTGATGTGTGGGGGATCAACTTCATGGATCCCTTTTTGAGCTCATATGGTAATAAATATATCTTGGTGGCCGTCGATCATGTCTCAAAGTGGGTGGAAGTCATTGCTTTATCAAACAATGAAGGCAAGAGTGTCACTTTTTTCTTGAAAAAGTACATCTTTACAGGGTTCGGGACTCCAAGGGCAATTATTAGTGATGACGACTCTCATTTTTGTAATCAGGTCTTCAGTGCTTTGCTTGATAAGTATGGGGTGAAGTATAAGGTTGCTAATCCTTATCATCCCTAAACTAGTGGAAAAGTTGAAGTTTCGAATCGTGAAATCAAGTCTATCCTTGAGAAAACTATGAATGTTGGTCGTACGAATTGGGCAAGGCAACTCGATGATGCTCTTTTGGCATATAGAATGACCTATAAAACCCCTATTGGTATGTCCCCCCACCAATTGGTGTTTGGGAATGCTTGTAACTTACCCGTTAAGTTAGAACACAAGGCTTTATGGGCTTGGAAGAGGTTGAATATGGATTGGGAGGACGCTTCAAAATCAAGAGTGAATCAACTTAATGAGTTGGACATGTTTTGATTCAAAGCATATGAAAGCTCAGTGTTGTACAAAGAGAAGATCAAGAGCTGGCATGATGCCAAAATCTTAAAGCGAGAATTTCATGTGAGTGATGATGTCCTCCTCTTTAATTCAAGATTGAAGCTCTTTGTGGGAAAGCTTAGATCGAAATGGTTGGGCCCATTCGTGGTCTCAAATGTTTACCAGAATGGAGCTATTTAGTTAAAAGATCACGAGAAGAAGAAATTTATGGTGAATTGCCAACGGTTGAAAAACTATTGTGTGGGTGGAACCGGAGGGAATAAGGTTGATTCGCTTCGCTTCAAAGATCCAAACTGAGGACCAAGTAATGTCGTGCCACGACTATAAATTCGACGCTTCTTGGGAGGCAACCCAAGATTTATTTTTGATGTTTTTAATATTTTTTATACTAATTTTAGCTTAGTTTTGGTTGATGCAGGTAAAATCATAAATTTTGGGTGCGAGAAGATTTGCCCGGAGGCTTGAAACTAAGCTCTGAACCAAGAAATTTGTGAAGAGAAGTCGTGTGTGAAAACTGTAACAACCTGCGCTACACCTGCTTTAGCAGGTCATCTGTAGGTGGGGATCATTTAGGATGCAGTAGGGCCCGTTAAAATCTGCCTGGATCTGCGTTGTAACTGTTGCAGCAGTCAAGGCACATCTTGGACACATTTCAAGTGTAAGTTGACGCCAAGAAACTGAACGAGAAGCTGCAGGTAATCTGTTTGGAACTACTGTAGCAGTCCAGACGTAGGTCAGTCGCACATGGATGCAAGTGGCCTGAAGTTAAACGCAAAGAAGCTAGTACATACTATACCAACCTACGCTGGAACTGTTCAAGCAGTCTAGGAGCAGGTCCAACACACTTATGACGCAAACCAGGATACTACTCACTGTACAAATATGAGCTGGAACTGCTTAAGTAGTCTAGGCGCATATTGAAAGAATATGGGATGCAAGTACTTTAAACAAGATGTAAAGCTACTTAATGGGTTGGATTTTATGGGACTGATCCGACTCGGTCAGCCCAAAATCGTTTTAAACACTTAAAAGGGAGCCAAAACCAATAAAAAAACTGAACATTCTCTCTTTCTTTCATCTCACACTATCTTCCAATGACTCTTTTCACTCAAACTTCACACTCTCTCCTTCTTTACCAACAATTGAACTAGCAAAAAGTGATATCATTCCTTTGGACTTGTACTTTAATTTTTCTCCTCTCTTAAATCAAGAAAGGTATGCTCTCTCATGACTTTACTTTTGAATTCTCTCAGAGATGGACATAGTGCCTCATAGCTTATTATAATTGATCACTTGAAATTGGTTTTTGTGAGCTTATTGAGATGATTAATACTTGTTGGAATAATTATGTGGTCATTGGTGCCTTGTTTCACTAGTTTGATTCATGATACTCTCTTAAATGAAGCTAGTGTACCATATGCTTGATAAATTTTCATTAAAACCTTTCTTCCTTATTTTGCATGGTGGGTGGCTCAAGTATAATAATATGAGCATCATAAATGTGTTTGGAGATGATTTGGTGAAATGAGCTTGCTCTCTTGTGCTTTCTATTCTCTTTCTCTAAGTTCATAGTTAGCATACCCACTATATGTTTTTTGAAAGGACAATAAGAGAGAAATGTGTTGTATTCTTGTAATGGCCAATGTGACTTTCCTTAGAGCATGGTGTGATCATTTTTTATGCATCGTTTGAGTCCAATTAAACCTAATAATGAAATAGTTAGTAGTTATTGGTTGAGGAAGATTGCTGAGATATATGGCATCCGTGGTTCTTGTTGGTCACTATGCCTAACCGGGAAACATGAATGTTTTCCTTTCCCTATGATAGATTGGATGACATCATTCTTAAGTGTATTGGTCATTCTTGTTTCCATTGGACATTATGGATGCCCTATGAGCTAGTTTTAAGAAATGTGAAGAATATGAGATAATATCGTGCCTAAATGATTAAGTGTTGTAATAAATGAAATCCATGGACTCTAGTGATGAGTTACATTGCATCCTATTTTCTTTTCTTGTCTTTATTTTCTTTCTTAACTTACAAAATTCCAAAAACATTTTTTACCTTTTGTCTTTGTTTTGGTTCTTTCTCATAGGTATGTCTCCAAGGAAAAACTTACAATGAGAAATTATCCAGGGATGATGAGTCACCCTTCATATTAGAATCTATGAGGGGAGCCCAGTCTGATGAGTCTCCTATTAAGACAGTACGACCATTTACCGGCATGGACCCGAGCGCCTAGTGCGCCACAGGGAGTTTTTACCCTCCTTCACTCTCTTTTATTTCTGCATTAGAGACAATGTAATGTTTTTAGTGGGGGTGGGGTATTGTTATATTTGATGGTCAGTACCTACTGTCTCATTTTATGGCATGTGTTTTGATAAATCGTGGAGACATATTCTATTTTATTATTTGATGTTTGTGTACTTTAGCACTTGTGGGGCATGTTCTTTTTATTGTCATTACTTTGGATGGGCCCTTATTGGACATCTTGATAATGATTTCAAATATTATCATTTTGTTTTTGAATTTGTGTCATGCGCTTAATTTAAATGTGGTATCCGATTGTGCGCATTACACCTGTCGCCTTTTGTATATACATGTCTAATAAACTCCAAGGGTTTTTTTTGAAACTCGATTCTCTCCTAAGGAGAAAATTGTTATTTTCTCTTTCTTTTGATCTTTATTTTAGTTTAGTTTCTTTGTCAAACCTAGTTATAATTCACCCATGAGGGATGATGAGGCGACATCCTTAGGTGAAGTATCTAGTCATTTTGGTTAACTAGGAAGAAGCAAAAATTCGAAAATACTTCCAAAATGTCATTGGCAAGGAATAAAATATTTTTTAGAAAAAAAAACAAAAATATAGTTCTAAGATCAAGGATGTCGTGAGTTTTCTTTTGAGTGAGACCATTAAACTCAATTTTTGTCTCTCTCTTTACAAGGATGAGTCATTGACTCAGAATAACTCATGAAGCTCAAATTGGTTGGAAGACTAACTTTTTTCTCTATGAGTACGATGCCATGAGTGGTGAGATATTTGAAAAATTCTTATGCATTTGTGTAGTCTAGAATTTGCCCCGAGTGTATTCAAAGCAAAATTCTAGACAAGCTTGGTTTGGAGGATGATCCGAGGCCCCTTTTGACCTACCACATAACAAAATTCGTACCTTAACATTGTTTCGTAGTTAACCCATTTGAATATTTTTTCCCTTCGTTCTTTCTTATTGTAATGATAACCATGCTAAAACACCTAAACCCTTTTGAAAACCTCTCTTTTGCCACTTAACCTCCTTTGATGCATTGCATGATTCTAAATAGAGGATTATAGGCAAAAGCCTAAGTTTGGGGGGTTGTGTATTTGGGAGAAGATGATTAAAGAAAGGATAAGAAAGGTGGGTGTAAGGTTGTCAACACATATGCTTAAAAGACAAGAGATATGCTTGATGATAAAATTGAATAGGCTAGCCCATAGAACTTGAAAAAAAGAAATAAAGAAAAAGAAAAATTGAATGGGTAAGGGGCTAAGAAAGGCATATAGTTAGAAAATCTCTTGAAAAAGTCAAAGAAGTGAAAGAAAGAAAATGGCAGCTTTGAATGGTTAAATGTTGAACAAAAAGTTAGAAAAATATGGGAAACAATTTGAAAAAGAATAAGGTGGGTGGTTTGAAAATTTTGGTGGTAGAAAGGATTGAGCGATTGCATTGAATAAGGTTTCTTAGTCACTTGATCCATATATATTCCTTATCGCACCTTAAACCTTCATCTTGACCCACAAGACCTTGGTGATTCAAAACTAGGTAAGCCTACATTAGTGGTGAAAAACACAAAGGGCAAGCATATGGTTCTATTTGATGTACTTGAATTTCTTTGTGAGGGAGAGTGTGAATTCTTTCTTTATTTGAGATCCCTTAAGAACTGCAATATCTTTGGTGTGTGGAGCTAACTCTTGCAAGTGAGCGGCATCGGTACTTTTGTGTAGAGGGTGATATTTTACTATCGATTTGGGTAAATGAGTGAAGTAAGTTGCATTGTGAAGATTGAGACAATCTTTGATGATTTTGTGTTTTATTTTAAGATGTTTTGTGATTTAGAAAATTCATTTGATGCAAACTTGCATCCTTGCTTCCTAAATACGTGCTTATTGAAAAGTTTTAGTTTACTTGTTACCATGGCATGAGTGGAAAGTGTTTGTAGAGTTTTGTTAGCCTATTCCTTTAGTATACATTTCTTCTTGGTGGATTTGATTTAAATACTCTATCTCATTGAATTTTTCTTGGTTGCTTGAGGAGAAGCAATAGTTTTAGTTTAGGGGGTTGATAAGTCGTCAATTTGATGACTTACTAGCACCTTTTAAGCCTAAATTATCATGATTTCCCATAGATTTGATGGTACTCTCTTACTTAATTTCCATTTATGTACGTAAAAGTAAAAAGAGAAGATTGGGAAAGTTATTCAAGTCATCAAGAAGCCAAATGTGAAAGAAATGAGTCATCCACTTCACATCTGCTTTGGAGCTGCTAGCCATCTGTTTTCTGTCTGCTGTTCATCCGCTTTAGTTCTGCTTAAGCAGAACAAGAATAAGGTTGTAGTTTTGTAATTTCTATCAAATGTAGAGTGGAGTTTAAAAGAAGGGTTTTATATCCTTTTTTCAAGACCTAGTTCTCATTTTTTGGAAGATAGCCTTTATTTTACCTTTTTAGCTTCTTTGTTCTCTTTTAGCATCTATCTTTTCATCTCTTGAGAATTTTGCGCTAAGATTGAATGAAAAATATATGTTATTGATTTTCCATTGAAGAATTATTGAAATCCCAAGTGTGGAACTACATTGTCTCTATTTCTCATAGATGAAGTTAATGATAACTTTGGGATATTCTTATCCCTTTTATCTATGAGTAGTTAATTTCCAATCTTGGGGTTATGCTTTCTTAGGTAGTGGTAGTGCATAAGTTTTAGCTAATTATTTTTCTAATTAGTCAGTTGTGATGGGTGTTCATTTATTTCATAAATTAACTATGAGTTGGGGGTCGCAAACTCCAACTAGCCTAGAACCCATGTCATTCTTGAAAAAGAGAACATGGGTGAGGAATAAATGCAACTAATAACTTGATTCATTTCATTTAATGGTATCTCTTAGACATAAGGAAGTCAATTAAGGCAATAGATGTGGAAAATTGTCACACTTGTGAGGCGTTCGAAAGAACCCATTTGTGAAATTTGGTGTTGTAATTGAAAGACTGACACCAATACATTGGCATCTAGCCAACCCATGACTTTTAGCTAAAAGTTGAATAAATGGCTAAATACCCATGCATGATACCACACCTATAGTTGCATAACCACAAGGCTTATTATCAATTGAATTCACTCTTAGCATTTTTCTACGTCAAGCTACTGCACTAAAATTCAAGTAGTTGTCATTTATAAATACATTCAAACTAAATCCCCCATTTTACATTTATGCTTGCTTTATTAACACTACGGGTCATCTTTTAGTAGACTATTAATACTCTTGAGTTTTTAATTCCATGTTTTCACTCCTTGTGGATTGAACCCAACCTAAGTTGGGTTATTATATTGACAACGATCGCTTGCACCCATTCAAGAGTGTAATTTTGAGCGTTATCACTTAGCGAGGATTTTTAATTATGTCTAAGAAAACAAAAAACAATTAGCATAAAAAAGGGGAAGGGGGAAAGCAAAAGACTTAGACTATTAGGCCTAAAATCATAAATCCTGTCCTAAGTTAATTTGGGCTTTTGACCCATCTTCACCTATCCCATTCTAAATACTTGTGTTTTTAGCCCATAACCTATCCTAAACTATCTTTTTAGACCTTCGAGGTCCAAATGAATGATTAAATAAATGACTAAATGAATCAATAAAAATAAGGCAATAATAAAAATTGAGACTTTTCAAGTCTCTTAGCGGCCTCGTCCATGGGTTTTGACCTATCTTCCTTCTTCTTCTTCTATCTTCTTGCACCCGCATGCCACATAGTCGACTTTGAACTTAAATTTTGAACTTGACTCAAAAAGTTGGGCCTCATTGACCATTGCCAAATAAAAGGGGAAAGGAGTCCATTTGAACTCTAAAGCAGATTCATGCAAAGAAAAAAATTAAAAAAATAATTAATATGTGTTCGAAAATTCTACACTTAATAGATAAATGATGAGATGGAAAACCAAGTTATCCAACAAAATAAAAATTAACCCATCTCTTAAACAATCTTATAAAAAGTTGAATCTAGCACAATATAATCAACTAGCCCTAGAGAAGAAGACATGAATACACAAGCATAGTTGCTTAAAATTTGAACAAATATTCCCTATAGATTAACACATATTGCACCAATACTATGATATAATAAAGTCTAAGGCATGCTTTCATTAAAGAAAGAAAAAGGGAATGAGCAAAACAAGATAAAATCTTGCATAGCACCTCAAATATGAAATACAAGACATACTAATGCAACAACACTTTTTCAATACAAAATGGAGTCAATTAACATATCTATAACTTAGAAGAAATATTCACTGTAGCATATGAATAACAATGGGACGTCTAAATAAATAAAAACACTTTAAGAAATAAACCAATAAGTGAAGTGAAGCAAATTGCATACATTAAACATATTTGAAAAATTATATTCAAATACAAGATAAAGAAAATGGTAAAAGATTAATTCTAAGAAAAAGTGTCCAATTATGTCAACTCCTATTTTAGCTTTACACCCTTTCAACAAAATCTATAACCCTAACAAATTTTTAATTTAAACAAGAAAAAATCAAAGAAGTTTTGACCTTGAAGATGAGCTAATAACGACCACAAACATATATGAAAGGAACTATGATATATAATCATGGACAAAAATAACTCTTTAATCAAAAGAATTAAGAATCGGCAAAGGAGTTACATCCTAAAAGTAGCACTTAAAATATAATTTTTACATGTAAATGAGCCAACTATCATAAGAATGTCAAAGTAGTAAACTTCAACCTTAAGCGGTAATTTTGCAAATCGCTAGGCTACAAATATAGCACACTATGTATGTCTTCCAAAATAACACCAAATCTCTAAATACAAGTAACTCACTACTTCAAATTGAGAAACAATTTCACAAACCCTTAGTAATAGTAACTATTTATTCAACATAAAGTAAACAACTTTACATGCTAAAAGCGAACATATCGACCAATAAAAAATTTAGACTAGGCATACGTATGTATTTTATTCAAGAAAAGATCAAAACTTTATCCATCTAATTTATAAAGGCAACATAAATAATAGTGCAAATTCTTTTCGACATAAAGGAAAGAACTTTACATGCTAAAAGTGAACATATCCACCAACAATGAATTTAAACAAGGCATGAGCACGTATTTTAATCAAGCAAAGGTCAAAGCTTTATTTATCTTATCATAATAATATAAAATAAACTCAAAGAAACATGTTCAACTATCTTTAGCTTATTTTACACCATGAGCATAACAAATACCCATAATATTAATATCACAACATCCTATGGCCTTCAAGGACGTCTACAGCAAACAATCCCAACAAATTAAATTACAACCACGAAACTACGAAGAAGAAGATGAAGAAGAAAATGATAACAAAACTAAAAATAAAAGGTTTGTTTAACTTTTTTGGAGTATCAAAAATGGGACTTCAAGCTTTTTTCGGAGTCTTGACCACCACCAAAAAGCAATCTTTTGAGACCCCGATTAACCTACCGCTTGAAAATTTTTTACTAAAAAAATATTTAAAACTTTTATCAAAAGTTTTTCTACACTTCGAGACTTGGATTTCTACCAAAATAGTGGTAGTATTTATAGAAATGGATGGGATTCAATTCTTTTCATCGACCGATGTGGGAGAAAGAGTTTAGGGGTTTTGGAAATTTAAAATTGAGGAAAAGGTTTGTTGGAGGATAAGGTGAGGTAGAATTCTACAATCTAGTACAAATTTTGAATTTTAAAAATGAAAATAGAACAAGGTTGAGGGAGAATTATACAATCTAGTACAAATTTGAGACTCAAAATTTGAATTTCTAAAATGAAAAAAGGATAAGGTTGAGGTGAAATTGTACAATTTAGTACAAATTTTAAATTTCAAAATTTGAATTTAAAATATGGAAAAAGAATAAGGTTGAGGTGGAATTGTACAATCTAGTGCAAATTTTGAAATTCAAATGGAAAAAAGAATAATGTTGAGGTAGAATTATACAATCTAGTATAAATTTAAAATTCAGAAATGGAAAAGAGATAAGGTTGGGTAGATTTAGGTTATATTTTGGAATTTGGGGTTATTAAAAATATAACCCCAATTAAAATTTAAAATTTAGCCAAATTTATTTAATTTTGACCATATTAAAAATCAATTGGCGGATTGCATTGCGATTATGGCAAATCTGATTTCAATTATAGCCAAATCTAATAGATTGATTATATTAAATTAAAATTCAATACAAATTAATACTTTCTTTATTCCTGAGCTTCTTGATTATATAAAATCGAATAAATATTTCTCCAAATAAATTATTTTTTTGAATAGATCATAATTAAATCAAGACTTTACCCATTTGAATTAATTTTTAAGATAAGCTTACATTAAAATTCAATATTTTATAAACTAAATTCTTAAGTAATAAAATTATATAATTTTGTATAATTAAGTGCGATGATATGCAATCGTTACTTAAAATTGCAAAATTACTCAGATAAATACTTTGAAAAGCTTTTTATTTGGATAAAATAAATATTGTAATTTTATTTGAAAAATTAAGGAAATTGGGACTAAAATTTGTTATGGAGGGAAAAATTTAGGTGTCAACAATTGTCCCCTTCTTTTGGGTAGGGTGGATGCAAGTAACCCTACGCAAAAGAAGTTTGATGTTCCTAATTTTTGTCTGACCATAAATTTATTTTAAAGAGGTTGGCTTTTGCATGAGTTTCGTGGAGTTATGGCCAGACCCTGGCATCAGGTTTCCTATATATCTCAGATTACATAAGAATTTAGGCTACTTGTAGTAGATAAAGTTTGATTTTAAGCACGATCTTTAAGAAATTCGTAAGTTATCCCTATTTTTGAATTGTAGCAAAATCAAAAAGCTGGAAAAGAGGAGGATTGGGGGAGGTTGGAATGCAGTCTATTTTCTACATAGAGCCCAGCCTACATATCCCTGAGATTTAGGGAATCAGACTGCTTATAGTTCAATTCAATCGGTAAAAAAAATAGTCTCTTATTTTAGACGATCTTTGGCTCGGGATGTGTGACAAGTTAATAGAGTTGCGGAAAAGAGGCTTGTAAACTCTTAACCATGAATGTGGAGCTCTTCTCATCCATAGGTAAGAATTTACCTTAACATAATTTCCACAACTCTAGGTTTCTTATCACTTAGATTTTTTAGGAAAGAAGAGCTTACCCTTGGCATGAGTTCAGAAATATCCCAAAGATGAAGCTGAAACCATAATATCCCAAGATACCAACATTTCTTCTAATAGGGGTGTGGTTTGATAGTGGTGTAGATCATTCTTTAGCTCACGTCCAAAGAGTTTGACGTCCCACTTTAGACTACATCCCATTTTGCTGCTAAGAAAAAGTTTCATGTGGTGTTCCATCCTTTTTGGAGTCGTTTGCACCTGTGGTTTTGATTTGAGATTTTCATCCAATCGGATACTCTCGACAACATGTAAAAAAATTTTTATTAACAAACACAATTCTCGAAAGGGGTGTACAGTTTTTTATCATATCTCTACGTGAGTTGTTTCCTAAAAAGTAAAGTCATCCTCTCATGTGCCTATTTTGAAGGAAATAACTTGCAATAACAGACACAACAACCCTCTTGGTTGTTTCATAATTAGCTCATTTTTTGATTGAATATGTCTTCAAAATGGGGTGGCCCTTTTGGACACCGACAACACTTTATGCAGACGATCCATGCAATCGTGTAATCTTATACTGATACAGAAACCTTTTCGGTCACCTATAATACTTGTTGTATGTGTAATGATATCCTCTCTGGTTATTGATAATGATTTTTTACTTGTGACCTCAAATAAGTCTTGTGCATCTTTTGTATTGATACGACTTCTAGATTTCCCATGAATTGTCAATCTTTGGATAATTTTCACATTATTTGATGTTGGATACGAGGCGATTTGTATATATTCATTAAATTGCTAGCCTTTAGGTAATCCTACACATTATCGGACCTTGGATAAGAGATAACTTATAGATATCCCTCTAATTGCTAGTTCTCAGGTATTCCCGCATATTTTCTGACCTTGGATTCAATATGTCTTATAGATAACTCTAAAATTGCTAATCTTTGGGTAATCCTATTCATAATCGATCATGGATATGATACAGCTTATATAAAACCCTTGGACATATCAATTTGGTTCTCTTGTATATTCTCTATTAAGGATTTAGTTGTGACGTATGGATAACCTTCAGACTATCAATTTTTGGGTAACCTTGCATATTATCCTGTTAGGATGTTGTTGAGGCTTACGAATGACCTATAGATTATCAACTCATAGGTAATCTTGTACACTATCCTATTTCAAAAAATATGACTTATAGATGACCCTCAAATTTTTAATTTATAAGAAATCTCATATGTCATCCATCTTCAGATAGCGGCTTAAAGACGTCCTTTTGAATCACGTGCTTTTGATGCATTCAGATGTTGATTCATAAAATGATGAGATATCCTCTATGCCATAGTATTCTATCTTTGTATGTTAACAGATATTAAATGCTGAGATATCCTCAATGCCAACATATTATATCTTCGCGTGTCAACATATATTAAATGTTGAGATATCCTCGATGCCAAAGTATTCTTTCCTCATATGTCAACAGATATTAAATGCTGAGATATCCTTGATGAAAGAATATTCTATCTTTGCATGTCATAATATATTAAATTTTGAGATATCCTCGACGCCCGAGTATTCTATATTCACGTGTCAATAGATATTAAATAATGAGAAATCCTCGACGACAGAGTATTCTATCATTGCATGTCAAAAGATATTAAATGATGAGATATCCTCAATGCTGGAGTATTCTATCTTTACGTGTCAACAGATATTAAATGCTGAGATATCCTTGATGCTAGAGTATTCTATCTTCACGTGTCAACAGATATTAAATGTTGAGATATCCTCGATGCCAGAGTGTTCTATCTTTGCATGTCAACAGATATTAAATTCAATGTCCATCTTGACAATGATATGAAATGGCCCTCTTGGCAATGAAATGATATGTAATGGCCCTCGTGACAATGAAATAAAATGGTCCTCTCAGCGATTTGAAAATAGTTTTACCTGAGTCCGTTTGTCTATGGCTTTGCTTTCTATATGTACATATACTCAAGATAGACAGTTAGTAGACACAATGTTGCTATCGATAGCGACCAAAGTCAAATATCATGACTATTTAAATGACTAACTAGAATGACTTAATCAGCTTATCATCTTCTTTTTGGATAAGCATCTAAGTGATAAATCCATTGTATGTAAACAAATAGGCAAAACACCTTCTTTGGGGACTTCACAAATACTGTTGCATTGCCTCATGGAAAATTTTGAGGATGACTTTTTTCTCTTTCTTCTCTTGAGCAATCCTTTGATTGGTTTCCTAATAGGGCAGTCTCCTTTAATCGTACCTGCGCTCAAGATAAATATTTAGTAGATAAAAAGTTGTTATTGTTAGCAACTATTTTAAAAAAAATTCTAAATACAATTTCCATAAATAAGAAAAGGCGCCTTTGTTTATCCTTCATGGTTTCAAGAAATGATATAGACAATTCAAACGGTCTTCAATAAATGGTTTTTAAGCCCGTCTTTGGGGGTACTCAAAAATACCATTCTTGAGCATTATATGCTTTAGTGTGGCTCCCAAATCACTTGGAGATTTTTGAAAAAAATTCTATTTTTGTGTATTGATCCCTGCATCCACAAAAAATGATTAGCTTTGAGTGAAACTACTCCGTGTTGACCTCTTTCGATCCTTAGTTTGCACCTCGCCATCTTTTGGGTGCTTTATCATATTGGGACTTCCATCTTGGCTCCCCGTTCCAATAGATACCTAGGCAATCACTAAGTAAAAATATTTGTATAGATTTTCGAAAGTAGTCTTAATTTTAAAAACTAGTTTCAAAACTTTTGTAAAAGCTTTAGAAAATCTCCACTAGTCATGTCATGTACTAGATCAACAAACTTATTTTTCTTGGTTCTAACTGTATCTGATATTTGATGGAGGAATTCCAGGGATTTATCATCGTCACTGAGGGTTTCTCTCAGAAGTTTTGTCATAGCTGGAGATTTAGTCTACTTAGACTTGGTCGAAGCTAGTGATATCCAAAAATTTCCTTTAACCTCTGGTGTCAGGGGGTTTGAAATAAATTCAAATGTATTACTGGAAATTTTGAAGACCTCCTGGAAATGTTTGCCCTAGTTTAATACAATTTGAGATTATCTTGGCTTGAGAGGATTTGAAATCTTCGCAGGTACTCAACTTCTTTTTTGGATGATGATCTTCCTCTTGTGAATTATCGAGATTTATTCTCAAAAAATCTGCCCCAATTTACATTTTCTAGAGTTGTATGACCGAGCTGTTGAGATGCCTACGTATGTTGTTAAAGCAGGAATCAGGGTATACATAGTTCAGGACTATGGTGATGACTCTATATGAAGCAGTTTCGACCTACTTAGTAAAGTAATTAATAGAATCCAGATGAATCTATGCCCATTTGACATTGGTGGCTCTATTGGTCTGATGACATACATACCCCAAGATACGAAAGGCCATGGTGAACTCATCGTATAAAGATCTTGTTGAGGAATTTGAATCAAATCTTCATCTATCTGGCATTTTAGTCATTCTGCACATACTTTCTACAATCATTTTCCATAGTCATACAGAAGTACCCAGTGACATTTTTCACTTGGCTAACTTTCTTGTAAACATAGCTTTCTAAAATATATTCTTCAACGGATTCATTCTGGAAATAAGATGTGTTGTGTACGAAGATAGATAATGCCTCAACTTTTGTACGACCCATGTCAAAGCGCAACACGTCCTTTCTACGAGAGTGTAGTGAGCCTCATATGGAATACAGTTTTTACTCAAGTAGTAGATTGATTTATCTTTCTTATTGGTCTCATCGTGTTTCCTGAGGACACACCCGAAAGCATTTTCTGAGATTGACAGGTAAAGTAATAATCGGTTTCTTTCCCTTGGTGGAACCAAAATAAGCGGAGCAAACAGATATTTCTCAATTATTTCAAAAGCTTTTTGACATTTTTCTTTCCACTCATTCAATGCTTATTTCTTCAACATCTTAAGAATAGTCTCATATATGACTGTTGATTGGGAAATGAACCAGCTAATGTAATTCAAATGACCCAAGAAACTCATAACCTCTTTCTTGGTCCTTGGCAATGGTAAATCCTGAATTGTCTTGATCTTGGATGGGTGTAGCTCGATGCCACTTCTGCTGACTATGAACCCTAGTAATTTACCATCTAGCACACTGAAAGCACACTTACAAGGGCAAGATTTAATTTCAAGTTGTACTTTCTTAGTCTATTGAAAAACTTTTCTAGATGGATCAGATGATCTGAACTTTTGCTGGATTTGATAATTATATCATCCACGTACACCTCAATATATTTATGGTTCATGTCATGAAAACTCATTGTCATAGCCCTTATGTAGGCGCACCGGCATTCTTGAGACCAAACATCATCACCCTATAATGATAAACACCCCAGGGCGTAATAAAAGCCATCTTTTCTGCATCTTCCTCATCTATTAATATTTGATGATACCCAATGAAGCAATCCACGAAGGACTGCATTTCATGCTTCTCACAATTATCAATAAGGATATGGATATTGGTTAGCGAAAAATTATCTTTAGGACTGGGTCTATTCAAATCTCTGTAGTTAACACATATTCTGATCTTACGATCATTTTTTGGCATTGGGACAATATTGGCTAGCCATGTTGGATATCTTGTGACCTCCAAACCTTAGACTAAATTTTCTTCGTCACCTCTTCCTTGATATTCAAACTTAAGTCCATCTTGAATTTCCATATTTTTTTCTTAGCTAGATTAAATTCGGGATTGATTGGTAACTTATGCGACATGATGTAGGTGCTTAACCCCGGTATATCATCATAGGACTGAGAAAATATATCAATGTACTCCCGTAGTAAGTGGATGAATTCTCTTTTCTATGCTTCTGTAAAGTGAACACTAACCCCTATCTCATTGACTTCATTATTTCGCCCAGGTTGACTATTTCAGTTTCCTTTAGGTTGGGCTTATCCTAATTTTCAAATTTTTCTATATCTTCCACTAACCACTCCTTATCATAGTCTTTACATTCATCATGATTCACCTCATTTTGTCCATTTAGCCCTTGACATGACATGACATTGGATGGTTTTAGATATTTGTCACTTTTTCAAAAAAAAAAGGCAAATTTTGACAATATCAAGTAGATAACACAAATAAATAGTAAATATTTTACAATAGAGGAGGCTTTTTTTGAACTCTGAGAAAATATTTATGAACTTTGGCCATGACCTGCACAAGTGCGAGTCTATATCATTCAAAAAGAATAAAAAGCAAAAGATAAGTAAAGAAACTTAAAGGGTCGGTATCGGTTCTCATCCGTACTACCTACTTTGTGAAAAATTATTTTTTACTTTTTCATCTATCCTATTGATCTAGGAGTAATAAGTTGAGTTAAACTCCAGTTCAAGAATGTTTTCTCCAATTCATCTACCTTGATTCCGGCTGTCTTGAAAAATTCTTCCATGGCAGTATTACACTCTTCCCTATTCCATCCCCGACACCATCGCTTATACATTTTGAATTATGACCGGTAGAGTACAATTTTACTACTGGTTATTTTTTTTTGCAATAAAGCTATAGTCAAAAGAGGAGTCTTTATTCACTTTAATCTAGTGAAGCAGGGATACTTTTTGCCAAAACAGAGTAGTTTCTGTTACCTGTAAAGTAAAAATAACTCTAAGGCTGATGTGTTAGATTCTGTTAGTAATAAGCAATGCAAGATGATAAGTCAGGAAGTAAACACATAAAGTTGTTTCTCATCTCATGTGAATTGATCCATGGAGTATTGATGACGAGAGAATTTCAATGAACATGATTTTGCTTATGTATAAATGAAATTTATCAAGAAGGTTCAATTCTTTTTCTTTCCTACCTAATTTCTTATTTCAAGAAAGCAGAGAATAATGGAGTTTTTGAAGATAGGGGTCGGGCTGAAAGGCTGCCTACGTATCCCTTGAATGAGAAATCAGCCCCTATGTAGTTCGAACTAACTCCACTAATTTTCTCTTGACTTGAGCAATTTTTCTATTGAACTTTTTGGTCCTTCCTACAATGGCTTTTCGTAAGTGCATAGTCAACCTTCCTGAAATGGTAGCGAGAATTTAGGAAGTTTTAAGAATGATTGCAAACTTTTCTGAGAGATTTGAGAGACTTGGATTATGTTTGGTCGGACTTTCGAATAGTTAGGCATATTTCTACTTAAAGGTGCTCTATGAAAAATGGAATTGGATAAATTAACCTTTGATTTGAATCAACATAACAAATATAAACACCTAAAATAGTTATAACATACAAGAATATTGTAATAAATGTGAATTCTAATTGGGTGACCCTTTTGAGCTAAAGGTTGGCCTACCGCATTTGAAGGAAGTATATGCTTTTTAAATCCAATCCATTATCCTCTGAAACTGCCATAGGTATATAAAAAGGGCATAAATGCTTATAAAAGTTGCACAAAAGTGGTAGTATCTTTAGGGAAAGGGAAAAATAACACGAAAGAAAGAACAATGTCCTGCGCAGAGGATAGTAGCTCCTAGATGTTCCTTCACCGCCCTTTGTCCTCCTAGCTTTGTCCACTTCTTTCTATTTGCGATATCTATTGATGATGAAATGTTCCCCACATAACTGTTCTCCTTTTTTCACAGGCCAGTTTTTCTATGCTTATTGATTTTGGGAAACCATGCAATCGTCCAAATTGATCAATCGTTAGACTCTTGCCTGGCTCATTTTAATTCCTTCCTCAATTGGTGTATGATTGAGGCATCCTTATGTGTAAGTAAGCAAAGTAATCCTTCCCATTATCCCATGGGAAAATGTATTGGATTAACTGACATATATTTCTTTAAAACATAAATATTATTCATCTTTAATTGACTCATGGCCAATTGACGCAGGGCAGGTTTTCTAATAGGCCTAATACCCTTTAGGTGTTAAGTTATCCTAGGCTCAAGCCTATCATAGGATTTTGATTTTCGCTCTATCCTAGGTTTCTAGAGTGGGTTTGAACCAGGTTCCTAAGTGAACGACTTGGGTTTGGAAATATGAATAGTCATCAGATACCTCAAGTGTAGATAAAGCATCGTATTCCCAACACTTTATTTGGAATTGAACAATAGAAGCTAGGACATCCATGAAACCCCAAATAATTTATATATTTTAAATAGGAAGTATGATATGAAATGTAACATTTTAATTTCGAAGAATTTAAATATAGAAGCACATTGTAATACCCCGGGAAATTTTTCATTGAAATTTTGTGCGTAAACTTGTTGGGTTCTATCTTCTAGAATAAATTATAAATTTTCTATGCGGAATGTCTTAGATTATGACCCACAATTACTTAGAGTATCGAATAATCTTTCCAACGATATGTGGATCATCCAAAACGGACACCCGAACGACGAGTTATGAACATTTCGATCGAACTGTGAATAGTAGTGAACAGTAAAACGGGCAGGAGAAAGTACTGAGGCTTGACGTATTTTTTCTCCAACTTTAAATGATCATAACTACTTGTACATAATAATCTGGGTGATCTACTATATATCAACGGAAATCTCTATGATTCCTCTTTCCAATGAAATTGGTTTCATCCAATTTGTCTATCGAAGCAAAAAGTTATGGTCGATCTACTTCAGCCTATCAAAAGTGAATTTTTGGTTCAACTTTAAACGATCATAACTCCTCGTACACAATGATTTGGGTGAGATAATATATATAAATGGAAAGATATGAGAGTCCTCGTTCTAATGAAATTGGTTTCATCCAATTTAGATATCAGAGTAAAATGTTATGGTTGATCTACTTCAAACTATCAAAACAGTCCACCAAAGGACAAAATTGAGAATTATTTGATTTTTAGGGGTGTTTTGATCATTCCCCCTCACCCAAAATCCATCCAAACCCTATATTAAAGCCTATTAGAAGCATTATATGTTATATTTCATCAATTTCCCTCAAAAAGAAAACCCTAAGCTCCTACATCCAACTTCAAGAACCTCCAAAGTTCACCATTAATTCTGCAAATTTATTCAAGATTCCAAGTTCCTAGTTTAAGAACTCTAAGAACCATCATTCAAAGGCACGATTAACATCTCAAAAATGAGTATCGATCTAAAGTTCATCATTCAAGGTATTCAGGGTTTTTCAACAAGAACTCTCTTTCATTTTTGTGCCCAAAAGTAACTTTCTTTACAAAGGCATGATTTTTATTTGATTTTTACGAATTTGAAGAATAAACCCATATCTTATGATGATTATTATGAAATCTTGATGTTTATGATTTTTAAAGATGAATTTACATGTATGGAGATATAAAGCATGAATCTTGAATGATATTTATTATGATTTTGATATTTGAGTCGTGAATCCCCATTGGGAATTGTGTTTTTTAGAGAAAGTGTGTGTTATAAGAACATTGATGTTGAATATTTGAGATATTTTGAATGATTTGACAAGTCTTAATGGAGTTATTTTTAACTCGAGTGTGAAAGAAATCCACAACGTTGTTGATTTTGATAGATGAGAAGCATGATGACTCCCGATGTATATTTATATATTACTAAAATTATTTTGTTATGGATTGTCATTGAAATGATCTGAGCTAGGTCCGAGAGAAATCTTTAGCACCTAGTGGGATGTATAAAGTGACCTTACTTTCCTAGAACTTTGTGCCTCCGTAGGAGTGAGCCTGAGGCTGATTTATATAGTGATCACTAGTTTGTGTGGATTTGATATCTATAGTCCTACTATGATGGAAAGGATAGGATGACTCTCCCCAACGTGGGTTGTACATTGGACTCCATGTAGCTCACATGTTTTATGTCGGTTATAGGATTTCCCAGTGTGTATGTATTTCCTTGTGTCTATGGTAAATGGTGAAGTGATTTAAAAGTGGGATTTTGAAAGTTATTCTTTCAAAAGATTTAAATGATATTTACATTATGAGAATTGATATTCTTGATGAACTGAAAATGATTGACAAATTATATGATAACTCACATGTGTTATTGTACTTATTTCATCCTCTTATGGTTATGATGATTTTCTTCGGGCTATGTGAGTCTTTCATACATCCTGCATATTTCTTATAAATATTTATGATGATGATGTTTATACAACTGCATACACCCCCATATACTTGATTTCATTCCATGGTACTGACCCACATCTTCGGCTGTGGGCTGTATTTTCTCGGAATACAGGTTCAGGTGCTTAGTTCCAGGTTCGACAGTGATTCTTTGGGCATGCTGTTCTATATCCTCTATTGTAGTGAATCCTCATGTTCCGAAGATGTGATGTCTGATGTTGGTTTCACGAAATTATTTACATTTGATAATTGAGTATGAGTCAGTTAGGGCATGTCTCAATGGCTCGCTGGTTTTATTGATTTTCTTAGAGGCTTGTCTAACAAGTATAAATGTTTGGAGCTGACTAATAAGTCATATTTTGTTATCTTTCTGAATTTCTTTTATTCTTTGATGATGATTACTCTGTTGATATTTGAGGGTTATTTATGGAAACCCTGTTGATTTTTGTTGAACTGAATGAAAATGGCTCAAAGGGTTAGCTTGGGGCTACTCGTAGCCTTAAGCACCATGTGATACTCCGGGACCTATTTTCTGAGGCGTTACAAACTTGGTATCAGAGCCTAAGGTTTTAAGGTGTTTTAAGGAGTCTGAAAAGCCGTATTAAGTAGAGTCTTGATCATCGGTGTGTAGCATGACACATCTATGAGCAAGAGGCTACAAGTCATTTTAGGAAAAAGTGTGATTCTTTCTTTCAGAAGTCTATCATCCTTAAAGTGTCTCTCTCTGCTATTGATTCGTGCTCTTCTCTTTCAGAAATATGCCTCCACATTGAGCGAGAAGAAATAATGATGGTCAGCAACCCTAACCCGCTGACCCATTGAATAAAAATGTGTCTCATGTTGAATTTTGTGCAGACTTTCAGGCGCTGGCCTAAGCTATTACTGAAATGTTCAAGCCAACCCGGCCCCAGCTCTACAGTAGCAGAGAGGTGATTCACCTGCTGCCTGGATCCGTGACTTCATGCCGATGAATCCGCCGGAATTCTATGGGTCCAAGTCTGATGAGGATCCATGGTTGTTTTTAGAAGAGGTGCGGAAGATTACTCAGGTGATGCATGTATATTAGGAACATAGTGTGGAGTTGGCTGCATATAGGTTGAAAGACCTTGCTTATTACTAGGTTGTTGCTTAGAGAAAAGGTAGAGGTGAGGGAGCTATCCCTACAACTTGGCAAGAGTTCCAGGATATATTCCTGGATAAGCATTTCCCTTTAGAGATGAGGGAGGCGAAGGTGGAAGAGTTTATGAACCTGCGATAGGGCTCTATGACTATTAGGGAGTACTGTATAAAGTTAAATCAGTTGGCCAAGTATGCTCCTGACTTAGTGGCTGATAATCGGGCTAGTATGAGTAAGTTTGTGACTGGAGTGTCTAGTTATGTGGTTAAGGAGTGTAGGTCTGCTATGCTGAATAGTTAGATAAATCTTTCTTGGTTGATGACTCATGCCCAACAGATTGAGGCAGACAAGATTAAGGAGACAGATAGAATGAGAAGGAATAAGAGAGCTAGGTCCGAGCAGCACGAACAGGGTTAGACTAGATCATAGGGATGAAGTTGCCCTCAGTATCAGGATTGTTCCTCTATTCCAGCACCGTCATCTGCTAGTGCTCTCATGCCTAGATGTAGGCAGGATCAAGGTAGAAGGTCATATGCATCCAGGTCCCAGTACAGTGCTGGTAGTAAGCCAAATCATCCCCTGTGTCCTAAGTGTTGTAGGGATCATTCGGGTGAGAATAGGGGTTGTTTTCGGTGTGGTGACATGGGTCACAAAGTTAGAGATTGTCCACAAGATGGACAAGGGCATTGTGACTATCGCCCTCAGACCCAGACTCAGACTGTTAGTGCTCCAGTTCCAGCGACTCGTCCAGTCCCAGCTCAGGGTGCCTCTTCTAGCAATATTGGCGGGCAGCGCTAGAATAGATTCTATGATTTACTATCCCACCAGGAACAGGAGGACTCTCCCAATTTTGTTACTTGTATGCTTTGTATATGTCAGTTTAATGTGTATGCTTTGTTGGATCCTGGATCCAGTTTCTCATATGTTACACCTTTGATTGCTGTGAATTTTGAAATGAGTCCTGAGATTATTCTTGAGCCTATCCTAGTTTCTACCCAAGTGGGTGATTCGATTGTTTCCCAGAAAGTGTATAAAAAGTATCCTGTTACAGTTCTTCATAGTCTTGTTGGCTGATCTGAATGAGTTAGACATGGTAGATTTTGATGTGATTCTTGGTATGGACTGGCTGTATTCTTCTTATGCCTCTATTGATTGTGGGACCCGAGTGGTCAAGTTTTAGTTTTTGGGTGTATTCATGTTTGAGTGGTCTGGGAATTCTATGTTACCCAAGAGTCATTTTATCTCTTACCTCAAAGCTAGAAAGCTTATTACCAAGGCGTGTATTTACCATTTGGCTAGAGTCAAAGATACTAAGTCTGAGACTCCAACTGTCCAGTCTGTTAATGTCGTCGATGAGTTTTCTGATGTCTTTTCGGATGATCTCCCAGGGATACCTCCTGATAGAGAGATAGAGTTCGGATTGATCTTTTTCCTAATACTCAGCCTATTTCTATTCCTCTTTTTTGTATGGCCCCTGCAGAACTTAAGGAGTTAAAAGAGCAACTGAAAGATCTACTAGATAAGGGTTTCATAAGGCTCAGTGTTTCTCCTTGGGGTGCTCCTGTGTTGTTTGTGAGAAAGAAAGATAGCTCTTTGCGTATGTGCATTGATTATCGCTAACTGAATAAAGTCACCGTAAAAAATAAGTACCCCCTTTTGAGAATAGATAGTTTGTTTGGCCAATTGCAAGGTGCAAGTTATTTCTCAAAGATAGACCTTCATTCCGGTTATCATCAACTCAAAGTTAGGGAGTGTGACATCCCGAAAACTACTTTTTGAACTTGTTATGGCCATTTTGAGTTTCTTGTTATGTCTTTCGGGTTAACTAATGCCCCAACAGCTTTCATGGACCTCATGAATCGAGTGGTCAGACCATATCTTGATATGTTTATCATAGTGTTCATCAATGATATACTGGTGTACTCCCGTAGTGAGGATGAACATTCTGATCATCTCCGAACTATCTTGCAAACCCTTAGAGATCACAAGTTGTTTTCTATGATCAGTAAGTGTGAGTTTTGGCTAAGATCAGTTACTTTTCTGGGTTATATCATTTCTTTCGAGGGTATTAGAGTTGATCCCCAAAAGACCAAAGCTGTTAAAAATTGGCCTAGATCTATTTCTCCGACTGATATTTGAATTTTCTTAGGTTTAGCTGGCTATTACCGCCGTTTTGTTGAGGGTTTCTCCTCTATAGCGTCTCCTATGACTCGGTTGAACCAAAATAAAGTGAAGTTCTTGTGGTCCGAATCTTGTGAGAAGAATTTTCAGGAGTTGAAGACTCGACTCACTTCAGCCCCTATTTTGACTTTGCCTGATGGTGTTGATGGTTTTTTGGTGTACTGTGATGCTTCGAGAGTTGGTTTGGGTTGCGTATTGATGCATAAGAGTAAGGTGATAGCTTATGCTTCTAGACAGTTGAAACCCCATGAGAAAACTTACCCCACCCATGACCTTGAGTTGGCTACTATTGTGTTTGCTTTGAAAATCTGGAGACACTATTTGTATGGTGTCTATGTTGATGTTTTCACTGATCATAAGAGTCTGGGTATGTGTTTACCCATAGAGAATTGAATGTTAGGTAGAGACAATGGTTAGAGTTGTTAAAGGACTATGATATGAGTGTGTTGTACCATCCGAGAAAGGCCAATATTATGGCGGATGCCCTAAGTAGAGTGTCTATGGGTAGTGTTTCGCATGTGGTAGAAGGTAAGAAAAAGTTGGCTCGTGATGTACATCGTTTGGCTAGATTGAGGGTTAGGTTGTTTGACGCTGCTGAAGGTAGTATAGGGGTTCAGAGTAGTTCCGAATCCTCCTTATTTTCGGAAGTGAAGGAAAAACAATACTTAGATGCTAGTTTGGTTAGACTGAAGGAGTCAATCAAGGACCAAAAAGTAGAGGTTTTCTCCCAAGGGGGACATGGTGTGTTGAGATTACAGGGTAGATTGTGTGTCCCGAATGTTGATGATCTGAGGCAGAGGATTATGGCTGAAGTGCATGGGGCGTGATATTCTATTCATCCTAGTGCCACCAAGATGTACCGATACTTGCGGGAAATCTATTGGTGGAGTGCCATGAAGAAAGATATAGCAGCGTTTGTAGCTAAGTGTGCAACATGCCAACAGGTTAAGGTTGAACACCAAAGACCTAGTGGTATAATGCAAGAGTTTACTATTCCCACTTCGAAGTGGGAAGAGATAAATATGGACTTCGTGATTGGTTTACCTCCTTCCCGAGCCATCATGATTCCATTTGGGTTGTGGTTGGTAGGTTGACTAAGTCTGCTCATTTCTTTCCTGTTCATACTTCATATACTGCTGAGGATTATGCTAGATTGTATATCCAAGAGCTAGTCAGACTGCATGGAGTTCCCTTATCTATCATTTCGAATAGGGGTACTCAGTTCACTTCGTAATTTTGGAAAGCTTTTCAGAAGGGTCTTGGTACCCAAGTGATTTTGAGTTCTGCTTTTTATCCACAGACCGATGGTCAGGCTGAGCAGACCATCCAGACCTTAGAGGATATGTTGAGAGCTTGTGCACTTGACTTTAAGGAAAGTTGGGATGATCACTTACCATTGATAGAGTTTGCTTACAATAACAGTTTCCACTTTAGTATTGGCATGGCTCAGTTTGAAGCCTTATGTGGGAGGAAATGTAGATCACCCATAGGTTGGTTCGAGGTGGGTGAAGCGGCTGTGAGTGGTCCTGATTCGATATTTGAGGCTATGGAAAAAGTTAATTTGATTAGGGAAAGGTTGAAAACTGCGAAGAGTTGTTAGAAGTCATATGCGAATGTTAGAAAGAGAGACCTTGAGTTTGAAGTTCGTTACCTAGTGTATCTGAAAATTTCACCCATGAGGGGGGTGAAGAGATTCGGAAAGAAGGGGAAGCTTAGTCCCCGTTATGTTGGTCCTTACAAAATTCTTAGCCGTGTTGGTAAGGTAGCTTATGAGGTCGAGTTGCCTTCCGAGTTGTCCTCTGTTCATCCAATATTCCATGTCTCCAAGCTTATAAAGCATATTAGCGATGCTGTGGTAGTGGATTCCTCTGTGAGTTCTGATATTCAAGAAAATCTTTCTTTTGATGAGATTACTGTTGAGATTCTTGATTTCAGTTTCCGAAGACTAAGGAACAAAGAAGTTCCCTTGGTCAAGGTGTTGTGGCAAAACCAATCTGTTGAGGGTACAACTTGGGAAGCTTAGGCGGATCTATGATTCAAGTACTTGCACCTATTTTCCGCAAACTCCAATCAAGCCGAAGGTACCGTTCTTTCCTAAATCATGCACTTTTGATAAAAGTTGCAGCAGTTCAGCAGTCATTTATTATGTGTTCAACTGTAGTTTCTTGAATTTATGCATTCTATGTTGCATTCGGAGTGAGAAACGATGTGGTGAAAAGTTTAACGAATGATTTCAGTTGTATTCTCTATTCCCTATCTAATCTTGGCATGTCTAGCATCATTCGAGGATGAATGTTTCCAGGGGGGGGGGGATGATGTAATACCCCGGGAAATTTTTCATTGAAATTTTGTGCGTAAACGTGTTGGGTTCTATATTCTAGAATGAATAATAAATTTTTCATGTGGACTATCTTAGATTATGACCCACCATTGCGTAGATTATCGAATAAGCTTTCCAATGATATATGGATTATCCAAAACAGACACCCGAGCGACGAGTTATGAATATTCTGATCGAACGGTGAATAGTAGTGAACAATAAAACGTGTAGTAAAAAGTAATGAGGCCTGGCGTATTTTTGTTCCAACTTTAAAAGATCATACCTCCTTGTACATATTGATCTGGGTGATCTAATATATATCAACGGAAATCTCTGCGAGTCCTCTTTCTAATGAAATGGGTTTCATCCAATTTGTCTATCGGAGCAAAAAGTTATGGTCGATCTACTTCAGCCTATCAAAAGCAAATTTTTGGGTCAAATTCAAATGATCATAACTCCTTGTACACAATGATCTGGGTGAGATACTATATATCACCGGAAAGATATGAGATTCCTCTTTCTAATGAAATTGGTTTCATCCAATTTGGATAGCGTAGTAAAACGTTATGGTTGATCTACTTAAGACTATCAAAACAGTCCACCAAAGGACAGATTTAAGAATTATTTGATTTTTAGGGGCGTTTTGGTCATTCCCCCTCACCCAAAATCCATCCAAACCCCATATTAAAGCCTATTAGAAGCATTATATATTATATTTCATCAATTTCCCTCAAAAAGAAAACCCAAAGCTCCTACATTCAACTTCAAGAACCTCCAAAGTTCACCATTAATTCTGCAAATTTATTCAAGATTCCAAGTTCCTAGTTCAAGAACTCCAAGAACCATCATTCAAAGGCACGATTAACATCTCAAAAATGAGTATCGATCAAAAGTTCATCATTCAAGGTATGTGGGGGTTTTTCAACAAGAACTCTCTTTCGTTCTTGTGCCCAAAAGTAATTTTCTTTACAAAGACATAATTTTTATTTGATTTTTACGAATTTAAAGCAGGAACCTATATCTTATGAGGATTATTATGAAATCTTGATGTTTATGATTTTGAAGATGAATGTACATGTGTGGAGATATAAACCATGAATCTTGAACGATATTTATCATGATTTTGATATTTGAGTCGTGAATTCCCATTGGAAATTGTTTTTTTTTAGAAAGTGTGTGTTATAAGCATGTTGATGTTGAATATTTGAGATATTTTGAATGATTTGAACTTTTGGTCTTAATGGAGTTGTTTTGAACTTGAGTGTGAAAGAAATCCACAACATGGTTGATTTTGATAGATGGGAAGCATGATGGCTCTCAATGTATATTTATATATTACTGAAATTGTTTTGTTGTGGATTTTCTTTGAAATGATCTGAGCTATGTTTGAGAGAAATCTTTAGCACCGAGTGGGTGGTATAAAGTGACCTTACTTCCCTAGAACTATGTGCCCCCGTAGGTGTGAGCCTGAGGCTAATTTATATAGTGAACACTAGTTTACGTGGATTTGATATCGATTGTCCTACTCTGATGGCAAGGATAGGATGGCTCTCTCAAACGTGGATTGTACGTTGGACTCCATGTAGCTCACATGGTTTATGTCAGTTATAAGATCTCCCAGTGTGTGTGTATTTCCTTGTGTCTATGGTGAATGGTGAAGTGATTTGAAATTGGAATTGTGAAAGTTATTCTTTCGAAAGATTTAAATGATATTTACATTATGAGAATTGTTATTCTTGATGAACTGAAAGTGATTGACAAATTATATGATGACTCACACATGTTATTGTACTTATTTCATCCTCTCATGATTAAGATGATTTTCTTCGGGCTATGTGAGTCTTTCATACATCCTGCATATTGCTTATAAATATTTATGATGATGATATTTATACAATTGCATACACCCCCCATATACTCGGTTCCTTTCCATGGTACTGACCCACATCTTCGGATGTGGGCTGCATTTTCTCGAAATGTAGGTTCAGGTACTCAGTTCCAAGTTCGACAATGATTCTTTGGGCATGCTGTTTTACATCCTCTATTGTGATGAGTCCTCATGTTTCGAGGACGTGATGTCTGATGTTGGTTTCATGGAATTGTTTACATTTGATAACTGAGTATGAGTCAGTTTGGGCATGTCTCAATGGCTCGCTGGTTTTATTGATTTTCTTAGAGGCTTGTCAGATTGGTATAGATGTTGGGAGTTGACTAATAAGTCGTATTTTATTATCTTTCTGAAATTCTTTTATTCTTGGATGATGATTACTCTGTTGATATTTGAGGGTTATTTATGGAAACCCCGTTGATTTGTGTTAAACTGAATGAAAATGGCTCAAAGGGTTAGCTTGGGGCTACTCATAGTGTCAAGCACCGTGTGACGCTCTGGGACCCATTTTCCGGGGCATTACACACATAAATAGTTTAAATGTTATAATAGTTAGTCAAAGAAGTTAATTCAAATATTTGGTTAGAACCTAGTAAAAAATCCCCAGCAGTGTCGCCATTTCTATTTTATCCCTTTTCAACAAGGTTAAAAAACACTTGAATTTGATTATTTAAACTATTTATAAAATTTAAAACAATGTAAGAAATTACAGAGTCGCCACTTGATTTTTGAGAAAATATCAAGAAAAACTAAAAATATTACTTAAAAGATTCAAAATAGAAAAAATCTTTTACTTTTAGAAATTCCAAACAAGTGGTTCCTATTAATACTTTTGGAAGGTTGTTAAGGCATCAAGAGTAACCAATTACTTGCGGTTATCTAGACTATTTAAAAACTACTTTTTGACGTTCTTTAAAAAGGGTAATTAATTTTTGAAAAGAAATCGGTTAAGGAAAAAATTTGTTTTCAATATTTGTGCAAACCAGATTTTGATGACTTAGCAAGGATTTTTAACTAAGTCTAAGAAAACTAAAAACAATTAGCATATAAAGGGAGAAGGGGAAGACTAAAAGAATAGGTTTTCTTTATTTGGACATTGTTTTAACTCATTTTTGCATGGATTTTCAACTGTATACTCCTATGACCTTGGGGAATGTATTTTTAAAAGAATATTTCAGTTTTATCCATTTTATTTTTGAAATCATTTTTCAAAACCGTTTTTGACCCGGTTCAAATATGGGCTATAGAGGTGTCACTAACTTTATTTTAATGCGTATATGTTATTTGTGAATGTTGCGGTTCATTTTGAAGCTAGACGTAAGGGTAAAGCTCTGCATTGAAGAACTTTAGTCAGAATTTCATCATTTTAAGTTAGGTTATGACTTAACTTTTTTCTAATTGAGATGAGTAATAAATAAATGAGTAAAACATGCTCTGAGTTGGGAAACATAACTGTAGGGTTTATATTCTAAGATTTTTAATATTTTGGTATGCCCGTATGGGGGCTTATATTCTATTGCTGTTGACTTGAGATATCTGATATTATGTGTTGCCACTGTGGGAGCTTTATTTGACATCATTAGCCTTATCTATGCATTTAAATACCTTTAGTTTAAATATACTGACCATGTAGGGGCTTGAAATGTTATTTTAGTTTTTTTTGAGTATTGGTTGCCTTTATTATGATAAAAATGTCTGAGTTAGGGGTTTATATGATATAAATGATGTCTTACATGCATATTTATTCAATAGTGTCTAATTAGAGTTTATAATCATAAAATATGGACATATTGAGTTGATTTCTAGACTCACTTATATATGTGTTGGATGGATTGGATATCTTCATATTGAGTTTATTTTGAGCATTACATCCTCATTTTATATATATAAATTCATAAGAATTTGTATTATTATGGAACATTGTTTTTGAAATACAATGAGATATTTTTATAGAAACCTTCTCCATGAACACAAGCTAGAGAGGTTAGTTGAGCTTTGAGATATGAGATATAGGATATGGGTTGTAAGCCCCCTATAGGTCCTATTTTTGGAAGCTATGAGCTTGGTAGGTGTATACAAAAAGTCATGTAATGAGTTTCACCATTCATTCCATCATCATTGCACTGCATTTGTATTGCATATGCATTTTTCATAATTTTTTTAGTTTTTCTTATGTCTGGTTTCAGTACTTTCTTAGTGTATATCTATGCTATTTTTATTTTTGTGTATATATTAGAATGGTTAGTGGAGATGGTGTGAACTAATATTTTGGACTTTTCTACTTGTAAATGATATGCTCATAGTTTTCTTTACTTATATTATTTTCTTCTTTACTCAGTTGGTGTATGATACATACTGAGTACAAGTGGAATATACTCATCTTTGTTGTGTCCTTTCATGAAGATCCCAATTCAAGCCCCACATGTAGTAGTTGATATGTGCGGAGACTCAAATTTTTGAGGTATTGATTTGCTCCAGAGTTCGAAGCTAATTTGGACCTCGTCTATCTTTACTTGTCTTTATTTATGATTAAGACACAAATGTGCATTTTTGATTTTAAAATATTGTTCTAGATGATCTTGCACTGTGTCATGTGATTTTGGGATATATGATATTTCTTTTAAATTTTTGCTATTATTGAACTTGTATTAATCTGAATTTATTCTAGAAGTCTCACTTGGGTTTCTGTGATTGTAGATTTAATTTTTCCTTTATTATTTTAGGTAATTGGCTTACTTGTTAAAGTAGAACCATGATAAATTCTATCATGACCTGTTGGGTCATGAAAAATTAGTAGCAGAATAGTCAGGTTCCCCTCTCTTATAAGTGTAAGAGCATGATATCTTGTAGAGTGTCGTGCGGTACGTAAACTTTCATATCTATATTTGATAGGCTATAAGATATCTATAGGAAAAACTTCTCTAATCTTAGTCCTTGTCATTCGGGTTGTTCATACCCAATGTTCTAAAGTTTTATTCTATTTTTTTTTATACTAATGGTGAGGACTAGGTCTAGAGAGGCTAGAGATGCTGAGCTGGCACCTAATATTGGGCCCTAGTTTTAGGATGAGGTAGGGGTCGTGGTTGACCCAGAGATAGAGGATGGCTACAAAGATATACTCCAATTAAAGGATATTCTTAGGAGACCTTCCCAATCTGAAGGTTGTGTATTCCATGGTTTATTATCAGACAGGGGATGCAGGGCCAGTTCAGGTTCTATAAGATTCAGTTGACAGTGATTCAGTGTCCTTTAGTTCTTCTCTTAAGTAATTTGAAGGGTTTTCCCTTGAGTGGACATAGTATTTCTTAGACTTTGAATGATATTTCACCATTAGTGTTGGCATATTCTTATGTCATTCCTGCTTTTAGGTACAATCATCATCATGGTAGCCCCACATGTGGACTCTTTACCTACCAGACTTCCTATTCTTTTGGTTATTTTAGGAACAGTTATGTCTTCTGATGATCAAAAAATAATTGAGAGGTTTATTCGCTTGGGTTTGCATAAATTTAATGAAGCTATTGTCAAGAATGTCTATGACTTTTTGATTGATTACTAGGAGAAGTTGCATAATCTTAGATCCCTCCAATCTCATGGAGTTGCTTATACTACCTATCAGTTTACAGATATAGCTAGGGATTTGTAAAGATAACTTTCCAATTTTAGTACTTTGGGTTCACCTTCTATGACTTAGACTCATTTTTTTAGGCCTTCTTAGAGAAATTTGTGTCGTTAGTTTAAGAGATCAGATGTGTGATGAGTTTGATTATTCAGAGTAGGGCTCTATATCAATTGCTAAGTATGATGCATGGTTTCACACCTTATCAAGTATTCATCCACTAGAATCTCCACTGAGTCTAAGAGGATTCAGAAGATTGTGAATGGGTTAGATGGTACATATCAGTTAGCTACAACCCAAATGATAGTTTCAGGGGATTTTTTCCAAAGTGTTATTAAGCATGCCAAGATGAACGAGTCTATTATCTAGGATACTTATGGAGGCACTAAAAAGGTACATTGTTAGGGGTCAGTTTAGTAGACATGACTCCCAAGGTTATAATTTCTTTAGTAGAGGTTTCCATAGTTATTATGGTAGGCAAGTTCAGACCGCATAGCAAACATCAGGTGGTAGACCTTTTGAAACACCCTAGTTGCTGGACCGTAGAAAATTTCCTATAATTCTTATCTCTATAACCAATACGACTCAAGGGTATGAGCCGTATATTGGGGTACAAATGGTATGGCCCAGGCGTATGCTGACCGATGTTGGTTGGTGGGATGGATTTTTTTTACTTGAATAGATACGACTTAGGGGTGCGATTAATATTGTTGGTTGTAGATTATTTGGTTCCGTAACTTAATCATCGACTTGGTTACTTAGGTTCGATATGAGTACGAGTGGCTCACCATGAGCCGTAATCCATGGTACGAGTATTACCCAGGACACGTATAGTGGACAGTGTATAAATTTTCCTTTGGTTTAAATATGTCAGAGGTACGAGTGAAAGGTACGGATCGTATGCCTTAGATATGACTTGGTTGGATGAGTCATGTGTTGGACAATGTTTGATCTAAAGGTTGAGGCTAGGGTACGACTAGAGAGTACCACTTGTATTAGAAGGGTACAACTCGAGAGGGTCAGTCATACATCTGTGACAGGATTTTTGTGCAACTTAAGTGGGGGTATTATGGATATTTCCCCACTTTTCCTAACAAGGTTCCATGACTTGTAACCTACTTGGAAGGTTATTTACCCTATTTTTCCATTCAATAACACTTACAAACTCTTCTAAACACCCTATAATTCTCTCAAAAGATTTTTGGTAAGGGAAGCTAGGGTTTTAACTAGGGATTGATTTAGGGCTTGTCATGGTGATCTTTTTCCATCATCATCTTGGTTTAAGGCATGTTCTCTTCCCTTATTGTTAATTCTATCTAAAGTCATGGTTTTTATGAATGTTTTCATGATTTCATTAATTGTATGATTTTTGTTTTCATAACTGAATTGGGGTTTTTGATATTAAATGGTTGGATATGTTTTTTCATGGTTTTAATTATGCTTTTATATAAATTAATGGTGGTTTTGGATAATTTGATTGCATGGGAATGGTTTAATGGTAATTGTAATTGGTTTTGGTCATATTATGCCCTTAATATGTTAGACAAACTGCTTATAAAGATATGTTCATTGTATTGACTACTTTTAATGGAACTCTTGCTTTTTTTAAAACTTGGTAAAGGAATTATGCATGGTTTAAATGACTTGAAATGGTAAATGACTAATGGTTATGCTTGTGCGGTACATGGAATCCCCCAAGTGGTTTAATAGGGTAATGAAAGGGCACTTAAAAGTCCCCTTAAGTCTATATGTGGTTGAATATGGATAATACTTGCAAGTAAGGATTGGTATGATGATACCAATAATAATGGCCTTGGTTAATAATTGGCTAATGGTTTTGTTATTTGGAAAAATTGTTTTAATTAGGCATTAATGGTGGGATGCGTAGCAATGTCGTGGAAGGTGGAGGTCCCGAGGGGACCAAAACTAGAAACTCATATATGCCGATGTGAGGTTGGTCTTACTGATCATGTGCATGATGTCACACTATATTTTGGGGGATGTACTAGTCATCCCAAGGTTTTCTTCCCTGGTTGTGCTGCTTCATGCACTAAGGCCCTTTCAGCCGGGAGAGCTGAAACCATATAGCCCATAGGTAGTTTAGGATGGAAAAGCTACACCTCCTAGTTAAAGGTTCTAAAGGCATGCTCAAACCGATCCATTTTACCAGCATAGTTATGTATATATATATATATAACCATGCAGGGAAAAGGGACCTGGTTTAGCATGCTATATATATATATATATATTTATGTATGGTTGTGTGCATATGGATGATTTTACTTGGTTAATAAATGGCATTATTTTATCCTTATCCTAATATCATGCTAGCATTCACCCGCTAACCTGTCTATAGGTAGTGGTATACCCACGCTATACAGGAACCAGTTATTCTACTCCTCATACATGGTGATTGACTTGGGGATAGCACTTGAACTGAAGTGGTAAGATTTCTTTCTTTCGAAAGGATTCCATTTCATGTTATATACACTTTTAGAAATTTTGGTTTATTTTTGGATATTGATTTTGGATATGGTTGGTGACATGTCCTAATCGAATTTTATTACTCTTTTGGGTAAAGGCTTTATGGTACTTCTAAGGGTTGGAATAGGAGGGATCAGTATTGGTTTCAGCCTTAGCATTAGAATAAGTTGGTGGGATGACATCATTCCATGATATTATTGGTTGTTCTATCCTAGTTTATTTTGGGATTAATTATATTATACTTTGGAATATCTTTGGTTATAGCCTGGTTTATGGCCCTTATTTTGGTAATAGTTTCGTATGGTTTGATTGTTGGTATGGGATGGTTGGACTTGATTGAGTTGGTCACGGTTTTGATCTTATCCTAGAGTCTCTATGTGAGCTGTTGCACTATCTTGCTGCATACTTGAAATTCAGCCAACCTAAGATAGGCAGTTGGAGGTTGTGTTGGGTAACTGCTTGGTCTGCGATACCGGGCAAACTTGGGATGCCTATTATGATAAGGCACCCAGTCGGGTCACATCAAGTTGGTATCAGAACTAAGGTTTATGGTCTACTGGAAGTCCATAAAGTCATGTCTAGTAGAGTCTCTTTTAGGGGTGTGTAGCGCGCCAGACTCATATAGGAGAGCCTACAAGGAATTTAGGAATGTTTCATTTTCTTTGTATTCTATTTTAAAGCGTTGAGTCTCAGTCTTAGAATATTCTCCAATCTTTGTTTTTTTATCTTTCAGATCATGACTTATATATCTAAAAAACAAGAAAAGTTTTCTATACCATCCGGAGGTAATGCTGAAGGGGTGCATCCTACTTCTAGGGTTCATGTTCGATCTTATAGTCCTATCCCTGATATCTCTAGTCTTTCACTAATTGCTATTAGTCCACCTCAAGGTAAAGAGGTGACTAATGTGGAATTTTGTTAGTCTATTCATGTTATTGCTCAGATGGTCGCTGCTCAAGCTAAGCGGGGTGCGACTGGTGCTTGTTTTATTGAGACCACAAGGGTTGGACAATTTATGAAGATGGGTCCTCTCATTTTTCTTGGAGTAAAGGTGGAGGAGTATCCATAGGGCTTCTTGGATGAAATGGAAAAGATATTTTGGGTGATGCAAGCTACTAATATGGAAGGGGTAAACTTTGAAGCTTATCAGCTCAAAGAGATTGCATATCAGCGGTATGAAGAGTGGGACAGGGATAAGGGTGATGTGGAAGAATCAATCTTGTGGGATACTTTTTCTAAGGCCTTCTTAGATCGGTTCTTTCCCCAAGAGTTGAAGGAAGCAAAGATGGAGGAGTTTGTGAACCTCAAGTAGGGGAGGACGTCTCTTAAGGAATATGCCTTGAAGTTTCATCAAGTGTCAAGGTATACTCTTGATTTAGTTGCTGACATGGAGGCGAGAATGAGGAATTTTGCCTCTGGATTTTATTGGGATTTGATTTTATAGATTAAGACTTCCTTGTTAATTAAGTATATGGACATCTCTAAATTGATCATTTATATGCAGGAAGTGGAGGATGAAAATCAGAAGCAGACGGAGTTTGGGGATAGATAGGGTAAGAGGAGCCAATTTTCTAAACAGGAAGGTGCTCAGTCTTAGGGTGGTCGAGATGGTGGAAAAAGGAACAAAAAGAAGTGGGAGATTTCTTGTTTCTACTTTTCTGCTTGTGCTCCATAGTAGTCAAGCGACAGGGTCATCAAGGTGGAAAAAATATTTTAGCACAGGGTGTCCAATCTCAGGCAAGCGGAGGTCAGTCAGTTTAATTATGCCCTCCTTATCGATTTTGTGGTCATCCTCATTAGGTTTATTGTGAAGAAGGAAGGGACACATGCTTAAAGTATGGCAAGATAGGCTATTGACTCAAAGATTGTCAGATTAATAAGGTTTCTACGAGGGAAAATTAGATTCCTGTGGCTTCATTTTCTGCTCCTACACCTAGTAGTATGAAATCTACTTCTGTTACTGCTCTGGGTTTTTGTATTGGTCGAAATAGGTTCTATGCTTTGGCGTCCCCACAGGAATTCAAAGAATCACCTGATGTCATTACTGGTATGTTACAAATTTTCTCTCATGATATATATTGTTTGCTTGACCTGGGGTCTACTCTCTCCTATGTGACTCCTTCTCTAGCTGTATCTTTTGGTTTTAATCTAGAAGTTATTTCAGATCCTTTTTCTATTTCTACCCTAGTAGGTGACTAGGTTATAACTAAGAGAGTCTATGGGGGGTGTGGTATCTGTTGGTAGCAAGAAGACCTTGGTGGATCTATTTGAGTTGGGTATGGCAGATTTGATGTTATTCTGGGGATGAATTCGTTACATTCCTGTTACACATCCTTGGATTGTCAGACTAGTAGGCTTCTCTTTAGGTTTCCTAGTGAGCCGATTATAGAATGGAAGGGTGGTTCTTTAGTGATTAGGGGGAGATTTATTTCTTATCTTAGAGTTCAGAGGTTGATCTCTAAAGGTTGTCTTTATCACTTGGTCTGGGTTAAAGATTATAACTCAAAAGGTCCTTCTTTCCAGTCAGTTCCAATGGTTAATGAGTTTCCAGAGGTCTTTCTGGATGATATTCCTGGTAGTCCTTCGGATAAGGAAATCAAGTTTGGTATTGATCTAGTTTTGGACACTTGTCCAATTTTTATTCCTCTGCATAGAATGACTCCGGATGAGTTGAGGGAACTTAAGTAGCAACTTAAGGATCTTCTGGATAAGGGGTTAATTCATCCTAGTATATCACCATGGTGTGCACCGGTGTTGTTTGTGTGCAAGAAAGACGATTCCCTTCAGATGTGCATTGAGTAAGGGTAGCTTAACAAGGGGACGGTAAAAAATAAGTATCCTCTTCAAAGGATAGATGATCTATTTGACCAGTAGTGTAATACCCCGTACTTTTACCTAGCTTAAAATCATCCTAAAAATGGTAAAGACTTGCTTTAAAAGACGTATCCACTTTTATACACGTGGAATTTTCAATATTTTGAATTTTTGTTGTATGGTAAATTTAATAAGCTTTCCATCGACACCAAATTCGCCTAAATTTGATATCGGGTTAAAAAGTTATGGTCGTTCATGGAAAACTATCTGAACTGCACAGGAGCGCCGGAAAGCACGACAAATCGTCGCCCAGACCATCACAACTGAGGCAGTAAGACCATCTATTGGTCAAACTGCGATGGAAAGAGCGATGAATCGTCGAGCCAGCAACGGACTATTGCCTCGACCGTCGCTAATAAGGAAACAACCTATTTTCTGGCTAAACTATGATGGACAGAGCGACGAACCGTTGAACCAACGATGGACCATCGCCCAAGCCATCGCATATTCCATTCAGTAATTTAAAGCTATTCTTATAAGGGTGTTTGGATCTTTTCCACCCTTTTAACACCTAATTATACCAGGCCAAAGCTCATAACTTCATTATTCATCTACAACACCAAATTAGAGTTTCTCTCAAAGATCAATCTCCAAGAACAAGATCCAAACCCTTCTTCGAGAAACTAAGAAATTCAAATTTTTCAAATTCAATAAACATAAAGAAAACATTAAGATCTGTGTTTCTCAATCCAAGAATGTTCAAGAAAATTTAATTATATTTTAAGATTCAAGCTTTTGAGGTATGTCAAGTGTTGATTACTGGGTCCCTTTCACCCATAAAGCTCAAAAATCTCTTTTCAAATTCCAAAGATTGTGTATTTATGAATGTGCAAGATTTAGTTGAATTGAAATTCATGTCCATGTTGTTGTTGGGTTTTGATTCATGTTTTAAATTACATTTCCAATTATTGATCCTAGTATGTGATTATTGACATAATATTCATGATAAACCCTTCAAATTGCAAATTTATTTATGCAACCATGATAATTAGATGAATTGATGATGGTATAACCAAAGTATGCTCCCCATGTGTTTGATTAAATGCCTATGTGAAGGATAAAATTCCATTATAGTATGATAATATGAAATCCCCATTCATGTACTAGTTAATGCATGTCAAGTGTTTGATGAAATGTCTTTGTCAATGAATTATGGATTTGTGTATAGCCATTGTTTTATTTTCAAACTTGTGTCATGAATTACTTTTATGTTATTGAGTCCTAAGGTATTTATACTCAACAATTTAGCTGTGTGCCTAGAGCCTGTATTAGTTTTATGATAATCTCAGTCACGCCATAGTCAGTAGAGTTCAGTCAGTTACATGACTTAGGAAAACTCAGTAATCTCATGAACTCAGTCAGTTAAGAGAATTCAGTAACATTCTATCAGTCCATGAAACTTAATGAACTCAGTCCAGTTCCTCTCAGTATAATCAGTTCAGTGTCAATTTAGTTGGGAGTAGTATTCAGCACAGAGAAAACCCAAGGACGAGGGCACATACCTACATAGAGGGTGTGACCCTTAGAAAAAATCCTTATGTTCCAGAACTATGTAGCCAACATAGGTTGAGATATCAACACTGTCAGTTAAGGGTTAATGAGGTGGATCAACACTGCCATATGAGGGTCCCACCATTCTCCTTTGGGGACATTGACAGATGAGGGTCACTCGCAGCTTGTCCTTACTATTGGCGCGGTAGTGACAACCTTTTAATTGGGGTTATAGATTGAACCCCAACTCAGATATAATAGCTTATTAGGGGCATGTCAGTTAAATAACTACTTGCCACAGTCTCAGTCTTAGGTCTCAGTAATAGAACTCACATAGTTCTATAGAATTAAGGACTATCAGATATAGTCACTCAGCTCAGTACGAAACTCAGCTAGTTCCATCAGAACCTAGACTGTCAGATACAGTCGCTAAGTATCAGTTGTATTAGTTATTAGAATCCATGTTATTAGTATTCAGACTTAGTAATTAGTATTGTCACAATCTTATTTACAGCTATGTATTCATACATATATTCCTACATTCATGTTCCTCAGTCAGTCAGTATTGTTCATGCATATGAACCCTTACATTCATCCTACCTCACTTGCATACCGATACATTAAACTGTACTGACGCATTTGCGCTATGGTATTTTATACCATAGGTTTGAAGCACAAGCTTCAGAGCATTAGTAGCATTCTAGTTTCAGCAGTCAGACTAGCAGGGAGTCCTCATCACTCAACGATTTTATTATCTGATTATTTCATTCTTGAAGTACTTAGTTATTTTAGTAGTTGGAGTTAGTTGGGGACATGTCCCATCAACTCCTTATTCAGCCAGTTTTAGAGGCTTTCAGACTATAGCATGTTCAGATAGTTATTTCAGTCATTTTGGTATTGATATATCATATTTTCCATCTATTATGTTTTATAAGATATTTAAACTTATGGCATTTCAACCTTTTAATGTATATTTATATAGTATATTATGCCGTGCTCAGGTACAGATATCAGTCATGGGTTAGCTTGTGGTCCTTCAAGATCATGAGCATTGTGTAGCATTTTGGGTACTAGATTCAAGGTGTTACAAACTTGGTATCAGAGCCTAAGGTTTAATAGTGTCGTAGGAAGTCTGATAAGCCGCATCTAGTAGAGTCTTGTTCACGGGTGTGTTGCATGCCACATTTATGTTCAAGAGGCTATAAGATGTTTTAGGAACAGTTGCTCTTGTTTCAGTATTCATGTCATGCCAGTGACCATGAGTTCAAATTTAACTCTCAGTCTAATTTATTTCTCCCTTTACATTTACAGAACATGCCTTCCAAAAGAAGAAATAAAAATCAGTCAGCCCCTCAACCCGTCCAAGCAGATCCCTTGGACGAACATGTCTCTCATACAAAGTTTAGAGCAGTATTTCCTACTATTGCTAACTCAGTTGCTGCTTAGAATGAATGGCCAACTGCATTTCCAGCCAACCCAGTGGCCAATACTGCTGCAACTAAGATTCGAGACTTCACCCGAATGAATCCTCCATCCTTTTCCGGGTCTAAGATAGATGAGGACCCTCAGGAATTGTTTGATCGGGTCAGGATTTCAGGGTCAGCAGAACCGTTCCTCAGTTCAGTCTGGTCTCCCAAATCAGTAGGGTGCCACTTTCAGTGCAACTAGTGGGCAACGTCCAAATAGAATTTATACTCTCCAGTCCCGACAGGATCAGGAAAATTCTCCTGATATGGTCACTAGTATATTATAGATCTTCCACTTGCATGTTTACGCTTTGCTAGATCTAAGAGTTTTTTTTTCTTTTGTTACTTCTTATATAGCAGTTGATTTCGAAGTCAGTCTTAAAATTCTAGCAGAGCCCTTCTCAGTCTCTACCCTAGTGGGTAAAACCATCATAGCTCGGTAAGTATACAGGAACTATTTGGTTATGATATTTTAGAAAGTCACATCAGTAACTTAGTTGAATTAGAGATGACTAATTTTAATGTCATTCTTGGTATATATTGGCTTCATTTCTACTATGCCATAATCGACTGTAGAAACAGAGTGGTCCAGTTTCAGTTTATGAATGAACCTGTCCTAGAGTGTAGGGGTAGTAATTCAGCATTCAGAGGCCAACTTGTTTCCTACCTTCAGGCACAGAAAATGATATCTAAGGGATGTTTCTATCATCTTGTTCGAGTTAAGGACTCTAGTTCCAAAACTCTAGTCTCGAATCAGTCCTAGTAGTGAATGAATATTTAGATGTCTTTCCTGAAGTTCTTCTAGGAATTCCTCCCGAAAGGGAAATAGACTTCAATATTGATCTCCTTCTAGATACTCAGCCTATATCTATTCATACAGAATGGCACTAGCAAAACTCAGAGAGTTGAAAGAATAGTTGAAGAATCTCTTAGACAAGGGATTCATCAGATCCAGTATGTCCCCATAGGGTGCACCAGTCTTATTCGTGTGAAAGAAAGATGGTTCTCTCAGAATGTGTATTGACTACAGTCAACTCAATAAAATCACGGTCAAGAACAAGTATCCACTTCCCAAAATTGATGACTTGTTTGACCAACTTTTAGGTGCTAGTTATTTTTCTAAGATAGACCTCAGATCAGGCTATCATTAGAGGATGTGACATTCTGAAAATAGTTTTCCGAACTTGGTATGGTCATTTCGAATTCTTAGTCATGCCCTTTGGTCTTACTAATGCCCCAATAGCTTTCATGGACTTGATGAACCATGTGTTCAAGCAGCACTTGGACATGTTTGTCATAGTCTTCATAGATGACATCCTTGTTTATTCCTACAGTAAGCGTGATCATACAGACCATCTGAGAATCATACTTTAGACTCTCAGAAATCATCAGTTATTCACCAAATTTAGTAAGTGCGAGTTTTGGCCAAGGTCAGTAGCATTCCTTAATCATATAATTTTCGGTGATGGCATTAGACTTGATCCTCAAAAAACTAAAACAGTGAGAAATTAGCCTCACCCTATCTCTCCCTCATATATCAAGAGTTTCTTGAGTTTGGCTGGATAGTATAGATGGTTTGTTGAGGGATTTTATTCTATTGGCTCCCCTATGTCTAGATCGACTCAGAAGAAAGTCAAGTTTTAGTGGTCAGATTCTTGCGAGAAGAGTTTTCAGGAATTGAAGACTCGACTCACCTTAATCAAAATTTTAGCTCTTCCAAATGGTTTAGATGGGTTCGTAGTATACTATGATGCATCCAAAGTAGGTTTTAGTTGTGTCCTCATGCAGTATGGTAAGGTCATAGCCTACACCTCCAGACAACTTAAACCCCATGAGAAGAATTATCCGACTCATGATCTTGAGTTAACAACCATAGTTTTTTGCTTAAATATTTGGAGGCACTATTTGTATCCGGTGAATGTAGAGATGTTGTAAGACCCCACAAAATTCTCTCATAGTCTGAGCCTTAGAGCATGTTCAGTGGAGCATAAATCCATCCTTAAAAGGTTGATAAGTGTCTTATTAAGTGAGAAATATTTTTAACCTTGTAGAATTTTCCTATTATCAATTTATATTTTCATGCATAGCATTGAATAAGCTTTCCATTGATACCAATTTTGTCAAAATCCGACATCGGACGAGGAAGTTATGGTTGTTTTATTGAAGGCAGTCGGAACCGCCCAAGTGAGACAGCCGTGTTGATGGACCATCGAGTTTACGATGAACCGTTTCCCAGACCATCGCAACCAAGGTAGTGACTCCCTTTTGTAGCCCAAGTGCAACGGCCAGGACAACGGACCATCAAGGCTTTAATGGACTGGGTTGGGACTATCACACTGAGGTAGTGTGGCATCATCCTGGCCAACGTGCAATGGACGATCCGATGGACCATTGAATTTGCGACGAACCATTGCTTAGACCGTCACGTTAAGGCAGTGTATCCTTTTCCTAGACAACGTGTGACGGAAGATCCGATGGACCGTCAAGCCTAGTGACGGACCGTCACTTCGACCGTTATAGTCCATGATCGATAATTATAAGCTGATTTTTAAAAGGACTTTTTGGTCTTTTTCCACTCTTTTCAGCCCCTATTTATATCCAATCAAGGCTCATAACCTCATTTCTCATCTTCAACATAAAAAACTAGGGTTTCTAAAAAATCAAAACTCTTCTTTCTTCTTCAAGAAAAAATCAAGATAAATTAATAAATCAAGAATCTCTCCAAGAGCCTTCAAGAAAGAGTTTCCCTAAAGCATGCAGATGTTGATTATTGGGTCCCTTTCATCCAAGAAGCTCAAGAATTCTTTTCTAAATTTCAAAGCTCTTATGTTTATGAGTTTTCTTGTTTCATGTGGGTTGAAATTGAAGTTCCTGCTATCATTGAGTTTTAATTCATGTTTGTTTGCAAGATTTTCAAGCTTTGACCCTAGGATGTTATATTCATGTGATTTTCATGATAAACCTTCTTCAAGTTGCTTGTTAAGTGATGTGACCATGTCAATTAGGGGTAGAAATTATTGAATAAGCAAAGCATGCTCCCCATATGTTTGATAAAATACTTATGTGAATGAATTAGAGCCATTATAGCATGTTGACTAGAAATCCCCAATTATGTGCAAGCCCATGCATACCAAGTGTTTGTTAAAAATCCTTAGTGAATGAATTGTGACATGATAGCATAAAATTCCCCAATTATATGCTCTTCGATACATGCTAAGACTTTAATACACGGTAAGTGTTTGATGCAAGACCTTGTTGAATGGAGTATGATCTAATAGTATGTCTACCTATATCATCGCATGTTTATGATTCCTAAATGCTTGAAGAGATGCTTTAATGATTGTGATGGTGAATGAATGTCCATTGTATTGATTATTCAAGAATGGTTATTTTTACTTTTACGTCATCGAGTCTTATGGGTATTTATAACCGACAAATTAGTTGTAGTCTAGAGCCAGTGTCAGTTTTCTTGATGATGTCAGTCAAGACACGATTCTCAGAACTCAGTGAGTTATAGAGCTCTATACTCTCAAATAGATACAGAACTTAAGAAATCTAAGTAATCTCGGTAATCTCTGTAAGCTCAGTATCTCTAGTAATCTAGCCTCAGTTCTGTACTCAGCTTAGATCTAGTAGTATTCAAGTGTTCAGTTCAGACCTCAGTAGTAATCGAGTAATATATTCAAAGATCTGTATCATTTAGTTAGATAACAAGATTCATAGTATTCCATAAGATACGAAACTAAGTGAATTCATCTTAAATCAGTCAGATCAGTTGAGAAATATGATCAGTATCATATTTAGTTTAGTTTAAGTTAAGAATCAGTTTAAAGTCTTTCAGTTGGGAGTAAGAACTAGCACCAAGCGAGTGCAGGGAATGCGGCTCCCCTTTAGAGAGGTAGAGTCGTTAGGAGAAATCCCTAAGCACCAGAACTGCATAGCCAGCGTAGGATACAGGATTCACCCATCAGATAAAAGCTTATCACCCTTCAGATAGGCTTTACTATTATACTGCCTTAGGCTTAACTTCCTGTAAGGTTAACTCGTTAGAAAGGCTTTACCAAAGAGGTATTTAACCATGGAATGGTATTGACATCCTTACAGATGGGGTTATAAGTTGGACCCCATCAGATCAAATTTGGGGCATATCGGTTAAGTGAGCACTCCCACAGTTACAATTTCAGTATCAATCTTCAGAGTAGAACTCAGAAATCAGGACTATCAAATACAGTGCCCTATCTCAGTGAGGAACTTAGATAGTTCCATTGATTTATGGACCACCCGCTAGATAGGCATGGTCCCATATAAATTTATTGAGTAATCTAACTATTATATCCAGAGATCACCCGTTAGATAGGCTTGATCTTAGTCTCAGATTTAGTTGGGTAGTCTCATTATCAAATTTAGAGATCTTCCGCTAGATAGGTTTGATCTAAGACATAATCTTTTCTTATCATTGATAGTAGATTCTGGGATCATCCGTTAGAGAGGTTTGATCTCCGATTCAGTCAGTCGAGAGTAGTAAGCTCAAAATTTAGTCATTGATATGAGTAGATTTAGTTAATCAGTTTTAGTATCATCAGTTGTCAAGATCACTCGTTAGATAAGATTGATCTTAACTCCAGTACTTATTTATCAGTATTAGATGATCTAGTGTCTAACAACTCAAGTGTTAGTAGTGAGTTTAGATATCAGTAAAGTAGTATCTGAGTTTCAGTACTTAGAGTTGTAATGTTTTCAGTTATGGTTTGTGCATTCATGCATATGTCCTCATTCAGTATTCTCATGATTATTCAGTGAAGTAATTGTTATGCATAATCCCTTACATTTGGCCTTACCTCATCTTCATACTCAGTATATTCCCATACTGATGCATTTGTGCTATGGTATTTTATTTGACACCATAGGTTCAGAGGCACGAGATCTAGAGTACCCTTAGCAGCTCAGTCCCAATCAGCAGTAGCAGACATAGCAGTGAGTCCTCTTTAGTGAAGGATGATCCTTATTTTTATTATTATCGTATCAGAATTAGTTTATTTCCAGTAGACAGAGTTAGTTGGGGATATGTCCCATCAACTCCATAGTTCAGACAGTTTAGAATCTTTACGGATAGATGTATCAGTATTTAATTTTCAATTTTGAGTATTTTTAGATGTTTTGAACCTTATGGCCAGTTTTTGCATTTATTATCTATATTATACAGTGGTAAGGTATAGATATCAGTAGAGGATTAGCTTGTGGTCCTTCGGGATCATAAGCACTGTGTGATGTTCTGGTTCCAAAAAATTGGGTCGTTACATATGTTCACATATCATAAAAGACTTTAGTATATTTTCTCTCAGAAAGATCTAAATCTTCATCAGAAAAGGTGGTTAAAGCTCTTGAAAAATTATGAGCTATTATCCTTTATCATCCGAGCAAGGACAATGTAGTAGCTCGCGCTCTCAGTAGACTTTCTATGGGTAGTGTTGCTCATGTTGAGGACAATAAGAAAAAGTTAGCTCAGGAAGTCCATCAGCTTGTCAGACTAGGTGTCGCTTACTCGATTCAGACGAAGGTAGTATATGGCCTTACCCCTGGATGAGGGTGTTTAGCCACTCATGGAATTACAAAGAATCACAATTAAGGGATTCATTTTCATAATCCAAAAGTAAACAAAAGAAAGGGATAAAACCCCTAAGAGAAGCCTCCTCAAGGGTATTCCAAGCTTCAAAATTCGTCCAAGGTATTTACAAAAATATTGGAGTGTTCTATTTATACTTGGAACTAATTGGCCGAAATTGACATACCAATGTGCCACGCCCTTATTGCAGAGAATAGGGAGCATAGCACACCCCTATCATGGTTACACACTATAAATTGCATCTTGTAATATGTCTAAGGGCGTGGCATGAACTTAAAGTAGAGGTTAGAGGGCATGGCATGCCCCTAAGCCCAAAATTTTCAGCTTTGGTCATCCTTTGCTCTATGTTTTTGGCCTTTTTTCCTTGATTCATGGTAGCTATTCCTCGATAAAAATAGTGTTGAAACCCTTTGGAGTTGATCTACATAGTAAGGGACCAGGTCCCTTAGAGTAAAAAATAGGCAATTAATAATAGAGTGCAGGAAAAATTAAAGACAATGCAGAAAGAGTAAACACACAAGAATTTATACGTGGAAACCCAGTATGTGAAAAACCATGGCTTGACCTCACAAAAACCAACAAAATTCACTATAATCAACCTTATGAATACAATCTAGATTTCAACCTAACTCTAGGCTCCTTTTTCTAGCAGTAACTCTACTACCAGCTCATCTTTGTAACTCTACCAAGGACTCTCCCTACATTAATTAGCTCTAATAAGTATCAAGCTTAGGCAACTCTACCTAAGAAACACTCTAAATAAGAAAACACTACACTTATAACATGAGTAGTTCTTTTACAAATCAACACTCAAAAACACTCACTCAATCTTTAAGCAAAGTACAAAGTTAAGAAAATGAGCAGTACTTGAGCAATCATGAAATGGAGTTTTTGCAGCCTCACTTCTCTCTATTGAGAATATGAAAAACATGATTATTGAAGAGGAATCTCTTTTATTTTATAGCTGGGTGATGATTAGGGCTTGAAAAATTATTGGACCAGTTGTCCAAGTTAGTACAAAATAGCACAAAATAGTATCGACAAGTTTGTTACACAAGTTGAAAAAACTGTGCAGAAGGCGCATGCCAACTCTACCGTACCTCACATGTCCAGGGACCTGGTCCCTCATAGTTTAGCTTCTCATCATCAAAACTACATATAGCATTTCCCCCCCCCCCCCCTTTTTATAAGGACAAACCAAACCATAAAATTTGAGCATTAGTGTATATTCATCACATTTAATCAGAGTGATTACAACTTGAAGATGGTTCCCCCATCATCATTCTTTCTCTATCATAAAACACAGGGACATGGTACCTTTTGTTCATCTTGTAGAAAAAAATTCCCCTGTCTTTGTGCACCTTCATTTCATTTGGTAACTTTGCATTTACACACTTCCCCCTATCAGTGTGACTCTCTTCAGGTCTGCACCTATATCTTAATCTACCTGGTACCTAGTCCCTACTATATGAGCTCAGTATTCCTCTTTTGACATCATTGAAAAGGATTAACAGTAAACCAAGAGTAAAGATAAGCACAAATTAGTTAACTCATGGCCACTGGGCAACACTAACATATAGAACAGGTCTAAAGTAAGGAAACAAATGAGATACACAAACTAAAGATTAATTCACTCATAATAGTCCATACCAGTATAGTAGGCTAAAATAATTATCATAAGATAACTGTCTTTACAAGCCATTATGAGGACCAGGATATGAACTGACATAAGGTGGGTGAGGGAATAAAGATAACATAGCTCAAGTAGAAGGAGGATTGGTTAAACAGGACTTAAGTACTACTCCATTCTTGCATCTATAGTAATGTGAGTATTTACTAACTGTTTGGTAAGGATCTTCACTTCAGTATTCAGTTTGGCCATTCTTGCTTGGAGTTTTTCATTTCCATCTACATGTTTATTAGTGGAACCTAGTCCTTTAGAGAATAGCCTTTGATTCAAAAATCTTAAATACATTTAATCCAGCATCTTTGATAGCTGACCTGATTCTTAACTCCTCCATTCCCATTCTCAACTTCTCCTGAACATCTAGCAATTTAGATACTTGATATACATTCTCCTTAAGTTTTTGTTCAAACTGAATATTAGCTTGGTTTTTCCATGTGATCTCCTTTTCCTATTTACCCCAAAGTGATCAAATACTTTGTTTAGGAGGTACCCATATGGCATTTTATGTCTCTATTTCTCACATATTTTGGGATCAAGTGTTTTTTATTGGGATAACTTTCTGAGTCATCAACAATTTAATCCCTTTTTGACCGCCCACATTCTTCATCTCATCCATTGGTCTTATTACTTGCCTGTATACTTTTAATAGCAACTATTTCTTCCTGGGGCGAATTCCCTCAAAGTCTTTCTTCCTTTTCATAACTTATGTGCTTCTACCATATTCTAGTAGGGTTACCAGATTTTGATTTAGAGGACCTATGACAAAGTTTTATATGGATTTAGTTGTTGAAGGATCAATATATTTGATGAGGGCATATTCAATTTTACCATTTTGGATGAAAGAGAATGAGAAGGATTAGTTTAGTTTAGTAAAGGAAATAAGTGATGATTTGAGACTCAGACTAGGAAGTAGCCTCTTTAGAAATTTAAAGAGGTGACGGTTGTCATCAAAAGATGTTCCTTTTTGGATTGACAATATCTTTATTTTACATAGGAATTTGCATCTGTTGTGTATAGAAGAAGAATGGCTTACTTAGACAACATTTTATGATTATTAAAGCACATTGCAGTGATACTAACCTGAGAGATTAGACCAGATCCCTCTCCTTTGAGTGAATCTTTAAGTTTGTGCTTTGTCATATCTGTCCACCTCTAAAGTTTCTCCCATGGTTGTATTCCTGCAAAGGTATGATACTTTAGACCAACATGCACCTATTTTATCAAGGATACCTGCTTCCTAAACATAGCCAAACTTTAGAAGGGAAGTTGATTTATCTTGTAAGTCAGGTTGATTTGATCAATCCCAGCTTCAGCCTGATAGATTTATTACACCACATGATACTACGGCTTGTTATAAAATTAGTCTAAGGACTAGGTCCTAGACTTAGCATTCTTCAAATGTCTAGAGTTCCTTCTGTATTGCTTTGAGCTTGCCAGCTTCTTTCACATCTTTAAGCTCATCCTTAGGATAAGAATGCTAATCATATAAGACACTTTCACCTAAGTGTCTTAGAAAATATAATACAACCATACCATCTATTCATAGCCTTAATAAGTTACATAACAAAATGATTTTTCTAATTGCAACCCCTTTCTCCCTCCTATACTTACATTCATTTGTTAAACTTGGGAACCCACTTGAGTTTGAGTTTCCAGTAGGAGGTAAAGGTGTGATTAAATCCTTTTATGTCTATCTAGGTATTGTGAGCTTCTTCATGGTTTTCCAAGGTCTTACACCTTTGGGATAGGTGCTCTCCTAGTCGACATATCGAACATTTGTCATTCCTGCTCTAAGCCAGCTTTGACAGTCTTCTTTTAAGTGTCAATCTCTTCTATAGTGAGTGCATAGTGGCTTGTGAACCTTATTATTAGAATCATGGGAAGCCTTTCATTCAAACTCAACAGGTTGGAATTTTCCTTGATATCCCAAACTTCTACAATCATTAATATCTTGACTAGCTAGTCAGAAAGGATCAGTGAGGAAGTAGTCCACTTAAGAGACTTGCTTAACTCTTCTTTCAAGTGGACCAGGTCCCTCTCTAAGTCTCCATTCCTATGAACTGCTGACATAAGGTGTTTTTGTGAAGTTTTCAACTCCTCTTCAAGATTATTTGAAGTATTGAGGCTTTCTTCATCCCTTTACCATCTAAACTATTTACCTTCTTCAGATTACTCATCATATTATGATTTTTAGATTTCATCTTTGTGAACAACTTTTTAGTTTCAGAAATTTGGACAGTTAAAGCAATCAGTTCATGCTTTTTATTCTCTACTTTTTCTTTTAAGGTATTCTTCTCAGCAGTAGTTCACGTACCTTGTCCATCAACAAACTTGCAAGCCTTTTTATCTTCCTAGATGAGTCATTTTCAAGATTTTTATTTCAAAAATACATCATTTTCCTATTCATTTTTAGTGTCTGCTATGAAGGCAAACAAGGAATCAAAGGTCACTTTCTCATCTTCCACTGCAATTATAGACACATCTATAGAATTCTCAGCTTCATCAGATTTATTGGAGAAGTCACCCCAACTAGTTAAGTCTTGTTTAATTACAAAATCAGTTGTAGCCTATCTTCTTGATTTTATAGGGACCTGGTCCCCGTTTCTTCCTTTGTCACCTTCAGTGCTATGATAATTCTGCTAGTCCATTTTGTGCATTGGAAAATCCTTAAAAAAATGTTCAAGACTTCCATATCTATTACAAACTTTGATAGTGGCTTCTTTTCTATTGCTACTTCTTTTTTTGAAACTTCCCACTTTTCTTCATAACTCTAACAATTCCTCTTGCCAAGTAGGCAACATCTGTGTCTTCTTCATTTGAACCTGAGCTTGAAGCTTTTAAAGCCAAAGATTTTTCCCTTTTGACTTTATTTTTCTCCTTCTTAATGCTTCTTGAGATCATGGGTTTTTAGGTTTCCAATAAGTTCATCCATAGTGAGGGTCTTCAGGTTTCTTGCCTGAGTTATGGCATCTACTTTACTTTCCCATAAATTGGGAAGAACACAAAGAATCTTTCTTAATTTCTTATACACTGGAATCACCTCTCCTAAGCATTAAAGATCATTTGTGATAGAATTAGATCATTCATGGTGAAAGTTTCTTCTTCTTTCATAGTGAAAGTTTCATACTGAGTAGTTAGCATGACTACCTTTGAATCCTTCACATCAGTCGTACTTTCATGTGTAGTCCTCAAGCAATCCCATATCTCTTTGGCATTTTCATAAGTTGAGATCCTATTATATTCATCAGTCCCAATTCCACATACTAATAGTTTCTTAGCCTTGTAGTTTTTCTCTATCTTTCTTCTATTTTTATCATTGAACTCCTATCCATTTTTGATGACCATTTTTGTAACAAATTCTTCTTTAACTTATTTTATAGGAACATAAGGATCATCCAGGATTATGTCCATTGGTTCACTATCTTTAGCCATGATGAAGTTACGCATCCTAGTTTCCACCACCCATAATACTGCCCATTGAATCTTTGTGGTTTAGTTGTAGATTCCCCTTTTTAGGATTAGGTGGAGCATCCATGCTAACCAAGATACTCTAGGTGTGAACCTTTTAGAGTGACTAGGCTCTGATATCAATTATTGAAACCCTTTGGGGTTGCTCCACATAGTAAGTGACCAGGTCCGTCAGAATCAAACACAGGAAATCAACAATAGAGTGCAGGAAAAACTAAAGATAGTGCAGAAAGAGTAAAACACACAAGGATTTTTACATAGAAACCCAATATGGGAAAAACAATGTCTTGCCCTCACAAGAACCAAAGAAATTCACTATGATCAACCTCCTAATTACAGTCTAGATTTCATCCTAACTTTAGGCTCCTTGCGCTAGCAGAAACTCTACTACCAGCTCAGTTTGGTAACTCTGCTAAGGACTATCCCTATACTTATTAGCTCTAATCAGTCTCAAGCTTAGGAAACTCTACCTAAGCAGAACTCTCAATAAGAAGACACTACTCCTATAACATGAGTAGTTCTCTTACAAAGCAACACTTAAAAATACTGACTCACTCTTTAAGTACAAGGTTAAGAACATGAGTAGTGCTTGAGTAGTCTTTCAATGGAGTTTTTCAAGCCTTACTTCTCTCTATTTAGAATTGGCAACAACTAATTATGGAAGTGACATCTTTTTCTTTTTATATCTGGGTGATGATTAGGGCTTGAAATATCATTGGACCAACTGCTAAAGTCTATCCAAAATAGCACAAAATAGCACCTGGAAGTTTGTTACACAAGATGACAAAATTGTGCACAAGATGCATGCTAGCTGTACTATACCTCGCACGTCCAAGGACCTGGTCCCTCATAGTTTAGTTGCTTATCACATATAGTTGTCACACCCATTTTTAACAAAAAAAGATATGATTTTAAAGTCTGTAAAGGCCTTTTATTATTAAGTGACAAAAAATGAAAATTGTTTTGAAAAGGATTTATTTTACAATTAACTCAGATTGGCCACTTGGCATAGATCGGATGTTCCTAGTCACCTTTGGAAATCCTTTTCCAAAACATTTTGACTCTAAAAACTGATCCGCGAATAGAGATTTCGGCTAAGGAATTCTGTTGGCCGAGGAGAGGTGTTAGGCACCCCTTGATCCCGTGTTCTAACCACGGTCACTCGGTGGAGCATATCAGCTAATTTGAAACTATGAATGTATAAATCACCTAAAACACATAAAACAAGCAACAAACAAATCAAACAAAGTTAAAAATCAACATAATGTCCAGTCCGAGTTATATAGTCCCAAAATTAGAAACATATGGAAATGCAAATCCTATTCTAACCTAATCCTAGACTAAGCTCCCATACTTTACTCGATGCCTCGGGCCTTCATCACGAACCTCCTTTGCATACATGATACATTAGGGAATTCCTCAATAAATAAGTACAATGTGAGCTCAGGGCATTCCTCGGCGAATAAATACATTTGATGAAATGTAATAAAAGTTAAGAAATCATTCAACACAGACATTCACACATTCAATGAATTAGAATACTACATGTTGCCTACCCTGAAACCAAAAATTAGCCTATCGATTTTGGACTAAAATATGATGCTATCGGGTTTAATAACATAATCAATGAATCAAAATAATCAACATTCGCCTTATTCAATTCTAAATTCCTCACCCAAATTCTCTTTTAATTTTTAACAAGATATCATTTATTACACAATTCATAATTCAAGGAATCAAATAGCAAATCGAGCAAGTAGCAATTCAATCACCAATCAAGATCAATCAACACATGACATTCAATCCGATGCACAAAATATCATCAATAATGAAATAAAAGAGTCAAAGAGTAGAATTGGACCTCAATTTTTTTTTCAATTGTGATTTCTCCTTTTGATTAGAATGCGTCCAAAGTCTCGAACCTAACCTCAACAACGAATAAAATAGCTTTAATTTACACTATTTTCCTCTATTTTTGCCGACCCGATGCAAAATTGAGAAATGAAGAGTTACCAAAGATAGAAACTACGAGATGGAAAATTCGTATGGTGATTTTTGGCTAGACGTCGCTGGAATTAGCTTGAACAGTTTTTTTTAGTTATTTGGTTGCTGGAATATGTTTTTCAGTGGCATTTCACCTGAACAATGAAGAAAAACAACAGGAATTTTTGGGGATTTTGGAACTGGTTCGATCGATTTCAACAGCTGAAGCTAATTTCGGTGAGGTTTATACCATAATAGTAATGACAATGCCCAGGACACATTTCTCAATCAATTTCTTATGGGGATAACAAATTTCTATGATAAATTCACTGGAAAAACTGGACCAACCCCTATTCTCACTCTCTCCATACCAGTTCTCTCTCTATTTTCTCGATTTCCTTTATTATTATCTTTTGTCTCCCTCTACAACTCTTTTTTCTCCCTCAATTTTATGTTCCCTACTCTCAATTCATGTGAGTGTGTATGTATTCTTGAGGATGGAGTGGAATTATGAGGGGTGTGTGTAGGGAGTAAAGATGGAGGAGTCCTTGTATTGTTGTTGTGTTATCTGAATTTGTTCACTATGTTGATGGTATGTTGTATATGCAATGTATGCCGGTGTATGTGAATTATGGAAGAAAAATAATCCAAAAAATAGAGCTCTATATTAGGTATCGTGGTCTATTTCTTGTGAATAATGGTGGAATGTGATATATATGTCGAAGAAAAATAAAGAAAAAATGGAATCTCTGTATATGGTGTGTGTATGTGAGGAATTTTTGTTGCAGGTCCCTATATGTATATTTATGTGAGAGTCCTTTGTATATGCATATGAAAAGTGAGTGTTAATTCTATGACCAAGATTCTCTGTGGCCCCCAATGTGTAGTGTGTATATAAATTGTGCATATATAATAGAAAAATCCCCTCTTTCTTTGTGTATTATTCTATTAACAAAATAGGAGAGGGGTCTGAGGTAGTCAGAGGTAGGGGTATATAGGGTAGGGGTAGGGGTAGGGGTAGGGGTGAGGTGTCAAAATTAGTTAGAGGGGTTGTTATTTTTTGTTGTGCGTTTATTATTTTGATTCTTGTGGGGTAAATTATTAAATGGGTGAGGGTGTATGATAAGGTGAGGCAAAAGATAGATAAATTGGGTTCTTGGGAGGGACAAAATTAGGTGTCTACATCATGCCGCTTTTCGGGTGTAAACACAAAGTGTTTTCAGACAAGAAAAAGTAGACAAGGAGACCAAATTTTGATCCAACTATTATTTAAGGAAAGAAACAAAAGGAAGAAGCGCAATCGGGTCTTGACTTAGGAAATCCTACCTACCCAAGTTATGAGGGAATCAAGTCATAGGTATCTCAAAGGGTTGGAAGGAGAGGGACTATACCGATTTGGAGAGTAGAATGAGGCCCAGTCGAGGTTTCGGTCCGCGGTTCTATAATTAAATCAAAAATGAAAATTACAAGTTAAAAAGATAACTAAAATTACAAAATCCTATCTATGCAGCTTCTCTGGACCCTTAACTTGAGTTTCATCACCCTGTTCTCCGGGCGGGCTCCCGACTTGGAATTTCATCACCTTATTGTCCAGGCAAGCTCCTGACTTGCAATTTCTTCAACTTGTTGTTTGTCTTTGAATTTCTTAACCCTATTCTCCAGGCGGGCTACTGACTTGCTATTTTTCAATCTATTCACTTTCACTTTCTTTGCCTTGTTGCTTGAATCTCAACTTCTTCACCTTGTTGTTTGTTTTTCAACTTTTTCACCTTGTTGCTTGACTTTCAATTTCTTCCTTTTGTTGCTTGACTTTCAACTTCTTCACCTTGTTGCTTGAATTTTTATTTATTCGCCCTGTTCTTTAGGTGGGCTCATGAAATCACATAAAAACTACAAAATAAAATTATTCAAAACAAAGATTATTATAAAAAGAGATTCCATTTGCCCGAAAAGTAAAGTTCCAAACAACAGAATTAGATTTGATGCCCTAGTTTATCATCAGAGGACTTTTGTGAATGTCCAATCCAATCATAATTACTTTTTTATTGGAATGATGAATCAAGGCTCTAAATAAGAAATGCATCTCTTGAGAGTAAAATTAAATGACCAAGACTACAAAGCGCGTATCCTAAGAATTAAAGTGAGAAATTCTGACTAGAAAGTGCGTCTTCCAGAGATAAAGGTTTAAGTTAGGAAGTGTTCCACCTAACAAATGAAAAGTAACAAGAAAGTGCATCTCCTAAGGGTTAAATACAATGACCCGACTAGAAAGTACACTTTCTAGGAGTCAAAGGGAATGACTAGACTAGAAAGTAAATTTTCTAGGAATCAAGGGGAATAACTCGACCAGGAAGTACATCTTCTATGAATCAAGGGGGATGGATCTACTAGGAAGTACATCTTTTAGGAATCAATAGGACTGACTCACCTAGGAATTACATCTTCTAAGAATCAAGGGGAATGACTAGACTAGTAAGTACATCTTCTAGGAATCAAGGGGACTGACTCACCCAGGAAGTACATCTTCTAAGAATCAAGGGGAATGACTCGACTAGGAAGTACATCTTCTAGGAATCAAGGGGAATGACTCGACTAGGAAGTATATCTTCTAGGAATCAAGGGTACTGACTCACCCAGGAAGTACATTTTCTAAGAATCGAGGGGAATGACTCGACTAGGAAGTAAATCTTCTAGGAATCAAGAATTAAGTTAGGAAGTGTATCACCTAACAAGTAAAATTCAAATTACCCAATCAATGAAATGCATCTACTTACCAATGTCATTTGAAATACCAAAATAGGAACTGCATCTCCTTATCAATACTGCTTAAATTACCAAAACAAGGAAGTACATCACCTTACAAATGCCATTTGAATTACACAACTAAAGAAGTGTGTCTCCTTACAAATTCTGATTGAATTACCCAAACAAGGAAGTGCATCTTCATACAAATGCCGCTTAAATTACCCAAACAAGGAAGTGCGTCTCCTTACAAATGTCACTTGAATAACCCAAATAAGGAAGTGTGTCTCTTTACAAATGCCGCTCGAATTACCCAAACATGTTCAGCAACATTTTCTCTTGCATTTGTAGAAGTGACATATTATGACCTTTGATTTTTAGGCTCTGAAATCCTTCATTTGAAGGTAACTTGTGTTCCTATTTCATATAAAGAAAATTTATGAATTTAAAAACATGGTGGCTGGTTGGTGGCTTTAGGTTTCGTGGAAATTTTTCTTGCCTCCATCATATTTAACCCAACTTCCGACCATTAGCATATGTTATTGACTTGCTGCATTATTAATCCAAAATCTGATTATTAAGAGTGACTCTAAAAAAACATAGTATTTATGTTTTTCCATATTTCTTAGATAAACCCTTTGAACCTTGGTATTTCCATGAGTTCCTAGACTTGTCTATTGACAAAACTTTCTGTATGCCTTTTGTCGGCTCACAATTATGTCTCTTTTATGTGCTGGCTTTTGTCTTGCTTTGTGTAATTGAAGAAGTTGATAGCCAATTTAAAAATATTTTCTCACTTGTTTTGATATGGACTTGACTCAAAGACAAGAGAAAAAATGTCAATGATTTTTTATTTGGATAACTGACTTAAGAAAATATAATAAAAATAAAGAGAAGAAAGAAAAGACAATGAATGTCCCCATTTGAAACAAAGAAAAAAAATTTATCTAAAAATGACAGTCAACTCTAATGATTATGCCATGTATTTGGGATTAAGCTTCCTAATCTTTCCATCCAACTTTCTACCAATTGTTCTTCAGTTAATGGCCCTAAAACTGAGTTACTTCTTTGGGCCCATTGCATTTGGAGACCTATTCGGCTAGTGTCGTCTTGAGGTTTTTTTGCCAACAAGCCTCTCTAATTTTCTTTCTCTCAGCTCACCATTTACTTATGGTGTCTGTGAGGGTTTTCCCTAATAAGACTCTATCATTTTCATTTCTCTCAGATCACCATCGCCTAATGGTGCCCGTGAGGGTTTTCACCAATAAGGCTCTCTCATTTTTATTTCTCTTAATTTACCATCATTTTATAATGCTCAAAATGTTTTTCACCAATAAGACTCTTATTTTTATTTCTCTCCTGATTCTTTATGCCGAGGAAGACAAGTAGTACCCAAAATGTGTGGTCATATCTATTGCATATTTATCCTTAACATTCTCAAAGATTGATCTAAAATTCTTTCTTTGGTTGTAACTTGGCTCTTGGGTAAGGTTAGGAAAAAAGGATGAGATGAGGCCCAAATGACACTTGAAGTGGGGTGGGTCTTACAACTTTTGAAATCAACTCAAACAATGAATATTAACCCATGCCCTAGGTTTTTTTGACTGGGTAATTTAAAATTGTTTATTTGATTGGACTGAGCCCAAAGTAGGGCAGCCTACGGATCTCACCCCCCGAGAGAGGATAATCGAGTCTTATGTAGTTTTGACAACTCATTTTTGTTTGATTTTGATTTATTTTTCTTCTTTATTTTTCTCTTTTATCTTGGAGAATTTTCCTGACTCTATTTTTCTTGAGATTCTTCTCTTTTCTTTCTTTTTGGACATATTTTTTTTCTCTTTTCACATTTTATTTTTTGGAAACTTTTCTGACTCTATTGTTTTGCTCAACACCATTTCTTTTGAGCTTTGCTAATTCTATCTTGATTACAAAAGACGGTTATAAAAGAAAATATAACTAAAGCTCAAATGGGGTAAAGAAAGGATGACACCATGTTTGGATAGCAAAATGAAATGCCTTCGTCATATCAATCCTTGAAAATGTAAGTGCACATCATGCAATATGAAGTGAAAGATGAAAATCATTTGTGATATTTTCTTTTTGACACTAACTTTAACTGAGTTTGTGCATCGCTATTATATTTGCAAACTCCACCTTTATTGAACATCCCTCACATCGAACGATCCATGTTTTTGTGGAGCTAATTTTCTTTTTGTTCCTCTTGATATAGGATCATGCAGCCATTGTTTGACCTAATTAAGACATGTCTTTCAATTGATGACCAAGTTATTCTTGTGATTCTCAAAATAATTGCCTTAATTTTGAAAGAAGGCTTCAACATGGTCACCAAATGTCTTAACATGCTACCAATTTCTCAAATGCTTTTTTTAACTTTAGCCCTCTGATTCAAAGTTCATGTTCAAATTTGATTTTAAGATCTAGTTGAAAGTTCCGAAAGCATGTCATATAACTAGAGTCAATAAAAAATGTACTATGTAAACAAAATAAGCAAGCAATACAAATTTAAAACACAAAGGGAAAAAAGGTCACTCCATTTAGTTAAAATAAAAGATAGAAGGATTTGAATATAAATCACAAAAGGACAAAATAAGATAGATCCCAAACTACAACCCTAACATAATTCAAAAAACAGAAAGAAAAACAAAAACAAACTACCAGACCTCTTCCTAGTAGAGAAAGGAGTGACTTCTCAATTGCTGATCCTGATATCTTAGCCACTAGTTTGCATATCAGCATGACTAGAGCTTCCATCACTGTCAAACATATTCCCTTCAACAAATAAGTTCTGGATCCCCATGCTCAAATCATTACTTCCCACATATTGTGCATTCTTGTGCATTAATGAAAGATTCAGTATGACGATTGAGGTGCCAATATTTTTCACCACAATCAATTTTTCTTGAATCAACTTCTCTATTTCTCCTTTCAAAATACGCTAATCTTTAGTACTATAACATTGCATATTAGAATGATAAGGACATCCTATAATAGGATCAAAATTTTTTGAATGTGGATCGGGAGTATACCCAAGTATAGGATTAATCATGCCCCATTGTCTCAATGTCTGGAACAAACTGGTATAGGCCTCCCCAATAACGTGAAATTATCCCTTGATTTCCTCCTGATTGTGAACACTGGCCTTAGATAAAACTTAGATTTACAGGTTCCTTGGTAAATATATGGGGTTCAAGGATGACGTTGAGGGACTGGGGCATGCCATTATGGATAGAAAGATGGATGAGCATATGACTATGCATTATTCAAAGGATATTGAGAAAGTGGAATGGGATTTCTTATATTTGGAGAAAAGAAACTTGTTTCAAGTGGTTATGTGGATCTAATATGTAAGCTTGGGATTAAGGATGACAGTATTGGTGGGTTGTACCTCTCAAACTCCGCTTTGGACTTGGCATGACAATAGGTGCGTTTTGCTTCTTGTTTCCTTCAGTGTTTCTTGATTGATTACAATATCATCCCAAATGTTTCACAAAATCCTTCTATCTATCAGGCTCCCCAAATTTTGATGTCTCAAATCTTGGAGGATGGTTAACACTTGAAAACATGCCCCAATTTGTATATGAAACTTCTTCATTACCCCTAAGTATCAGGGAACTTTTCATATCATTTTCTATACTCTTCACTTTCCCAACCATTTCCTCTAGCTCTTCTGGCATGCTAAGATTCTTGGTATGATATTTTGGTGGTCCACTTAACTTAATTGTAGGCTCAAGAGTATAGCAGTGATCATCAAGAGTACTGAACATAGACTCGTTAGTAGATTGGAGACGCATAATCATTGGGTTGATAGCCAAAGTGGAAGCCTTACTAGAAGTTTGAGAAATAAAAGCATAGCCAGTATGTGGTGTTATCAATGTGGTAGATTTATACTGAAGGGCTAGAGAATGAGTGATGGAAGCGTTGGGACACTTTTGGCTTGGAATAGATTCTAAGGCATGTTGTGTTGCATCAATAATAGTAGGAAACTGACTTTGCAATTGTGATGGAAAATACAAGATATTTGTGGGGTCAATATGGGAAGTAGGGGAGGAGGCAACCCGCTGGCCCAAGCTCGGTGCATTCCTATCATTTGTTTCATTAGTCTCAAGATCTCTTACTTTAAATTCTCATTTTCCTGACTCTTTGTCTAATCCATGATCTCACTCTCTATATCCTTTTGGACATGACTAATACTTCCCTGGACTTGGTGTGATGTGGAAGACCAGCCAGAATGACACAAACCAACTACCTTAAACTAACTAAACAAGAGATAACAAATGTGTTAGAATTTAACACTTATTCAAAACCACTTTTTCTTTTTTTTAAAAAGATCACCGAACCCTAGAAGGACGCCTATGTATCTTACTCCCAAGAGAAGAGAATTAGGCGTGTGTAGTTTGTGAAGTTAGGCCAAAATGGCCAGTTAAAACTTTTTTATTTTTATTTTTCTTGAAACTTTAGAAGAAAAGTAAGTAACAAAGTGTCAAAATAATTGACGAAAATCATTTTGAATTTTTCATCTTTAACATCCTATACAAAATGAAACCTATGATTACCAAAGAAAATCTTTTTGGGTTTTTTATTTTGAATTTCATATGAAAATGAAACTTGAACCTATTAAAGGAAAATATTTTTTGTATTTTCTTTTAAAGATGTATATGACACCTACTCTAAGTGAAGAGTGAAGAAAATCTTTTTGAATTTTTGAATAAGATCACCGAATCCCAGAAAGGTTGCCTATGTATCTCACTCCTGAGAGAGGAGAAATAGGTTTGCGTAGTTCATCTAGATTGGACAATTAAGGATTAAATAATAGACTGAACCTAGACTTAAGATACACGACCAAAGAGAGGCAATGAAAAGTGTCAATAAAATCTTTTTGGGTTTTTAATTTGACACTTCACATGAAAATGACACCAACAACTATGAAAGAAAAATCTTTTTGGAATTGTCATTTTATGAAATATACAAAACTTCTACCATATTGTTTTGAATTTTCCTTTTTATAAAAAGGTCCTATTGAAAAAAAGAATCTTTTTGGAGTTTTCAAATTATGAATGCTCACTAAAGGAAACAGAAGAAAAATCTTTTGATGTTTTTGTTTTTGACAAATGAGTGCAAAAGGTAAAAATCGTTGAATTTTTGGATTGTGAATGAACAAAATCCATACCAAATTCTAAAAACTACAAAACTCCTTTTTTTCTTAATTCACATTTCTTTGTTTTTTTCTTTTTTTTTTTTGAACTTGTAATTGCCTACACATTTTCTTTAATTCTAGCTCATGCTCTTCCTAAATCAGTCTGTCAAATGACCCTGTTACCCTCAAAGATGCAACATTTAGCACGTAGAGATGCATTAGAGGTGAGTTTCCTACAAAGGAACATGTGGGTCCCGCTAGGTCTCAATATGATGCAGATAAGAATGACCTAAAGGCTGACCTACGCTGGGGTCCACTAACATGGCTATTCGGGGGAGCATATGGTCGATAGTGGCTGTGATTGCTTTCAACCTACTCCATACCAGCCGACGGCTCTCCCTTCTAAAATAAGGGTAACTCAACTGTAGGTCATGTACACAGTGTGTACTACAGAAATTGTTGCAGAAAGAATTGACTCGGGTTATGCAAATGATGCCACATATAAAGCGGAAGAATTGACTCGGGTTATGTAAATGATGCCACATATAAAACGGTAACACATAAGAGGAAAACTATAAGTACGTAGCAAGTCGACACTCAACAATGATAAAATAAGTATAAATAATAACACAAACAACGTCTATACACTCATAATGTCAAATTAAGCCGATACAACTCCCAAAATAAGCTCGAATTCTAAAAATTCTCCAGCAGAGTCGCCAGAGCCGTCACACCCCTTTCTTTAAACCAAAAAGATATGATTTTAAAGTTTGAAAAGGATTTTTATTTTTAAGTGACAAGAAATGAAATTTTTTTCAAAAAGGATTTTTTTTACAATTAACTCAGAGGCACCACTTGGCATAGATAGGGTGTGCCAAGTCACCTTTGGAAATTCTTTGTCAAAATAGTTTGACTCTAAAAATTGATCTTCAAATAGTGATTCCGGCTAAGGAATTTTGTTGACCGAGAGGAAGGTGTTAGGCACCCCTTGATCTTGTGGTTCGACCATAGTCGCTCGGTGGAGCATATCGGCTAATTTGACACTGTGAATGTATAACCACCTAAAACACATAAAAAAAGAAACAAAAAAATCAAACAAAGTTCAAAACCAACATAATATCCAGTCTGAGTTATGCAGTCTCAGAAATAGAAAAATACGGAAATGTATATCCTATTCTAAACTAATCCTAGACTAAGCTCCCATGCTTTACCCGATGCCTCAGACCTTCATCACGAATCTCTTTTGCGTACATAATACGTTGGGGAATTACTAAGTGAATGAATACATTTGATGAAATGTAATAAAAGTGGAGAAATCATTCAACACAAACATCACACATTTAATGATATAGAATCCTATGAGTTTCCTACCCCGAAACCTAAAATTTTCCTATCAATTTCGGCCTAAAACCTGATTCTATGGATTTCAACCACATAATAAATGAATAATAATTAATCAACATTCACCTTATTCAATTCTCAATTCCTCCCCCAAATTCTCTTTTAATTCTTAACAAGATTATCATTTAATTACACAATTCGTAATCCAAGGAATCAAAGAACAAATTAAACAAGTAGTAATTCAATCACCAATCAAGATCAATCAACACATCACATTCAATTCAATGCACCAAATATCATAAATAATGAAATAAAAGAGTGAAAGAGTATAATCGGACCTCAAAAAAAAAAACAATTGTGATTGGTCCTTTCGATTAGAACCGTACCCAAAGTCTCAAACCGAACCTCAACAATGAACAAACTAACTTTGATTTACACTATTTTCCTCTGTTCTTACTAAACTAAATCAAAATAAAAAAATGACGAGGTAGTCAAGGTAGAAACAATGAGTCACAAAACCCGTATGGTGATTTCCAACTAGACGTCACTGGAATCAACTCGAACAGTTGTTTTTTAGTGAATTGGTTGCTGAAATATGGTTTTCGATGGCATTCCACCTGAACAATCAAGAAAAACTATGGGAATTTTGGTGGATTTCAGGACTGGGTCGATCGATTTCAATAGCTGAAATCGATTTCGGTGAGGTTTCTACTGTAACAGTAACAACAATGCCCAAGTGACATTTCTCAGTCAATTTCTGATGGGGATAACTAATTTCAGTGATAAATTCACCAAAAGTTGTACTGACCCCTTTTATCACTATGCTCGTACTAGTTCTCTCACCGTTCTCTCGATTTTATTTACTATTCTCTTTTGTCTCCCTCTACAGCTCTTTTTTCTCCCTCGATTTTATGTTCCCTACTCTTAATTTATGTGCATGTGTATGTATTCATAAGGATGGTGTGGAATTATGAGGGGTATATGTAGTGAGTAACGATGGAGGATTCCTTTTATTATTGCTATGTTATGTGAATTTATTCACTATGTTGATGGTATGTTGTATACGCATCGCATGGCGGTGTATGTGAATTGGGGAAGAAAAATAATCCAATAAAATAGAGCTCTGTATGAGGTATCATGGTCTATTTCTTGTGAATAATGGTAGCGTATGATATAGGTGTTGAAGAAAAGAAAGAAAAAATAGAGTCTCTGTATATGGAATGTGTATGTGAGGAATTTTTGACATGGGTCCCTATCTGTGTGTTTATGCGAGAGTCCTTTGTATATGTATATGAGAGGTGAGGGACAAAATTAGGTATCTACAGCAAACAACTTGTATATCAACATATTATCAATTTTAACATCTCATCAAGCTTCCTATAACATAAAATACCATGAATTAAAGATTACAACATAATAGAATACAGCAAGACAAACTAGAATAACGCATAGCTCAAGCTAAGAATAGTAGTTTCCCCATTTAAACTCTAAGTGAATATTTTAACTTCCAAACTTGTTCTGAACATACCTTAAATATTATAAACATGTAACTTAAGACTTGGATGATCAATTATATGCATATAAACTCATTAAGCACGCAAGAATTCCTCAAATTAGGCTAAATAAGGCTAGATAACAACACTTAGGTTCATAAATCCACCTAAGATCATCACCCTGCACTTAAAGCCTTATTCGTCCTCGAAAAACTCTTTACATTAAGTACAATAATAGGTAAGGCTCCACATTATGAATACAATTAAGACACTCATGCTAGAACTACAATGACTACAGTATTAGTATGTCCATAATCAAGCATGTCATACACATTACAATTTATGAACACTACTTCAAAACACTCTAGCCTTAAGAATTAACTCCACCAAGTTGGAAAATCCATGCATATTACTCCATCAATGAGATCATATAAGTCACCCTACTATCATCAAATGTGTTCCCTCGTACAAGAGATCTACCTAGATTCACTCACATGGATGGAATGCATCACAAGAATGGGTATAAAAATCAAATTAGACTTACTGTCACAAAGAATTCACATGTTACATAAGACGAACCATAGGCTTTCCCTTTGTGTAGTACTCAACTAACATCATAATTTTAAGGCTTAAGATTAAAAAAGACCCTAAGGGTTGTAATGTAGGCTAAGGAATGGGTAGGAACTATTCTGGCTAGTAGAGGTGATTATCTTTCCTAATGGCTTTAATACATCACATATAACACTGAACTCTTCTCTAAATAACCATATTTTCATCACCTCTAACTTCATACCTCTCTTTTTATTTTCCCCATCTCATTAAGATAGTTCACATGTAGAATTAAGGAAGTATCATTAATCACCATATGATTCAATTTTTCTCATTTCATTATACTACTCCCTCCCGTAACACATACATTTTATCAACACCACTAGCCACTACTTCGGAGATTCACATTCTTAACTTATTCTTTTTATTTTCTCAACTAAATCTCTTAGGATATTTGGATCAAATTTAGGTCAATCAAAGAAGGAAAACAACTACTATGAGGCTGCCAAAGAATTAGGCTAAGGCTCAATGGGGCTAAATAAGATTATGCACAAGGGTAGATAAAATGGGATGCAAAAAAATAGCTATCAAAGAAATGCCTATATCATCTCCTAAACCTCACAGTCTTTATTTCGCTTTTCACATATATCAAGCAAGTTCTAGACATCAAAATGCAATAAGGAATACAACAAAAACTCTCATCACACATGAAACATGCTCAAACTAAGTAGGATCATTATAAACTCTAAATCAAGAAATAACATGAAGTTATATTAAGCCAACATCGTATAAAAGTCATATAACTAAACTTAGGTGTCTCAAAAGTAGTCATTCAACACAATCAACATGCTTTCACATTTAAAACATACTCACATCATATAATCACCCATAGCAACTATCAAGATATCTCACTTATTCCTAACACAAAAATTTTAAAAATTTACTCCTAAAAATGAAAAGGAGATATTGGGTCCAAAGGATGCCCCCTTAGAAAAGGATTGGAAAGAACAACCAAGGGGTAGGTGAGGTGTGCCCCTACTAGACTGACACTAACAACAACTAAACAACAAAGAGAAAATCTTTTTGTACAATTTTTCTTAAATTTACTCAAAAACTAACAAACAACTAAATGAAAATCCTATAGCAACACATCACTTAAAACCATGGGAAAAATCCCCACCCCACACTTAAAAACATACTCGTATAGTTAAAATTAAGGGTAGTAATACTCCCTGAGGCCACTAGGACTAGCTAGTAGCATCTTTAAATATCAATGGGGTCAGATGGACCCAATACCCAGTCTTTGCCATGCTCCTTAGCTTAGGTCTCTACTGCTCAGACTTTCTTTTCACCTATGACTCAACAAAAACAAAAAATACGTGAAATAAAAATTTAAATACGGAATAAAATACCTACCTTAACTTGGGTTGCATCTTAATCAGCAACCAATTTAGTGTCGTGGCATGACCTACATCACTATGTCTCATCTACATATCTTTATCTTCTTTCTTCTACTTAGTGGCCATTTTCTCACTCCTTCATGGCCTTTTGAGTATGTACTCTCAAGGTCTACATATTTTTCAACAATGTCCTTTTTAGGCTCATCTTTCAACTTCGTAACTTTGGGCTCACGTAGTGGCTTGGGCCACTCTATGAGACTGATTAGATAGGTAATTGGTGGTTTGGACTCCATCACCCCACACTCATCCACTTTTATAGTTGTGATCATGCATAAGTCCTTATAAATTAAAGGTGGATTGAGTGATTTGTAGACTTTGAAGACTACCTCTTCATTATCTAATCTCATTTTGATAGTATCCTCTCTCACATTAATCGGTGTTCCTTTCGTCCCTAAGAATAGATGACCAAAATGATCAGCACCTTGCCATATGTATCATAGTCAATAATAATAAAGTCAGCAGGAATAATAAACTTACCAACCTTAATGAGGACATCTTCAATAATCCATTTGAGATGTACTCTGGTTTTATCCACCATTTGGAGAACCAAAAAACATGGGCTTGACTTCCCCAAACCAAGTATATTGAGCACTGACAAGGGAATCAAGTCTATACATTCCTCTAAATAACTCAAAGCATAGAACACATCATTATCACTAATTTGTATGGAAACTCCCTGGGTCCTTCAACTTTTTGGGCATCTTCCTTATCATCACTAAACTACACTCCATAGTAAGTTCCACCGTCTCAATGCCCTGCATCTTTGTTTTGTTAGTCACCACATCTTTTGAGTACATAACATACTTACGCATGGCCTGCAAAAAATCTAACAAAGTAAGATTAATGTGAAGTTCTCTAAACATGTCAAAGAACTTCTTAAAACATACATTCTCCTTGGCCTTTTTGAGCCTTTGAGGGAATAGTAGTGCTGGTCTTTCAGTTACATACTCAAAAACCTTTGTTTTTTGGGTACTAAGACTTCATCAAATTGTTACCATCTTTAAATTTAGCTTACTTCTTCTCAACCTACTATGGGACTAGGTCTGTCTATATCTCCTTATTTTCCTAGGATGCCTATCAATGAGATCTCTACCACTCCTTAAGATGATTGCCATAACTTTCTTTGGATTTTCTGTGTTACTTGGAAATCGACCTTAGGCCTGGTATTCTATTCTTGAGATATTTTCCCCAATCGCATCTCTAAATTCTTCTAGGCAAGTTACTAATTTTCAATTTTAATAGCCATTTGTTCTTGGTTGGCCAAGATCTTCTTCAATATCTTCTTAATATTACTGGCCTACATATTCTGCTACTGCTAAAATTGCTGAGTCTGATTGTTGCCCCATGATTAGTTGGGCTGACTCTTCCAAATGTGATTATAGGCATTACAAAAATTTGGCTTTTGTGCATTGCCCACAAAGTTTACAAACATTAGATTTTCTCTACATAAGTCTACAGAATGACCATTATTGCCATAAATCTCATACTAAGATGGGTCCTACTAAACTACATTCACCTGAGTTTGAGACTAATCCATACCCAATTTTCTAAACTGTGTCATAATTTGATTCTGAAGAGATAACAACCGGGTGGCTAAGGTTGTGACACTATCAACTTCTATCATACCTGCAGGCTTTTTCATTGCACATCTAGAGATGTCACCATGCCTGTCAAGATTACCTTATGCAATTTAGTTCAAAAAGGTATAGAGCTCATCATATATTTTATCTAATGCTTGATCACCTACAATTAAATCTAACAAAATTTGTATATTGTGGTCAAGAGCTTCAATGAAAGTATGAGGTAATAGCACACTGGACTATTGGTGATGTGGATAGTCCCTGAGTAGAGATTTAAACCTCACCCAATCATGATACAAGCTTGCATTTGGCTTTTGCTTGAAACTTAAGATTTCACTACGTATCCTTGTAGTTTTTCTGAACGAGAAAAAATGGATGACGAACTTTCTTTATAAGTCATCCTATATAGTGATGAAACTTGGTGGCTCTATATTTAACCACTTCTTATCTTTCCCCGGGAGTAAGAATGGGAATAGAGTAAGTGTCACATAGTTAGTTAAGACTTTAGAGGGAATGAATGTATCACTGATCTCCAACAAAATCTATAAATGAACCTATGGATACTCATGTGACAAGCCAATAAATTGCCCACTGTTGTGCAAAATTTGTACCATGTTCTTCTTCAGCTCAAATCTACCTGCAAGTTCTGTTATGTGAATAGCGGAGGTAATATTAGTTGCGAGTGGGATTTCCACTTTGTGTACTATCCTATGGGTTGGTAGATCTTCATCTATGGGAGCATGAATAGCTTTCTTTTGTTGAATGTGAGGTATCTGTTAAAGAAGTACTACTTTTCTCCTCAACTGGTTTAAGCGCCGCTTAGGTTTAGGGTGTGGATTAACCAACTCTCTTTCCCTTACCATCACACTTGCTTTTAAGTCCTGAACCTACAAACTCATAAGCTAAGATCAAGTTGTTTTCACCTACGAAATCAAAGAGCAAAACTAAAACTAAGATAGTTTCCAATTTATAAATCCCCTGCAATGGCTCCAAAAACTTGTTGCAACCAAGCACATAGGTAGGAGTACATAGTCAATAAAGTAGTAAAATGGACTATGAAATAAAAATATTGATACCTCAGGGATTTACACTGAACAACTATCTAATTCAAGGTTACTATGAAGATTACACAAGTACCAAAGTGACCAGAATATTTGATAATTAAAAACTAAGAGTAAAAGTGAACAATACGGTAATGTAAATTACTTGAACAACAATGGTGAGGAACAAAGGGTTAAGGAACTATGAGCAATCCTACTTAGCTATGTAATCCCGTTGGTTTTGTTAATTATCTTAGTGGTTGGCTAATGGGGTTGAAAATATAATCATGATTTTTCTAACCTCTAATCAACTATCTAACTTAGTCTCACAACTACATCATTGAGAGAGGATGCAAGAACTAAGTTAAAAGAATTTGTATTCCATCTCATTTATGAATCAAATATGGATAATTACGTATATGCCTATCCTAAATTCAAATCCCAACTTCAATTTGATGAATAATTAAGATCCTATTCCATGTATCCCATGTTCTATTCTATCGTTCCTCCTTTTGGGCTCAAGACAGAAATATATGTCTATACTAAGGGTTGTGAATCCATATAATAATAAATATAAGGATATATTAACAAACAAGAATGATAAATAACATACAAAAACTTAATTACACGATTAAGTACTCATATTCTTGGCCTTAACCCCAGATGAGGGTATTTAGCTACTCATGGAATTACAAAGAATCACAATTAAGGAATTCATGTTCATAATCTAAAAGTAAATTAAGGGAAAGGATAAAAACCCTAAGAGAAACCACCTTGATGAGTGGTGAATTTACCACTCAATCATACTTCACATTCATGCACATTTACCACGATTTGAATTGATAAGAGAGACATAATTATGATTGAATGCACTAACATCCACATTTTATAGACACAAAGGTGAAAGATGGAAAAGTGTGGATTGGAGCTAAAAAGAGAGTAAAAGGGAGAAAAGAAGTGCAGTTGAAAACCTAGAGCAGAACATGGCCACAGTTACTGCAATCGCGATCTATGGGTCGTGATTGGGGTCAGACAAGAACGTTCGTCTAATGCAATTGCATGAGTTCTATTGCATTGCGGAAAAGCTGGTGCGATCGCGGTAACACAAGATTTTGCCCAAGGGAAGACATGTAATTTCAGCAATCCAATCCCAAATCTTCCCTAAAGAAGACTCAAACCCTATCATCATTTTATTCATTCTACAATTACCAATTATTGAACATTGTTCTAGTTCTTATCCTCCACACTTGGATGAGAAAATATTGTATTAATTTTGGGTGAAGAATACATTGAATTAGCTTCTAAGTGGAGAATTAGCAAACTCCCATTGAAAATTTGTTTAAGTGCAAAGTTTGAAGTAACATTAAGTTAGCCTCTTATAAATCAAATCAATAGAGATTTTGGATATATCTTTACTTATTTATCTTATGAGTAGCTAGTTTTTCCTCATGGGGTTATGTATAATAGGGTTAAAGTTAGTTGGGGTTGTTATTGTTAGCATCAATTAGTGGTTCATGTTGATGGGTTTTGCAAATGCTTGATGATAACATAGAATTTGTTGGTGAAAGCCTCAAATTTTCTAATCCATACATCATCCTTGACAAAGGGATATGGGTAACCTAGATCCTTCAATCATCCTTGAAAGAAGGGTTGAAGGTTATATGAGCATTGGTGAACAATTACTTAGATTATAGTTGTTCTCTTTTTATTATCATAGAAATAAGGATAAATTATGGAATGGCTATGACTTAGGCATCATCCTAGAAATAGGGATTCCTAAATTGAGGTTTGGTTACCAATTATTGAACACACCCATTTGGTATTCGAAAGGATCAAAGGATGATAGTTTGATTCTTTGTTGAAAGGCTATCACCAAAACCCTTAATCGAACCTACCCACATTTAATCTACTAAAAGTGAAGTTGATTGTTAACACCCTCATGTTAGCTTCCCTTAGTAAGACATAACCCTAAGATCTGTGCCTAATTGATTATACCCTAGTTATTCATAGCCCCAAATTAATACTTGATAACCCCAAAAAGAAATATTAGCTGTGATATTTTCCAAACCCCCCATTTTCTTATCTTCTTGTACTCTAGGTTTGAATTTTGCAAGTATCCATTGTTTTAATATAATTTGATAGGCACTCACATTGTTTCTCATGGATTCGACCCCGACTCAACAAATATATTGAGGATGGCCGCATTGCATTTAAATTAACGTGTAAGTTGATCTTTACCATTCCTTACGTGCATTCCATGTCACAAAATTCATCCAAGGTGTTTGAAAAAAGATTAGAGTGTTATATTTATACTTGGAACTAACTAGCTGAAATTAACACACCAACGTGCCATGCCCTTATCGTGGAGAATTAGGATCGTGGAATGCCCTTATTATGGTGAAACACTGGAAATTTCATATTGGAATGTGTCTAAGGGTGTGGTACACCCTTAAAGCAGAGGCTAGAGGGCATGGCTCGCCCCTAAGCCAAAAAATTTGAGTTTTGGTCATCCTTTGCTCAATGCATTTGGCCTTTGTTTCCTTGATTTATGGTAGATTTTCCTCATCAAGAACATATTATATATCATCATATTATCTATTTAACATCTCACCAAGACTCGTATAACATAAAACACCATGAAATTAAAGCTTAAAACATAGTAGAATCCAACAAGACAAACTAGAATAACACATAACTCATGCTAAGAATACTAGTTTCCCCATTTAAACTCTAAGTAAATGTTTTACTTTAAAACTTGTTTGAACACACCTTAAACATTATAAATATGTAACTAACACTTATATACTCAATCATATGCATATAAACTCATTATGCACATAACAAGCCCTTTAAACTAAGCTAAATAAGGCTAGATAACAACACTTAGGTGTATAAATCTACCTAAGATCGGAGATGAAGGGATTATTAAAGGATTATGATGTGACTATTGATGTGACTATTTAATACCATTCTATTAGATCCATTATGGTGGTAGATGCATTGATACAAAAATCTGTAAGTATTGGTTGTTGTCATTCTTGAGGGTATCTAGGAGACCTTTATCTTTTGAGTTTCAAACTATAGCATCTCAGAACATGCATTTTGAGGTATCAGATAGGGGTGGAATATTGTCTATAATTGAGGTAAAGTCAACATTTCTTCATTAGATTAAGGCAAATAATTTGAGAATAAGAGGTTGAATGCACTCCAAAATACAATAATGTATGGGGAGGTAGCGGTGGTAACTCTTTATGTGAGTAGGGTGTTGTGGTTTAAGAAAAATATCATGAACCACACCCATCATGAGTGTAACCCACACTACTCACCGATGGTATAACCAATAACCCCAAAAATATAATCCATCACATAGAATAAATAAAGAAAACTATCTCTTTAATAGTTAAAGGATTAACCATCTAATAGCTTACGAGAAATGTGAAAATGAATATTAAACCAAATACCCCTAGAATTTAAAATTCGGTGTATCAAACATACTGACAATAAAAAGAAGGGGATGCAACCCTAAAAAATAAAGAAAGTGCATAAGTCCAAAGAAACGATAATGTCATAAAGAGAGATCAAATTGTATCAGATATGCTACTCACCCTAAAATCTAAAATCAACCAATGGAATGACAAGTGAGGCTCGTAAGATCCACTAGAATATGTGATGCACTGACAAAATTAAATGCAAGTATAGTATTATCACATAAGAACAACAGTGTACTGGAAGGGTTACTTTTCCAACCCAAGATGAGAATATTAATATATAACTGAGTTACATTCCAATAAGTTAATCCATGCTTAACAAACATACAATTAGCACAAAAAGTAATAATAAACAATTTGGAATCAAACCATTTAGTCAACATATTATCACCAAGTAAATTTTAGCAAGCCAAACCAAAAACAAGTTAGGACTATTTATCAAGTATAAAAATAAGTCTCCGTAGTCTACTCATGGAATCATCAAACTCACCTGATCCTTGTACATATATGCTAAAGGGTATACAACCTTCCTCTAGCCATGACCAATAGGGGACAATTACTATCTATGTACTAAAACCCCATAAACAAGTGTCTATAAACTTTGTTCCACCAAAAGCCTGTGAGAACATTCAAAATACTGAACATTCAACATTTATCAAGTAAGATAGGTTAAAATCATATAACAACCACAAATTATTTGCAAAGACCACACCAAACAATATGAACTAACAAGCCATACTATGACGTAGTTAACATTCACATATAACACAAATTAGATTAAACTACAATACCATCACCTATCTCAAACCAAGTTGGCATAACTCATCTATGTTGGATCTTTTCCCTTTCGTGCAATTTTTTATTTATCTAGAATGTAAATAATTAAATAAATAAGCTAACATGCCAGGATTTATAACACACACCAAACTCCTAAGGTCAAATTCATGGTCATTCCCTTTTTGTTCTATAGCTTTTCCACCATAATTCACCTAAAACTACTAATCTTATGGATATATTAGTAAATTAATAGAATTCAAGGGTAATTAAAAGTTAGTAATTAAATCCCATTAATGCATTCCTTAACTTTCCCCTTGCACCAATAATTTATAAAAATCCATCCTAAAACCCTCCTTGAACTATGTGAATTAACAATTCTACAACTTAATAATTATATACAGGTTAACGGGGATAAATTCTTTACCTTAATGAAGCCAAATAAAGAATTTCTAGTATACTATACCCTAAATCTCCCTTTCTTTCCCTCAAAATGAGTTTTTGAGAAATAAACTATTTGGGGAATTTTTCATTAAAATTATGGTTTTCACTATTATAGCGGTACCTGACTACTATAAGGGTACTACTATAATGGTCGTTGATCACCTTTAACCATTGCTCTATCAAAAATTATTCTACTATTGTGCTTATCACTATAGCGGTGTCCCGACCACCTATAGCAGTGTTGATGGGAAAAATGTTTGTCTTCACCCCAAAATCCCACTTTTTCTAATACACCTTAAGTCTAAAACATTATGAATAATGTCTTTTATGCTAAGATCAAATTCAAGAGGTTTAATTACAAAACTTAATTTCATAAATTTCTACAGGTTTCTTATTGTCTTAGCTAACTAGAAATTAAGACAAATACCACTATTCTAGTCATAATCATTCCCAGATTTCCTTATGTCAGACCTCACTCTAAAATCAATCAAAACTAGCCTAGCATAAAAGTTATAACTTCCTAAATGAAAAGAATTTGGACATAAGGTTTTTAATGTAGGACTCATGCGTGGTGATAAAAAAGGTCATTATAGGAAGGCTATGTGTTTCTTGGGTTAGTTATTTGATTTTTGATGTACTTTTAGAGGTTCATGGTTTGTTTTATTTTATTTATTTGGGTACAACCAAGATGCACTGTGAATTGAGGAAACTTTATTGTTGGCTCAGAATAAAGAGGGACATAATAGACCATGTGTCTAAGAAACAAAATTATCAGCAGATGAAGTATGAGAACTAAAGGCCTATGGGGTTGCTTTAGAGGATGCCTATACCTATATAGAAGTAGGAGCATATTGCTATGGATCTTGTAATGGGTCTTCCTAATAATATGGTAAAATATGACTTTATTTGGGTAATAGTGGATTGATTGACAAAATCAACTTACTTCTTATCAGTTTTTGGTAAACTCTATCTCTCAACAGTTGCTAAAATCTTTGTTAAGGAGATTGTGAGACCTTGTAGGACATTATTTCAAATAGAGATGCAAAATACAATCCTAGATTTTTGGACAGGTTACATACAAAATTAGGAACCAAGCTCACATTTAGCATAACTTTTCATCCTCAAGCTGATGAACAGTTAAAGAGGATGATTAAGGTGTTAAAGGACATGTTGGGGGCCTACATTATTGATTTTGGAGGTTATTGGGACTAGTTTCTTCTATTGTATGAGTTTATATAACAATGACTATCACTCTAGTATTGATATGGCACCATTCGAGGCACTATACGAAAGAATGTATAGGTCACCTATTGGGTAGTTTGAGGTTGGATGTTAAACCTTTGGGAAATGACTTGGTAAAGAAGGCTCAAAAGAAAGTAAGGTTTTGTAATGCCCTGAGCTTTTGGTCCATGAAAGTTATATGAAATTTAATCTTAACTGTCATGACTATGAATCACTCTATGATTTGTAAGGTGTCTTGATCGATCAGGTAACCCTTGTCATAAGGTGTCCTGTGAATTGTGCTTGAGTTACTAGCCTGAGTATAACTTAGGGACATGAGTCGTAGGGAATCTAGATGTGTCGTTAGACTCAAATCATAACCAAATAAGTAATTAAGTGGCTAAGTTTTGGTCTGAGTATGAGTGACTCACTATGAGACGTAAGGACTTATTACAAGTCATTAGGTTAATCCCGTTGGGTATCTAGTGTTTACCCCAAATGGGTTTTCAAAAACACTCTTAAATTCTCTCAAGAATCCATACTTAGGGTTTTTAAGAAGTAGGTCATCCAAGGGCTCAAGGATTGAATTCTTTTCGTGGAACTTGGTATTTTAGGCATGTTACTCTTCCCTCATTGTTAATTTGTTAAATGCATATATTTTAAAGTATTGTTCATGAAATATTTATGTTAGTTTTGAAACAAGGTTTGAGGGTTTTAAATGCTTAATGATTGAACAATGTTTCTCATGGTTTACATGTGATTATTCATGATTAATTATGGTTTTGAACTTATGGTTGCATTGGTATGGCAAATGAACTACGACATTGTGATTTTCCCCAAACTTGTGACTTTTGAAGTGGTTATAACCTCAACCCCATAGTGTGAAATTGGTTTTGAATGTGAAAAGTAGGCATGTTGAATTACTCTTAAAGTTTTGCTGAATGTGAAAATTAATAAAGCATAATGGTTTTGAATTGAACCCTGTGGGTTCCGTGTTTTCATAAGCCATTGCATAATTAAACCAAGAGGGGTGTAAATTCCCCTTAGTAATGTAATTATTTTGGCATATTGTTGCTACCTTGCAAGTGTAGTTGGTATGACAATACCAACAATGTATGCCTTAATGTGAATATAGCTCAATGAATAGGAATATGTGGTAAATATTTTAATTTGGGGTTAAAGGAGGGTTGTGTAGTTGGTCATGAAAGTGGCAGTCCTAAAAGACTAATACTAGAAACCGCAGTAGTCGGTGCGGGGGTTAGAGCCCCCTTTTGCTTATGTATAGGTGGTTAGAGCCCACCTTATTATCATTATTACATGATTGGGAGGTTAGAGTCCCCCATACTACATTACATGATCGGGTGCTTAAGTCACTGTAGTCTGTGATTGGGAGGTTAGAGTCCCCCGTGCAGATATATATAATCTTACTACAGTTCATGCGGCTATAAACATTGGGGCCCAACCAGGGGGCAATAGATAAAGCCCATATAGCCCGTGGGTACTATTTTTTATGAAGGTTAAGCTGCGCAGTCTAAGTTAAGGTTTTAAAGTACATGTTAAACCTTTTTCCCTATCGGGGTATGTGATATATATATATATATATATGCATTTGATTATGTGCATTGATTTTGAATGATTTTGAACTGTTTATCATGGAATGATGTTATCTTTATTCCCAAGTTACATGCTAGTTTTCACCCCACTAACCATCTCCAAACGTTGTATCCCCATGCGATGCGGCACCAAAGATTCCTCTACTTTTCCTGCATAGAGTTAGGTGGATCATCTTGGTTCGTCGGTTCATTGTGGTAAATTAGTATGCTTCCATACTTTGGAAGACTTAGAAATTTCATCAGTTCTTATAATAGACTAGTGTTGAAAGTTTCATTATCATTTTCATTGTTATTGTCGTGTATCAGAGTTGGGGACATGTCCCGACCAAGACTGGTTATTAATTATTATGTTAGAAGGCTTTGTTGGATTACTATAGATATTGGGTAATATTGGTCGGTTGTTTAGCTAGTCACTAGTCGTCAGTTATAGATATGTTTTTAATTAACGTAAGCTAGTTGCATGTTATCTTATTATATGTTTGGAATTCATCCAACCTTGGGGATATTGTTTTTGGTTTGGTTAGTTGCAGGGGGTGATCTTCAGCCCATGTGGGACTTGATATACCCGTCACGATAAAGCCCTGAAAATAAGTCCTGAGATGTCACACAGTGCTTAGGGTCACAAGTGACCCAACCTAACTCTTCTACTAGCATAACTCATACGTAACTGAATAAAATACATAAAACTATACAAAATCAGTGGAAAATAACTCTTTCTGAATCCATACTAGACAAAATTGAATTTACAAGATTACAACTCTGCTCTTAGAAACATAACTAAAACTGAATACATCAACTTCTACTGACTGTCTATGAAGCCTCTACTATCACTGACTTTAAATAGCTGGGACATGACCCCTAACTATCCTAAATCAATATGATTGAATAAAGAAAATATCAAACTGTAGAACTGACTCGAGCCCTTGAATCAAAAGGACTCATCAGTTCCTAACTGGAAGCTGCAACTATTTGAATATAGTATGTGTGCTAAAACTAAACTGATACCTACATTATGAGACAATATAGCATATAGACGTATATGGGAATCAGTACTTTGAGGATATGCTGAGTATATGAGGGTGTATGCAATAGTGTCATCAATCTTTATAGAAATCATGCATGCTAAATGTAAATGACTCGTATAGCTTTAATAAAATTCTCATAAGTTGTGGTTAGGAAATAGATAATAGAAATCACGTGAGTCGTTTCACTTTATTCTAGATCTGTATTATTTCTTTGTTCTCAACTTGTAACTTCGATGAAATCTTAAAATATCAACTTTCAGGACATAAGCTATAATCTCAAGAGAGCAAGAAACTTCTTAGGAACTTAATAATCATGACACTTGAAAACTTTAGGAATCATAGGGTCATAGGCGTCAAAATCAATAGACCTTCAAACTTACACTTTTAGCTTAAGGATAGTAAAACTTCTTTACAACTCAAGAACTTGATACTTTAGGAACTGTAAGACATAAGACTCTAAAAAACTTAAGAGACTTTGGGACACTTGGGACTCAAGATTATCTAACTTTGGGAGTTTTTACTAACCGACATAAACTATATGAGATACATAGATTCAACCGTCTTGCAAACGTTAGGGAGAGTTTTTCTATCTTTTCCATCAGAGTAGAACCTTTAACTTTTAGTGATCACTAGTTTAACCCACTTGGGCTAAATTACAAACCTACGGGGGCACGTAGTTCTGGAGCATGATACCTTGAAATCAAGCCCAACTTGGTACTAAATACTACTCCTTAACTCAGAACTTTAAGAAAATCCCCCTTAAACAATTTAACAATATGTAATGGGAGGCAATTTTTCCCCTTTATCTAAAATCAAACAAATAATGTGGATTTCTTTGTTAGCTTAGGATCAAAACTCAATTCTTTTCTTGAAATCTTTATAGACTTGTCATCAAAGTTTTAAAATCTAATCAACATGGAAATATAACTACACTTCTTGGAGTATCAAAATTTCATCCTCCAAGACTCACAGTTTCACAATAAAGTTCAACTCATGACAACAACTCTTGGAAATTCTTGGAAACATGATATCAATATTGGAATGTCCAATTTATATCATGAACACTCAATTTAGATCATAATTGAACAAAATAATCATGCAATTCAAGACATGGACAATTCCATAATCTCATAAACTTGAAATATAGCAAAATAATATGAATTCATCTTGGAAATACAAAATTCTTTAAGAAAACCTAAAAGTTTTGGGCACAAGAATGAAAGAGTGTTCTTGTTCAAACCCCACATACCTCAAATTATGGACTCTTTCTTTTTGGGTTGTTATTCATACAATTGATAGGTGCTTCTTGTAGCCCTCGCAATGGGGAAACCGAATCTTGAAAAATTATCGAAAACCTATGATTGAATCTTGAGATATTTGGATTTTTAGGTTGAAACCCTAATGAATATGCTTGGTGATTTTAAGAGAAAATAAAATTATTTTGGTGTCTTGGCCATTTAATCCCGTATTAAGGATGATAAATGGGTGAAAAATACCATTTCTACCCTTAATGAGATGAAGGAAAGAAGTTGAAAACTAGACAAAAAAGCTATGGCCAGGGCGGCGCCTTGGCTAAGCTGAGCGGCGCCTTGCCCAGAGCCTTTTCTAAGATAGGCGGCACCTCCCTATAGCCTTTAGCTACTATTTTTGAAACCCAAACATGCTTTTAGGCTCGTCTAAAAATTCTAAAACTCACCTGAGATGTACTCTTACCTTGTCCCATCGCAACATAATAAAAAAATCAATAAACGGAGGTCAGGAAGGTTGATAAATAATTCCCTGAAGTTTGAAGGTTCAAAAATAAACTAAGTGTTGAGCACTTGGCAAAATTTCTAAGTGTAAGACTTCTTTTGATTAATTTCTAAAGCCTCAACGACGAAGGAACTTTATCGGGTTTTACAGGCCAAGACCAGGTTTGGGTCATGATAAAGATGGTATCAGAGCCAGGCTTATTATCATTAGGTATCCAATAAATTCGTATCAATTAAATCTCATTTATGGGATTATAGTATGACATACTTATAAGGGAGAGGCTACAAGGTATTTAGGAATATTTCCTTTCTTGTTTTTCTATTTCAAGCTATATAGTCTAAGGTCTTGAATCTCTTCTAATTTTTGTATGTTCGCTTTTCTGATCATGCCTACCAAAAGATCTGATATTTCCCTGAGAGAGCTCCACTGGTTCCCCCTATCCGTCCTTAGGTACCCCAAGCCAGTATGTCTAATGATAAGTTTCTCCAGTCGATTCATTTGCTTACCCAGTTGGTGGAGACACAACTTGAGTGTGTTTCTTATGTTTCTCTATCCTCCATGGCCAATAGAGTTGGCCAATTTATGAGGTTGAGTCCTTTCATTTTCACTGATTCTAAAATTAAGAAAAATCCTTAAAATTTCATTGATAAGATAGAAAAGATCTTTCTTGTTATGCTTGCTACTGATATGGAGGGTGTAGAGTTTGCATCTTATCAGTTGAATGATATAGCATATCAATGGTATGAAGAGTAGGACCAGTCTAGGGATAACAATGTTGAGTTTGCTTTGTGGGATGATTTCTCTAGTGCTTTCCTTGATCACTTTTTTCCTCAGGAATTGAGAGAGGCAAAGGTCAAAGAATTTGTGAACCTAAAACAAGGCAGGATGATTATAAAGGAGTATGCCTTAAAGTTTCATCAGTTGTCGTGTTATGCTCCTGATGGCGTCTAGCATGAGGGCTAAATCAAGAAGTTTGCCTCTGGGTTATCCCATGAGTTGATCTTGGAGATCAGGGTTGCCTTGTTAAACAAGCATATCAACATCTCAAGACTTTTGGTGTTTATGCAAAAAGTGGAATAAGAAAAAATAAAGTAAGTGGAAATAAGTGAAAGGAAGAATAAAAAGTTTTGCTACTTGGATTAGGGTAAAGGTCAGCAGTAGAGTGGTAAAGATAGTAGGAAGTGGACTAAGAAGAAGTAGGGAAATTTTTGTTCGTACTCTATGGTTGGTTTTACTTATCCAAAGATTTTGGGTGATCATCATTCTCAGTATAATAGTGGGTTTAGAGCACCGGGAGCCTAGCCTTAGGCTAGTAGGGCTCGGGCCTAGTCAGCTCTATCGTATCCTTCTTGTAGATTCTGTAGTCAGGTGCACCATGGTGTTTATGAAAAGGGGAGGAATAAGTACTTTAAATATAGTTAGATTGGTCATATACAGAGGGATTGTCCTTCTAAGGATGTTTCTTTTGCTCCTGCAACAAATGGTTCTACTTCTGCTTTTGGCTTCGACGCTGGTGGAAATCACCTGTACTCTCTTGACACTTGCTAGGATTCTGAGGCATCCCTCGATATTGTTACTGGTACACTCAAACTCTATCTTTGTGATGTTTATTGTTTACTTGATCTCAAGTCTACTCTCTCTTATATTACCCCTTATGTGGCTACCTATTTTGGCTATGATCCTGAATATATTTTAGACCCTTTTTCTGTGACCACTCCGATGGGTGATTCCATTATGGCTAGAAGGGTTTATAGGGGTTGTGTGGTGTCGGTATATGGTAGAGAGTCCCAGTTTGATCTAATAGAGTTAGACATGTTTGACTTTGATGTGATTTTAAGGATGGATTAGTTTAATTCGTGCTATGCTTACTTGACTTTCAGACCCAAAGGGTCAGTTTTTACTTCCCTAATGAGTCAGTGATATAAGGAAAGGTTTATTCCATATATTATTGCCCTAAAATTAGTTTCTAAAGGGTGCCTCTATCATTTAGTACATATTAAGGATTCTAGATTCGAAGGTCCTTCTTTGTAGATTGTCCCTGTGGTCTGTGAATTTGCCAGGGTATTCCCTGATGATCTTCTTGGTATTCCTCTCGATAGAGAAATTAATTTTGATATTGATCTTATTCCGGGCACTCGTCCTATCTCTATCTCTCCTTATATGATAGCTCTGGTGGAGTTGAAGGAAATTAAAGAGCAGTTAAAAGACCCCTTTGATAAGGGTTTTATCCATTCTAGTGTGTCTTCATGGAGTGCACCTATTTTATTCAGGCATAAGAAGTATGGTTCCCTTCAGATATGTATTGATTAATGCTAATTAAATAAGGTGACCGTGAAGAATACATATCCGCTTCGAAGGATTGATGATCTATTTGATTAGTTTCAAGGTTCTAAGTTCTTTTCTAAGATTGATCTTCGGTTTGGTTACCATCAGTTGAAAATTAGGGAGGTGGATATACCTAAGACTACTTTTCAAATATGGTATGGACACTTGGAGTTTTTGGTAATGTCATTCGATTTCACTAATGCCCCAGTAGTATTTATGGATCTTATGAATCAAGTTTTCCATTAGTATCTGGACTTATTTGTCATTGTCTTTATTGATGATATTTTTATGAATTCCAAAAGTGAGGCGGATTATGCCGATCACCTCCACCTTGTGTTCAAGACTCTTAAGGAGCAACAGCTATATGCTAAGTTCTCTAAGTGTGAGTTTTGGTTAAATGTTCTGACTTACCTAGGTCAAATTATTTCTAGTGAAGGGATTATGGTGGATCCCAGAGAAGGTTGCAATGGTTAAGAAGTGGCCAAGACCCATGATTGAATCTGATATTCAAAGCTTCTTAGGTTTAGCCGGCTATTAGAGAATATTTACGGAGAGTTTCTCTTTTATTACTGCCCTGTTGACTAAGTTAACCCAAAAGAAGGTTATGGTCTGATGCCTGTGAGATAGTTTTGAGAAGCTAAAGAATAAGTTGACTTTGGCTCTAATTTTGACTATACTAGAGAAAACTGATGGTTTTATTATCTATTGTGATGCATCCTAGGTGGGACTAGGTTATTTGTTGATGCAGCATGAAAAGTGGTTACTTATGACTTGACTATTGAAAGTCCATGAGAAGAATTACCCGACCCATGATTTGGAATTGTTAGCTGTGGTGTTTGCAATTATAGATCTGGCAACATTATTTGTATGGAGTCCATGTTTATATTTATTCTGATCATAAGAGCCTGCAATATGTGTTCACTCAAAAAGATTTGAACCGATGGCTTGAGTTTCTCATGAACTATGACATGAATCTTCACTTTCATCCAGGTAAAGCTAACGTGGTTGTTGATGCTTTTATTAAGTTTCCATAGGAATCTTGTCTGATGTAGATGAGGAAAATCAAGATTTGGTAAAAGATATTCACCATTTATCTATCTTCGAGTTCATCTTTTAGACTCTAAAAATGGTAGTGTGATTGATCAAGATGTGGCAAAGTCATCTCTTGGTTTTGAGGTAAAAGAGAAGTAGATGTTTGATCCTCTATTGATGTAAATAAAAAATAATGTGGGTAGGAAGAAGGTGATGGTGTTTGAGATTAGTGGTGATGGTATTTTGAGGTATCAAGGTAAATTATATGTTCCCAATATTAATAGGTTGCGAGGAAGAATTTTTGTCGAAACCCATGTGTTGCACTATACTATTCATCCTCGTTTGGTGAAGATAGAGCACTTGAGGCCCGGTGGGTTGACTCAAGTGATTGATTTGTCGGTGTGGAAATGAGAGATAATTAATATGTATTTTGTTTTCTATTTTTCGATGTCTCACCAGTAGTTTGATTCAATTTGGGTCATCATGGTTAAGATGACTAAGTATGCTCACTTCTTGAAAGTTAGGATAAATTTCTTTTTTGAGAATTATGCCTCGGTGTTCATTGATGAGATCGTGAAGTTGCATGGTACTCCAGTTTCTATCATATATGATTGAGGTACTTAGTTTTTATCTCAATTTTAGAGGTCATTCCAGCGAGGTTTAGGGACTAAGGTAACTTTAGTACCATTTTCCACCCATAGATGGATGGGCAAGCAGAAAAGACGATTCAGGCTTTGGAAGATATGCTTAGTTTGGTTGGCCACTAGACTTTCGTATAATTTGCCTACAACAATAGTTATTACTCTAGAATTGGTATGGCTCCATTTGAGGCCTTATATGGTAGGCGGTGTAGATCTCCTATTGGGTGGTTTGAGGTCCGTAAAAATAAGTTATTTGTTCCTAATTTGGTTCCACAATCCATGGAAAAGGTAAAGGTGATTTGGGATAGACTTAAAGCCTCCCAAAGTTCTAGAAAACCTATGTGGATGAGAGGCGAAGAAAGTTGGAGTTCAGTGTTAGTGATTGGGTATTCTTAAAGGTGTCCCCTATGAAGGGAATAATGTATTTTGGTAAGAAGGGGAAGTTCAGTCCCTATTATGTTTGTTCGTACTTGGTTTTGAAGAGGATTGGTAATATGCATATGAATTGGAGTTGCATTCTAGTTTGAGCTCTATTCATTCAGTGTTTCACCGTTTGATATTGAGAAAGTGTGTAAGTGATCCTTCAAAGACTGTTTCTTTGGAGGAGATGGGTATCTTGGATTCCTTGTCTTCTAAGAAAGTCTAGGTTGAGATGTTGGAATAGAAAGTTCGGCAATTGCAGACTAAGGATATGGCCTCAGTAAAGGATTATTGGAGGAACCAAAAGGTTGAGGAAGCCACGTGGGAAGCCGAGGAGGACATAAAGTCCAACTATCCGTTCTTGTTCCTCGTTCTAGATAATCATGCATGAGGTATGAATATTTCTTAACATTCTTATTTTCTGACTTTGTTAAAGGAAATTGTAAATTCCTTGGCATCTTTGTTTTCTGTTTTTGTTTAAGATAAGTATGATTGTGTTTGGAGTCAAATCATTTTAATAAATACCTTATTCTATCATTCGAGGATAAATGATCCTTAGAGGGGAGTATGTAATGCCCTAGGTTTTTGGTTGTTGAAAGTGTTCTTAAATTTAATCCACTATCTTTACTATGACTCACTCTACGAGTCCTAGAGTGTCTTGATGGGTCAGGTGACTCTAGTCGTAAGGTGTCCATTGAATGGTGATGGAGTTTCTGTCCTCAATACTACTTGTGGACACGAGTCATAGGGAGTCTTGATGAGTCATTGGACTCAAATCATAACCAAATCAGTAATTTAGTGGCTAAGTTCTGCTCTGAGTACGAGTGGTTCAATATGAGTTGTAAGGACTTGTTACGAGTCATTGGGTGCAAATCATAGGGTGTCTAGTACTTACCCCAATTGGGTTCTATGTGGACTACGACTGGACCCTATGATTATGATTATGAGTTGTAGGGTCAACAATTAAGATTGCCTTGGATACTGTCTTTGTTACAACTTATAGTGACAGGTCGTAATAAGTCTACACCAGTCGTACAGTGATTAGTAGTCATTGACGACTAAATTTCATCTTTTAATTTGAGGACACTATGGATAATTCCCTTCTCACAAAATAAAGCCCCACGTTCATAAGACACTTAAAATGGGTTATATTTCATCCTTAACGTACTCAAACACTTCCAAAAGTTCTGTCAAATTCTCTCAAGTAGCCATACACAGGGTTTCAAAGAAGTAGGTCATCTAAGGGATCAATGGTTTAATTTTTTTCGTGAAACTTGGTATTTCAGGCATGTTACTCTTCCCGCATTGTTAATTTGTTAAAATCCTGTATTTTAAAGTATTGTTCATGCCATACATATGTTGGTTTTGAAACAAGGTTGATGATTTTAAATGCTTAGTGATTGAATAATTTTTCTCATGGTTTACATGTGATTATTCATGCTTAATTATGGTTTTGAACTTGTAGGTGCATGGGTATGGTGAATGAACTAGGGAATTGTGATTTTCCCCAAACTTGTGACTTTTTTGAAGTGGTTATGACCTCAATCCTATACTTTGAAATTGGTTTTTAATATGAAAAGTAGGCATGTTAAACTAATCATCAAGTTTTGCTTAATGTGAAAATCTAATAAGGCACAATGATTTTAAATTGAACCCTGTGGGTTCTATGTTTCATAAGTCATTGCATAATTGGACCAAGGGGGTTATGAATTCTCCCAAGTGATGTAATTGTTTTGTCATATTGTTGTTACCTTACAAGTGTAGTTGGTATGACAATACCAACAATGTATGCCTTAATGTTAAATATGGTTCAATTAATAGGAATGTGTGATAAATATTTTAAAATTAGGCTTATAGAGTATTGTGTAGCTGGTTGTGAAAGTGGCGATCCTAAGGGACTAACACTAGGAACGATGATAGTTGGTATGGGGGTTAGAATGGCTTAGGGTTAGATTCCCCTTTTTCTTATGGCCAGGTGGTTAGAGTCCATCTTACTATCACTTTTACATTCTTTAGAGGTTAGAATCTGCGATACTACATTACGTAATCGGGTGCTTAAGTCACCTTAGTATGTGATTGGGAGGTTAGGTTACCCCGTATATATATATATATATATGATATTTCTATGGTTCGTGCGACTACATATGTTGGGGCCAGACCAGGGGGTACTATTATACTATGACGGTTAAGCTATGCAGTCTAGGTTAAAGTTTTAAAATGCATGCTAAACCTTGTTCCCTATCGCAGCTTATGATATATATATATATATATATATATTTGATTATGTAAATTGATTTTTAATGATTTTGAATTGTTGATCATGGCATTATGTTATCCTTATCCCCGAGTTACATGCTAGTGTTCACTACACTAACTGTCTCCAAATACTGTATCCCCGCACGATGCAGGCACTAGGATACCTTTACTTTTCCTGCACAAAGTTAGGTGAATCAACTCAGTTTGTTTGTTTGTTATGGTAAAGTGGTGAGCTTACATACTTCAGAAGTCTTAGAAATTTTATCAGTGCTTATCATAGACTACAGTTTAGAGCTTTATTATCATTTTCATTGTCATTGTCGCTTGTCAGAGTTGGGACATGTCCCGACCAAGATAGGTTATTGGTTCTTGTGTTAGAAGGCTTTATTGGATTACTATAGATATTAGGTGATGTTGGTCGGCTGTTTGGACGATCAACGATTGTCAGTTATAGACATGTTTTGAATTTTCTTAAGCTTGTTACATGTTATCTTGTTATATGTTCGGAATTCATCGGACCTTGGGGGATGTTGTGTTTTGTTTGGTTAGGTGCAGGGGGTCAATGAAAATGATCTTACGTTATTGTATGATTTTTTCCTACATTATCATTTACTATGAAACGTTCTGATAATCAAAATATTCTCCTAGGTTATTAGTGAAACAAGGTTGGTAGACACTTGGGTTAGGGTCTTAGTACATGGATGGAATTTGTCCTCTACAGGTAATGGCTAGAGGGTGAATGTATTAGCTATAGCATATATGTGCGAGGGTCAGGTGAGTTTGATAGTTTTATGTATGAATAAGGAAATATATTTATATGGTTTACAATTTGTATAATTTGTCTTGACTGAATGTGACTTGGTGATATTTTGTTGACTTGCTGGTTTTACTCCTAGTCTACTTATTTGGTGTTGATATGCCAAGTATATGTTAGTTTTGAGCATGAATTAACTGGTTCTACTATATCTTAGTTAAGCGTTCATTTTCTCATATTGGATGTGCCAAATAACCGTACCAGTACACTGTTGTTTTCTTGTGAGCTAATACTACACCTGTTCTTACTTTTGCTAGTGCAATGCATATTCGAGTTGCTCCTACAAGACCTCATTTATGATTCTAGCAGTTGACTTCGGATTCAAGGGTGAGAAGCATATTTCGGGCTACCTGAATCCTTCTTGGATGACAGTTTTTATTTTTGTACTTATCTTTTTAATTTTAGTTTTTGGGGTTACATCCCCTTCTTGATTATTTTTAGTAGTTTTGGTAAAAACAACTTTCGGATTCTAGGGATGGTTTTTAAGTACTATGTTTTGCCTTTAACTTTTACTTATGTTTATTTCTTTATATGTGATTATCACGACCCGAGGCTACCCCGCAGTCGCAATATAGTGCTTAAGGCCATAAGTGAACCCAAGCTAACCCATGTACTGGTACCTACTGAGAGCACTGAATAATATGGATACTGAAATAGAATGTGCGAAAGATAAACTGATGAAATATGGTCAAAAAATAGAATACTGATCTGAATATAAATAACATGCCTGAAGGATAAATGATAACATTTGAAAGATAAACTGACTTTCTGAATATCTAGTCTGAACATCTGAAAGCCTCTAACATGAGGAGTTGATAGGATAGGCCCCCAACTAACACCCGCTGGCTGACATAAAAGTAACTTTTGTAAATAACTGAAATAAGAAAATATCATCCTCGCTGGATGAGGACTCACCATTGTTGCTACTGGTAGGATGCTAATCTGTCTAAGAATACTTAGTGAACTACGTATCCGATCCTATGTTATGAGATAACATAGCACATAGAAAAGTATGTGATCAGTACTTTGAATATACTGGTACATGAGGCAAGGACTAATAAAATACATGTGAGCATATAAAACTGAAAATGCAAGAATATAGTATATACTGAAATTATCTGAATAATTGAATAATTGTTATTTGAATAACTAAAATAATCTATAAAACTGACTGAATAAATACTAAAATCTTTCTACTTGGTCAATCAAACCTGAAATGAAATAAACTAAATACAGACTGAAACTGTGGGAGATATAATGTCACTGACATAAACTATGTGAGCTACCATGGAATCCAACATCTTACCCACATTAAGGAGGGTTGTTCAATCCTTGCCATAAGAGTAGAACCTGAGCTGGAGTGATCAGTAAACTGAACCCATATTGGGCAAAGGGAAACTCTCTCTAGTGAGGCCTCTAAACCTATGATGGCACGTAGTTTCTGAGAAGTAGGATGCGCTGAACCCATACTTCTCTCTCACTGTTAAATCCTACTCCCAACTGAAAGACACTAAACACAAGATAGTGTATGCATTGATAATATAAGCTCAGGTCATGGTATTTTGAAATCAACTATGCATGCAAAGTCTGAAGTAATCATAAACATGTAAATGATATACTTAACATGAAAAATACTAGTGGGTTCACTATAAAAATGATGATCTGAATATGGTGATAAAATCATAATTCAGACAATCTTGTTACTTGAAAATGAAAACATGCAAAAACACATAGGTATCGGGTGTTCATAACTCTCCAACACTGAATAGTTATTTTAAATATGATAACACCATAAAAAACATTGGTAGTAGATCAAAATTCATAGACCCACATACTACATTTCAATAACCTGATAAATTACATGAATTCAGACATGGGAATGAGTTAAACTTAGGAGGATATCATATTTATATAGTTTGAAGCATAAATGTGAGAATTGGACATAGTATTGACTAAGTATGACATAGGAAATTCACATAGAAACACATGTTGACATGGCTTGAATTTAAATTACTAAGAAAACATGGATTAAATTCATGATTTACATGGATAATTTCATAAAAGAAGATTAAAAATTCATACTTGATCAAAAAGGGGATTTTGGGACTCAATGGGTGGAAAGAACCCATTGATGAATACCCCACATATCTGAAGTAGAAGCTTTGGGGAAATCCTTGAAATTGATCTCGTTCTTGAGAAACCCTAATTTCTTAAGAAAGAGGAGAAAACCATCCCTCTTGACTCTCTTTGGTGAAATTGAGGATTATGTCAAAATTCAGGATTTTTTGGGTCTTTTATATCACCCCTTGTATAGCCAAAATGACATGGGTTTGTCTTTTAAGAGAGTGGGAAAAAACATAACAACCTTCGAAAAATGTGTAGAAAAATATACCTGCAGTGGTTACGACTTAGCTTGTAACTCATAGTGACTGATTATGACTCATGGCCTGAATCGTAGCTTGGGATTCTAGGATTATGGTTACATGATGGTTTGACTAGGACTTTCTACCTAACGACTCATCATGACTGATTACGAGTAGTAGGATAGAGTCTTAGTTAGAAGCAAAAACCTTGGGTCACATAATGGTGAGGTTATCGGTCCATGAAAATATTTGTAAGGTCTAGTTATGAGTCGTATGCTGGACTCGTAACCACTGGATAGGGTTCTTGGCCACATATACTAATGCGAATTTGAGTACCTCTATATGACTCAAAGACACTTATTACAAGTCATGTTGAGGAATTGTAGTCACTGGGTTCAAGGAGAATGAATTCACTAGAGCTAGTATGACTCACTTATGAAGACTCATCATGAGTGGTAATGATTTTTTACCCTAAGTCGTAACCATGGAAGTCTTTCCAGGCTCTCAAGTAAGAATTTCCACTACTTCTTACTATGTCCTCAGACTGAGACAAGGCTTGATGCATTGGAAAGCTAACTTTGTGGTCTATTTCTTGTGAGGTTTAGAACATGTAAACTCAGTGTATTAAAGTGATCCTTTATTGATGGACTAGTTCTATTATCACTTTTAAGTATTGATTTCGAGTGAATATTTGAGATAGTTGATTCTCCCACTGGATGAGTAGAGTGTTCCGTGGATATGGATCTCAACAGTTATGTACCAAATAATTTTGGTATGAAAAGAATCCTTCATATGACCATATGAACATTTGAGAGTATTTGGTTGCAAGGCTTTTATAAATGTGCCTAAAGATAAGAGGTCAAAGTTTGATGCCAAGATAAGGCAGTGCATTTTCATTGGTTATGGTCTTGATGAGTATGGTTACAAGATATATGATCCAGTTGACAAAAATCTTATTAGAAGTTGTGATATTGTCTTCATCGAGAATCAAACCATTGAAGATATTGACAAATCAAAGAAGCTAAAATCTTCAAGTTCTAATAGTGTGTTAATATTGATCAAGTTCCTCATGCAAGTGTGCATGATTTTAGTGAGATTGATGATTATAAAGATGACCAGAATTATTTTTTAAATCAGCATGTTGATGTTTATAATAACAATGATGTTGTTGTTGATAATGCTCTTGTTCATGAAGTTGTGGATGAGTCCACTTAGAAGGCCTACAAGCAGGGTGTTTCTTCTTCTCGTTATTCTCCAAATGAGTTTGTGTTACTCACTGATATGTTATAGAAATATAACACTTTTGATGCTTAAAACAATGAAAATATGCAAGTTTCTTAGGTTTTTTTGTTAGATATGATTGTTTTTGGTATGTTTTGTAGAAAATAAGGCTTTAGATGCTAAGTTCATGAAAAGATAAAAAATGAAGTTTTTGGCTACTTACTTGATCATTTTTGGGTATTCGTGACACTTTCCAAATGTACGTAAACAAAGCATGTGATGAAAGCTAAAAATTTAAACTTAGAGTTAGTTGCAAGTATTGGAAGGTCTGGCACTTATTTATGTCTAGATGTGGATCTATATAAGACTATGGTAAGTACAAGAATGGAATATCCAGAGAGTGAAAGGGATGAAAAAGAACTTCCGACACTTACCTATATCAACATGCAGACCGCATGCAGCACATGTGGACCGCAGGTTGGTAGGGTAAGTGTCAAAAGTCCAAAGTACTGAGATTAGAAAGTGCAGAAAAAAATTCTGGCACTTATATATGTCTACATGCGCCAAGGGTCAGGCCGCATGTGGCACATACGCCTAAGGCCAGGCTTCATGTAGACACAAGTATGGCCACCGACTCTTTTTTGTTCTTTTTCATCTGGTCTTTGATTGTAGGGTTTTCTCATGTACTACAAATACCATTTATGTATTTTTTTAGTAGTAGGTATGCACTCTTGATACTTACAAACATATTTTGATTTCGAGAATCAATTTTAGTCTTGGAAAACTCTCTTGTATTAACTTTGGTTGCTTAATTCAGTTAAAGTTTTGGGTCTTCAGTTGTGATTATTGTGATTTCATCTTATGCTTTCAATCATGAATGTTTTTGATTCATTTAAGAGCATGAGCGGCTAAAAACACTTAGCTAGGGTTATGGAAACCCTGGCGAAATGATGAAATAGGGGAAGTGATATTGTTGTTTCGAACAGATACCCATGTATGCATTGTATTATCTTCACTTTAATAGTTATCTTAGTGGCTACTTAGGATCCGGCCTAGATTATTACTAATCACTCCAAAAGAGGAGTAGTGACTAGGAAATGATAGATACAATAGTAATTTGAAGTTTAAATATCGATCCACACTACTAGTTATAATCTAAGTAAGATGGTTAGCTGTCATCTAATAACTATAGGCTCAAAAGGTAATAGTTAACTGGGATCTAGGATAAGGATTAGTAAGGTAAATTCTCAGACTCAAAAGGTAAAGGTTGAAATCTATTAGCAAGTCCAAAAGATAGTTAATGGAACATAACTTATCAGATTCTTCATGTAATGTATCAGGTTGGTTCAACAAAGCACGCTAAGCCTATAGAGGTGAGAATCCAGGGAGGGACACAATCCTATGTTCACTAACAACTAATTATATCTGAAGTTGATATTAGCTATTAGTTCGATATTGATACTCAAATTCCCTCATTCACTTTTCTAATTTTTCTCGTTGATTACAATATCTGAGAGGAACGATTTCATGTATTCCCTTGGGATTCTACCTCAACCTTTATTGGGTTATTATATTTGATAGAGACCACATAATCTTTAGACTAAAATTGTAGCTTAGGCATTATCACTCACTGATGGGAGAGAACCTGAATGTTTAGAAGGCTATAAAAGACAAGCATAAGGATAAATGAATTGCAACCATGTAAGATGAGATAAAATCTCTGCATGAGAAGCGCACTCATGAGTTGGTGAAATTTTTGAAGGGCATGAGAGCTTTAAAGAATAAGTGGTTGATCAAAATAAAATTTAAATAACATGTTTTGAAGTTAAGATATAAAACTAGATTACTTGTTAAAGGATTTGGTTAAAGTAAAGGTATTGACTTTGATGAAATATATTCTCCTGGAATAAAAATGGCATCCATTTGTACCATCGTTGGTTTGACTGTTAGTCCTAATTTAGAGATTGAACAGATGGATGTGGAGATAATTTTTCTTCACGGTGACCTCAAAGAGGAGAGTTATATGGAACGGCATAAGGTCTTCAAGATAAAAGTTAAAGAAAATTATATGTGCAAACTTAAAAAGAGTCTTTATGGCTTGAAGCAAGCTCCTAGATAGTGGTATAAGAAGTTCAAATTTGCTATGGGGAAGTAAGGCTAGAGGAAATGATGAACAAACTTGCTGGAAGATGATGAACATGTCTTTTCTATTTCAATATTCTCTGAAACAGATGTTGGAGTTTACTATGTTGACATATATCCTCTTGAAATAGAAGTTGGTGTTTTTAGACGTTCTTGTTGCTCGACAGTTTTAGCATTAAAACGATCTGTCCTTCTTCTCTTTGTAGGTTGTGATGCTGATGTATATATACTGAAACCTGCCTTTTTAAAAACTTTCTGAGGTAGTGTTGTACTAAAATCCTCAAAATTTTATAGCTCGAAGTCTGAATATGTTTGTATGTCAATAGCAGGTCGTTTACCACCACGAACTACCAAAGTATCAGGTGAGTATGGAGGTTCAAGGTCATTTAATTCAATTCCTCACTCAGTTCTACTTCTTCACGAGTTGGACATAGATTGTTGTATACATACTATTAAGCAATAAAAATTGGAAACTTTACGAATCTGTTAAACTCAACAAAATGAAATAAAAAGATGAACTCAACATAATTTACTAAATGCTTACCTTGATGAAGATACCACCCATAAACTTCTCATACTTAACCTTGATCCCAACAACCTTCCAATTAAAAATTCTAGAAATTACATTTTCCACCCACTCAGCTATCGTACAATCTACCTCAGAACAGCATTTGTATATACATACATTCAAAATATCGGGCATTCTTCCCATATGGTATAACTGCTTTTCAATAAAGAAATTATGTCTCCATATTGCCATAAGATTTTGAAACGAAGACTTCCCACATGGTAATTTTTTGTACCTTCCATCCTTAACCATCACAAAGTTGAATCTGCTAATAGCTGCATCACATATTTGTGAATATAAAAAGGTATGAAGAGAAAATACCCGATTACCTCCTAAACTATATCCAAAATGGTTGTGACACACCTCAACTTAAAGGGAGTCCTATTACCCCCCCTGAACTACTTAAAAGTTCAATTTTGAAACCTTTAGTGCTTTTGTGGCACATACGTGGAACACACCTATGCCTACATGGACACTTTAGAGTGTTATGCCATGTAGGCACTAAGGGTGCTAAAATAACATTTATAATTAGTTCAGGGGGTAATAGAACCCTCTTTTAGTTGAGATGTGTCGTTTCCATATTGGGTATAGTTCATAGGGGTAATAAGGTATTATCTCAAGTATGAATGAAATAAAGTATGGATATGTGCAAAGCATCAGTATTGTTATTGAAATTTCCCAACTTGAAATGCTGAACAAAATCCATCTTTTTAATAGAATTTTTTTCACTTGAGAAATACTTAACCATTAATACAGACTTTGATGAATCACTATACAGATAATCCTCTATGTTTCCTAAATGGTTAAGTCTGGATATTATAGAAAATTCAAGAATAGAAAGCTTAAGAATAATTACTTGCACATAAACATGTATTCTATCTAGGCTATCTTGCTTTATCTCAAGCATGAGTAAGAATTGGGGTCCAAGGGGAGGCCTAGGGTATGAGATAAGGGTACCACTCAATCCCTAGGTTATGGTTGGGTAAGGTGGTCGTACTATTCTACGAGAATTTTAAGCAGTTTAAGTGGGGGGTAATCTGGACATTTTTTCTCTTAACCTCTTTAGGCCCCATGACTTATATCACTCTTGGGACATCACTTACCCTAGTATTATCAATCTATAATACTTAAAACACTTTCAAATTCTCTTAAGGCTCTTATGTTATTAAAGGATAGGGTTTCATCAATATGATCAATTTGGGGCTTACAAAGGTGATTTCTCTCCATTATCTTCATAATCTAAGGCATGTTACTCCTCCCTCATTATTATTTCCAACTAAAGGCATGTTTTATGAATTGTTTCATGGCATAAATGTTTTATGGCTTTGGGTTTTCAAATATATTTTGGGGGTTTTGATTACGATGGTTGGTTATGCTTTTTCCATGTATTTTACTTATGGTTTTCATATTATTATGGTGGTTTGAACTTTTGTTTGCAAGAAAATGGTTAATTGGTACTTGATTTTGGCTTTGAAAATACTATGCCCCCAAGTTGTTTGATAAGATGCCTATAAAAATGTTTTTGGTTAAATTTTTAGACTTTCATTGAACTATGAATGGTATAACTTGGTAATGGATCCCTAAATGGTATAAATGGTTTAGATGGTTTGGCATGGTAAAATGGTAAGGTTTCAGTAAGGTCATGGTTTGGTTAAATAAACATCCTTGTGGGGTACAAGGGAATCCCCCAAGCAAGCTTAATAATTTTAACACCCCATACTTAATTATGTACATTAGCCATGGTTATATGTGTCGAAGTATATGTATTGATCCTAAGTTAGGTATATATGAGTTTGAGTATGAGTATTGATTATTTTGAGATGGTTTCAAGTGTATAGTTTGATTATATGTGTATGGGAATCGACTTTATTTATACCGGAATTTTCCCGTCGATGGTTCCATACGAAGTTTATTGAATAAGATTTCCAACGATATAAAGATTTACAAAAACGGATAAGTTTCGGATATAATCGAGCACGTTCGAAACTATAAAACGGCGGCCGGGATAATTGTGAACAGTAAATGTGCAGGAAATTCAAACTACTGAGACCTGCCAGTTTTTTGGGTTGACTTTGAATGATCATAACTCCATCAATATAATGAACTAGGATAGATACCACCTATCAAAATAAATATCTTTGAGTCTTCTTTCCAATGCAATTGGTTTCATCCAAATCCAACATCTGAGTAAGGAGTTATACTCGTTTTACTTCAGCCTCTCAAAACAGTTTTTTAGGGTCAAATTCAAACGATCATAACTCCTTGTAAAGGACGAATTGGGTGGCCTACTTTATATGAAAGGAAATCCCTTTGCATTATCTTTCCAACAATACCAATTTCACCCAAATCCGATATCGGAGCAAAGAGTTATGTCCGATTTACTTTAGCCTGTCAAAACAGTCCACCATGGACAGATTCAGACTTACTTAAAATTTTTAGGGCAATATGGTCATTTTCCATCACCTCATGGACGAAAATTAGTCTTTATATACATACACTTAGCCTCATATCCATCATTTTTATCCAAATTATTGAAGAATAAGGAAACCCTAGCCTAAGTTCAACTCCAATTATCTTGTGATTCAACCGTAGAAAATCCAAATTGATTTCGTAGTTGTGTTCACCGTCTCAAGGGCTTCGAGAAGCACCCCTTATTTGGGCCAACAGGACTTCAAAATCAAAAGGGCCATTTTATGGTAAGGATGTAAATTATGTTGGTGTTATTTATATGTATATGTATATATATATATATATATGCATGTGAGCATAAGAAGTATGTTATTTGATTGTTGTTGAAAGATGATTGGAAATGATGTTGGATCATTCTTGTGCATGGTTGGATTATGTTGAATTGTGAAAGGATTTGGTGTGATGATGTGGTATTGAAATGATGATTATATATATATATATACACATAAACCTATTGTTCAAGTTGGTTTTTAGAATGTTTTGCAAATATTGGTTGTATGGAATTATGGAAGCGAATTGTGGTGTTGGGTTGCTAATACTAGATGCCAAACATTTCATTGTAGATAAGTGATTTGTAAAGGTGGGAAGTTGTGTTGAATTGGTATCCGAATCTACGACGAGGTATGTAAAGCATACTCTAACGATGTTCTTTGGCATGAAAACACCAATGTTCCATCAAGTAAGATTCCGAGGTTGTCCAAAAACATGTATTGTTCTACATTACAAACGAAGTTGTTTCCATTCTATAAAGTGTCAAAATGTTTCATTGATATACCAAAAGGCTCCTATTTCATTGTTGTGATATTGATGATTCCGAAACACATTGTTGATATACCAATGAGTCCTTATTACATCGTTATTGTATAGAAGGTCTATTACTTGTTTCCTATTGATGTATGGTTGTTCCAAATGTACTATATTGGCATGAACACTAATGTAATAATCTCAAAAACTTTTGAACTAAGTTATTGGAAAGATCTCTTATGTGTGTTACTTGATATACGTGTAGGTGGTATCCCAGGGGCATAAGCCTAGCATGGGTCGATCCCTATTTATGAGTTTATGGGTGGTATCCCAGGGGCATAAGCCTAGCATGGGTCGATCCCAGTTGATATGTACTGGAGGCAGCCTAATGGTCACAGTATGGTACAGTATTGATTATTGTTAGGTGGTTGGAGGTTCGGGAGGAGGAGGTAATGGAGAATGATAATTGTAAAGAATGAAATGAACGAATGTATACCGTTCCACAAATGTGTTTGAATTCAAGAACCCAATTCAGATTAATGATAATGTACCTGATCCTAAAAGTATTTATGAAGTGTGGTTCACTTCTATTATGATTTATTCACTTGCGTCTGATTTTCTTGATCCCCTATATCACATATAATTATTTACAGCTTTACATACTCAGTACATATTTCGTACTGACGTCCCTCACGGGGGACCTGCATTTCATGCTGCAGGCACAGGTTCTTCAGCTCACTCACAGCATAGATAGGAGCCAGGTCATATAGCTATTGTTGGTGAGCTCCAGTTTGATTTGGAGCTTTCTGAGTCGGTTTCTTATGTTTTGTTATTGTACAGGAGTCATGTGTGGGCAGGGGTTTGTCCCGACCCTAGTGATGTCATGTATATATATCCTAGAGGCTTTGTAGACATAAGGAAGGGTAAAGTCATGGAAGTTTATATAGTGATGTTATATCTGTATACGTGGTGGCCCCGACGGCCAAGTGTTATATATATATCTATATATTTGTGCGTGTTGTGCTGATACAGGTAATTAGATTCTTCTATATGCAGCGAAGTGCTATCCAAATTTTTGGTGACATGTAAGTGAAAGTACAGGTATTTGAACGGGTTCTCCCGGGCCTTCTCGGCTTCGGGTGCCAGTCCGGCCCGATGGGATTTTGGGGCGTGACAATAATGGAACACTTGTAGGGTCCAAAGGACTCCTCCAAGTCCACTTAATAATATAATCTTTGGGTACATGAGAATCCCTTATTTTTTAAAAAGGATGGCTAAGGACATTGTTTGTAAACTATAGTTGGTATGACGATACCACTACTTATAGCCTTGGTTAATAATAAAAGGAATAGGTGGTTTGGTCGTATGATAATGGTTTTAATTAGGAAATAATGGCGGGGTATGATATCTAATCTTGAAAGTGTGAGTCCAACGGATGGACACTGGGAACTTTTGTCTTCCAACATGAGTATTGGTCATGGTGACCATATTTGATACTTATGGGGTACATAGGAATCCCCTAAGTACACTTGTACATATGTATCATAGAGAGAGAAGGGTACTCAAGAATCCCCTACTCCTATGGTATCTCGGGTTTATGCAGCTACATGCATTGGGGCCCGTTCAGGGGGTTACACTGGACCCATATAGCTCATGGGTGATTCTAAGATGGTTAAGCTACATAAAACCAGGTTAATGGTTTTAAAGGCATGCTAAACCCGGTTCTCTTTCTCGGCATGGATTATATATAAATATATATATATATATACATATATATAGTTGTACATGCATATAGTTGTTTACTTGGTTTTAATATCCTTATCCTGAGTACTTGCTAGTGTTCACCTGCTAACCCATCTTCGGGCGTTGTATCCCCATGTGATACAGGAATCGATTATTCTACTCCTCCAAATTAGTGATCGGATTTGGGATCAGCTATGGGATTGAAGTTTTTAATTTCTTACATAAGACTCTAGAGAAAACTTTATCTCATCCCAATTGACATCAGTAGTGGAATGATGAACAAACTTTTTGGAAGATGATCGACACCTCTTTTCTGCGACAATATTCTCTAAAATAGGTGTAGGAGTTTTATTTGTTGACATATATCCTCTTGTAACAAAAGTTGGTGTTTTTAGACATTCTTGCTGCTCGAAGGTTTTAACATCAAAACCATTCGTCCTCCTTCTCTTTGTAGGTTATGATGCTGATGTATCAGTACTGAAACCTATCTTTTTAAAAAATTTCAGAGGTGGTATTTTACTGGAATACTCAAAATCTTGTAGCTCAAAGTCTGAATGTGCATGTATGTCAACAACAGGTCGTTTACCACTACAAACTGTCAAAGTATCAGCTGAGTATGGAGGTTTAGGATCATTTAATTCAATTCCCTCACTCACTGACAAATCAAGCCTTTATACTTCTTCACGAGTTGGACGTAGATTATTGTATACATACTGTTAAGAAATAAAAATTGGAAACTTTACGAATCTGTTAAACTCAACAAAATGAAATAAAAAGATAAAGTCAACACAATTTACTAAATGCTTACCCTGCTGAACATACCACCAATGAACTTTTTGTACTTGACCTTGTTCCCAACAACCTTCCAATTAAATATTCATGGAATTATATTTTCCACCCACTCAGCTATCGTACAATCTACTTCAGAACAACATTCATACATTCATACATTAAAAACATGGGGAATTCTTCCCATATGGTATTACTACTTTTCAATAAAGAAATCTTGTCTCCTTGTTGCCATAAGCTTTTGAAATGAAGACTTCCCCTATGGGAATTTTTTGTACCTTCCATCCTCAACCATCATAAAGTTGGATCTACAAATAGGTGCATCACGTATTTGTGAATATAAAAAAGTATGAAGAGAAAATACCCTATTACCTCCCTAAACTATACCCAAATGGTTATGAAACAACTCAACTTAAAGTGGGTCCTACTACCCTCCTGAACTAATTAAAAGTGTAATTTTGACACCCTTAGTGCCTACGTGGCACACACGTGTGAATACATGGGCACTTCAGTGTGTTGTGCCACATATATGCCACGTAGGCTCTAAGGGTGTAAAAATTACACTTTTAGTTAGTTCAGGGGGTAATAGTGTAATACCCCAAAAAAATCCAAACTAATATTAGTTCCATGTTTCAATCTCATGCATAGTACATCATGATTCTTTTATAGTTTTATGAGTAAGTTAGAAGTATATTAAGGCTTCAAATAACTCCAAGCTATCAGACGAATCAAAACATTCCTTACAGATTGAATTCTTGGGAAGTATATTCCTATAGTCAACTTCAAATAAGCATATCACTCATTTTACTATGAATTTTTGAGCTCATATCCCACCAAAAGATATATAATTGAATTATCTTTCCAACGATACCAATTTCACAAAAATCTGACATCGAAGGAAAATGTTATACCCATTTTACTCTAGGATGTCAACCTGGAAACTGAGTGACGACCGATATGATGGCTTATCACATTTCTGACAACCTGTCTGACGGCTTATCACATTTATGATGACCTTTTGAGGTTTATCACATTTCTGATGAATTATCAGCTATGTTGTCAAGCTTAGACAGCAACCCATCAATTTCAGGTCCTAGGTGATGACCTGGGCTGATGGTCTATCACAGACCTGACGGCTTATCAGCCCATGTCGTCAGCTGATAATTTCAGCAACTAGGGATTAAGTTCGTAGGGGTATTTTGGTATTTTTCCCTCACCCTAAACCTTACCCTACGATATAAAACACCAAAAACAAGTATTTAGCTATTGGTATTTAGTTTCAAAAACTCTTAACCCTCTTTGTTCCCAAGAACAAACTTAGGGTTTCTTCTCAATTAACTTCAAGACCCCATCACACTCTCCACAAGATATTCAAGAATTAAGATTCCCAATCCAAGAACATTCAATAAAGGTCAATTTTTTTTCAAGATTCAATCCCTAAGGTATGCATAGTGTTCATTCATGGACTCTTTTCGTCCATGAAACCCAAGAATCCCATTTCTAAGATCAAGTTTATGGATTTCTTTATGAACTTCATATTGGGTTTGTTTTGTTTATGATGAGAATGATCAATTGAATTCAAATCCATGTTGGGTGATAATTTCCATGTGGGTTTAATTATTATAGCTATAGATTCATGAAACCTTATGACTAAACCCTTGAATGATGAAATTAGAGATGAATCATGATGTTTGTTTATTGTATAATGTTGTCTACATGTACCATGCCTACAATATGTTTGACTAAATGCCTAGATGAAGGAAAAGTGCATAACTAGTATGATATCATGAAATCCCCATATATGTACAAGCTTATGCATATCACATGTTTGATGAAGTGCTTCAATATATGAATTATGAATTGTGTTGATTGGTTATGTGTTCAAGTAAGCCATTTTATGTTAGTTTCTTTACATCGAGTCCTGGGGATACTGGTACCTGACAATTTATTTGTCTGCCTAGATCCATGTCATGTTTTCACGATACTCTCAGTCAAGCCATGATCCATAGAACTTAGTCAGTCATGTGACTTAGGAAATCTCAGTAATCTCAATAGTTTAGTAATCTTAGTGATTTCAGTATTCCCAGTAAATCTCAGTAACTATAGTACTCTCAGTCAGTCCTGAGAACTCAGTATATTCCATCAGTCAATGAAACTCAGTAAACTCAGTTTAAATCTGCTAAACAATACCACTAGTATTAGTTCAGTTCAGTTAATCAGTTCATCTCAGTTAATCAGTTTAGAGTCTTTCAAAAGGGAGTAGGATTCAGTACCTAGCGATCCTAGGGATGAGGACTCACCCGCTAGATAGGACTAAGATCCCCAGAAATAATCCCTAAGTTCCAGAACTACGTAGCCTGCATAGGTATGAGATATCCCCCATTAGATAGGACTGACATACTCAGGGATCACCCGTTAGTACATTTAAATATATAGGACTGATCCCAAGGGTCACCCGCTAGATTAGGACTAACTCCACAATAGTTATCTTTACCAGTGGCGCGGTACTGGCACCCTTCTAATTGGGGTTACAGGTTAGACCCCAGTTAGTATAGTATGTGGCATATCGATTAGCTGAATACATCCCACAGTTTCAGTTACAGAATCAGGACTATTAGATACAGTCAATCCTTATCATTATCAATAGACTCCGAGATAACCCACTAGATAGGACTGACCTCAACTATGGTCAATCAGTATCAGTATTATCAGATTTGGAAATAACCTACTAGGTAGGACTGATCTCAGACTAAGTCAAAATTATCTTTATTACCATTATACTCAGAGATCACCCGCTAGATAGAAGTGATCTCAAATTCGATTACTCCATACAAAACAGAACTCAGATAGTTCCATCAAAACTTAGACTGTTAGATATATTCGCTCAGTATAAGTTACATCGATTATACTAATCATCACAGTCATATCAGTTATATCAGTTATCATAACTCACGTTATCAGTATTCAGTTGTAGGACTGTTAGACACAGTTAATTAAACCAGTTCTTTATAATTCAAACTGTCAGAAATAGTCGTTTATCTATTCAGTAATGCAGTATCAGTTCCTCACTTAGTAGTGACTTACATATAAATATCAGTGAACTCAGTAATTCAGTATCTCAGTATCAGTACACTTATGTTGTCAGCATTTAGACTCAGTAGTCAGTATCACCACAAGTTCAGTTATAGTTACTTATGCATGTACGTATTCTCACATTCATATCAGTCAACATTGTTCAGGTATATGAACCCTTTGCATTTAACCTACCTCACTCATATACTCAGTACATTCAGTCGTACTGACGAATTCGCGCTATGGTATTTTATTTTACACCATAGGTTCAGAGGTACGAGTTCCAAAGCAGCAGTAGCATTACAGATTTTAGCAGTCAGAGTTAGCAGTGAGTCCTCATTCTCCGAGGACATGATTACTACTTTATTACTTCAGTATTTCAATTTGGCTTTTAGTATTCAGGAGTTAGTTGGAGACATGTTCCTTCCACTCCCCACATTAGACAGTTAGAGGCTTTCAGACTAGATTCAGATTTTAGTATTCTAGTTTTGTTTTGGTATTTTTATACCTCTTTATTCAGACATTGTTATTATTCAGATTATGTTCAGTATTGAACCTTATGGCCTTTTAGTTCATGTTTTCGCATTTATAGTCATATATTATGCAGTTTATAGGTACAGATATCAGTCATGGGTTAGCTTGTGGTCCTTCGGGGTCATGAGCACTATGTAGCATTCCGGTTCAAAAAAGTGGGGCATTACAAATAGGACCCCCTTTAAGTTGAGGTGTTTCTTTTCCATTTTGGGTATAGTTCAGGGGGATAATAAGGTATTATCTCAAGTATGAATGGGATAAAGCATGGACATGTGCAAAGCATCAGTATTGTTGTCGAAATTTCCCAACTTGAAATACTGAACAAAAGCTATTTTTTAATAGAATTTTTTTCACTTGAGAAATACTTAACCATTAATACAAACTTTGATGAATCACTATACAGGTAATCCTCTATGTTTCCTGTCGGTTAAGTCTGGATATTATAGAAAACTCAATAATAGAAAGCTTAATAATAATTCCCTGTATATAAACATGTATTTCATCCAGGGTATCTTGTTCTATCTCAAGCATGAGTAAGCATTTGGAAATCTAACCCTTTTAGTTACACTGAGGCATGTCTAAACAAGAAATAAAAATTATTTGCTGGAAAAGATTTTGAACTTCTTCACCAAGATAGTTCTTGATATCTACTCCAAAATCATGGTTGCACAAACTATCAAAATATAATGAATGCGCAAGGACATGTTTTATCTTGTATTTCAGATCTTGTACAAAAATGAAAAACACACCATAATATCAGTGTATATAGTCAAATTTATAGATCTTATGGAATGTACATTTATTTTTTTCTATAAACATAATATTACTTATGTTTATGATAAACGTATCAAAGGGGTGTCATTATATACAAAAAAGGATGTTATGTATATAATGTGGTAACTTCTAAAAACAAAGCATTACACATATATATAGACTGGCATCACATATATATATGTCTATCATATACATAAGGGTGTAATGTGTATATGCTGGCAACTTCGAAAAGAAACATCAAAAGGATGAAAAAAACATAAATCTATAGCATAACTAACAGTCATCTCCAAATAATAAAAAGTTAAAAAAAAAACACATTATTGAAAAAACACAAATATCCCAGAACAAATTAACAATCAAATTCAAAAACGAAATATCAAAAAAAACTTTGGTAAACAACTTAACTAATTCAAAATAACACAACATCACATATGTATATGTGTATCATATACAAAAAGGGTGTTATGTATACACACTAGCATAACATAATTCAGAAAAACACAGCATCACATATGTATATGTCTATAATATACAAAAGATTGTTATGTATATACACGGGCAACTTCTAAATAAACCTAAATTTGATGAAAAAATCTATATTCTACAGCAGAACTAACAACCATCTCTAGATAATAAAAAGTTAAAAAATCTCACATTATTATAAAAAAAACATAAATATCCCAGTGCAAATTAATAATCAAATACAAAAATGAAAATCAGAAAAACCTTTGGTAGATGTGGTCGTGCAATATCATTTTTTTTTCTTTTCATGATGATTTTCTAATTTATTTTTTCGACCTTCCATCAACAACTTTCTTGATCTTTTTCATCTTAATGGGGTCATTATGATGTTTTGATCTGTTTTCATCAAAATTAGGGTCCTCGTAGTTAAATTCTTCGAGAATGGATCCATCTACCCAATTTGTTAGTTCATTATGCTCTAACTAAGTTAATCCTAAACTAAAAGAAGGAGAACCATCCATTTACCAAGAAATAAGTAGTTAATTTAGAACATGATAAAAGAAGAAATTAAAAACCAAAATTAAAATTCAAAAAAGTAGAAATCGAAGTTCGATTCTATATTTTGGTAAAGTAGAAAATCAAAATATTACTCAACACTATGAAAAAATCAATGAACGAACAACATGCAATAACGTGTTCATCCTGAATATCAAAATTTTATCAAACTCAGAAAATAAAACTAACCTTAGATCTTAAAATTTCAAAATGTTAATGGAGATTTAGTTAAAATTGAATGCTAGTGAGTAGCAGTTGGACTCAAACACGTTTGGATTCAAAAATGATAACTGCTCCTTGATTGTAGGCTTCTTCTAAGGAACATAAAGTGTAAGTCAAATTTGATAAAGCTATGTATATGTATTTTTAGAGAGAGAAATTGAAAAAGTGACATTTTTTAATATGTTTTAAGAGTTGGGATTTTGTGTAATAAGTGAAACATAAGTTGTGGCCTTGTATAATTTTTAGTTAAATAAACTCCAAAAACACCAACAATTTAACCAATAAACTGATATAAGAAACACAAACTATTTAAACTTATACAAATAACTAAATCTCAAGGAGATCGTGCTATTATATAGTACTTTTTTTAAAATTTATGTGATAAGGATAAAATTTAAATAATTAATCATATTCTTATATGTTTTTTGATATTTTATATCGTAAACTATTGTAGTTTATAATATTTTTTTACGTAATTTTTAAATAATATATGTTATTTCCTTTGTCCTAATTTTTGTTGCATTGATACAATTTTGAGAGTCAATTAAATTTTTTAATTTATTAATTATTATAATTTATGATACTTTTCTTTTGTTTTAATTTATGTGGCATTGGTAAAATCTCGAGAATCAACAAAAATTGTATGCACTTTAAATATATAAAACATTAAAAAATATAAGATGAATAAATTAAAATAAAGAAAAGATAAAAAGGAACGGAGCCAATAATTGTGTCAAAGCAGATTTTCACTGGTTGTGTTCTCTTTTATAAGTAAGTACAAAGAAAATAGAATAATAGCAGTACTTATTTTGGTTCGATTTATCTTGTATACCAAAACTTGGCCACCTATAATTCGTAGGCACAGAATAATTGACTCCTAGAGCTCGGCATGATATTCATGGTCACTGGTACAAAATTCTTGGTTATAGAGCATGGCAAGGCATTCATTGTTACGGTCTTAGATTTATCAGGCAACGAGATCTGGGCCATGTATTGTTGTCTTGCATATGCAACAGTAGTTAATTTTAGTTAGCTACTCTTTTTCTAGGCATGGAGCCGGTACAGTTGAGAGAATGTCATGAAGTAACTGGTATCATTTGATCAAAGAGTTCACGAGTTCAAACTTCGAAAATAGCCTTTAACAGAAATGCAAGAAGCTTATGGGTTCAAGTTTTGAAAATAGTCTCTAATAGAATGCAAGGTAAATTTTTGTACAATACATCCTTATGGTGGAGATCTTTCCCACACCTTGTGTATAACAAGAGTTTTAGTGCATCGAACAACCTATTTATTCTTTTTTTAGGCAACCTATCAGATTTCTCTCTAAAGTGACTCTATAGACCAATCTTGTAGGCACATGGTCAACAAAAAATTACTACTTAAAATTGAAGAATGAGGACTTGTATATGTTGTTTAAGAATCATTCTTTGGGATGACCGGAGGACTTCATGTTGATATTTCCATTAGAAGCTTTTCAGTGGCTAAAGCATAATAAATACTGCAGTAATAACTTCAATGCAGTAGCCCCAATATCATGAACTTTTTTTTTTAATTTGGGGATAAAAAAATGTTTCCCCTTTTTCAGTACTCCATCCGTTCCAAAATAATTAAATTGCTGAAGTATTTTTTAGTTTTCAAAATAATTGAATTGTTCATTATTCAAGATTGCTATTGGAAATATTTTTCAATTTTACTCTTCATTAATTAAATTTTCAAGAATGAGTTCCAATGATCATTACTAAAGTTTTGGAGTTTGAAAAGGGCAAAAATGGAAAAACATGACTAATTTATGTTTTTGTCTTTTTTTTTAAGATGTGTGTCATACTCCAACAATTCAATTATTTTGAATAGGTATTCAAACTATATTAATTGATAAATATGATTAATCTGGTTTCACATGATATTTTGTGATAAATGTGATTGTTTTGTAGGAATGGACATAGTTTGGCAAAAACCAAATCGAAATTAAATTTTGTTTTTGATTTTTTGGTTTTTTGAATTGATTTTGCTGTCAAATTTTAGAAATTCGGTTGAACTATTTGGTCTTCGGATTTTCAAAAAAATACTTGGGTTAAGCCAAAAAATTAAAATTATACAAATAATACTCCCTCTGTCCCATTTTATGGGTCTTCGTTTTCTTTCTGGTTCATCTGAAAACGAATGTCACATTTCCTTATTTGATAATTATTTAAAGACATAATTTTACTTTTACCCTTATTGGTCTCACTTATAAGGTGTCACTTAATTAAAGATAGTAGTAGTATATTTTTTTCTAAAGAAAAACTTAGTAAACATCACTAAGCTTTTTCTTAACTGTTAAAATACGTGTCGCTTAAAATATGCCACATAAAATAAGACGAAGGGAGTATATTAATATTTTATTATATCTAAATTATATACAAATCTAACCCAAATCTGATCTCAACCCAATAATAGGCCCAAGTCCAACAAGCCTAGTACCCCTTCTTATATATAAGTTAGGGTAACTTACATAAATCATTGAATGTTTAAGTGTTATAACACTTTATTCTAACAATTTATTAAATTACATCATATCTCAATTTTTTAAATTTGTGATATATATGTTATAATGTGATACACATAATTAGTGATACATTTAAAACAAAATTTTTTTTTATTTTAGGAAGTAACAGATTCAATTATTATGGGGAGTAAAATTAGGCACACATCGTGAAAATGATAAATTTGATTCCAGATATATCACAATGATGTATTTTGTAAAATCACTCACTAATCATTAAAAATTCAATATCACTCCATAATAAATAATTTACATATGTCAAACATATGTTAAATGTATCAAATATTTATAAAATAATTTAAAGGTAAATATTTGTTATTTTACATCATATCCAAGATTTTTACATTTGTGATACATATGTTATAACGTGATACATATAATTAGTGATGCATTTAAAAAAGAAAAGATTTTTATTTTAGAAATTAACAGATTCAATTATTATGGGAGTAAAATTAAGCACAAATCGTGAAAATAATAAATCTGGTTCCAGATGTATACATCTGGTTTCAGATGTATAAATCTGGTTCCAGATGTATCATAATGATACATTTCGTAAAATTACTCATTAATCATTAAAAATTCAATATCACACCAAAATAAATAATTTACATATGTTAAATGTATCAAATATTTATAAATAAACATATGTTAAAGTTGTATCAATTGATGATTATTTAGGAGAGATTTTAGGGGATGAAATATTTTTAAAAAAAAATCTTTAAAGATAAATAGATTGCATGCATTAATTGGGGAGTAAAACTAGGGTGGAGGTTTTATTCATATACATCAAGAGTAAAATATAAAATTTGGGATTTTAAATAATTGTTAAAAGGTAGGGAATTTTGGGTAATAAGGTCTCTTAGGTTTTTTTATTTTATGTAATTTATCGTATAAGTTATAACACTTTTATCCTAATTTATTATTCAGTACTAACTTTATAATTCTATATCAGCGCCCCTCATGACCTCGCAACCCTAATTTCATTTTTCGATTCTCAGTTCACATTTCCATCAGCGTACTCAGTAGTCACTATTCACTTTGCAATAAGTATACCATTTAATTGAAAAAAATACCCTCCAAGACTAAATGAATTATTTAAGAAAGTGACACAAGTTTGAGAAAATAATTTTTTTCAGACATTAAGTAGAAAAAAAAGGATGAATCGAAAGTAACTACTCACTTTCAGTCATGACGAAAAAAAATGGTCCACTACTTTGATCTTCAAAATAAAAAAAATCAAAAAGTTTGAATTGAATTTACAGAAAGCAAATCAAATCGAATTTATTTCAATTTGGCTATGATTGTCATTTTCGTCAAGCCAAAAATTAAAAAGTCAAATCGAATAAATCGAATGTTATTTGAGTCGATATGAATATCGAATTATTCGATCTACCTAATTATAATACCTGAAAAAGGCCCATATGATTTCTATTGCAGATTATCTGATATTCGTAAAGGCTCATGAATTAGATTGATGGATCTTGTGGTCCTACCCACACGGGTGCATGGTGGGTTATTGTTGGGATTAGGTGATTGCTCCAATTCTTCATTTTGTGATTTATAGGAGCTTCAGTTTGTGTATATATGATTTTCTAAATCGAATGGAGAAGGATTCAATTTGGGACATTTTTTACTTCTTTTATGTCATGACCCTATCGAGTTTGGGCCTCCATAAGTGGATATGTGAAGAGGATCAATTATCACAATAGAAGAAGCCCCAACTGCTATGGGTATTTTCAGTTTATATTTGGCCAATTATGAAAAATATTTTGAGTATGTAACAGAGATTTTATTAGATGTACATAATATTTTCATTCCTCTATTTTATTATGTGATTAGCATAGAATTTATTTAATGTATATAGATCGTTTGAAATTTTTTTGTAAATAGGGACATTGGATATTTAGAAACTCAACCAGAAAATACAAGAAGAAATTTTGTTTTTCCTTATTTATTTTAACATGGCATCAGGAAGTATTAATTATTTTATATTTTCATCTTGCTCTTCTCTTCTTGTTATGAATTTTTTTAAATTTTGTGTAATATGTGCCTAATATGTCTGACTCTGAAAGTAATAAGATCACTGAAAAGAGTGATGTAATTACTACAACTAATGCAGTAGATTCATCACACAAACCAACTCCCCAAAGTATTTTGTCGATTACGACACCATTCCTCGCCTCTGATTGCCTATGTATCCCCCATAAGTCTTTCCCATTTGAACCTCTCCCTTCACTTATAAAGCTATGCTATTCTAAGGTGCTTCTAAATAGATGGATCTTATCAATGTCCATGAATGATAAATCATAGATTGAATCATCAAATCAAAGATATTGAGTGTTCATAAAGTTTTGTATCGGCTAAGTTCATGAGTTGGAGATAAGAGGACTCAAACTGCTAAGATTCACCACAGGGTATATCACTATCTCTTAGGTCCCCCGACTGATTCTACCATAGAGGCCAATGATAAAGAATAAATTCCCTCAAACACAACTTATAACTTCCCCCAATTTGTTCTAGAAATCTGAATTTTTCTAATTGAATGACACTCTCTATTCAAACAGGAAGCAAAACTAATAATAAAAATTCATATTCTATTATGATTGTCGATCAAACTTTGATGAACTCGTTCAACAATCACAAAATAACGAGGCACAAAAATGACTTTTATTTCTTCCAAGTATCTACAAGTGTCATTCATATCACATTTCATGGAAGAAATAGGAAAAGCTCACTTTCAACATTTCGTCTCCTTTCTTAATCCATATTTCTACTCCTAGCAGAGCTATTATTTTCTCTTATAAATAAAGGATAAATTATAGTAACCACCAAATATCAGGGTCATTAATGCATAAAATCCTACACCTTTTAAAAATTTACATAAAATATATTAAATTGAAAATTATTCTTAATACATATTTAATGCAGACAACTCCATCATTATAGCCCAAAATCACAGTATTTCATCTTCCAAAATCTCCTCCCCAAAAATTTTTGTAATCTCTCTCTCACAATCATGTTTATTTTTTAATACCGTAACCATTTCTCAAAACCATTAATAAAGATCCAATTGAATTGAACCTCACTTCACTGTTATACTTCATCCATTGACACCATGGACAAACGTTAGATTTATGGGAGAGAATTGAATTCCACCTCACTTTCACTTCACCATTGATTTCCTTCACTAATTGTTGCACATACCTATGAATTATGTCGGAGAATCACTAATTCTGGCCACCACATTCACTGTAAACAACAAATCGTCGACTCCTCTTCTCCATTAATTCATTAATCTTTTATCGATTTTGAATCTTTTGTCAACTCTTTACGATAATACCTATCAAGAAAAAAATTAAATGTCTCTAGGTTTTCTATGAGAACGGTGGCAAAGGCGGCGGTGTTGGTGCATTTGAATTTTTTTTACAATGAAGGTTGAGAAAGTTAATGGGTATTGGTGAAGATGGAGAAGAAGATCACTTCATTAAAACAAATATCATAATACATATGAATGTATCACTATGCATATGTATCATAGTAAAAAAGAAGGCTAAATACATAGACATGCCCCTAAACTTTTTAGCTTTTTCCATAGTGACACCTAAACTAGGTCGTGTACCTATTGAACCCCTGGACCTTTTATTAAGTGTGCCTATTAAGCATTTTTTTAAAAATAAAATAAAATTGAAGTGCGTGAATTTCACACGCTGGTGACGTGCAAAATGCACCAATAAGAGAATGAAAACTCATTCTGGTCACAAATAATCCAATTGAAAAGTAAAAATAATTGCCAAAAATATTTTTCTAAGGTAAAAAATTTGGTCTTTTTCTTCTAAAAAAAATGTTCTTCTTCTTCTCTAAAAAAACCCTCCATTTCTACAAAAAAAACTTCATTACCTATATCATATCTTTTTCCATTTTAAATTTTATTGCTATATTCGTTGAATTTGACACAATTCTTTGTTGATTTTAGGTATCCAAAATCAAGAACTTAGATTTTAGTCATTTATTTGTTTTCATCATTAAAGCTCACATCAGTCCTCTATTTTTCAACCAAAACAACATCCAACAACCATTAGAGAAGGAAAAGAGTAACAATACAACACACATTGATATACAACAACAAACAACAACAACAAAGAAGAGACCCATGGAATTCTAATTTTTCTGGTAAAAATTTTGCCGAAAAATTCCATCCTAACAAAACCAACCACTCTCCAATACCACTAAACCACTACAAAATAACCCAAAACAACCTTCACCTTATTTTTCAGCAAATTTTCAAAACAACCACAATGGCCTACACATAATATTAAATTTTTTATATTGAATTTCTTCATAAGAATTCACATTTTGATGTTGAATTTGATGTTTTGAAATTTTTTTTACCTTCAATTGAATGGAAAATATATCAAAGAATCAAAAATATTATAACAATCAATTACAATAATTGAACAAAACATTAGATTCACAAATATGAATCTTTTCTAGGTAACAACTGCCCTCTCTCTTACCACTCCAAATCTAACCAAGAAAATTAGAAAAAAATTATAAAAGGGGCATCTGAAACACCCTGCATTTTGACCCATCGAAAAATTCTCAATTTTTGGCTAATGCATATCATATGACTTGGGGTACTTCTCGTACGATGTGGTATGGTTTGGTTAGTCTTGGTCGAAGGGTGAAAAGTATGGGTTGGATGGTTTCTTTCCAAGGAATGATTGGAACATACGATTCGTATTTTAGGGTACTAATGGTAAGGTGTCAATCATATCTTACCTTAAGTTACGTATAGGTGATTCCATTTTGTCTAGGGTATGGTTTCATGATACTAGTCAAATGGTTGGATATGATTTGGCATGGGTAGTTTTATGTTGGACAATGTTGAGGTCCAAGAGGAGGCCTAGGGTACGAAATAAGGGTACCACTCATACCCTAGGGTATGGTTGGGTGGGGTGGTCGTACCATCCTGCGAGAATTTTAAGCAGTTTAAGTTGAGGGTAATCTAGACATTTTTCCTCTTAACCTCTTAAGACTCCACGACTTATATCACTCTTGGGACATCATTTACCCTAGTATTGTCAATGTAAAACACTTAAAACACTTTCAAATTCTCTCAAGGCTCTTAATCAATGAAGGATAGGGTTTCATCAATATGATCAATTTGGGGCTTACAATGGTGATTTCTCTCCATCATCTTCATAATCTAAGGAACGTTACTCCTCCCTCATTGTTATTTCTAACTAAAGGAATGTTTTATGAATTATTTCATGGCATAAATGTTGTATGGTTTTGGATTTTCAAATATAAGTTGGGAGTTTTGGTTACAATTGTTGGTTATGGTTTTTCTATGTCTTTTACTTATGGTTTTCATAATATTATGGTGGTTTTAACTTTTGGTTGCATGGGAATAATTAAATGGTACTTGGTTTTGGTTTTGAAAACACTATGCCTCCAAAGTTATTTTATAAGATGCCTATGAGAATGTTTTTGGTGAAATTATTGGACTTTCATTGAACTATGAATGGTATAACTTGGCAATGGAGCCCTAAATGGTATAAATGGTTTAGATGGTTTGGCATGGTTAAATGGTAAGGTTTTAGTAAGGTCATGGTTTGGTTAAATGAACATCCTTGTGGGGTACAAGGGAATCCCCCAACAAAGCTTAATAATGGAACACTTGTGGGGTACAAAGGACTCTTCCAAGTCAACTTAATAGTGTAATCTTTGGGTACATGAGAATCCCTTATTCTTTAAAAAGGATGGCTAAGGAATTTGCTTGCAAACTATAGTCGGTATGACGATACCACTACTTATATCCTTGGTTAATGATAAATAAAATTGGTGGTTTGGTCGCATGGTAATGGTTTTAATTAGGCAATAATGGTGGGGTGTGATATCTAATCGTGAAAGTATGAGTCCAGTGGATGGACACTGGGAACTTTTATCTGTCGACATGAGTATTAGTCATAGCGACCATATATGATACTCATGGGGTACATGGGAATCCCTTAAGTACACTTATTCATATGTATCCTAGAGAGCGAAGGGTACTTAGGAATTCCCTACTCCTATGGTATCTTGGGTTTATCCAGCTATACGCATTAAGGCCCGTTTAGGGGGTTACATTGGATCCATATAGCTCATGGGTGATTCTAGGATGGTTAAGCTACACAAACCCAGGTTAATTATTTTAAAGGTATACTAAACCCAATTCTTTTTCTCGGTATGGATTTTATATATATATATGTATGGTTGTATATGCATATGGTGGTTTACTTGGTTTTAATATCCTTATCCTGAGTACTTGCTAGTGTTCAACTTCTTACATATTTTCGGGCATTGTATCCCCATGCGATACAAGAACCGACCGTTCTACTTCTCCATATTCTAGAAGACTCCATTTTATGAGATGGATGTCTTTACATACTCTTGTTATTTGATAGACATTCGTTTTGGCTATAGTTGGGAGCATGTCCCAATTGAATATTATTTTACTTTCGGTTAGAGCTTTTATTAAACTATTATGGGTTAGTATGGGCGGTGTCGGCGGTGGGGTTTGCCTTAGTTTTGGCATTAGTATTAGGGTTGATACCATTTGACTATATTTATAATTGTTCTACCCTTTTATGTTATGGACTTATACTTGGTTATTATTTTGGTTTAGGTATAGTTATTGGATGGTTGGACTTGCTTGGGTTGGTCACGGTTATTGACCTATCCTAGAGTCTGGAATGGTAGAAAACACTATCTTGTTATATATTTGAAATTTTTCTGACTCAGGGTACGTGTTTGGAGGTTGGGTTGGGTGACGGAGGTGTTTTTCGATCCTGGTTAGACTTGGGATACCCATTATGACAAGGACCCGATTTGGGTTGTGCTAAGTTGGTATCAATGTTTTAGGTTCATGATCAATTAGGGAGTCCACAAAATAGTGCCGAGTAAAGCCTCTTTTAAGAGTGTGTAAAGCGTCACGCTCATAAGAGAGAGGCTATAAGGTATTTAGGAATGTTTCAGTTCTTTTTGTTCTATTTTTAAGCTTAAAGTCTAAGGTTTTGAATTCTTCTAATTGTTTGTTTTCTTGTCTTTCAAATCATGCCTTGATGGTCTGAAGCTCACAAAAATTTCTCTGTCCCAATGGGGATGGTATTTATGGGACATACTCTACTCATGGGATCCATACTCGATTTAGGGGTCTAGCCCCTGATTTCTCTGAAGTTCCACCAGTTCCTTCTAGTCCTTCTTAGGCCCTCAGGTAGACGTGACAAATGCGGAGTTTCGTCAGTTGATCCATGTGATTGCTTAGTTGATAACTTCTCAGGCTGACCATGGTGTATCTAGTATTGCATCTTCTGAGGCCACAAGGGTTATCTAGTTCATAAGGTTGAATACTCTAACTTTTTTGGTGTTAGGGTGGAGGAGGATCCTCAAAACTTTTTGGATTAGATTAGAAATATCTTCAGGGTCATGCAGGCCACGAATGTGGAAGGGGTAAATTTTGCTGCCTATCAGCTAAAGAATGTGGTGTACCAATGGTATGAGGAATGGGATCAGGCAAGTGGTGAGATTGATGAGTTATCTCTATGGGAGAATTTCTCTAATGCTTTTTTGGATCACTTCTTTTCTCAGGAGTTGAAGGAAGTAAAAGCGGAGAAATTTGTTAATCTGAAAAAAGGGAGATGTTAGTCAAGGAGTATGCCTTGAAGTTCTATCAGTTGTCTAGGTATGCTCCGAAAATAGTGTCTGGTATGAGGGCCAGGATGAGAAAGTTCACTTCAGAACTGTCTCATGAGTTAATCCTTGAAAGCAAAACTACATTGCTAATCAAGGACATGGATATCTCTAGGTTGGTTATTCATATACAACGGGTGGAGGAGGAAAAGAGAAAGTAGGCTGAGGTAGGTGAAAGGCAGGGTAAGAAGTTTAGGTTCTCTAAGTAGGGTGGAAAATAAAAAAGTGGTCGGTATGCTAGTAAGTGGTCAAATAAGAAGTGGGGGAGTTCTGGTTCTTTCTCTACAGCAGTGCTTCCTATCTGAAGCAGTCAGGTATTAGGCATTAGCAGGGTGGCGATAACTTCAGGGCACAAGATGCCCAATCTCAGGATAATAGGGTCTAATCAGCTTCACCATATCCCCTTTGTAGATTTTGTGGTTGGGTACATTGGGGTATTTATGAAAAAAAGTCTTTTTTAAGGATACTTTATAAAATTATCTATGAAACTGAGATAGTTACCTTTCAAAAAATTCTAATAGTAGTAGAAATATCTATACTTTATTCTTCTAAAGGTGGGAAAAGATAAAACTAAATAAATGGGTTATTCATCCAAATTTCAGTTTGAAACTCATGTAATTATCCTATTTTTCTTTTGGTTAACCCTAAAACTGGGATAGATTTACGAGAAATCTGATTAGATAGATATGGTATAGATCAAAATATTGTGATGGAGGGAGGGACAGGTGTTTCAAATGTGATCATCTAGGTCATATGCTTAGAAATTATCCAGTTGGTAAGGTTTCTTCGAGAGCAAACAAGTTTCCGATTTCTTCTTTTTCTGCCCCCACACTGAAGGATGCTTCTTCTGCATCTATTTCTATTTCTAGTATCAGAACAGGCCAAAATTGGTTATATGCACTTAATACCTAATAGGAGTTTGAGGCATCGCCTGATGTCGTGTCTGGTATGTTGAAACTCTTTTCTCGAGATGGTTATTATTTACTTGATCGAGGGTCCACTCTCTCTTATGTTACCCTATTTATGATTGTGTATTTTTGGCTTTGGTTTTGAGGTTGTTTTGAATCTTTTTTCTGCTTCTACCCCGGTAGGTGACTCTGTAGTTGCTAAAAAGTCTATAGGGTGTGTGGTATCTGTTGGTAGTAAGAAGACTTTGGTAGATTTGTTAAAATTAGATATGGTGGATTTTGATGTCATTCTGGGGGTAGATTAGTTATACTTGTGCTATGAATCCTTAGATTGTCGGACCCGTAAGGTTTTCTTTAAGTTCCCTGGCGAACCGGTGATTGAATAGGAGGGTGGTTCCCTAGCTCCTACGATGAAGTTTATATTATATCTTATAGCTCGAAGGTTAATCTCTAAAGGGTGTCTCTATCATTTGGTCCGGGTTAAAAATTTTAACTCGAAAGATCCTTCTTTGCATTCAGTTTTGGTGGTGAATGAGTTTCCTAAGGTCATTTTTGATAATCTTCATATTGTTCCTCCGGGTAGGGAGATTGAGTTTGGGATTTATTTGGTTCCAAACACTCGTCCAATATATATTCCTCCTTATAGGATAGCTTTGGCTGAGTTGAGGGAACTCAAGGAGCAACTTAAGGATCCCTTGGATAAGGGTTTTATCCATCCTAGTGTGTCCCTGTAAGGTGCACCGGTGTTATTCGTCCATAAGAAGGATATTTCCCTTTGGATGTGTAGTGATTATTGATAGTTGAATAAGATAACGATTAAGAACAAGTATCCTCTCCCAAGGATAGATGACTTGTTTGATTAGTTGCAAGGTGCCAATTATTTTCAAAGATAGATCTTCAGTCAGGGTATCATCAACTTAAGATTAGGGAGGTAGATATTCCTAATACAACATTCTGTAGCAAGTATATGAGTACTTTGAGTTATTGATTATGTCATTTGGTTTGACTAATGCCATGGAGGCATTCATAGATTTGATGAATATGATATTTCGTCTGTTTTTGGATTTGTTTGTCATTGTGTTCATAGATGACATCTTGGTGTATTCTAATAGTGAAATGGATCATGCTAATCACCCCCGTGCGGTGTTGCAGACCTTGAAAGAGTAGTAGTTATATGTTAAATTCTTGAAATATGAATTTTGGTTGAACGCTGTTACTTTTTTGGGTTATATTATTTCTAGTGAGAGGATCATGGTGGATCCACAAAAGGTGGCGGTAGTTAAAAATGGCCTATATCCATGACTCCAACCGATATTTAGAGCTTCTTGGGTTTGGTTGGGTATTATAAGAGGTTTGTGAAAAGTTTTTTTACTATAGATGCCCCATTGGCTAAGTTGACTTAGAAGAAGGTAAAGTTCTCTTGGTCGGATACTTGTGAGGGTAGTTGCGAGAAGCTGAAGGATAAACTAACTTTGGCTTTAATTTTAACCTTTCATGAAAGCAATGAAGGGTTTGTGGTTTAATGTGATGTATCCCAGGTGGGACTTGGTTGCATTCTGATGCAGCATAGTAAGGGGATTGCCTATGCTTCTAGGTAGTTTAAGGTGCATGATAGGAACTATCCTACTCATGATTTGGAGTTGTTAGTTGTTGTATTTGCATTGGATATCTGGCGGTACTATTTATATGAAGTGCATGTGGATATTTTTCTTATCATATAAGTTTGCAGTATGTGTTTACTCAGAAAGAGCTTAACCTCAGGCAGAGAAGATGGCTTGAGCTTCTCAAGGACTGTGACATAAGTCTTCACTACCATCTAAGTAAAGCTAATGTGGTTGCAGATTCTCATAGAAAGTTATCCATGGGGAGCTTAGCTCATATGGATAACAAGAGGCGGGAGGAGGTGAAAGATATTCACCACTTGGCTAATCTTGGATTTTGAGGTTGGGGATAGGGTATTACTTAAAGTGTCTCCCATGAAGGGAGTAATGCAGTTTAGGAAAAAGGGAAAGCTTAGTCCCTGGTATGTTAGCCCTTACGTGGTTTTGAGGAGGATTGATAATGTTGCTTATGAATTGGAGTTGCCTTCTAGTTTGAGCTTCGTTCACCCAGTATTCTATGTCTCCATTTTGAGAAAGTGTATAGGTAATCCTTTATCAGTTTTTCCTTTGGAAGGATTAGATATCTCAAATTCTCTGTCTTATGAAGAGATCTCGATTAAGATCTTGGATCAAAAGGTTCGTCAGTTGTGGACCAAGGATGTAGCTTTGATTAAGGTTTTATGACGAATCCACAAGGTAGAAGAAGCTACTTGGGAAGAAAAAGAGGACATAAAGTCCAAGTATCCGCATTTGTTTTCTTCTATGGATATTCATATGGAAGGTATGTGTTCTTGATCACATCTTTGTTTTCTAACTTGGTTAAAGGAAGGTTGGTTTCCTTGTATTTTTTTTCTAACTTAGTTAAAGGTTGGAATGGTTATGTTGGGGTGTAATTCGTGCTTGTACTACTTTGTCCATCATTCGGGAATGAATGATCCTAGTGGGGGAGACTGAAGCACCCTGGGTTTCAACCCTTAGAAAATTTCTCAGTTTTTGGCTTCTAGACATCATACGACTTGGGGTACTTCTCGTATGATATGGTACAGTTTGGTTGGTCTCGGTCGTACGGTGACCAGTGTAGGTTGGATGGTTTCTGTCCAAGTTATGGTTGGGACATACGAGTCATATATTAGGGTACTAATAGTAAAGAGTCAATCGTATGTTGCCTTAAGTTAAGTTTAGGTGATTCCATTCTGCCTAGGGTATGGTTTCATGATACTAGTCATATGGTTGGATACGATTTGGCATTTGTAGTCATATGGTGGATAGTGTTGGGTCCAAGGGGAGGCCTAGGTATGAGATAAAAGTACCATTCGTACCCTAGGGTACAGTTGGGGTGGGGTGGTCATACTATCCTGTGAGAATTTTAAGCAGTTTAAGTTGAGGTCAATCTGGATATTTCTCCTCTTAACCTCTTAAGTCACCATGACTTATATCACTCTTCAGACATTATTCACCCTAGTATTCTCAATCTAAAACACTTAAAACACTCTCAAATTCTCTCAAGGCTCTTGGTCAAAGAAGGCTAGGGTTTCATCAATAGGATCAATTTGGAGCTTACAAGGGTGATTTCTTTTCATCATTTTCATAATGTAAGGCATGTTACTCCTCTCTCATTGTTAGTTCTAACTAAATACATGGGTTATGAATTGTTTTCATGGCATAAATTTTGTATAGTTTTGGGTTTTTGAATATATATTGGGGGTTTTGGTTACAGTGGTTGGTTATGGTTTTCCCAAGTCTTTTACTTATGGTTTTCATATTATTATAGTGGTTTGAAGATTTGGTTGCATGGGAATGGTTAATTAGTACTTGGTTTTGGCTTTGGAAACACTATGCCCCTAACTTGTTTGATAAAAATCCTATGAGAATGTTTTTGGTTAAATTATTAGACTTTTATTGTACTATGCATAGTGTAACTTAGTAATGGAATCCTAAATAGTATAAATGGTCTAGATGGTTTAGAATGGTTAAATGGTAAGGTTTTGGTAAGTTCATGGTTTGGTTAAATGAACATCCTTATGGGATATAAGGGAATCCCCTAAGCAAGCTTAATAATGGAGCACTTGTTGGGTACAAAGGACTCCCCCAAGTCAACTTAATAATGTAACTGTGGGTACATGGGAATTCGTTGTTCTTTAAAAATAATGGCTAACAACATTGCTTCCAAGCTATAGTCGATATGACGATACCACTACTTATAGCCTTGGTTAATAGTAAATGGAATTGGTGATTTAGTTGTGTGGTAATGGTTTTAATTGGGCAATAATGGTGGGGTGTGATAGCTAACAGTGAAGGTGTGAGTCCAATGGGTGGACAATGGAAACTCATGTTTACTAACATGAGGATTTGTCAGGGCGACCGTATATGATACTTATGGGGTACACGGGAATCCCCTAAGTAAACTTGTACATATGTATCATGGAAAGCGAAGGGTACTCGAGAATCCCTTACTCCTATGGTATCTTTGATTCGTACTTCTATATGCATCGGGGCCCGTGCATGGGTTACACTGGACCCATATAGCCCGTGGGTGGTTCAAGGATGGTTACACAAACCCAGGTTAATGGTTTTAAAGTCATGCCAAATCTGATTTGCCTTTCCCGGTATAGATTATATATATTTATATATATATACACACACACACATATAAATATATGTATGGTTGTATATGCATATGGTTTCTTACTTGGTTTTAAAGGTTGGCATTATTTTATCCTTATCTTGAGTACTTGCTAGCGTTCACCCGCTAACCTATCTTCGGGCACTGTATCCCCACACGATCCAGTAACCGACTGTTCTACTCCTCCTTCTTAGTGATCGGATTTGGGATCAGCTATTAGATTTAAGTGGTGAGCTTCCATATTCTAGAAGGCTCCATTTCATGTCATAGATGTATTTACATACTTTGGTTATTTCATATACATTGGTTTTGGCTATGGTTGGGGCATGTTCCAATTGGATATTGTTTTACTTTTAATTAGAGGATTTATGGAATACTATGAGTTAGTATGGGCGGTATCGGTAGTGATGTCAGCCTTATTATTGGCATTGGTATTGGGGCTGATACCGTTTGACTGTATTTATGATTGTTCTACACTATTATGTTATGGACTCGTAATTGGTTATTGTTTTAGTTTTGGTATGGTTATTGGATGGTTGGACTTGCTTAGGTTGGTCACGGTATGGACCTATCCTAGAGTCTGGAATGGTACAAAATGCTATCTTTTTATATGCTCGGAATTCATCAAACCCAGGGTACGTGGCTGGAGGTTGGGTTAGGTAACGGGGGTAGTCCTTTGTCCGACTTGGAGTTGGAATTCCCATTACAACAAGGCCCCAGTTAGGATCGTGTTAGCATCTCATCAAATTTATTAATTTGATAAGAGGAAAAAAATTTAAAAAAGAAATTCTAGTAAGTTATGGCTTCTCACTCTCTTAGTAGAGAGTGTATTACACATGTCATGTCATATCAGCATCATGTCAGCAATTGTGCTTAATTAACATAGTTTGTGAATGATAAAAGAGTTAAATAGGTATATGGCCAAATTGAGGTATCAATACAGAAAAATCAAAAATTTCAGGGGCCTGTCTATGTATTTTGCCCAAAAAAGAATGTATGTTTTGTTCATGACACATATAAAGGTACTTGCATGCTACTGTATCATAGTCTACTAATTTATATGTAATATGAAGCTTATTGGCATTTGTTCATGAAACATGCGAATGTATCTCCATGCATATGCATCATAATTTAAAAAAATATGATTTTTATTTATGATACATATGAATGTACTTATATTCGTGCATATGCATCATAATAAAACAGCTTAAGTCATCGATAGATCCTTAAACTTGTTTCGTGATTTCATTTGGACACCTGAACTCACCTTTGTATCTATTAAACATCTCAACACTTTAAATTTGAACCATTTAAACAATTTTTCCTTATGTGGCACAGTGATTGTAATTCACGCTGATTGAGAATGTGAGGACATTTAATTAGTTTTTTTTTTTCAAAAAAAAGGGTGCCTTCTTTGTTTCCTTTGTTCATCTTCTTCATATTCTTTGCCACCATTTCTCTTTCCAGATGACCATCCACTATAGGATTCAAAAACAACTCGGCGTAACTCCAATTTTTGATAATATTAATTGAAATTAGTCTTTCAGTGAAACTTTATTCTTCTTCCTCTACAATAACAAATAAGATGGAGAAGATAACTCAAAATGGGTATAGGAAGACAAAATAATATGTTGGTTTATGAAAATAGCATTTTAATTTCTACTTTTGAATCAAATTTGCAATTTTGTTGATTTGTAGTTTTTTTTTTAAAAAAAGAAAACTCAACATGAGTTGTTATTTTGAAGAGATAACTCAAAATGGGTTGATCATTTTAACTATGCGTCAAAAATTTGCAATTAACCCTTTTTTAAAAAAAGGATGACCACCCCTCCTTTCTTTTTGGGAAAAATTATTTTTTTCGGCAAACTCTCATTTTTTTTTATATTTACACCTAAAATTTTTGATAAACTTATTGAATTTACTTTTGAGAGAAATATCAATTACCCTTGAACTTGTCACTTTTATTCATGATACACCTGAACTTTGACAAGTCCTAAGTACCCCCCCTCCCCCCGAACTTGTTGTTTTGCAACATCGCGTGACCCTTTTTAACTGGTGGACCAGAGCGTACAAAACTTGCATGTACATATGGAAAAAAATGCCTATATGTTCGTCCACGTGGATAAATACCATTCACTTCCCTTATATTGATCTATATTAAAAAATTTCACTTTTACCCTTAATTATCTGATTTCTCTCTAACAAATTATATTTTTCAGTTTTTCTCTACTTCGAAATAGTGAAAGGTTGAATTTTTATCGATCAAGTAAGCTATTATCTAAGATAATTATATTTTTTTTGTGTTAAAGCTATGAAATTGTTTTTTCTAATTAGTATTTCATAGTAGTTTTCGATTAGGATTTTGAGGAGACTCACATGCACAAATACGTTTTTTTATTATAATTGATGGAGTAAGAAATAACAAATTAAGTTAGGGGTGTACAAAAATCGAACCGATATAAATATTGTTGATTTATCATTATTGGGTTAATGATTTTGTAAAGAAAAATTGTTGGGTCATTATTTTTATTTCAATTATTTTATTGAGTTATTAGGTAAATCGATAATCCAATAAGATTACTAAATTATTATTTTACACCCCATATATATATATATATATATAAGTAGGATTTTGATTGCAACTAAGATTCAGTTTCTTTTTATGTTAGTTACTACTTTTTTTATTTTATGAGTATTTTCTTATCGGTCAAATCAAAAATCAAATCGTTAGGGATTAAAAATCGATAACCAATATAACTACATACACCATAATGCATACAACCGTGGAATCTATGTCTGAAATTGTCATTCGAACATGAAATTCTCACAATTGGAGGAGATCCACATGCACACACAAGTCTCCTATTATAATTCATGGAGGTATAAATAAATAAATAAATAAAGTAGAAGCAATAAAGTAAAATCATTTTTTAGATTGGAAGTAATGGAGGAAGAGGGATAGTAAATAAGAAGACTGATATTTAAATTTTTTGAAAAAATTAAAGGAAAATGGAGTTTTTTTTCATTTTTTTTATCATTGGAAAAGCTGATTTGGCAAAAAATAACTCCATCACACGTGTGATGGAGTTTGAACTCAAACATTTTACCACATCAGCAAAAAAGTGTCATGCAATATTGCAAAACAACAAGTTCGGGGGGGTGGGGGAGGGGGGTACTTAGGACAAGTCAAAGTTCAGGTGTCGCATGAATAAAATGTGACAAGTTCAGGGGGGTAATTGATACTTCTCTCTTTACATTTTAATTTGAGTGACAGTGTTTGCTTGGAGGTGGCCGAAAATGGAGATGAAAGGATGGTGGACAACCCTTTTAACCTCATGATAATCAGAAATGAAGAGTGAAGAAGACATGGTTTCGTGGGGAAGGGGGGACTGGGGGTGGTGGTGGGGATAACTTACAGTTTTTTAATTTTAAAAAAATTTTCTTTTTCTTTTTTCTTATTTTAAAATAACATTTGGATTGAACACGACATGTGTCACTATTTCATTCGTCAAATTGCCATGTCACCGTGAGTGTAATGTAAGTGTTTTAAATTTATAGTTGGAAGTCAAAAAAATATTCAAATAGTTCAAATTCAGAGGAACTAGTGTAGATACATAATTTTGTCCCTCCCCAAAATCATTTTTTAACCCGTCTTACCCCTTTGATAAGTTCCACACAATAACAAATCCAGCAAATTCTTAACAACTTGGGAAACCTTACCCTAACAAAAATAACAACCATACCCCCTACCCCCACACCCCCCCACCATGTATCCTACCCTGCCCCTCACATTTTTCCCTTCGTAAAAATATAAAATTACACAGTATATATGTACACCCAATAATTCATCTTCTCCAAGAAATTACACACAACAAATACACTCACCTCCATATACTCACAATACATAATCACATATGCATAGGGGGATTTTTCTCATGGATTTCCCATTGAAAACATAGCTCATACATATAGCTACAAATACTCACACCACATCATATCTACACACACAAAGAGTTGGAAGGTGAGCACGAAATAGAGAGATAGAGGGATATATAATGAGAGATCAAGAAAGGAGAGGTAGCCAACGAGGATCACTGTTTCAGTCGTAAATCCACTGCTGACGTTGACCAAAACCATCCCCAAAATAGCTCCATTCATCTATCAGGGAAAACCAGTCAAACCCACCACACAGTCAACCCCATTAGAGCTGATTTTGGTGAAGTGTCACTAAAAAATAACCATAATCTTTGAACTCTGTTTAATTCCCCAATTCCTCCATCAAAACAACCCGTTTCATTTGTTAATCGAGTCTAGTTCCAAATCCAATAACTGAGGAGTTGGACTTTGGAGTTGGGATCCACATTGAGTTAATTGGCTTGAGGTTTTGAGTTTGGATCCGATTCGTCGCTCTAGTTGAACAATTTGTGAAATAAAATTAAGGTCCAATTCTATAATTTTACTCTTTTTATTTCATTATTTATGATATTTGATGTTTTGTATTAAATATTTATGTGTTATTTAATACTTGTTGGTGGTGAATAGTTGTTTGTGTTGATTCATTGTTGATTTCCTTGGATATAGATTATGTGATGAAATGATATTTCTTTTGAGAATTAAAGTCGTTGTTAGGGAAAGAAATTGAGAAATTGATAAAAGGGTAAATTTTGGTTTGTTCGGTTCATTGATCGATGTTGTTGAATTCGATAGTATCAAGATTTAGGCCAAAACTTAAATAGGAAAATCTTAGGTCAGGTAGGCAAACAGTAAGAACCAATGATTGTTGAATATTCAAAGTATTTGCTGAATGTTTTCGTTTTATTGTATTTGAAGCAGTTGTATTCATTTACCGGGGAATACCTCAAGGCCATTTGTACTTATTCATCGGGGTATGCCCTGAAGTATCTTGTATGCAAAGGATATTCGTGATCAAGGCCCGAGGCATCGGGTAGAGCATAGTTTATGACTAGTCTAGGTTAGCGTAGGTTTTTTTTCAGTATCTTTTATTTCGAACTGTAATAATTGGACTGGAAACTAGTTTTCGGACTTATTTTATTTTATTTTATTTTGATTGTTTTTTTTGTGTGTATTTTTTGTGGTTTATTAACTTCATAGCATCATACTAGATGATATACTCTACAGAGCAATTGTGGTTGAACCACCGAACCGAGGGATGCCTAACAACTTTCCCTCGGTCAAAAGAATTCCTAAACTGGAATCTTTATTCGCGGATCAGTTTTTAGAGTCAAGCTATTTTGAAAAAAAAAATTCAAAGGTGACTTGGCACACCCGATTCATGCTAAGTGGTGACTCTGATTTTGAATGTAAATAATTCTTTTCAAAACAAAACTATTTTCTTTTGTCACTTAATAATAAAAACTCTTTCAAACTTAAATTCTATTCTTTTTTTTTCTGTAAAAAAGGGGTGTGACAGCTCTAGTGACTTTGCTGGGGATTTTAAGAATTCGAGCTTCATTCTTGAGGTGTATTGTCTTAGTGTCACACTATAGGTGTATAGATTCCTTGGTTGTGTTATTGTCTATGTTATTGTTTTATCATTACTGAGTGCCTACTTGGTATATGTTTACAGTTTTTCTCTTATGTGTTACCGCTTTATATCTATCATTATCTACATAACTCGAGTTATTTCTTTTACAATAATTTCCAGAGTACACATCATGTATACGAACTCTAGTTGAGTCACCCTTATTTTAGGAGGGGGAGCCGTCAGACATTTAGAGTGGGTGGAAAGCTCTCGCAGCCACTATCGACTAGATGCTCTCCCGAACAGCCTTGTTAGAGGACCCCATCCTAGGTCAGCCTTTAGGTCATGCTTATCTGGATCATATGGAAACCTAGAGGGACCCACTTGGTCCTTTATTGGAGACTCACCCTTAAGCATCCCTACGTGCTAATTATTGCATCTTTGAGAGTAATAGGGTCATTTGATAGACTGATTTGGAGAAAAACATGTGTTAGAATTAAAGAAAAGTGTGTAGGCAAGGAATTGTTGAAAAAAGAAAAAAAGAAAAGTGAGTCAAAAAGAGTTGTGTAGTTTTTTTAGGAGTTTTTGTGACTTTTTTGTTGCACAATCCAAAAACATTAAAAAAAAAATTCTTTTGTTTCCTTTAGTAATTATTTATAATTCAAAAATTTCAAAAAGATTTTTTTTCAATAGTAGCTTTCTTTAAAAGAAAAATTCAAAAAAAAAAATGGTAGAAGTTTTTTACATTTTGTATAATGAAAATACCAAAACCATTTTTCTTTTATAGTTGTTGGTGTCATTTTTGTGTGAAGTGCCATATTTTAAACTAAAAAAAAGATTTTATTTATGTTTTTTTGTCATCTATTTGTGGTCATGTCTCTCTAGTTAAGGTTCAATCAGTTGTTTAATCATTAATTATCCAATCTGGATGAACTACGTATACCTGATTCTCTTTTCTTGGGAGTGAGATACGTAGGCAGCCCTTCTAGGGCTCGGTGATCTTATTTTAAAAAAAAATCTAAAAAAATTTTCTTCACTCTCCATTTAGAGTAGGTGTTTCATATACATCTTTAAAAGAAACCACATAAATATTTTCTTTTGATAGCTTCAAGTTTTATTTTCGCATGAAATTTAAAATAAAAAATCCAAAAATATTTTTCTTTGGTAATCATAGGTTTCATTTTTGTATAAGGATTTAAACCTGAAAAATGCAAAAATGATTTTCTTCAATTCTTTTGACACTGTTACTTTCTTTTCTTCTTAAAGTTTCAATAAAAAAAGAAAGAGTGTTTGATTGGTCATGTTGTGCCAAAATTTCACGATCTACGCATACCTGATTCTCCCCTATTAAGGGGTGAGATACATAGGCGTCCTTCTGGAGTTTAGTGATCTTTTCTAGAAAAAAAGAGATTTTGAAAAACGATGTTGAACTCTAATGTATTTAGTATTTCTATTGTTCAATTAGTTTAAGGTGGTTGGTTTGTGAGTTTCCGACTGGACCTCTACATCACACCACATCAAAGGAAGGGCTCATTGTGTCTAACAAGAATATAGAGAGTGACATATGGATCAGAAAAAGAGCCAGGAAAATGAGACTTTAAAGCAAGAGATTATAAGTCTAAGGCATCAAATGATAGAAATGTATCGAGCTTAGGCCAGTGGGTAGCCTCCTTCTCCATTCCCCACTATTGACCCCACAAATACCTTGATATTTCCATCATAATTGCAAAGTCAATTTCCTAATGTTATTGATGCACCACAACATGCCTTAGAATTCACTCCAAGCTTAAATCATCCCAATGCTTTCATCACTCATTCTCTAGCTCTTCAATATAAATCTATCACATTGATAGGACCATCTATCGTCTCTGCTTCTATTGCCCAACCCTATATTAAAGATCCCATCTTGGCTTTTTATCTAACGATTGTGCTTCCTCATTCTGTTAAAGAGCAAGAAAAAATATCTAGGAAAATGAAGAGTGTAGAAAAGGCTATGAAAAATTCTCTAGGACCTACGAATTGTAAAGATATTGCATATTGGGACTGTGGAATGTCTTTAAGTGTTAAAATCCCTCCTTACTTTGACGTATCAAAATTTAAGGAGCATGATAAGTACAAAGATTCTATAAAACACTTGGGACGGTCTTGCGATCAAATAATAGGGATTGGAGAAAAAAAAAGAATGTAGCTATTTTTATACTGGGGCCACAACGACGTTTGAGAGTGTCAACTCAACAATACTGTTAGCCTTGACCTCAAGCCTATACATTAGATCCACATAATCACCTACAACAAGTTTCCTCTTTGCAAAATCCAAGATATTCTATTACACTTCCTTAATATCCTTTGAACAATGTACAACAGTATACCCATCCATCTTATCCACAATGGCGTGCATCGATCCCCATCCATCTTATCGACAATGGCGTGCATCGATCCCTCAACATCATCCTTGACCCCCACATATTTACTAAGGAACTTCTAAGTCTAAGTTTCAACTGAGACTTGAGTTTGCAAAGAGGAGGAAGTCAAAGGAATTTTACACCAATTGAGAAATCATATGCCAGTTTATTCCAAAGATTGAGAGAGTTGGGCATGGTCACTCCTCTCTTTAGGTGTACTCCTGATCCACATTCAAGAAATTTGGATCCTCATGTATGATGTGCATATTATTCTGATTTTCACAGTTATAGTATTGAAGGTTGTATTGCTTTCAAAAGATAAATAGAAAGGATAATTCAAGAAAAATTGACCATAGTGCAAATCATTGACACTACAAAGGTCACACAAAATACTTCACCAACACACGATAATGCACAATATGTGGGAAGCAATTAGTTGAGCATGGGGACCCAGAACTTATTTGTTGAAGGAAATCTGTCGAGCAGTGGTGAAAGATCTAGTCATGCTGATATGTAAACCAGTGGCTAAGATATCAAGCTCAACAATTGAGAAGTCACTACTCTCCCCTCCAGGAAGAGGTCTGGTGGTTTTTTTTTGTTATCTGAATTATTTCAGGGTTTTAGTCCAGAATCTATCTTGGGTTTTAGTCCAGAATCTATCTTGTTTTATAATTTTGTCATTTATGTTCAAACTCTTCTGTCTTTCATTTTAATTAAATAGAGTGTCTATTTTCCCTTTCTATTTTAAATATGTGTTCTTTGGTTTTTTTCTTTACGTAGTACATTTTATGGTGATTCTAGAGATATGATATGCTAGAGAAATTTTCATCTAGATCTTATAATTCAGTTTAAGAAAGAATTTTGAATCAGAATGGTTATGGAGAAAAGAGCATCAGATAAAATAGGTAGAGTGTGAGACAATGTCACGACCCAAAATCCCATCGGGCCGGACTGGCACCCGAAGCCGAGAAGGCCCCAGAGAACCCGTTCAAATACCTGTACTTTCACTTACATGTCACCAAAAATTTGGACAGCACTTCGTTGCATATAGAAGGGTCTAATCACCTGTATCAGCACAACACGCACAAATATATATATATATATATAATACTTGGCCGTCGGGGCCACCACATATACAAATATAACATCACTATATAAACTTCCATGACTTTACCCTTCCTGATGTCTACAAAGCCTCTAGGATATACATGACATAACTAGGGTTGGGACAAACCCCCGCCCACACATGACTCCTGTACAATAACAAAACATAAGGAACCGACTCGGAAAGCTCCGAGGCAAACTGGAGCTCACCAACAATAGCTGTATGACCTGGCTCCTACTTGTGCGGTGTATGAGCTGAGGTACCTGTGCCTGTAGCATGAAATGCAGGTCCCCATGGGGGATGTCAGTACGAAATATGTACTGAGTATGTAAAGCTGTAGATAATCACATATGATATAGGAGCTCAATAGAAATTAGAAACAAGTGAATAAATCGTAATAGGAGTGGATCACACTTACTATAACTTGTGACAACCTGTACATTGAATTTATTCAATCACTTTACCTTCGTTCTTATCGTCTTTGTAATCATTACTGTACTGTACTGTGACCATTAGGCTGCCTCCAGTACATATCAACTGGGATCGACCCATGCTAGGCTTATGCCCCTGGGATACCACCCATAAACACATAAATAGGGATTGACCCATGCTACGCTTATGCCCCTAGGATACCACCCATAAACACATAAATAGGGGTCCACCCATGCTAGGCTTATGCCCCTGGGATACCACCCGATAAGAGAGAACTTCCATCACTTAGTTCAATTAATCTTTGAGATTGTTATTTCGATCGCCACCACATTTTTGATACTTTGAAACAACGATACATCAATAGAAACCAAGTAATAGACCTTCTATACAATAACGATGTAATAAAGACCCATTGGTACATCAACAATGTGTTTCAAAATCATCAATATCACAACAATGAAATAGGAGCCTTTTGGTATATCAATGAAACATTTTGACACTTTATAGAATGGAAACAACTTCGTTGGTAATGTAGAACAATACATGTTTTTGGACAACCTCGGAATCTTACTTGATGGAACATTGGTGTTTTCATGCCAAAGAATATCGTTAGAGTATGCTTTACATACCTCGTTGTAGATTCGGATACCAATTCAACACAACTTCCCACCTTTACAAATCACTTATCTACAATGAAATGTTTGGCATCTAGTATTAGCAACCCGACACCACAATTCTCTTCCATAATTCCATACAACCAATATTTGCATAACATTCCAAAAACCAACTTGAACAATAGGTTTATGTGTATATATATATATATAATCATCATTTCAATACCACATCATCAATACCACATCATCACACCAAATCCCTTCACAATTCAACATAATCCAACATTATTTCCCAATCATCTTTCAACAACAATCAAATAACATACTTCTTATGCTCACATGCATATATATACACATATCCATATAAATAACACCAACATAATTTACATCCTTACCATAAAATGGCCCTTTTGATTTTGAAGTAATGTTGGCACAAATAAGGGGTGATTCTCGAAGCCCTCGAGACGGTGAACACAACTACGGAATCAATTTGGACTTTCTATAGTTGAATCACAAGATAATTGGAGTTGAAATTAGGCTAGGGTTCCTTATTCTTCAATAATTGGATGATGAATGATGGATATGAGGCTAATTATATGTATATAATGACCAATTTTCGTCCATGAGGTGATGGAAAATGACCATATTGCCCTTAAAATTTTAAGTAAATCCGAATCTGTCCATGGTGGACTGTTTTGATAGGCTAAACTAAATCGACCATAACTCTTTGCTACGATATCGGATTTGGGTGAAATTGGTATCGTTGGATAGATAATTCAAAGGTCTTTCATTTCATATAAAGTAGGCCACCCAGTTCGTCTGTACAAGGAGTTATGATCGTTTGAAATTGACCCTAAAAATCTGTTTTGAGAGGCTGAAGTAAAACGAGTATAACTCCATACTCAGTCGTTGGATTTGGATGAAACCAATTGAATTGGAAAGAATACTAAAATATCTTTCTTTTGATAGGTCGTAGATCTCCCAGTTCATTATATTAAGGGAGTTATGATCGTTCAAAGTTGACCCAAAAAACTAGCAGGCCTTAATAGTTTGTTTGCAGGAAATTTTCCTGCACATTTACTATTCACAATATCCCGGCCACCGTTTTATAGTTTCGAACGTGCTCGATTATATCTGAAACTTATCCATTTTTGGAAATATTTATATCGTTGGAAAGCTTATTCAATAACCTTCGTATGAAACCATCGACGGGCAAATTCCGATATAAATAAAGTCGATTCCTATACACATATAATCAAACTATACACTTGAAACCATCTCAAAATAATCAATACTCATACTTAAACTCATATATACCTAACTTAGGATCAATACATATACTCGAACACATATAACCATGGCTAATGCACGTAACTAAGTACGGGGTGTTACATCCTTCCCCCCTTAAGGACATTCGTCCTCGAATGTAAATGTAATTATTTAGCCGAAACAAGTTCGAATTCATAATTGATATTCACGTCATCATATAGATATTATGAATATGTAAAAACTTACTTTTTAGTGTCCCAGTTCCATTCCTTGCACTTCTTTTTCACCTTTGAACAAATAAGGGTATTTCGATTTCATTGCTTCCTCCGCTTCCCATGTAATATCTTCCCTTTGTTGATTTCTCCAAAGTACTTTTACCGATGCTACTTCTTTATTTCTCATCTTCTTAACTTGACGATCTAATATAGCAATAGGCATCTCCTCATAGTTAAGATCTTCTGTTACTTGCACATCTTCAGTAGAAGTAATAAGGGACAGATCTCCGATGCACTTTCGAAGCATCGATACATGAAATACTGGATGCACTGATGAGAGTTCCTGGGGTAGCTCTAATTCATAAGCAACTTGCCCACATCTTCGAATAATCTTATATGGGACTATATATCGTGGACTCAACTTTCCTTTCTTGCCAAATCTCATCACCCCTTTCATTGGCGATACCTTCAAAAATACCCAATCGCCTAACGAGAACTCTAGCCCTCTTCTTCTACTATCCGCATATGACTTGTGTTGATTTTGGCCTGTTTTCAACCGTTGCTGAATTACCTTGACTTTTTCTATGGCTTGATACACAAGATCCGGTCCGAACATAAGAGTTTCACCCGTTTCGAACCATCCTATTGGTGATCTACACTTCCTCCCATATAAAGCTTCATATGGTGCCATTTTGATACTTGAATGATAGCTATTATTGTAGGAAAACTCAATAAGAGATAAATGATCATCCCAGCTGCCTTTAAAATCTATAACACATGCTCGTAGCATATCTTCAAGTGTTTGAATGGTGAGCTCTGCTTGTCCATCCGTCTGAGGGTGAAAAGCTGTACTCAGATTCACTTGTGTTCCCAAACTCCGTTGGAAAGACTTCCAAAAGTTTGTGGTAAATTGAGTTCCCCGATCTGATATAATAGAAGTTGGCACTCCATGTAATCGGACTATTTCTTTAACATACAGCTTCGAATATTCTTCAACTGTGTAAGTGGTCGTAACGGGTAAGAAATGTGCGGATTTAGTAAGCCTATTCACAATCACCCATATAGAATCAAATTTCTGAGCTGTACGAGGCAAACCTGTAACAAAATCCATGTTGATCATGTCCCACTTCCAAATTGGAAGATCTATGCATTGCATATAGCCTCCGGGCTTTTGATGTTCCACTTTAACTCGTTGGCAATTTGGACATTCAGCTATAAATTCTGCGATGTTCCTTTTCATGTCATTCCACCAATACATATCTTTCAAATCTTGATACATTTTGGTTGATCCTGGATGAATGGAATACCTTGAAAAATGTGCCTCTATCATAATCTTATTTCTTAGCCCGTCTACATCCGGCAGACACAATCGATTTTGGCACTGAAGTACTCCTTCTCGCGTAAGCTCAAATGCCTTACTCGCACCACTCTGAACGTTCTCCTTAAGCTATAATAAAATAGGACCTGCATCTTGCTTCTCTTTCACCTCAGCTACTAATGAGGATTCCGCGGCATTATGCACAATAAGCTCCTCGTTCGGAGTTTCGAGAAGACGAACTCCTAGACTAGCTAATTGATGAAGATCTTTAATCATCCCTTGCCTTTCTATAGGTGCCATCATAACCTTACGACTTAACGCATCAACTACCACATTTGCTTTCCCTGGATGGTACAAGATATCAACATCATAGTCCTTTAATAGTTCAAGCCATCTCCGCTGCCTTAAATTTAGATTCTTCTGATTAAAAATATATTGCAAGCTCTTATGGTCAGTATATATATCAGCATGAACCCCATATAAGTAGTGGCGCCATATCTTTAAAGCAAAAATAACTGCTGCCAGCTCAAGATCGTGTGTAGGATAATTTTTCTCATGTGGCCGCAATTGTCAAGAAGCATATGCTATTACCTTACCATGCTACATCAATACATATCCTAAACCAATTCTGGAAGCATCACAATACATTGTATACCCTTCGGTGCCTTCTGGAAGTACCAACACGAGTGTAGAAATCAACTTGTTCTTTAAATCTTGAAAACTCTTCTCACAGGCATCATTCCATTGGAATTTGGATGCTTTATGGGTTAGCTTAGTTAAGGGTGCTGAAATGGAAGAAAAATCTTTAACAAACCTTCTATAATAACCGGCCAACCCAAGAAAACTACGAATCTCCATAGTCGTTGTGGGCCTTGGCCAGTTCTTCACAGCTTCTATCTTTTGAGCATCAACCTTTATCCCTTCACTAGATACAATATGACCCAAAAATGTCACCGACTTTAACCAAAACTCACATTTAGAGAACTTTGCATAAAGCTTAATATCACGAAGAGTCTGCAATGTCTGTCGTAAGTGATTGGCATGGTCCTCTTCTGATCTAGAATAAACTAGAATATCATCTATAAAAACTATCACAAATACATCCAAGAATGGCTTAAAAACCCTATTCATCAAATCCATAAAAGTTGCAGGTGCATTTGTTAGCCCAAATGATATAACTAGAAACTCGTAATGACCATACCATATTCGGAAAGATGTCTTGGGTATGTCCTTCTCTTTGACCCTCACTTGGTGGTAACCTGACCTCAAATCAATCTTAGAAAAGCACTTGGCACCCTGTAACTGATCAAATAAATCATCAATTCTTGGGAGAGAATATTTATTCTTAATAGTCACCTTATCTAATTGCCGATAATCAATACACATCCTCAACGAGCCATCCTTTTTGCGTACAACTAACACTGGGGCTCCCCAGGGGGACATACTAGGCCTTATGAATCCCTTTTCTAGAAAATCTTTCAATTGCTCTTTCAAGTCTCGTAATTCTGATGGGGCCATTCTATACGGAGGAATGGAGATTGGTTGGGTGTCTGGTATTACATCAATACCAAACTCTATTTCTCGTTCAGGCGGCAAACCTGGAAGATCTTCAGGAAATTCATTTACCACCGGAACAACGTGAAGAGTTGGTGGCTCCGTTTCTGTATCCCTTACTCTAACTAAATGATATATGTATCCCTTGGAAATCATTTTTCTCGCTTTGAAATAAGAAATAAATCTACCTCTTAGTGCGCCAATCTTACCTTGCCATACAATAACTGCTTCATTAGGAAAATGTAAATACATCTTTTTCGTACAACAGTCAATTTTGCCATAACAAGATGCCAACCAATCCATACCCAATATAACATCAAAATCTACCATTTCTAGTTCCACAAAATTGGCCATCGTGTCTCGACCACACACAGTTACTACACAATCTTTATAAACACTTCTAGCAATAATAGATTCCCCAACCGAGTAGACACTTCCAACGACTTTTCTAACAATTCGGGGGTTCTTTTGAACTTTCTATCAACCAAAGGAGTAACATATGATAATGTAGAACCGGGATCAATTAGAGCATATACATCAAATTAAAATATGGACAACGTACCCGTAACCACATCTGGGGAAGCCTCTAGATTCTGTCGATCTGCTAAAGCATAAGTGCAATTCTGAGTCCCGCTGGAACTGGCGACTCTTTTTTTATTTCTAGTGTGACCCGCAGGTCGTGCGCCCCTACCATAATAAGATACCGGTGACGATGATGCAACAGCTGATCCCGAAGGTCATGCTACGCCACCTGCGCCCCTTCATGGGCATGCTCTCATCATATGCCCCTGATAACACTCAATCTACAGCTCTCGTAGGAGTGTAAAGCGGTCGTTAGCAAATATATAACCCAACCTGGGTTGGGTATCGATCCCACAGAGAATAGCTTGGTCAACAAGTAGGCAATGATTACTAGACTTTTAGTGCAAGTCTCGTAAGAAGGGGGGATTGTAATGTGTAACCAAAACAATAAAGTAAAACTGAAAATAGCAAAGTAAAAAGAAAGAATATTTCGCAGGTTGTGAATCAATGAGAATTGAGGAGTTGGGGTTATGTCCACCTTCTAAGTTATACGTCTCTATTGGCTATGAGTGTGTTGAATTCAGATATGCATGTGCTTATAGAGAATTTTATTCGATGGTAAATCCAGGCGTCTTTCGACCTATTCGAGAATTATTTAACTTTAACTCTTTCGAGATTAAAGTGTGTCTAACGGTATGAATTCTCCAAGAGGTTAATCCAGTTACGGCACTAACTGTTTAGTAGGGAATTTAGGGTGTGACCCTACTACCTTGACATTATCTCTTTTCCAGACAGTTAACCTTTCTTTCGAACAAGTTAAATGTTATACTGGCGTTATTCTATGCGTCTGCAGCCACAAGAATTTGCATTAAGATGAAGAAAATAATGATATAAGCAGCATACGTGTCACGAACTCACAAACTCACAGCAATAGATAGTATCTCATTCGGCTTCCATAACCCCAACAGAGAGGTTTAGTTACCCATGAGTGCGAAGGAAGTCACAATAAACATGATCATTGTACCCCACTAAAGATTTGCACGTTAGGTGTAAGGGTGAGGATGGCGTGAAGTCCTTTGCAAAGCAACGTCTCTCTTGTTGTGGAATTTAATAGAAGAATGGAAGAAAAATAGAATTAATGGAAGAATTAGAATTGTTGGAATAGTAAGTGAATGAATCTCTCCACTAAGGGAGGAATGAATAAAAATCTCTAGCATGATAGGGTATTTATAATACCCATATCCTATTCCTACTAAGCTAATGAAATACTTAACCCAATTGTACTAGGTTAATGTATCATTATCCTAATCCTAATAAGCTAATGAAATACTTAACCCAATTGTATTAGGTTAATGTATCATTATCCTAATCCTAATAAGTTACTGCTAGTCCCCAAAGTCTTCAGAAATGCTGTTTTAGCCAGGGACAGATTTTCCATGCATCACTTTTGGTCCTTTAGGCGTCCAAGATCCCTTTCCTTCCTTCGTGAGCTTTCTTTGGTGTCAAGTAAGCCATAAAATGCTGAATTCTGCATCATTTATACCTGAAACTTTGCTAATCATGTTCGTTAGCTCACTTATAGGAAGAAGGACTAAAAGTGCATGAAATATATAATTTGTTCTCAAAACATGGCACAAATATGGGCAAAATATATTGATATAGGCGTGTAAATTCGCCTATCATCAACACCCCACACTTGAAGCTTTGTTCGTCCTCAAACAAAATATCATGTCCCTCTAAACATCAACTTAGGGTTTCACAGCAACAACACAAAACATTCGTTAAGACAAGCACAACAATTATCAACAAAGAGTAGTTTTCCCATCATTAGTAGAAACCATTTAACCTCTAGCATAGACTCGTGATGGTGGTCAACTCATATTCAAAAGTTAAGGCGCAAAGAATCATGTAAAACTATCCAAAACTCATCAACCATGTGTGTCTCACAATATATTACCCATAGTCACTCACAAGTATAGCATATTTTTCAAACATGGGTATCAAAATATCCTTGCTCTCGCTGTCACAAAGAATTCGTATGCAGCAACTGATGACCATAGGCTTTCCCTTAGTGTAATACTCCACTAAATGTCAGAATTCTAAGATTAGGATCAAATAGGTCTTTTGATGGTTGTAATGTAGGCTAAGGGACGGGTAGGACTATTTTGGCCAGAAATAGTGACTAAGTTCCTAAGCACTTTAATACATCACATTGTATCATTGACAATTTTTTTCTTTCAACCTTTCTTCTTTCTTTTATTCTACCACCTTTGTTCTCCTCTTTTGTTTTTCAATTTTAAACATAACTGACTTTTCAGCTTTCTTTTTCCTTCTTCTTTTCACAACATACCTCTTATGATAGCATTTTCTTTTTCATAACACATTCAAGCACCATTACAATTTAAAGCATCATACTTACCCAATTCCTCTTATATTGTCACATGAATTTATACTTTAAAGCACTTAGGAATTTGGATCAAATCACGGTCTTGAAAAAATGGATTAGGCTTACATACAAGGTTGTCAAAGAAATAGGCTAAAGGCTCAAAAGGGTTTAACTAGGATGATGTCCAAGGGTAGGTAAAACGAAGGTAAACATATGTAGATTGCCAAAGAAATGCCTAAATCATCTCCTAAACTTACACTCCTTATTTCCGCTTTGCATACATACCAGGCAAGTTCTAGCATCAGCCACAAACATAGAATATACTATTAATCTCTCACACACAAGGCACATGGTCGACTTGATTGGAAGTAGTATAGACTCTTGACCCAACAAGTGAAGGAATTGAACCACACAATATCACATAGTGAGTCACAATTAGAGCCTAAAATGTCTCAATAGTCATAATTGTAGCACATACTCTTGTTATAATCTCATGCTGCCTATTACTACTAAAAAAAACAAAACGAGAAAACTAAGCAAACAAACATGAATAAATGCAAAGGATAGAGAAGTTGTATAGCATGCAAATACCATCACCCCACACTTAGACGGGACACACTGTCCTCAGTGGGAAATAAATAAGAAGAACCTGGTTAGTCAGACTCATTCTCTATGTCTGGGGTCATACCCCTTGCATCGGAATCATCATCAAAGTCGTCATCCTTAGAAGTTCCTCATAAGTATCCCACTTAATTCCAAGAGTGAGTCGAGGTGTTTGCATCGAGGAGGGTTCTCCTTGCTCTTTTTGGCCTCTTTTCTTGCCTTTTTGTGAAGTGGTAGCCTTATCTTTGCCTTGTCTTTTGGTGCCATTGTACCTGAAATCTCAATAGAGTCATGTTAGCATTATCTCAATGGATACAATCTATGAACAAGCAGTAGGGGTACCACCCCACACTTAGGTTGTTGGCACAAACTAGTGAAGTGAAAGTGGTTGATTACTTAGACTTCATCGACATACGTTTTAGGGGCTAAATTACGACAAGAAAATCAGAGATGTATCACTTATTGGAACCCTTGCAATACTTTCATGTTAGGTATAACAAGACTACTACATAGGGATTACATCATGGCATAGTTTCTATCAATAATCTCAACCTCCTATGTCGGTAGGCACTTATAAGTCTTATTCCGATGAACGGAATCTTCTAACATGCAAGTATTCAAGTAACAAGATTATGCAATGTTCATGACTATAGCAATTTCGCAAGTAGTATAACAATGCATTAAAATCAGATTCAAGTCGGAAGTAAGTGAAGATCATCCTTACGTATTCATTCACTCACTTAGTTGTATCACATTAATTCAAGCACATTCACATCACCAATACTTTTTCAAGATTTAGCAATTCATAATAGACATAGCAACGTAGTACTTACGAGAAATAGATGAAGAATAAAAGAGTACTTACGTGATTGAAGCCTTTGGAGATGTTCTTGTGAATTGGAAGAGCAAAAAAGAAAAATTTTGAGATGATTTGGGTTGATGTGTTGCGCCTTTAGGTCAGGTTTCAATGTGGTTATGTTTTAAGAACAAGTCCCCTTTATATAGGAAAAGAATGGGTCGGGTTTTGACCCATTTAAAAATGGTTTTGGAGACAAAAAGGGTCCATATGCGGCGCATAGTGCTTTGCATAAGCATGGTATATGCGGCGCATAGTGTATGGCATGTAGGGACATATGCGGCGCATAGGTCATGGCATTTAGGGACATACGCGCCGCATAGTGTATAGCATTTGAGATACTGAGACCTAATGCTATAGCATAGGCGGGCATAGTGTATAGCACACTTAAGAATGGGCGGCGCATAGTGTATAGCACACTAGATTCCGAGACCTTGGGCTATAGGATAGGTTTTGCAATTTTCGTGGCCTAGTTTTACCTAGGCCTAGCCTTCCTCGATGCCTATTTTGGCATGAGCAATGCTCAATCCATAGCCTTATGCATCTTAATTCCTAGCTTACCACCTTTACCATGCAATACGTCCAAATCGACATTTGAAATCAATCTCCTCGTTTTATACCTCTTGCACCTACATTTGCTAAAAACCAATGAAAACGATTAGTACGATGGTTGCCTCCCACCAAGCGCCTTAGTTTTGGTCGTGGCTCGACAAAATCCTAAGAAAACAAAAACAATTAAAAACATTTAAAAACGATGGGTTGCCTCCCACCAAGCGCTTGATTTATTGTCGCGGCACGACATAGCTATCTCGATTACTTAGACTTCATCGAGATAGACGGGGCATCGTTTTCTGAATGGATTCAGACGACGCTGATACTTACTTGTAGGCATGCAATCTTCTTCGATATGACTCTTGTGCATACATACCTCAGGAGGGATACCAATTATATCATCAATCTTTCTACCCATAGCTCTCTTGTACCTCATCAGAGCAGAGATGAGAGCCACTACATGCTGTTCACTTAAATCATCCGCAACACTTTTCGAAAGTGTATTTCCATATCCCAAGAACGTATACCTTAGGTAGTTGGGGAGCTCTTTTGATTCTAGCATTGGTGGCTCTTCACTGTGAAGTCTTTGCTGTTGGTGATGGTTGATTCGTAAGATCAAGGTCCAGCTGTTTAGGAGTATGAGAATAGGACCTTAGTCCTGTTAGAGCACCCATAAGTTCTTCATAATCTTCATCATCCTCATGCTCAACATTCAGCAGTGCAGCAACCAATGGCTCAACAGTAAGATGTTTCTTTACAAATAATGCTTTCTTACCCTCATAAGCTACGGAGAACACGTCCATATCGCTGGGTTGCTTCATTGCTTTGCATATATCAAAGCGGACCACTTCGTCATTCAACCAAAACACAAGCTCATTATCCCTCATGTCAATAAGCACACTTCCAGTTGCAAGGAAAGGATGTCCCAAGATTATGGGGACTTCAGAGTCCGCCTCACAATCCAGAATAACGAAGTCTGCAAGAAAGATGAATGAAGAAACCTTCACCAACACATCATTCAAGATACCCACAGGTCATTTTACCGACCTATCAGCCATCACGAGCCTCATATTGGTTGGTGTCGGATCGCCTAACCCCAACTTCCTGTAGACGGATAGTGGCATCAAATTGATGCTAGCACCCAGATCGCACAATGACTTGGCAAAATTCATAGATCCAATAGTGCAAGGAATAGTGAAAGCACCGGGGTCGGCCTTTTTCTGAACTAGCAATCTTGTAACAATTGCGCTGCAGTGATGAACATCATCTTTCAACTCATAACTTGCTGCCCGCTTCTTTGTCAAAAGATCCTTCATAAATTTTGCATACCCAGGCATTTGTTCAAGTGCCTCCACCAATGGAACATTAATGGTCAGTTGTTTCAACATAGTCATGAATTTGCTGAACTTTGTGTCATCCGCCACCTTCTTTAACCTTTGAGGAAAAGGTGGTGGTGGGTATGGAATTGTTCTCTCCATGGCTTTCTTCTCCTCTTACTTCCGTTTTTTAGCTTTTTCAGGTTGCAATCTGTTGGAGTCGACGTCATGGCCGTTGTGGCCTTTTTCTGTGGATGCTTCTTCTGTCGCCTTATCATCAATGTCCACTACTTCGTCAACCACTTGCTTTTCTTTTGCTGAAGTTTCCAGCACCTTACCACTTCGGGTAGTGATAGCCATGCATGATCCTTCGTTCCTTGGATTTGGCACAGTGTCGCTGGGTAGTGTGCCGGCTTTTCTTTGATTAATTGCTGCTGAAAGTTGACTCAATTGCTGCTCTAGTTGTCTTATTGCAATGGAATGTGAGTCAACCAACTGATTCATTGAAGACAAATCGTTCTTCACCTCAGTTACGCCCATATTGGTTGCCTCCACTCCTTTCAGCAGCTTGGCCATCATATCTTCCATAGACATCTTTTCGGAATCAGACGCCTCAGCCTCATGATTTCTAGGAGGAATATACAAACCACTCCTGTCTGAATTATTCTTCCAACTACCTTGATCGCGGTCCTTGTATCCAGATTTATCATAATAGCTCCGACCTTGGTTTCCTTGGGTAATACCTCGGAAACCCCCCTGATTGTTCAAGTAGTTGGCTTCTTCTTCTGAATCAGATTCGTTTATTCCATGTGATACCACGGCCTTAACTTTTTTGGTCTTCCTGATTGTTCAAGTAGTTGGTTTCTTCTTCTGAATCAGATTCGTTTCTTCCATGTGATACCACGGCCTTAACTTTTTCGGTCTTCCCTGATAATAAATGATTTGTAAGAAGATCCATTTGTGTTTTCATGTGCGCCATGTCTTGATCACGTTCTTCTTCTCTTCTCCTTTGTTCAGCAGTCATGCCAATAGATAAAGTGGGGCTTGCTACCTCAGAATCCCTGGTATACCAAGCTCTACTTTGCTTCGTCATCCGATCTAGCATATTGCTTGCCTGACCAAAGGTGAGGTCCATGAATGATCCTCCAGCCGCATTATCAACCATTGGCTTAGTCACCGAATTCAAAGCTCTGTATAATATCTCCATCAAGTGGACATTGGTCATGTGATGGTTTGGGCACCTCATTATCTTCGTCTTGAACCTCTCCCATGTTTCATGAAGGGCTTCAGTTGGAAGCTGCCGAAAATTGCTGATTTCATCTCTTAATTGTGCTTTTTTGGATGGCGGAAAGAATCTTTCTAGGAAAGCATCTCTCAATTGCCTCCAATTTGTAATAGAATCAGGAGTCAGCCCATTCAACCATAGAGTTGCCTCCCCAGACAGAGACAATGGAAATAAGCGCAGTCGAATTGCATTCTGTCCAACGCCAGGATTGTCGAATGACTTGCATGTAGAAATAAAGTTGATCAGATGCATATTCGGATCATCGCTTGCTAGTCCACCAAATAATCCCTTGAGTTGCAAAAGCTGAATCATGGTGCTAGTGATGTTGAACTTGGCTCCGGGCGCCAATGGTGGAAGAATAATGGCTCCTGTGGCACCAGCTTCGTCCAGATCGTCATCATCATCATCGAACTGTATTTGCATAGCTCGGCGTTCAGGCCTAAACCTAGCTTGACGACCTCTTCTCTGCATGGGTGCCGCCATCTCAGCAGTATGTCGTGGGTTTAGTAGCTCCTCATCGCCCAGGTCCTCATCATCAGGATTTGTTGCCCGACCTGGATTATCAATATTCTGTTGATGCACTTGAGCAGCCATCCTTTCAATTTCACGTTGTGCATCCATTGATGCACTGAACAAACCTGAATAAAACAAAAACAACAACTAAAAATAAAAGTACGAGAATCTTTGACCAAAGGGTCTAGTAACTATCACAAACTTAGTTGACACTCGTATTCCCCAGCAACGGCGCCAATTTTTGATAACGCTCAATCTATAGCTCTCGTAGGAGTGTAAAGTAATCGTTAGCAAATATAGAACCCAACCTGGGTTGGGTATCGATCCCACAGAGAATAGCTTGGTCAACAAGTAGGCAATGATTACTAGATTTTTAGTGCAAGTCTCGTAAGAAGGGGGGATTGTAATGTGTAACCAAAACAATAAAGTAAAACTGAAAATAGCAAAGTAAAAAGAAAGAATATTTCGCAGGTTGTGAATCAATGAGAATTGAGGAGTTGGGGTTATGTCCACCTTCTAAGTTATACGTCTCTATTGGCTATGAGTGTGTTGAATTCAGATATGCATGTGCTTATAGAGAATTGTATTCGATGGTAAATCCAGGCGTCTTTCGACCTATTCGAGGATTATTTCACTTTAACTCTTTCAAGCTTAAAGCGTGTCTAACGGTACGAATTCTCCAAAAGGTTAATCCAGTTACAGCACTAACTGTTTAGTAGGGAATTTAGGGTGTGACCCTACTACCTTGACATTATCTCTTTTCCAGACAGTTAACCTTTCTTTCGAACAAGTTAAATATTATACTTGCGTTATTCTATGCGTCTGCAGCCACAAGAATTTGCATTAAGATGAAGAGAATAATGATATAAGCAACATACGTGTCACGAACTCACAAACTCACAGCAATAGATAGTATCTCATTCGGCTTCCATAACCCCAACAGAGAGGTTTAGTTACCCATGAGTGCGAAGGAAGTCACAATAAACATGATCATTGTACCCCACTAAAGATTTGCACGTTAGGTGTAAGGGTGAGGATGGCGTGAAGTCCTTTGCAAAGTATCGTCTCTCTTATTGTGGAATTTAATAGAAGAATGGAAGAAAAATAGAATTAATGGAAGAATTAGAATTGTTGGAATAGTAAGTGAATGAATCTCTCCACTAAGGGGGGAATGAATCTCTCCACTAAGGGAGGAATGAATAAAAATCTCTAGCATGATAGGGTATTTATAATACCCATATCCTATTCCTACTAAGCTAATGAAATACTTAACCCAATTGTACTAGGTTAATGTATCATTATCCTAATCCTAATAAGCTAATGAAATACTTAACCCAATTGTATTAGGTTAATGTATCATTATCCTAATCCTAATAAATTACTGCTAGTCCCTAAAGTCTTCAGAAATGCTGTTTTAGACCGGGACAGATTTTCCATGCATCACTTTTGGTCCTTTAGGCGTCCAAGCTCCCTTTCCTTCCTTCGTGAGCTTTCTTTGGTGTCAAGTAAGCCATAAAATGCTGAATTCTGCATCATTTATACCTGAAACTTTGCTAATCATGTTCGTTAGCTCACATATAGGAAAAAGGACTAAAAGTGCATGAAATATATAATTTGTTCTCAAAACATGGCACAAATATGGGCAAAATTTATTGATATAGGCGTGTAAATTCGCCTATCATCACCCATCATACCGCACCAAAAACAAATATTTATTCCCATTCGACATACGCCCATATGATGCTTTCCGCATCGATTACATAGCTCTCGAGAAGGTCTCGATTGGCTCATGTTCCCTTGCCCATGATAACCCACTGATCACGAACTATGACCCTCACTTCTTTGCCCAAATTGACTGCCTCTGAACCCCTGATGCTGTGGTGGATCACTAGCTGCAGAATAAGAATATAATGGCCTAGGTAGTCTAGCAGAAAATTAAGGTCTAAAACCTCCATGTGGCGCCATAAACTGCCCTGTAGATTTGGCCCTCTTAGAAGATCCGCTTTCAAATTCCTGTGTTCTTTTTCTTTGCCTCTGATCTTCCATTTTCTGTGCAAATGCTTGGATCCTAGATATATCCATGTCTTTATTCAGTGCAGCAATAGTACAATCCCTAACCAAATACGGATCCAATCCATCCACATACCGATGAACTCTGTCATCCATAGTAGCTATAACATTAGGAGCGTATCTGGACAAAGAATTAACTCGAAGACTATACTCCCTCACACTTGTATTACCCTGTCGAAGATTTAAGAACTGATCCGCACGGGCTTGACGAGTCTCATATGGAAGATAATGATCAATAAATGCCTCTTTGAACTCTTTCCAAGTAGATGGGGGTGCATCAATGCCCCTTGACCGTTTCCGGTCTTCATACCAATATATAGCCTCACCTTTGAATCTATACACGGCTAACTCCACTGTCTCTCTGCCCGATACATGCATCACCTCTAGGGCCCTTTGGATCTGATCAATAAAGACCTGCGGATCTTCATTAAGATCGGATCCGGTAAAAGTAGGCGGATCCATCTTAAGAAACTATTGTGTCCGAAGACTAGCCGGCCTATCAGTACCGCTAGAACCTGCGGCAGGAATAGCTTGCCCTTGGACTTGCCCAGCAACTATACGAGTCAAAAGTTGCACTGCATTTCTAAGATCTTAATCAACAGCATTAATAGGTGGCTCTGGGGATATAGTTCTCCTCCCCCTTATTTCTTCCGGACTGGGGGAAGTTTCTGATGTATGCTCAGCTGGAGCCTCACTTTGATTAGCTGGTATAGTGGGTGACTTACTAGTCCCCTCTCCGGCAGCCATATCTACTTGCTTACCGATATTCTTGCTTCTGGTAACCAGCATCATTACTATAATAAGAGAAACAAACTGATTCAGTGGTCAACTATGACTTCATATACAATATAAGCTCTATCGCACGATCTAAGACATGAAGAAAAGAAACAATTCATAAATTTCCATAGTCTCCTGTTTATAGATGTGGTGCACAACACGCCGATAAACAAGACTCTACATAGGCACGGCTTTGTAGACTCACTAGGACGAACCGCTTTGATACCACTTTTGTCACGACCCAAAATCCCATCGGGCCGGACTGGCATCCGAAGCTGAGAAGGCCCGGGAGAACCCATTCAAATACATGTACTTTCACTTACATGTCACCAAAAATTTGGACAGCACTTCGTTGCATATAGAAGGGTCTAATCACCTGTATCAGCACAACACGCACAAATATATATATATATATATATATATAATACTTGGTCGTCGGGGCCACCACATATAAAAATATAACATCATTATATAAACTTCCATGACTTTACCCTTCCTTATGTCTACAAAGCCTCTAGGATATACATGACATAACTAGGGTCGGGACAAACCCCCTCCCACACATGACTCCTGTACAATAACAAAACATAAGGAACCGACTCGAAAAGCTCCGAGGCAAACTGGAGCTCACCAACAATAGCTGTATGACCTGGCTCCTACTTGTGCAGTGTATGAGCTGAGGTACCTGTGCCTGCAGCATGAAATGTAGGTCCCCATAGGGGACATCAGTACAAAATATGTACTGAGTATGTAAATCTGTAGATAATCACATATGATATAGGAGCTCAATAGAAATCAGAAACAAGTGAATAAATCGTAATTGGAGTGGACCACAGTTACTATAACTTGTGACAGCCTGTACATTGAATTTATTTAATCACTTTACATTTGTTCTTATCGTCTTTGTAATCATTACTGTACTGTACTGTACTGTGACCATTAGGCTGCCTCCAGTACATATCAACTAGGATCGACCCATGCTAGGCTTATGCCCCTGAGATACCACCCATAAACACATAAATAGGGATCGACCCATGCTAGTCTTATGTCCCTGGGATACCACCCATAAACACATAAATAGGGATTGACCCATGCTAGGCTTATGCCCCTGGGATACCACCCGATGAGAGAGAACTTCCATCACTTAGTTCAATTAATCTTTGAGATTGTTATTTCGGTCGCCACCATATTTTTGATACTTTGAAACAACGATACATCGATAGGAACCAAGTAATAAACCTTCTATACAATAACAATGTAATAAAGACCCATTGGTAAATCAACAATGTGTTTCAGAATCATCAATATCACAACAATGAAATAGGAGCCTTTTGGTATATCAATGAAACATTTTGACACTTTATAGAATGGAAACAACTTCGTTGGTAATGTAGAACAATACATGTTTTTGGACAACCTCGGAATCTTACTTGATGGAACATTGGTGTTTTCATGCCAAAGAATATCGCTAGAGTATGCTTTACATACCTCGTTGTAGATTCAGATACCAATTCAACATAACTTTCCACCTTTACAAATCACATATCTACAATGAAATGTTTGGCATCTAGTATTAGCAACCCAATACCACAATTTTCTTCCATAATTCCATACAACCAATATTTGCATAACATTCCTAAAACCAACTTGAACAATAGGTTTATGTGTATATATATATATATATATAATCATTATTTCAATATCACATCATCACACCAAATCCCTTCAAAATTCAACATAATCCAACATCATTTCCCAATCATCTTTCAACAACAATCAAATAACATACTTCTTATGCTCACATGCATATATATATACATATCCGTATAAATAACACCAACATAATTTACATCCTTACCATAAAATGGCCCTTTTGATTTCAAAGTCCTGTTGGCACAAATAAGGGGTGCTTCTCGAAGCCCTCAAGACGGTGAACACAACTCCGGAATCAATTTGGACTTTCTACGATTGAATCACAAGATAATTGGAGTTGAAATTAGGATATGATTCCTTATTCTTCAATAATTGGATGATGAATGATGGATATGAGGCTAAGTATATGTATATAATGACCAATTTTCGTCCATGAGGTGATGGAAAATGACCATATTGCCCTTAAAAGTTTAAGTAAATCCGAATCTGTCCATGGTGGACTGTTTTGATAGGCTAAAGTAAATCGACCATAACTCTTAGCTACGATATTGGATTTGGGTGAAATTGGTATCGTTGGATAGATAATTCAAAGGGATTTCATTTCATATAAATTAGGCCACCCAGTTCGCCCTGTACAAGGAGTTATGATCGCTTGAAGTTGACCCTAAAAATCTGTTTTGAGAGGCTGAAGTAAAACGAGTATAACTCCCTACTCAGACGTTGGATTTGGATGAAACCAATTTCATTGGAAATAAGACTCAAATATATTTCTTTTGATAGGTCGTATCTCTCCCAGTTCATTATATTAAGGGAGTTATGATCGTTCAAAGTTGACCCAAAAAACTGGCAGGCCTCAGTAGTTTGTGTGCAGGAAATTTTCCTGCACTTTTACTATTCACAATATCCCGGCCACCATTTTATAGTTTCGAACGTGCTCGATTATATCCGAAACTTATCCATTTTTTGAAAGCTTACTCAATAACCTTCGTATGGAACCATCGACGGGCAATTTCTGGTATAAATAAAGTCGATTCCTATACACATATAATCAAACTATACACTTGAAACCATCTCAAAATAATCAATACTCATACTTAAACTCATATATACCTAACTTAGGATCAATAAATATACTCCAACACATATAACCATGGCTAATGTACGTAACTAAGTACGGGGTGTTACAGACTTTTGGTGACCAAGTTGAAGCCTTCTTTAAAAATTAAGGCAAGAATCACAAGAATGACTTGATCATCAATTGGAAAGCATATCTCAGTTAGGTCAAGCAGTGGATGCACAATCCTATATCAAGAGAAATAGGAAGATAATTAGCTCCACAAAAGCATGAGTCATTTGATGTAAGGGATATGCAACAATGGTGGAGTTGTATGTTGGACAACTGCACAAGAAGTAGTGAAACATATGCTCAGGTCAAGTTAGTGCTGTAAAAAAATATCATAAATGATCTTCATCTCCTACTTTCATATTGCATATTATGTACTTGCATTTTAAGGATTGATATGACAAAGCATTCCATTCTTCTATCCAAATATTGTGTTATCCTTTGTTTACCCTGTTTGGGCTTTAGTCCTATTTTCTTTCATACCCCTCTTTTGAAATCAAGATAAAGTAAGGAAAGCTCAAGAGAAAAGTGTCGAGCAAAGGAATAGAGTTAGAAAAGTTTCAACAAAAAAGAGAAATAATGTGTCCAAAAAGAAAGAAAAGAGAAGTGTGTCAAGAAAAATAGAGTCAGAAAAAGTCCTAAGGATCAAAAAGGGGAAGAAATCAGAATCAAGCTAAAGAATAAGTTATCGAAACTACGTGTGACCTGATTATTCTCTCTCGGGGGTGATATACGTAGGCTGCCCTACTCTGAGCTCAGTCCAACCAAATAAATAATTTAGAATTGCCTAGTTAAAAGAATCTGGGGTATGATTTAATTTCCATTGTTTGTGTCAATTCTAAAAGTTGTAAGTCCCACCTCACTTCAAGTGTCGTTTGGGCTTCATTTCATCCTTTATTTGTAACCTTATCCAAAAGCCAAGTTACAAACAAAGAAAGACCTTAAGATCAATCTTTGAGAATGTTAAGGCTAAGCATGCAATGGATATGATGATGCATTTTGAGAACTACTTGTCTTCCTTAACATAAAGAATTAGGAGAGAAATAAAATGAGAAAGTCTTATTGGTGAAAACCTTCACGGGCACTATAAGATGATTGTGAGTTGGAAAAAATGAAAATGAGAGAATCTTGTAGGTGAAAACCCTTATGGATACCGTAAATGATGGTGAGCTAAGGAAAATATAAACGAGAGAGGCTTTTTGGTGTAACCCTCAAGACGTCACTAGCTGAATGAGATCTGTGAGTGCAATTGGACTATGGAAGCACCTCAATTTTAGGGTCATTAGCTCAATAACAATTAATGAAATATTGGATGGAAATATCAGGCAACTTAATTCAAAATGCATGTCATAATCATTAAAGTTAACTGTCATTTTCAGACAAATTTTTTCATTTCTCTTTTTTCGGTAGGGACTTTCATTGTCTTTTATTTCTTCTCTATAGTTTTATGTTTGTTTTCTTGAGTTAGTTATCTAAATAAAATATTCATTGTCATTTTTCTTGTGTCTTTGAGTCAAGTCTATGTCAAAATAAGTGAGAAAAGATTTCAAAACTGGCTACCAACTTCTTTAATTCCACAAAGCAAGACAAAAAGGCTAGCACATGAAAGAGACATAATTATGAACTGAAATAAGGTATGCAGAAAATTTTATCAACAGACAAGTTTAAGGAATCGAGGAAATACCAAGGTTTGAAAGATTCATTTGACAGACATAGTAAAATAAAGATACTATGTTTGTTTCTGAGTCATTGTTAATAATCTGAGTTTGGGTCAATAATGCAACAAGTCAATGACATATGCTAATGGTTGGAAGCAAGTTTAAATATGATAAGTGCAAGAGTGATTACTGCGAAAGCTACAGCCACCAAGTTTTTAAACTCACAAGTTTTCTTTGTATGAACAGGAAAATATGTTACCTTCAAATCAAGGATTTAAAAGCCTAAATATCAAATGCCGTAATTTCTCATATCTATAAATTTAAGAGGCAATGTTGCTTTATAGGTTTGGTAATCAAAACCATGGCAAAACTCATAATCTAATATCTCTCCGAGACACATCTCTTTTTTCGGGTAATTCAGGCTCATTTATTAGGTGATGCATTTCCTAAATTGAACCACCACTCATAGAAGTAACACTTTTAGATGAGTCCTATTTAATACTTAGGAGATGCATTTCCTTGTCTAGATAATTTAAGTTGTATTTGTAGGGAGACACATTTCCTTATTTGGGTAATCCAAGTGGCATTTGTAAGGAGACATATTACCTTGGGTAATTCAAGTGGCATTTGTAAGAAGACACATTTCCTTGTCTGGATAATTTAAGTGGTATTTGTAAGGAGACATATTTTCTTATTTTGGTAATTCAAGCGCCATATGTAAGGAGATGCATTTCCTTGTTTAGGTAATTCAAGCGGTATTTGTAAAGAGACACATTTCTTTGTTTGGGTAATTTAAGTGGCATTTGTAAGGAGACACATTTCCTTATTTGGGTAATTCAAGTGGCATTTGTAAGGAGACATATTTCCTTATCTGGTAATTCAAGTGACATTTGTAAGGAGACGCATTTCCTTGATTGGGTAATTCAAATTTTACTTCTTAGGTGATGCACTTTCTAACTTAAGTCTTGACTCTTAGAAATTCACTTTATAGTCGAGTCATTCAACTTGACCCTTAGGAGACACACTTCCTTGGTGGGTATTCAAGTTTAGCTTGTTAGGTGGTTTACTTCCTAACTTAATTTGAGTAGTTAACCCTTAGGAGACACACTTTATTGTCAGGGTAATTCAAGTTTTTCATGTTATGTGGTTCACTTCCTAACTTAAGCCTTTACTCTTAGAAAATGCACTTTCTAGTCGAGTCATTCCACTTAACCCTTAGGAGACACACTTCCTTGTTAGGGTAGTTTATGTTTTGGCTTGCTAGATGACATACTTCCTAACTTAAGCTTTACTCCTAGAAGATACACTTTCTAGCTGAGTCCTTACATGCAACTCCTAGGAGATACACCTCCTTATCTGAGTAATTCAGGTTTCATTTATTAGGTGATATACTTCTAAATTGAACCTTCAATCCTAGAAGCCTCATTTTATAGTCGAGTCATTGCACTTAACCATTAGAAGATACACTTCCTTGTCAGTTTTTACTTGTCAGGGGGCACACTTCCTAACTTAAACCTTTTTCTCTAGAAAACACACTTTTTAGTTGGAATTCCTCACTTTAATTCTTAGGATACTCACTTCCTAGTCTTGGTCATTTAATTTTACTCCTATAAATATTATTATAAATTCTTAGGATACTCACTTCCTACTCTTGGTCACTTACTAACTTAAGCCTTTACTCCTAAAAAATGCACTTTCTAGTCGAGTCATTTCACTTAACCCTTAGGATACACACTTCCTTGTTAGGGTAGTTTATGTTTTGGCTTGCTAGGTGACATACTTCCTAACTTAAGCCTTTACACCTAGAATATGCACTTTTTGGTCGAGTCCTTACATGCAACTCTTAGGAGATACACCTCCTTATCTGAGTAATTCAGGTTTCATTTATTAGGTGATGTACTTCCTAAATTGAACCTTCACTCCTAGAAGCCTCATTTTATATCCAATTCATTGCACTTAACCCTTAGAAGATACACTTCCTTGTCGGTTTTCATTTGTTAGGTGGCACACTTCCTAACTTAAACCTTTATCTCTAGAAAACTCACTTTCTAGTTGGAATTCGTCACTTTAATTCTTAGGATACTTACTTCCTAGTCTTGGTCATTTAATTTTACTCTCAAGAGAAGCATTTCTTGATCAGAGTCTTTATTCATCATTGCAACATGCAAATAGTTATGATTGGATTTGACATTCGCAAAAGTATTCTGATGATAAACTAGGGTAAAAAATTTAATTCATGTTATTGAAAGCATTATTTTGGACCCTCCTAGAAAATAGGACTTTACTTTTCTAGAAAATAGAATCTCTCTTTATAATAATCTTTGTTTGGGATAGTTTTCATTCTAATTTTGATGTTGATTTTAGGAGCTTGCCTGAAGAACATGGAGAATAAATGGATAGTCAAGCAATAAGGTGGAGAAATTAAAATTCAAGAAATAAGGTGAAGAAATTGAAAGTCAACAGATAGAAGAAATAGCAAGTCAGGAGCTCGCCCGGAGAACAGGGTGATGAAATAGCACGTCAGGAGCCCACTTGGAGAATAGGGTGAAAAAATTTAAAGTCAAGCAACAAGGTGATGAAATTGCAAGTCAGGAGCCCTCCTGTAGAATAGGGTGATGAAATAGCAAGTCAAGAGACAAGAAAAGCTACATAGATAGGACTTTTGTAATTTTATTTATATTTTTAACTTGTAATTTTCATTTTTAATGTAATGACAAAGCCGCAGATCGAAACCTCGGCGGGACTTCACTCGACTCTCCAACTTGGTATCGTCCATCTCTTTCCAACCCTTTGAGATACCTATGACTTGATTCCCTCATAATTGGGCTAGGTAGGATTTCTTAAATCAAGACTCTATGGTACTCTATCCTTCTTTTTATTTCTTTTGAATAATGATCAGGTTAAAATTTTATCTCGTTGTCTGAAGACACTTTGCGTTTACATTCAAAGAGGTACATGGTGTAGACATGTAATTTTGTCCCTCCCCAAATTTATTTTTTACCATTTTTTACCCCATCTTACCACGTACCTCCACCCATGTGATAATCCAATAAATTCTTAACAACTTTGGACACCTCACCCTAACAACAATAACAACCTATACCTTCTACATACCCCATACCATGTGTCCTACCCTACCCCCTCATATTCGCCCCCCCTCCACTAAAATACACAATTACACAGTATATACATATACCCACCCTCAAAAGAGCTTCGTTCATCCATCGGGGAAAACTTGCCAAACCCACCACACATTCAACCCCATTCGAGCTGATTTTGGCGAAGTGTCGTAAAAAAATAACCATAATCTTTGAACTCTGTTTAATTTCTCAATTCCCCCATCAAAACAACCTACTTCTTTTGTTGATCGAGTTTAGTTCCAAATTTGATAACTGAGGAGTTGGACTTTGGTGTTGGGACCTACGTTGAGTTTGTTGGCTCAGGTAATGAGTTTGGATCCGATTCATCGCTCTAGTTGAATAATTCGTGAAGTAAAATTAAGGTTCAATTCTACTCTTTTACTCTTTATTTCATTGTTTATGATATTTGGTGTTTTGTATTAAATATTTGTATGTTAGTTGATCATTGTTGGTGGTGAATAACTGTTTTTGTTGATTCGTTGTTGATTCCCTTGGGTATAGATTGTGTGATAAAATGATATCTTATTTGAGAATTAATATCGTTATTAGGAGCGAGAATTGAGAAATTGATGTAAGGGTGAATTTTGATTAGTTTGATTCATTAATAGATGTTGTTGAATTTGGTAGTATCATGTTTTAGGCCGAAACTTAAATTGGCAAATCTTAGGCCGGGTAGGCAAACTGTAAGAACCAATGATTGTTGAATGTTCAAAATATTTGTTGAATGGATTCATTTTATCGCATTTGGAGCAGTTGTATTCATTTAGCCGGGGAATGCTCTGAGGCCATTTGTACTTATTCACCGGAGTATGCCCCGAAGTATCTTGTATGCAAAGGATGTTCGTGATCAAGGCCCAAGACATCGGGTAGAGTATAGTTTAGGAAAAGTGTAGGTTAGTGTAGGTTTATTTCAGTATATTTTATTTTGCAATGAATAATTGGACTGGACACTATTTTTTGGACTTATTTTATTTTGTTTGTTTGATTGTTTGTTTTGTGTGTTTTATGTAGTTTATTCACTTCATAGCATCATACTAGCCAATATACTTTACGGAGCGACCGTGGTCAAACCATGGGATCGGGGGATTCCTAACACCTTTCCCTCGGTCAATAGAATTTCTTAACTAAAATCTTTGTTCGCAGATTAGTTTTTAGAGTCAAGCTATTTTGATAAAAAAATTCAAAGGTGATTTGGCACACCTGATTCATGGCAAGTGGCGACTATGAGTTTGAATGTAAACAATCCTTTTCGAAATAAAATTATTTTCTTTTGTCACTTAATAATAAAAACTCTTTCATACTTAAAATCTATTCTTTTTTGTTTTTTTGTAAAAATGGGTTGTGACAGGTAAAAGTGTTCAATAGGTACAAAGGTCAGTTGAGGGGTTCAAGTGAAATCTCGAAACAAGTTTAAGGGCCTATCAATGACTTTAATTTACTTTTTTATTCATGATACATATGAATGCATCTACATGCTCATGTAACAAATTTTTAATTTTTCATGTATCTAGTAGGTTAGAACGTGTTTATAATACATATGAATATTTATGGACACAACTATATTCTTCTTGATATTTAAGTCCATCAATTTTTATCAAAATAAATTAATGTATCAATCACAAGTACCAAGTATACATGCATCAGACACATGTATCAGATGAATGTATTTGATACATATGAAGAACTTGTGTTTCCTTCCTTCCTATATATATATATATGAAAAATGCTCTCAAATATACCTAAACTTTGATCAAATTTGTTGTAACACGTTTGAACTTTGTGGGGGTCCTATGACCCCTCTAGAACTTTGAGGGAGTCCCATGAGCCCCCCCCCCCCCCCCCCAGACTATTTATTAGTGTATTTTATTGACATTTATTTGCACTAAATTTTTAAAAAATATTTTTTTATCATTTTTTGATTAACTTATAAATGTCATTAAAGTACACTAATAAATAGTTCATTGGGGTCATATGTCATGCCTCAAATCCTATTGGGGTGGACTAGCACCCGTAACCGAGGAGGCCCGGGAGAACCAGCTCATAACCTTATACTTCCCATGCATACCTCTATGACAACCCGAAATTCAGACAACATCATGTCGCATATAAAAGGAAATAATCACCTGTATAAGCTCGAGCACACATATATATGTATATACAATACTTCACCACTGGATCCATCACATCTATTAACAAAACACCACCTTGACTGTACATAGGTATACAAAGCCTCTAGACAATACACAGAGTTTAACTAAGGTCGGGACACACCCCACCATATAAATAACTTCTATACAATACCAAAAGTGACTGGATATGACACAAAAAACCTCGAAGCAAACTGGAGCTCACCAAAAGCAGCTGGATATCCTGGCTCCTACTTGTGTGGTGTATGAGCTGAGGTACCTGTGCCTGCAGCATGAAATGCAGGTCCCCCATGGGGGATGTCAGTACGAAATATGTACTGAGTATGTAAAGCTGTAGATAATCACATATGATATAGGAGCTCAATAAAAATCAGAAACAAGTAAATAAATCGTAATATGAGTGGACCACACTTACTAAAACTTGTGACAACCTGTACATTGTATTTATTCAATCACTTTACCTTCGTTCTTATCATCTTTGTAATCATTATTGTACTGTATTGTGACCATTAGGCTGCCTCCAGTACATATCAAATGGGATCGACCCATGATAGGCTTATGCCCCTGAGATACCACCCATAAACACATAAATAGGGATCGACCCATGATAGGCTTATGCCCCTGGGATACCACCCGATAAGAGAGAACTTCCATCACTTAGTTCAATTAATCTTTGAGATTGTTATTTCGGTCGCCACCGCATTTTTTATACTTTGAAACAATGATACATCAATAAGAGACATATAAATAGACCATCAATACAATAACGATAAAGTAAGAACTCATTGGCACATCAATAAAGTATTTTGGAGTCATCAATGCCATAACAATGAAGTAGGAACTTATTGGTACATCAATGAAATGTTTTGGAGTCATTCATAGCACATGGATCTTGTTTGAGTAACCGGATACCTTATAACATTCATTAGTGCAATAAACATGTAAGATTTGGAAAACAAGTAAGTATTGGAATATCTTGACACCTTGTAGGGTGGAAACAAGTTCATTGGTAACGTAGGACATCATACAAAACCATTATGGATCACATGTTATTGAATAACATTGGAAACTTTCTTAATAGAACAATTGTTCACTTTCATGCCAAAGATATGGTATAGAGTATGCTTTACATACCTGACTGTCAACCTTCAATACTAGTCCCAAATGGACTTTCCGTCTTTTTGGATTACTTATCTACAATAAACATATATAGCAATCTAGTATTAGTAACCAAACGTCACAATTCAACTATTTGAATTCATCAAACTAGTGGTTAAGTAGTAAGCCTTAATTACACCATAAAGGGTGTCACTTTAACCCTCTTATACTCCAATTACATTCACATGCCATGCATATTCATACTACATCCTCCTATATCAAGTTTGGATTCATTTATCCTTACAACCAATCCATTAAACCAAATTGAGCCATAGACATAAATAATCATCAATTCAATAGTATATCACCATATCCACCTTCCATAACTCAATTACCATATCCACCTTCGATAACTCAATTACTATATCCACCTTCCACAATTCAATACAACCAAACCATGCAAAATAGTCCATAACCCTATTTCCATCACTTTCAATAACAATCAATACATATAATCCTCTATCACACATATACAAATGGAAAAGAATAAAGGCAAACAATATTCATACCTTAGAATTCACCTCTTGATTATGCAATCCTATTTGCACAAATAATAGGTGCCGTTCGAAGCTCTCGAGATGACAAAAGCAGTTATTGGATTACTTTGGAATTTCTACGGTTGAATCAAAAGTAATTTAAAGGTCAAATTTGGCTAGGGTTTGTTCTTCCTCAATGATTGATGATGAAATGAGTTTTTGAACTCATATACATTTATATATACACATATTCCCGTCCATAATATATAGAAAATGACCAAAATGCCTTTAAAATTTAAATAATGTCAAATCTGTCCTTTGGTGGACTGTTTTGGTAAGATAAAGTAGATCGACCATAACTATTTGCTCCGATATCATATTTGGGTGAAATTAGTATCGTTGGAAGGATAATGCAAAGAGCTTTCATTTCATATAAAGTAGGCCACCCAGTTTTTCCTATACAACGAGTTATGGTCGTTTGAAGTTGACCCTAAAAATCTGTTTTGATAGGCTAAAGTAAAATGAGTATAAATCCTTACTTAGACGTTGGATTTGGATGAAACCAATTGCATTGGAAAGAAGACTCAAAAATCTTTCCTTTCATCGGTTGCAGCTCTCCCATTTCATTATATTAAGGAAGTTATGATCGTTCAAATCTGACCCAAAAATTCGGCTGGCCTCAGTAGTTTGTGTACAGGAAATTTTCCTGCACATTTACTATTTCCAAATATCCCGGCCACTGTTTTATAGTTTCGAACGTGCTCAATATATCCTAAACCTATCCGTTTCTGGAAATCTTTATATCGTTGGAAAGCATATTCAATAACCTTCTCATGGAACAATCGACGGGCAAATTCCAGTATATATAAAATAAAAAAAAATAATTCCATATAAATAAGACCAATACACGTACTTGAATACGCCAATACACGTACTTGAATACGGGGTGTTACATCATAGGACTCCCGTAAAATTCAGGTGTGTTACAACAAATTTCACTTAAGTTTAGATATATATTGAGCATTTTTTCCCTATATATATATATATATATGATAAGATCTTATGGAAAGTTTTAAATTTTAATTTTATTTTAATTTTAGATATTTTAGATATTTTCTCCCATGATTTACTCTCCTAAATAAACACAATTATGTTACTTCCATATTTAACTGATCGATTGATTTAAAATGTATCAAAGACAATATGTATCAAAGCTTAAAATTTGTATCAAAAAATGAGAATGAGAATTATGAGATTTAATGCAATTAGTCAAAGTTATTGTAAACAACTATTAGTAATTGTATAACTTGAAGATTTGGGTAAGTTACCCTTAAATAATACATACATGCAATCATCCAATTCACTGTTTTATCATGGTCGATGTCTTACAATTAAGGGTAAAATTGGTGACTCATCTACTTTTTGACATATTAATACACTAATCACAATCAGCAAAAACTTGCGGTTGCCGGGTATCTAGTTTCACAATATTCAATCGTAAAGAAAACAATAAATGATGATTCTACAGGGGCTCTGCATTTGAATTTGAAAGGACGAATTGCTCTAAAGTAGCCCAGTTATTAAAAAAATACAGCAGTGGTAGATATGTTTGAATATAGATTAAATTAATTATGAGAAGACCATTTAGAAACAGAGAAACATTTAGAAAAATTAAAGAATCTTTAATTAGTAATTATTCAGAATATATAAGTCTAAATAAAACAAAAGGAACCCACAAAGATTAGCCTACCTAATTACCTTAATATCTAGTATTGAAGCAAAATTAATAATCCATTTAAAATCTAGAAGAATGAGACACATACCACCTAATTATGATAAAATTAGATTTAGATATCCACCAAGATATTATAAATATGGTTTAAATGAATAAAGTGCAAAAATACAAAGAATTAAAACAAATTATCTCTAAAAAACGTAAAGAATTAAAAATAAGAATAGAAAGACTACATTATAATATATTTACCGGATTTAGTGAAAATTCAATAAATACACAAAAAGATGAAATATCAAAATTAGAATCAAAAATAGACAGTTTAGAATATATATATCAACATGAACTATTCACAATAAAATGAACAAAGAAGAATTTATAATAGATGAAAAAATATATGAAAATCACGAAGGATTAAAAATAAAAATAGTATTTTCTAATCTAGGAAAAGATATAAGAAAATAGGTGAACATTTATATCTAATGTTAGAAAAAAGAAGAATTAAAATTAGAAGATAAATTGACAGCAATGGTAAGAATAGAAAGAGAAAATGAAGAAATAGATAGGAAAAAGGAAATAGAAAAAATTAAACAAAAAACTACAGAAGAAATACGAAAAATAGAAGAAACTAAAAATAGTAGCATTGCTGAATTAGAAAAGGAACTACAAATGTTAAAAGATTTGTATGAACAAAGACAAAAGAAAAAGAAGAAAAAGATAAAGAACAAAAATTACTAAACGAGATAAATCAATTTAAGAAAAATTAGAAATAAAAAATAAAGAATTAGAAATAAATAATATAGACGTTGAAAAGACAGATAATTATGATTCAGAAGATAGTGAAACATATACAGAAATATTAACAAATACAAAAAATTTAGAAATCAATGAAAAACAAGAAGTAATTAATGAAGAAAACTTAGAAAAAACCAACATAGAAATAAATACTCTTGATAAAAAAGAAGATGAAAATATAATACCTAGAACATCAGAAATAAGAAAACCTACATATTATAAGAATAAGTTTAAAAAATATAATGAATATGACAAATGGACACCAAAACAGATAGTTAATAAAAATTATAACTTTTTAGACCTAGATTGTGTAATAGATACAGAAAAAACAATACAATTATGGATAGGATATATGACAAAACAATTATTAGATAATAATATAAATATAACAGATGGACCAGAATATATAGAAAGAACACTAATAGGATCAGTAAAATTATGGTTTACAAATCTAACTGAAAATAGCAAGAAGGTATTAAGAACTAATAAACCTATAGAAGGAACACCATCAACAACAACTAAACTAGCACCTATAGAATTATTAAAAAAATATGAAACAGCTATAAAAGATGAATTTGGTAGTATGACAACAATAGAAGAAGAACAAGATGAAAAAAAAGATACGAATAGGAATTTAATGTTAAAATTAGCAATATGTAATATGTATTATATAGATGAATATACTTGCGCATTTAAAGAGTATTATTATAAAGGAGCATATAGTATAGAAGAAAGTAAAGAAATAAGAAAATTATATTTTAATAAATTACCCCAATCATTTAGTTCAAAGATAATAAAAAGTTGGGAAGAAGTAAAAATAGTAGATACGTTAGGAGCAAGAATAAAATTTTTACAACAATGGTATAGAAACTTATGTGAAAAATATAGAGAAGAATTAAAAATGGAAAAAACATTGATAAGAAATTTAGCATGTTGCAAAAATAAAATAGCACCCCAATTTGGATGTGAAGAAAGATATTATAAGAAAAGAAAAAGACATAAGAAATATAAGAAATATAAAAAATCAAAATATAAATACAAGAAACCAAGAAAAAGATATTATGTAAAAAATTATAAATACAAAAGACCATATAGAAAGAAGAAATCTATACAAGAATGTACTTGTTATAATTGTGGAAAGTTAGGCCATTTAGCTAGAGATTGTAAATTACCTAAAAATCCAAAAAATAAACAAATATCAAAAATAAAAATAGATAATATAGAATATATGCAGATAGATTATATAGATTATGAATTAGAAAGTGAGGATAGTATATATGAAATTTCAGAAAACGAAACAGATAATAAAGTAGATAGTGAAATAGATGAATCAAATGACTGAAGAAGACATAAAAATAATAACAAAGGAAGAATATTTAAATGATGAAGGAACAGAACAAAAAATAATATTTGACAGTAACATATTTGATGATATAAAAGGAAAAGAATTAGATTTAAGTGTAAAAAAAATATTTAAAATACCAACAACAAAAAATATTTTTACTAGGAAAAAGGACGAATATTATGTAGTATGCCAAAAGGAACATGTAATAGACTGCAGATATGAAAAAGGTAAAGCTAGTATACCACTAGTAACAAAAAGAATAATAAATAAAGAGATAAATGATATAAAAAGTAAAGGAGATCCAATAAAATATGTACACCTTGGAGGTACAGAGATATTAATAAAAGCATGTTTTAGAGAAGGAATAGATACACCAATAGAATTATATTTAGCAGATGATAGAATTATAAAAACTATAGAAAAAAGCATAATAACTGCCGTAAAAGGAAATCTAATATACCAACAATTTAAATTTATAATAAGTGCAAATTATTCCGTAGCGGTAACAGATAAAAATATAGATAAATCACTCGTATTATATTGAAAAATATCAGGAATAGAATTAACCCCAGGAACTAAAATATTTACAGGAAGATGCAAAAATTTATATGTATTAACAACAAAACATAAAATAACAGGAAAAAATAAGATTAACAAAATACGAATAGAAAGTCCATTTGAACAAATTGTAAAAACAATAGACTATAATGATTATAGCTATAGAGACATAGATATAGAAGAAAATTTAGAAATAGTAAATGATAGAATAAGTACAACGAAAAGAATAGCTGATGAAAAACTAGAATCATCAAGCTCATCAAAGAGAACAAGTTATGAAATAAATACCACAAGTAATTTAAACCAATATTACATAACAGGAAAAATAAATGAAAAAGAATATTTAATACTTTTAAATACAGGACAAGAAGAAAATTATATAGCAAAATATCTAGTAAAAAATGAAGAAATAAAAACTGATAATGATATGTGCCCAGATCTACCAAGAAGTTTAATAAATAGTAAAAATATAGCAGAAAAAATAATAATAATAGGAATTAGAAAAATAAAAATAGAATTTGAAGTAAAGGAAGAAATGCAAAAAGCAGATATAATATTAGGAATAAAATGGCTAGAACAAGTAAAACCATATAATATAGAACATACACAATTAACCTTAACATATAACAAAGAGAAATTATTCTTAAGAAGAGCCTTAACATAAAATGAAAATATATGTATTAATGAAGATAGTAGTAGAAGGATATTACAGTACATATTATACGCCTATGATAGATGTAAGAGCAGAAGCTAATTTATGTAGATATAATTGCTTACCAGAAAGTAAATGTGATAAATTAAAAACACCAATAATAGTTAAAGGATTTAATAATGAAGGAAGCTTAATTACTTATAAAGCTAGGAATGTAAAAATACAAGTATGGGATAAGATATTAACAATAGAAGAAATTTATAATTATGAACTAACATCAAAACATATACTTTTAGGAATGCCGTTTTTAGATAAATTATACCCACATATAATAACTAGAATAGACTGGTGGTTTACAACACCATGTAAACAGAAAGTGAGAGCAAAAAGAGTTAATAATAAAATAAGAAAGAAAATTGATTGGATAAAAGAAAGTGAAAAAATTATACAAAAGTTAGAAAATATAAAAAATACTGAAGATACAATAGAACTAGTAGTATTTTCGATAAGTAAAACAGAAATAACTATATTTTCAATAAATAAGATAGAAATAATTAAGAAAAAATTAGAACAATTATATAGTGAAGATCCATTAAAAGGATGGGAAAAACATAAAACTGCTATAAAAATTGAATTAATAGATAAAAATAGCATAATAACCCAGAAACCATTAACATATAATTTTGACGATTTAAAAGAATTTAAAATGCATATAGATGAGTTATTAGAAAAACAATATATACAAAAAAGTAATAGTAAACATAATAGTCCAGTATTTATAGTAAATAAACATAGTGAACAAAAAAGAGGAAAAACTAGAATGGTTATTGACTATAGAAATTTAAATGCAAAAACTATAACATATAATTATCCAATACCAAATAAGATATTAAAAATAAGGCAAATACAAGGATATAATTATTTTAGCAAATTCGATTGTAAATCAGGATTTTACCATTTAAAGTTCGAAGAAGAATCTAAAGAATTAACCGCATTTACGATACCACAAGGATTTTATGAATGGAACATATTACCATTTGGATATAAAAATGCACCAGGTAGATATTAACATTTTATGGATAGTTATTTTAAACAATTATCTAATTGTATAGTATACATAGATGATATATTATTATATACAAAAACTAAAGAAGAACATTTAAAATTATTAGGACAGTTTACAGATATAATAGAAAAATCGGGAATAAGTCTAAGCGAAAAGAAAGCTGAAATTATGAAAAATCAGATAGAATTTTTAGGAATACAAATAAATAAGAGTGGAGTAAAAATGCAACAACATATAGTACAAAAAATAATAAATTCGAAAGAAGAATTAGATACAAAAAAAAATACAATCATTTTTAGGATTAGTAAACCAAGTAAGAGAATATATTCCAAAATTAGCAGAAACTTTAAAACCACTACAGAAAAAATTAAAAAAGGATATAGAATATAACTATAATGAAGAAGATAAAAAACAAGTTCAAAAAATAAAATTACTTTGTAAAGAATTGCCAAAATTACAATTTCCAGATGAAAATAGAAAAGTTATATATATATTAGAAGCAGATGCTAGTGAATATAATTATGGAGGAGTACTTAAATATCGATATGAAGCAGAAAAATTAGAACATCATTGTAAATACTACTCAGGTACGTTCAATGAGACAAAAATAAAATGGGAAATAAATAGGAAAGAATTATGTTCATTATATAAATGTTTGTTAGCATTTGAGCCATATATTGTATATAACAAATTTATTGTACGAACAGATAATACACAGGTACGCTGGTGGTTAAGAAAGAAAATACAAAATTCAGTTACAACAAAAGAGATTCGGAGACTAGTCTTGAATATATTAAATTTCACATTTAAAATTGAAGTAATCAGTACTAACAAAAATGTTATTGCAGATTACATATCAAGACAAAGCTACACAGACTGATATAATAGAAGAAGATACTCTAGAAAAAATACTCAACAGCCTAACTACGCTTTCAATGAAAGTGGACAGTATGGGTAATGAGATAGAAAAGCTAAAGACTAATGAAGATAAACTGAAGTCTATAGCTACAAATCAGCTAACTCAGCAGTGTGCAGAGCTATGTCGATCGGAAGACATTAAAGTTCCAGATCTAGAATGAGACGATGGGACACTCCATAAAACTCATAACTTTATCAATCTACTTCTGCAGGTACAAGCAGAGGAGTTAGTAGACAAAGATATCAGAACATGAACATGAATAAGATATTTGAGAAACCATTTATACCAAAAACACAAAAAGACCCCTTGTTCATACCCCCACAAATTACCACATACCGAGATAGTCTTACCCAAGATAAAAAAGTTTACAACTATACAGCCCAAAAATACATAGAAAATATCTATAGAGTACAAACTTTCCTAAACCTTAACCCAGAGCTACAAATATCAAAGAACCAAACACAAACTATATAACCCAAAAATTACAAGGATATAACAAGCTAGTTGCACTACCCTAAACCAACCCAAGCCTAGTGAAAACTTGTTTTGACTATGGATTATTAAATACCATATACACCCAAGACGGAGAAGAACTAACAGCTATGGAAGAATTGAATAAAATATTTATAACCTATAAAAGGATAACAAAAGGAAATCTATTTTATATAAAGTGTTATACTGCACCAGCAGAGATATTATACGACAAAATAAAATCAGTTATACAAGTTGTAAAAATAGGACTAACCAGAGATATGATCATACCGGAAGATATTACCCAGCAGCCAGAGATACGCAGAATTGAGATACCTGATTTCTACGCAAATAAACGACTCATTGGACTAGCTACAATTATTCAAGAATTAGCAAATAATTATACTAATGGCAACCCAATATGGAGCTATTATTCGCGAGATCATCAGATGATTTATTCAAATTCAAAAGAGCTACGACAAGCAGATATGGAAGATGTTAGACAATGGATAATGACATTACTTAACCCAGAAAAACAATCTACTGCAAGAGCAATTAAAAAAGAATTTATTTCAAACGGATTATTGACAAGATATTGTAAGATAATTGGACACAAATATCCAGACCATCAATGTTCAAGATGTAATGGAGAAGATAACATTATTCCAGAAGTACACTTAGAATAAAAATCAAGAAGATGAGCATGTCAGCTGGAAAGATAAGATAAGAAGCAATAATGGAGATATGGAAAAATAGCAGATATGACAACGAGAAGATATCAATGGAGTAATAGAAGACAAGATACTAAATTATTTACGTAAAATTATTGTGCAGAATTATTAGACTTTAGCCTTTTTCTTTTTAGCCTTCTAGCCTTTTTGACTTTTTTAAAGGTTATAGCATTAACTTTTTAGCCTTCTAGCCTTTTGACTTTTTTAAAAGGCTATGTCACTTAGTTTTAGGATAGGATTCTCTTTAAAATGTGTAAAGACTTTGTAAAAAAATTTCATTCTATAAATAGAAGAAACTGAAGGCATTGCAAAGCAAGCCTTCATGTGTTGAAGCAATACTCTCTCCTGTCCACAACAAATATTTTGCTCAGTTAATTAAAATATAGACATATTTCAATGAAAAAAGCTATGGAGGAACAAACTTCAGAAATATCAAAACTACCCGAATAGGTATATTTATTTATGATTATGAATAACAAAATTCATAATTCCCAACAATCGTGATATGATAAAATAAATTCATATTAGTTACTTTATAGTAGAATTATTCGAAGAATAATATGTTAAGAAGTTTATTAGCAAAGTGGAAACGAAGAAAAATCCCTAAGAACTATGTCATTCTAAAGGTGAAACCAATGAAGCAAGAAGCCGTGGCGGGGAGTAACCGGAGTAGAGGTGTTGTTTAAGGGAAAAAGTATCCAAATTACCATGCTAATAGTGACCGAAGAACATGTTATTTAAGAATAATCTAGTATATAGTAATCTAAGATGACTATATTTTGTTATGTATATGATTGGAGGGAATATTTTGAAAATAGCAATTTTATGAAAATGAATAATTATTTATATGATGTGATGGTAGATAAATTTAAAATACTTATTTCGGATGCACTTAAAGATATAAAAGTAGTAGATATAAGAAAAATAAGATTAGAAAAAGCATTTGGTAAATATTATATGACTAGAGTAAATTATATACCATACCTGCCTAACTACTCTTACTTACCATGATAAATTACATAAAATTTTTAGAAAAAGATATGAGCAACATACAGTTAATAGAAAAACAGATGAAACTAAATTTAGACAAATACATGGAAACTAAAGAGATAAAATATATAGAATTTCTTAATAAAAATATGCAAGAACTACTAAGGCTAAAACAAACAACTACAAAATATTATAATAAAATATTTAATCACTTTTAAAAGATGGATCATCTAGAATATTTTAAAGTCTTAATCTTATATATACTTAGAGATATAGAAATTATAGATATTAAGAGAACAATATTAGAAAAAGTAATAGACTATGAAATTGAAACCATAAATTGGATAGAACAGTTATACCTAGATATTTACCCAGAAGGATATTATTCAGATTAAGAGATGTTAGAATATATTAGAAAAACTAGAGAAAATCAAGATAATCTAAATAAAGAAATTAATTATAGAAACCAAATTAGAAAAATAATGGAAAATCTAAAAGAAAAATTAATATGGATAGAAGAAACCTTAAAAAATTTAGAAAAAAGTACATGTAATAGTTTATATAATTTAAAAACTTCGCTACGAGAAGAACAACACAAGATAATAAATAACATTGAAAATCTACAATTAGATATACATTACAGTACAATTAGAATAAATTATTATACAGAAATCTGTAACTCTACAATCACTAAAGGATAAAATAATAAACCATACAAATTAATGAATACATCTTACGAAAAGAATAAATCATTAAAATATATTGAAACAAAATTTAAGAAAATCTATTTCATAAGACAATTATCCGCCTAGGTCCGCACCCCCTACAAATTTGGTTCTAACTAGAGGTAGGATACGGAGCCGAGTCTCACTGCAAGTTTTGCACTCTTGTAATCCTCATGAAGCTGAATGAACCTGAGTTCACGGACAACAGAGTATTCATCACATCCAAGCAAACAGAGGAGAGAGGAGAAAACATTCAGAAAAAAAGAACAGAAACATTCAAAATTATTAAGTCCTTGAGCATATTCTGAAAGTCTGTACTAATTGACAATGAACTCATAAGTGGACCCACTGAAATTCATATATAATCCCCATCTTTCTAGTATTTTGCTGCTTATATAACAGAATTGCCTAGGTTGATACATGATACACAAGTGGGTAAAACCCATATCTACTTATATGAAAAAGTCTGCAGGAAAACAGACTGTTCGTTCATTGTTTACAAGAGTACTTCCACTTCCGACATAATAGTTACCTCAACATCTTTCCTAATGCCCGGAGTTCCTTCAAAAAGCATGGAATGACTTTCTGGAGTCACAAGAAACACATTTGCGATGATGGGAAAAAAATGATAAACCAGAAAATCAGGATGATATCATATTTTATGGAAGGGCATACAGTTTTCCCAAAACTAGCAACTTATATTACGCCCACCAGTTCAAATTTCTCATCAACAGAAGGGGCATTGAAACTATAAATAAACTCCCAATACTCTGTTGTATCACGCTTCAATCCCAAACCTCCACTACAAAAGACAAGAAGGAAATTATGCAATATACAAGTAAGCATAAAAATGTTTATTTTCCGTCACACGTGCATTTGGTGGACTGTGTGGAAGCAAAAGGACTAAGAGATGTTTTGAAGACAAGCAGAAGAACCTATAGGAGTTTAAAATGAACTGTTTAGCTCTGTTTTGTTTTTGGTGTAAATAGAAACTAATAGCTCGAACAAAAGATATTTTTTATGCTTTAGATTATTTATAGGAGCAACAGAGAGATGCACTAGTTGTAAGTTGTAATACTTTTGCAAGGAGACTGCATATACTATACCTGTACCTGTGGATAAATAGATAAATGCTATTAATCTCAAAAAATAAAGAATGGTTTAATCAGAGATGTGGTATTGGAGCGTTATGTGATACAAAGATAGCTAACAAAGTGAAACACATGTTTTATAGAAAAACCATTTTTCTGATAAAGCATGTTTTGTGAAACAGTTACAATTCCAACAATATTATATCGGAGTGGATGTTGGGCCTCTAAAGTTTAACATAATATCCCGTAGATGCAGCTGCTAAGATGGATATGTGACTATGCAAATATTAGATAAGATTAAAAATGATCCCCATGGAGGATAAATGACATAAGACTCCTTGAGATGGTTTGGTCATCTCTCCTATATCGATCTCCAAATGCACTTTGTGTGAAACCATGGCGAGTGAGGGCATTGTATACCTGTACATATACTATACCTGTACCTGTGGATAAATAGCTAAATGCTATTAATCTCAAAAAATAAAGAATGGTTTAAACAGAGATGTGGTATTGGAGTGTTATGTGATACAAAGATGGCTAACAAAGTGAAACACATGTTTTATAGGAAAACCATTTTTCTTATAAAGCATGTTTTGTGAAACAGTTATAATTCCAACAATATTATATCGAAGTGGATGTTGGGCCTCTAAAGTTTAACATAATATCCCATAGATGCAGCTGCTAAGATGGATATGTGGTTATGCAAATATAAGATACGATTAAAAATGATCTCATGAAGGATAAATGAGATAAGACTCCTTGAGATGGTTTGGTCATCTCTCCTATATCGATCTCCAAATGCACTTGGTGTGGAACCATGGTGAGTGAAGGCATTGTAAAGGAGACGAGGTAGACCTAAAATAACATGGGAGGAAGTAGTCATAAAGGATCTATTATCTTTTGGAATCCATGCAAACCTATTGAAAACAACACACAGTGGAAGAAAAGAAGCTATATAAGCTATACCAGGGAGTAGTGATTATATTTGGCGAAATTATCTAATGGACCCTTATACTTGTATGAGGTATTATGGACACTCTTACTTAGCCCCTTGCCAATTGAACCCTTAAACTCCATCAAAATAAGATTCTTCAATCCCTCCTACTTAGTGTGTAGCTCACCCACCCTTAAATAAATGGCATGTCAAATCCATGTCACATCAATTAATGTCATGTCTAATTATCTTCATTAGCTATTTATTAAAAATATTAATTAAAAATGTTAAATAAAAAGCAAATAATAAATTGATAATTTTTAAAATAAAATTCACCATCATCTCCACCCCCAAGCCACAACCACCGACACCACCCATTCCCACCATCTCTACCCCAACCCACAACTACCGATACCACCCATCCCCACCATCTCCACCCCTCCAACCTACAACAATCGACACCACTTTCCCTATAACCACTATCCCCCCCGACCTATAAACATCGACACCACCATCCCCACCTCCCACAACCACACCATCTCCACCTTCATCTCTTATCTTCAACCCCTAACCTCACTGCCTCTCTTCTTTGCTCGAGTTTCTTTCATCAAAAAACGCAATTCCAACGTTACGGTAATGTTATTATTTCTCAGATCTGCCCAGATTTGATTTGCCATTGTATGATATTTCCATGAAAGCACTGCTTTGGAGTTCATCATCATTGAATGGATAAAATAGGAGAAATGATGTGGAAGAGCATGAAATTTTTATTTTTTCTTCTTTTTTTGTTATTTAATTTTATTTTCTAAATTTAATATCTTTTAAAAAAATATTGAATCCACACTCTTAAAAGAGGGTAATACCATGTGTTGTATCTGAATCAGCAAAATAAATGTCACATAAGCTTGGTCAACGGTCAGAGGAGTTTAAAAATCTTAGTTTAACGAAACTTAAGTGTTCAACCGACAATGGTTGCATAGGAGGAAGATAAGTACAAAGTTCCATTAGATCATTTCACCATTATATTTTGATCATGTTAGTACTATAACTTTAGGTTTTTTGATTTCTAGGATGATTTTAATTATGTCAGATATTTATATACCAGTAAAAAATAAATAGAACTTCAAGTACTGTATGTTTATAGGTATTTTTTCTCTTTTATAATATTTGAATAATATGAGCTTAACTAGTGCAACCTGATCATGAGGCTTTCTATAGCTGACTCCAAATTGCTTGGGATTTGAAACGTAGTAGTGGTAGTAGTAGTATTTTGTTGTTATCCTTATTGAGTAATGACGGTGCTTTCCAATATATTTTGCATTCTCAACCCAAGAATTATCCGTGAAGCATTAGTACACAAGTTAATGCCTTGGTGAAAACAAAAGGAGATGGTGGTAATCTTATGTGAAGGGTTGGGGTGAGTTACTCCTCAACTCAGGAATCTATTCCCAGATACACTTACACAACAAGAACTAGGAGATATATAAATTAAAAAGTGCAGGAGTAAAGTAAATAGAAGACACAAGGTTTGTACGTGTAAACTCTTTTCTCAAGGGAGAAAAATCACAACCTGCCTCTAGTATTTCTAAGATCCACTATACTCAAGCATCTTCTTGAATACAAACTCCAAGAATTAACCTCCTAATACTTTTTTCCTAGCAATAGCTCTATCACAAGGAAATACAAGCAGTAACTCTACTACATCAACCTCCACTACCTCTAATTGGACACACTAAGCTAACTCTAACTTATATAATCACCTAACTCTAGATGATTACAAAAATAATAGAGTTACACTACAACACATACAATAATCATAAGAAAGTGTAGGAAAAAGTTTAAGAACAATAAACAAAGGCTCAACTACAACAAGGAAGTAAAAATACAACTCGATGAACAATTAGTTTCCTGCTGTAGTATGTATTCTTTGCTTTTCGGCTTAAAAAGATATTTAGCTATGAAAATATGAAAGCGTTGGTTTTATTGTTGAGGAAGATGAGCATTATAAAGTATGACAAAAGAAAATCTAGGAGAGATCCCATTGGTTGAGGCAAAAAGGTGGTAGAAGCTTTTTCTACCAACTTTTGTACTTTTTGTCAGCTCGAATTGTTGACTGTAATAGTGAAAGGTGAGCCCAACCTATTCCATAAGTAGTAGCAGCTTTGCCATCACAAAAACTACAGGAAATAGGTCCCAACATATAATTTAAATACAATTTGTCAATCATCAAAACTAAGGACTTAATAATTTCTCTGTTTTTTATGATGAAAAACCAATAAAAGCATTCAATATCTTCAAAACATCCACACACAACATCGTCTACAACTCAACAACACACAATAAGCCACAGGGACATGCCAAACCAGTTTTCCCAACCAATTTCCCCTATTACTGATACTTATAAGTTTATCAACATCCTATACCTTATTCCCCCTGTCTATAAGCATCATGTTACATCAAGACCCCATGGTTCCCCTTGAATACGAGAACCACTATCTCCAAGAACCCCTATCTCCAAACTCCATCCCCTACAACCCCCATCTACATCTAACTTTCCTCTTTTGGCATCATAAAAGAGGTCAAGAAGTAAACCAAGTATAGATAAGTAAATATGCTAACTCATGGCCATTGAGGCTACGCGTACATGAGTAGGGAAGAGTAGAGAAAAAAAACAAAAAATAGAACCATGACAAATTAGGTAGAGATTAAGTGGTAGCCTTATACACCATTCAGATAGAGGCCCAAACCAAGAGGACACAACAGTGCAAAAGAGAGAGAGAAAGGACTCTATATGAACAGGATCAGTCCCCACTGTTTGGCATACATACATAACACATAAAGAGATTTAATTTTATTTTGATAGTAAATGCTCTTCAATAGTGAATCATGGGAAAGTAACACTATAAAGTGTGACAAGTATATGGCACATCTTCTAGTGGATAAGAATTATGGCATCTAGTCCAGAATAGAGTATGATGAAAACCTGAATCGATACCTAGTCCGTAAATGATGTTTTGAGTACACTTAGGTACACAATACTTGATTTGTTTTATCTTTCTTCTTATTGTTTCTTCACTGCTATGGGTGTGTATCTAAAAGAGATATAAGGCAGTTAGACATAGATAATTCACCCAACCTGGATACTTACCTACCAAATCATAGCTATAACATGATGAGGAAGAAGAGTAGTAAGCATTTAGCTTGGTCTCATTAATCCCAGCCTTATCTTGTTTCTTTCAAAACATTATCTACCAAGTTATTTAGTGAAGATATCAGCAATCTAATCATCAGTGCTACAGAAAATATCTTGATTAAGTCCCATTTCAACAGTATCTCTAAAGAAGTGATGTGTAACATCAATATGCTTTAGTCTTTTATGCTGAACTGGATTCTTTGCCATATTTATTGCCCTAGTCTTGTCACAGTATAATGGAACACAATCTAGAAAGATGCCAAAGTCTTCAAGCTGTTGCTTGATCCACAGAAGTTATGTAAAATATGAAGCAGCTACAACATATTCAACTTCAGCAGTAGATAACGTTACTTAGTTCTATTTCTTGGTACCCCAGGAAATTAAAGATAATCCTAGGAAGTGAGCCATTCTTAAAGTGCTTTTTCCATCCACCAAGAACCCAACATAGTCAGCATTAATATATTTAACCAAGTCAAAACAGTCACCATCAGGATAAAAGAGAACCAGATCAGGAGTTTTTCCTTGAGATATCTCACGATCCACTTGGCAACCTTTAAGTGAGATTCCTTTGGTATTGCTTGGAACCTAGCACACATTCCAATACTTAAAAAAATATCATGTCTACTAGCAGTTAGGTAGAGAAGAAAACCAATGATCCTCTATACATAATTTTATTTATAGAGGGACCAGTTTTATCCAGGTATAGTTTGGAGGAGGTGCCTATAGGAGTGTTAATTGGATTTGTATCCTTCATAGTAAACCTCTTAAGTAGTTCTTGAATATACTTCTATTTGCATATAGTGGTTCTAGATGTACCCTTCTTAATATGAAAGCCAAGAAAGAAGTTTAGTTCTCTCATCATGCTCAATTCAAATTCACTGCTCATTAGTCTGGCAAACTTATCACAAACAGAGCTGGTGGTTGATCCAAATACGATAGCATCCATATAGAATTGAACAATAATAAGATTTCTTGCTCTGTCTTCTAGAAATAGTGTGCTGTCTATTTTTACTCTTTTAAACCCATTGTCAAGTAGGAACTTAGATAATTTTTTATGCCAAGCCCAAGGAGCTTGTTTCAATCCAATTAGGGCTTTGTCCAACTTAAACACATGATTGGGTAGATCAATATTCTCAAACCATGAAGGCTTCTTAACAAGAACTTCTTTCTTAAGAAGTCCATTTAAGAAGGTACTCTTCACATCCATCTGGAACAGCTTGAACTCCATGTAGGAAACAAAGGCAATAAGAATTTGAATTACCTCCATTCTTACCACAGGAGCAAAAGTTTCACCATAATATATACCCACTTCTTGGTTATAGCCTTGCACAACCAACCTAGGCTTGTTCATGATAGTATTCCTATGTTTATTTGTCTTATTCCTGTACACCCACGTAGTGCCTATGATAGTTCTGTCTGAAGGCCTTGGGACCAGATATCAAACCTTGCTTTGTTCAAACTAGTGGAGTTTTTCTTGCATAATATTAATCCAATCTGCATCCTTTAGTGCTTTCTTTACATTTTTGTTTCAATTTGTGATAAAAATGTAGAGAAGGCACAAAGGTTCTTAGCTCTATTCGTTGTTTATATCCCAAATTTTATAGAAGAAATGAGATTGTTAAGAGGATGGGAGACTTGATGCTTATATCTAGATCTGAGAGAAGTGGTTGACTAGAACTAGGACCAGTTCCCATTGAGATATCACCTTAGATGACTGATCATTTCTTTTACTAGATGGAGGGTTAGAATCTGAATAAATGGCTCCATTTTGTTGATCTCCTGTATATTTATCTTTTGTTCCTAATTTCGAACCCTGAGACACAACATCATCATTACCTTCATATGGCTTTTTTAGACTAATTAAGGGATTTCCTAATTCATCATTATCATCATCGGGTGTGCTACCCTTGCTAATATTTCCTGCTTCATCAAATATGACATAAACACTCTCTTCCACACATTGTGTCTTTTGTGTTAGATCCTGTAAGCTTCGCTGGTAGATGAGTAACTAATAAATATTCCCTCATCACTTCTTGGATCAAATTTTTCAAGATCCTTCTTTCCATTATTCAAGACAAAACACTTGCAATCAAAACGTTTGAAGTAACTTAACTTGGGCTTCCTTTTGGTAAGAAGTTCATAGGGAGTTTTGTGTATAATAGATCTCACAAGACACCTGTTGGTCACATAACATGTTGTATTTATGGCCTCTGCCTAGAAGTTATGAGTAAGTTCAGAATCTATAACATGATCCTTCCAATATCCACAAGACTTCTATTTTTCCTCTCCACAACACCATTTTGCTGAGGTGTTTTGGGAGCTGAAAAATTATGACTTATTCACAGCTTTGTGCAAAACTGATTGAATTTGGCATTCTCAAACTCTGTATAATGATCTGACCTAATTGTTAGAATTTTTTTTATCAAACTTCACTTGTACTTGCTTTGCAAAAGCCTCAAACACATAAAATATTTCATCATTTGACTTTAGAAAGAAGGCCCAGGTGAATCTGGAGTAATCATCAACAATGACTAAGATGTACTTTTTCCTTTCTCTACTGTCAATCTTTATAGGTCCACAGAAATCCATATGGAAAAGTTCTAAGGTCCTGGAAGTATTGACTTCTCTTTGGGATTGAAGGAAGAAAACTTTATCTATTTTCATTTTGTACATGTATCACATACCTTGGAACTAACAAACTTCATGTTTGGAAAGCCTCAAACCAGATCCTTCTTGACTAGTTTGTTCAATACTTTGCATCTAACATGCTCAAGCCTTTGATGCCATGCATCAACATCTTCTCGTACATTAAGGCATGTTATATTTTTGGACTCATAGGAATTTAGATCAACAAAATACATATTCTTTTTTCTCCATGATGTTAGCACTTTTTTACCATGACTGACCCTGATGATACTACATATTTCTGATCTAAATTTGACTTTATTTCCTTTATCAAAAATTTGAGCAACATTTTGTATGAACTTGAATCCATCAACAAAATGGTCATCATCAATTGCCTCATGGAAATTGTTCCTAATTTTCCCAATACCAAAAATGTATCCTTTGTTACCATCACCAAATGAGACACTGCCCCCTTCATGGGCTTTATGCTAAAGAAAGTTTTCAATTCTCTCTATTATATTCCTTGAACAACCATTACCCATTATCCAGCCATGACTGCTTCCTCTAGCTTTTCCCTGGAATTATAATTAGTGATCAATTTTGGGAACCCATTTTAGCTTGAGTTCCCAATGAGATGTTAAAGGAAATATTAAGTTCTTTTTTGTCCAGCTAGGTAGACGTGAACTTCTTCCCCTTTTTAAGAAGGATTCCTTCATTTACTTTAGAGCAGCATCTCTTGTGGGACATAACTTCTTTGTTTGTCCATTTTTTCCATAGTGAAAACATAACAAACTATCCCTGACAGAGACATACTTGCTAAAAGGATTGTAGGCAGGGTATAAACTATGAAAACCAATCCCCCTTTTACCTTTGAACCTTGACTAATAAGGCTTTACAAGATCTCAAACGAAGTGCTCCATTTTATAACTTTATCAAGCTCAGCCTTTATTGCAGCCAGATCCCTCTCTAGTTTAGCACTCCTCTACAGTGAGGCAATTATTTTATCATTAAACTCACTCAGTTTCGCTTTTAGATCAAGTTGAATTTATGACTTATCACTTTTCCCATTTGACTTGAATCTAGAAACTTCATTCAGTTTTTCATTGAGGGGCTCATCTTAAATAGACAGTGATTGACTAGTGGCCTGATATTCTGTTACTACTACATTTAACTCATCCACTTCTTATTTACATTTTTTAAGATTTATCTTAATAAACTCCTTATCTTTGGTAAGATCATTTACAGTATTAATTAATACAACATCAAGAGACTTCACCTTAATAAACGAATAGTTTTTGAGATTTTTTTTATATCCAAGAGTGTTGCCTTATCATCTGCATCTTCATCAAAGTTTGCCATCAAGGAAAAAAAGAGTCATACACTTGAACATCATCCTCCGTCACCATCATAGAGACATCATCATACTGTTCAGAGTCATCATCATCAAGAGGTAAGTCACTTAGTATAGCTATAAAATGCATAGCCACTCTATCAGTATTATCTTTTCTAATATACCTTTCTTGACCTTGTTTTCTCCCACTTTCCTTCTCATGTTTTACTTGGAATATTCTTTATATTCTATCCTATGCATAGGATAGTCTTTGATGTAGTATCCAGGCTTTCCATACTTGTGGCATGTATCATTTTCCTATCTATTTATGATGTGCTTGCTAGAGTATCCTCTTCTGGGGAAGACTTCAGATTTATTCAAGGCATTGACGACTCACTTAACAATGTAAGTAGTCTCTTTCTCCTTAATACTTAGGGTTTTATTGGTAGCCTTCAGAACTAGATTCTTCTCAACCTTGGCATCATCCTTTTGCTTCCCAAGTTTCTTCAGTATCTCATAGGTTTTGAGATTATCTATGAGCTCATCCATGGATATTTTTTCAGATCCCTAGCTTCAATGATGGCATCAATTCTGCTCTCCCATCTCTAAGGAAGAATGCTTAAGATCTTCCTGACTTGCTTGTGTGCTGGAATATCCTTACCCAGGCAATGTAATTTCTTAGTTATTGCAGTATACCTTGTGTATATTTCTTAAATAGAATCTCTCTCTTTCATAGTGAAAGTCTCATATTGATTTGTAAGCATGTCAACCTTGGACTGTTTCACTTGAGTGGCTCTTTCATGGGCTGTCTGAAGACAATCCTAGATCTCCTTAGTAGTATGACATACAAAGATCCTGTTGTACTCATCAGGACCAATACTACACACAAGAACCTTCTTGGCCTTAAAATTATTCTCTATCTTCTTCCTATCAGCATCATTAAACTACTTCTTGGTTTTAAGGACTTATGAGGTCAAATAATTAATCTTTATTGCCCTTATAAAAATAAAAGGGTCATCCTTAATGACATCCCACAACTCTGAATCTTCAGCCATGATAAAGTAATGCATTCTTGTCTTCCATCACCCATAATATTTACTATTGAATCTTGGGGGTCTAGTGGTTAACTAGCCTTCTTCTAGATTTGGAGGAGCTGCTATTTTTCAAGATCCTTCCAAGGAGTTAGACTTTTTATGGAAGACCTGCTCTAATACCAAATAAAGGGTTGGGGTGGGTTACCTCAACCCAGGGAGCTTTTACCAGATACACCCACACGACAAGAGCTAAAGCTATACAAAGTAAGAAGTGCATATGTAAAATAAATTGAAGACACAAGGTATTTATGTGGAAACTCCTTGGTTAAGGGAGAAAAACCACGACTTGCCTCCAGGATTTTTGAGCTCCACTATAATCAAGTAACTTCTTGAATACTGACTCCAAGTATTGAACTCATAATCCTTTGTTTCCTAGAAATAACTCTATTATAAGGAAACGAAAGATGTAACTCTACTACATCAACCACCAACTACCTCTAACTAGACATACCAAGCTAACTCTAGCTTCTACAATCACCTAACTCTAGATGATTACAAAGAGAAGGGAATTACACTCAATACCTAAAATAATCATAGGAAAGAGTAGGCAAAATTTTAAGAACAATACATAAATACTTAACTACAATAAGAAAGTAAAAATACAACTTGATGAATAATTAGTTTCCCGCTGTAATGCATAGTCTTTGCTTTTCAGCTTCAAAAGATATTTAGTTGTGAGAATATGAAAGAGTTGGTTTTATTGTTAAGGAAGATGAGTAATATATAGTATGACACAAGAAAACCTAGGAGAGATCCTATTGGTTGAGGCAAAAAGGTGGCAATAGATTTTTCTACCAACTTATATACTTTATGCCCGGTATGACTGTTGACCGAGGTAGTGATAGGTGAGCCCAACCTGTTTCCTAAGTAGTAGTGGCATTTTTCATCAAAAAAACTCCAGGAAACAAGTCCAACATAGAATTTACATATAATTTGTCAATCATCAAAACTAAGGACTTAATAATTTACCCCTTTTTGATGATGACAAACCTATGCAAGCATTCAATATCTTCAAAATATCCACATACAATACTGTCCAAAGCTCAGCAACACACCATAAGCTACAAGGCCATGCCAAACCAATTTTCCCAACCGATTTCCCCTATCACTGATACTTATAAGCATATCAATATCCTATACCTTATTTCCCTTGTCTATAAGCATCATGTTATATCAAGACCCTAAAATTCCCCTTGAATATGCGACCCCTATCTCTAAGAACCCTTATCTCTAAATTTTTTCCCCTACAGCCCCTAGCTACATCAAACTTCCCCATTTTGGCATCATCAAAGAGGTCAAGTCGTAAACCAATTATAGATAAGTAAATATGTTAACTTCTATCCATTAATACTACACGTACATGAGCAAGGAAGAGTAGAGAAGGAAAGTAGAAAATAACACTAAGATAGATCGACATGGATCATGAGGTAGCATCATACACCATTTAGATAGAGGCCTAAAATAAGAGGAAACAATAGTGCCAAGGAAAGAAAGGAAAATGACTCTGTATGAACAGGATCAACTCTCACCCTTTGGTATACATACATAATACATAAAGAGATTTATATTTTTTATAGTTAATGCCCTTCAACAGTGGAATTATGGGTAAGTGCACTATAAATTGTGAAAAGTATATGTCATGTCTGCTGGTAGATAAATATTATAGCCTCTAGTCCAGAATAGAGTATGATAAAAACCTAAATAGGTGGTCCCTATATGATGTTATAGTATAATTAGGTACATAATACTTATTCTATTTTATCTTTCTCCTTGTTATTTCTTCACTGCCATGGGTGTATATCTATAAGAGATATTATACTAAGTTAGACATGGATAAATCGCCCAACCTAGATAGCTTTCTACCAAATCATATCCATAACATGAGGAGGAAGAAGAGTTGCAAGAATTCAGATTGGTCTTACAAGCCCAACCTTGACCTATTTCTTTCAAAAGGTTCTCTACCATGTGCTTTGGTGAAGATGTCAACAATCTGATTATCAGTGCTATAGAAAACCATCTTAATCAAGTCTTTTTCAACATTATCTCTCATAAAGTAATGTCTAAAATCAATATGCTTTGTTCTTTTATACTGAACTAGATTCTTTGCCATATTGATGGCACTAGTATTATAATAGTATAATGGAATACAATATAAGAGGATGCCATAGTTTTTAAGCTATTGCTTAATCCACAGAAGTAGTGCACAATATAAAGCAGCTTCAACATATTAAACTTCAGCAGTAGAGAGAGCCACTTACTTCTATCTTAGTACCTCAGGATATTAAAGATGGTCCTAGGAAATGAGCCATTCTTAAAGTGCTTTTTCTATCCACCAAGAACCCAACATAGTTAGTATCAGCATGTCCAGCCAAGTTAAAATAGTCACTAGCAGGATAAAAGAGATCCAGATCAGGAGTTCTTTAGAGATATCTCAAGATCCTCCGGGATGCCTTCAAGTGAGATTCCTTTGGGCCATCTTAGAACCTAGCACATATTCTAACACTAAAAATAATATCAGGTCTACTATCAGTTAGCTAAGATAAGATAACCAATGATCCAACTATACATAGTTTCATTTATAGATGGCCCAGGTTCGTCTAGGTCCAGTTTAGGAAAGGTGCCTATAAGAGTGTCAATAGGCTTTGCATCCTCCATATGAAACCTCTTAAGCAGTTCTTGAATATACTTATGTTTGCATATAGTGGTTCCAAATGTTCCCTACTTAATCTTTAATCCAAGAAAGAAGTTTAGTTGTCGCATCATAGTCATTTCAAATTCACTACTCATTAGTCTGGAAAACTCATCATAAGGGGGTTGGTGGTTTTTTGGAGCACTTTCCTATTTTTACAGGGTTGCACCAGGGATCGATTATTAACCTTTTTTTTTAATTTTCCTTGGTTATATTTGTTGTGATGTAGAGTATTCAATGATAGGTGACTTGGTGTATGTTATTTATTGATAATGTTGTATTAATTGATGAGACTCAGAGAAGAGTTAATGATAAGTTAGAGGTTTGGAGACAAACCCTTGAGTCTAAAGGATTTAGGTTGAGCATCACCAAGACAAAGTACTTGAAATGTAAGTTTAGTGATTTGTCATATGATGATGATATGGTAGTGAAGATGGATTCTTAGGCCCTTTAGAAGATGGAGATTTTCAAATATCTTGGTCTATGATTTAGAAAAATGGTGAGATTGATAAAGATAGTGTAGGGTGGTTGAAAATGAGGCTCACTTTGAGAGTCTTATGTGATAAAAAGGTACCTCCTATGCTTAAAGTAAGTTCTACAGAGTGGTAGTCCTACTGTTTATATTGTATGGAGTAGAGTGTTGTCCAGTTAAGAAGTCTCACATCCAAAAGTTGAAAGTGGCAGAGATGAGGATTTGCAATGGATGTATGGATTTTCTAGAAAGGAAAAGATTAGTTATGAGATTATTCAAGAGAAAGTGAGAGTTGCTTTAGTAGAGGATAAAATACTAGAAGTGAGGTTGCAATGGTTCGGGTATGTGATGAGAAGGAGGATGAATGCTCCGGTACGGAGGTGTAAGAAACTAGATACAGATGATTTTAGATGGGGTAGAGGTAGACCAAAGAAATATTGGAGGGAGGTAATAAGACATGACATAGAGCAGTTACAGTTTACGGTGGACATGACCCTTGATAGAAAGGTATGGAGGATGCCAATTAGGGTAGAGGGTTAGTAGGTAGGAGTACATCCGTATTAATAGGTAATAGTGCTTTGTTTGTATTTGTGCCTGTAGTTTCTTGTAGTCTCTTGTTCATGGTGTTTTGGTGATGAATATGATTTCAAATAGCTAGTTTATAGTATTACCTTATGGGTGTCTTGTGTATTTTATTATCTAGTGGTGTGACATCCCTTTTTGTTGTTTCTTTTATATTTTATTGTTTGTTATACTTCCTGAGTCAAGGGTCTATTAGAAATAACCTTTCTACTTTTTCTGACGTAGTGGCATGGACTGTGTACACTTTACCCATCTCAGACCCCACTTTGTAAGAATACATTGGGTATGTTGTTCTTTCACTTTATAGATACAACTTAATTTTCAGGCCGGTCCGTCCAGATCCACCCCTAAATCCATGTATAAATTCCAATCTCCGAGGTCTAAGATTGAAAAGGATACCTATGTACAATCAAATTATACTAGACCTCCCAAGAAAGTCATATCCAATTAATACTCCACATGCTAAACGAAAATAATATTAATATTTCCAGAAGAAACAAACTACAAAATAGAAAGGTAATGAACTCACTAGATCTAGAACTCATGTGTAAACAACACTTGCATTAGCATTAATCGCAGCATCTTGTACAAACAAATTAAAAAGCAATTAGTTCAATCCTGAAGGCTAGACTTTTAGAGTTCCTTGTGTGAATATGGTTTCCAATACAACCCATGTACTTTTCTTCTTTAGTTCTAATTAGATGTTAGATTTGGGTTCTGAGAGGGTTGAGGTGGCGTTGTGACAAGTGCAACAAGTAATAACAAAAGCATCTAGGGAATCGAGATATATAAGACCTGGTTTTTCCCTCATCTAATACCTAAACACATCATCTAATAAGAGTTACAAAATATGTTAGAAAAAGGGAAAAATCATATAAAATTGAATTGGCAAACATGCTCTAAATAGATAAAATGATGGGCAATGAAAATTCAAAGACGTGTAAAGAAGGATCTTAGCAGAAGAAGATGAATGAATTGGCTTCTCGAGTATAAATAGGAACAAGAAAAGTAGTTCTTTGTTAACTAAATTTGAGGGGATATGTGCAACTAAATCAAGAGTCCAGGAGCTTGAGTGAATCTTAAAATAGTTTCAGTGTCTGGCGCCCCTTGAAAATATAAAAGAATGCTACCACCTTTTGACCCGGATATTACAACACTTAATTCTTTGAACTGCACAAAAATTAATATAAACTTCACGGGCAGTTAAAGCCAACTGTAAAGAACGTGAGACATTCTACAAAATGGTCACAAGTGACAACAATATTTGTAGGGGGTGCGGATAACTAGATTATAAATAAATTTATTATATCTAATGAATCTATTCTTTTTTGTATGTGGATATTTCTTAGATTTTGTTTTAATATTTTTTAATAATTTATTCTTTTTGTAAGATGAATCCATTAATTTATTTGGTTTATTATTTTATCCTGTAGTAACTGCAGAGTTACAAATTTCTGTATAATAATTTATCCTATCTGTACTGTAGAATATATCTAATTCTAGATTTTCTATGTTATTTATTATCTTGTGTTGTTCTTCTCGTAGTGAGTTTTTTAAATTATATAAACTATCACATGTACTTTTTTCTAAATTTTCTAAGGTTTTTTCTATCCATATTAACTTTTCTTTTAGATTTTCCATTATTTTTCTAATTCGGTTTCTATAATTAATTTCGTTATTTAGATTATCTCGGTTTTCTCTAGTTTTCCTAATATATTCTAACATCCTTGATCTGAATAATATCCTTCTGGGTAAATTTCTTCGTATATCATTTCTAGCAAATTTATGATTTCAATTTCGTAATCTATTACTTTTTCTAATATTATTTTCTTAATATCTATAATTTCTATATCTATAAGTATATATAAGGTTAATACCTTAAGGTAGTATAAATGATCTGTTTTCTAAAATTGATATTTTATAGTTGTTTGTTTTATCTTTAGTAGTTTTTGCATATTTTTATTAAGAAATTTATTTTTATTTTCCATGTATTTGTCTATATTTGTTTTTATCTGTTTTTCTAGTAACTATATATTTCGCATATCTTTTTCTAAAAATTCTACGTAATTTATCATGATAAGTATTTATAAGAGTAATTAGGTAGACATGATATATAATTTACTCTAGCCATGTAATATTCACCAAATGCTTTTTCTAATATAATTTTTCTTATATCTACTACTTTGATATCTCTAAGTGCATACAAAATAAGTATCTTAAATTTATCTACCATCACATCAGATAAATTATCATTCATTTTCATAAAATTGCTTTTTCAAAATATTCCCTTCAACCATGTACATAATAAAATATGGTCATCTTAGATCACTATATACTAGATTATTCTTAAATAACATGTTCTTCGGTCACTATTAGCATGGTAATTCGGATACTTTTTCCCTTAAACAGCGCCTCGACTCTGGTTACTCCCCGCCACGGCTTCTTGCCTCATTGGTTTTACCTTTAGGATGGCATAGTTCTTAGGGATTTTTCTCCGTTTCCACTTTGCTAATAAACTTCTTAACATATTATTCTTCGAATAATTCTACTATAAAGTAACTAATATGAATTTATTTTATCATATCATGATTGTTGGGAACTATGAATTTAGCTATTCATAATCATAAATAGATATACCTGTTCTAGTAGCTTTGATATTTCTAAAGTTTGATTCTCCATAGCTTTTTCCATTGAAGTATGTATGTTTAATTAACTGGGCAAAATATTTTTTATGGAATGGAGAGAGTTTTTGCTTGAACGTGAGAAGACTTGCTTTGCAATGCCTTCTGCCTTCTATATTTATAGAATGATCTTTACAAACACTTTACATGTTTTACAATCTTACGTAAAAGCTAGAAAACAAAAATGCTAAAAAACAAAAAAAGGCTCAAAAAGTCCTAAAGTCTATTTTCCAGACTACCTAAAAGTCTAAGTCTAAAAAGTAGTCTTTACAAGAAAGTCTTTACAAGAATAGTAGTTTACAATAATTTTGAAGATTTTTACGTAACTAAAATTTGTACAATAAATATCTTGTCTCCGTTGATTTTGTCGTATCTGTTGTATCTCCATTATTGCTCCTGATCTTATCTTCCAGCTGTCATCTTGCTTTCTTGATTTTTTATTCTAGATGCACTTCTGGAATAATATTATCTTCTCCATCACACCTCAAACATTGGTGATCTGGATATTTATGTCCAATTATTTTACAATATCTTGTTAGTAGTCTGTCAAAAATAAATCCTTTTTTAATAGCTCTTGCTGTAGATGGTTTCTCTGGGTTGAGTAGTGTCATTATCCATTGTCTTACATCCTCCATATCTGTTGATCGTAGCTCTTTTGAATTCGAGTAAATCATTTGATGATCTCTCGAGTAGTAGCTCCATATTGAGTTTCTGTTAGTATAATTATTTGCTAGTTTTTGTATAATCGTAGTTAATCCAATAAGTCTTTTATTTGCGTAGAACTCGGTTATCTCGATTCTAGGTATCTCCGGTTGCTGCGCAATATCTTCTGGTATAATCATCTCTCTCGTTAATCCTATCTTTACGACTTGTATAACTGGTTTTATCTCGTCATATAATATCTCCGCAGGTGCAGTATAACATTTTATATAAAATAGAGTGTCTTTAGTTATTCTTTTATAGGTCGTGAATATCTTGTATAATTCTTCCATAGCTGTCAATTCTTCTCCGTTTTGGGTGTATATGGTGTTTGGCAGTCCGTAGTCAAAACATGTTTTTACTAGGCTTGGGTTAGTTTTTGGTAGTGCGATTAACTTGTTGTATCCTTGTAATTTTTGGGTTATATAGTTGGTATTTGGTTCTTGGATGTTTATAGCTCTTGGGTTATGGTTTAGGAAGGTTTGTACTCTATAGATGTTTTCTATATATTTCTGGGTTGCGTAATTATAAACTTTTTTGTCTTGGTTTAGGCTATCTCTGTATGTGTTAACTTGTGGGGGTATGAATAAATGGTCTTTTTGCATTTTTGGTGTAAATGGTTTTTCAAATATTTTATTCATGTTTGTGTTTTGGTATCTTGGTCGACTAACTCCTTTGCTTGTACCTGCAGAAGTAGATTGATAAATGTTATGGGTTTTATGAAGTGTCCCAACGTCTCCTTCTAGCTCTGAAATTTTATTGTCTTCCGATCGACATAGCTCTGCACACTGCTGAGTTAGCTGATTCATAGCTATAGACTTCAGTTTATCTTCATTAGTCTTTAGCTTTAGCTTTTCTATCTCAGTACCCATACTGTCCACTTTCAAGGAAAGCGTAGTTAGGGTGTTGAGTATTTTTTCTAGAGTATCTTCTTCTATATTTTCAGTCTGCGTAGCTTTGTCTTGATATGTAATCTGCAATAACATTTTTGTTAGTACTGATTACTTCAATTATAAATGTGAAATTTAATATGTTTAAAACTAGTCTCCGAATCTCTTTCGTTGTAACTGAGTTTTGCATTTTCTTTGTTAGCCACCAGCGTACCTGTGTATTGTCTGTTTAGAAAAAGCATTTGGTGAATATTACATGGCTAGAGTAAATTATATATCATGTCTACCTAATTACTCTTATAAATATTTATCATGATAAATTACGTAGAATTTTTAGAAAAAGATATGCGAAATATATAGTTACTAGAAAAACAGATAAAAACAAATATAGACAAATACATGGAAAATAAAAATAAATTTCTTAATAAAAATATGCAAAAACTACTAAAGATAAAACAAACAACTATAAAATATCAATTTTAGAAAACAGATCATTTATACTACCTTAAGGTATTAACCTTATATATACTTATAGATATAGAAATTATAGATATTAAGAAAATAATATTAGAAAAAGTAATAGATTACGAAATTGAAATCATAAATTTGCTAGAAATGATATACGAAGAAATTTACCCAGAAGGATATTATTCAGATCAAGGATGTTAGAATATATTAGGAAAACTAGAGAAAACCGAGATAATCTAAATAACGAAATTAATTATAGAAACCGAATTAGAAAAATAATGGAAAATCTAAAAGAAAAGTTAATATGGATAGAAAAAACCTTAGAAAATTTAGAAAAAAGTACATGTGATAGTTTATATAATTTAAAAAACTCACTACGAGAAGAACAACACAAGATAATAAATAACATAGAAAATCTAGAATTAGATATATTCTACAGTACAGATAGGATAAATTATTATACAGAAATTTGTAACTCTGCAGTTACTACAGGATAAAATAATAAACCAAATAAATTAATGGATCCATCTTACAAAAAGAATAAATTATTAAAAAATATTAAAACAAAATCTAAGAAATATACACGCACAAAAAAGAATAGATTCATTAGATATAATAAATCTATTTATAATCTAGTTATCTGCACCCCCCTATAAATGGTATCATGTTTTAATAATAATAAACTAATAATATACATATGTAGGAATTATCATAAAGGAGATCAAAGCAAAGAATTAAAAGATGTACAAATAAATTGGAATCTCAGAACTATATTTGGAAGAACTCATTGGAAGATCCCGATAAGGGGCAACCAAAGATTCTGATAGTTGATTATGGAGCATCAATCATGAAAGGAAGATCTCACATAAGGCCAAGAAAGTAAAGAGATCATATTCTCTACACAGACATATCATATGTAGACATGTATGAATGTGAACCACCATTTAGGAAAAGAAGATTATATCACACGTACTGACATATTTGATATGTACGTGCTAATGATGTGAATTCTCAATAAAGGAATCAATATCAATCCTTAATTGAAAGAAAATTCCTTGTATTTTCCTTTTTAGAGTAAGAAAGCATCAGAAGATAAAGACTATATAAGGTTATTGAAGACAGAAGGATAATCACCTAACTTTACATGAAACTATTGCTCTTTCTCATCTTTATTCTTCTCAAAGCTTTGTAATCCTATCAGTTACAATAGTTGAAAAAAGAGAAAGATGAGTTAGTCCTTTAGTTCTACTAGTCGAGGTTGTGTCACAAGATCGAGACAACTATAGATTGAGATCCAGTACTTATCCAATTACACTGTAACTTATGCTTTATATCAAGCTCTAAAGAAAACCCTTGCAAACCAAGGGAACTGGAATAGGCACCACACTGGTGATCCAAACTATTATAAAACTCTATTCTTTATTACATTCAGTTTCTGCATTCATTCTAACTTGCAGGAGAGTTGACTGACCAAGCAGATCATTCTACTCAAAAAAAATTTCAATTCGTCCCTTCCTCTTGAATTTCAATCAGTATTAGAGTAGGTCTCACTATAAAGATATTCCTACCACACGTGAGTAATTTCAAATGGCTAACTACTAGGTTTCAGGAGCCCTTCTTTAAGATGGGCATTCCTTAATAAGACCGTCCTACTTTAATGGTCAACACTACTTACACTGGAAGAATATATTCAGAATCTTTGTGCAGTCAACAAACTTCCAGGCTTGGGTAGTTATTAAAAAGAAACTGAAACTCATCGCCAAACTGAAGGACAAAAAAAAGAAAAAGGAATCCAACAACATAAATCATTTTGAAAATTTTAAAGTCACCAAAGAACAATAAGAGGTAGTTGAAACTAATGTTAGAGATATAAATTTGCTTTACTATGCAGTTAATGGAGCAGAATACGAAAAGATATTAACTTGCAAAATGGCTAAAGAAATATGGGACAAACTTAAAGTAACTTATGAAGGTACTACCAAAGTAAAGAAAACAAGGATCATTGCTCTGATCAATGAGTACGAGCTTTTCAAAATGGACAAAATGAGATAATAGAGTCAATGTTCACGCATTTAAGCAAAATTGGATGTGAATTAGAGTCTCTAGGGATGATCTACTCAAACAATTTTCAAGTGAAGAAACTAGTGAGGAGTTTTCCAAAAGTATGGAAAACCAAGGCGAACATTCTAGAGGATAGAGATCTCCATAACATGCCATATGACGAGCTGGGAGGTAACCTTTTTACTTATGAATAAAATCATGTAAATAGGTACAGCAAGGAGGAGTGACAGCACACACGCAAGTGTACGTGATTTTATCAAGTATTAAAGTAGCTTCAAGGAAGCCCCAGTATCGATCTATCAGGGACCTGCGTTCGCTGTCTATCCAATTCTAGTTTAACGATTGACAAAAAGTAAACAAGGAGGTTTAAGAATTGTAAACTAAAAAAGAAACTAAACTAATACGGAAAAGTAAATAACTTAGGACAATATATGGATAGAAGTCCAGGGTTAAGGCTTACGACCAATCATGCTATGTTATTGAACTTCATTCATTAAATTGCTTATCTTGGTTGTTGATTCGTAGGGTTAATCGCATAATTATAGTTTCCCAACCTTGAATCCTTTACCTAAGTTGAACCTTACAACTACATCATTGAGCGGGGATACAATAATTCACTTAAGTTCTTTACAAATATCATCCTACATATGAATCAAGTAAGGCATCTAAGTACATCCCTGTCCTAGATACTAATTCAAATTTCTTATTTTATAAAGAAACAAGACCAAACTTTATTTATTCTCATATTCTATCTCTCCATTCCCTCTACCGAGATCACGAGGTTGACAATTGATGTATTCTAAGGGTAGCTAATCCTTAAAATAGTTAAAACAAGAATAAACATGCAACCAATAATGGTAAATAATTAAACGAAATTAATTCAAAATGAAAGTAGTCATGATCTTGGCGTTAACCCCGAAAAGGGAGTTTTAGCCTTTAACGGAAATATTCATCATCCAATCCCTTAGATTGATGATACAAACCATAAAGAAACTAAATTAAACCCTAAAAAGAAGTTGTGGTAGCCTCCAATGCTCCAAGATGTTCAAAAGTAGTCCGAAAGTATGTAAAAACATGATATAACATGTATTTATAGTATAGGAGCAAGCCCTTTCCGTGTTGGACAAGAAAACCTTCAGTTATTGAGCCCCGAACAAGGTGGGGAAGCGCCTCAATATCACTCTACCTAGCTGGAATTTGTTCTCAGAAATGTTTCTAAGGCAAAGGGAGCACCGAAATGAGCCTGAATCGCAGGCTAATCGCCTCTAGGATGCACACGCACAACATGGTTTGAAATTTCGTCCTCTTATGATTCCAATGGTATTTTACAGACGTCCATTTTCCACTCCATCACTCCACACACGCCCAAGACATTCCATGGGTCCAAAAGAGCGTCAATCTGCGTATTGTGACTTCATTGAGCTGTTTCAAGCCTTTTTGAGTTGTTCCCACTTGATTTGAAGCTTTTATGTCCTTCGTTTATCATCATAATCCATTCCCCAAGCATCTTATAAAATTAAACACAACAATTTGGAGCTCAAAACAACACAACATCCAACATGACGAAATAGAAACAAGAGCTAAGCATAGGCAAATTTCACTTTGATCTTTAACTCAAGTTTCAACTCTTCCCTTGCCTCATATGCACTATGTACACTCTTAACACTTAGTTCTACATATAATAAAACATTTAAAAACATAAGGAACACATAGAACACAATAAAATCCAAAAAGAGAGGCAAAACAAGCAACTAGCTCACGCTAGAAAGACTAGTTTTCTCTATTGAACTCCAATTGATTCTTTTAAGTACAAACTTTCTTGGAATTCACCTTGAACCATATAAACACATGTTTTTAACACAATTATCTCATTATTAACCATTATATCTTAGAATAATCCTAAAAAAAAGACTAAAAATGCTAGAATAGTGATGCTAGAATGCATAAATACACCCAACATCACCACCCCACACATAAAGCCTTGTTCGTCCCCGAACAACTCTTCATTCTAAGTATCATAAGCTGAGACTCTACACTACTCCATGCAAGACACTCAAGAAAGTACTATCATGATGACACGAATGCAAGTTTCTACATCAAGCACATTACAAACACAATTGATAGCTCATAAACACTACTCCCAAAATATCCTAGCCTCAAGAATTGACTCACCTAGTTGGCAAACTCATGCTTATTATTCAATTAAGTAAATCATACAAATTACACACATTCATCAAACATGTGCCCCTCACCATAAGAGAATTACCCATAATCACTCATAATTAAGCAATTCATATCATAATGGGTGCGAGAATCAAATTAAGATCTCTCACACAAAGAATTCACAAGTTATACACAATGAACCATAGAATTTCCCTTAGTGTAATGCTCCACTAATATTAGAATGTAACGCTTAGGATCAATTAGGACTTTTCCGGGTTGTAATGTAGGATAAGGGATGGGAATAAACTATTTTGGCCAAGAATAGTGACTAACCTCTCTAAGTGCTTAAATACACTACATTAAACACTTAAAACCAATCTCCAACAACCAAAGTACAATTTTTTGTCTACCCCCTTCTTTTATTTTACCCCATTTCTTTTAAGCATTTTCACAAACACTTGGTGGACGCATACTTTACTACCACTAGAATCAATTTCTCTTTCTTTTTTTTTTCACAATCATGGCAATAACTTTAACATAAATTTTATCACAACCATCCACCATACATCAATTATTAACAGCATTAACAATTACCTTTGGGCATCAATTTTACCTTTTTACACATTAATTATTAACACCAATAACCAATATCTTTGCGCATTAGTTTTACTTTTTTTTTCTTCAATTTCTCAACTCCTTTTTTAATTATTTTTTTCTTTGTTTTTCGTTAGAGCACTTAGGAGCTTTTTGGATCAAATTATGGTTTATCAAAGAAGGGGATTAGGCTACATATGAAGCTACCAAAGAAAAAGCTAAAGGCTCCATGAGAGTTAACTAGAATAATGCACAATGGGTAGGACAAATAGAAGGTATAGAACAAGGCTATCAAAGAAATGTCTCTATCAACTCCTAAACCCACATTCTTTATTTCTCTTCACACACACACCGGGCAAGTTCTAGACATCATATGCAACAAGGAATATACAAAAGTCTCACACTCGTATCGCACATGCTCAACTCAATAGGATCATCATAGATTCTCAACCAAACAATAATATAAATTCAAATTTAAGCCAATAGGTAAGTCACAAACATGAGCCTAAGAGTCTCAAAAATAGCAATTCACTCAATTTTCATACTTTTACAAACAAACCCACTTGCATCATATAGTCAAAAATAGCACCAACAAGAATATCTCACTTATTCCTAACATAAAAATTTTAAAATTGAGCCAAAATTTGGAAATTTCCCTACCCCACACTTAAAAATCTACTTTATCCCCAAAGTAAATTTAAAGGTAAGAGATAGAAATACTCCCTGAGGCCTCTAGAGCTAGCTAGTAGTATTTTCACACATAAAAGAGATTCATGGGACCCCACACTCAATCTTTTCCATGCTTCAAGCTTAATTTTATGGTACTCAGACTTCCCATTACCCTGTGACTCAACCAAAAACAAAAACTACGTAAAATAAAAACTAAGAATTAAAAGAAAGAATACCTTAGCTTGGGTTTCCTCCCAAGAAGCACCTGATTTTGTGTCGCGGCATGACCTAATCATGTTTTTTCCTCAACCCTGAGGATATAAATTTCACCCCCAACATCGCATCCATCTTTTCGCCTCACTTATAGGGTGGTGGTATAAAGATTAATGAACCGATAATAGAATATGCATGGTAAACCACTCGACCTTCAAGTGAGGTGTGTTTTTATATTTCTTATCTAGTGTAAAATCAAGAATATAGGATTCTTGTTCCATATCTTCACACTCTTTCACAATTTTCAATGATTCCTCAGACAAAACATCATCTAAACATAATGTAGAAAAGTGCTTCGAGTGCGGCCCAACGAATCCTACTTCATAATTTACACAATCTACTACACACTCATTTTTATTCACCTACTTAATTTCAGTCTCAAGATCAAGATGAAAATCGAGTGGCTGCGATTCTTGTGTTTGCTCCACACATGGCTAATATTCTCCCAATATATTGCTTTGCTTAGACACTATAGACATGTTGGCAGTGGCTCCATAATATTTTTCATAATATCAGTTTTCGAGTACTAAGACTTTCTTAAATTATCCACATCATATTGTGAAGGTTCCGTCCACGCACTTATATAAAAATCTAGACAATAAGCCACAAGGTGGTGTCGTCCACAAGAACAACAAAAATTGCCATCACTCAAAAACCATCTATCTCAGACCGACATCTCGAGAGGAGTGTGAGAAAAATAGAAATAAAGGAAAATTAAAAGAAACTAAACAAAAACTATTTATAACTCAATATAGAAAAACTAAAAATAAGATAGTTGCCTAATTACAAGTCCCCGACAATGACACCAAAAACATGATAGCGCCAAAGCGCACATGCAAGTGTATGTGGTCTTATCAAGTAGTAAGTGGCTTTAAGGAAGCCCAAGTGTCGATCTCTTAGGGACTTGCGTTCTCCACCTATCTAATTATAGTTTAACCAAATGAGTAGAGTTAAACAATAGAGTTTTAGAATTGTAAATTAAAAATAAACTAAACTAATGCGGAAAAGTAAATGGCTTAGGACAATATATGGATAGAGGCCCAGGGTAAGGCTTACAACCAATCATACTATGTTATTGAACTTTATTAATTAAATTACTTATCTTGGTTGTTGATGATACGGAAAAGAGAAGGGAACACAAAACAAACACCAAATCAGTCCACTAATCTTAAGGATTCGAGGACCAAGATGGAGACCACACTCGGATTCGCTACTAACAACAAGAATACAAGATACAAGAGTGTATATTAACACCAAAACAGCTATGAAACGTGATGAACAAGATGAAAAACAATAATACAAGTTTTGGATTCAACGAAGACCCCAAAACAGTCCACTACACAACAGATACACGATTTGCAAGAAAATAAAGATAGATAGTGAGACCAAGATTATTACAAGATTAAGAACCAAGTGTATTTCAACACTAACCCCTAATGAATGTAACAATCAAAACCACACTCTTACGGTGACCACCAAGGGAATGAACTAACCTTAAGATCTACCGTTTCCAAGCAAAGATCAATATTGGCTTTTCCAAGCCCTATGCTAAGGATGGCTTTTCCAAGCCCTACAACTAAGGTGTTACACTCTCAAAAGAGAGAAAATATGTCTTTCAATTCTTCATCCTTCAAAATCTGCCAAGAAATGAGCTAAAATGACCTATTTATAGTGTAATACAAAAGAATATAAGAAGACCACTTTGCCCTTAATGATAGGTGCGGCCATGGTGTGTAAATACACCATGTGTAATGTCCAAAATGCCCTTAATTAAGGTCCAAAACCGTGAGTCCTCACTCTTAAATGCTCCAAGCAATCGTCCATACGCGAAATTGCTTTAAGTTACGCTCAAAACGGGTCCTCCATGCATGTTCTTGTATTCTCGAGGTGACCAAGTCTTGAGCCTCTATGTGTTGGCCTCCAAAGATGTCATCAAAAGATAAGATGGCCATTTACCCCGTATCATCCTCCCCTTCTTGAAAAGGATTCGACCTCGAATCCAAACCTTGCAAAACCGAAGAGAGGACAAACAAATACAAACTCCTCATGGCATGAGGGTTAGGGTTAGCATAACAAATCATCTCAACATGCCAAGGTTGCACATATTTGCAATATAACCAAGAATCCTTTGCAAGGAATATCAAAAACTCAATAAAAGATGTACAAAGGATTTGGTTATAGGATACATCAAGAGTGACACTTTGCTTGTCATGTAGACCAAGCAACAAGTTTGGTGCACCAACATCACCATTTCTAAATTTGGCACCGTGTTCAAATGGGAAAAGTGGCCATAGACACGGGTCTCGACAACACTTCCCTTTCCCGTGGTCTATACCCAAACTAAATGACATACTCTCTACAATAACATACATATGATCCAAAGCAAATAGAGAGTAGAGAAAAGTATCACTCAAATCGACTTCTACTAAGGTGCTCTCATGCGTGTACTCACTACTAGTTTCCCAATAATCACCATGAGTACTCTCAACAATGAAATCACACAAAGTAGAAGAAGAAGTAGCTTTCGCAACTACACATTCCTTACCCTTAAGAGGACTCTCATCTTCCAAGAAGAGATTTCCCTCTTTAGGAGGAATATTGTCACACCATAGTGGGTTAGCATATAGGCTATAGCTTCCAAGGCAATCTATACCATCATTTTCACCACTAGGTTCATTAGGAGTGTTTAAATCATCTTCAAACAAGACATTGTACCTAAAAAGAGTGTGATCTACCTCACGGACAGATTTGGAACAAGCAAGTTCCTCACTCTCTAAATGATCAATATCAAGTTTCAAGGATGTTTCAAACACAATATTACCCCAAGAAGAGCTCTCGGGTTCATTCTCACTTTGATCAACATTTTCAACATTATCACACACTTGAGGTTCATTAATTACATCATACACATCCTCAAGTGGTGGGTAATTTTCACACATAAGTTGATCAACACAAATTTTAGAAGATAATGTACTTTCATTCAACATAATGGTTTCAACACTAGGTGGACATAAATCGATCTTACAAGAAGAGTCTATTCGGTCATCAATAGGATCAACTAGTGTATCCACACTCACAACATGTACATCATCATCAAGTGGCAAAAGAATAATACACTTACATATAGGCAAGCTACAACTCACACTCAATGGGCTACTAGCCACACAATTATCATTCACATGTACAAAAGTGTAAGAGTTTGCCATTTTACCTTGAAGTCCTTGAGTAGATTCTTCTTTGTCATGGTGTGAAGGTCCTCCAAAAGTTTGGGCAGCAACTTTCTTTTGGAATTGTTCTTCTTCTCTTTCCATGTTGCTACGTACACAAATGTCCTTAGAAATAGAAGGACAAACAATGTTAGCATGGTTTGGTGGTAATCCTCTTACTTTGCTCCACACAACCTCTCCTTTTTCCACTCTCGGATTACCACCTTTCACTCCCTTACTCCTCTCAATCTTTTGTCTCTCATAATAATTCTAATTGGAGTAGGTAGGAACTTCTTTTTGCAGCCCGGGCAGAATGTACGTCTCGAGGCAATTTCCCCATCGGTCTCTTACAATATTAGGCCAATTTTGCATATTTGGAACTTTATGTTGTGCAAACCAATCGGCGCCTAAGCTCACATGACCATAGGTTATGGGAAAAACATCACACCACACCTCCTCATGGTAATTAAATTGGGAGAAGACAACTTTTACCCTCTCGGTAACCTTAAACCTGTCCAAGAAGTATGGAACAAGTAAAGGCTCACAAAATAACCCCAAGTAATCAACCATGGATGGAACAATGTAGTTTCTATAGTACTTATCATTTAACACAACGAGGCAGCCCGGTATCCCACAAATGGTCACCTTTCCGGAGTGTACACTCCTTCTCGGATCAACATTGTAAAGCACATGAGTACCCCTCGATTTTGGAGATGTATACCCTCTTCTTCCCATTGGACAACCTACACTATAGCTAGTATAACCATTCACACTATATCGACCTTGATAAGAAGTACTACAAGGTGGAGAATATGAATCTTCACACTCCTCACGTGTACTCTCATCATAGCTCTCATAAGGTTTGCGAATGACAGGGTTATACCTAACACCAAATCTAGGTTCGGAGTGGGGAGGGCAAGACTCCTCACATGCCCCAACTTCATCATAAGATCCATCACGAGGTCCTACATCATCTCCAAAGTCACCATAAGCACTAAGCACTTCATTCACCTCATTTTCTCCCTCAAAACAGTAATTTTCAAATCTGCCTATGTTTTGACCATGGCTATTTTCATAGCCTCCGCAATCTTCCTCAACTTAATAGCCATAAAAACCCTCACTACAATCATAGTCTCCCATATTGTAGTCACAATAATCCCCGGCTATCAAAGTCATGTTCCTCTTATATCACCCTTTAAACCTACAAAATGAACAAACAAGATTAGTAGTAAATCTCCTCACCAACACTCGTATACACTCACCTTTGTGATTCTCACAATTGGAGCGGCAAATATTGAAAGTTGCTTATACTCCGGTAGTCAATAGGATGTCAATTCTACTTGGTGGCCGGAATAGATTCTTGTTTGATCGACTCAAGGCACAAAATAAAATTTCCTTACGAACTTGAAATAAAGAAGTTACAACGAATTAAAAATGAGAAAAGCTCACAAATAACGAAGACACGAAAGAAACGGATTCAACAATTAATCTACAACTAAGTAGGTGATTACTAGTTGTTAATTAATTGGAACCAATAAAATTGAAACTAAGGAACAATAAAAGGAAACTACTAAAATCTGAAATTTGAGCTTATTAATGATGTGAACAGTAGACAATGGGTGACGTGAACAGTAGCAAATGGGTGATGTGGCAGCATGCAGTTGGTCTTGGTCCCACTCAATTTAAGCACCAATTCTGAAATTTAAATCTATACATAATTTGGAAAGGATAACAATTTGTCTTGGAGGGAAACCATAAATCTTGAAATAAGAAAAGTACCTTGTCCCACAACACTAGGTTCTTGAAATAAGAAAAAGTACTTGTCCCACAACACAAGGTTCTTGAAATAAGAAAAAGTACTTGTCCCACAACACAAGGTTCTTGAAATAAGAAAAAGTACTTGTCCCACAACACAAGGTTCTTGAAACAAGAAAAAGTGGTTTGTCCCACAAAACAAAGTTCTTGAAACAAGAAAAAGTAGTCCCACAAAACAAAGTTCTTGATACAAGAAAAAGTAGTCCCACAAAACAAGGTCTTTGAAATGAGGGAAAGCTGAAAAAGTAGAAGTCTAGTCTAGGAAGTGTTGGGTTCAAGGTTTCTCACAACAAGCTTTACATCTTTTCATCTTCACCTTTTTGAATCTATATTGCCCTTTTGATTGTCTTAAGTTGTAAGAAAATATGAAGAACTAGATGAACACCACAAAAACCTTCAAGAACACAACAACAACTTCTTCAAGAACACCAACAATTCCAACGGCCAACTCCAATCCACAACAACAAACAACCAAGTCTCTTTAGTGTTGTGTCTTCGGTTTTAACAAGAGATGAAGGTTGTAAAGAGCTTCAAGAACAACAATATTCACCAAGAATAACAACAACACTCCTTTCAACAACAACAACAACCAAATACACGGCCAATCAGGTTTCTCAACAACAATGTCTACCACAACAATGTTTAACAATAATGGGCCAAGCTTATGTTCACAATAACAACATCAAAATACAAGCTCAAATCAAGATATAGACTCAATGTGTTAGTGAGGAACAAAACTAACACCTAGAGACAACAAAGACAAATAAAAATCTCGGCCAAGACACAACAAGAACACAATTTCGGCCAAGAACACAAAGTGGACAGACTGCTATTTTCTGGAATTTCCAGATTTCATTTTTTTTTTTTTTTTGTAGTTTTCAAGTCTCAAGCCCAAGATTGATCTTGTAGGAACAAGATCAAGCCATGCTTTGATACCAAATGATACGGGAAAGAGAAGGGAACACAAAACAAACACCAAATCAGTCCACTAATCTTAAGGATTCGAGGACCAAGATGGAGACCACACTCGGATTCGCTACTAACAACAAGAATACAAGATACAAGAGTGTATATTAACACCAAAACAGCTATGAAACGTGATGAACAAGATGAACAACAATAATACAAGTTTTGGATTCAACGAAGACCCCAAAACAGTCCACTACACAACAGATACACGATTTGCAAGAAAATAAAGATAGATAGTGAGACCAAGATTATTACAAGATTAAGAACCAAGTGTATTTCAACACTAACCCCTAATGAATGTAACAATCAAAACCACACTCTTACGGTGACCACCAAGGGATTGAACTAACCTTAAGATCTACCGTTTCCAAGCAAAGATCAATATTGGCTTTTCCAAGGCCTATGCTAAGGATGGCTTTTCCAAGCCCTACAACTAAGGTGTTACACTCTCAAAAGAGAGAAAATATGTCTTTCAATTCTTCATCCTTCAAAATCTGCCAAGAAATGAGCTAAAATGACCTATTTATAGTGTAATACAAAAGAATACAAAAAGACCACTTTGCCCTTAATGATAGGTGCGGCCATGGTGTGTAAATTCACCATGTGTAATGTCCAAAATGCCCTTAATTAAGGTCCAAAACCGTGAGTCCTCACTCTTAAATGCTCCAAGCAATCTTCCATACGCGAAATTACTTTAAGTTACGCTCAAAACGGGTCCTCCATGCATGTTCTTGTATTCTCGAGGTGACCAAGTCTTGAGCCTCTATGTGTTGGCCTCCAAAGATGTCATCAAAATATAAGATGGCCATTTTCCCCGTATCAGTTGATTCGTAGGGTTAATCGCATGATTATGGTTTCCCAACCTCAAATTCTTTACCTAAGTTGAACCTTACAACTACATCGTTGAGTGGGGATATAATAATCACTTAAGTTCTTTACAAATATCATCCTACATATGAATCAAGTAAGGCATCTAAGTACATCCCTGTCCTAGATACTAATTCAAATTTCTTATTTTATAAAGAAATAAGAACTAAACTTTATTATTCCCATATTCTATCACCCTATTCCCTTTTCGAGATCACAAAGTTGACAATTGATGTATTCTAAGGGTAGTTAATCCTTAAAATAATTAAAATAAGAATAAACAAGCAACCAATAATGATAAGTAATTAAACAAAATTAATTCAAAATGAAAGTAGTCATGATCTTGGCCTTAACCCAGGAAAGGGAGTTTTAGCCTTTAATGGAAATAATCATCATCCAATCCCTTGGATTGATGATACAAGCCATAAAGAAACTAAATTAAACCCTAAAAAGAAGTTGTGGTATCCTCCAATGCTCCAAGATATCCAAAAGTAGTTCAAAACTATGTAAAAAAAATGTGATATAACATGTATTTATAGTATATGAGCAAGACTTTTCCGTGTTGGACAAGAAAACCTTCAGTTATTGAGCCCCGGACTAGGTGGGGCGGCACCTCAATATCTCCCTACCTCGCTGGATTTTGTTATCAGAAATTTTTCTAAGGTAAAGGGGGCACCAAAATGAGCGTGCGTCGCGGGCTAATTGCCTCCAAGAGCAACACGTACCTCATGGTTGAAATTTTGGTCTTCTTATGATTCTATTGATATTTTACATAGGTCCATTGGTCACTCCATCCCTAAAAATGCGCCAAATACATTCCAGGGGTCCAAAAGTGCATCAATCTGCGTATTGTGACTTCGTTGAGCTATTTTTAGCCTTTTTGAATTGTTCCCACTTGATTTGAAGCTTTTATATCCTTCATAGACCATCATTATCCATTCCGAAAGTATCCTATAGCATTAAAAACAACAATTTAGAGCTCAAAATAACACAACATCCACCACGATGAAATAGAAACTAGAGCTAAGCATAGTCAAATTTTACTTTGATCTTTAACTCAAGTTTCAACTCTTCCCTTGACTCATATGCCCTATGTACACTCCTAACACTTAGTTACACATATAATAACACATTTACAACCATAAGAAACACATAGAACACAATAGAATCCAACAAGAGAGGCTAGAAATGCAACTAGTTCACACTAGAAAGACTAGTTTTCTCTATTGAACACCAATTGATTCTTTTAAGTACAAACTTTCTTGGAATTCACCTTCAACCATATAAACACATGTTTTAAAACATTTATCTCATTGTTAACAATTATAGCTTAGAATCATCCTCAAAACAAGACTAAAAATGTTAGAATAGTGATGCTAGAATACATAAAGACACCCAAGATCACCACCCCACACTTAAAGCCTTTTTCGTCCCTGAACAACTCTTCATTCTAAGTATCATGAGCTGGAGACTCTACACTTCTACTCCATGAAAGACACTCAAGATACTACTATCATGACTACATGAATGCAAGTTTCTACATCAAGCACTTTACAAATACAATTGATAGCTCATAAACACTACTCCAAAAACATCCTAGCCTCAAGAATTGACTCACCTAGTTGGCAAACTCATGCTTATATTCAATTAAGAAAATCATACAAATTAAACACATTCATCAAACATGTGCCCCTCACCATAAGATAATTACCCATAATCACTCATAATTAAGCAATTCATAGCATGATGGGTGCGAGAATCAAATTAAGCTCACTCTCACAAAGAATTCACAAGTTACACACAATGAACCATAGGCTTGCCCTTAGTTTAATGCTCCACTAATATTAAAATGTAAAGCTTAGGATCAATTAGGACTTTTCCCGATTGTAATGTAGGCTAAGGGATGGGAATGAACTATTTTGGCCAAGAATAGTGACTAACCTCTCTAAGTGCTTAAATACATTACATTAAACATTTAAAACCAATCTGCAACAACCAAAGTATAATATTTTGTATACCTCCTTCTTTTATTTTACCCCTTTTTTATTTTAAACATTTTCTCAAACACTTGGTGGACATATAGTTTACTACCACAAGATTCAATTTTTCTCTTTTTTTTTCACAATCATGGCAATAATTTTAGTGTAAATTATATCACAATCATCCACCACAAATCAATTATTAACACCAATAACCATTATCTTTGGGCATCAATTTCACCTTTTTCTTCTTCAATTTCTCAACACCTTTTTCAATTATTTCTTTTTTTTCACTAAAGCACTTAGGAGCTTTTTGGATCAAATTATGGTTTATCAAAGAAGGGGATTAGGCTACATATAAAGCTACCATAGAAAAATCTAATGGCTCAATGGGGGTTAACTAGGATAATGAACAATGGATAGGACAAATAGAAGGTATAGAACATGGATACCAAAGAAATGCCTATATCATCTCCTAAACCCACATTCTTTATTTTGCTTCACACAAACACCGAGCATGTTCTAGACATCATATACAACAAGGAATACACAAAACTCTCACACTCATATGGCATATGCTCAACTCAATAGAATCATCATAGATTCTCAACCAAATAATAACATGAATTCAAATTTAAGCCAACAGGTACAAGAGTCACAAACATGAGCCTAAGAGTCTCAAAATAACAATTCACTCAATTTTCATGCTTTTACAAACAAACCCTCTTGCATAATGTAGTAAAAAATAGTACCAACAAGAATATCTCACTTATTCCTAACCTAAAAAATTTTAAATTGAGCTAAAATTTAGAAATTTTCCCACCCCACACATAAAAATCTACTTTGTCCCCAAAGTGAATTTAAAGGTAAGAGATAGAAATACTCTCTGAGGCCTCTAGGCATAGTTAGTAGCATCTTCTCACATAAAGAAGATCCATGGGACCCCACACTCAATCTTTGTCATGCCTCAAGCTTAAGTTTATGGTACTCAGACTTCCCATTAACCTATGACTCAACAAAAAACAAAAACTACGTGAAATAAAAAACTAAAAATTAAAAAAAAAACATACCTTAGCTTGGGTTTCCTTCCAAGAAGAACCTAATTTAGTATCGTGGCATGACCTAATCATGCTTTTTCCTCCACCTTGAGGATGTAAATTTTATCCCCAACATTACATCTATCTTTTTGCCTCGCTCATAGGGTGGTGGTACAAAGATTAATGAACCGAGTAATAGAATATGCATGATAAACCACCCGGCCTTCAAGTGTGGTGTATTTTTATGTTTCTTATCCGGTGTAAAATCAAGAATATAGGATTCTTGTTCCTCATCTTCACACTCTTCCATTATTTTAAATGATTCCTCAGACAAGACATCATCTAAACATAATATAATAAAGTTCTTCGAGTGCAGCCTAACCAATCCTACTTCTTAATTTACACTATCTACTACACACTCATTTTATTCACCTTCTCAATTTCAGTCTCAAGATCAAGATGACAATCGAGTGGTTGCAATTCTTTTGTTTGATCCGCACATTAGCTAATATCCTCTCAGTATATTTCTTTGCTTAGCCACTGTAGACATGGTGGCAGTGGCTCCATAATAATTTTCATAATATCAGTTTTCGAGTACTCAGACTTTCTCGAATTATCCACATCATATTGTAAAGGTTCCATCCACACACTTTCATAAAAATCTGGACAATAAGCCACGTCCTCCACAAAAATAATAAAAATTGCTATTACTCAAAAACCATCTATCCTAGACTGACATCTTGAGAGGAGTGTGAGAAAAATAAAAATAAAGTAAACAAAAACTATTTACAACTTAATATAGAAAAATTAAAAATAAGATAGTTGCCTAATTGCAAGTCCCCGGCAACGGCCACAAAAACTTGACAGCGCCCAAGCGCACACACAAGTGTACGTGGTCTTATCAAGTAATAAGTGGCTTCAAGGAAGCCCAAGTATCTATCTCCCAGGCACTTGCGTTCGCTGCCTATATAGTTCTAGTTTAACTAATTGAGGAGAGTAAAAAAAATAGATTTTTAGAATTATAAATTAAAAATTAACTAAACTAATGCGGAAAAGTAAATAACTTAGGATAATATATGAATAGAAGGCCAGCGTTAAGGCTTACCACCAATCATACTACATTATTGAACTTCATTCTTTAAATTGCTTATCTTGGTTATTGATTCATAGGATTAATTGCATGATTGTTGTTTACCAACCTCTAATTCTTTTCCTAAGTTGAGCCTTACAACTACATCGTTGAGCGGGGATGTAATAATTCACGTAAGTTATTTACAAATATTATCATACATATGAATAAAGTAAGGCATTTAAGTACATCCCTGTCCTAGATACTAATTCAAATTTCTTATTTTATAAAGAAACAAGAACCAAATTTTATTTATTCCCATATTCCATCTCCTTATTCCCTCTCTAGAGATCACAAGGTTGACATTTGATGTATTCTAAGGGCAGCTAATCCTTAAAATAGTTAAATCAAGAATAAACATGAAACCAATAAAGATAAGCAATTAAACAAAATTAATTCAAAATGAAAGAAGTCATGATCTTGGCCTTAACCCCGAAAAAGGATTTTTAGGCTTTAATGGAAATATTCATCATCCAATCCCTTGGATTGATCATACAAACCATAAAGAAACTAAATTAAACCCTAAAAAGAAGTTGTGGTAGCCTCCAATGCTCCAAGATGTCCAAAAGTAGTCCAAAAGTATGTAAAAACGTGATATAACATGTATTTATAGTATAGGAGCAAGCCCTTTCCGTGTTGGACAAGAAAACCTTCAATTATTAAGCCCCGGACTAGGTGGGGAGGCACCTCAATATTGCACAACCTCATTGGAATTTGTTCTCAGAAAATTTTCTAAGGCAAAGGGGGCACTGAAATGAGCCTGCGTCGTAGGCTAATCGACTCCAGTAGAACACGCGCCACATGGTTGAAATTTTGGTCATCTTATTATTCCATTGGTATTTTTCACAATTCCATTGGCCACTACATCACTTAACATGCACCTAATACATTCAATGGGTCCAAAAGTGCATCAATCTGCATATTGTGACTTTATTGAGCCATTCCAAGCCTTTTTGAGTTGTTCTCAGTTGATTTTAAGCTTGTATATCCTTCATATATCATCATAATAAATTTCCCAAGAATCCTATATCATTAAATACAATAATTTAGAGATCAAAACAATACAACATCCAACACGACAAAATAGAAACAAGAGCTAAGCATTGGCAAATTTCACTTTGATCTTTAACTCAAGTTTCAAATCTTCCCTTGGCTCATGTGCACTATGTACATTCCTAACACTTAGTTACACATATAATAACACATTTAAAACCATAAGGAACACATAGAACACAATATAATCCAACAAGAGAGGCTAGACAAGCAACTAGCTCATGCTAGAAAGAGCAGTTTTCACTATTGAACTCCAATTGATTCTTTTAAGTACAAACTTTCTTGGAATTCACCCTGAACCATATAAACCCATGTCTTAACTCATTTATCTCATTATTAACTATTATAACTTAGAATCATCCTCAAAATAAGACTAAAAAGGCTAGAATAGTGATGCTAGAATGTATAAATACACCCAACATCAAGGAGAAAAAGAAACTTAATAGCCTTTAGTACTATTAGCTTAGGAGAATAAAAGAATATAGAAAAAGTTAACAATAAAGGAATGTCCCTTATAAATTGTAGAATCTAGCAAATTCTAAGACAATGATAGTAGAGATATCAACAAACCTTCAAAAACCATGAATTCATAAGAAAAACAATGAATTCATAAGAAATGATGATCGTTGTTATCATTGTGGTAAATCAGTCCATATAAAACAAGTTGTCCTAAAACTTTTGCGCCTGGAGTGAGAAAGATAAAACTGAAAATGACGCAGAAACTACAAACATGTGTTTTGTGGTGATAGGTGAATTAAGTGAGGTAAGATCCTTTAACTATCAAAATTGCAATATTCTTTAATTAAATCTTGATATGATTACTATTGAGTTTTAAAAGATCAAGAGGAATCAAATTTCTCAAGAATTATTTTTAGCAAACTCTGTTAAAAAGAACAATTGAGGAAGAAAGAAGGAACTAATAGATTCAGCTTAAAGCAAGATGAAAAAATTGACTTGTTTCAAGAAGAACTTGATAATATGAAAATGCAGTTCAACAACATTAGAAAATCACCATGTCACAGCTGTCAAGTCAAATATTTTAAAACCTAAATCTACTTCTTTCTCTGACTCTTTTACCTTTGCTAAAACTGCTTTATTTTATCATGGACTTAGCTGCTACACATGTAGATAAAGAGGGCATATATCACATAACTGCAGAAAATGATCTAGAGGAATGTGGATTTGGCAACCTAAAGAAAGCATATCTAACTCGCAAGGAATTTAGATCACTTGGGTACCTAGGCAATTTTTTTTTTAATTTTACAGGAACATGTCCGCAAAAAATACAAAAAGAAAATATTGGTACTAGACAACAGATCTAGACATATGACCAGAAAGAAAGAAAATTTTAGCACCTTAAAGAAAATTAATAGTGGATTTTTTAGATTTGGAGATAACACTGAGAAGTCATATGAGTCGGCTCTATAAAAATTAGCTCTTCTTGCAAACTGATTGAAGTTTACATTGTTGATGGGCTCAATCACAACTTATTAAGCATCAATCAACTCTATGATATAGGATTTGGTGTATCTTTCAATTCTGAAAATTGCTCCATCAAGCATGAAAAAAAGAGAATCACTCTCATTGGTGACCATATCATATGTTTCAAATAATATTACTTTTGATACCCTAACATATCTAACTGCTCAAACTAGTGATCACTAGTTGTGACATAGAAAACTTGGACATACTAGCAAGCGTGCCACTGAAAATCTTTCTAAACTTGAACTAGTGAACAGTCTGTCGAAGCTAAAGTTAGATAAGGACCACATCAGTGATGCTAGTTATCTTTGTAAACAAACTCGAACATCCTTTAAAATTAAAGACATTGTCAACACCACCAAACCCTTTAAGTAATCCACGTGGATCTATTTGACCCCACCAAAATTCTAGTATTGGTGGATAAAGATATGTGTTTTTTGTCGTCAATAACTTCTCTAGATTTATATGGGTAAGTTTCTTGCTTATAAACATGAAAATTTCATTGATTTTGAAATTTTCTATAGAAAAGTTCAAAGAGAAGCATGGTATTTCATCAATTATGTTCATAGCAATCACGTAGAAGAATTTGAAAACAAGGCCTTTGAAGACTACTATGCTCAAAATGGTTACTCTCAAAACTTTTTCTCTCATCAATCTCCTCAATATAATGGTGTGGTCGAACGAAAGAATAGATCTCTTCAAGAGACTACATGAACCATGTTACTTAAGAAAAACTTACCTGACCACTTTTGGGCAGAAGTGGTAAGCATGACATGTCACATCCTCAATAGATGCCTCATTAGGCATATCTTACAGAAGACTCCTTCTGAGCTGTAGAGAGGAAAGAAACAGAACATCAGTTATTTTTGTTGACACCTAATTTTTACCTTCTGAAATTTCTCCTAGGCTTTTATACTTTTAGTAATTTAAATATATTATTTTTACAATTTTTTTTAATATTTACTAAATTATTGTGCAATTTTTTATAATTCACAAATGCATAATTTATTGTTATTATTATTATTATTGTAGTATTTTTTACAATTTATATTCATAATTTATAATCGCCTAATTTATTCAAATTTATCACCGTCAATTTTGTATAATATTTTACGTAACATTAATTTTATATACACAATTTATTTGTAAGATTAACGATTTTGTGGCATTTTATAATTTTCTCAACTTTTAGTTATTATTATATTTATTAAATAACAGTCCAATACAATTTAATTATCCTAACTTCTTTAATTTCTAGCCTAATTTTATTCAATTTTTTTCAACTTTAGCCTGAATTGTTTCCAATTGGGCTCAATTTCAAAAATCCCAATTCAATTTCAATTTAAACTCTATCCCATAACTCAAATTTTTACCTAATTTGACCCATACTGTATTTTAAAATCCCAGTCATAAATTGAGATTGATCCACCAACTAAGATTATATCTCCTATTTCTTTCCTCTTTTAATCATATACACCCCAAAATCCCAACCCATTTTTCTCAAGAAACAACCGCCTCTCCCTCTCTTTCTCTCTCAAACTCCTACAACAACTGCACCTCACTGTCTGCGCCACCTTCGTTTTGATGAATCACCAATAATACCTAGGCATCATCGTCTCTCACATTTCTTTTTTAATTTTTCCCCCCGTTGTCGCTCCAAATCTGACAGGACAATGCCATACACCTGCCACCATGTCTCTGGCCCAAACCTATTGCCACATTGGTGGAATGCCACCTCTCCTGCTCCCATGCTATTTCATCCTGGAATACAATATTATGCCCACACTACTTCTCTAATTTTCGGTCAAATATCTTTGGAAAACGTTGAAGTTCCTGACAGATTCTCAGAATCCATCCCAAACTTATTTCTCTGTTAAAATTCTTGCCAATTTACTATTATCATCTTCTTATACTCCATTTATTTTAGACAGATTATTAAATTAGAAATGGATGAAATTTAGCTATACTTTTTTTACATGATTTGTTCAATTTCATGTTTATTTATATCGTTTAATTGACATTTGTGAAATCCCTAAATTCTATTAATTTTGATTGACCTTAATTCTCTAAGTCTAGGTGCTACTTTATTCAATTATTGAAATTCTTGTTCCATCGGTTGTTAACTGAAGTTGTTGTTTTATGAATAACACTGAAATTTCACTTATTGGGATAGAACCACTATTTTTTCTACTTCCCTTTACCCAATTTGATTGATTAGAGTCTTGGTGTGATAAAAATGCTATTTGCAGATTTTTCTATGATGTATTGCTTCAAGTTTTGTAAAGATCATTGACGCTTGTCTGTCCTTAGCAAAGTTTGGTCATTTTACTGCATACTCACTAATTCTATCATGTCTCTAATTTTTTAATTTGTTTTGCTGTGATATGATGTTTCGGCTTTCGACAGAACATTTTGCATCTTTTTCTTGAGAAAGTTGTATGTATCAAGCAACTAAGGTTGCGTTTTATACTGGTTTTTAATGTTTCAGGGTAAGGATCTAGATGAAGAAAAAGTCTCCAAAAAATGACAAAGAGAACACTTCTGACGGTCAAAATGGTGAACCATCAGTGTTGCAACGAACCATCAAGATAACTGTTAGTCGTAACCAGAACTAAGGTTTTCAAAAGACCCTGCGATGGTAGAATATGTGGACCGCTAGTCTTGCGACGGATCACCAAACTGACCATCAAGCCTAGATAGATCCCAACAGTTCAATTCTTGTGGTGACGAAACAAATGATGGACCGTTAGTCTTACGATAGAACCACCAAGTTGGCTGTCAGTTTTATCCAGAACCTAGATCCCTGAAGGACTCAGCAACATGCCAAATGGTGGACCGTCAGTCTTACAAAGGACTACCTAGTTGGCCATAAGTTTTATCCAGAAAGTAACCTTCTAAGATCAGCATCGACGGGCCAAATGGTGGACCGTCAACCTTGCGACAGACCACCAAGTTGGCCGTCACTTTGGACATGGATTTTATTATTTTGAATTTTAAATCCCTTTAGATGGAAATATATAAATACCAAGTATTAGGGTTTAGTAGATATCTTTTGTGTTTAGTTTTATACATTCTCCTCTACTGAGCGCTTTGTACTACTTTCTCATTGGGATTTGAATCTAGAAATTGAGAGTTTATTAGTAGTTTTCATACTTTCCATCAAAGATTGATAAGAACAATATTGTAATTTTTGTAAGTATTTTTCTAAAGTTATTTATGAACATTAATATAACTTTGATTTCTTATATGGAGATGAGTGGCTAAAATCCCATAACTAGGGTTATGAGAGACTTGATGTAGAGAACTATTTTGGGGTTGTGAATCGGTTTGATTTCTAACATCTATCGAAATTGCATGAATCTTTCTTTATCTTAATGACATCTCTTGGTTGCAAACTTGAGAAGTGAGCCCATAAACTCCACATGTCTGAAAAGAAAGTAGATGTTGGGAAAAGAAGTGGTTCACATGGACTTCATAGGTTTACCCTTTGGGTTAACGGGTTGATGCCTTAGCAGGATCAACCCTCATGAGAGTATTATTGAATAATGCATGAATCCTTTAAGTTTGAGAGAAGTAAAGGGTGAAATACTAATTAGGTTGAGAAACACATGGGTATTCCTTAGAATTCAATAATTCTTGCAATTAGATACATAAGTTAGATTTTGAACACAAACTCGCAACCCTAATTATTTGAATATCTTGGTGAGCATAACTCTAGTTAATTCATTCTTATTGAAATTGCATCTACATTTACTCTTAGTAGCTGGACTTTTGTGTAGCATAAATAGAAAAGAGCACCATTAACATTTCCAAACCCCCTTTATTTTGGAACCTTATATCAACAGTCTAATAACAATCACAATACTTAGTGAACACTATATTCCCTGTGGGATTCGACACCCAACCCAGTTGGGTTCTATATTTGACAGCGACCACTTACTCTATCATAAGAGAGGTGTAATTTGGGTGTATCAAATTTTGGCGCCGTGGCCAAGGATTACAGTTGTCAATTAAGTTTGTGTTTGTTGCTTGACCTTTGGTCAAAGTTTTCCAAAAATTTTACTTTATATTTGATGTCTTTGTTTTGCACAGGGTGATCATCTTGTATGCCAAGTACTCAGAGATCAAGTGAACCTTTATTACCTATTCATTTAGAACCTCAACTTATTGGTAGAATGGATGGTCAACAGGACCAAGAAAAAGTAGCTGCTCAGCAGGAAGCAGCCAGACTAACTGCCTTGGCAGCTGCACAAGTAAACTAATAGAATGCAAATAATGTAGGCCAGCGACAAAAACCTAATGATAAGGATTTGGGTGATGATGATTTATTAGGTCCAGTTAACCCAAGTCGTGCAGATAATTTACCTGCACCAGCAAATAGGAATGTCAACAGAAATTGTCCTATCAGGGAGAGACATGAACGCCAAGCTGCCCTATTTAATTTGGAGGATAATGATGATGACTTGGATGGAGCCGGTGCAATAGGGGCTATTATCCCTCCACCTGTAGCACCCGGAGCTAAGTTTAATATTACAAGCACTATGATCCAGCTATTGGATCTCAAAGGATTATTTGGCGGACTTTTTGGTGACAATCCGAATATGTATTTGGTTAATTTCATCTCAACATGAAAATCATTTGAAAACCCAGGATTTGGGAAAAATGCTATTCAATTACGAATATTTCCATTGTTTCTATCTGCAGAGGCAACTTTATAGTTGAATGGGCTAACTCCCAATTCTATATCTAATTAGAAGCAACAAAAAGATGCTTTTCTAGAAAGATTCTTTCGACCATCCAAGAGGGCAAAGTTGAGAGATGAAATAAACAATTTCAGATAGCTTCCAACTGAAGCTCTCCATGAGACTTGGGAGAGATTCAAGAAAAATCTGATGTAGTGCCCAAATCATCAGATGACCAATATCCATTTGATGGAGATATTATATCAGGCCTTGAACTCTGTAACTAAACTAGTGGTGGACAACGCAGTAGGTGGGTCATTCATGGACCTTACCTTCCCTGAAGTAGCTGACATGCTTAATCGTATGATAAAACAAAGTAGATCTTGGCATACTAGGGATTTTGAGGTAGCAAGTTCCACTGTATCTATAGGCATGACTATAGAACAGAGGCAAAGAGAAAAAGAGCATGACCAAGATATGGCTCATATAAAGACATACATAGATCTTCTCACCAAACATTTGTTATCAGGAAAGATTGAGAAGGTTAAAGCAGTAGCGTCATAGGGAATAGATGACTTGAATTCTGAGGAGGAAGCCAATTACTTGAACAATCAGGGGGGTTTCCAAGGCAGTGGAAAAAGAAACCAAGGTTGCAACTACTATGAAAAAGTTGGATATAAGGACCGTGATTAAGGAAATTCGAAGAGTAAGGGTGATAGGAGTGGGTTAGATGTCCCTCCTAGAAACCGTGAGGCCGCCACAACTAGGTTCGGGAAGATGTCTATAAAAGACATGATGGCCAAGCTATTGAAGGGAGCAAAAGCAACAAGTACTGGGTTGACTTAGATGAAAAACAAGTTATCCTTAATAAACTAGCTAGTTGAATCTCACTCTACTTCTATAAAATAGTTGGAGCAATAGATGAATCAACTATCTACTATATCTAATCAGAGAAAAGCTGGTGCCCTCCCAAGTGACACAGTGCAGAACCCAAGGAAGGATGGGCCATGTATGGCAGTCACTACTAAAAGTGGTAAGGTATTGGTAAGCCCTACTGTAGGCAAGCCTTTGGTTGATATAGTAGCAGATGATAGTGAAGAAGCAGAGATTGATCATCCAGTAGAGTCTGAGAAATTAAATGATCTTATTTCTGATGCACCATCCAACAATAATAAGGTTGACAAGTTAGACAAGAATAAGGGAAAGGAGGAAAAAGTTGTGGTTACCACTCTTCCAAAACCACCGCCTCAATTTCCTCATCGATTGAAGAAGAAGGCTGACGACACAAAGTTTGACAAATTTATGAACATGCTTAAGCAATTGACGATTAATCTTCCATTAGTGGAGGAATTGGAGCAAATGCCCGGGTACATAAAATTCATGAAAGCTCTTGTCACGAAGAAGAGGTCAGTTAGTATTAAGCCGATGGACAATCTCTATCATTGTGGTGCTATTTCAACAAGGTCTCTGGTGCAGAAAAAGGCAGACCCAGGAGCATTCACTATCCCATGCACTATTGGACCTCTTGACTTTGCTAAACGTCTATGATCAATCTGACGCCACTAGCTGTGTATAAAAATTTAGGTTTGAGTGACCCTACACCCACCAATATGTGACTTGTGATGGCAGATATATCAGTAAAATGACCTGTTGGTATTTTATATGATATGCTGAGATGGTTGCTAGTTTCATATTTTTGGTGAATTTTGTCATTTTGGGTTGCAAGGTGGACTTTGAGGTGCCCATAATCTTGGGTCGACCTTTTCTCACAAGAAAAAGTGTCCTGATTGATCTGTGAGCAAATCAGCTCTTATTTGGGTTGAACAATAAAGTGGTGCGATTTGATGTATGCCAATTAATAAAGCAGCAGAAAGAAATGAGTGTGTTCTTAATTATTGATGTATATTATGAGGATGAGCAGGAGGTACCTATAGAGAAAAGATTTACTGTCAAGCCCTTAGCTGCAGTGTTGATGAATTTTGATCATTAGAGCATTGAGTAGTATGAAGAGATAGTTTGTGTGTTGATAGGAATGGGATCATACTCTTATGCTCCTAAGAAACTCGATCTTTATCTGAAGAATAGACCAATACCACTGACTAAGACATCAATTGAAGAGCCCCCAGTATTGGAATTGAAAGAGCTGCCCGAATATTTAAGGTACGTGTTTCTGGGAAATGGAAATACGCTACCTGTTATTATTGTAGCTGATTTGATCGAGCAGTAGGTGGAATTAATTATTTTGGTGCTTCATAGGTACAAAAGAGTAATAGGCTAGACTATTGTTGATATTATTGGCATTCCCCCTGGTATCTGCACTCATAAGATACAACTTGAGAAAGATTGTACTTCAACCATCGAGCATCAATGCTAACTTAACCCACTAATGCAAGAGGTGGTTAATAAGGAAATTATTAAGTGGATGAACATGGGAGTGTTTTATCCTATTTTTATAGTAGATGGGTAAGCCCAGTTAAATGTGTGCCCAAGAAAGGGGGCATGACTGTTGTTGCAAATGAAAAGAATGAGTTGATTCCCCTTAGTCTTGTGACTGGTTGGAGAGTTTGCATGGACTACCGAAAACTGAACTCATGGACTTTAAAGGACCACTTCCCAATGCCCTTCATGGATCAAATGCTTAACCGATTGGCAGGAAAGAGGTGGTATTGCTTCTTGGATGGATATTCTAGCTACAATCAGAGCTGTATTACTCCTGAAGATTAGGAGAAGACAAAGTTCACATGCCTGTATGACACCCTTGCATTCAAGCAGATGCCGTTTGGGTTATGTAATGCACCCGCTACCTTTCAAAGGTGTATGATGTCTATTTTATCAAATATGGTTGAGGACATCTTGGAGGTGTTCATGGATGATTATTCTATGGTTACAGATTCATTTGAGCTATGTCTGGATAACTTGAGTAGGGCTTTATAGAGGTGTATGGAATTCAATCTTGTGCTTAATTGGGAAAAATACCACTTAATAGTGAAGGAGGACATTGTTCTCGGGCATAAAATTTTAGAAAAAGGGATAGAGGTAGATCGAGCCAAGGTGGAGGTTATTGAGAAGCTACCACCTCCCATTTTTGTGAAGGAAGTGCATAGTTTTCTTAGACATACAGGGTTCTACCACAGGTTCATAAAGGATTCTCCAAGATTGCAAACTCACTTTGCAAACTCTTGGAGAAGGAAGCCAAGTTTATTTTTTATCATGATTATAGGAAGGAATTCAAATATGTTAAAAAGAAATTGGTTGAAGCCCCTATCATTGTTGTACCAGATTGGTCGAAACTATTTGAGATCATATGTGATTCAAGCGGCGTTGCCCTTGGAGATATTTTGAAAAAAAAAGGATAAATTGTTTCATCCAATATATTATGCCAGCAAAGCATTGAATAAGGTCAAAAGAACCACACCGTCATCGAACAGGAACTCCTTGCTGCAGTCTATGCTTTTGAGAAATTCTAGGCTTATCTACTACGAACCAAGGCGGTGCTCCACACTGACCATGCAGCCTTGAGATATTTGATGGCTAAGAAGGATGTAAAACCAGGGTTTATTAGATGGGTATTGATGCTCCAAGAATTTAACTTTGAAGTCAAAGATAGGAAGGGTTGCAAAAACCAAGTTGTAGATCATCTGTCTAGGATGGAAGGTGAGAAAGCAGTTAAAGATGAAATGGAGATCAATGATGCATTTCCAAATGAGGAGATCTTGGCTGTTGTTATGGATAAAATGCCTTGGTACACTGATTTTGCAAACTATATGGTGAGCGAGTTGATTCCAAAAAATCTTTCTTTTCATCAAAGAAAAAAATTCCTTCATGATATAACACATTACTTCTGGGATGAGCCGTACCTATTTTGGCGGTGTGCTGACAATATTATAAGGAGATGTGTGCCAAAACTAGTTGTATTGAGTATATTGGAAGCATGTTATGCCTCCCCAGTTAGAGGTCAGCATGCAGGTAATCGAACTGCTAGAAAGGTGTTGCAAAGTAGCTATTAATTGCCGACTTATTCAAGGATGCTCATGAGTTCGTGCTAAGTTATGACTAATGTCAGAGGCAGGGGTCAATATCTAAGCGGCATTAGATGCCTTTGATGAAGGTAATGGGAGTAGAATTATTTGACGTCTGAGGTATCGATTTCATGGTCCTTTTTGTAAGCTCATATGGGATGAAGTACATTCTAGTTGCTGTTAATTATATATCAAAATGGGTTGAAGCCGTCGCCTTGGCTGATAATGAATGAAAGAGAATTTTTGCGTCTCTCAAAAAGAATATCTTATCTCGCTTTGGAGTACCCTGTACTATTATAAGCAATGAGGGATATCATTTTTGCAACAAAGTATTTTGAGCTACCTTGACGAAATATGGGGTGAAACAACATAAAATAGCAACTCCATATCACCCACAAACTAGTGGGCAAGTGATGGTTTTGAATCGGGAGATTAAAGCCATCCTAGCCAAAATAGTGAACGTTAGTAGGCAAGATTGGTCTCAAAAGCTCGATGATGCCTTGTGGCCGTATTGCACTGCATTTAAGACACCCATCGGTATGTCACCGTATCAGTTAGTCTATGGAAAAGCATGTCATCTACCAATAGAGCTGGAGCACAAGGCTTTATAGGTACTCAAATGATTAAATCTGAATTGGAAGGAGGCAGTGGAGCTAAGATTGGCGCAATTGAATGAGATGGATGAATTCTATCTTAGGGCTTACGAAAGGGCAGACCTATACAAAGAGAAAATGAAGAAGTATCATGATCAGAGGATTAAAAGATGAGATTTCCAAAAAGGTGACTTGGTACTTCTATTCAACTTCAGACTCAAGCTGCTCCCAGGTAAACTTAAGTCCAAGTGGTCAGGCCTGTTTAAAGTGAGTCAAGACTGCTCATCTGGAGTAGTTGAACTTTAAAATAAAGATGGAAGTGTCTTCAAAGTCAATGGGCAATTATTCAAACTTTATATTGGTCCAAAGGACTCAATAAAGAATATTGATACTATCTATCTCGATGAAGTCTGAGTAATCAAGATACCTAGGTCGTGCCTCAATAATAAATCGGGCGCTAGTGGGAGGCAACCCACAATGTATTATTGTACAGATTTTTTTTTAATTAAGTTGTTGTTATTAATGCATTTTTATGCATTTGTGTAGTGTGTAGGATCAAAAATTACTGCAAAAAGGAGGAGGGGTACAGTTGAAAACAGGGGTAAAAATCTGAGCTACTGGAACAAAAGTGATGGCTGATTCGGTGGACCACCATTCCCAAGATGGTTCACCATTTCCTCCGTTGTAAACAGGAAGAAAAATTCATTCATTGGATCAAGTTGACGGTTAATGTGGCGAACCGTCCCAAAGTTGGCGGACCGTCTAATCGACTATCAAAATCAACCTTGATGGCCTGGGTTTTGGTAAGGTACGACAGTGAATTTAGTGGATCGTCAAAAACTCGGTGGACCGTCCCTATGATCATCCTAACAAAGTAGAGTTGCTCAGGTCTTGGTAAGATTAGACGGCCGACCTGGTGGACCGTCAAAGATCTGACGGATCATTGGGCCTGGCGTCGCTGTAACCCTAATTCTGGGTCGGGTTGGTTTGAATCTAAAGCCTTATTAAATGACCCATTTTTGACCAAAAATGTTTTAAAGTGATAAAATAAGGCAACAACATATGGTGTAACCCCTTCAAATCCTTAAATTGTTCAAATCCCTTTGGATTTAAAGAATCTGAAGGAAATTATTATTTGTAGGACTCTACATCTCCTTTTTTCCTCCTATTTAAACACATCCATTCTTCTTGTTATCTTCATCACTATCAAGTTAAGATCACAATTGAAGAGTTTTTTGAATTATTCTTGTGCTCTAAAGTTCCAAGCTCGTCTCTCTGCAAAACCTAGGTATACGCATAATTCTATTCTTCTTTGTCTAAATAACGCATTCAGCTATGGGTTGTGTTTGGCAAGTTATTTTGTAAATGAATTATCATCTTGTTATAGTTCTGTTGCCTTGAATTTATAAGGGTTTTGAAGTAAGAGCCTGAGCATAATTTATTTAGGTGAAGTCTGAGTAACCTATATGATTAAAATGAGAAAACTCATGCTTGATTATGTTATGGTTGTTAAATGTTACTACACAAACAATGTTGCTCAACAAATACTCGAATATATGCCAAATTAAAAACTGAACCCAAAAAAAGAAGTGCGACGGTTGAAATGGTGGACCGTCAGATTGGCGATGGACCACCAACTTGATCGTCGCAGGGCTATGAAAATTCCACGATACTGGATAAGGCTCAATTTAAAGTGGTGGACTATCCCACCACTGGTGAACCACTATTTTGACCGTCAGGTCATAAAATTCACTGATTTGATAGATTTTGGTTGTGCACTGATTTCTTACCTCTTTTTCTAGTGTTATGGCTCCTAAACTACCAGTAAACATAGGAGAAAGATCTCAAAGGGGTGGCAGCGAACCCACATCCAGATACAAGACCAAAAAATATGGAAGGGAAATTCCCCTACTTTCCCAGTCTGAAAAGGAGAGAGAATAGTACTAGAAGAACCAGTTCGAGCCCAGACGAGGTAATCGTTGATGCCACTCCACCTGGGCCGGATGATGTTGAAACTGAGGATGCAAATGTAGAAGGGAAAACTGAAGCTGATAATGTATAAACTGAACCTAAGGATGCTAACATTATTAGACGTAAGGATCCTCAAGTTTGGGAGGCGATTAGATGACAGATAGAGGGAGCACCTGAGAAGTTCTATGATGGGTTTACACCCGCTGCCAGATGGATCAAAAGGTGGTTTATTGAAGAGCATCAGATTATGACCAAGGACATACATGAATATCCTGAGTTGGAACGTCGGTTCAACGAGTATGATCTACTATGGATGAGCCAGCCACCGGGAGCTTATCAACCGAATTGGGTAAGAGAATTATTTTCAAATTATCTTGTACTGGTAGAAAAGGATTGCCCAATGGGGACATCAATTACAAATTTGCCGAATTGAGAGTCTGTACCTGTCCGAGGAGTCACTATTGATATTTCAACCCAAATAATTAATAGGATATTGTTCGGACCAGAGTACAAGGCCCTGCTTGCTATGCCTGATCTTGAGTACAGATTAAGAAATGCTTCCACTCAAAGGCCTTGGGTGGCCTCATTCTTAATAGAGGATGGTAACCTCTCTTGGGTGACCAACTCATCGGAGCGTATTGCAAAATATTCCCTTAGTTTTAAGGCTAAATTCTGGTGAGCTGTTGTTCATTTGAGGTCAATGCCAACAAAAGGGGATGGGAACATGGATAAACACAGAGCCGTGTTGGTGGAAATCTTGATCTCAGGGATTGAAATTGACTTTGGCTAGATAATTGTAGATGAGATGTTCATGAGGGAACATAAAATCTCCAGTTCATTGCCATTTTCGTGCTTAATCACGACTTTATGCAGATAGGCTGGTGTGCCCTTGATTCATAGAATAGACAATGAAATCCAGGTTATACACAAACAGGACCTTGAGAAGTCGAAAGATGACTCAATGTTTGAGATGCATGTCACCAAGCCTTCTGCTTACCAGACTCAATCTGCACCAGCTTCTGATGCTATAGAGATTCCCACAGGTATGCCTTTTCCTATTACCACCTATGTGCCACCTGAGTACGTACCCCAAGGTACATTTGTAGGGTCAGGTTCTGCACAATCTATGGGTAGAGCAAAATTTGCTGAGTACACATTCACACCAGAAAATTTTGCTAAGACAGTGAACGCATAAAAGAGGTTTCAGAGACAGCTAGATAAGTGGGTTGCAAACTTCAAGCCTTTTGTTGATGAAATCATGGCTGAAGCAGTTCATCTATTCCAAACCATTCAGACTAGGATAGACATCATGGAACTTCGTATCAATAAAAGGCTTGATTTACTATCTTTCCCTAACCTTGCCAAGCTGATGGCTTAATTTGAACAAGCAAAGGTGGATATTGCAGAGCTAAAGAGTAAGCAACCATAGCAGCCTATTTTTGACCCAACCTTGGTGGAAAGTGATGTTGATGATGGTATTGTGGACTTGATGGGCAGACTAGTAAAAAATAAAGAGAAGGAGCAAATAGATGAAAAAAATGTAAGGAAAGAAGTAAAGAGGAGAAAGAGAGCATAAATGACACCTGAACAACAAGAATGACATGATATTAAGAGAGCTCAAAATAAGTCAGTGAAGGATAAAGAAAAGAGAAAAAAGAAAGATGAAGACAAAACAGCAGGAGTATCCACTAGTGCTGCCCCAGCAAGGGGGCACAGTGTAGGATAAGTTCGAGAAACGGTTCCTCCAATCTTAGAGGGTGAGGTTGTGAGTGCACCTACCACCATAGGGGACAACATTGCACCAGGTGAGGACGCAGGAGCCTCTCCATACTTCATAGATACCTCAGATGAATAAGAGGAAAAATAAGTAAAACTATCTCCTTATACTTTAAATCAATGCTTTGAGGATAATGCATCTGCTTTTCTGTGGGGGTGGTGTACTTGTACCATGGAGGGTTGTGTTTCTGACCTCTTTGTCCTCCATATGCTATCTATTAGAATTGGCATGTCTAGGGTGTCTTACTTTTGCATTTCTAATTTCCTAAGCTTACGATGTAAATATCTGTGTAATGTTATTTATAAAATGTTTTATTTTCTTCCCTATTTCAGTACCCCTTTATAGATATGAATCATGAATGATGTTGGCATAAGACTATGAGCATGTATGCCCAATTATTTACTCTAATCATGTAGCATGTGTGCATAACCTTTAGTGAGTCTGCATTTGTCATTGATATATAAGAGGTGCATGAACCATGTGATGGAAATCCTAAGAGTAGAAGGAGAAGTTCAACTCAGTTGCCTCTGTGTGTGTTAGGATTTGCCTTGAGTTCTTGCATAGTATAGTTCCTAGAACTTTCCCAAGTCATTGATACTGTTCTCTAACTGCTTCAATAGGATAGGATGGCAGGCCTCCTTGTACTTTTAGTCTACTTAGCCTAAATAATTAACCTCTTTAAGATTTCTTCCTCACTCGAACCCATTTTGAGCTTTTAGGAAATTTCTTCATTTTTTGTAACTATAATTAACTCTTCTTAGGGCATTAGCATTCAACTTTGGCCTTGGCTAAATTTTGTGCATTGTGAACCTTAACTTAGGAAAAACACCTAAGTTGAGGGTGGCTATTGTCAAAATGTAAGTACGCAGTGAAAAGTTGGTTTATAATATAGTTTAAAGACATTTGGCCCTGATCTGTCCAAAGATATTGTGCACCTTAGCTTACTGCATCAGCATAAGTTAAGGGTGGTTGATGCTAAAAACTAATAATAATAAAGAGAGAGTGTGTTATGATTTAAGTAGGATTGATTAAGGGAGATTTCAAGCAAGTTGATGACAATAACATCTTGGTGCTGAAAAGTTGCTAGGGAAAGGAGAGTTAAGTCCTAATGAGTCACTTTACCCAAAAAAGTACCCTCACCTAGCCTAAGCCTCATTACAAGCCTAGAAAAAACCTATTTGATCCTAGCGAATCAGCTTTGAGGGTGTGTTAAATGGCAAGGGCAAGCCTATGGGTACCTGGACTGTGCTTGTAACTTTTTTGACGAGCATGAGAGTTAAGATTATGTCCACGTAGTATAAAGAGTGGTGGACTTCATTGTTGTGAAGGCAGCTGGAGTTTTGCTTAGTTCTGCTATTCTCTGTGGGACATAACATCAATGTTTCTGTGTGCGGAATTATTATCAATGTTGGGTGTAGAACCTGCTAGTTGAAATTCATGTGAGTGAAATGATGAGTGAATGGTTGTGTCAAAGTGATTAATTATTTGGTTTCTTGTCATGGTATGGTTCATGTGTGCAATTGGATGCTGAGTTACTTAAGGACAAGCAATGATCTTAAGTTAAGGGTGTTGATGTTCCGGCTTTCGATGGAACATTTTGTATCTTTTTCTTGGGAAAGTTGTATGTTTTCAAGTAGCTAAGGTTGCATTTAATACTATTTTTTAATGTTTCAAGGTAAGGATCTAGCTGAAGAAAAAGTCTCAGAAAAATGGCAGAAAAAACACTTCTGAAGGTCAAAATGGTGGACCATCAATGTTGTGACGAACCACTAAGATAACCGCCAGACCTAACCAGAACTCAGGTTTTTAGAAGACCCTGTGATGGTACAAATGGTGGACCGTCAGTCTTGCAACGGATCACCAAACTGATCGTCAGGCCTAGACAAATCCCAAGACTTCAGGTTTTATGGAGATGGACCAAATGGCGGACCGTCAGTCTTACGATGGACCGCCAAGTTGGCCGTCAGTTTCATCCAGAACCTGGATCCTTGAAGGACTCAGCGGCAGACCAAATGGTGGACCATCAGTCTTACGATGGACCACCAAGTTGGCCGTCAGTTTTATCCAGAAAGTGAACTTCCATGATTAGCATCGACGGGCCAAGTGGTGGACCGTCAACCTTGCAACGGACCACCAAGTTGGCCATCACTTTGGACATGAATTTTATGATTTTGAATTTTAAATCTTTTTAGCTGGGAACATATAAATAATAAGTATTAGAGTTTATTAGGTATCTTTTGTCTTTAGTTTCATACTTTCTCCTCTATTGAGAGATTTGTACTACTTTTTCATTTGGATTTGAATCTAGAAATTGAGAGTTAATTATTAGTTTTTATATTTTCCATCAAAGATTCAGAAGAATAATATTGTGACATTTGAAAGTACTTTTCTGAAGTTATTTATAAACATCAATATAACTTTGATATCTTAAATGGAGATGCGTGGCTAAACTCCTATAACTAGGGTTATGAGAGGCTTGATGTAGAGAATTATTTTGGGTTGTGAATGAGTTTGATTTATAACATCTATCGAAATTGCATGAATATTTCTTTATCTTAATGACATCTCTTGGTTGCAAACTTGAGAAGTGAGCCCATAAACTCCACTTGTCTGACAAAAAAGTGGATGTTGGGAAAAGAAGTGATTCACATGAACTCCATAGGTTTACCCTTTAGGTTAACGGGTTGATGCCTTAATAGCATCAACCCTCATGAGAGTGTTATTGAATAATGCATGAATCCTTTAAGTTTGAGAGAAGTAAAGGGTGAACTACTCATTAGGTTGAGAAACACATAGGTAATCCTTAGAATTCAATAATTCATGCAATTGGATACATAAGTTAGATTTTGAACACAAACTCGAAAGCCTAATTATTTAAATATCTTAGTGAGCATGACTCTAGTTAATTCATTCTCATGGAAGTTACATCTATATTTACTCTTAGTAGCTGGACTTTTGTGTAGCACAAATACAAAAGAGCACCGTTAACATTTTCAAACTCCCTTTATTTCGAAACCTTAGATCAACAATCTAATAACAATCATAATACTTAGTGAACACTGTATTTTCTGTGGGATTCGACACCCAACCCAGTTGGGTTCTATATTTGACAACGACCGCTTACTCTTTCGTAAAAGAGGTGTAATTTAGGAGTATCAATACTCAACTAATTATGGTATATTTGATCAATTAGCTTATTATGGAATTATTGTAATTAATATATTGCATGCGTTGATTCAAAATTATGTTACAACCTCATGGTTCGTCTATTTTTGGTAAACTCCCCGATTTCATGATTCCTTTACTTATTTTCTATCCTTATTTGGTTTGGACAAATTTTTACCCACTGATTTATGGTAAATTTGGCCCTTTTTGTATTCTAAATTGATTCAGTATCTTTTTAAGGAAAAAAATATTTCATTCATTAATTGTTTTGAATATTTCTATTCCTTTTTAATTGCCCTAATTGATTTCTGAACATTTCTTCTTATTTTAATTCCATACCATCATATGCCTATAAAAATACTTTTCTCCGCTCATTAGAGGTACAATTTAACAACATAAACTCTCCTCAACTCTTAGGAATATTCCCAACTTCTGCTTTGGGTACTGGTTGACTTTTATTATTAGTTGATTTTGTTCAAATCACTCTGATTCACTCTTTCTTCTTTCTCGCTTCGACTTTCTATTTTTGTTTTCTCTTATAAAGGTATGTTCTTTTCTCAAATTCTTTAAGTGTTGAACGTCATAACTCTAAACATTACTTATGACTTAAACAAACATATATGTTTGATGCGGTACAAAAAAATTATTATTATTATTTACTTTCTCTTGTTTATGTTGGCTTGGTTCAAATGTAATGTTTGTGATGTGCTTGTCAAGTTAGTAAATTCATTGGTTGCGAAACATGCATATAAGGCTAATACTGACATTAAAAGGTTTCTTTGGTTTGTGTTTTGCTAGTCCATTTTTGTGCATTTGGCTATGTTAACAGGTTCTTAGCGGGGAGTTGGTTGATTTGGGGTTCGAAGAGTCGCCTCGAAAAGTGAGCTAGAGGACTTCGTTACCAATTTCTTTGTGCTTGTATTTTTAATTTCTATTTTTTCGGGTTTTTAATACTTGATTGTATAATTGCTATTATGTGTAATAAAATTATGGGGACTGCTTATGGGGCAGGGATTATGTGATTTAAATATTTAAGTGAACTACATTATCACTTTGGAAAAGCATATTCTAGGATCATTAATAAGATTGTTTTACCACTTAAAAATCATATTTAGTATTTGCTAATTAGCTTTTAGCATACTATGCTAAAATCAATCTCGACTTATCAATTAAATTTTTTCACGTGGTTAAGTAATTCCCGACGTAACGATTTAATCCATGGTAGTGTCTAATTAATGCTCAGCCCGTTTAGTTAAATTTCAGTATGTTTAATTAATTTTTGACATAGTTTTTTTATTAATATCAACATATAAAAGTTTCATATTTTATGTCTAGCATATACATGAATTGAGTTTTCAGCAACTAGAATTTAATTTTCAGCCTTTAAATAATTTTTTCAATAACTGAAATTTAATTTTCAGCATTTAAGTAACATTTTCAACACTTAAATTTTAATTTTCAGTACTTAAATGATTTTTTCAACATTTAAATAATATTTTCAGGAATTAAATTTTAATATCCAGCATGTAAATTATGTTTCAGTACATAAACATATTTACCAACACTTTTTTAGTACTCTGAAAAATTTTCAACATGTTTAACTGATTTTATTTATATTGAAATTGATTACCATTATATTCATCTAATTCGCAACATGCTTACTTGACTTTTGACATGTCAATTTAATTTCACAAGTTCATAACATATTATTTTGAATTGAATTGAGAATTATCTTTTGTCAATAAGCAATTATTTATTATCACTTAGATATCATGCCTATAGGTTTAATTCTATAAAATGGAATAGTTGTTTGTTCTAGCATATTTGTCACCTAATCAACCTCTAATTAATTACGAGGCTTAGTTGAAATCATTATGTCTTATTTGTTCACGTACTATTTGCTTTGTTTGATGCGACTCCAAGTCTAATTAGGCAGCTTAGATTTTCTTTGTCTTGACCCAAATCCAAAGTAAAAAGTCCAGTGCCTCTTGAACATTAAGTTGGGAGGGGTAGGCATTTTAGGGAACACTAGTTTTATCATTTTCCTTAGAACGCCTCTAAGTTTAATAACCAAACTAGATGGGGTAGGTAGATAGTAGAAAATGATGAAAGTTTTTTCAAGCAGAATTCGATAACGTGACAAACAACATTGTCACCCGTAATAAGCCGGGGGTTCATCCGAATAGGATAAAATTAAACCTTGTCCAAATCTTTTAAAATTGGCTTTTCTTTTTATTTATTTTTATTTTTTTAATTATCTGGGGTAGTTTAGGTTTATTAAATAATAAATCTTTGCTATATAAACTGTGTTCTTTCTGTCTTCTCGCTTGTCTGATTTCCTTTTATTTGTGCATCTTATCATCACTCAGATAATTAATAATTAAAAAACAATTAAGTTACATGTATTACTTATTTATTATTGTTATCACTAACTAATATTAAGTTAATAAAAATAGTCGACCTTTATTAATCACATAGAATCTCCCACGTAACATATGAATTTGATCGGATCCCATATTTGTGGACCTTCAAAGGTGCCTAATACCTTCCTTTCAAGGTAACTTAAACCTTTACCCAATTTTCGACAACGTAGGGTAATTAAATAAGTCATAATTAGCCAAGAATAATGCTCCAATGCGCCTTAATTCATTAGGCTATGATTTTTTTCTTTTTAACTATCCTAAAAAGAGTTGTCACATTGAATTCTGCTTTTCACGAGAAAAATGAGTCACGCGAATACTTCATTCATAAAAATTGTAAGAATAATCTGAGAAAATTTGATCCATGAAGCAATAAAAGTATCTTTCTTGGTTACTCTCCCACTAGTCGTGCCTATAGAGATTTTAATAAACAAACACTATGTGTTGAAGAATCTATGTGTATAGTTTTTTATGACTTTAATTCTATCTCTACAAGTTTGAGTTTTGTTGAGGAACCGGTAAATGACTCTCAACATAAAGTCATCCCTAAGACAATAACTGAACATTTCAAGAGAATGGAGACATAGTGCAACTTTTCGAATGATTTCATCATTGAAAATCCAAATGATCAGATGTTTAGACGAGAGCATCCATTAGGAAATAAGCATAGGTGACCCTTATATCTCAAATAATCCTAAAAAGTTGATGAGAATCTCAAAGACAAATCATAGGTTAAAGTTACGAAGGAAGAGATGGATCAATTTGAACTAAATCAGGTCTAGAATCTAGTTAAAAGGCCAAAAATCAGCTCAGGCATTGGAACTAAATGGGTCTATAGAAAAAAATAAAAAAGAAGGTAAAGTCATCATAAACTAGGCCAGGTTGGTAGCTCAAGGTTACTCTTAGTAGAAAGGAATTGATTATGATGAAACCTTTGCTCCTTTAGCAAGGTTAGAATCAATTCTCATTCTCCTCATTTTTGGCACTTTCAAACGTGTTAAATTATATCAAATGAATTTAAAGAGTGCTTTTCTAAATAATTTTAGTAATGAAGAAGTCTTTGTTAAACAACCTCTAGGTTTCGATAATACTTCATGTCAGAATCATGTATTTAAACTCTCGAGAGCACTTTATGGTCTCAAACAAGATCCAAAAACTTGGTATGAAAGATTGAGTATATTTTATTTAAACAATAATTTTTAGAGAGGAAAATAGATACTACTTTGTTCATTGAAAAATTAGACTCCAGCATACTTATCGTACAAATTTATATGGATGATATTATATTTAAATGTCCTAACACTTCTCTAGATAAGAGTTTTACAAATCTTATGAAGGGAGAATTTGAAATGAATCTCATGGGAGAACTCACATTCTTCCTAGGGTTACAAATCAAGATATATCCAGAAGGTATCTTTATTTGTCAAATTAAATACACAAAGAAGATCAACAAAAAGTTTGACATGTAAAAATGAAAAGCTTTTGGAACTTCAATAAGTCCTTCCACAAATCTTGACTCAGTCACGTTAGGAAAAGATGCAAATCAATAGACCTACAGAGGAATGACTGGGTCTCTACTCTATTTGACCACAAGTAGACCCGACATCATGTTCAATGTGTGAAAATGTACAAGATTTTAGTTGGCTCTTAAAAAGTCATATTCAATTATAGTAAAGTAGATTATTCAATATCTCATTGGAACTCATAATATTTGGCTATGGTATCCCCACTCCTCAAACTTTGATTTAATTGGTTATTCAAATGTTGAATTTGCAGGTAATAAAAATGATCATATGAATACTAATGTCACTTTTCGAATTCTCGGGGAGGCCTTAATTTCATGGAATAGCAAGAAACAAACTTCAGTCGCATTATTAACTATTGAAGCTGATGTGATACCCCAAAAATCCAAACCTATGTTAGAGCCATATTTCAAGATCATGCAAAGTAAATTTTAGTTCTTTGGTTGTTTTATTAGTTATTTTGATGTATATTAAGACCTCAAATAACTCTCAACTATTAGACGGATTGAAATATTCCTTACCGATTGATTTTTTGGGAAGAATATTGCTATAGCAAACTTCAAATGGGCATATATTTTGTTCTACTAAGTATTTTCCAGATCAAGACCAACCAAATTGTAGGAAATTGAATTAGCTTTGTAACGATACCAATTTCTCCTAAATCCAATACTGGGGTGAGAAGTTATGGTACTTTTAGTTAAACATAGTAGACCAACACGATGAGGCCATGTCACGGTGATGGACAAAATCACGTTCGTCCTTTTCCAGTGGACCACTGTGATAATGCCAAATTGCTCCAAGGGAAAAATTCATATTCAGTGAGGCACTAAATCATGCCAAGGTGCTAGTTTAGAATTATCCATTTCCAGTGGCGCAACGCGATAGCACCGCGTCGCGCTGTTGGACAAAATGGGGATTGTCCTTTTCCAGTGGCCAGATGCGATAAGCACTTTATCGTTCCATAGCAAAAAATTAGGATTTCCAGTTTCGCAATTTAATTTCCAGGGGTCGTTTGGTCCTTTCCCATTGCCCAAACTCGTCCAAAACACGAAATTAAAACTCTGAAGGGGCATTAGGTGCCCCATTACTCATAATTTCACTCCAAGAAAGAAATATTCTCCCAAGAACAAGACCTAACCTTCAAAAATTCAAGTTCAATTCTCAAGAAAAACTCCAAGAACTCTCACGAATTTATCAACCCAAGTAAGTTAAATGTTCATCCATGGGTCCGTTCTACCCATGGAGTCCAAGTATCCAATTTTAAATTCAAAGTTGTGATCTTTAAAAGTTATAGAGATATTTAATTGTGATTTTAATCATGAATTCCCATGAATTGAAATTCTATACCATGTTTGCATAAAATTATTGTTATTAAATCCCAAACATTTGAATAATTTTATTTACTGATTTAAATCATAATTAGTAATGTTGGTGTTGAAATCATGTTATTTCTACATTCTTTAAACTATTCCCATGCTCAGCTTACACTATGAATATCAAGTGTTTAATGAAATGCCTAAGAATGAATTTTGAATAAATTCTTTTATATTATGTCCTCAAAGTTTTAATACTATTTTGCTTTTATTGCTATCGAGTCCTGGGGGTTATGAATACCCAAAAACATAGTTATTTACTTAGTCTCAGTATCTTAAGAATAGTTCCAGACAAATCATGAGTTCCATCAGTTTATTTAGTTATCATAATCAGTTAAACTTAGAACAGTTCAGTATTTCGAGTTAATTAAGTTGGGAGTAGGATTTTGTACCGAGCGAACCCATGGATGGGGCTCACCTGCCAGTTGAGGGTGTGAACTTTAGTAGCAGTCCTCACATTCCATAACTATGTAGCCAGCATAGGTTAAGATGCTAACCTTCCAGTTGAGGGTTGATCTCATACGGGTACTTGCTAGTTGAGGGTAACCCTTAATCCTTCATGAAAACACTTTAGTGAATCCACACAGATAGTGTTAGTACCCGTAGCACGATACTGACATCCTTTAAATTGGGGATAGGTTGGACCCTAATCCGCTCATTGGGGTATGTCGGTTAGATGATAGCTCCCACAGTCTCAGTCCAGTAATCAGCTTAGTAAGTTAGTTTTAGTTTTGCTTTACCATAGCATATATATATTAGTTATTCAGGTATTAGTACGTAGTATTTTAGTTTACAGATTATATTCAGAACATGTTTTTTGCTTGGTCATGCATTCTCAGTGTTTACAGATTTTATGCATTTTATTTAGTATTTTATGTTATTCATTCAATCCGTTATTACTCGTGTACATAAAATAATGCATATCAGCCTACCTCATTTATCATACCAGTACATTCAAAGTACTAATTCCATACTCATTTTTTGTACTATGATGTATCATATCATAGTTTTGGATGCTCAGTTCCCATATCGCACATAGACTCTCCAGATTATCAGTTGTAGAATTGGTGAGTCCTCATACTTTGAGGATGTGATTTTTTTTGTCTCAGTTGTTTCATCAGTTTCTGTCTTTGTCTATTCAGTCAGAGTTAGTGGGGGTTTGTCCCATCAGCTCCACAATCAGTTAGTAGAGGCTTTTAAGATGAGTACAGATAATTAGTCAGTCCTTAGTTTTCAGTTGTTATTATCAAACATTTTGTTAGTATTCTTAGTATTATTTTATAGACTTTATCAAAACTATGATTTAAAACCTTATGGAATTCCTGAGTTAAATTTTGCATATGACCTATTGTTATTAATTTTATTCAGTGCTCACAGCAGGTACCAACTCATGGGTTAGCTTGTGGTCCCTCAGGACTATAAGCACCATGTGGCGCCCAAGGTATACTCTCAGGGCGTTATAAATTTGGTATCAGAGCCTAATGTTTTAAAGTGTCCTAGGAATTTCTGAAAGCCGCATCAAGTAGAGTCTTCTACTTAGGTGTGAAGTGCGCCACACTTATGGACAAGAGGCTACGAGGAATTTTAAGAAAAGTTTCCCTTATTTTAGTGTTTATGTCTTGTGAAAGTGTATGAGCTCACACTAAACTTTTTGTATAATCTATTCTTCCTTCCGCTTATAGAAAATGCCTCCCAAAAATATAAATAAAAGAAGAAATGTGAACCAGCCAACACCTCTGCCCGTTTAGGAAGATCCCCTAGATGAGCATGTTTCTCATGGAGAATTCAGAGCTGTATTCACTACTCTAGCTAACTTTGTAGTGTCTCAGAGTGCCCGACCAGTCATCGTTCCTGCCAACCCAGTAGCCAATACTGTTGCAGCTAGGATTCGGGACTTTACCTGAATGAATCCTCCTTTGTCTTTGGGATTCAAATCTGAAGAGGATCCACAGTAATTACTAGATATGGTCTAGAAAGTAACAGATATTATGGGGGTGACCTCTAGTGAGAGTGCTGAATTGGCTACTTACCAACTATAGGATGTATCCCATGCCTGGTTTAAGTAGTTACAAGGGGATAAAGACGCAGATACAAGGCCTGTAGAGTGGAAGAAGTTTGCTACAGTCTTCTTAGATAGATTCTTTCTGTTGGAGATAAGGGAAGAAAAAGTATTAGAGTTTATCAACTTGAGGCAAGACAATATGAGTGTGAAAAAGTATTCCCTTTAGTTCACTCAGCTAGCTGGGTATGCTCTCCATGTGGTGGCTGATAACAGATCTAAGATGAGTAAGTTTATGTATGGGGTATCTGACAGTGTGGTCAAAGAGTGTAGGACTGTGATTTTAATTATGGAGATGGACATATCTAGGCTTATGGTCCATGCTCAACAGATTGAGAAGAAAAAGAATAAGGAGAAGGAGATAGAGAATAAGATAACTTGAACAGGTAGCTTTAATTTTACTCAGCCTAAGTCAGAAGGTGGTAATTATCCTCAGTTCCATCTAAACTCTTCAGTCCCAGCTTCATCTTCAGCTAGTACCCCTGTACCCAAATTAAGAATTGATAATAGGGACAGAATGCAAGGTCTTAAGTCCTAAGGCAGTGTAAATAGTAGTCATACAAATCCTCTTTGCCAAAAATATTATAGAAACCATCAGGGTATTTATATAGCTGATAGTGACGTATGTTTTGGGTATGGTAAGCCAGACCACCGAATCAGGGATTGCCCAAAAAGCGGTCAGCATGGTCAGTATAGTCATCCACCATTTCCATCCAATCGCTCGACTCGGTAGGGTGTCGCTTCCAGTGCTACTAGTGGTCAGCATCCAAATAGATTGTATGCACTTCATTCCTGATAGGATCAGGAAAATTCTCCTAATGTGGTTTCTGGTAAGTTATAGTCTTTTATTTACAAGTTTATGCTTTACTAGACCCTGGATCATCTCTTTCTTTCATAACCCCTTATATAGTAGTTGATTTCGATGTCAGTCCTGAGATTTTAGCAGAACTCTTTTCAGTGTCTACCCCAGTAGGTGTCTCTATTATAGCCTAATGGGTATTCAGGATCTCCCCAGTTATAGTATCTTAAAAAGTTACTTCAGTAGACCTTGTAGAGTTAGAGATGATGGATTTTAACATCAATCTCGGCATGGATTGGATCCATTCATGTTATGATTCAATAGATTGTTGAAATAGAGTAGTATATTTTCAGTTCCCAAATGAACCAATCATTGAATAGAGAGGTAGTACTACAGCGCTTAGGGGTCAGCTTGTTTCGTACCTTAGAGCGAGGAAAATGATATCCAAGGGGTGTACTTATCATCTTGTCCAAGTCAAAGACTTTAATTTTGAGAATCCAAATCTTGGGTCAATTTCAGTAGTGAGGATATTTCCAGACGTATTCCCTGAATATCTTCTTGGAGTTCCTCCCAAAAGGGAAATTGAGTTTGGAATAGATCTTGTTTTACATACCCAACCTATCACTATTCTGCCATACAGAATGGCTACAGTCAAACTTAAAAATTTGAAAGAACAGTTGAAAGATCTCCTAGATAAGGGATTCATCAGGCCCAATATTTTCTCGTAGAGTGTACCAGTCCTGTTCATGCATAAGAAATATGGTTCTCTTAAAATGTGTATTGACTACTGTCAGTTGAACAAAGTCACAATCAATAACAAATATCCACTCCCCAAAATTAATGAATTATTCGGCAAACTTCAGGGTATCAGTTATTTTAATATGATAGACCTCAGATTCGGCTATCATCAGCTTAGAGTCATAGAATATGACATTTCAAAAAAAGTTTTTAGAACTTAGTATGGTCACTTCAAGTTTCTAGTCATGTCCTTTGGTCTCACAAATGCCCCAGTAGCATTCATGGACTTGATAAATCGAGTGTTCAAGCAATACATAGATATGTTCATCATAGTCTTTATTAATGACATTCTTGTCTACACCCATAAGGAAAATGATCATGCAGACCACCTCAGAATAGTATTACAGACCCTTAGAGCCCATCGGTTATTCGCTAGATTCAGTAAGTACAAATTTTAGCTAAGATCAATAGTTTTTCTTGGACATATCATTTTCGGTGATGGCATTATAGTTGATTCTCAAACGACTGAAGAAGTGAGAAACTGGCCCAGACCCATATTTCCATCAGATATCAAAAGTTTTTTTTGTTTGGCTGGCTATTACCGACAGTTTGTTAAAGGATTTTCATCTATTGTATCCCCCATGTCCAGATTGACTCAGAAGAAAGTCAAGTTTTAGTGTTCAGATTCTTGTGAGAAGATTTTTTAGGAGTTGAAGACTCGACTCACCACAACTTAGTTTTGACGTTACCAGATGGTTCAGACGGGTTTGTTTGTACTGTGATGCTTCCAAAGTTAGTTTGGGGTATATTTTGATGTAGAAAGGTAAGGTTGTGGCCTATGCCTCTAGATAGCTTAAGCCCCATGAAAATAATTACCCTACCCATGATCTTGAGTTAGAAGCTATTGTATTTTCCTTACAAATTTGGAGGCACTATTTGTATGGGGTTCATGTTGATGTGTTCACAAATCACAAAAGATTGCAGTACGTATTTTTGCAAAAGGATTTGAATATATATCATAAGAGATGGTTAGAATTGTTGAAAGATTATGATATGAGTGTTTTGTATCATCCGAGCAATGCCAATATAGTGGCAAATGCCCTAAGTAGATTATCTATGGTTTGTGTTGCTAATGTTGAAGATGATAAGAAGAAGTTAGTTAGGCAAGTTCACTAGATTTCCAGGTTAGGTATTCATTTGGTTGATTCAGCTGAGGGTAGCGTTTGGGTTCATAATTGTTCAAAATCGTTTTTGGTTGCCGAAGTGAAAGAAAAGAAAGATAGGGATCCTAGTCTGGTAAAGCTGAAAGAGTCAGTCAGAAATTAGAAAGTAGAGGTTTTCTCCCAAGGAGGAGATAACGTGTTGCGTTTATAGGGTAGATGGTGTGTGACGTGTGTTGATGAGTTAAGACAATAAATTCTTGCAGAAGAGCATAGTGCGTGTTACTCGATTCATCCAGGGGGCACGAAGATGTACCACAATCTGTGGGAAATCTTTTGTTGGAGTATGATAAAGAGGGATATTGCAAAGTTTGTAGCTAAGTGCTCCATTTGTCAGCAGGTTAAGATTGAACATCAGAAGACTAGTGGGTCAATACTTGAGTTTAGTATTCCCACTTGGAAGTGGGAGGTAGTGAACATGGATTTTGGTGACAGGTTTTCCTCGTACTCGTCATCAGAAATATTTGATTTGGGTCATTGTGGAAAGGATGACCAAATCAGCCCATTTCTTACCAATCCATACTTCTTATTCCGCCGAAGACTATGCCAAGATCTATATTAGAGAGTTGGTTAAGTTGTATGGTGTTTCATTGTCTATCATCTCAGACAGAGGTACTCAGTTCACCTCTCACTTTTGGAAAGCTTTTCAGAAGGGTCTTGGTACCCAAGTTTATCTCAGTGCAACCTTCCACCCTCAGACAGATAGTCAGGAAGAAAGGACCATTCAGACCCTTGAAGATATATTAAGAGTGTGTGTGGTTGACTTCAAGGGAAGTTGGGATGACCACTTCCCTTTGATTGAATTTTCATATAATAACAGTTGTCATTCCAGTATTCAGATGGCTCCATTTGAGGCTCTATTTGAAATGATGTGTAGATCTCTAATTGGTCCATTTGAGGTGGGTAAAATTAGTTTGATAGGGCCTGATTTGGTGTTTGATGCTTTAGAGAAAATTTAGCTAGTCTAGGAGAGGCTTAATGAAGCCCAAAGCCGACAGAAATCTTATGCAAATATGAGGAGAAAGGATCTTGAGTTTGATATTAGAGATTTTGTTTATCTAAAACTCTCTCCCATGAAGGGGATAAATAGGTTTGGTAAGAAGGGGAAGCTTAGTCCCCGATATGTTGGCCTTTACAGAATTATGAGCCATTTTGGAAAGGTATCTTATGAGCTTGAGTTTCCTGCAAACTTAGTATCAGTGCACCCAGTATTCCATATCTCCTTGTTGAAGAAGTGAATTAGTGACCCAACAGTAGTTGTTCCCTTAGAAAGCGTAGATGTTCAGAATAGCCTTTCTTATGAAAAAATTCTAGTCGAGATCCCCAATTGACGAATTCGTAGACTAAGGAACAAAGAAGTTCCTCTAGTAAAGGTTAATTGGCGGAATCAGTCCATTGAGGGAGCTACTTGGGAAGCAGAAATAGATATGGGGATCAAGTACCCTCATCTTTTCTCCACAAAATCAGATTCCACTTAAGGTAACAATCTTCTTATCTTTTCCATGCTCAGTTTCAGCTGCATATCATTCTCATGTCAGTCATGCATACACAGAACCAGTTTAGTCATGTGTCATATTTCAGACTCAGTCATGTAATCAAAATTTCATCACGTATATTAATCATGTAATCTCAATTTCTCAGTGCTTTCAGCTTAACCAATCTTATTTGAGGACGAATGTTCCTAAGGAAAAGATAGTGTAATACCCTGAAAATCCAAACATATGTTAGAGCCATGTTTTAAGCTCATGCAAAGAACATTGTAGTTCTTCGGTAGTTTTATGAGTGAGTTTTATGTATATTAAGGCCTCAAATAAATCCCAACTATTAAATGGATTGAAATATTCCTTATGGATTGAGTTTTCGAGAAGAATGTTGCTATAGACAACTTAAAATGAGTATTTCTTTGGTTCAACTTAGGATTTTTTAGCTCAAGACCCACCAAATTATAGTAAATTGTATTATCTTTCAAACGATACCTATTTTGTCTAAATTTGATACTCGGGTGAGAAGTTATGGTACTTTTCATGAAAAATAGTAGCCCAATGCGATAAGGCCATATCGCGGTGATGGAAAAAATCACGTTCGTCCTTTATCAGTGGACCACCGTGATAATGCCATGTCATGCTAAGGGGCAAATTCACATTCAGTGAGGCTCCGAAATGGCACCGTATCACACTGAGGTGGCAGTTTAGAATTGTTCATTTTTAGTGGCGCAACGTGATAGCGCCACATCATACTGTTAGACAAAATGAGGATTGTCCTTTTCCAATTTCCTAATGCGATAAGCATCATTTCATGCCAGATGCAAAAACAAGGATTTAGAGTTTCACGATTTAATTTCTAGGGACCATTTTATCCTTTCCAATAGCCCAAACTCATCCAAAACATGATATTAAAACCCTAAAGGGGCATTAGGTGCTCCATTAGTCATAATTTCTTTGCAAGAAACAAATCTTCTCACAAGAACAAGCCCTAACCTTAAAAAATATAAGATTAATTCTCAAGAAAAACCCTAAGAACTCTCATGAATTTATCAATCTAGTTATGTTAAATGTTCATCCATCGGTCCCTTCCAACTGTGGAGTCCAAGTATCCAATTTTAAATTCAAAGTTCTGATCTTTACAAGTTATTGTGATTTTTAATTGTGATTTTAACCATGAATTCCCATGAATTGAAATTCTACACCATTATAAATGAAATTGTTGTTGTTATTAAACTCCACACATTTTAATAATGTTATTTGCTGATTTAAATCATAATTAGAAATGTTGGTTTTTAAATCATGTTATATCTACATGCTTTAAACTATTTCCATGCTTAGCTTACACTATGAATATCAGGTGTTTGATGAAATTCCTAAGAATGAATTTTGAATGAATGCTTTCATATTAAGTCCTTAAAGTTTTAATACTATTTTGCTATTATTGCTACCGAGTCTTGGGGGTTATGAATACCCTAAAACATTGTTGTTTACTTTGTCTCAGTATCTTAAGAATAGTTTCAAATAAATCATGAGTGCCATCAGTTCTGTCAGTTATCATAATCAGTTAAACTTAAAATAGTTCAGTATTTTGAGTTAGTGCAGTTGGGAGAAGGGTTTAGCACAGGGCAAACCCAGGGATAGGGTCTCACCTTCCAGTTGAGGGTGTGACCTTTAGTAGCAGTCATCAAATTCCATAACTACGTGGCCAACATAGGTTTAGATTTTAACATGACAGTTGATGGTTGATCTCATACGAGTACCTGCCAGTTGAGGGTAACCCTTAGTCCTTCGAGACAACAATTTAGTGGATCCACACAACCAGTGTTAGTACCCGTGGCATGGTACTAATACCCTTCCAACTAGGGTCACAGTTTGAACCCCAATTTTCTCATTGGGGAATGTATGTTAGATGATAACTCCCACAGTCCCAGTCCAGTAATTAGCTCAGTAATTCAGTTTTAGTTTTACTTGACCATTTGTTATAGATATCAGTTATTCATGTATCAGTACTCAGTATTTCAGTTTACATATTGTATTAAAAATATGTTTTAAGCTTAGTCATGCATTCTCAGTATTTATAGATTTCATGCTTTCTATTCAGTACTTCATGTTATTCATTCAGTCGGTTATTACTCATGTACATGAAACCATGCATATCATCCTACCTCATTTAGCATAACAGTATATTCAAAGTACTAATTTCATATTCGTCTATTGTGCTATGATGTACTATATCATAGGTTCGGATGCTTAGTTCCTGGATCACACATAGACTCTCCAGATTATCAACTGTAGTTGTGGTGATTCCTCATTCTTTGAGGACTTAGTTTATTTATCTCAGTTATTTCATCAGTTTCAGTCTTTTTCTATTCATTCGGAGTTAGTTGTGGGTTTTGTCCTATCAACTCCACAGTCAGTTTGTAGAGACTTTTTAGACTAGTATAGATAGTTAGTCAGTCCTCAGTTTTCAGTTGTCGTTATTAGACATTTTTTCAGTATTCTTAGTATTGTTTTACAGACTTTATCAGAACTATGATTTAAAACCTTATGGCATTCCTTAGTTAAATTTTGCATATGATCTATTGTTATCAATTTTATATAGTGCTCATAGTAGGTACCATCTTATGGGTTATCTTGTGGTCCCTCAGGACTGTAAGTACCGTATGGCGCTCAGGGTGTACTCTCAGGGCATTACAGTTGAATACATATCTATTGGCAACTGTTGTTCTCAGATATTATGGATAATGCATCAATTACTTGATTTTGATTTAACCTGTGAATCTGTGCCAATTATATGTGATAACACTTGTGCTATCAGTCAACTAAGTACACCGTGCCTTACTCTAGGGCCAAGCTTATAGATACTAAGCATAATTTTGTTCATGATCATATCGAGAATGATAATTTTTCACTAAAATTTATTGACTCCAAAATCAACTTGCTTACATTTTTACAAAACCATTATTGGAAGAAAGATTTTGTTTCCTTAAAAAAAAGTCTTGGTGTTATTTGCATTGATAATATTTGATTTTCTTGTAAAATATTTTTAATTATGTGCAAATATAGTATTTGAATTTCTTGCAAAAATATTTTTAATTATGTGAAAATATTTTTTCCTTTCTAACTCACACATCCTTTTTAATCACTATCCCCTTGTCCTTAAGTAATACCCTTTTCAGGTTCTATCAATTTTCCTTTCTACCAAAATTTTTTCTTACCTTCTTCTCTTTCCTAGGATTGTATCCATACCTTTCAAACATCCTTTCTTTCCAATCGACTTTTTCCTTTCAACTTTCTACTATTTTATCTCTCTTTACACCTTTTTATACCCCATTGAAAATTATTTTCCCTATTCTCTTCCAAATGACACGAACAAGATCCATGGCCAATATTGTAAAAAATCCCATAGACTTTTATTTCGATAATCAAGAACTATTCCCAGTTCCTAGTTCTTCTAAATAAACCTCCTCTCAATCTCTATAATCAACTATCCCTAGAAAATACTCCGTCTCTAGCCCCAATTTTCCTTGTACAAAATATCACCCAAATTCTCTATTAAATCTTCCTCCTGAGGACATGCATAAGTTCTAGACTGAATCTCAATGGGAGAATTTTATCGCTTTCAAAAATCACTCAATGGTGTTCGGAAGGATTGTGAATCTCCTGCAATTGATGAATCTCATTGTAATGTACTTCCACTATTTAAAGCTCAGGATTTATATCTTGTTTTCCATCTAAGTGGATCCAAAGTCTTTAAAGATCCTTTCAAAATTTTATATGCTAACCTTCATCTCTCCCAAGACAGTGGTGAGTTAGAAACCCTTGTGCTCGGCAGAAGAATTATTTTGAATGATTTTCTATTTTAGAAAGTGTTTGATACTAAGTTCTCTGGAGTAATTCCCTTTATGAATAGAACTCGGCCTGAAAGTTTTGAATTTAACTTTGAGGAAGCAAAAAGCTTTGAGGAAGCAAAAATAGCTTTTTTAGATCCTAAAGTGAACCTGTAAAACTTTGGACCGTTATCCTTATGTTTCAAACACAAACTTTTAACTTCTACCATTACCATTACACCGATTCCCAAGAAGGGTTTTCTAAGTAATATCATTACAGATATGTCTTTGTTCTGTACTGCATTATCAAAAATTGCAAAATTAATTGGGCCATGTGGTTTCGTGAGTATGTTTTACAGAGTGTAGCCGACACTCATGGCACAACAAGTCTGCCCAATGATTTGTTGATTACTCAATCCTGCTCCACTACTCCATTAGTATATCTGGCTTTCCTATAGTGGAAGTTTCGTCCACTTATCAGTCCAAAACATTTGTAAACATGGGATGTGTTTTGGTGGAAAATAAATAGTGCAAAAAGAAGTCTGCTAAATCAAAAACTCATCTTCCTAAGGTAAGTAATAAAGTTGCTAACCCTGTGTTTTTAGTGCTAAAGGAAGTGGAGGAGATTAAGGAATTCCCGAATCTATCAGGATGGGATGCTGGGTGTTTAAGAGTCAACTAGTAAGTTGCTGCAGTTGGGTAAGGACACAGGCACTAATGTGGGTAAAATGTATATTTCAATTGATGGCCTCAAATAGGAAGGTGTAAAAATATTTAACAAGTTATTAAAGCAAGTTGACTCCATCATGTCTGAAGACATCTCCTCTCATCATGAGCTTGCGACATCTATCTAGAACTCCTACTCCAGCTTCTCTAAAAATGTTGAATGATCCTAAGAACACTTTTGTCACAATATGCACAACACTCTTACCTACTTTCTTAGAATTCAAAAGGGGTCTAATCCCTTTTTTTTGTTGGTCTATAACTGGGATACTACCGTCTTCTTTCCCTGACACTATACTGCTATTTTTTTTTATCTTATTTTTAATTCTGCATGATTTGTTTATTTCTCTATGTGCTGTGTCTTATTTATTCTGCCTTGCTATTTTGGTTTTCTTGTCTTTCCTTGCACTCTTTGATTATGCCAAAAGGGGGAGAAATAACCAATATAACAATTTTGGCATAATCAGTCTAATCCTTAATATGGATCCAAGTTGATCTACATAGGTGACCCAGTCTAATTTTCTTTATCTTCCACTCACATATAGTGCATCAAATCTCATTTCTATTCTGTAATATTCATACTTAATGACTAAATTGTGTGTTTCTAGAAAATACTTTGAGAGCTTCGTTAATATACTTCTATTAGGAGTTATAATATCTCGGTGAATGAAACTTAGAGTAGATTATAATACACAGTACCCTAGATTATACATCACATTCATATTTCTTATCATCTCTGTTTCTTAATTTTGAGTTCATAATTATGTACTTATCTCATTGACAAACATAATAGGACGTCAATGAACACAATTAACATGATAAAATTCAATGATCTTTCTCATCTCATTAATCTCTTAATCTCAATGTGATATACTTTTGTATAAATGTCCCACCAGATCAAATCAATCATGATCTCTTAGAAATATCCTAAGATAGCAAACACCAAATTGAATCTCAAGAAACTAACTAAAGTTATGGGGGTACAATGTGAAAAATTACTTATAAATTTTAGGGCTTTACATAATAGAAAGTAGAGACTAAACTTGTATCGCCCTTATGGGTCACGTTATGCATACATGGTATGAAATATGTATAACATTATTAACTCCTTTCCCATGGAGAATATGTCTTTTATAAAGTAAATACTGTGCAGATGATCGTTCAGATAACTCATGTCTAACTTTGAGTTCATAAATCTACTCAATTATTTTTATTATCCAAAACTCACGTTTGGCATTATAAACAAACTCTTTTAATAACATATGATTAAACATAATCTAACAAGCAACATTCTAATTATAAACTTTCAGCTTTCTTTTATCATTACTTCTAAAATTAATAAGCTTATAACTATCTCGTTTCTACTAGTTGGCACTTAGACATTACAGGCTATTGTCTGTCTGAATAGGCCAATTTTTTTTTATCTATTTGACATACTTTTTATCATCAAAATTTTTATGCAAATCACATAAAAAAACATGACAAATATATATAAACAAACAAGATGGAAAATTAGGCATAAATCAATATTAATCTCAATAATATAAATTTACATGAATATGATTGGGAAAAATAAAAAATAAATATATCAGTATCTACATAAATTACTTTACATGACATTCATAAACATCACATGTTATGGGTTTTGCTAAGGATCTTCTATCATTTGATGCTTAGATATGTATTTCACGTTCACTTTCTTTTGTACAACCAAGTCTCCTAAAAAATTATACTTTATATCAATATGTTTCTTCTTCTCATGGTACCTTGTATCCTTTGTGTAAGTAATTGCAACTTGAGTACCACAATTAACTGTGACAGGTTTAATAACAATATTATACACATCTAAGTGGACTAAAATGTTTAATCCAAAAAACTTCTTGCACAATAGATGAAAACTCTACGAATTTAAGTTTCTTTGTAGCTAAGGCTATAGATGACTTCTTCTTGCTACTCCAAGATATGGTTCCATTGTTTAGTAAGAATGCATATCCAGAGTTCGACTTTCTCTTATTTAAATTTCCTCTCCAATAAGCGTTAGTGTAGCCTTTGAGTTGCAGATCATTTCCTTGATAACATAAGGAATAGTCGATTTCTCCTTTAGATACCTCAATATTTTTTAAATACTTTTCAATATTGCGGTCTTGGGTCGGGTTGATATCTACTAACTAACCTAACCGCATAACATATATCAGATTTAGTACACACCATAGCATATATTAAACTTTTGATTGTGTTGGAATAAGAAACCTTTCTTATTTGTTCCTTATCTTGTAGAGTCCGAGGCCACATTTTTTGGTTTAAAGATTCACTTTTAGAAACTGGAGTGTTTATGGGTTTGCAATCTGTCATATTAAATCATTCAAGAATTTTATTAATGTAAGATTCTTGTGGAAAAAACAACAATCTCTTTGAATGATCTCTTGAAATCTCAACTTCAAGAATGCATGACGTTTCACCCATATTTTTTTATCTCAAAAGTAGATGTTAACCATTCTTTTATTTCTTTATATATTTATGTCACTTGTAGAGATAACTATGTCATTCACATAAAATAATAAAATCACAAACTTATGTTTGGATCTTTAGGTGTATACACAACGTCATAAATCATAACAAAATCATACAACATTATCTTATTATGAAAATGCAAGTACCATCATCTAAAAGATTGTTTAAGGACATAAATAGACCTTCGAAGTCGACATACTTTATTTTCTTTCCTTTTTTTATGCAACCTACAGTTTGTTCCATATAGATCTTTTATTCTAGTTCTTCATTGAGAACTACATTTTTTATATCTATTTAATGTAATTCAAAATCCAACATAACAACTATAGACAAAATTAATCTTATTGAAGTAAAGCATATAACAAGTGAAAATGTTTCTTCATAATCAATTCCTTCATATTGTGTGTACCCTTTATCTACTAAACGACTTTAAATCTTTTGATACTACCATCTGCCTTATGCTTGATTTTGAGAATCACTTATTTCCAATAGCTTTACGACCTATAGGTAGATCAATCGATTCCCACACTTTGTTAAATTTCATTGACACTATCTCCTTATCTATTTTTTTTAACCATTTTTATTTAGAAGGGATAAAAGAGTCTCATTTATATTTCTTGTCCCTTCATCACTGGAGTAATTATAAATGCTTTCTTTTGATCTCAAAATCAATGATAGAGAATTTATAGATGACTTGTTTGTTGAGGTTGAGATTGACAAATTGATTACTCAAATGATAAGTTACTCTCACTTGGACTAGAAAGATCACTTAGATTTATGGAAATAGAAATTGATCCATTATCATCAACATGAATCTCACTCAAATCCATTAGAACATTAGTAGTGAAAGTAGTTTGGTTTGTAGTTTCATAAAGAGATAAGTCTTGACCTATTTCACCCTGCTTAGGAAAATTATTCTTTATAAATGTAACATTAGGTGACTCATCTTCAGTTACACTATCACTATCTTGTTCACCTATAAACACATAACACTTAGACTACTTAGAGTATCTTATAAAGATACACTTCTTTCTCCTTCAACCTAATTTTTCATATTGGAAAAACTATTATGAATAAAAACAGCACAAACCCAAGGCTTTAAATGCTAAAATATGACTTTTATAGAGTCCATAACTTATATGGCATAGTTATAATTGATTTTGAAGGGACACGATTAAGTATAAACGTATTAGTGAGCAATGCATCACTGCAATAGGTGATAGGCAATTTTGTTTGAACCATCATTGACCTAACCATTCCTAACAAGGTTCTATTTTGTCATTCCATAACACTATTTTGCTGTGAGCGTAGGGGGAAGTTAATTGTCTTTGAATTTTTTTCATCACACAATTGTATGAACTCATCAAACAAATACTTTCTTCCTCGATCAATTCTTAGAACTTCAATTTTACTATTTAGATATTTCTCAACTAAGTTCACAAACTTAATGAAGCAACTCAAAGCTTCCAATTTATGAGAAATCAAATACACATAACCAAATAGAGTAAAATCATTAATAAAGTGATGAAACAAATAACATCATGTCTTTCCCTGACATTCATTGGACCACAAATATTAGAATGAATTAATTATAATGGAGTATCATCACTTTTACCTTTTTCAAATAATTTTCTTGCAATTTTTTTGGCAAAGCAAGATTCACAATCAGACAATTCTACTTTATATGTTATGTCATGCATACTTTCTTTAGCTAATTTATTCATTATTTGTTGACCAATATGGCCATCTTATCATACCATAACATTACTTTATTCTCACAATTAGGAGTTGACATAAAATAAGGAATTAATATTATTATTATCGCGACTTTAAAAAACATCTAATATAAAAAACCAATCATAAAAAAAATTGGTGTCTTATTTTGTCTTGACCAAACACAAATTGATACCATGTTTATGAAAGAAAAAAGTGAATTCTAGTTTAATCAATATTCTGATCGAAACTAGATTTCAATAAATTATTGGGGTAAATAGAAAATCATATAGATATAAAGTTTGGCCATAATACATTTCCAGTTTATTGGTACTAATCCCTTTGACCTCCTCTTTGGAGTTATTTCCTATTGAAATATCTTGGGTTTTGATCATTCAAAAATTTCCTGGAAATCTATTCTCCATGCCAATATGACTCATAGGTATGAGTCGTATACTGGGGTATGGGTGGTATGGTCCTGTCGTATACTGACTAGTGTTAGTTGGTAGGATAGTTTGGATCACTAGAATGGGTACGACATAGAGGTGTGAGTTGTAAGGGTTTGGTACGTGTTGAAGCAGAGACTCATATGGTGGGTAGCGTTTGATTCTCCTAGTGTTTTGTTTTGCCAGGGACACAGGTTATGGGTACGGATTGTATGTTGTGGTTACGACTTGTTCGGATGATCTGTATACTGGACAATGTTTGATCCAAGGGTTCAGACTTGAATACGAGTGATGGATACCGATAGTATAAGAGGGTATGACTCGTATAGGTCAGTCATATCCCTGTGATAGATTTTTAAGTGACTTAAGTGGGGGTGTTCTGGACATTTCCCTACTTACTCTAATTAGGACCCATGACTTCTAATACACTTAGGAGGCTATTCACCCTATTATTCAATTCATTAACAGTTAGAAACTATTCCAAAAACTACACAACTTTCTTAAGATCTTTTGGGGAAAGAAGGCAGGGGTTTCATCTTATAAATTACTTTATGGCTTGTCTTGGTGATTTTTTTCCATCAATACTTTGGTATAAGGCATGATTCTCTTCCCTCATTGTAATTTCAACAAAAGACATAGTTTATATGATTTATTTCATAATTATGGTTTCCAACTATTATTTGGGGGTTTTGATATTGAATTCTTGGTTATGGTTTTCTATAGTTTTAATTATGCTTTTATATGTATTAATAGTGGATTTGGACAATTGGATTACATGGAAATGGTTCAATGGTCTTTGAAATTGGTTTTGGTTATATTATTCCCCCAAGGTGTTTGATAAAATGCTTATAAAGATATGTTAATAACTTTGACTTATTTTAATGGAACTCTTATATGTTTTAAACTGGACAAATGATTTATGCATAGTTTAAATGGTTTGAAAATCCTAAAGGCTAAATTGGTTATGCTTGTAAAGAATATGGAAGTCTCCCAAGTGGATTTAATATGGTATATGAATGGTCACCTAAGGTCTCCTTAACCTAAATGGTTTGGCTATGGATATTACTTGCAAGTAAAGGGTGGCATGACGATACTACCAATATTGGCCTTGGTTAATAAAAGGTAAATGGATTGTTTAGATATGGTTTTAATTGGGCATTAATGGTGTGGCATGTAGCTAAGTCGTGGGAGGTGGAGGTCCTGGGGGGACCAAAACTAGAAACTCATATTTGCCAATATGAGGGGTCCTGATGACTATGTACGTGTGTCACATTTTATATTAGGGGATGTACTATTAATCCCATAGGATATTCCCTAGTTGTGTGCCTATACGCACTGGGGCTGTTTTATCATGGGGAGCTGAACCTATATGGTATGTGGTTAGGACGACAAAGCTACATAACCTAGCTAAAGGTTTTAAGTTCATTCTAAACCCAGTTTCTTTTCTCGACACATATATATTTATGGTTGTGTGCATTGTGGATGGTTTTACTTGGTTTTATAATTGATATTATTTTATCCTTATCCTGAGATTCATGCAAGCAGTCATTCGCTACCCCATCTACTGGAGGCTGTGTACCCAAGCAATGAAGGAACCAACCATTCTACACTTTTTGTTTAGTACACAGATTTGGTATCATCATTTGGACTGATGTGGTAAGCTTCCATCATTTCAAAAGGCATCATTTCATGTTATGGATTTCCTTAGATATTTTTTCTTTTATTTTGGATATTGGTTTTGGACATAGTTGGGAGCATATCCCAACCGGATTTATTTACACTTTTGGATAGAGGCTTTGTGGTACTTCTAGGGGTTGGTATGGGCGGGATCAGTATTGGTGTCGGCTTTGGCATTTGAATAAGACGGTGGGTTGACATCATAAGATGATATTGTTGGTTGTTCTATCCGTCCATACTTTGGGATTGATTTTCATATTATGTTTTAGTATTACCTTTGGTTTATGGTCTATAGTTTGGTTTGGTATGTTTGGTCGGTTGGTGCAGTACGGTTGGACTTGATTGGGTCGGTCACGGTTGTAACCCTATCCTAGAGTCTTAATGAGAATAATAATGCTATTTTGTTATATGTTTGAAATTTAGCCCATCTAAGACAGCTAGATATAGGTGGTTGGGTTTGGTAATAAGGGGTGGTCCCCGATCCTAGTTGGACCTGGGATGCCCATTACAATAAGGCCCAAGGTCAGGTCATGTCAAGTTGGTATTAGAGTCTAGGCTCATAGTCAACTGGGAAGTCCACAAAGCCTTGTAGATTAGAGTATCTTTTAGGCGTGTATAACACGCCCCTCATAAGAGAGAAGCTACAAGATATTTTGGAATGTTTCACTTCTTGGTATTCTATTTTTAAGCTTGAGTTCTCAATCCTAGATGGTGCTTGAGTTCCTCTTATTTCAGCTAGTTCTCCTTAGGTCCCTTAGGGCAAAATAATGAATGCAAAATTTTATCAGTCTATTCATGTCATTGCCTAATTGGTTATTTCTCAGGCTGACCGGGCTGCGACTGGTTCTTTGCCTACTGAGGCTACAAGGGTTGGTCATTTATGAAGATGGGTCCTCCAACTTTTACTGAGTGAATGTGGAGAAGGACCCACAGGGCTTCTTGGATGAGATGGGAAAAATCTTTTGGGTAATGCAAACTACTAATGTAGAGGGGGCTAACTTTGCAGCTTATCAACTCAAGGATGTTACTTATTAGTGGTATGATGAGTGGGACATGGATAGAGGTTATATGGAACATGAAAGGCTATGGGAGGCCTTTTCTAATTCTTTCTTGGATAGGTTCTTTTCTCAAGTGTTAAGGGAAGCAAAGATGGGGAAGTTTGTAAACCTCATATAGGGAAGTAAATCTGTAAAGAAATATACTTTAAAGTTCCATTAGCTATCAAGGTATACTCCTGATTTGGTGGCTGATATGAGGTTGAGAATGAGGAAGTTAGTTTCTAGGTTGAATAGAGATTTGATTTTGGAGAACAAGATTGCCTTACTGATTAAAGATATGGACATCTCAAGGTTGACTGTTCATATGTAATAGGTTGAGGATGGGAAGAGAAAGTAGGCAAAGTTTGGGGATAGGCAGGAAAAGAAGAGCAAGTTATCTTATTAGGGAGGTGCTCAATCTCAGGGTGGTAGAGATGGTGGCAAGTGGAAGAAAAAAAGTTGGGGAGTTTGGGCTCCTTTTCTACTAGTGCTCCTTATCAGTTGAGAGATAGATGGCATCAAGGTAGTGATAATTCTCGAGCATAGATTGCCCAATCTCAGTCAAGATAAGGTAAGTTAGTTTCTTTATTTTTTCTTTGTCGATTCAGTGGTCATCCTCATCAGGGTTATTGCAAGAAAGGAAGGGACAAATGCTTAAAGTGTGGCTAGGTAGTCTATTGACTTAGGGATTATCTGATCAATAAGGTTGCTATGGTGGCGAATAAGATTCCTATGGTTTTATCTTCTACTTCTTCACCTGGTGGGATGCATCTGCTTTTGTTACTGCTTCTTGTTCTATTGTTGGTCGGAATAGGTTGTATGCTTTGGCATCCTAATAGTAATCTGAGGCATCACCTGATTCATTACTAGTACATTACAACTTTTCTCTTGTGACATATATTATTTCCTTGATCCGAGGTCCACTCTTTATTATATGACTCCATATGTGGCTGTGTCTTTTGGTTTTTATCCAAAAGTTATCGTGAATGCTTTTTTCTATTTCTACTCCTGTAGGTGACTCGATTGTTGCTAAGACAGTCTATAGGGGGCGTGGTAGCTATTTGTGGCAGCAGACCTTGGTGGAACTATTTGAGTTGGATATGGTAGATTTTGATATAATTGCATTTGTGGATTATTGGATTCGTACGGTTATCTTTAAGTTTCTTAGTGAGCTGGTTATAGAATGGGAAGGTAGTTCCTAGGGAGAGGTTTATTTCTTATCTTAGAGCACGGAGGTTAATCTCTAAAGGTTGTCTTTATCACTTGGTCTATGTTAAAGATTCTACCTCAGAAGGTCCTTTTTTGTCTTTGGTCCCTATGGTTAATGAGTTTCTAGAGGTTTTTCCGAATGATCTTCTTGGTGTTCCTCTGAAAAGTGAAATAGAGTTTGGTATTGATTTGCGTTTGGACACTCGTTCAATTTATATTACTCCATATAGAATAGCTCCATCTGAGTTTAGGGAACTCAAGGAGAAACTTAAGGACATTTTGGATAAGGGGTTTATTCATCTTAGTATTTCTCCATGAGGCGCACCGGTGTTGTTTGTGCGCAGGAAGGATGGTTCCCTTAAAATGTGTATTGACTAAAGGCAGTTGAACAAGGTGATGGTCAAGAACAAGTATCCTTTTCTCTAGATAGATGATTTATTTAACCAGTTATAGGGTGCCAAGTTCTTCTCTAAGATAGATGTTTAGTCTGGGTACCATCAACTTAAGATTAGGGAGGTGGATATTTCTATGATGGCTTTTCATACTCGGTATGGGCATTTTGAGTTCTTGGTGATGTCGTTTGGGTTAACTAATGCTCCGACAACATTTATAGACTTGATGAATAGGGTGTTCAGGTAGTATTTAGATCTTTTCGTTACTGTGTTCATTGATGACATTCTAGTTTATTTGAAAAGTGAGATGGATCATACTAATCACCTCCATGTGGTGTTGTAGACCATAAAGAAACAACAGTTATATGTCAAGTTCTCTAAGTGTGAGTTATGGTATAATGCTATGACTTTCATAGGCCATATTATTTCTAGTGAAGGGATCATAGTGGAATCGCAGAAGGTTGCTATGGTGAAGAAGTGGCCTACGCCCACGACTCCATCCGATATTTAGAGCTTCTTAGGTTTAGCTAGGTATTATAGGCGGTTTGTAGAAAAATTTTCATCGATAGCTACTCTTTTGACTAAGTTGACTCAGAAGAAGGTTATGTTTTCTTGGTCGGATGCTTGTGAAGGGACTATTGAGAAGTTAAAGGATAAGTTGACTTCAGCTCTAATCCTGACCTTGTCGAAAGGCAATGAGGGTCTTATGGTTTATTGTGATGTATCTTGGGTAGGGATTGGTTGTATTTTGATGTAACATAGGAAGGTGATTGCCTAAGTTTCCAGGAAGTTAAAGGTACATGAGAGGAATCATCCCATTCATGATTTTGAATTATTGGCGGTTGTATTTACTTTGAAAATATGAAGGCATTATTTGTATGGTGTTCACGTGGATATATTTTCTGATCACAAGAGTCTTTAGTACGTGTTTACACAGAAAGAGCTTAATCTCAGGAAGAGGAGGTGCCTTGAGCATCTCAAGGATTATGATATGAGTCTTCACTACCATCCAGGTAAGACTAATGTGGTTGCTGATACTCTTAGTAGGTTATCCATGGGGAGTTTGCCTCATATGGAGGAAGGCAAGTGGGAATAGGTGAAGGATATTCACCGCTTGGCTATTCTTAGAGATCGTCTCTTGAAATCTAAGGTGGAGATCTCAAATACTAGATCCTATCTTGATAAAAATCAAGAGTGACGTTGGTGGGCACAAGGTCGTGGTTTTTGAGATCAATGGTGATGGTACTTTATGTTACCAATGGAGGTTGTGCGTTCCTGATATTGATGGGCTATGGCAAAGAGTTTTGGCTGAGGGGCATGAGTCGCGCTATGTTTTTCATCCCGACTTGACTTAGGTGTATCATGATCTCATGGAGATCTATTGGTGGAATGTCATGAAGAGGGATGTGGCTAATTTCATAGCTAAGTAAATGGTGTGTCAACAGGTTCAGGTCGAGTACATGAGACCAGGAGGGTTGTATCAAGAAATTGATTTGCCCAAATAAAAGTGGGAAGTGACCAATATGGACTTTTTACCGGTCTTCCTTGGTCTCAAAATTAATATGATTCAATTTGGGTCATCGTGGATAGGATGACCAAGTCTACGAATTTCTTGCTAGTGTGGACTACTTTTTTGGTGGAGGATTATGCACGGTTGTATCTTCAGGAGATTGTGAAGCTGGATGGGGTACCTGTTTCAATTATCTCTGATCATGGTACACAGTTTACATCTCATTTATGGGAGTCTTTTCAGAAAGAGTTGGGGACTAAGGTTAGTCTGAGTACTGATTTTCATCCACAGATGGATGGGCAAGCGAAGAGAACTATTTAGACATTGGAAGATATGCTTTAGGCTTGTGTGATTGACTATGGTAGAAATTGGGTTGAGCATCTCCCTTTGATGCAGTTTGCTTAAAACAATATCTATCATTTGAGTATTGGTATAGCTCCTTTCGAGGCGTTATATGGTAGGAGGTGTTGATCTCCTTTTTGGTGGTTTGAGCTTAGAGAAGTGGACATGTTTGGTCCAGATTTGATTTATCAGGTAACAGAGAAGGTCAAGGTGATTCAGGATAGGCTTAAAGCTACCCAAAGTCTCCAAAAGTCCTATGTGAATATTAGGAATAGAGATTGGAGTTTGAGGTTGGGGATAGGGTGTTCCTCAAGGTGTCTCCCATGAAGAGAGTGGTGCGGTTGGGTAAAAAGTAAAAACTCAGTCCTCGGTTCATTGGTCCTTATTTGATTTTGTGGAGAGTTGGCAATGATGCTTATGAGTTGGAATTGTCATCTATCTTAAATTTGGTTCATCTGGTCTTCCATGTTTCTGTGTTGAGGAAGTGTCTTGGTGATCCTTCTTTGATTGTTTCTTTGGAAAGATTGGGTATTTTGGATTCTCTATCTTATAAAGAGTTCTCAATTGAAATATTAGATAGGCAAGTTCATCTGTTATGGACCAAGGATGTGGCTTCGTTTATATAGTTTTCAACTATTATTTGGGTGTTTTGATATTGAATGCTTGGTTATGATTTCCTATGGTTTTAGTTATACTTTTATATGTATTAGTGGTGGATTCTATCAATTGGATTGTATGGTAAAGGATCAATGTTCTTTGAAATTCATTTTGGTTATATTATGCCCCCAAGGTGTTTGATAAAATGCTTATAGAGATATGTTCATTGCATTGACTTCTTTTAATAGAACTCTTGCATGTTTTAAATCGGACAAATGATTTATGCATGGTTTAAATGGTTTTAAAAGGCTAAAGTCTAAATGGTTATGCTTGTGGATAACATGGAAGTCTCTCAAGTGGATTTAATATGGTATATGAAAAGGCACCTAGGGTCCCCTTAAACTAAATAGGTTGGCTATGGATATTACTTGTAAGTAAGGGATGGTATGACGATACCACCAATATTGGCCTTGGTTAATAAATGGTAAATGTATTGTTTGGACATGATTTTAATTGCACATTAATGGCATAGTGTGTAGCAATGCAATGGAAGATGGCGGTCCCAGGGTGACCAAAACCAGAAACTCATATTTATCGATATGAGGGGTCTTGATGACCATGTGTGTGTGTCACATTTTATATTGGGGGATGTACTAATCATCCCATGTTATATTCCCTGGTCGTGTGGCTACACGCACTGGGACACTTTCAGCATGGGGAGCTGAAACCATATGGCCCGTAGTTGGTTAGGGCGGCAAAGCTACATAGCTGAATTAAAGGTTTTAAGTGAGTACTATATCCGGTTCCCTTTCCCAGAACTTATATATTTATGGTTGTATGCTTTATGGATGGTTTTACTTGTTTTTATAACTAGCATTATTTTATCCTTATCCTAAGATTCATAAAAGCAGTCATTTGCTAACACCATCTACTGGCGGACGTATACCAATGCTATGCAGGAACCGATCATTCTACTCCTCCTATTTAGCACGCGGATTCGGTATCAGCCTTTGGACTAAAGTGGTGAGCTTTCATCCTTTCGGAAGGCGTCATTTCATTTTATAGATTTCTTTAGACATTTTTCTTTTATTTTGGATATTGGTTGTTCTAGGGTAGGGGGTATGTCCCAACCAAATTTGTTTACCCTTTTGGATAGAGGCTTTATGGTACTTCTAGGGGTTGGTATGGGTGGGATCATTATTGGTGTTGGCTTTGGCATTAGAATAAGTCAATGGACTGACATCATTGGATTATATTGTTGGTTGTTCTTTCCTACTATATTTTGGGATTGATTTTTATATTATGTTTTGGTATTCCCTTTGGTTTATGGTCTATGGTTTGGTTTGGTATGGTTCGGCGGTTGGTACAGTACAGTTGGACTCGGCTGGGTCAGTCATAGTTGTTATCCTATCCCAAAGTCTTAATGAGAACAATAACGCTATCTTGTTCTATGTTAGAAATTCATACCATCTATGGATGGATATAGGTGGTTGGGTTGGGTTACAAGGAGAGGTCCCCGATCCCGGTTTGACCTGGGATGCCCATTACGACAAGGCCTGGGTCGGACCGTGTCACCTATACCCATTTGGATCCTTTTTGAATTTGTCAAAAATATATGAAAGCATCTCTATCCGCTGTAATGTTCTTGGTGGCTTCTGAGTTTTTTATAAGGATAATCACGAGCAAACTATTTCTTATTCTCACAGTAGTAGCTCTTATGCTTAGCCATGTTCACCTTTTTCTTTTTCTTTAGAGCAGAAGTATTTTTCTATCCTTATTGATTATTCTTAGGCTTCTTTGAGACATTTTCCCCTTCTTTTGAGAAAATTCACCATGTTTTCATTTGTTACCATGTCCAAGACACTTTTCCTTGAGTTTCAAACAACGCTTAGCATCTTTCATAGTTTTGATGCTAACATTGTGGGTTAAGTGAATTTTCATATTTTTCCAGTTTTGGGGTAGGGAGCAAATCACAGCTTTGAGTTTTTGCTCTTCTATCAACACATGACGGAGAACTTTTAGTCCATTTACCATATTTGACATATGACAAAGATACTTACACATAGTATGATCAAGATATTTCTTATAAGTATCAAACTAAATAGTAAAAGCCCTTAACTTAGCAACATATGTATGACCAAATTTTTCTTTTAATGTAGACTACATATCCTTAGCATTATCATACTTTTAAAATTCTCTCATGATATCATTATCCATGATTCTCAGCAATCTTATGTGAGCAAGAGAACTCTTCTTTTTCCAAGCTTGATATGCCTCAAGATCTTTCACATGTTGAGGGGTATTACCATTTTCATGAAGTGTCATAGATATGTTAAGAGCTTCAAGATCCTCTTTCTCTTACAGGATGTATTGGATTTTCATGCTCCGTACTTCATAGTTATCATTATTAAGCTTATCACCTTTATTAAGCTCGACAATAATATTTTTTGTAGCAGTTGACATATTGATTTAAACAAGAGAGAAGTATTGATTACCCCCTGAACTTGACAAGTTTTATTCATAGTGCACCTAAACTTTGACTTGTCCTAAGTACCCCTCCCCCCCCCCCCCCCAAATTTTTTGTTTCGCAACGTCGCGTGGCCCTTTTTTGCTGATGGACCAGTACGTGTAAACCACACACGTACACGTGATAAAAAAGTGTTGATGTGGCTGTCCACGAGGATAAATACCATTAACTTTCCTTATATTTATCCCACCTCTACCCTTAATTATCCGGTTTCTCTCTAAAAAAATTATATTTTTCAATTTTTCTATACTCCAAAATAGTGAAAGATTGAATTTTCGTCGATCAAGTAAGCTATTATCTAAATATTTATATTTTTTGGTGTGTATTAAAATATGAAATTATTATTTTCCGGTTAATGTTTCATAGTAGTTTTTGATTAGTGTTTTGATTAGGATTTTGAGGAGACTCACCTGCACAAATACATTTCTTATTATAATATATAGAGTAAGAAATTGCAATTTAAGTTAGGGATGTACAAAATTCAAACCGATAAAAATGTTATTGATTTATCATTATAGAGATAACGATTTTTTAATGATTTTATTAAAAAAAAAATTATTGGACTATTGATTCGATTTTGATCTTTTTTACTGGGTTATTGGGTAAATCGATAACCCAATAAGTTTATGCTAAATTATTATTTTAAGAAACTTAGTATTTGATATGGTATTTGAGGGGAACACCCCACCCCCCAAATATTTAACTACAAAAACAATCCATATATATTATGATATAATCAATTAATCTCCAAAACTCAACTAATAAAAGGCCTAAACTCTTTGAAACTGAAAACTACTAGCTTTACTGATAAATATAAATCAAACACTTAATTACATATAGTCATAACTAATATACATTACAAATAAATTACCCAAATTTCTGCATGGTTTCTAACAATTTTCAAGTAATTCCTCTTAGGCACCTAGTGAGGATTGTTTTTTAAACACATGTCAACCCTTGCTCCCTATCCCAACATGTATATATATATATATATATATATATATATATATATATATATATATATATATATATTCTTATACATTTGATTATATGCGCTGGCTTTGAATGATTTTAAAATGTTGATCATGTCATTATGTTATCCTTATCCCCGAGTTACATACTAGCGTTCACCTCGCTAACCGTCTTCGGGCGTTGTATCCCTATGCAAGCATCAAATATTACAATAATCAATTCCTTTAATATTTTTGGGGTTTGATGAATTTTTGTTAGATTAAAAGTTAAATAGGAAGAGGGATAGTTGAATTTTTTGAAAATATCAATTCCTTCACACGTGATGGATTGTGAAACCAAACATTTTGCCATGTCAGCAAAAAAGGGCCACACGACATTGTAAAACAACAAGTTCGGCGCGGGGGGGGGGGGGGGTACTTAGGACAATTCAAAGTTCATGTGTACCATGAATAAAAGGTGACAAGTTCAGGGGGGTAATAGATACTTAGGACAAGTCAAAGTTCATGTGTACCATGAATAAAAGGTGACAAGTTCAGGGGGTAATAGATACTTCTCTCTTTAAACAATTATATAGTGAGAAAACTACGTTTATTATTTTACCATAAACTTATATACATAATAATTCTTAAAATAATCAGCTATGTCAATATTTATTTCACATCAGGTTTAGATTCGAAAGTTACTAAGATCTCAATCATCATCCAAATTATAATATGTCATTAATCTAACACAATAAATCATTTACGAACTGTTTATCATAAATCACATAAATTCAAGATTAAACAAGTATAAATTCTAAAATATATATAGAAATACTCAACCAAGAATATAATTACATAAAACAATAAATTTAAATTCATACAAGTCATGTCACATATAAACAATAATTGTACAAAATCAATACATATTATCATGATAGTATTTTAATGTGAACAGAAAAGATAAAATAAGATCTATTCACAAGTCTGAAGTCAAGTAATTTCTCTTAGGCACCTAGTAAGAATGATACACAGTCTTCTAAAGCTTCAAGTCAATATACTTTTTTATAAAATCTTATACTAACGACTCGTAAGATCTCGATATTTTGAGACCTACCTTGTGCCAAGATTTGTCGAGTAATTCTTTTTGAAAATCATTAGGTAATGCAGACCGTAAAGTCATATATATCTTTTTATACTGAATAGACCCCCAACTCACACAACTTTTGAATTAACTTTTTAATTCTCGTTATGTGTTCCACAATGATTTTAAGATCATCATTTTCAACATTGAAGTCTAACGAGAGATCAACCAATTTATCAATTAAAGTTTTCACCCTATCCTTTTGATGCTTTGTGAAAACTCGTGTGGGTGTCTTTATCATCACCATTATTTTTTGTATCACATACAAAAAATAATTAAGACTAATCACATATACATATTCTAACATGCATATTTTGCTTTGTGAAAACTTGTCTAGGTGTCTTTATCATCACCATTATTTTTTGTATCATATACAAAAAATAATTAAGACTAATCACATATACATGTTCTAACATGCATATAGAAATTTATGGTGAAAATAAAGTTTAACCAAAAAACTTTATATTAGTGTCGCTTACCGAAGAACATTAACTCAACGTTCTTAAAAGAAGAAAATAATTAACCCACGTCGAATTAATCTATTATTAACAAGGTCAATTTATTTTCCACAACGAAAGCTAAGTTTATAAAAAACTACAAACCAACATATCATTGGGATATAGTCCTTAGAACACCACTAATCACAACAATTAGAAAAAGAAAACTTTACACTTGTTAACTAGAGAAAAGTAACAACAGTGGAGGCTGGACTCTTGTTTATGAAGGAATTATGTAATACCCCGTACTTTTTCTAGCTTAATTTCACACCTAGAATGTCAAAGGTTTGCTTCGAAAATGAATATCTTTTGTTACATGTGAAATTTTCCAGATTTAGACCATCTATTGTGTGGAAAATTGAATAAGATTTCCATCAATATCCAATTCGTCTAATTTCGGCACTCGGTGAAGAAGTTAGCGCAATTTTAGTAAGGCAGTGTCCCACCTGGGCACGCACCGTGTCGTGGTGGATGCCAAAATGATAATCGTCATATTTCAGTGGACCTCCGCGATATTGGCGCATCGCAGATAGGTCCAAATTCTCAATTTTCAATTTCTAGTGGCTTAACGCGATAGCACCGCTTCGCGCCAGAGTGCAAATTCACACTTGTCCTTTTCCAGTAGCTTAACACGATTTCACTGCGTCGTGGTGAAGGTGTAATTGTCGTACTCTTGATCCATAATTTGAATTTTTGTGTAATTACTTTAATCCTAAGTATGGTAAGTCATTATTAGATGAATAACGTTCATAGAAGTCACTTAGAGCCAAGTGGAGCTAAGATCATTAGATTCGTCCAAAATTTGACATTCAGTCCTGCAAGGATCTACTTTACGTATGTATAAATTTTTATATATATAGAATTTTTCATCCCAAGACCCATAAAATTATAGATAATCGAATTATCTTTCCAACGATACCAGTTTTGCAAAAATCTGATAGGCGAACAAAAAGTTATAGCCATATTAGTGTGAGGTGGTGAGCTGCCGCGATGGTAACGCATCACACTAAGGGAAAAATTGAGATGCGGGTTATGAATTTCTGCTTTAAAGTAATACGGGGCAATGAGGTCTTTTCTCACCTCAACTCAGGTCATAAAAACACGATCTAAGGCTTTAAATGGGGCATTATTTTTCCCCATTCTCCAATTTTTCCCTCAAGAACAATCCTAATCAATTCCCTCAAGAATCATCATTTCCATCTTCTTCTCTTCAACAAAAAGATCAAGAATTTAGGGCTTGTAATCCAAGAACTTCAAGAATGATATCAAGATCATCTCCAAAGTATTCAAAGTTCAAGATTTTACTTTCAATTCATCAAATCCAACTATTAAGGTATGTGGGGTTTCAACAAGAACAATCCTTCGTCCTTGTGCCCAAAACTTGTTTTAAATTACAAATTTACTAAATTTTTGGTGATTCCTCATGAAATCGGTGTTAGGGTTTATACCCAAATCATATTGTTTGAAGCTTATGAAATTTCAAGTGATTGAATTTTGAATTACCTGATAAATTTCATATACTTATGCATGTAATGCAAATTTTCCAATTTTCCCAACTGAGTTTAAGCAAGATATTGAGATTCTTGATTTTATTATTTTAATTCTGTTAAAATATGATTCAAGTAGAATATTGATATTAATGTTTTGCTATTATTTTGAATATTTATACATGAGTTTTAAATTGGGATTTATACCCATTATCACTATTTACAAGATTATTATTTTGAGAGATTTTGAAGATAAGTTCCATGTCTATTCTATTATTTTCATGCCTATTGTAGAAATTTTCAGATTTTGAGTTATATTATTATTGAGTGCATTAACAAGCTTAAATACAATGATTTTACATGAGTTTGAGACTTGGGTTATTAGGCCCTAATTTGAGTATTGATATTTCAAGAACTTGTGCTTTAAGCACCCTGAGATTTGAATATTTTGAGTTATATAATAGTATATGATCTTCGGATCCTTACTTGAGTTTTGACATCAATTTTTCAGAGTTTATTACAGATTAAAGATATGAGTATGGTCTTCATTATAGACTCTTGAGTTACTTTAAGGTGAATTTCTTAAAAGTTCTGAGCCTAAGTATGGGAGTAGTATTTAGCACCGAGCGAAAAGTGTGGGTTTAGCGCATCCTACTTCCCAAAACTACTTGCCACCGTAGGATTGATATTTATGGGCCTAAGGTTGAGATAGTGACTATTTAGGTTAAGGTTCTACTTTGATAGCAAGGGTAGAACAACTCTCCCCAACGTGGGTAAGAAGTTGGATTCCATGTCAGCTCACATGGTTTATGTCAGTTAGAAGAACCTCCCAATGAAGACCCCTACTCTTTAAATAGTTTATAGATTTAAAGTCTTAGTAAATATTTTGAAAGTTAATATTTTAAGATTTCAATTAGTTGATAAGATTTGAGAACAAGAATAGGATACAGATTTTAGAATAAGGTGTAATGACTCACGAGATTTATACTACATGCTTCCTTATTCATGATTTATGAGATTTAGATATCAGTTTTTGCTCAAGCCATGTGAGTTATTTATATCAGCATGTATGATTTCAATAAAGATTGATGATATTATTTAGCTATTGCATACACCCCCATATACTCAGTACATCCTTAAAGAACTGATCCACATATATGTCTATGTGCTACATTGTTTCATAATGTAGGTACAAGTTGTTGCGCATATACTATATTCAGTCAGTCTGCAACTTCCATTCAGCAGTTGATGAGTCCTTTTGATTCAAGGGCTTGAGTCAGTTACACAGTTTGAGAGTTATTGTATTTTCTTTATTTAGTCGTATTGAGTTGGGATAGTTGAGAGTGATGACATGGCTACCTATAGTCAGTACTAGTAGAGGCTTCATAGACAGTCAGTAGTATAATGTATTTTATTTCAGTTTTGTTGTCAAAAGCAGAGTTGTAATCTTGTAAATTCAGATTTATATTGATCGAGTTCAGAGAAGTTTTATGTTTCCGCTGATTTTGTTCAAATTTATGTATTTTATTCAGTTGCTTGTATGTATTCCAGTAGAAGGGTTATCTTGGGATCACTTGTGACCCTAAGCACCGTGTGACATCTCGGGACCCATTTTTGGGGTATTACAAACTTGGTATCAGTGCCCAAAGTTCAAGTGTCCTAAGATGTCTGTGAAGCCGTGTCTAGTAGAGTCTTGCGGAACGGTACGGAAACATCTGTATTTTTATTTGAGAGGATACAAGGCATTTAGAAAAGGTTTCCATTCTTTCAAGTCTCAGATTGTGCTATAGAAAGGGTCTCTAAGAAACTTATACAGATTCTCATCTTACTCTATTTAGGCTATTTCTGCCTTTTTTTCAAAGTATCAGAAATAGTCCAGCTTAAACCTTTACTACTAGGGCTTTCTCAAATAGTCTCCTCACATAGTTATGGGATTATAAATAGGCTATAAAGTATCCCATCAGTGCTTTTAAGTTTCATAGTTTGAAGGTCTTTATTCATGTTCATGGAAAGTTGTGCACTAAGACTTAGTCAGGTATACTTTCAGATTCCTCCTCAGAATCCATAATGATAATCTATACTTCTCATCTATGACTTATTCTTGAGATAACATAATTATCAAGTTCCAGTGTCCCTCCCCAGATAATGCTCTCAGATTTACTAGCAGAAGTTTCTGAAGTCTCACAAAGCCGCTTGAGAGGAGCCTTCTAGTATGTTATAAGTCCCTCAAGTTTAAAATTATTTCCTCATTCTTTTGAGTCATTTAGTTAAGATAGAGTAAGATGTGTATTCTTAGATCATTGAAATTATGTGTCAAGTTTCCATTTCTTGTAATCTTGCTATTATTGTGTTGTTAAAATTCAAAGTCTAGTGAAGCTGTGGGGCTATTTCGATTCTCTAGAATAGTTGCTTTGTTATTCATCTCATTTTCTAGTTCAAAACACAAAATCAAAGTCTAGTAAAGCTGTGTGAGGCCTATTTCGATTCACTAGCAACTTGTTGTTTATCTTATTGTTCTTGTGTTGGCTGGAACTGGGGGTTTAGAGGTGTAGTGATGAGAAAAATTGTAAGGGCAATTTATTGAATGTATGTATAGCCAAATCCTTTTGCATAAGATTGAGTTAGTAATGAAGTGATATGTCCTTGTGTGTTAATTTAGTAGAAGGTATAGAAAGAGTTATTAGTTAAGGTGAATTGTTGTTGCTTGGAGTATGAAAAAAGTTGTTGAAGGTGTTTGTTGTCAAGAAAAGTATCGGTTATTGATGAAGGTACGTGGTGGAGGAATATTTTGGTAAAGTGTTAAGTATAATAACTTGGTTAGTTGGGAATATTTTATGGGTGTCTTCTTAATAATTAAATAGTGCTTGGATGATATTATTTATGGACGTATTAGAGAACTATGAGAAAGATGCTTTCATGTGTTTTTGTTTAGAAGTGCATACGTGATTATGAAGATAGGCTTGAATGTCATGGATGGATGTATTATGAGTTAGTGAGATCCTACTAGAAGGTTGAATGTAGTTGTTGAAGTGGAATTTATAGTATAAGTTAGCCCGTTTAGCCAGTAATTCAGTCTAGCGGCCATACAAGCAAGTTTCTATGGTTTTCAATCTTCCCATCTAGTTATATTATTCTAAGAGGATGCTTCAATTTTAGAATCTAGATGATCAGTCATAATTCAACTCGTAAGCTTCCCCGTTTGTCATCTCAGTCATTTCCTTAGTATTTTCAGCTTAATTAGCAATATTCAAGGATGAATGTTCCCTATGGGGATATAGTATAACACCCCGTACTTTTCCTAGCTTAATTTCACTCCTAGAATATCAAAGGGTTGCTTCAAAAATGAATCTCTTTTATTACATGTGAAATTTTCCAGATTTAGACCTTCCATTGAGTGGGAAATTTAATAACCTTTCCATCAATACCCAATTTGCCCAATTCTGGGACTCGGTAAAGAAGTTAGAGCATTTTTAATAATGCAGTTTCCCACCTGGGCACGTACCGTGTCGCGGTGGATGCAAAAATAACAATCATCATATTTCAGTGGAACTCTACGATATTGGCGCATTGCAGAGAGGTCCAAATTCCCAATTTTTAATTTCCAGTGCAGCAACGCGATAGCACCGCATCACGCCAGAGTGCAAATTCGCACTAGTCCTTTTCAAGTAGCTTAACGCGATTTCACCGCATCGCGGTGAAGGTGTATTTGCCGTACTCTTGATCCATAATTTGAATTATTGTGTAATGACTTTAATCCCAAGTATGTGAAGTCCTTATTATGTGAATAACATTCATAGAAGTCTCTTAGAGCCAAGTGGAGCTAAGATTATTAGATTCGTCCAAAATTTGACATTCAATCCTGCAAGGGTCTACTTTAAACGTGAATAACTTTTTCTATACATAGAATTTTCTATCCCAAGACCCACCAAATTGTATAATTTAATTATCATTCCAACGATACTAATTTCTCAAAAATCTTATACCCGAGCGAAAAGTTCTAGCCATTTTAGTGTGAGATAGTGAACTGCCGTGATGGTAGCGCGTTGTGCTAAAGGGACAAATTGGGATGCGGGTTACGAATTTCTACTTTAAAGTAATAAGGGTCAATGGGGTATTTTCCCACCTCAAACCAGGTCGTACAAACACGATCTAAGGCTTCAACTGGGGCATTATTTTCCCCCATTCTCCAATTTTTCCCTAAAGAACAACCCTAATCAATTTCCTCAAGAATAATTAATACCATTTTCTTCTCTTCAACGAAAAGATAAAGAATTTAGGGTTCCTAATCCCAAAACTTCAAGAATGATATCAAGATCATCTCCAAAGTATTCAAAGTTCAAGATTTTACATTCAATTCTTCAAATCCAAACTATTAAGGTATGTGGGATTTCAATATAGACAATTATTTCGTCCTTGTGCCCAAAACTTGTTTTAAATTACAAATTTACTGAATTTTTGGTGATTCCCCATGAAATTGGAGTTAGGTTTTATACCCAAATCATATTGTTTGAAACTTATGAGATTTCAAGTTGATTAGATGTTGAATTACCTGATAAATTTCATATACTTATGCATGTAATGCAAATTTCCAGATTTTCCCAATTGAGTTTAAGCAAGATATTGAGATTCTTGATTTTATTATTTTGATATTGTTAAAATATGGTTCAAGAAGAATATTGAGCCTGATGTTCTTCTATTATTTTGAATGTTTATACATGAGTTTTAAATTGGGATTTATACCCATTATCACAATTTACAAGATTATGATTTTGAGAGATTTTGAAGATAAGTTTCATGTCTATTCTCTTATTTAAATGTCTATTGTAGAAATTTTTAGATTTTGAGTTATATTATTATTGAGTGCATTAACAAGCATAAATACTATGATTTTAAATGAGTTTGAGACATAGATTATTAGGCCCTAATTTGAGTATTGATATTTCAAGAACTTGTTCATTAAGCACCCGGAGATCTGTATATTTTGAGTTATATAATAGTATTTGATCTTCGGATCCTCAGTTGTGTTTTGAAATCCATTTTTTAAAGTTTATTATACATTACAAATATGAGTTTGGTCTTCATTATAGACCCTTGAGTTACTTTAAGGTAGATTTTCTAAAAGTTCTGAGCCTAAGTATGGGAGTTATATTTAGCACCGAGCGGGAAGTGTGGGTTTAGGCATCCTACTTCCCCAAAACTATGTATCACCGTAGGATTGAGATTTATTATCCTGAGGTTGAGATAGTGACCACTTAAGTTAAGGTTCTATTTCGATGGCAAGGGTAGAGCAACTCTCCTCAACGTGGGTAAGATGTTGGACTCCATGTCAGCTCACATGGTTTATATCGGTTAGAAGAATCTCCTAAAGAAGACCCCTACTCTTTAAATAGTTCATATATTTAAAGTCTTAGTATATATATTGAAAGTTAATATTTTAAGATTTCAATTAGTTGATAAGATTTGAGAACAATAAGAGGAGACAGATTTTAGAATAAGGTGTAATGAATCACAAGATTTATACTACATGCTTCCTTATTCATGATTTATGAGATTTATATTTTAGTTTTTGCTCAAGACATGTGAGTCATTTTTATCAAGAATGCATGATTTCTATAAAGATTGATGATATTATTTAACTGTTGCATACACCCTCATATACTCAGTACATCCTCAAAGTACTGATCCACATATATGTCTATGTGCTACATTGTTTCATAATGTAGGTACACGTTGTAGCGCATATACCATATTCAGTGAGTTCATGGCTTCCAATTTGCAGGTGATGAATCCTTTTGATTCAAGAGCTCGAGTTAGTTACAAAGTTTGAGAAGTATTGTATTTTCTTTATTTAGTCATATTGAGTTGGGATAGTTGGGAGTCATGACCTGGTTACCTATAGTCAGTACTAGTAGAGGCTTTATAGACAGTCTGTAGTGTTAATAGATTTTATTTCAGTTTTTTCGTCAAAAGCACAGTTGTAATCTTGTAAATTCAGATTTGTATGGATTGATTCAGAGAAGTTTTATGTTTCCGCTAATTTTGTTCAGATTTGTGTATTTTATTCAGTTGCTTGTAAGTATGCAAGTAGAAGGGTTAGCTTGGGATCACTTGTGACCCTAAGCACCGTGTGACATCTCGGGACCCATTTTTGGGGCGTTACAAACTGGTCATTATTTTATAAACCGAAATTCAACAATGCAGGAATAAGAAATCCAATATCGCAAAAAATTCACTTTCTGGTTGTCCTTTTTTCGAACAAAATGAAAAGATATTAAAAAAACTTTTTTAGGAAACTAACGAATTGTTATAGAACAATGAAACACAAATTTCATTCAAAGATTTGTTTTCAAAAAATTAAGAGTAGAAAAATTATTTTTGCAGAGAATGAAAAATTCCTTGTTTTCTCCTGTGAGAATTCTTCTATAATTCTGATGGGACACAACTTTTTAGATAGTGGTGTCTCTTTTCTTTCATTAATTATAAAGTAAATAAACAATTATATATTATTTGTCTCTTAATATTGATCAGGCCTGAACTACATGGTTGACCGCATCCAATTTTCTTCAATAGTCAAAGATGATCTGGAACAATATTATAAAATTATTAAAAGAAGCTGGCTAACTGAAGTTCAAGTACCTGTCTATGGATAGGAGTATCACTTATCTGTTATTTAAATGTTAGATAATGCTATTGTTTCCAATACCAATATGGTTACAATATACTTAATAAAACCACAAGGTTCTTTTTATGGCAAAGGAACAAGAAAAAAAGGGGTTTTCACCTGTTTAAATGGAAAGCCTTAATAACAAGAAAAAAGCTGTGAGGACTGGGTATTATAAATCCATGAAATTATATGGGATGGCCTCCATAGTGAGTGACTTTGTATTTTTAATCTCTCATAAGAAAAGTTTTCATACCCTAGCCTTCCTTTCATTTTATATGTAGAACAAGTATATTTTTGCCCCTCTACACCTCAAATCATTTACACTTTCCATGCTTAATTTCTTTCAAGTTATATTTTTATTTCTTCTTTTTTTCTCTCTCTCTCTTTTGTCCTTTTTTCTTGATTTTTATTTTTCCCTTTCTCTTTTTTTTTCTTGTTTTAAATCATCGTCTCAACCTATATATTTCTTTTACTTTTTATTTTTTCATTTTTTTTCTCTTTTTCTATTTTCTCAAAGTATTATTTATTTTTTCACTTCTCTTTTTTATTTTTATTTTAATTTCAGTTGTCTCAATCTTTATTTTTTATTTTTATCAGTTCTCCTTTTTTCTTTTTTTTTATTGTTCTCAAACTTTTTTCTAATATTTTTTTGTATTTTTGTTTTTCTCAATCTTTTTTTTAAAAAAATTAATTTTTCTTCTCTTGTTTTCATTTTTTCAATCTTTATTTTTTCTTCTCTTTTTTCATTTTTCTCAATTCCTATAATATTTTGCCAACAAACAGAAAATTGGATAATCCACAAAGAGGATCTTTTTTCTTGACATCAAAGAAAATTTAAGGGTGTGACTTATTATTTGAAAGTCTTTTAAGATAAGTCTTGCGTCTAAGTCAAGAGTTATAAAATATCTTATACATCAAGACACAATGTACTAGTGCCAAGTCTTGCCCATGGGGCATAACTTGTTGTTTGAAAGTCTTTGAGCTAAGTATTGCTTCTACGACATGATTTATAGAACACATCATAAATCAAGACATAATGTGGTAGTGTGATACTCTTGACCATAGGGCGTAACCTGTTATAAAGTCCTTGAGCTAATTCATGCCACTAAGGCTAGAGTTATAGAATATCACATAAATCAAGACATAATGTGCTAGTTCTAAGTCTTGCCCATATCGAATAACTTATTCTTTGGAAGTACTTCAGCTAAGTCTTGCCTCTAAGGTATGATTTATAGATTATCTCATAAATCAAGACATAATATGGTAGAATCAAATTGTTGCCTATGGGGTGTAACTTATTTTTTGAAAGTCCTTGGGCTAATTCTTACCTCTAAGGAAAGAGTTATAGAATATCTCATAAATCAAGACACAATGTGGTAATGTTCATTTTTACCCATAGGGTGCAACTTGCTGTTTGAAAGTCCTTGAGCTAAGTCTTCCCTATGATGCAAGAGTTATAAAACATCTCATAAATCAAGGAACAATATGGTATTGTCAACTCCTGCCCATGCGACGTAACTTGATGTTTGAAAGTCCTTGATTTATAAAAGATCTTATAAATCAAGACACATTGTGGTAGTGTCAACTCATTCCCATGCGGCGTAACCTATTGTTTAAAAGTCCTTGAGCTAATTCTTGCCTTTAAGGCAAGATTTATAAAGCATCTCAGAAATCAAAGCATAATGTGGTGGTGTCAGTTTTTGCCAATAGGGTGTAACTTTTTATTTGAAAATATCTCATAAATCAATACACAATATGGTGGTGTCAACTCTTGCCCATGGGGCATAACCTGCTATTTGATAGCCATAGTGATAAATTTGCCTTTGCCTCTAAGGAAAGAGTTATAGAAAATCTCATAAACCAAAACAAAATATGGTAGTATCAACATTTGCTAAGTCTTGCCTACAAAACAATAGTTATAGAACATCTCATAAATCAAAACACAATGTGTTAGTGCCAACTCTTGCCCATGAGTATAACTTATTATTTCAAAGTCCTTAGGCGAAGTCCTGCCTCTAAGGCAAGATTTATAATACAACTCATAACTCAAGATATAATGTGATAGTGTTAACTCTTCTCATAGGGTGTAACTTATTTTTTTAGAAGGAATAGAAGAAAAGAGACGAAAAAGAAAAATAATAAAAGTTGAGGAGAAATAAAAAAAAAAATTTAAAACAAAAGAAAAAAGAAAAAATAGTAGTTGAGAAGAGAATAGAAAAAACCCAAAAGAAAAAAAAGGTTGAGAAAAAGGGGAAAAAAATGAAACAAAAAACAAAATAAAAAATAAAAGACTAGTGAAGGTTGAGGAATGTTTTTTAAAAAAAAAAAAAAGAGAAAGGAAAAAATAAGAATTAAAGAAAAATTAAAAAAAAAGAGAAAAAAAATAAAAATTGAAGGAGAAAAGAAAAAAAGTAACTGTTGAGAAAAACTAAAGAGAGAGAGAGAGAGAAAGAGAAAAAAGAGAAAAAATAAAAATCAAAGTAAAATAAAAAGAGAATAAATTAGAAGTTGAAAGACAAATAAGTATGAAAAATTGTTTAAAGTTACTTTCGGTATAGGACAAATAGGTAAAAGGACCTGTAGATACAATAAAAGGAAAATTAGTTTTATAGAACTTTTGCTATGGAAAAAAAAAACAAAGGCACCCATTATGGACGGTTCATTTATGTAGTTTATCCTTAAAAATCATAACCCAAAAAATCAACAGAGCTTAGGCCCAAATAGCTCATAAAAGGGCTTCCTAAGTTAACCACCTACGTCTAGACACTATTACTCTTATTTGAAATAAATCCCAAAATGTTATCTACTTTTTATGAATCATGAAATCTCTTTTGCTTTTTGTCTATAGTCATAAGCATGGAAGGTACTTGGAGCAACGGGAGCTTTCACATTATGCCAAACCACAAAATCCTTGCTAGCATCAAAACAAACTATAAAGGAAAAAAAAAACTAAATATACAAGATGAGATTGCTTAATGCAAAATATAGCAAATCTTTTTAGTTTGTAAGTTATAACAACTTTTTTTTAAACTAAAAAAACATAAAAAAAAAGAATTTATATTTTATTAAATAATCAAATAAAGACCAATCAAATAATGAAATAACATATTTTATATAACAAAAATTAAATAATCTTTCCTTAAAAATGGATGACATTTAATAAAAGATACTAACCAATCCCCAAAATCTCTCTTTAACAATTTATCCCCTCTTTTTAAAACAAACGCCTTTCTGCTTCATCTTTTTCAACAACTTTTGTTATTTTTTTTACAAAAATATATAGTTTTCCGATCAAAATCTTCTATAAATATTTTTTTTTTAGGAGAGATATTAGGCCATAGGAATTTCAGTATTTTTTGTGAAATTCAAGTTTGTGAATTTACAAATTTAAAAACGTGCCATACAAGATGAATTATGATAATTTGCATTTAATTATGATACATCATGGATGGAGATGAGATGTCACATGAATGTTATCTTGTTTAGCAATATGATATTTTAGATTCAATTTTTTTTTTCAAAATAAATAATATTTGATTATAGTTTTCAAAAAGATATTAAAAAAAATATATAATTGTCTTTTATATTTGTTTTTGATTACATGATGCTAACATGCTGATTTTTTTATAATATGTGGTGGAAAGTCGCAAAAACAGTTTTTTCATTATTAATAGTGTATGATTATCAGTTGTTAAGTGCGTTAATTCCTTCATAATGCATTACGTAAACTATTATGATATTATACTTATTGTTTCAACCGAGAGACCTAAATAATTTGGTGTAGAAGAGATAATGTATGATGAAACTACAAAATATAAAAGATTAGTGGATGTAGTTGCAACTCAGTTGAGGATAAATACAACTTCAAGTCAAATTGAAATTAAGTACATAATAAGTGATAGATGCCCGCCAATGGTCATACACAATGATACAGGAGTGAAGGTCTATTTGGATAAAAAAAAAAGTTGTTGACTTCTTCGTAAAATATCCATTATACATAACAAAGGAGGATACATTGATTGAACAAATAGAACCTAATGAAAGAACCATTGTTTGTGCTGGAAACCAAAGATTTAACGAAAGAATGTTGGAGGGAAGAATCTATTTTCAAATGATTCAGTTCGTTTGATTGGTTTAAAATCGAATGATGAAGTAGTTGGAGAAGAATATGTTGAATAATTAATGAAGCAACGAATACAAGTTACTCTAGTGTTAAAATATTTCTTGTTTTTTTAACGATTTTTATATTGGGGTTTTTTCAAATATCAATTATATATCATTTCTGGAAAATTGCTTCTAATATTTTCACAACTTACAGGGAATAATTTCAGTTCGTATATAAACTTTCAAGTAGTACAAGCTGATGAAATTTTTTGTTAGTTAATGATGATGCTATTTTGTAATCGAAGTATTTTGGAATCAAAGTGCAGCTTTTTGTTATGTACATAATGAGTGAAATATATTCTGTATATTAATTGGAAATGTAAACAAACAGAAAGAATTTATTAATTGAGAATTATCTCTTATTTCATGTTTGACTCTCTTTCATTTGAATCATTGACAAATGCTATAATATATAGTTTAACATAGAGTACTCCCTAAAATAGTTTAACATTCTAATATAAGCCAACAACTCTATTTTATTAACTAACAAACTAAGATGTTAAATGAACTAACTAATGTGTAAAAACTAATAGCTAGTGAAAGATATGACATATTTTAAAGGAGGCACATTACTATCAGTTTAATAAGAGCATTAGAAGGTACATTACCATCAGTTTAATTAGAGAATTAGAGTATCTTATGTATGCAAAATGCATGGTAAATAATATATGCTAATGTCATGATCCGAACCAAGACCCTGGCCGTGACGGGCATCCTTAACCAACCAAGGCATGAGATGACCCCTTAGTCTTTCCTCAAGATCATGATAATAATAGTAAACTGCGGAAGCTAACTGATAGAATAAGAGGAACGTGATAACCAAAAGAGTAAGTGTGTGAGTCAAAAACTAAATCCACAAAGTAATACCTCAACACTATCCATAAATACTCTAACCAATAGTACCAATCAAATTGGGACATGACCCCAACTATGCCAGGATAGAAACCTAAAAGAAAGAATTGAATAATAAAAGACTAAAGAAAACTAGGTCTTACAAATGTTGGAGGGCTCACCACTTCAACAACTATCCAATCTGAATAAAGAATCACTTAATATTGCATAGGGTCACAACAAAAACTCTTCAAACCTACATCATGAAACTATGAAGTATTCAGGGACGTTCAGTATGGCGAGTACTGGCATGCATCCTAAGAAAAAGGATAAAATATATATGTACCAAAAAAATTAGTGAAACACATGTCCAATAATAAATATAGTAGAATGCTAGGGTAGGAGACAGGGGACATGAGACATGATCATTAAAAATTTAATCTAGAATTATGTAGCTCAGACCGACCTTCAAGCACACACGGGCTATATGGGTTTGGCTCTCTCTACCGAAAGGACCCCAATCTATGTTAGCCGCATGGATCAGAGAAATTAGGCTAAAGTCACCAATTGTTAATAACCTCATAAAAATATATTATGTAAAGTAGACAAATGGTCATAGACCCCTAACATCAACAAATGAGGTTTCTAGTATTGGTATCCATCAGACTACACCTTTTCAGTGAGCTACACAATTTTCTTTAAGCCTAATTAAACTATTTCCATATACCATTAACCATGAAGAGTTTTATTAAGGAATTCACAAATGGGTATCATATACTAAGATACGTGCAAGCCATTCCACTTATGACATACCGTATCCATTTAATCATTAAGACTCAAATTCCATTTAAATCTATAACCAGATTGGTACGCCCCTTTTTCCTTGCGGAAGGTGGGATTCAACTTGACAAACTCTTGGGATGTGTTTAAGGAGTGTGTGAAGAGTTACCACCTAACATATTAAGATGCGTTAGGGCACCAGTCTAGGCTACTATGAACCTATTTTGTCGTTTTGTCTTAGTTCACCAGAGTTTGGGTAAGGGTTCAAAATACCTGAAAAGAAAGGTGTTAGGCACCTTTTGAGGTCAACAAAAGTGGTTCCCGGCCGAATTCATACTTTACATGGGGAATCTATATGATCAAATAGAGGTCTCTTCTTTTTATCATTAATTTACAATTAAGCTAAGTGATAAGATACTTAATAAGAAAACACATGTCATTTGTTAATGCTAATTTTCGATTATCTAGGTGATAAAATAAATAAATAAAACAGAGAAATAAGATAACCGAGGAGAAAGAAATGACATAATTTATAATAAAAAGGGGACTGCTTTATAATAAACTAGCTACCCCAAATAAACATGTAAAATAAATAAAAGACTAAAAGAAATCGTCCGAGTCAAATAAAGAGATGTTTTGGTTTTATTCGGATCATAAACCCAACTTGTTAATCATCATCCGACAAAAAGTCCGAACTCTTAGACAAGTAATAATTTCATTAGCCTCACCGTTAATATTTGTTGGGATCATCATTTTCGAAAAAGGCTACTCATCCTACCCCTCCTAGGCTGGATGTCAAGTCTAAGGGCGTTCTATGACAAGGACAAAACTAACGTTTTTAGTAACATTTACTGTCTCGACTATTGTCCAAGATGCATTGGACTTTGCTATTTTTGATTTGTGTTCTAGACAAAAAGAAAACTACGTTGCCTAGGACTTGAAGCGCGAACATATTGGACAACAGTTAGCACGTAATAATCTCAAGTTATCCTCTTGATTAGTTAATGTTAATTAGTGTGATGAAAAGCAAAGACAAGCAAATTATATTATCATTAACCTATATAATGGTGTCTAAATGTTCAACAAGTAGTGATAAAAGACGACTGTGATTCGTGAATGTAACATCATTGTGTGTTTATGAGAGGTATCAAAAGTGTATAAATGAGAACATAAGAAATCAACAAGAATATTAAAAGGCATTAACATATTAAAGATGCCCTAATATACCTACTCTAGTGTTTAAACATATCAAAAATTACTCAAAATATGTATTTTAATAAACCAGAAGTTGTATTCATAGTGACATGCTGAAAGTGTATCAATCATACTAAAGATGTCTTAAAAAACTAACATTTTTCCATGCGGATATTATATTTAAACATGCTGAAGATGTTATTGGACATGCTGAGAGTTATGTAGCATGCCCAATTAATCAAACATGCTAACCAATTAATTAAACATGCTAAAAATTGATTAATCATGTGTAAGAATTAATTAGATATGTTGAAAGATTAATTAGACATGTTGTAAAACTAATTAGACATATTGATAAATTTATCAAATATATGATGAACATGTCTAATACTTATGTTTAACATGCGACCAAGTACACTAATACGGTGACATGCTTGATATCAATAATCTACTAAAATGCTTAATGTTAAATTATTTAGCAATACGTTGGATGTCAAATATGCTAAGATGTATTGATGTCTATTTTAACATGTTAATATGTGAGAATCAATATGAATATCTAGAATGTGATGAAAAATGACTTTGATGCTCAAAATATGTGGTAAACATTATTCATCGATTTTTGTGTTGCCAAAACTTAATTCAGTAGATCGAAATTAATTAAAATTCCTAAAGTAGGGTTTCTAGGCGGCCAAGTAAGTACGTTAATAGATTTTAAGTCACGTTTTGCCTAGGTGTTTCATATAGCATATAAGACACATAAAAAACCTAAATTATGCCTACCACTCCGTTCATAGAGCACGTAATCCCCGCCCCCCAAAAGCAGTCTCTGAAATATATTTACTACAATAATAAAAGTGTCTTTACAATTATTACATATCAAATAATAAAAGTAAGAAAACAAAATTATACTAAAACTAATGATACTGACTAATACAAGATAATGATATCTACTTTGGCGACTTTTCCATTTTGAAACCTACTAAACACAACTAAATAGCATGGCAAGCACAGGATATACAAACATATAGCATACTAGTACGACACAATTATTTCCTATAGACATGCTTACTAGTTTTCATAGCATGATATAGTCAACACACATAGTTTAAAAATATTGCATCGATTTAAGGACTCACCAGTGAGCATCAATAAAAGAATAAGAGAAAAAATGGCCAAACCCACATAACAATAGAGTATGCGAGATGCTTTCAATACTCTTGAAGGAAATACCAAAGCACCTTTAGAGTAATTAATTGCCTTAAAGTAACTAGTACTTTTTTTGAAATAGTAGTAGTAGATTCTAAAAGAACTTGAGAGCTATGAATTGAGAAGAGAGAAATTGAGAGGTGCTGAACTTGTGACTATCGTGTGAGATTGTGAGGGGGGCTTATATAGTAAGAGGGATTAAAAGGATAAGGCTCAATCAGCCGCTCAGAAAAAAAAATTATATGTAAAAATCAGTCCCAATTAATTAAGGAGAATAGGGTGACAAGTAAAAGGAAAAGAAATATTTTAAGATCGAAATCAATTAAGGGGCTAATGAATTAGTTAATCACTCCCAAATCAGTCCAAAAATAAAGGAGAGCATGTATTTAGTAAAACTAACAAATAATTTATTCACTTGAGTTGGGTAAGCAGAGATCAACAAAATCCGGTTTACCATAAATAGATGAAAAACTACTAATTTAGGAGATAATGACAGTAACACGTATTATCATTAAAATTGACTGACAAATAACAAGAAATTAGGCTAGATCAATTACTAAAATCAATTTAGCACTGCTATTTTTTAGCCAAGACGAACGGGGATTCATCCTTCAGTCAGTATCAATTAAATCAATGTTATCCCAAACATAGCCTTTTCAAGGACAAGCAGAAGTCAGTAACACTCTAGTTAAACATATAACTAAGCAGATTAAAACAATATTCAAATTCAGACAAACTTTAGATCTTAGGTAATTTATATCAATAGTATACAAAGAATAAATTAAAATGGAGAAAACAACCTTGCAATCGAGGTGTTGAGGAATCAAACCGTAAAATAATTGAGTTTGCAAGAAAGGAACCTAATGAGGACCTAAAATAGGACGAGCTTGCAGCTGGCTGATCCGGTGGGATTGTTATTAATGCTTGGAGGATGAAAAGGGGTCTGATTCGAGGCATTGTTTAGTGAAAAGGTAGGAAAAATGGCTAAGGCAGCGCTGGCGATGATGGGGGTTCTTGTTGTCGTCGCTGGTGGTGATGTTCACATAGAGGAGGGTCATCGGCATCTGAAATAGAGTAATGGAAGTGCTGGTCGGCGTTTGGCATGGTGATGATAAAGTTTTGGGGCGGCTGCGTGGTGGTTATGGTGACACTGGTGTTTGATCAGAGTGGCGCTGGCCGTTGGTGGCTGTTAGTTACGATTCGCCGGAGAAGAAGAAGAAAAGGAAAGGGGCGGTGGAGGTAAGGTAGTAGACGTGGGGGCTCGGCAACCATGGATGCCTTCCTTTGAGGTGAGAGAGAATGAAGAAGGAGATAAGCGAGGCTAGTCAACAATGAGACAACGGCGACGCCATCGCCGGCGACTATGGATATTGAAGGATGGAGGTCTTTGGGAGCGAGAGAGAAAAGTTAGAGAGGGAAGGGAGGTGGATGAAAATGAGGGGTAGGAAATTAGGGTTTAGGTGTATAAAAGGCAAGAAAAGAAAGATTTAAACTCAGCCGTTGGATTCATTTTGTATCGATGGCTGAGATTTAAACTTGGATCATTTTAAATTTGACATCATGTTGGCTATGGTTGTAACAAAAAGGGCTATAATTGTAATGGATCAAACAAGATTAGGCTAAAATTGATAACAGTGGATAGAATTTCGATAAATTAGGTAAGATTAGGTAAAAAATGCCTAACAGATGAATGAATTAGACAAAGTTATTTAATTTAGGACATTATTTAAATAATAGTAGTAGTAAATAATAATAATAATGATTAAATAATAAGTAATAATAAATAATAAATAATAATAATTTAATTGAATAAAAATAGTAATAAATAAATAATAATAATTAAATAAATTATAATAATAAATAATAATATATATAATAATAATGTTAGTAAATAAAAAAATACTTAGATAAATGGTATTAAATAATGGGGAATTAGATAATGTGTCTGCGAAAAAATCGTGAGTGTTCACAATTACGTGAAAAAATTAGTTAATTAATAAAATTATGTAAAATATCGTATTTAATTTAAAAAATTATAAAAATCATGCTAAAATATGCTTGAATGATTTATGCATTTTTCTAAATTATGAATGCGATATATCAAAAATCTGGTTGATGCAAGAAAAATATGCAAAAATACTAATGTTTAAAAATTAATGATTTTGTTAAAATAGCATCCTAAATGTAGTATTGAGTGGTCAAAATTGTGTGTCAACAGCTGCCCCTTTATTTTTTGAGAATGATAAAAGAATTTTCAAGCAATAAAAGCTGACATAGTAGCCAATTTTGTCCGACCGAGATGACAGCTGGCAAGGAAGAAAGCAACGGGGGATGTTTAAAAATAGTGTGGCTGAGACTTTGTCTTTAAATCTCCTACATATCTCTGTTTTTATGAGAATCAGGCCGTGTGTAGTTCTAGATTTAGGAATGAACAATATTCCTAAAGAATGTTAATGACAAAGGTTGCGGTTTCAACAAATGGTATCATGGGTCAGTGAGACGGTAGTGGTATGGACTGCGTACATCTTACCCCCCCCAGACCCCACCAGGTGGGAATACACTGGGTTTGTTGTTGTTGTTGTTGTTGAGATAAGTGAGTTTCAAGATAAATTCAGGTAATGAATGAATAGGTGGGTTGATATTTCAAAATCAAAAAATGAAATTATTTCTGTTTGTTATTCCTTCTCTATTACCTGCGTCTTTATATCACTAAATAATAAGGTTAGGCATGTAAGAAATAAACAATTGATAAATGTAACATAATAAAAAAAATGTATCTATTGTACTATTGAGTCTGATATTTTGGCTTCTTGATGTGATGTTCAATTGTAGTGTTGGATCAGCTTTTTAGATTCTCGATATGACGTTGGATTAGTTGCTTAACCTCTTAATGCTGGATCATCTATTTATGACATTGAATCGGCTGATGAATCTTTTGATATAGCATTGGATCAACTGTTTAGCTTCTCGGTATAATGTTGGATTGGTTATTAAATATCTCGATGTTGGATCAGTTGTTTGGCTTCTCCATAGGACGTTAGATTAATTGTTGAACCTATCGATGTTGGATTAGTTGTTTGGCTTCTTAATAGGAGGTTGGATTGATTGTTGAACCGTTAGATGTTGGATCAGTTTTTTGGTTTCTCGTTGTGATGTTGGATATACTAATGAACCTTTGATATAGCATTGGATTAGATGTTTGGCTTCTCGATGGGGTGTTGGATTAGCTGTTGAACCTTTCGGTGTTGGATCGGTTCTTTGGCTTCTCGATAGGATATTAGATCGGGTGTTGAACCTCTTGATGTTGGATCAGCTGTTTGGCTTCTCGATATCATGTTGGATCGGCTGTTGAACCTCTCGATGTTGGATCAACTGGTTGGCCTCTCGATATAACGTTGGATCGGCTATTGAACCTCTCAATGTTGGATCAACTGTTTGGCTTATCGATATAACTTTGGATCGGCTGTTGAACCTCTCGATGTTGGATTAGCTATTTGGCTTCTTAATATGACGTTGGATTAGTTGTTAAACCTCTCGACATTGGATTAGCTATTTGTCTTCTCCATATGACGTTGGATCAACTATTGAAACTCTTAATATTGGATCAGTTTTTTGGTTTTTAGATATGACGTTGGATCGGTTGTTGAACCTTTTGATGTTGGATCAGTTTTTTGTCTTCTCGACGGGACATTGGATTGGCTATTGAACCTCTTGATATTGGATCAGTTGTTTGGCTTCTCCACATGGAGTAACCTGTACTTGATAAAAATGGTTAGCACAAATGTATATAAAGTTAGGTGAGAAACAAAATGTATTTGTTATATGTTATTCGATCTATTGTTGAGCTACTCTTCATGATGTTGGCTGTTGGGCTCTTTGTGATGGAGTGATTCTTGTTATCTACACCTGTTCATCCTGTACTCAAAGAAAAATCGTGAGTTTGTAAAAAGGGGAGGTTTATTTGTGCTTCCTCCTTGACTGAAGTGTCCTCCTCTTGATGTCGTCATCTTTGTTGATGAGTTTTGCCTGGGCCTTCATTCGGGTAGAAAGATAAAACTAAAAGAGAAATTGTTTTTTAAAAGAAAGATCATGTTTTAAAAGGAAATTTTCTTTTGAAAGTTGTAAGTAAAATTTGTTAGAATAAACATGAAAATTTTGTCGAATTGTTGATTGTGACATGTTTTGAGACGGCATAACATTTTGTGGAACCTTGTTCTCTTGTTATGAAATTTTTGAGGATTAATCAAAAATTTCTTTCCCAGTATAGGACTAACTCATTATAGGAATTACACAGTCCGATTATTGGAATTTTTGAGGTCGTCTCAAAAATTCTGCCCCAGTTTATAATTTATGCCAATGTCATGCCCACGTAGAATTTTTGAGGTCCCTTAAAAAATTCTTCCCTAGTTACGGTCTTATATTCCTACACCACTAAAAGAAAACATTAGTCCAAGAGAAATGGTTGTCCTATATTTGAAATCGTAACCTCAAATGTAATCTGCTTTTATATGCTCAAGAGTTGGGTTAATTAGCTTGACGATTTAAAAGTGTAGGAATGTGAAAGAGGAGGGAAAAAAGTGTTTTATTAGATAAACACCGGACCTAAAGTGGGCTACCTACGTATTCAAATGGAAGTCAGGTCAAATGTAGTTCATGAGTTCAGGGAAATATAGAGAACATGAGAAAATGTTACAAGTCGTAAGGCTGGTAAAATAGTGATGTGAAACAAGAACGTCAATTCATGTGCTGCATCTTATGTTTCTTTTGTGAACGTCTTGGATCTTGTTGGACAAATTAGGATTGAGCCTTGTCTCAAGAACCATAAACAACGTGGGTCACTTTATAATTTTGATGGCCTTCCATTTGAGGTATGAAGGGCGATGAACCTTCTCTCTCTCCTTTAGATGGATTCTTCATTTCATATTCTAATTTCTTTCCAATCGAAATTAGACTTTCAAAATTGTAATTGACCAGGACGAACATTTTCTAAAAGTATATTCCATTTAGTGTTTTGAGGAAAATTTGGACTAGTTCCTCCTCAGGTACAGTAGGACATATTTTGGAAGCCTCTAACCTCCATCGAGTTTCATATTCCTCAAAAGATTCATTGCCGCTCTATTCATCGTGAGCAATTCTTGCATTGTCAGACCAGTATTGATGTTAAACTTGTATTGCCTCATAAAATATCAAGCTAATTTTCCCAATTATTCCACTTGTCAAAGTCTTGTTGGGAGAACCATGTGAGTGTCATTCCAGACAAACTCTGAATAAACAGTCTCACAAGGAGAGGCTCATTTTTTCCTATGCCAATTAGTCTTCCGCAATACTCCTTCAGATGTGTGATTGGATCCCCATGCCCATCAAATGTGTTGAAGTTAGGAACTTCTTATCTTGGAGGTATTTCAACCCACAGATGCATACATAATTTCTCATACCTCAAATCGTAGATACCCCTAGACTCATTTCCTCTTTCATCCTTTTCTCTAAGTCACAAAACCTTTGCCAACATTTCTCTGAATTGAGAATTTCACTTTCCAGAGTGTTATGTGCGGAAGAAAATTGCTGAGAAGGGGTGTGGGTAAGGCGAGGATAAGGAGTTGTAGCGTTTCGCCTTAGGCAATGAGAAGGATAATTGAAAACTTTTCAGATATTGAGCATATTTGTCATGTTGTAGATTGTCACTTAAATTCTATGTTCAAATTCTAGACAACCTTTAAAAATAAAAATAAGTAAGGCAAAAAGTTTTCACATAATGCATAAGTTCAACACATAATATATACAAAAAAAATTCATTCTAGGAAGAAGACTAAGCCTTAATAAGCATTCTAGGCGTAAAGATTTGAGTTTCTAACTCATGAAACATGATAACGATAGGGTATGATGTTGATTTTACAATTGTTAACATAAAGAAGGTAAGGGAGATAGAAAATGAACAAGGTTGACTTTGGTTAAACATCATGTTTATTGATTCATATCATATTGTTGTTTCATCCAGCTCTATCTAGAAAAGTAATAACAAAGATGAAAAGAAAGTTTTACTATGATGAGACCATAATCATAAAATGAGCGCCTACGTATCCCTCATATAGTGGAATCAGGCCGACCATAGTTCACATTACATAAGGAAGGAAGACGTATAAAGAAAACTACAGAATGTAAAATTTGAAGGAATTTCAAATACTTGAGAATCTAGAGCGGAGAATCAATATGTTGTCATTTTCACCAATGTAGAATCATTGCAAGTCAATCCTAGTAAATCACTCATCATCATGATTTGGCTGCATCACACTTATCACCTTGTCGTCAATTAGTGCTTGAATTTTATGTTTCAAAGCTCGACACTCTTCTATGGCGTGTCCTTTCATCCCTGAATGATAAGAACAAATTTTAAAATAATCAAACCATGGCGCATATGTATTCATGACAACTGCGGGAATTGGAGTAATATAGCCAGCCCTCCCTAGTTTCTCATAAAGTTGAGCTATGGGTTCAATCAAAGAATTGTATTGTCTTAGTAGATTTTTCTGAAGCTTACATTGAGATTTGGTAGATTTGTTAGATTTTTGATTTGTGAGTGGACTTGGGTAAGAAACTGGAATATTGTTTGATGTTGGAGCAACAAATGGAAGGGGGTACCAAACAGTCTATGGAAGGGGTTTTGTAAAAGAATGGGGATAATATGCTTGGACATAATTAGAGGTTGGGATGGTTTCTGAGGCTGGACACCATATCAATTGAGGTTGAGATGCCCTTATTTCAAGCTTTGAAAGTTTAAATGCCTCCTCAATGATTGTCTTTCCCTTATTCTTGGACTATGGCCTAACCAAATTTTCCTCGACTGTGAGCTTCCTTGTAAGCTTAGTGTCAAACTGCCTAGTAAAAACAATTTTCAAATGATTCCAAGAAAACCAGTCGCTAGGGTCTTTGTTTGCATACCACATCAATGCTGAACTTGTAAGTGAATAGACAAAGAGCTTTATCTTGAGACCATCACTTTACCCTATAACTACTAGTTCATTAAGATAGGCCTTCAAATGACAATGAGGGTTTCCTGAACCGTCATATAATGGAAAGTTCAGGTCCAGAATTTTATCCTTGTCTTCTTCCCTTGATTTGAGTGACTTATTCATTTTGGGTTGTTGAGATGATCCTGCCTCATGGTTAGGGTCTTATCCTTCCGTATTTTTGTCCTCACCCATATTTGTCAACTCAATAAGTTCTTTTAGCAATGCAATTGAAAACTGACTTGGGGACATGGGCATATCATGATCAGACGTAGGTAAAGTTGCCGATATAGGGGACTCCATGGTGTGGATGGGAGGGTTGAAGTCAGCTTCAGATAGCGGCTCTAAAAAGCCTAGTGGCATCTCAATCAAACCTCGAATGTCAGTCATTATTCCTCTAATTAGCTCCATTCTTCTTCATAACCTTCTGATGCTCGAAATGACTCTATTTTGATGCAACCCCAAGCTTTCGTGCTTAGCTTCGCTATTGACAAGGTTGATAAATATTGCTTGACTGGCCATTTCTGATGTTCAACTTTAGTCAACCTAAGAAAAAGGACTTATAATTAGAAACAAAGAGTATGCACGGAAGGTGGGATTATAAAAAGCAAATATTACAAAAACAAATAAAGAAAATCCCATATGAAGCACAAATTTATGATGGTTAGAACCTGATATCTCCAGCAGAGTCACCATTCTGTCGCGCCCCTTTTTCCTCGCGGAAGGTGGGATTCGGCTTGACAAACTCTTGGGATGCATTTAAGGAGTGTGTAAAGAGTCTCCACCTAACGTATTAAGGTGCGTTAGTGCACCGGTCTAGGCTACTACGAACCTATTTTGTCTTTTTGTCTTAGTTCACCAGAGTTCGGATAAGGGTTCAAATTACCTTAAAAGGAAGGTGTTAGGCACTTTTCGAAGTCCACAAAGGTGGTTCCCGGCCGAATTCATACTTTACATGGGGATTTTATATGATCAAATAAAGGTCACTTCTTTTATTATTAATTTACTATTTAGCTAAGCGATAAGATAATTAATAAGCAAACACATGTCATTTGTTAATGGTAATTGTTAATTATCTAGGTGAAAAATAAATAAAAAAAACATAGAAATAATATAAGCGAGGATAAAGAAATGACATACTTTATAATAAAAAGGGGACTGCTTTATAATAAACTAGATACCCCAAATAAACATGTAAAATAAATTAAAAGACTAAAAGAAATCGTCTGAGTCAAACAAAGAGATGTTTTGGTTTTATTCGAATCATAAAACCAACTTGTTAATCATCATTCGACCTAAAGGCCGAACTCTTAAACAATTAATAATGTCATTAGCCTCGCCATTAATATTTGTTGGGTTCATCATTTTCGAAAAGGGCTACCCGTCCCACCCCACCTATGCTAGATGTCAAGTCTAAAGGTGTTCTATGACAAGGACAAAACTAATTGATGCAAGATCCAACAACAACAACAAGAGTTTCGGATTTCAACCAACAACCACAAGACTACAACTTTTAGTTTTCGGTTTTTAGCTTACAACACAAGTGATAGTTTTTGGTTTTAAGTCTCAATCCGAGAACAACAAGAGATGCAACAATGCTAGGGAATCGAAACAAGCCCCACACGGCTTCCCTAGACTTTCAAGTTAAGAAAAGCAACACAACAACAACAAGATAATGGAAGATAAATAACTTGACATACAATATTCAAGAAACTAAGAACCCTAACAACATGAGAGGACCCTAAGCCTAATGAATATTAACACCAAGTTCTTACAAAGACCAAGAGGCACTCAAACTACCTCAAAACCTTTGTTTCTAGCCAAAGAGACAACACAAGGATTCCTCTCCTTGTGAGATCTAGAACCGGCTTCTTGTGGAAGAAGAAGAGAGTGAAATGTTATCTTTAGGTTACAATTTTCAGATTTCAAAATAGACTAATGAATAACTCTCTATCACCTTCTATTTATACTACAACAAAAATGAGCAAAAAGACCAAGACGCCCTTGCTTGGTTGTGGCCTCCTTGAAGACTTAATTTATTACACTTTAGGCCCCTCCTCACACATAAGGACGTTGAGACCCTTAGTTGGTTCGGCCAACAACTCACACACGGCCATTTGCATGAACAAGGCTTGGAGTGTTTGTAACTCCCGCGCTTGGCTTCGTGTGAAAGGCCGTGTAAATGTAGGGGTAGCCATAACCGTATCATCCTCTCCATCTTGAGAGGAATTTGACCTCAAATTCGGCACGTGATCATCTTCAACCGCATCTACGAGGGAGAGATCTCCGACGTTGAAGGTGTTGTGCACTTGATATTCCGGTGGTAGGTCAATCTTATAGGCGTTGTCATTGATCCTCTCGAGTACTTGGAAAGGACCATCACCTCTTGGCAGCAACTTGGACTTCCTTTGAGCTGGAAAGCGATCCTTTCGAAGGTGCACCCACACCCAATCTCCGGGTTCAAGCACTAGCTTCCTTCTCCCCTTGTTTGCCCGTTTTGCAACCTCTTGGTTCTTCCTTTCAAGCTTGATCCGCACTGCTTCATGCATCTTTTTCATGGCCTCGGCTCTTTTATTCCCATCTAAGCTGGTCATGAGATCACTAGGCAAAGGAGTGAGATCTAAAGGGGTAAGGGGGTTTAGGCCGTAAACACATTCAAAGGGAGTCATTCCCGTACTCGAATGTATTACCCGATTGTATGCAAATTCTACCAAGGGTAGGTGTTCTTCCCATGAAGTCAATTTACCTTTAACCATGGAGCGTAGCATAGACCCGAGGGTTCTATTTACTACCTCCGTTTGGCCATCGGTTTGCGGGTGGCAAGACGTGGAGAAAAGTAACTTCGTGCCAAGCCTACCCCACATGGACTTCCAAAAGAGGCTTAGGAACTTGGAGTCCCTATCACTCACAATGGTCCTTGGTACTCCGTGAAGCTTTACAACGTGTTCTACAAATAATGAAGCTACACTAGGAGCATCCTCGGTTTTTACACATGGAATAAAATGAGCCATTTTTGAAAATCTATCGACAACCACAAAAATACTATCTCGACCCTTTCTAGTCCTTGGCAGCCCCAAGACGAAATCCATCGATATGTCCAGCCAAGGTCTAAGGGGAGTAGGGAGAGGGGTGTATAATCCTTGAGGTCGGAGGCGAGATTTAGCACTCCGGCAGGCCGCACATTGACTACAAATTTTTGTGACATCTTTGCGCATTTTTGGCCAATAGAAGTTCTCCTCTAGGATTCCGAGGGTCTTGTCTACCCCAAAATGACCCATGAGGCCCCCGTCGTGGGCCTCCCTCATAAGCAATTCCCTCCAAGAACTAGAAGGAACACATAACCTCCTTCCTTTGAACAAATATCCCTCGAACCGAGAGTAGGAGGAATGATTATTTTCCTTAAGCCAACGGTCCCTTCCCCACTCTTCGCATTCCCTAAAAATAGGAGCAAAGGTTGGATCCTCGGGATACAACATCCGCAAGCTCTCAAAACCCATTAACTTCGACGACAAGGTAGCAACAAGCACATGCTTCCGGGACAAGGCATCGGCAACGACATTTTCCTTTCCCCTTTTGTAATGAATTACATAGGGGAAAGTTTCGATGAACTCAATCCACTTAGCATGACGCCTATTCAGCTTGTCTTGGCTCTTAAGGTGTTTCAACGATTCATGATCCGTTCGTATCACAAACTCCTTAGGCCACAAATAGTGTTGCCAATTTCCCAAAGATCTAACAAGGGCGTACAACTCCAAGTCGTAAGTCGAATAATTAAGAGTTGCCCCTTTGAGCTTTTCACTGAAATAGGCCACGGGCTTACATTCTTGAATCAAAACAGCCCCGATGCCGACCTTACTAGCATCACACTCTACCTCAAACATTTTATCAAAATCGGGTAATTGCAATAAAGGCGCAGAGATGAGCATAGCCTTCAAGGACTCGAAAGCCTTAGCTTGCTCTTCACCCCATTTGAAGGGTCCGTCCTTTCTAATTACCTCGGTTAAGGGGGCGGCTATGGAACTAAATCCTTTGACAAACCTCCTATAAAAGCTTGCCAACCCGTGGAAACTTCGGATTTCTCCAATAGTTTTAGGGGTCGGCCAACTTCGTATAGAGTCTATCTTGGAGTCGTCCACTTCCACGCCCTTTGAGCTAACAACAAAACCCAAGAATACAACTTTATCAACACCAAAAGAACACTTCTCCATGTTGTCATACAGCTTCTCCTTTCGGAGTACATCAAACACACACCTTAAATGCATTGTATGGTCATCAATAGACTTACTATATACCAACACATCATCAAAGTAAACTACCACAAACTTTCCAATAAATGGCTTCATCACATGATTCATTAGCCGCATGAAAGTACTTGGAGCATTTGTTAGGCCGAATGGCATAACCATCCATTCATAGAGACCGAACTTAGTCTTGAAGGCGGTTTTCCATTCATCACCGGGTTGCATCCTTATTTGGTGATAGCCACTCCTTAAATCAATTTTGGAAAATAAACACGAACCATTCAATTCATCCAACATATCATCTAACCTAGGGATAGGGTGACGATATTTTACCGTAATCTTATTGATGGCTCGGCAGTCCACACACATGCGCCAAGTTCCATCCTTCTTAGGCACTAGTAGCACCGGAACCACGCATGGACTCATGCTGTCCTTGATGTAACCTTTGTTGAGGAGTTCCTCAACTTGATGTTGCAATTCTTTGGTGTCCGTAGGGTTGCTCCTGTAAGCCGGCTTATTTGGCAATTGTGAGCCCGGCACAAAGTCAATTTGATGCTCAATTCCCCGAAGTGGGGGCAATCCTTGCGGAAGTTCTTTAGGAAATACATCCTCATAATCCTGCAACACATGAGAAATCAAAGGAGAAATACAAGGATTAGTGGGGTTAGTGTTAAAGCAATGGGCCAAAAGTAGCATTGGCTTGTTTTCATCATGGTCCATGAAAAGTTCCTTCCTCCTAGCCAACATCACTACGTTTTCCCTTTCCATTGGCGTTGAGATAGCCTCGGATGTGCCTACCTCCTCACCTATGGCCTCCCTTCCTTTTTCTCCCTTCTCGGGTTCTCCCCCTTTCCCTTTCAATTCTCTCATCTTTTGGTACCACGCATTCACTTGGGAGGGTAAAAGAGGGTGAAGTGTGACCCTTCGGCCATCCTTCTCGAGCGTGTACCGGTTGGTCCTCCCATCGTGTTTAGTAGACCTATCATATTGCCAAGGTCTACCCAACAACAAGTGACATGCTTGCATTGGAATCACGTCACAAAGTACTTCATCGTGGTAGTTGCCCACCTTAAATCTAATCACACATTGCCGTGTGACCTTCAACTCACCACAATCATTCAACCATTGGAGCTTGTATGGACTAGTGTGTGGTGTGGTCGGTAGCTTCAGAAAATTCACCATAGCATGGCTCGCAACATTGGTACAACTACCACTATCAATTACCAAGGTGCACACACTTTCCTTTACAAGGCACTTAGTATGGAATAGATTTTCCCTTTGGCTCGGGTCATCTACTGCCTTACTAATCATAACGCGCCTAACCACAAAGTTCGGAACCACACATTCCCCTTCTTGAGGATAGACATCTTCACCATCATCTACTCCTACCTCATCCGGTTCATGCTCGGCTTCCTCTCCATCTTGAGGCTCGGCCTCAATCTCCCCCCTTTCGGGCACCACCTCCTCACCAAGGTAGTATACCTTCCCTTCCCGTAGGATCACATTACGACGGTTCGGACATTCATTTGCCTTATGACCCCAACCTTGGCACTTGAAATATTGGAACCCCTTTGGGTTGGGGTACTTGTGAGCCTCCGGCTTCGGAGGAAACTTAGGAGCTATTTTGGGTTCGGGCAGCTTCATAGGACCGGCTTGGTCCTTGTTTTTGGTCCAACCCGAGGGGGTTTGGATCCTCGCCTTGAAGGTTGATCTCTCCTTGAGTTCCCTCTCAATTTCGAGGGCCGCTTGGAATATACCATCAATAGTCTCAAACCGATGAAGGGTTAAGTGAGTAGAAATTTCTTTGTTCAACCCACACTTGAACCGGATGATGTCGTGGCTGATTTGTTCCCCACGGTGATCAAGTTTCAACATGAGTTGTTGGAACTCGTCAAAGTAAGCCATCACACTCTTGCCCCCTTGCCGCAAGCCATATAATCTAGCAAGCAACTCATGCCGGTATCTCTCGGGAAGATAGCGTTGTCTCATCAAATACCTTAGCCGAAACCAAGGTGGTGGCTGCCCATCAACCAATTCATTACCAAATCGCTTCACATACTCCCACCAAGTGTTAGCATAGCCCTCGAGGTGAGCTATAGCATAGCAACTCTTCTTTTCTTCCGAGATGTCATTAACTTGGAAGACCTTGTCACAAGCCGATTCCCAAGTTAAGTAGGCCTCGGGATCACTTTCACCCTTAAAGATAGGTAGGCTCAATTTGATGGTGTTGATGCCTACGTCTCTCTCTTGGTGTCGGTTTCCCCTATCTCCATACCCCCGGTATCGTCTCGGTTCCCCCCGGCCCCCTCTCAACTCCTCCTCCCTCATATAAGCATCATCATAGGCTCCCTCGCCATCATACTCCTCTCTACCGTATCCATCAAAGTGGGCTGGTCGGCCTTGGCCATTTTGATTCGTAGGAATTGGAATTTGTGGCCTTTGGTTTAGTGGAGCTTGGAAAGGAGGGTGCGGATTTAGTGGTGGAGCTTGGCGTCCAAATCCTTCGTGTGGAATTGGAGGAGTTTGGAAATGTGGTGGTCTAGTGGAGTCTCGGGTTGGAGGAAAAGTGGTAGATTGGTTGGTGGCATTTTGTGGAGCTTGAGGTGCGTTTAACATTTGGTGGACCATTTCGGGAGTAATGGTTGCGGAGGATGTCCGGTCATGGCCATTGGTAGAGACATGTAGAGGAGTCGATGGTCGAGAGTTCCTTTGACTCTCCACTTGATCTAGTCTCCCACTAATAGTCGATACTTCCCCCCTTATGGCTGCCAAATCCCCTCTCACGGCCCCAAACTCTGAGTTCATTCTTTCAAGTGTCCGAGTAACGGCCTCAAGAGTGGCCCTCATTGAATCAAGTGCATTAGTATCCAGATTATGAGATGTTGTTCCTTCCATCGTCAAGGTATTAGCCGCTTAGTCACCACAAGTTCGGGTCTCACAAGTGTTGTATAATTGGCTAGTAACCGTGAGATTTACAAGGTTTGAGTAAGCTCTTAGTCGGAATGGATTCTTGTTTGAAGACTCAAAGAATTCTTGCCGGACTAGAACCAAAATTAGCAACTCATTCAAACGAATAAAAGCACACAAATAATCGTTGACACGAATAGACGGCTCAAGGAACTAATTGACAACCTAGTGGAAATTACTAGTTTGTTAATTAGTTCTAAGTCCAAATAAGGGAAACCAAGAATCAATCAATTAGCAACAAAGAACATATCCTAAGTAGAGCTTAGAGTAACATGGTAGCATGCAATGGTCCCACACGTTCTTTTCTCTTTCGGATTTGGGTATATTATTATTTTTTTTTTGTCTTGAATTAATATTCACACAACTTGGGAGAAATTGAAAAGTGTTTTTGGTGGGAAAACTTTAAAAATTTGAAGTCTTGACTTTTGTTCAATCTCAAGAAAGTGAGTTTGGTTGACAATTTCCACAAGACAAGGCTCCTTGATTTAAGGGAAGTGATTGACAAGGCTACAAAGTGATGGGTGCAAGTCTTTCACAATCAACTTTATAAGTCTACCACTTGAACACACAACAAGATGAACACTCAACAAGAGGAAAAATATGCACAAGTTCAAGAGATGAACACTTCACAAACTTCAACACCTTCTTAGCACATTATCACACATCCACCGATTTTTCTATGGTCATCAATAACATTCAACTTTCGGCCACCTTACAACATGCAACTTTTCAAGCTCAACCTTGGATCTAGACACCTTAGTGTTGGTGAGAAAGAAACCAACACTAGAAACTCACTAAACAAGCAAAATGTCACCTAGATCTAAGTGTGCAACACCTTTCTCGGTTTCAACTTTAGTGGACAGAAATTTCAGAATTTCAGAATTTCTTCTTGGTGTAGTTTGGTTAAACCGAGAGCTACTAGCCCAAGATGGGTTATGTGAGAACACAACCGGTCTTGCTTTGATACCAAATGATGCAAGATCCAACAACAACAACAAGAGTTTCGGATTTCAACCAACAACCACAAGACTACAACTTTTAGTTTTCGGTTTTTAGCTTACAACACAAGTGATAGTTTTTGGTTTTAAGTCTCAATCCGAGAACAACAAGAGATGCAACAATGCTAGGGAATCGAAACAAGCCCCACACGGCTTCCCTAGACTTTCAAGTTAAGAAAAGCAACACAACAACAACAAGATAATGGAAGATAAATAACTTGACATACAATATTCAAGAAACTAAGAACCCTAACAACATGAGAGGACCCTAAGCCTAATGAATATTAACACCAAGTTCTTACAAAGACCAAGAGGCACTCAAACTACCTCAAAACCTTTGTTTCTAGCCAAAGAGACAACACAAGGATTCCTCTCCTTGTGAGATCTAGAACCGGCTTCTTGTGGAAGAAGAAGAGAGTGAAATGTTATCTTTAGGTTACAATTTTCAGATTTCAAAATAGACTAATGAATAACTCTCTATCACCTTCTATTTATACTACAACAAAAATGAGCAAAAAGACCAAGACGCCCTTGCTTGGTTGTGGCCTCCTTGAAGACTTAATTTATTACACTTTAGGCCCCTCCTCACACATAAGGACGTTGAGACCCTTAGTTGGTTCGGCCAACAACTCACACACGGCCATTTGCATGAACAAGGCTTGGAGTGTTTGTAACTCCCGCGCTTGGCTTCGTGTGAAAGGCCGTGTACATGTAGGGGTAGCCATAACCGTATCACTAATGTTCTTAGTAACATTTACCGTCTCGACTATCTTCTATGAGGCATTGCACTTTGCTATTTTGGATTTGTATTCTAGACTAAAAGAAAACTATGTTGCCTAGGACTTGAAGCACGAACATATTGGACAACAGGTAGAACGTAATAATCCCAAGTTAGCCTCTTGATTAGTTAATGTTAATTAGTGTGATGACACGCAAAGACAAGAAAATTATATTATCATTAACCTATAGGCATGGTGTCTAAATGTTCAACAATTAGTGATAAAGGACGGCTGTGATTCGTGAATGTAACATCATTGTTTGTTTATGAGAGGTGTCAAAAGTGTGGTAAATGTGTCAAAAAAAATATGCTTGTGAATTAAGTGTTGTAAAATATAAATGAGAACATAAGAAATCAACAAGAATATTAAAAGGCATTAACATGTTAAGGATGCCCTAATATACCTACTCTAGTGTTTAAACATATCAAAAAGTGCTCAAAATATGTATTTTAATAAACCAGCAGTTGTATTCATAGTGACATGCTGAAAGTGAATCAATCATACTAAAGATGTCTTAAAAAACTAATATTTTGCCATGCTGATATTATATTTAAACATGCTGAAGATGTTATTGGACATGCTGAGAGTTATGTTGAGCATGGCCAATTAATCAAACATGCTAACCAGTTAATTAAACATGCTAAAAATTGATTAATCATGTGTAAGAATTAATTAGACATGCTGTAAAACTAATTAGACATACTAAAAAATTAATCAAATATATGATGAACATGCCTAATACTTATGTTTAACATGCGACCAAGTACACTAATATGGTGACATGCTTGATATCAATAATCTTCTAATATGCTTGATGTCAAATAATTTAGCAATAAATTGGATGTCAAATATGCTAAGATCTTTGATGTCTATTTTAACATGTTAATATGTGAGAATCAATATGAATATCTAAAATATGATACAAAATAACTTTGATGCTCAAAATACGTGGTAAACAGTATTCATCGATTTTCGTGTTGCCAAAACTTAATTCATTATATCGAAATTAATTAAAAATCCTAAAGCAGGGTTTCTAGGCAGCCAAGTAAGTACGTTAATAGATTTTAACTTGCGTTTTACCTAAGTGTTTCATATAGCATATAAGACACGTAAAAAACCTAAATTGTGCCTTCCACTCGGTTCATAAAGCACGTAATCCGCACCCCCCAAAAGCAGTCTCCAAAATCTATTTATTACAATAATAAAAGTGTCTTTACAAATATTACACATCAAATAATAAAAGTAAGAAAAGAAAATTATACTAAAACTAATGATACTGACTAATAAAAGATAATGATATCTACTCTGGCGACTCTTCCATTTTGAAACCTGCTAAACACAACTGAATAGTATGGCAAGCACAAGATATACAAACATATAGTATACAAGAACGAAACAATTATTTCCTATAGACATGCTTACTAGTTTTTGTGGCATGATATAGTCAACACACATAGTTTAAAAATATTGCATCGATTTAGGGACTCACCAGTGAGCTGCAGTAAAAAAATAAGAGCAAAAATGGCCAAACCCACATAACAATAGAGTATGCAAGATGCTTTCAATAATCTTGAAGGAAATACCAAAGCACCTTTAGAGTAATTAATTTCCTTAAAGTAACTAGTACTTTGTTTGAAATAGTAGTAGTAGATTGTAATAGAACTTGAGAGCTGTGAATTGAGAAGTGAGAAATTGAGAGGTGCTGAACTTGTGACTGTCGTGTGAGATTGTAAGAAGGGCTTGTATAGTAAGAGGGATTAAAAGGTTAAGGCTCAATCATCCACTCAGTAAAAGGAAAAACTATATGTAAAAATCAATCCCAATTAGTTAAAGAGAATAGGGTGACAAGTAAAAGGAAAAGAAATATTTTAAGATCGAAATCAATTAAGGGGCTAATAAATCATTTAATCACTCCCAAACCAGTCCAAAAAATAAAGAAGAGCATGCAGTCAGTAAAACCAATAAATAATTTATTCCCTTAAGTTGGGTAAGCAGAGATCAACAAAATCCAGTTTACCATAAATAGATAAAAAGCTATTGATTTAAGAGATAATGACAGTAACACGTATTATCATTAAATTGACTGACAAATAACAAGAAATCAGGCTAGATCAATTACTAAAATTAATTAAGCAACACTATTTTTTAGCCAAGACAAACAGGGATTTATCCTTCAGTCAGTATCAATTAAATTAACGTAATCCCAAACATAGCCTTTTCAAGGACAAGCAGAAGTCAGTAACACTCTAGTTAAACATGTAACTTAGTGGATAAAACAATATTCAAATTCAGAAAAACTTTAGATCTTAGGCAATTTATATCAATAGGAAACAAAGAATAAATTAAAACAGAGAAAATAACCTTGAAATCAAGGTGTTGAGGAATCAAATCGTAAAATAATTGAGTTCGCAAGAAAGGGACCTAATAAAGCCTTCAAATCAAACGAGCTCGTAGCTGGCTAATCCGGTGGGGTTGCTATTGATACATGGAGGACGAAGGGGGATTTGATTCACGATGTTGTTCGCCAAAGAGGTGGAAAAGGGATAAGGCGGCACTAGCGATAAATGGGGGTGGTTGTTGTCACCGCTGGTGGCACTGTTCGCATGGAGGGGGTCATCGACATCTGGAATGGAGCAACGACAGTTTTGGTCGGTGTTAGGCATGGTGATGATAAAGTTTTGGGGTGGATGCATGGTGGTGATAGTGGTGATGATGTTTGATCAGAGTGGCGCTAGCCGCTGGTGGTTGTTGGTTACGATTCACAAGAGGGAAGGGAGAAAAGAGAAGTGGCAGTAGAGGTGAGGTAGGCGGTGTGGAGACTCGAAAGTCATGGTTGCCTTTATTAGAGGTGAGAGAGAGAGTTGAAGAGGAGATAAGCGGGGCTCGTCGGCAGTGAGATAACAACAGCGCCATCACCGATGACCATGGATGTTGAAGGATGGAGGTCTTTAGGAGAGAGAAAAAAATTAGAGTAGAAAAGGAGGCAGATGAAAATGAGGGGTATGAAATTAGGGTTTAGTTGTATAAAAGGCAAGAAAAAAAAGAGTTGATATCAGCCGTTGGATTCATTTTGTATCGATGGCTAAGATTTAAACCTGGAAGATTTTAAATTGGACATCATGTTGGCTATGGTTGTAATAAAAAGGGCTATAATTGTAATGGATCAAACATGATTAGGCTAAAATTTATAACAATGGCTAGAATTGTGATAAATTAGGTAAGATTGGGTAAAAAAATGGCTAACAGATGAATGAATTAGACAAAGTGATTTAATTTAGGTCGTTATTTAAATAATAGTAGTGGTAAATAATAATAATAATGATTAAATAATAACTAATAATAAATAATAGATAATAATAATTTAATTGAATAATAATAATAACTAAATAATAATTAAATAAATTATAATATTAAATAATAATATATATAATTATGATGCTAGTAAATAAACAAAAATACTCAGATAAATGGTATTAAATAATGGGGAATTAGATAATGTGTCTACTAAAAAAATTGTGAGTGTGCACAATTACGTGAAAAAATTATTTAATTAATAAAATTATGTAAAATATCGTATTTAATTTAAAAAATTATAAATATGATGCTAAAAGATGCTAAAATGATTTATGCATTTTTCTAAATTCTGAATGCGATATGTCAGAAATCTATTTGATGCAAGAAAAATATGCAAAAATACTAATGTTTATAAATTAATGATTTTGTTGAAATAGCAGCCTAAATGTAGTATCGGGAGGTCAAAATTGGGTGTCAACACAGATCCCCCAAGGGCGTTTCCTAAAACCTTATTACCGATTAATGTTATGCAATTTTCCAAAGGACATTTTAGAAACTATGAAATACTTGTGTAAAGACCAAATTATGATATGGATTGAGGTTTATGTCATTATCATGCGAAAATCCATAAACATTGCTAAACCCAAATTACCAAATTCCACCATTTTCATAGGATACTATTTCAATTTACAATTTACCATTTAAACCATGGTGAAATCATTAAACACAAAAAGAAAATAGTCTAAGTGTATAACAACCATAAACCCTCAACCCTCGTTTGGATAAAACAATCAGGAAATATGTAGATATAAATTAATTTGATGCAATAATATAATCACTGAAATAAAGAGTGTCCAACAAGCCTTTTGATGGAGTGAATCTAGAAAGAACTTGAATTTGATACCTTGAGAGTTTAATACTTAAGAAGAAGCCTTATTATTGATTTTCTTAGGAATTGAGAGGAAATAAACATGAAAAATCCCATAACTGATGAATAATGGAGTTTATATAGGGTCGAAAGTCATGTAATAGAGTTAAAGATAAAAAAGTCCCTCACCCTAAACTAAAAAAATGAATTTGGGAATTTTGTGCTCTTGGGTGTGCCACGACACTATCATGGAATGCCCAGGGCATAGCACACTGTTATCGCGGACCCTTACTAGTTTGAGGTCCCAAAATTAGCCCAAATGCTTTTCAAATATTCTAATCTCTCCTTAAGGATCCCATTAATATTTATAATCATGATTCAAGTAAAAAATAACTGTTAAATACAAGGGAGGGTCCAAAATAAAATCATCAAAATTTTTTGGGTCTTACATTGTATCCCCCCTAGGATCATTCATCCTCGAATGAAAGATGATGATACCCTTGGCACGAAATTCAAAAAAAAAAACATAGAGGGATTCAAGAACAAATTCAAAATGTATCAAGAGAAAAAGTAAAATTCATACCTCAAGAACTTCCATCCATTCTTGGAAACAAGAACGAGTATTTATCTTTCAAATCGTCTTTTAATTTCTATGTAGCCTTCTCTATCATTTGGTTCCACCAAAGCACCTTCACCGAAGCTATCTCCTTAGTTCTCAACTTCTAAACTTGCCTATCCAAATTTTAATTGGGACTTACTCGTACGATAATGAATCCTTAACATCAATATACTCAATTGGTACCCCTAAGGAAGGATCACCCACACACTTTTTTTGTATGGAAATATGAAAAATGGATTGAACCGAAGCTAAGCTCATCAGAAATTCCGATTCATAAGCTATATTCCCAATCCTTCTGATAATTTGGTATGGACCAATGTAACGGGGACTAAGATTTCCCTTTTTACCAAACCTTGTAATCACTTCCATCAATGAAACTATCAAGTACACCTAATCATCTACATAAAACTCCAACTCTATTTGCCTCACGGACGCATAAGACTTTTTGCGACTCTGAGTTATATCCTCTCTTGAATCACCTTCACTTTCCCCATCGCTTGATGTACCAATTTTGGCCGAAAAAACCTAGTCGCACCTACCTCAAACCATCTAATCAGAGTCCTACAAATTCTAACATAAAGAGACCAAAAAAGGGTAATTTGAATGCTGAAACAATAGTTATTATTATACGTGAATTCAATCAGCGACAAATGATCAACCCAAATTCCTTTAAAGTTTAAATAGTATGCTTCTCTTGTCCATCTATTTAAGGGTGGAAAGCAGTACTAAATTTCACCTTAGTAACCAACCTTTTCTGAAAAGAACACTAAAAATAAGAAGAAAATTACATACCTTGGTCAAAAATAATTGACACCCAGGCCCCAAGAAACTGAACCACCACCTGGATGAACAACTAAACATAATTCCGATATAATTAGTCCTCACCAACAAAAAGTGAGAGGACTTAGTCATTCTATCAACAATGACTCAAATAGAATCGTATTTATTTTGAGACCATTTAAGACTATTAAAAAAATCCATATTAATCATCTCCCACTTCCACATGAAAAATTCTAACTCTTGAGAGATACTACTCAACCTTGACTTGTTGACAAACCATACACTTGTAAAAATTTTTATCTAAGACCCTTAAAATTTTAATCTATCTATTTTTAACATTTTGATATTTTTAATATCATTTTTTACTTGAATTATGCTTAGGGATGTTGAAAGGGTAATTTGAAAAAGTTTCAAAATTTAAAAAAAGAGTTTGTAGCTATTTTAGAACATTTAGGTAGTGAGCCTCCATGATATCGCTGTGTCAAAGTGCTTACCCTCTGCAATATTGGCATGTCACGATGAATAACCTCCATAATATTAGCATGCCACGCCAAGGGTTAAACTTTTTCTAGTTTATTTTTCACTTAAACGTGCAGGGTTTTTGGCCTTTTCACCTTTTCTATGATCTATAAACATTAAAGGACCCCTTTTCTTTAGTTTTAAAAAATTAAATCCCCCTATTTCATTCTTAAACACAATACCAAAAAATATTCAAGGGATTCATTGTGCATTGATCATCCAGGCTCCAAACGTCAAACTGCTTTTAAATTGGTGTGTATTTCAGGCGTGTTTCTCTTCCACAAATAGATTTTATAAAAACTAATGTGTTTAATTATTGTTTGTACGGTTTAATTTTTAGGTTTTGAATACGGTTTGAGGTATTTGGAATGGTAGTTTCATGATTTGAGTTTCCCTTGTTTTGAATTGGTTGTTATTATTGTATTCTCATGATTTTTAGCTAAATAAATGCATGGGTATGGGAATTGGAATGGGGAACATGGGTTATAAAAAATTTTATCGCTTAATGGTTTAGAATGGGCTTTAACCTTAACCCAACTTGTGTAATAGGGTTTGAAATATAGACATATACATAGTTTACTTAACTTTTGAAACCTTACATTGCATAAAAGGTTTGTGGAACAAAAATTGGTTTTGAAAGGCCTTGGTGGCCATGGATTAGTTTAAATTGAAAACTTTGGAGTCAATTTGGCTAATTGGTTTTGGAATGGCATAATATAATTGGCTTGCAAGATTAATTTTATTTGGTATGACGATACCAATGGTAAATACCTAATTAAAAGACTCCATTGTTAATGGATGGTAATATGTGTAAATAATTTTAGTTTCGGCTTAAAGAGAGTTGTATAGCTCTTTGGGAACGGTGGAGGTCCCAGAGGGACCGATACTGGAAACTATACTTTCCAGTATGAGGGTCTTTATAGCCATGCGCATAGTTCACACATTATATATATATTTGGAAAGTTTGGAGCCTCAGTGGCTTTGGCCCTTCCTCGAATTTCTCTAATTCATGCGGCTAACATGCACTAGGCCCTTTCACAGGAGGAGCTGAACCCATATAGCCTGTAGGTTCCCTTAGGACGAATAGAGCTACATAGTCTGGGATAATAATTTTAAATCTCATGCTTAAACCTTATTTACCTATCCCAACATCTTATCTATGTAAATATGAATGTGTGCATGTGTTTTTTACTGATTTTGGACATGACATTTATTTTATCCCATTCTCGGAGTTACACGCTAGTGCTTATCCCGCTGACCATCCTAGGATTCTACATTATTTCAAAATGTAAGGTCCAAACACATTTATTTTACCCTTGTGTGGTGTTAGGTGGATTAATACATTTGTTGAGTTTCTTTAAAATGGTGAGTCCCCATCATTTTGAAGGCCTTATCATTTCCATATTCTTTTATTTTATACAGTACTTCTGGATTCTTTTGGTCATATTCGGAGGCATGTCCCAAGTTTATTTTTTATTCCAGTTTTAGAGGCTATTGTGGACAGATGTGGGTTGGTTGGTTATTGTTTTTATTCTTAATTTTCATAGAGTTATCTATCTTCTTTTATTACCATCTTAATTCGCTTCCACATTATTCTTTATGTTACCTTTATGCTCATAAGTTTAGGTGATGGGTGTGGTCTCGATTACATGGTGGGCTTAATGTTCTCATCACAGATACACCCTGGTTTGAGTCGTCAAAAGCTTGGTATTAGAGCACGGATTAGAGTCATTAGGTATCCATAAATTCGTGTCGAGTAAATTGTTTTTATGGGTGTGTAGCGCACCATACTTATAAGGAGAAGGCTATAAGGAATTTTGGAATGTTTTCCTTTATTTTATTCTATTTTTGGGGTCTAGAGTTCAGTATTATGAAATATCTCTAACTTCTGGCTTCTTTGTATTTCAGATTATACCTCCCCAATGATTTGAGGTTTGTAGAAACTCTGCTAGGAACTCTGTCCTGCTTGACGATAATGTGGAGGGGACTTACCCTATGTATAGAGTGTGTAGACCTGGTCTAGGGTCCCTGCTCCTGATTGTGCCATTCCATGTAGGGTTCCACCTATCCTTATTAGTCCTCATTTGGCTTCTCAGGGTTGTGATGCTTTTGAACAGCCACCTCAGGGTGACATCTCTAATGTGGATTTCCACCAGTCTATTTATTTTCTTACTCAGTTCGTGACATCTTAATCTCATCAGTTGGATCATGTTGGTTCTGTTTCTCTTTTATTTGAGATCACTTAGGTTGGCAAGTTTATGAGATTGAATCCCCCAACCTTTATAGGCTCTAGGGTTAAGGAGGATCCCCAAGAGTTTGTGGATGAGATTGATAAGATTTTTAGAGTGATGCATGCTATTGATTCTGAAGGTGTAGAGTTTGCTGCATATTAGTTAAAAGATGTAGCTTATCAATGGTATGAAAATTAAGAGCAATTGAGGTATGATGATGCATACCTAAATTTTGGGATGAGTTTTTGGGTGTCTTTCTTGGTTATTTCTTTCCTCAGAAGCTAATGGAAGCTAAGGAAAAGAAGATTAATAATCTAAAGAAGGGTAAGATGAGGATAAATGAGTATGCTCTAAAATTCTAGCGGTTGTCTCATTATGCTCTAGAGTTTGTTTCTAACATGGGATCCAAGATGAGAATATTTGTTTGTTGGTTGTCATGTTACTTAGTATTAGAATGTAAGGCCGCAAAGTTAAACAATGCTATTGACATCTCCAGACTTATGGTTTATATGCAGTGGGTCGAGGATGAGAAAACAAATAGGTAGAGACTAGAGAAAGGCAGAATAAGAAGTTTAGGTATTCAGAGTAGGGTATGGGTCAGCATAATAGTAGGACAAATAGTACGCAGTGGATCTAGAATAAGAACTGGGGAAATTTTTATTCGTCTGCTAGTGCTTCTTATCCTAAGCATTCGGCCAATCTCTGTTCTCGAGATAGTAGTATTCCTAAAGTACAGGTTGACTAGTCCTATTATAGTGTAGCTTAGTTGCCCCACCTTATCCTCCTTGTCATTTTTATAGGCATCTTTATCATAGTTTTATAAGGAGGGGAGGAATTAGTGTTATAGTTTTGGTCAGCTTGGTCATATACTGTGAGATTTTCCTTCAGCCAAGATTGCCACTGGTCTAATAAAGTTCCAATTTCCACATCTTTAGCTCCTATGCCAAAGGGAGCTACTTCTGGTATCAAAACTGGCCAAAATTATCTCTATGTACTTACTAGTCGCTAGGAATCTAAGGCGTCTCTAGATGTTGTTACTATTATGTTACAAATCGTCTCTGGTGATGTGTATTATTTTCTTCACCTGGGGTATACCATTTCTTATGTTACCCCTTAGGTGGATGTGTATTTTGGTTTTTGTCCTAAAAGTATTTTTGACCCTTTTTTGTGTCTACGTCGATGGGTGATTCTATAGTTTCTAGAAAAAGCTATAGGGGTTATGTGGTTTCTATCTTTTATAGGGAGACATTGATGGATTTGACATAGTTGGATATCGTGGATTTTAATGTTATCTTGGGGATGGATTGGCTTCACTATTGCTATGCTTCTCTAGATAGTAGGACTCTAATGGTCAGTTTTCACTTTTCTAATAAGCTGGTATTAGAATGGGAGAGGAGTGCTTTAGTACCCTAAGGGAGGTTTATTTTCAATCTTAGAGATTAGAAATTAATTTCAAAAGGTTGTTTATATCATCTAGTTTGGGTTAATGATTCCTACACTGAAAGTCCTTTTTTGTAATCCATTCATATAATTAATGAATTTTCCAAAGTGTTTCCTGATGATCTTCTCAGAATTCCTCCCGATAGGGAAACAAATTTTAGGATTGACTTTCTTCCTGATAATCATCATATTTCTATTCCTCCTTATAGAATGGCCCCTACTAAATTATAGGAGCTAAAGAAGTAATTAAAAGATCGTTTGATAAAGGTTTATTTGTCCTAGTGTTTCTCCGGGGGGTGCTCCTACACTTTTTGTATGAAAGAAAGCTTTCGGATGTGTATAGACTATCGTCAACTGAATAAGGTGTCAGGGAAGATTAAGGACCCTTTTTCTAGGATTAATGACCTTTTTGATTAGCTTCAGGGTGCTAGATGCTTCTCTAAGATTAATCTCCATATAGGCTATCATCAGTTGGGAGGTTAATATTCCCAAGACTGCTTTCCGAACACAGTATGGACACTATAAGTTATTGATTATATCATTTGGGTTGACTAATTTCCATCCGTATTCATGGATCTTATGAATCGGGTGTTTAGGCAGTTTCTGGATCTATTTTTAATAGTCTTCATTAATGATATCTTAGTGTATTATAAGAGTGAGGCCGATCATGCCAATCACCTCCGAATTTTATTACATTTTTTTAGGACTAAAAGCTATATGCTAAAATTTTAAGTGTGAGTTTTTGTTGAATGATGTGACTTTTCTTGGACATTTTATTTCTAGTGAGGGGATCAAGATGGATCCATAAAAAGTTGAGGTGGTGAAGAGTTGGCCTAGACCCATGACTCCGACCAACATTAAGAGCATCTTGGGCTTGGTTAGGTATTATAGGAGTCTTGTGGAGAGTTTCTCTTCTATTGTTGGTCTGTTGAAAAGGTTAAATCATAAGAAGGTTAAGTTTTTATGGTCTGATGCTTGTGAGGGTAGCTTTGAGGAGTTGAAAGATAAGATGACTTTGTGCCAATTTTGACCCTACCCAAGGGTACTGATAGTTTTGTTGTATTTTGTAATGCGTCCGGTATTGGACTAACTTGTGTGTTGATATAGCATGGTAAGATTATGGCCTATGCTTCTAGGAAGTGTAAGGTTCATGAGAGAAACTGATTAATGATCTAGAGTTGGTGGTTGTAGTTTTTTCTTTGAAAATTTGGCACCATTATCTGTATGAGGTACATATAGATTTCTATTTAGACCATAAAAGCTTGTAGTATATATTTATCTAAAAGGAGTTAAACCCCATATAGAGAAGGTGGCTTAAATTCTTCAAGGATTATGATATGACTCTTCACTACCACCAGGTAAAGCTAATATTATTGTTGATACTCTTAGCAGGTTGTCTATAAGGAGCTTATCCTATGTAGATGAGGAGAAAAGAGAATTATTATAGGACATTCACAGATTGACTAACTTAGGAGTTTATCTTTTTAACTCTAAAGATGGGTGATTTATTATTAAGGAAGTGGTAAAATCATCTCTTGGTGCAGAGGTGAAGGATAAGTAGGCTTCAGATCCTATACTTATGCAGATTAAGGATAGTCTAGGTCAACAAAAGGTTCTGGATTTTAAGATTTGAGGAGATGGTATTCTGAGGTACAAAGGTTGGTTATGTATTTCTGATGTTGATGGGTATGGGAAAGGATTTTGACTGAGTCTCATGAGTCCAGAAATACAGTTTATCCAGGTTATATGAAGATATATCATGACTTGAAGGAAATCTATTGGTGGAACAATATAAAGAGGGATGTAGGGAATTTTATTGCTAAGTGTATAGTTTGTCAATAAGTCAAGGTTGAACACTTGAGGCCTAGTGATATATATCAAGAGATAGAGGTTCCTATGTTGAGGTGGGAGATGATCAATATACATTTCATTATGGGTTATCCATGGTCTCGTAACTAGTATGATTTGATTTGGGTCATTGTGGATAGGATGACTAAGTCCACTCACTTCTTTCCTATAAGGACTAACTACTTGGAAGAGAATTATGCAAAGTTGTTAATTCAGGAGATTGTGAAGTTACACGGTGCGATAGTGTCCATCATCTTAAACTGAGGTACATAATTCTTTTCTTACTTCTGGCGTTTATTTCAGAAAGGTTTGAGTACACAGGTAAATCATAACAATACTTTCCATACTCAAATGGATGGGCAAATAGAGTTTACTATTCTGACTTTGGAGGATATGGTAAGGGCTTGTGTGACTGATATTAAGGGCAATTGGGTTGACCATTTAATTCTTATTAAGTTTGCGTATAATAATATTTATCATTCTAGTGTTTAGATGACTCCTTTTGAGGCTCTTTATGGTAGAAGGTGTAAGTCTCCTATTTGATGGTTTGAGGTTGGTGATACTAGGTTGTTTTTTCCTCACTTAGTTCAACAAGCTATGTAGAAGGTAAAATTAATTAGAAAAGGACTTAAGACCACTCGGAATCTCTAAAAGTCTTATAAGGATGTGAGACAAAGAGTTTTGGAGTTTGAAGTAAATGTTTAGGTATTCTTGAAGGTTTCTACTATGAAAGGAGTCATGAGATTTGGAAAGAAGGGAAAGCTTAGTCCTTGTTATGTTGGTCCATACCAGTTTTTGAGGAGAATTAGGAACGTTGCTTTTGAGTTAGACGTGCCTTCGAGTTTGGGTTCTATTTATCCCACATTTCATGTGTCCATGCTGAAGAAGTGTATGGGTAATCCTTCCTTGATTATGCCTATTAAGGATATTGGTGTTACGTATTCCTTATCATATGAGGAAGTATCAGTAGAGATATTGGATAGGCAAGTTCATAAGTTTGGGACCAAGGATGTAGCTTTGATGAAGGTTCTTTTGAGAAATCAAAAGGTAGAAGAGGCTACATGGGAAGCTGAGGAAGATATGAAGGCCAAATACCTATTCTTGTTCCCCTGGTTGGATGAAAGTGATTAAGGTTTGACTTTTTTTTCCTCTTGTCATTATTTAATTTTGTCATTTGATTCTGGTGTATTCTCTCTATTCCTGTGCTAAAAGTGTCCTAACACATCATTCGGGGACGGATGATCCTAGGGAGGAGGGATAATGTAAGACCCTTAAAATTTTGATTGATTTATTTTTGACCTTCTCATATTTATAATATCAATTTTTTACTTGACTTATGTTTAGGGATGTTAAAAGGGTAATTTAGGAAAGTTCCAAAATTTTTGGAAAGGGATCGGGCTAGTTTAGAACATTGAGGCAGTGAGCCTATAAAATATCTACGTGTCATGAAGGTTATGCTCCGTGATATTGGCGTGTCATGGAGGATAACCTCTAAGATATTGGCATTCCACGCCAAGGGTTAAATTTAATCCAGTTTGTTTCTTTTTCTCTTAAGGATGAGGTGCTTTTGGCGTTTTCACCTTGTTCATGACCTATAATCATAAAAAGGACCCTTTTCCTCCAATTTTCAAAAATCACACCCCCTATTTCACTCTCAAACACAATACCTAATAACATTCAAGGGTTTTACTGTGCATTCATCATTAGGGCTCCAAACTTTAAATTGCTTTCAAATTCGTGTGTGTTTCATGCATGTTTCTTTTTCCTAAATTAAGTTTATACAAAATCACGTGTTTAGTTATTGTGCATGTGGTTTAATTGTTGGTTTTTAAATATGGGTTGGGGGATTTGGAATGGTTGTTTCATGAATAGAATCTCCATGGTTTTGAATAGGTTGTTTTTGCTTTATTCTCTTGATTTTGAACTAAATTAATTTTTGGGAGTGGAAATTGGAATGGCATAATAGAATTGTAATGGCATAATTGGTTTTGGAATGGCATAATAGAATTGGCTTGCAAGCTAAATTTTATTTGGTATGATGATACCAATGGTAAATGCCTAATTAAAAGACTCCATTGTTAATCGATGGTAATATGTGTAACTAATTTTAGTTTTGGCTTAAAGAGAGTTGTATAGCTCTTTGGGAAAGGTAGAGGTCCCAGAGGGACCGATACTGGAAACTGCATTTGCTAGTATGAGGGTCTTTATAATCATGTGCATAGTTCACACATTATATATATATTTGGAATGGTTGGAGCCTCGGTGGCTTTGGCCCTTTCTCGAATTTCTCTAATTCGTGCGGCTAACATGCACTAGGCCCTTTCAACAGGGAGAGCTGAACCTATATAGCTTATAGGTGCCCTTAGGACGAATAGAGCTACGTAGTCTGGGATAATAATTTTAAATCTCATGCTTAAACGTTATTTACCTATCCCAACATCTTATCTATGTAAATATAAATATGTGTATGTGGTTTTTACTGATTTTTTACATGACATTTATTTAATCACTTTCCCGGAGTTACACAGTAGTGCTTATCCCACTGACTATCCTAGGATTCTACATTATTTATAATGCAAGGTCCGAAGACACTTCTTTCACCCTCGTGTGGTGTTAGGTGGATTAATACATTTGTTGAGTTTCTCTAAAGTGGTGAGCCTCCATCATTTTGAAGGCCTTATCATTTCCATATTCTTTTATTTTGTACAGTACTTCTAGATTCTTTTGGTCATATTCGGAGGCATGTCCCAAGTTCATTTGTTATTGTAGTTTTAGAGGCTATTGTGGACAGATGTAGGTTGGTTGGTTATTGTTTTGATTCTTAATTTTCATAGAGTTATCTATTTTTTTTATTACTATCTTAATTCGCTTCCACATTATTCTTTATTGTTACCTTTGTGCTCATGATTTTAGGTAATGAGGGTGGTCTCCGTTACATGGTGGGCTTAATATACTCATCACGGCCAGACCCTGGTTTGAGTCGTGACAAGCTTGGTATTAGAGCACGGTTTAGAGTCATTAGGTATCCATAAAGTTGTGTCGAATAAATTCTTTTTATGTGTGTGTAGCACACCATACTTATAAGGAGAAGGCTATAAGGAATTTCAGAATGTTTCCCTTTATTTTATTCTATTTTTGGGTTATAGAGTTCAGTATTATGAAACATCTCTAACTTCTGGCTTCTTTGTATTTCAGATTATGCCTCCTCGAAGATTTAATATTTGTAGAAACTCTGCTGGGAAATCTATCCTATTTGAGGATAATGTGGAGGGGACTTACCCTATGTATAAAGTACAGACCTGGTCTAGGGTCATTGCTCCTAATTGTGCCACTCCGTGTGGGGTTCCACCTATCCCTACTAGTCCTCATTTGGCTTCTCAGGGAGGTGATGCTTATGATCAGCTACCTTAGGGTGACATCTCTAATGTGGAGTTCCATCAGTCTATTTATTTGCTTGCTCAATTCGTGACATCTTAATCTCATCAGTTGGATCATGTTGGTTCTGTTTCTCTTTTATTTGAGGTCACTTTGGTTGGCAAGTTTATGAGATTGAATCCCCCAACCTTTATATGCTCTAAGGTTAAGGAGGATCCTCAAGGGTTTGCGGATGAGATTGATAAGATTTTTAGAGTAATGCATGCTATTGATTCTAAAGGTGTAGAGTTTGTTGTATATTAGCTTAAAGATGTATCTTATCAATGGTATGAAAAGTGAGAGCAATTGAGGTATAATGATGTAGAACCAAAATTATAGGATGAGTTTTTGGTTGTTTTTCTTGGTTATTTATTTCCTCAGAAGCTAATGGAAGCTAAGGCTAAGGTGTCACGACCCGAGCCTAGGCCCTAGCCGTGACGAGCATCCCAAACCATGAAGGCCCAGAACAGCCATTCTTTATCTGGTTATCATGCACAACATTCGTAATCATAATAAAATACGGAATTGAAACTGAGTACGAAATATATGGTCAAGTTCTGCAACATTACTGAATAATACTATCTGACATCAGTCTGCGAAATCTCTACTAAGAACACAAACATCTGTCTGAAAAGAAACTGGGACAAGGCCCCCAGTAAACCAAAAACATAATAAATAAGATAATGTCTGACATAATTAGGCCTTCCGAAAAATAGTATAATGGAACATACATATATATATATATATATATTAAGTGAAAGCAATTTTTCATCAAGACATCATGTATAAAACTGTTTCCGAAAAATACATGGGCACTTTCTGAAAACATGTAACCTGCCTGTTCATTCCAAATCAAGATCTGTGTTTTACTTCTGAGTTAGGTGGTATTCCCCTACAAGTCTGATATTCCACGGGCTGTATGGAATCCGCCATTGACTCGGCGGGGAAGCCCCCAACCCAAGTGTGCCGCAAGGGTTGGAGTGTCTGAGTCTGATACGCCACAGGACATTTAAGTCAGCGCATAATAGTATACCCGGGTCGGCAAACCACCATTTTAGGCAATGAGTCGTTTGAACTCAAGCACTCTTCGGGGAACCACCTAACATCTCTTTATGCCCATTTTTAACCTTTTCTGTACATGCAACATTCTGAATGTCTAAAATCATGAAAGTTTGAAATGTCTGTTAGTCTGAGTCTGATATGGCATTAGTATGAATTGGTATCGTCATACCAAGACATTGCAAGTCGTGATTTTTCTGAGCAATAATGTATTAAGCAAGAGCTTTCATTCAAAACATAGTTTAGACCACCAAAACATGTAACTGATGTAAAGGATTTCATACTCTGAAACTTAAAGTTCAATTCATGCAGAAATTTCATCAAACACCTGGTGGTCAAATGTCTTTAGCAAGTTCATGTATTCAAAATTGAAACACATTCATTCATATATGTATATAAACTGTCAAATCGCTTTGGAGATGGTCAAAAGACCAAAACAATGATGTTAAAACATCTTATACATAAATATATATACATAATTTAAAACCCCATTCTAAAACATGATTTTTTTTGCCCATGAGAATTTAGGAAAAACCCCGCGTACCTTGTTCTCCATGAATTTTGGGTGTCTATCGAAGCCTACGTTGATAGGATTCCAAATCTGTAATTTGTTTCACGAACCCGCGGTTAAATCTTGAGTTGCTTGGGTTTTAATGTTGAAACCCTAGGGAGAGTTCTTGAGCAAATTTGAAGAATATAAATGATATTTTGGCTCTTTAGGGATTTAATTCCCGTGTTTAAGTTGATAGGAGAATTAGTATTTACGGAAATGCCATTAAAAATCCGGATGGACTGAACATTTTGGCCTGGCGCGATCTAGCAGGCGGCGCGGGCTAATCGCGCGCTTCCACTGGATCGAAATCCAAACGAGACCTTAGGATCGTCCCAAAATTTTGAATTTTCTCCGAGATGTACTACAACCTTGCCCCATCGTAACGCAATAAAAAAATCCAAAAATAAAGGTCGATAAGGTCGAGAAGTTGTATCCCAAAGGTTGCCAGCTAAGAATGAGTCTAAGTCATTTCAACACTTAGAAGAATTTAAAACTTAAGTCTAAAGCTCAGAAATTACAGTCTAATACATGCATGACTTTTACGGGGCGTTACATTATCCCCCCCTTGGGATCATTCGTCCCCGAATGATAATGCGGGAATAGTCACGCACGATTTCAAGCAGATTCATACGTAGAAGGAAACATAAAGCAAGAATTGTACCTTCCAATTCGTTATTTGCTGGTTCAAATAGGCTTGGGTATTTCACTTTCATGTCATGCTCCGATTCCCAAGTTGCTTCTTCAACTTTCTGATTTCGCCATAACACTTTAACTGAGACTATCTCCTTACTCCTCAAGTTTCTCACTTGTCGATCCAGGATTTCCACGGGCTCTTCCTCGTAAGACAAGGAATTGTCCACCTTGATCTCATCAATGGGCACCACCAAAGAGTGATCTCCGATGCACTTCTTCAACATGGATATGTGGAATACTGGATGAACAGAACCCAAACTTGCAGGCAATTCTAATTCATACGCAACTCCACCTATTCTCCTTACAATCTGATACAGGCCTATATAGCAAGGACTTAGCTTACCCCTCTTCCCGAAACGCATAACTCCCTTCATGGGAGAAACTTTGAGGAAAACCCAATCTCTAATCTCAAACTCTAACTCTCTTCTTCTGACGTCGGCATAGGATTTCTGACGACTCTGAGCTGTCTTAAGTCGTTCCCTAATAAGTTTCACGTCCTCCATTGCCTGATGAACAAGATCAGGCCCATACATCTGCATCTCACCTACTTCATACCAACCTATTGGAGACCTACATCTTCTACCATACAATGCCTCAAAAGGTGTCATCTTAATACTAGAGTGGAAACTGTTGTTATAGGCAAACTCTAGCAGTGGCAAGTGATCAACCCAACAACCTTTAAAGTTAATCACACAGGCCCTCAACATGTCCTCCAGGGTCTGGATGGTGCGTTCAGCTTGCCCATCAGTCTGAGGGTGGAATGTTGTACTTAAGTTCACCTAGGTACCTAAACCTTTCTGAAACGATCTCCAAAACTGAGAAGAAAACTGCGTACCTCGGTCGGATATAATGGAGACAGGCGATCCATACAAATGGACAATTTCTGCAATGAACAGCTTAGCATAATCTTCCCCCAAATAGTTAGTCCTGACAGGAAGAAAGTGAGCTGACTTGGTCAGCCTATCTACAATCACCCATATAGAGTCATACTAATTTCGGGACTTCGGAAGTCCTGTAATAAAGTCCATATTGATCATTTCCCACTTCCACAAGGGCAACGCTATTTCTTAGGAAGTACCTCCTGGCCTCAAATGTTCTACTTTCACTTGTTGGCAATTCAAGCACTTAGAAACAAAGTTAGCCATATCTCGCTTCATATTATTCCACCAAAACATAGATTTCAAATCATGGTACATCTTAGTAGAACCAGGATGGAAAACATACCTCGAGGTGTGAGCTTCATCAAGAATTCTTTCTCGCAGCCCGTCGACATTCGGAACACATAATCTACCCTGAAACCTCAGAACGTCATCACCACCAATTTCAAAAGACATCACCTTCTGTTGACCCACATCTTTCTTGATTTGCATCAAGATGGAATCTTCAACCTGCTTCTCCTTCACTTCAGCACAAAGGGATGACTTAGCTAACTCATGAACAATCACCCCTCCGTCTTCGGAATCTAACAGTCGCACTCCCAGATTCACAAGGCGGTGAATTTCCTTCACTATCTCTTTCTTTTCTTCTTCTACATGAGAAAGGCTGCCCATAGACAACCTGCTGAGGGCGTCGGCTATAACATTTGCCTTGCCCGGATGGTAATGCAGGCTTATATCATAGTCTTTCAGAAGTTCCAACCACTGCCTCTGCCTAAGATTCAGTTCTTTCTACGAGAAAACATACTGCAGACTCTTGTGATCAGTGAAGATATCAACATGAACACCGTACAAGTAGTGCCGCCAAATCTTAAGGGCAAACACCACAACCGCTAACTCCAAATCATGAGTAGGGTAGTTTCGCTCATGCACCTTCAACTGCCTAGATACATAATCTACCACCTTACCATGTTGCATCAAAACGCAGCCAAGTACCACACGGGATGCATCACAGTAAACCACAAAACCATCAACACCCTCGGGAAGAGTCAAAGCAGGTGTAGTGGTTAGTCTGTCTTTCAACTTCTCAAAACTATTTTCACATAAATCAGACCACACAAACTTTACCTTTTTCTGAGTCAGTTTAGTGAGTGGGGCCGCTATGGATGAAAAACTCTGTACGAACTTTCTGTAATAACCTGCCAAACCCAAGAAGCTCTAAATATCGGTTGGAGTCGTAGGTCTGGGCCATTTTCTCACTGCCTCAACTTTCTGGGGGTCCACTCTAATCCCGTCATTGGAGACAATATGCCCTAAGAAGGCAATAGCATTTAACCAGAACTCACACTTGGAAAATTTGGCATACAACCGATGATCCTTAAGGGTCTGAAGAATGATTCGGAGGTGATTGGGAAGATCCTCTTTACTCATAGAATAAATAAGAATATCATCAATAAATACAATGACAAACGAGTCAAGAAACTGACGGAAAACTCTGTTCATAAGATCCATGAAGGCTGCAGGGGCATTAGTTAACCCAAAGGACATGACAAGAAAATCATAGTGACCATATCGGGTTCGGAAAGCTGTTTTGGGAATGTTTGACTCCCTAACTTTCAACTGATGATAGCCCAAACTAAGGTCTATTTTTGAAAAACATCTAGCACCCTGAAGCTGGTCAAAAATATCATCAATCCTAGGAAGAGGATATTTGTTTTTAATTGTGACCTTATTCAACTGACGGTAATCTATGCACATACGAAGAGAACCGTCTTTCTTACGCACGAAAAGTACAGGTGCACCCCAAGGAGATACACTGGGGCGTATAATCCCTTATTTAGGAGGTCTGCTAGCTGCTCTTTCAACTCTTTTAGCTCTGCAGGAGCCATTCTATATGGCGAAATAGAAATGCGATGGGTATCTGGCAACACATCAATACCAAACTCTATCTCCCTATCAGGGGGTATCCCTGGGAGATCTTCGGGAAAGGCTTCTGGAAATTCATTCACCACAGGGACAGACTGAAGAGGAGGATTTTTAACTTTAGAGTCCTTGACTCGAATAAGGTGATACAAGCAACCCTTAGAAATGAGTTTTCGGGCTCTGAGATAAGATATCAAGTGCCCTTTGGGTGCTAAAGAATGTCCCTACCATTCTATCATTGGTTCATTCGGGAAGGAAAAGGTAACTCTACGGGTCCTATAATCCAATATGGCATAGCATGAATGGAGCTAATCCATCCCTAAGATAGCATCAAATGCAACCATGTCCAACTCTATAAGGTCTGCCACCGTATCCCGACTACCAATAGTCACCACACAACCCCTATATACCCTTCTAGCAACAACAGAATCCCCCACCGGGGTAGAAACAAAAAAGGGTTCAGAAATCACACTGGGCTCAAACCCAAAACCAACAGCCACATAAGGGGTCACATAGGATAAGGTAGATCCGGGATCAAGTAACACACAGACATCATAGGAAAAGATTTGTAACATACCGGTAACAACATCTGGGGAATATTCTGCCTCCTGGCGGTTTGTCAAGGCGTATAACCGATTGCAATTGTTCCCGGCAGCTGATGTGGGGCCCTTCTGAGATGGGGGTGGCGCTGTGGAATTTCCCTGAAACTTCGCACCACCAACACTCCTCCTAGCAGATGGACAGTCCCTCTGAATGTGGCCTGACTGACCACATGAATAACATACAAGTGTGCCCAACTGATATTTCCCCGGATGATTCCTACCATAATTTTCACATCGCGGGTATGTGCGATGCTGCTGAGCCACACTACCCTGCGACTGAGTATCTGGTGCTCTAGATCCATGAGGAGTCTGAAAGCTCTAAGTCTGTCTGTCTGCAGGGGATCTGGGCGCTGGGGCGCTGGCTGCTGACTGTGTATTATTCCAAAACCTCATCTTCTTCGACCACCTATTTCCCCAGTTACCACTCTACGGATGACTCTGGTGCTGGTCCGCAGATTTGACTCTCTTGGCCTGTCTGTCCTTCTCTCTAGATTCAGCGATCTTTTTCTTCTTCTCTTCCAGCTGCTGCATGTGGATTGTCAGTTTAGCAAGGTCTAACTCCCTATTCAACATTGCCCCTTGGCACTCAAGTACCAGGTTATTAGCAAGGCCGGATGCAAATTTCCTCATCCGGGCTCTCATATTGCTAGTCAATTCTGGTGCATAGCGGGCTAGTTGATTAAAATTCAAAGTGTACTCCTATACACTCATACCTCCCTGCTTCAGATTCATGAACTCTTCTGATTTGGCCTCCCTCAACTCCAGAGAAAAGAATCAGTCAAGGAAAGCTTCTACAAACTCACCCCAAACTGTAGGCTCAGCACTCTCACCTTTTGCATCTTCCCAGTCTGCATACCACTGATTTGCAACATCCTTAAGCTGATAAGTTGCCAATTCCACTCCTTCAATCTTATCTACATGCATTACCTTAAAGATCTTCTCCATCTCATCCACGAACTCCTGTGGATCTTCCTCCACCTTTGTACCAGTGAACTTAGATGGATTCATCTTTATGAAATGCCCGACTCTAGTAGCCTCAGACGTAACAGATGTAGACCCAACATCTTAAGATCGTTGAGCCTGGTTAGATACCAGCTGTGTCAGCATATGGATAGACCGTCTGAACTCTGCATTTGAGATATCTCTCTAAGCAGTTAGTGGATGGTTGACATTAGTCCTCGGAGCCCGAGGTGGACTGGTTGGGACTGGAGGGACTCCCAGAGTAGGGACAGGTTCTGGCGTGGAAGCTCTATTACGAGTTCGCATCCCATGAGTGGGACGGACCACATTTGCCTGAGCACTCTAATCGATATTGCGATGGGGAGGCATAGTCGTGTTTCTGAAATACAAGAGATCATTGATTAGGGGACAGTTTAGACTCTGAAGAACAAACAAAATCACAAAGAAGGGAAACATTCCTGAACACCTAGTAGCCTCCTGTTTATAAGTGTGGTGCGCTACACACCCATAAATAGAACTCTACTCGACGTGATTTCGCAAACACCCTGGGACCATGAACCGTGCTTTGATACCAAGTTTGTCACAACCCGAGCCTAGGCCCTAGCCGTGACGAGCATCCCAAACTATAAAGGCCCAGAATACCCATTCTCTATCTGGTTATCATGCACAACATTCGTAATCATAATAAAATACGAAATTAAAATTGAGTACGGAATACATGGTCAAGTTTTGCAAAATTTCTGAATAATACTATCTGACATCAGTCTGCGAAATCTCTACTAAGAACACAAATATCTATCTGAAAAGAAACTGGGACAAGGCCCCCAGTGAACCAAAAACATAATAAATAAGATAATGTCTGACATAATTAGGCCTTCCAAATAATAGAAGGCTCACCACTGCGAATCAAGTCTGCAAATCCGAGAATGTCTACTGAGTAGCTGGACCCCTAGACTGTGCCTTAGGACCTGGAAGAGGGGGGGGGTCAGCACAAAAGTACTGGCACACGAAGCAATCCAAAAATAGTATAATGGAACATAAATATATATAATTATATTAAGTGAAAGCAATTTTTCATCAAGACATCATGTATAAAACTATTTTCGAAAAATACATGGGCACTTTCTGAAAACATGTAACCTGTCTGTTCATTTCAAATCAAGATCTGTGTCTTACTTCTAAGTTAGGTGGTATTCCCCTACAATTCTGATATTCCACGGGCTGTATGGAATCTGCCATTGACTCGGCGGGAAAGCCCCCAACCCAAGTGTGCCGCAAAGGTTGGAGTGTCTGAGTCTGATACGCCACAGGACATTTAAGTCAGCGCATAATAGTATACCCGGGTTGGCAAACCACGGTTTTAGGCAATGAGTCGCTTGAACTCAAGCCATCTTTGGGGAACCACCTAACATCTCTTTATGCCCATTTTTAACCTTTTCTGTACATGCAACATTCTGAATGTCTAAAATCATGAATGTCTAAAATATCTGTTAGTCTGAGTCTGATATGGCGTTAGTCTGAATTGGTATCGTCATACCAAGACATTGCAAGTCATGATTTTTCTGAGCCATAATGTATTAAGCAAGAGCTTTCATTCAAAACATAGTTTAGACCACCAAAACATGTAACTGATCTAAAGGATTTCATACTCTGAAACTTAAAGTTCAATTCATGCAGAAATTTCATCAAACACCTGGTGGTCAAATGTCTTTAGCAAGTTCATGTATTCAAAATTGTAACACATTCATTCATAAATGTATATAAACTGTCAAATCGCTTTGGAGATGGTCAAAAGACCAAACCAATGATGTTAAAACATCTTATACATAAATATATATACATAATTTAAAACCCCATTCTAAAACATGATTTTTTTTTGCCCATGAGAATTTAGGAAAAACCCCGCGTACCTTGTTTTCCACGAATTTTGGGTGTCTATCGAAGCCTACGTCGAGAGGATTCCAAATCTGTAATTTGTTTCACGAACCCGTAGTTAAATCTTGAGTTGCTTGGGTTTTAATGTTAAAACCCTAGGGAGAGTTCTTGAGCAAATTTGAAGAATATAATGATATTTTGGCTCTTTAGGGATTTAATTCCCTTGTTTAAGTTGATAGGAGAATGAGTATTTACGGAAATGCCAGTAAAAATCCGGATGGACTGAACATTTTGGCCGGGCGCGATCCAGCAGGTGGCGCAGGCTAATCACGCGCTGCCACTGGATCGAAATCCTAACGAGGCCTTAGGCTCGTCCAAAAATTCTAAATTTTCTCCGACACGTACTACAACCTTGCCCCATCGTAACGCAACAAAAAAATCCAAAAAAGAAGGTCGGGAAGGTCGAGAAGTTGTATCCCGAAGGTTTCCAGCTAAGAATGAGTCTAAGTCATTTCAACACTTAGAAGAATTTAAAACTTAAGTCTAAAGCTCAGAAATTACAGTCTAATACATGCATGACTTTTACGGGGCGTTACATAAGGAGATTAATAATCTAAAGTATGGTAAGATAAGGATAAATGAGTATGCTCTAAAATTCTAGCAGTTGTCTCATTATGCTCCAGAGTTGGTTTCTAACATGAGATCTAAGATAAGGATATTTGCTTCCTAGTTATCACGTGACTTAGTATTAGAATGTAAGGCCGCAAAGTTAAACAATGCTATAGACATCTCCAGACTTGTGGTCTATATGTAGTAGGTCGAGGATGAGAAGAAAAAATAGGCAGAGACTGGAGAAAGGCAGAATAAGAAGTTTAGGGATTCAGAGTAGGATATGGGCCAGCATAATAGTAGGATAAATAGTAGACAGTGGATCAAGAAGAACAGCTGGGGAGATTCTTATTCGTCTGTTAGTGCTTCTTATCCTAAGCACTCGGGCGATCGTTGTTCTCAAGCTAGTGGTAGTCCTAAGGTACAGGTTGCCCAGTCCCATTATAGTGGAGCTCAGTCAGCCCCACTTTATCCTCCTTGTTATTTTTATAGGCATCTTTAACATGGTTTTGTAAGGAGGGAAAGAATTAGTGTTATAGTTGTGGTCATCTTGGTCACATGCAGTGAGATTTTCCTTCAGCCAAGATTGCCACTGGGTTTAATAAAGTTCTGATTTCAACATCTTCAGCTCCTGTGCCAAAGGGAGCTACTTCTGGTACCAAAACTGGGCAGAATTATCTCTATGCACTTACTTGTAGCTAGGAATCTAAGACGTCTCTAGATATTGTTACTATTATGTTACAAATCTTCTCTAGTGATGTGTATTATTTTTTTTACCTGGGCTATACCCTTTCTTATATTACCCTTTAGGTGAATGTGTATTTTGGTTTTTGTCCCAAAAGTATTTCTGACCCCTTTCTATGTCTACCTAGATGGGTGATTCTATAGTATCTAGAAAAATCTATAGGGGTTATGTGGTTTCTATCTTTTATAGGGAGACATTGATGGATTTGATATAGTTGGATATGGAGGATTTTTATATTATCTTGGGTATGGATTGGCTTCACTATTGCTATGTTTCTATAGATTATAGAACTCTAATGGTCACTTTTAACTTTTCTAATAAGCCGGCATTAGAATGGGAGAGGAGTTTTTTAGTAACCTAAGGGAGGTTTATTTCCTATCATAGAGCTTAGGAATTAATTTAAAAAGGTTGTTTATATCATCTAGTTTGGGTTAATGATTCCTACTCTGAAACTCCCTTTTGTGATCTATTCCTATGGTTAATGAATTATCCAAAGTGTTTCTTGATGATCTTCTTAGAATTCCTCCCGATAGGGAAACAGATTTTGGGATTGAACTTCTTATTGAGTTTGCGTATAATAATAGTTATCATTCTAGTGTTCAGATGACTCCTTTTGAGGCTCTTTATGGTAGGAGGTGTAGGTCTCCTATTGGATGGTTTGAGGTTGGTGATACTAGATTGTTTTGTCTTGACTTAGTTCACCAAGCTATGGAGAAGGTGAAAGTAATTAGAAAAGGACTTAAGACCGCTTAGAATCTGCAAAAGTCTTATAAGGATGTGAGACAAAGAGTTTTGGAGTTTGAAGTAAATGTTTAGGTATTCTTGAAGGTGTCTCCTATGAAAGGAGTCATGAGATATTGAAAGAAGGGAAAGCTTAATCCTCATTATGTTGGTCCATACTAGTTTTTGAGGAGAATTGGGAACATTGCTTATGATTTAGACTTGCCTCCGAGTTTGGATTCTATTTATCCAATGTTTCATGTGTCCATGCTGAAGAAGTGTACGGGTCATCCTTCCTTGATTATGCCTATTGAGGATATTGGTGTTACGTACTCCTTATCATATGAGTAAGTCTCAGTAAAGATATTGGATAGGAAAGTTCATAGGATTTGGACAAAGGATGTAGCTTTGATGAAGGTTCTTTTGAGAAATCAAAAAGTAGAAGAGGCTACATGGGAAGCTGAGGAAGATATGAAGGCCAAATACCTATTCTTGTTCCCCAGGTTGGATAAAAGTGATTAAGGTATGATTTTTGTTTTCCTCTTGTCATTATTTGAGTTCGTCATTTAATTTTGGTGTATTGTCTCTATTCCTATGGTAAAAGTGTCCTAACACATCATTCGGGGACGGATGATCCTAGGGAGGGTAATGTAAGACCCTTAAAATTTTGATCGATTTATTTTTGACCTTCTTGTATTTGTAATATCGATTTTTTACTTGACTTATGTTTAGGGATGTTAAAAGGGTAATTTAGGAAAGTTCCAAAATAATTGAAAAGGGATCGGGGCTAGTTTAGAACATTGAGGCAGTGAGCCTATGAAATATCTACGTGTCATGAAGGTTATTCTCCGTGATATTGGCGTGTCATGGAGGATAACCTCTAAGATATTGGCATTCCATTCCAAGGGTTAAATTTAATCCAGTTTGTTTCTTTTTCGCTTAAGGATGTGGGGCTTTTGGCCTTTTCACCTTGTTCATGACCTATAATCATAAAAAGGACCCTTTTCCTTCTATTTTAAAAGATCACACCCCCCCTATTTCACTCTCAAACACAAAACCCAAGAATATTCAAGGGTTTTACTGTGCATTCATCATTATGGTTCCAAACTTCAAATTGCTTTCAAATTCGTCTGTATTTCATGCATGTTTCTTTTTCCTAAATTAATTTTACACAAAATCACGTGTTTAGTTGTTGCCCATGTGGTTTAATTTTTTGTTTTTGAATATAGGTTGAGGGATTTAGAATAGAAATTGATTTTGAAAGGCCGTGGAGTCCATGGATTGGTTTAAATTGGAAACGTTGGAGTTAATTTGTCTAATTAGTTTTGGAATGACATAATGGATTTTGGCTTGCAATCTTTACTTATATGGTTTGACGATACCAAAGGTAAATGCCTAATTAAAAGACTCCTTGGTTAATGGACGGGAATGTGTGTAAATGTTTTAATTTGGGCTTAAAGGGGGATGTGTAGCTCCTTGTGGAAGGTAGAGGTCCAAAAGGAATCGATACTAGAAACCATGTTTGCTGGCGTGGGGGTCTTTATGATCGTGTGCATAGTTCACTTATTATATATATATTTTTGGAATGGTTGGAACCTCAGTGGCTTTGGCCCTACCTTGGATTGCTTCGGTTCATGAGGATAACATGCACTGGGGCCCTTTCAGCAGCGAAAGATAAACCTATATAGCCCGTGGGTGCCCTTAGTATGGATAGAGCTACATAGTTCAGGATAATGATTTTAAATATGATGCTTAAACCTTATTTCCCTAATCCTGACATCTTATATATGTGAATGTGAATGTGTGTATGTGGTTTTGACTAATTTTGGATATGTCATTTATTTCATCATATTCACTGAATTACATGCTAGTACTTAGCCCACTGACCGTCCTAGGATGCTACATTATTTCATAATATAGGGTCCGAAGACACTTTTTTTACCCCTGTGAAGCATAAGGTGGATTAGCACGTCTGTTGAGTTGCTGTGAAGTTATAATCCTCCATTCTTTGGAAGGACTTATCATTTCTATATTCTTTTATTTTCAACCAGTACTTTTGGATTCTCTTGGTCATAGTCAGAGGCATGTCCCAACTTCATTTGGTATTGTGGTTTTAAAGGCTATTGTGGATAAATGTGGGTAGGTTGGTGTTTGTTTTGACTCTTTATTTTCATATAGTTATCTATTCTTCTTTTATTACTATCTTAATTGGTGTCCACATTATTCTTTATTTTTACCTTTGTGCTTATGAGGTTAGGCGCTGAGGGTGGTGTCCGGTCCATGTTGGGCTTGAGATACCTATCATGGCCCTGCCATGGTTTGGGTCGTGACAATATGCCACATCTCTTTTCATATTATTCCACCAATAAATTTATTTCAAGTCATGATACATCTTTGTCGACCTAAGATGAACCGTACATATGTACATATGGGATTCGATCAAAATCCTTTCCCGCAAACCATCTACATCAGGAACACATAACCACCCTTGATACTTCAAAATTCCATCTCCCCAAATTTCAAAAGGCATAACTTTCCGTTGCCCCATAACTTTCTTGATTTGCATAAATATGGGATCTAGAACCTGTTTATCCTTGACTTCAACTCTAAGGGATGACTTAGCTACATCCTAGACGATCACTCCCCTATCTTCAGAGTCGAAAAGGCAAACTCCTAAATTGGCTTACCGATGAATATCCTTCTCTATTCCTCTATTTTCCTTCTTAACGTGAGACAAACTCCCCATGGATAACCTACTAAGAGTTTGAGCAAAAACATTAGCTTTTCCTGGGTGGTAGTGAAGACTCGTGTCATAATCCTTATGTAGTTCGATCTACCCTCTCTACCAAAGGTTCAATTCCTTCTGTGTGAACACATAATGCAAGATTTATGGTATGAATAAATATCCACATGCACCCCATATAAATACTAATGCCAATTTTTCAATGCAAAACCCACAGCCACCAGCTCCAGATCGTGAGTTGGGTAATTCATTTCATGATCCTTAAGCTGCCTGGAAGCATAAACTACCACCTACCCGTGCTACATCAAACACAACCCAGTCCCACACAGGATGTATCATAATGCACAACGAACTTCTCAGTACCCTCGAGTAGGGTAAAAATAGGAGTAGAAGTCAACTAATCCTTTTATTTCACAAAACTACCTTCACAAGCATCAGACTGTAGAAGCTTTACCTTTTTCTGAGCCAACTTCATAAGGAGTGTAGCTATAGATGAGAAACTCTACATAAATCTCCTATTATACCCTGCCAAGCCAAAAAAGCCCAAGTCTAGTCCACTTCTTAACCACTTCAATGTATTGTAGATCAATGTTAAATTCCTTCACTGGATACAACATGCTTGACAAAAGTCACAACACTTGGCCAAAATTCACACTTAGAAAATTTTGCATACAACTTCTGATCCTTTAAATCCTACAACACAATCCGAAGGTGACTTTTATGATCTTCCTCACTTTTGGAGTACGCGAAGATGTCATTAATAGAAATAATAATGAACAAATATACAAACTTCCTGAATACTCAGTTCATACGATCCAAAATGTAGCTGGGGAATTAGTCAACCCAAATGACATAATCAAGAACTCATAGTAGCCATAACGGCTTTGAAAAGCGGTTTTGCAAATATCAACCTCCCTAATATTCAATTTATGATAATCCAAAAGAAGATTTATTTTAGAGAAACATTTAGCACCCAGAAGCTAATCGAAAAGGTCGTCAATTCTAGGAAGAGGGTACTTGTTTTTCATGGTGACCTTATTCAACTGACAATATTCTATATACATCCAAAGAGACCCATCTTTCTTTCGCATAAAAAGCACAGGAGAACCCCAAGGGAAAACACTAGGATGAATGAAGCCCTTATCAAGTATATCATTTAATTGCTCCTTTAGTCTTTCTACTATGCTGAAGCCATAATATAAGGAGGAATGGAAATGGGATGAGTATTTGGTAGAAGATAAGTCCCAAAGTCTATTTTCCTATTAGGAGGAATCCCTGGAAGATCATCGAAAAAAATTCAGGATATTCATTTACCACGAAAACAGACTATAGGGAGGGACTTTCAAGTTTACAATCTTTAGACTAAACTAGATGAAACAAACACCCTTTGGATGTTAACTATTGGTCTCTAAGATAAGAGATAAACATCCATTTTGGTACTAGGGAACTCCCTTCCGATTTAATTATAGGTTCATTAGGAAAATAAAAAGTGACCTTTCTAGTATTACAATCCAGAAAAGCATAGCACGAAGGAAGACAATCCATTCCTAGGGTTATATCAAAATCCACCATATTAAGATCTATTAAATCTACCAATGTATCCTAATGAATGATCGACACAACACAACCCCTATAGATTATTGTAGCAATAATAGACTCACCCACTGGGTAGAAAATGATAAGGGGACAAAAATACTTTCGAGATCAAAACTAAAGTGTACAACCACATGAGGACGGACAGTGTCGATTTTTGGACAAAAGAGACGGAAATCCATCACTTTTTTTCGTCTCAAAAAGGGGCGTTGTTTTTTTGAAAATGATATCCTACGTCTCTTTTATTAGGATGGACAATGTCTATTTTAGGAATTATTTTAGTTATTCTTAGAAAAAGCGATGTTGTGCACTGTTTTTTGTTCTTCTATGAAGAACACATGATGAACAAAAAATGACGGACGTCGTCACTTTATTGAAAAAAGATAATGTTTTTTCCAGAAAAATTGACACTGTCCGTTGTAAATTGAGAAAAATAAAATATATTTTCTAGAAAAAATGAAGTTGGTCGCCGTTTTTTATTCTACATAATGAATAAAAAACTACGTTGGTCGTCGCTTTTTGATCTTCATAATTTAATAAAAAGTGACGTTGATCGTCACTTTTTGTTCTTTATGATGAATTAAAAAGCAATGTTGGTCGTCGTTTTTTGTTCTTCATAATTAATAAAAAAAAAACCATCATCGCTTTTCTGAATTTATTTTTATGCAGAAATCTGCATTTTTTGCATCCCACCTGCCAAATAAAAATGCAATTCAATATATTCATCCTCATGCAACACACATTATTTCAATTATCGTACAACACGCTACATCAACAAATCATTTAAGCAATTCAAAGCAACAACACTTGAACAATGAATCCAACAACATTCAAAATACTTAAACAGTCCTATGAATTTTCACTAATTAAAAGCTAAGTTTAAAAATATCTAAAAATTATCTCAAAGCTAAGTCCAATAACACTAAGGAGTTGCCCCAACAAACTCTTCATCACTCTCTATTTTCCCTTCGCTACTTGACGTAGGAGCAATGGCCTGTGTCAAGGCACATCTAAGATGTGCAATCTGATGTGACATAGCAGCATATCTCTCCAAAATTGTAGAAATAGCCTGATCGTACTTTGCAAACGAACAACACATTATCTTAAAATCAATTGACTAGTGTTAAATGATATGTATATATATATATATATATATATATATATATATATATATATATATATATATATATATATATATATATATATATATATTAAAGTTAACTAGATAATAATTAAATCTAATATACCTTAAACTCTTGAAACATGGCTTGTTTAGAGACTATTGGAATGTCCAACCACTCGTGCCAAGGATATGTAAAAATTCTCATAGCGCTCTCCCTTACACCCTCATTAACTTCAATTGACGCGGGATACCACCTGTAAATAACATAATAAGTATGTAAGCTTGAATGTTTTATTAGTCAAAAAATAAACCTATCAATTAAAAATAACCTTATAATGATCTATTAGGCTCGATGAACACTCTACTAAGCATGTCCGTATCTCTAGGAACTATACAAATCAAATCTGCATCAATATCTTCTTCTACAAAAGGAGGTAGAGAAGAAGGTAGAGGTGGAGGTGGAGGTGGTGGTAACTTGATCATTTTGAAGTCACTAGTACACATTTCAAAATACTACTCTTAACCATTTTCAAGTCATGAATACACATTTCAAGTGACAACACCAACCATTTTCAAGTCATGAATCGACATTTCAAGTGACAACACTAAACCAATTTCAAGTCATGAAGTCACATTTTCAAATGATTACACTTTACTAATTTCAAAATACAAGTTCATCTTTCAAGTAACTACACTAAATCATTTTCAAGTCCCTAATTCACTTCTCAAATGACTACACTTGGTTAATTTGAAGTCACTAGTACACATTTCAAAACACTACACAACCATTTCCAATTGTCTAATTCACTTCTTAAGTGACTAAACTTAACCAGTTTTAAGTCATGAATTCATATTTCAAGTATCAACACTAAATGAATTTCAAGCCATGAATTCACATTTTCAAGTGATTACAATTTACAAATTTCAAAACACAAGTTCACCTTTCAAGAATTTCACTAAACCATTTTCAAGTTGCTTATCCACTTTTCAAGTGACTAGTACACATTTCAAAAGACTACACTTAACCATTTTTAACTCTCTAATTCACCTCTCAAGTGACTAAACTTAACCATTTTTAAGTCATTAATTCACATTTCAAGTATCAACACTAAACCAATTTCAAGTCATGAATTCATATTTTCAAGTGATTACACTTTACAAATTTTAATACAAAAGTTCACCTTTCAAGAACTACACTAAACCATTTTGAAGTCACTAATCCACTTTTCAAGTGACTAGTACACATTTCAAAATGCTACACTTAACTATTTTAACTCTCTAATTCATATTTCAAGTGACTAAGTCTAACCATTTTCAGGTCATGAATTCACATTTCAAGTGTCAACACTAAACCAATTTCAAGTCATGAATTTACATTTTCAAGTGATTACACTTTACAAATTTAAAAACACAAGTTCACCTTTCAAGAACTACACTAAACTATTTTCAAGTCGCTAATCCACTATTCAAGTGACTAATACACAATTCAAAACACTAAACTTAACCATTTTCAACTCTTTAATTAACCTTTCAAGTGACTAATGATACACCCAAATTACACTTCTCTTACGAGAGAGTAAGCGGTCGCTGTCAAATATAGAACCCAACTAGGTTGGCTATCGAATACCACAGGGAATACTGTGTTTACTAAGTATTGTGATTGTTGTTAGACTGTTGATCAAAGGTTCCTAAATTAGAGGGGGTTTTTTTTATAAATTGTATTCTAAATAATTGTAATAGAGTTGTTCCAACTAATGATTCTTTCTGCTAGTAATAATTCAATGATATTAAACAAAATAGAGTTATGGTTACCAAGATGTTTAAACAGTTAGGGTTGTGAATCACTTTTGAGTTCCACTCAATAACTTCAGTTGCAACAGAAGTTGAATTCTAGTGCTAGCCCATTAGTTTATCAACCTTAATGGATAGTTTATCCTTTAACTCTCCTAATTTAAATAACATATTGATTATTCAACCATTTTTATCATGTAGGTTAATCCTTGTAAAGGAATTCTCCATTAATCTAAAGATTTAGGTTTCTAGATTTCATGTAAACCCTTTTTTTTTCAACAAACACTTTTCTGTTCGAACAAGTGATTGTTCTTGGGTTCACTTTTCAAGTTTGCAACTAAGAAATGTTATTAGAGTGAAAAAGGGTTTAGGCAACATCAATTACTTACAGAAACTCAATTGGAATCACAACCCATACAAACTGTTTACATCAAGTCTCCCATAACCCTAGTTATGGGAGCTTAACTACTTATGTCCATAGAAGAAAGAGAAAAAAAATACTTGTATTATTCATAAAAAAATTCAAAGTTCACTTATAAAGTTTACACGAGTTAATTCTTGAATCTTCAATAGAAATGGAATGATTAGATCCACAAATGTAATTTGATTCATAGATTTCTACATTACAGAAAGTTTGAACGATGAAAAACTCAGATAAAAGAATTTCCAAGATTCAGAATGTCCTCAACAAAACCCTAGTTAGGTATATCTATGCTCCAAGGTTTAAAAGGTTTAAAATTTAAACAATGAAAATAACACGTCCAAATTGATGGTCCAACTGATGATCCATCTGGAGTCTGACAGTCCATCATTTGGACCATCACTGAGTGCTCCAGGATGTCATGTTCTGCTTAATCCTGAAGGATACCTTGGTGGACCGTCAATGGTCCGACGGTCCATCACATGGTCCGTCACTCTGGATTCTGAAATCTTGTATTCCACTAAAGTCTGAAGGCTACCTTGGTAGATTGTTGATGGTCTGACGGTCCATTGCATGGTCCTTCACTCAGGTTTCTCAAATGTTGCATTTTGCTTAAGTCTGACGGCCAAGTTGTTGGAGCTCAACAAGCTTGATGGTCCGCCACTTGGGCTGCTGCATGGTTCTTCCATCTTGAACTATATGTTTAGCTATGACGATCCACCTGGCGGTCCATCGCATGACTGACATTCTGCCATTTGGTCTATCATTGACCTTTTTCTACTATTTTCCTATGTTTTCTCCTTCATTTGACTCTTCAACGTAAAATCACTTAAATCCACTATTAAATACAAATTTATTGCTTGAAAATTCACAATTTCTGGAGAAAAAAATGCAAAATGTTTCGTCAAAAGCTGAAACATCAACACCCTCAACTTAAGAAAATTGCTTGTCCTCAAGCAACTCAGCACCAGATTACAAATTTGAGCAATACAATGACAAGCATTCAACTTGCTGAACCAGTTTTGACACAACCATTAACTTGTCCTCCTATTTATATGGCTTAACATAGCAGAGTCCATAACTGGCATTCTTTCACAATCAATTCATATACACAAACATGTATACAAGAATCTACAGAGATCCGTCAAATTAAGTGTGACTAAAATTACCATCATAGTCAAGGAAATCCACCACTCATTTTATTTTGTGGATACAAATCAGAACTCTTACACTCATAAAAAAAGTTACAAATATAGTACACATACCCATAGGCTTGCCCTTATTATCTAACACTCCCTTATAGTTGATTCACCAAGATCAAGCAGGTCTTTCTCAGACTTGTAATGAGGCTTTGGGATTTGGTGGGGAAGGACTTCTCGGAAAAAGTGACTCAATACTAGGATTTAACTCTCTTTTCCCTCAAGTTCTACTTACCAATGCCATTTCTGAACTAGATCATTCACCCTTTTCTCATTTATATATATATATATATATATATACACACACACACACACATAAGCATTAGCCACCTATAACTTATGCTGATACAATCTATTAAGGTACACAATATCTTGAGTAGACCAGGGTCGGATGCTCTAAACCAATTTTCCCTTAGACAACTAACAACTTTGACAATAGCCACCCTCAACTTAGGTATTTTTCCTAAGTTTAGGTTCACAATACCCACTATTGGTCAAGGGATAGAGCTATGTGTTAACAACTTAAAGAGTGTTAACTATAGTGATTGGTGATAAAGAAAAACAATTAACATAGGCTCAAGAAAGGGTTCAAAAATGAGGCTAAGTGGACTAAAAACACAAGGCAGCCTTCTATCACTTCTTATTTCATCAACTACAATACAACATCCAATGAACTAGGCAAATTCTAGATACTAAACTATGTAAGAACTAATACAAATACTCACACACACAGGCAACTGAGTCAAACTTATTCAAATGTTCTTAAGATTTACACCATATGTCATGCATATTCTATAAGTTAATGCCAACCATAGATTCACTAACAGTTGATTGCATATACTAGAAGACAAAACTAAACAATCACACAGACATAGTCATAGTCTAATGCCAACATCATTCATCATCCATATTCACAATAAGGTGCTAACATAAACAACACTTTAATTTAATGGACCAACATTAACAATAGAACAGGACTTCAAAAAAAGAAAGATGCAAACCTAAAGTTAATCCCACATAAAGAAAAAAATACGAACTTAAACATAATCCTAGACATGATGATTCTCCTAGATAGCACATGGGAGGAAAAGAATATCATAAACACAACACCCACGGTACAAGTACACCACCCCCACAGAAAAATATATGCATTGTCCTCAAAGCATTAAATAAAAGTAAAAAAGAGTGGGTATACTTATATTGCCTCTTATTCATCTGAGGCATCTGTACAGTGTGGTCAGGCACCTGTGTCCTCACCTACTAAAACGTTGACCCCTATGGTGGCGGGGGTACTCAGAAACTCTTTCTCCAGAATTGGAGGTATAATATCTTGGGCTGGGTCAGTAGTTTGCTCTCTAACTGGTGCTAAACTGGTAGACACTCCAGCCACTTCATCTTCTACTCTCTTCCTTCTTTTCTCTTTATCTTTCCTAGACCTTTTCTTGGATTTCTTCATGTCATGATGGTCTCGCTCCTCCAGAGTCATAGCCTCTCTCTTTCTTCTTTTTTTATCTTTCCGTTCAACACGATTATCTACTTGTTGCTTTCCTTTATCTTTCATAGGTCTCCCCATCAGATCAATAATTCTTTCATTTTCATCACTCAATACCAAGGCTGGATCAAATGTGGGTTATTTTGGCTTCCTGCTCTTCAACTCTTCGATGTGAGCTGTGCTTTCTTAAACTCTTCCATGAACCTTGCCAAGTCTTGAATTGATAGTGAATCCAGCCTTTTGTTAATTATCTCCTCTATATAATCCATCCTTATTTGAATATATTGGAATGGATGGATTGCATCGGCTATAATTCTGTCAACAAAAGGCTTGAATTCTGCAAGCCAAGTGCCAAGATGCCTTTTGAATTTCTTTTGCAATTTCACCGACTTGGCGAACTTTTTCTACATCAACCTATATTCTGCACATTCTACCCCACCCATTAGTGGTGCAGATTCTGACCCTGCAGATGCACTTGATGGCTCATAATCAGGTGGTAAATAAGTGGCAATTGGCAACAACATACATGTTCGAATCTTTGAAGTATTTGGGGCTGGTGCTAACTGAGTTTGGTAGGATGGTGGTTTGGTGACCGTCATTTCAAACTTTGAGTCATCCTTGGACTTCTCAATGTCCTGCCTATGTGTCACACAAACCTCATTATCTACCCCACAAATTAGAGGTATATCTGCCTTCCTGCATAATTCAATGATTAAACAAGGAATTGGTAGAGCACTTTCCACTTTATGTGCTCTCACAAATAACTCATCGGTAATGATCTGACCAAAATCAATCTTCAGCCCTGACAGGAAACTAGCAACAAGTACAGCATGGTGAATATCCAAATTAGCATTACCTCCCATTGGCATAAGTCTCAATCTAACCACAACCCTTCAAAATTTAGCTCAAAAGCTAAGGGATGACTTTGCTACATGCTCACGTGGGATTGTAGCCCAGGAAGGATTTCCATCCTCAGTCAACACTCTAACTAACTATTCACTTTGGGTAGTTGCATTACGCAGTTGATACTCATGTTCTAGAATAGAAGGTGGGGCTTTATAATCTGGCCCAAACAACATCCTATTGATGGTTTGGGCTGATATGTCAATGGTGACTCCTTAGACTGGCACTAACTCCCTGTTTGGCAGATTGAAAATCTTTGAGCCCTTTAGACATCCTTTTATGCTAGTGCCAAATAGTTAGCAAAGAATTTCCTTACCAGATTCGGCTAATATGATTTGGGGGGGATTGATCATCCATGCCAATTTGTACTCATTAAAATGATGCTCTAACTCAGGATACTCGTGTAGCTCCATCATTACAATTTGATAATCCTCAGCAAATGGCCTTTTGACTGGCCTTTTTGCTGTTGGTTCAAACCCATCATAAAATTTATCCCTTTCTCTATCGAGTTTCCATCTAACGACCTCTCTAATTTGAGGATCCTTACATCTGATCAAGTTGGCATCCTCAGTCTCAGTCTCAACATTGACTGCTTCAGTTTGTGCCTCTACATTAGTAGTCTCAATTTTGGCCTCAACTAGATTGAGGAGAGATGTGACCACCCTTTCCTCGTCAGGGCTCGAGCTAGTGCTGCTGGTGTTGCTGTCAATCTCCTTTTCAGACTGGAAGAGTGTTGGAAGTGTTTGATCCTTTGGTGAGTGTTTAAGGATGGTGCCCCTTCGCTACTAGAAGGTTTGCCTCAGCCTCTAGCCTGACGACCACATCTAGTCAATGGGAGTTTTTGTGTTATGGTGCCTGAAAAAAAGTACGAAGTCAATTAAAAAACAAAAAATATGCAAAATAGTAGCAAAATTTGGCTTGACGGTCACACTAACGGGCCATCGATAATGTGACAGTTCATCGGTTGGGCTGTCAGGCCTTATCTAGTGAGTTTTAATTTTTAGGGCCTTGCGATGGTAGAAATGGCAGTCTGTCCAAGTTTTCTGTCATGGCATATCTAGTAAACAACTTCCTTTGGAAATTTGCTATGGCCACCCTAACGGTCCATCACAGATTCGATGGTCCGTCAAGGTGACCGTCAGTCCCCATTTTTAATTTTAGACTTCTTTTGGGCATTTTTTTCAACAGATGATATGCCTTATTTTATTTTCGGCATAACAAAAACAATAATTCCATGTTTTCACGCACAATTGTCTACTCTAAACACTTGGGTTACTCAGACTTCACCCAAGCAACATATACCAAAGTTCAAAACTCAGAACATCAACAATTTAAACCACAAAAGGAGACAAGATGAAATTTATATACCATAACTATTTCAATTATCTTTTTCACTTTGGAGAAGCAAGAAAATTGAAAAGATAAAATCGTACCTTGATGATGCAGAAGTTTCACTCTAGTTGGTTACACTTCAGAAAGATAAACTACTTAATACTTTAACCTCTGATTTCTTCTATTGTTGTAATGGGGAGAAAAGATGGGAACAGAATTATTTAAACAGAGGAGAAGAAAGAAGTTGGAGAGTCCAAGAGGGAGTAACTGCCTTTAGATACTATGAATCTAAAGAGAGTTAGACAGTTTTAGAATTTGAAGAGGTTACAACGTATGTAATCGCCCTATTTTATATCTTTCAAAGCTTTTGGAAAGTATGGGTCATTAAATAGGCATCTGACTTATCCGAACCTGAAAAGTGACTAGGGTTATATTGATGGTTAACTCGACGATCTGTCAGATTTACAACGGTTCGCCAAGTTGACCATTAGTTCTTACAGAGATGTACCTTCCAAACCTTTCTGTGATGGTCACACCAATGGTCCGTCAATTCTGTGATGGTCTATCAAGTGGTCCATTATCCCCTTTTAAAAACTCAAATATTTAGCCTCGAGTTGACATAAGAAGTGACGGTCCACTAGGTTTGTGATGGTCCACCAACTCGAGCATCGAGCCTTATCCAGTACATTCAACTTTTTGGAATGTCTTTTGCAGTCCGAGTGGTGGTTCGTAGAGATTTTAACAGTCCGTCAGTAACTCCGTCAACCTCATCACAACTCTGAAACTCCTTTCTTTCATGGTTTTCAATCCTGCACACTTCACAAACACATCAGATTACACAAAAAGAAACCAATAAAAGAACTTTATTTATGATTACAAAAATACTTAGTGGGTTGACTCCCACTAGCGCCTGATTTAATGCCGCGGCACGATGCAGTCATCTCGATTACTCAGACTTCATCAAGATAGATAGTGGCTATGCACTTTATCGAGTCCATTGAACTGATATACAACTTCAATCGTTGCCCATTCATTTTGAAGACACTTCCATCTTCATTTGCAAGTTCAACCACTCCAGACGAGTACACTTGATTAACTTGAAATAGGCATGACCATTTTGATTTAAGCTTACATGGGAACAACTTCAATTTAGAGTTGAAGAGAAACACCTAATCACCTTTTTGAAAATCTCTTTTTCCAATTCTCCAATCATGGTACTTCTTCATATTTTCCTTGTAGAGATCATCTCTTTTATACGCCCCGAGACGTAACTCATCCATCTCATTCAACTTCCCTAATCTGAACTGCGGTGCCTCATTCCAATTCAAATTTAGCCTCCTAAGTTCCCACAATGCCTTATTCTCCAATTTAATTAGTAAATGGCATACCTTTCCATAAACCAACTGGTATGGTGACATGCCGATTGGTGTCTTGAAAACTGTTCTGCATTCCCTTAAGGCATCTTCAAGCTTCCTAGACCAGTCTTGTTTGCTAGCATTCACTGTTTTAGCAGGTATGGCTTTGATCTCTCTATTCAAAATCTCCACTTGCCCACTAGTTTGTGGGTGGTATTGAGTCACTACTTTGTGTTTCTTAACACCATACTTTGCTAAGGAAGCTCAAAACACATGATTACAAAAGTGAGATCCACCGCCGCTTATAATGGTGCGTGGCACCCCAAATTGAGAGAAAATATTTATTTTTAGGAACGTAACTACTCTCTTTCCTTTGTTGTCAGCCAAAGCGATGGCTTCAACCCATTTCGACACATAATCAAAAACAACTAGAATGTATTTCATCCCATATGATCTCACGAAAGGCCTTATTAAGTCAATGCTCCATACGTCGAATAATTCTACCTCTATCATTTTGTCAAAGGAACTTCATGGCGCTTGGAGATTAACCCCTTCTTCTAACATTGATCACATCTCCTCACGATCTCATAGGCATCTTTGAATAAAGTCGGCCAATAGTAACCACTTTGTAGCTCCTTTCTAGCAGTACAGTCACCGACATGATAATCGCTAATCGGGGAAGCATTCATGCTTCTAATATATTCAACATATCTACTTCTGGAACATATCTCCTTATGATATTGTCCGCATATTTCTGAAAAAGATATGGGTCATCCCTGAAATAATGTGTCACATCATGAAGAAATTTCTTTCTTTGATGAAAAGAAAGATTTTCCAGAATCACCTCACTCACCACATAGTTTACAAAATCAATGTACCAAGGTATTTTCTCTATAAAAACTGCCAAGATTTCCTCATCTAGAAATGCATCATTGATCTCAATTTCATTTTTATCTGCTTGCTCACTTTCCAGCTTAGACAGATAATCCGCAACTTGGTTTTCACAACCCTTCCTATCTTTAACTTCAAAGTCAAATTCTTGAAGAAACATCACCCATCTAATTAACCTTGGTTTGGCATCATTTTTCACTATCAAATATCTTAAGGCTGCGTGGTTAGTGTGGACCACCACCGTGGGTCGTAGCAAATAGGCTCGGAACTTCTGACAAGCATAGAATACCACAAAAAGTTCTTATTTTGTCACAGTATAATTCTTTTGATCCCTAATTAGGGCCTTGCTTGCATAATATATTGGATGGAACAACTTATCTTTCTTTTCGCCAAGAACAACTCCTAGTGCCGCTCCACTGGCATCTCATATAATCTCGAACGACTTCGTCCAATCAGGAGCAACAATAATTGAAGCCTCCACTAGTTTTAGATTAAGGCATTCAAAAGCCTTACTGCAGTCACCATTAAAAGTGAACTTAGCCTCATTCTCTAGAAGTTTACAAAGTGGGTTTATAATCTTTGAGAAGTCCTTTATTAATTTGCGGTAGAACCAGGAGGAGGTAGTTTCTCAATTATTTCAACCTTTGCCTTATCTACCTCAATGCCTTTAGCAGAAATTTATGACCAAGAATGATACCTTCCTTCACCATGAAGAGGCATTTTTCCTAGTTAAGGACAAGGTTGAACTCTTCATACCACTGCAATGCTCGACTAATATTAAGCAAGAAGAGATCAAAAGAATCACTTACTATCGAGAAGTCATCCATAAACACCTCCAAGGTGTCTTCAACCATATCAGAAAATATCAACATCATGCATCAATAAAAAGTGGCGGGTGTATTACACAAACCGAAAGACATCCGCTTAAAAGCAAACGTACCAATAAGAATGTGAATATCATCTTTTCCTAATCTTCAAGAGCAATAAAAATTTGGTTGTAACCAGAGTATTCATCCAAGAAATAGTACCAACCCCTTCCCACTAGCCGATCAAGCATCTAACCCATGAAAGGCATTAGGAAGTGATCCTTCAGTGTCCACAAGTTGAGTTTTCTTTAATCCATACACACCCTCCACCCAATAACAGGCGTGAGTGGGATCAAATAATTTTTTTGATTAGCCACAACTTTCATGCCCCTTTCTTAGGCACGTACGGAACGGGACTCACCCACTTACTATCTCAAATGGGGTATACCACCCCAACATCTAGCCACTTGATGATTTTCTTCTTCACCACTTATTGCACAGGTGGATTTAGATAATGCTATTACTTAATAGTCGGTACACAATACTCTACTAGATTAATCTTATATGTACATATACCAGGAGGAATGCTGATGATATCTGCAATCGTCCAACCAATAGACCTCTTATATCTCTTAAGAATAGAGGTGAGGGCTTCTACCTGTTGCTCACCCAGGTCAGTCATAATAATAATAGGTAGGTTATTCTCACTGTCTAAGAACACATACCTCAAATGGCCGAGCAACTGTTTCAGCTCCAAGGTAGGTGGTTCTTCTATAGAAGGTTTAGCAGGTGGACTTGGATGATTTTTCAAGTCAAAATCCAACTTCTTGGGTACATATGAATACGAACCCATGCCTATTAAGGAACACACAGTCTCCTCATAATCTTCATTACCATCATGATCAAAATTCATCAATACAGCGGCTAAAGTCCTCACAATAAATTTTTCTTCTATAGGCACTTCTTGATCTTCCTCATAATAGACATCCACAATAGAGAATACACTTATATCTTTATGTTGTTTCATGCACTGGTATACATCGAATCTAGCTACCACTCATTCAGCCTGAATAGTAGCTCATTTGCCCTTCAATCAATAAGTACACTCTCGGTTGCAAGATAAGGTTGACCCAAGATTATGGAAACCACAAAATCGACCTCGCAATCAAGAATGACAAAATTAGTTGGAAATATTAAACTGGCCACCTTTACTAATACGTCATATAGAATCCCCACAGGCCGCTTCACAAACCTGTCCTCCAAAACTAGCCTTATGTTTGTGGGAGTAGGATCCCCAAACCCAATTTCGTATACACAACAAGCGGCATCAAGTTTATACTAGCTCTCAAATCATATAGAGGTTTTGCAAAATCAAAAGACCTAATAGTGCATGGGATGGTAAATGCTCTCGGGTCTACCTTCTTCTGCACCAAAGACCTTGTGGAAATAGCACCACAATGATGGAGATTATCCACCAGCTCATAGCTAAACATCCGCTTCTTCATGATAAGGTATTCATGAAATTTGCATACCTGGGTATTTGTTCCAATGCCTCAACCAATGGAAAATTGATCGTTAACTGCTTAAGCATGGCCATAAAGTTTCAAAACTTTGTGTCATCAGCCTTCTTCTTCAGCCAATGGGGAAATGGCAGAGGTGGTTTTTGCAGAGGAGTTACCACTACTTGTTTTTCCTTATATTTCTCTTTTTTTGATCCATCAAATAACTGGTGATTAGAAGGAACATCAATGTCATCGTGCTTCCCAGACTTCACAGGATTACTTTCTTCGAGCTCAACATCTTTTTTGATTGCCTCTTCAATAACAAATTTTCCCATAGAAGGTCCAAGTAATACCTTACCAATCAGTTTGGTAATTGTCATGCAAGAGCCATCATTTTGAGGATTTTGAACTGTATCACTTGGCAAAGTTCTACTCTTCCTCTGATTCTATACTGCTGAGATTTGGCTTATTTTCTGGTCCAACTATTTGATAGAATTAGAGTGTGAGTTTTCTAACTGACTCATGGAAGACAAATCACTTTTCATAGTAGTCACCCCAGAGTTGGTAGTCTCAAATCCTTTTAATAATTTCTCCATCATGTCCTCTATGGACATCTTGCCCAAGCTAGTTACAACATTATCTCTACTTCCAGGAGGTATATATAGTCCATTCCTATCATTCTTATTGTTCCATTTCCCTTAATTTCTATCCTTGTAACCAGCTTTGTCATAATAGTTCTGACCTTGATTTCCTTAGCTATTGCCTCGAAAACCCCCTAGTTAATTAGATAGTTCATCTTTTTTTTTGAATCATTGTCAGCTCTTCCATGGGATGTAATAACTTTCAACTTCTTTATTTTTCCAGACAATAGATGCTTAGTTAACAAATCCATCTGTGTCTTCAAGTGTGCCATGTCCTGGTAATATTCTTTCTCCTTCTTGCATTGCTCTACATTCATACTACCAGACACAGTAGGGCTTGCTAGCACAGAATCCCTAGTATGCCAAGCTCTACCCTATTTGGTCATTCAATCAAGCATCTCCGAAGCCTTTGGAAAAGTAAGGTCAACAAACGACGCCTCCTGCAGTATTATCCATGACTGGCTTCATAATAGAGTTTAAAGTCTGATAAAGAGTCTCCATTAAATGAATATCCATCATGTTATGGTTCGAGCATTATATCAGCTTCTTTTTAAACCTCTCCCAGGTCTCATGAAGACTATAGTGGGAAGCTGTCGGAAGTTACTAATTTCATCCCTCAACTTTACCCTCCTGGAAGATGGAAGGAACTTTTCTAGGAAAGCCTCTTTCAAATGCGTCCAGTTGGTGATAGAGTCGAGAGTTAGCCCATTGAGCCACAGTGTCACCTCCTAGATAGAGACAACGGAAACAAACGCAGATGGATAGCATTGTGAACCACTCCTGGATTATCGAAAGGCTTACAAATGGTGGCAAAGCTCACCAAGTGCATATTTGGATCATCTTCAGGATGACCACCAAACAACCCCTTAAGATGAAGGAGTTTAATAATCGTACTGGTAATATTAAATTTAGCTATAGGTTCTAGAGATGAAAGAGTAATAGCTCCAGTTATACTAGCTCCATCCATTCTATCATTGTTCAGATAAAATTGTACTGGTTGTCGATCCTGCCTAACCCTAAAGGGATGATTCCTATTTACATTTCTATTTACTGGTGCAGCCACATTCTCTGCATGCCTTGGGGTAACAGGATCTAACAAATCATCATCCCCTAAGTCATCATCATTAGAATTAGGATGACGTCCTGGATGGCCATCATTCTGCTGATTAAGTTGAGCTCTAGCCAGAGTGTCTAGTCTTTCAGCAACTTGGGGGTCTGCCATTCTACCAATTAACTACGGTTCCAGATGTATTGGTAATAATGGTGCACCCGATATCTATGTACTTGGCATACACAATAACTACCCTGCATAAAACAAAAACAACAAACAAAAGTAAAATTTGGGAAAATTGACCAAAGGTCACTTAATAAATACAAAATTAATTGACAACCATATTCCCCAGCAACGACGCCAAAATTTGGCACGCCCAAATTACACCTCTCTTACAAGAGAGTAAGAAGTCGCTGTCAAATATAGAACCCAACTAGGTTGGGTGTCGAATCCCATACGGAATACTTTGTTCACTAAGTATTGCGATTGTTATTAGATTATAGATCAAAGGTTCCCGAATAAGAGAGGTTTTGATTTATAAATTATGTTCTAAGTAATTATAATAGAGTTGTTCCAACTAATGGTTCTTTCTGCTAGTAATAATTCAATGATATTCAAAAAACTAGAGTTATGGTTACCAAGATGTTTAAATAGTTAGGGTTATGAATCACTTTTGAGTTCTACTCAATAACTTTAATTGTAAAACCAGTTGAATTCTAGTGCTTTGCCATTAGTTTCTCAACCTTAATGGATATTTTATCCTTTAATGCTCTCAACTTAAAGAATATATTTATTATTCAACCATTTTTTATCATCTAGGTTAATCCTTGTTAAGGAATTTTCCATTAATCTAAAGATTTAGGCCTCTATATTTTATGTAAACCCTTTTTTTCCCAACAAAGACTTTTGTGTTCGAACAAGTGATTGTTCTTGGGATCACTTTTCAAGTTTGCAACCAAGAAAAGTCATTAGAGTGAATAAGAATCACAACCCATATTAACTGTTTACATTAAGGCTCCCATAACCCTAGTTTTAGGAGCTTAGTCACTTATTTCCGTAGAAAAAAGAGAAAAATACTTGTATTATTCATAAATAAATTCATAGTTTACTTACAAAGGTTACAAGAATTAATTCTTGAATCTTCAATAGCAATGGAATAATTAGATCCACATTGTAATTTGATTCACAGATTTCAATGTTACACAGAGTTTCAAAGATGAAAAACTCAGATAAAACAAAATCCAAGATTCAGAATGTCCTCAATAAAATACTAGCTAGGTATTTATAAGCTCCCAAGTTTAAAAGGTTTAAAATTTAAACTAAGAAAATGCCACATCCAAATTGACGGTTTATCGGGAGTCTGAGGGTCTATCATATGGACCTTCATTGAGTGCTCCAGGATGTCATATTCTTCTTAAGCCTGATGGCTAGCTCGGCAGACCGTTGATGGTCCGATGGTCCGTCGCTCAGGCTTCTGAAATCTTGTATCTGCCTAAGTCTGATGTATACCTTTGCGTACCGTTGATGGTCCGACGGTCCATCACACGGTCCATCACTCAGGCTTCTGAAATCTTGCATTCTTCTTAAGTATGACGGCCAAGTTGGCAGTCCACCGCAAGCTTAAAGGTACACCACTTGGGCCGTCGCAATGGTTTTCCATCTGGAATATTCTGTTTAACTCTGATAGTCCACCTAGAGGACCATCACATGACTACGGTCTACCATTTTGGCCGTCATTGACCTTTTTCTGCATTTTTCCTGAGTTTTCTCCTTCATCTGTCTCCTCAACCTGAAATCACTCAAATGCACTATTAAATACAACTTTAATTTCTTGAAAACTCATAATTTTCCAGAGAAAAAGATGCAAAAATTTCCATCAAAATCCGAAACATCAACTAAGCATCACAATTGTCAAGTCATGAATTCACATTTCAAGTGTCAACACTAAATCAATTTCAAGTCAAGAATTCACCTTTTCAAGTTATTGCACTTAACTAATTTCAAAACAAAAGTTCACCTTTCAAGTAACTACACTAAACTATTTTGAAGCCGCTAATCCAATTTTCAAGTGACTAGTACACATTTCATAACACTACACTTAACCATTTTCAACTCTCTAATTCACATTTCAAGTGACTAAGCCTAACCAATTTCAAGTCATGAATTCACATTTCAAGTGATAATACTAAACCAATTTCAAGTCATGAATTCACATTTTCAACTCATTACACTTTACAAATTTCAAAACACAAGTTCACCTTTCAAGAACTACACTAAACCATTTTCATGTCGCTAATCCACTTTTCAAGTGACTAGTACACGTTTTAAAATACTACACTTAACCATCTTCAACTCTCTAATTCACATTTCAAGTGACTAAGCATAACCATTTTCAAGTCATGAATTCACATTTCAAGTGTCAACACTAAACCAATTTCAAGTGCTAGATTCACATTTTCAAGTGATTGCACTTAACTAATTTCAAAAAAAAAGTTCACCCTTCAAGTAGCTATACTAAACAATTTTCATGTCGCTAATCCTCTTCTCAAGTGACTAGTACACATTCCAGAACACTACACTTAACAATTTTCAACTGTCTAATTCATATTTCAAGTGAATAAACCTAACCATTTTCAAGTCATGAATTCACATTTCAAGTGTCAACACTAAACCAATTTCAAGTCATAAATTCACATTTTAAAGTGATTACACTTAACTAATTTCAAAACAAAAGTTCACCTTTTAATTAACTATACTAAACCATTGTCAAGTTGCTAATCCACTTTTCAAGTGACTAGTACACATTTCAAAACACTACACTTAACCATTTTCAACTCTCTTCACATTTCAAGTGACTAAGCCTAACCATTTTCAAGTCATGAATTCACATTTCAAGTGTCAACACTAAACCAATTTCAAGTCATGAATTCACATTTTCAACTCATTACACTTTACAAATTTCAAAACACAAGTTCACCTTTCAAGAACTACATTGAGCCATTTTCATGTAGCTAATCAACTTTTCAAGTGACTAGTACACATTTCAAACCACTATACTTAACCATTATTAGCTCTGTAATTCATATTTCAAGTGACTAAGAATAACCATTTTCAAGTCATGAATTCACATTTCAAGTGTCAACACTAAATCAATTTCAAGACATGAATTCACATTTTTATGCGATTGCACTTATAATACCTTATTTATTTGATTATTGGCTTAACATGTTTAAAAATCAATAATCGATAATATATAAAATCAAACCAAACCAATCGATGCACAACCCTAATTTCAAGAAAAAATAGAAAAATTGATCTTAATATTGACCGTTGATCAAATATGATGAACGGTTGAGATTAAAATTGAGAAAATGAGTCAAATTGGGATTAGAAATTTGGTTATAAAAAGATTGAATTGGAGATTTCGATTACGTTAATACAATGTATTAATATGATGAATTGTCAGTTAATTGGCTTCATTATTATAACTTCAATAGTGTATTATTAACTCGATCATATGATGTTAATGTATTATTCAAAATATTTGGATATATAGATTTAGTTAGCTAACCTTTAACTACTATGTACATCACTATTCGAGAGATATGTATTTATACATACATATATATATACACACACACACACATACATATATATATACATATATATATATATATTATTGACTATCAACTTTGTAATATGTACTATATACATCACATACACGAGTATATTACCTCGTAATACAATGTATTTTATTATACTCTGATGAATTATCGTTTAATTTAGCTTACATTATTATATTATAGCTTCAACAATATATTATTACCTTGATCAATCGATCATATGATATCAATGTATTCAATATATATAGTTGATTGACTATAAACTTCAAAATATGTACTATATACATCACATACACATGTATATTACCACGTAATACAATGTATTTCATATATACTTTAATGAATTATCATTTAATTTAACTTATATTATTATATTATAACATCAACAGTATATTATTATCTTGACTAATCGATCGTATAATATCAAAGTATTCAATATATAATTAAATACATTTAATTTTTTAAATATAAAAATTATTTATTTAATAGTAAATTAAAAATATCAAACATCGACGGACATTGTCATTTTCATAAAGTTAATTTTTATTTATTTTTAATAAAAGCAACACTGTCCATCACTTTTTGTAAAAAATACGAAAAATAAAAAAAATTATTAAAAATTGCGATGGATAACGTCGCATTTCTATAATTAATATTTTAAAAATAAAAATTATAGCGACGTTGTCCGTCGATTTTAATAAAAATAAAAAAATTAAATTTAAAAACCGAGAAAAAATGTCGCATTTCAAAAAATTAATTTTAATATAGTTTTAATAAAAGCGACTCTAGCCGTCGTTTATTGTAAAAAATACAAAAATAAAAAATAATTACAAATTGCGATGGACAACGTAGCTTTTCTAGAATTAATATTTTATATAATAAAATTATAGCGACGTTGTCTGTCGCTTTTTATAAAAATAAACAAACATAAAAATTAAATTTAAAACGCGACGGACAACGTCGCTTTTCAAAATATTAATTTTTATTTATTTTTAATAAAAGTGGTGTTATCCGTTTCATTTTGTAAAAAAAATAATTACAAATTGAGACTGACAGTGTTGCTTTTCTAGAATTAATATTTTAGAAAACAATTATAGCGATGTTGTCCGTCGCTTTTAATAAAAATAAATAAAAATAAAAATAAAATTTAAAAAGCGACGGACAACGTCTCTTTTCAAAAAATTAATTTTTATTTAGTTTTAACAAAAGCGATACTGTCCATCACTTTTTATAAAAAATAAAGAAAAATTTAAAATAATTACAAACTACAACGAACAATGTCACTTTTCTAGAATTTATATTTTAAAAAATAAAAATTATAGCGACGTTGTCTGTCGCTTTTAATAAAAATAAACAAAAATAAAAATTAAATTTAAAAATTGACAGACAATGTCGCCTTTCAAAAAAATTATTATTATTGTTTTTAAATAAATTACGATGCTATCCATTGTATTTATTATAAATATTATAAATTATTTTTTAATTAGTTGGCACAATAATTCGAGAAAACAAGCAAAAGATATTAAGACGTTGGCCGTTGATTTTAATAAAAAATAAATAAAAACTTAAATTAAACTAAAAAAGTGACGGATAATGTCGCTTTTCTCGTTGCTTTTTAAAGCAATACAGTTCATCACTTTTTTTTTGCGTCACTTTTTGGCCTTTTTTTAGTAGTGTATCCATGTCATTATATAGCATAGCAGCCTTGCAGACTTTCTCATCTTGCACCTCATACTAGGCACAAGCTTAGAAGCATATCGGGATAGTTGGGTAAACTTTATTGCATACTCCTTAACACTCATCTTATTTGCTTCAAATTAATAATATCTTTAGCTTTGGCCTCCCTTAATTCATGAGGAAAGGAGTGATTAAGAAAAGCCCTTAAGAACTCTTCCTATATAGATGGTTTAATATCTTTACCCCTTAACTCTTCCCACTCCTCATACTACTGATAAGACACTTCTTTCATCTCATAAGCTGTAAACACAACCCCTTCTGAATCACTATCATTTAACTATGGATATCTTCTACATCTTTGAGTTCCTCCTCAACCTCAGAACTTGTAAAGGTTGGGGAATTCAACTTCATAAATTGTCCATCTTAAGTGACCTCAGTCGAGCTACTGTCAGGACCAACAAGATTAAAATGACAAGACTGGGATGCCACAATCTGATAAAACATATGGATAGAGTGATGAAACTCATTATTCGAGACATATTTCTGAGAGGACTGAGTAACACTATGCTGGGAAGTCCGAGAAAGACTAGTGGGGACCGGCGGAACCAGGTGGAGTATTGAAGTCAGGAGTATGGGACTTATACCAATTCTGCATTCCATGAGTAGGGCGAACTTTCTCTGTATTTTCCCTAGTTGGGACGGACGTTCCAACTTAGATTATACGACTATCAGACATTCGTGGAGGTAAGATCTAAAACACAAAAAAGACAGGAATTAGATAAAATTCATGGAGACTAGAAATAGAACATAAAGAAGCGAAATATTCCTAAATGCCTCGTTGCCTCCCCCTTTTAAGTATGGAGTGTACACACTCATAAAAGGGACACTACTTGACATGGCTTTGTAGATGCCCAGTGACCCTGAATCATGCTATGATACCAAGCTTGCCGTGACTAAAAAGAGACCCTAGCCATGATGGGTATCCCAAACCAATCAAGGCTTGAGATGACCCATTACCCTTCCCTCAAGAGCATGATAATAATAATAAACTGTAGAAGCTAACTGATATAATAAGAGGAATAAAATAACCAAAAGAGTAAGTGTGTGAGTAAAAAACCAAATTAACTATGTAATGCCCCAATGTTTTCCACAAAGCTTCTAGCCAAGAGTACTAATCAAGTCGAGACATAACCCCGACTAAGCTAGGAGAGAAACCCAAAAGAAAGTATTGAATAATAACAGACTTAAGGAAACTAGGCCTTTCGAATGACGGAGGGCTCACCACTTCAATAGCTATCCAATATAAAACCTCCTAACACTGCATAGGGTCATAAAAAAGCCCTTCAAATCTACATCATGAAATAACGTAGCATTCGAGGGTGGTCAGTACGACACGTAATAGCATGCGAACCAAGGAAAGGGATAAAATATACATGTACCAAAAATAATAGTAATACATATATTCGACAAAAATAAATATAGTAGAATTCCAGAGTATGGGACAAGGGATATGAGATATGATCATTAAAAATTTAATCCTAAATTATATAGCTTGTACTGACCTTCAAGCACCCATAGGATATATGGGTTCGACTCCCCTGTCAGAAGGACCTAGTCCAAGTTAGCCATATGGACTGGAGAAATTAGGCTGAAGTCACCAACAGTCCACAACTTTCAAAAAATATACCGTGTAAAGTATACACAGTGGTCATAGACCCCCAACATCGACAATTATGGTTTCCAGTGTTTGTCATACTGGGACTACACCTTCTTGGTGAGATACACAATTTCCTTTAAACCTAATTAAAATGTTTTCACATACTATTAACCATGACGTCTTTTATTAAGGCATTCTCAAATTGGTATCGTCATACCAAGAGACTTATAAGCCATTCCAATTATGCCATATCTATCCATCTAACCATTTAGACTCCAAATTTGGTTTAAAATCTATAACTAGAGCCCCCATAGGCGTTTCCAAAACCATATTACCGTTTTACTTGTCAATGTTATGCAATTTTCCAAAGGACATTTTAGAGACTATGAAATCCTTGTATAAAGACCAAATTATGATATGGGGTGAGGTTCATGTCATTATCATGCTAAAATCCATAAACATTGAGAGACCCAAATTACCAAATTCCACCATTGTCACAATACACCATTTCAGTTTAGAATTTACCGTTTAAACCATAGAAAATAAGTTAACAAGCAAAGAAAACAATCTTAGTGTATAACAACCAAAAACTCTCAACCCTAGTTTAAATTAAACAATCAAGAAACATGAAAATATCAATTAATATGATGCAATAATATAATAATTGATATAGGGAGTGTCCAACATGAATTTTGAAGGAGTGAATTTGAAAAGAACTTGAATTTGGGGCCCTAAGAGTTGAATCCTGAAGAAGAAGACTTATTAATAATTTTCTTAGGAATGGAGATTAAAGGAACGTGAAAAATCCTATAACTAAAGAATAATGGGGTTTATAAAGGGTCTGAAGTGGTGTCATTGTGTAAAAGACCGAAAAAACCTCACAATAAACTAAAAAAACAAAATCGGTCATTTTGTTCCCTTGAGCGTGACACGCCGGTATTGAGGTGGACCAAGGGTGTGCAACGCTCTTATCGCGGCATGCCCATGGTGTGGCGCAATGCTATCACAAACCCTAATTGGTTCAGGGTCCCAAAATAACCCAAACACCTTTTAAAATTCTAAAACTCTCCCTAAGGATCCTGTTATCACTCCTATTCATGATTCAAGAAAAAATATCACCATTAGATATGAGGAAGGGTCTAAAAAATCATTGAAATTTTTGTGGTCTTACATTACCCCCCCCCCCCTTTAGGATCATTCATCCCCGAACGAGAGATTATGACACCCTTGAATGAAATTAGGAAAAAATAGAGGGATGCAAGAACAAATTCAAAATACGTCAAGAGAAGAAGTAAAATTCATACCTCAAGAACTTTCGTCCAACCTTAGAAATAAGAACAAGTATTTAACTTTCATATCCTCTTCCTATTCACATGTAGCTTCCTCTACCGCCTGGTTTCTCCAAAGCACCTTCACCAAAGCTATCTCTTTAGTTCTCAATTTCCAACATTTCAATTAGGAATTTATCGTAGGACAAAGAATCCTTAACATCAATATCCTTAATTTTCACCACTAAGTAAGGATCACCCACACACTTTTTGAGCATGGACACATGACAAATAGGCTAAATCAAAGCCAAGCTCGTCGAAAATTCCAATTCATAAGAAATATTCCCAATCCTTTTGGTAATCTTGTATGGACCAACATAACGAGGACTAAGCTTTTCCTTTTGACCATACCTCATTAGCCCGTTCATCAACAAAAATTTAAAGAATACCCAATCATCGATTTCAAATTCATATTCCCTTTAGCTCTCGTCCTCCTAAGACTTTTGAGGACTTTGAATAGTCTTAAGTCTTTCTCAAATCACCTTCATTTTCTCCATCACTTGATGTACTACGTCAGGACCACACAAACTAGTCTTAACCACTACAAACCATCTAACCGGAGACCAACACCTTCTACCATAAAGGGCCTCAAAAGGGGCCATTTGAATGTTGGAATGATAGTTATTATTATAGGCAAATTCAATCAGTGACAAATGATCAACCCACCTTCATTTAAAGTCAATTACATAGGAACTTAGAATATATTATAGGGTTTGATAGTATGATCCACTTGTCCATTCGTTTGAGTATGGAAAGAGGTACTAAAGTTCACCTTAGTACCCAACCCTTTCTAAAAAGAACACGAAAAATGAGAATAAAAGTGCATACCTCGGTTAGAAATAATTGAAAATGGGGCTCCATACAACCTAACCACTTCCTAAATGAATAACTTAACATAATCCTTTCTTATGTAAGTAGTCATCATGGGCTAGAAGTGAGAAAACTTGGTCATTCTATCCACAATGACCCAAATGGAATTATATTAGTTTAGAGACTGCGGAATAACAATAACAAAATCCATATTAATTATCTCTCACTTCTATATAGGTAATTCTATCTCTTGACAGGTGCCAATTGGACTAAAATGTTCAACCTTGACTCGTTGCCAAACCATACACTTGGCAACAAAATTGCCATAACATTTTTCATATTATTCTACCAATAAATTCCTTTTAAGTCGTGATACAACTTTTTCAAACCCGGATGAACCATATATCTAGACATATGGGCTTCGGTCAAAATCGTTTCACGTAGCTTCCAAAAGCTTAAGAATTTATTGACTTCAGCTCCTAGCTTGGCTTTTCCCAAGAAGGGCATATGTTTCACCATATTTTGTGATACTTTAGGTATTGGGTTAGGTGTTGTGTTCATACAGGAGGGAAAGGTAATTGTGTATGCTTCTCGTCAGTTAATTCCCCAAGACAAGAATCACCCTACCCATACTTTGGAGTTATGGGTAGTTGTTTTTGCTTTTATGTTGCGGAGGCACTACTTATATGGGGTTGTAAGACCTCGTAAGATCCAAGCTCATTTCAGCTCACTCATTTATGTTAAAAGGGGGGTCCAAGACATAGAATATTTCACTTAGTGTTAAGAATTGTCATTTCTAAAAGACCTTAACTTTGATGAATTTATTTTGACCTTCCCAACATCGGAAAGTTAATTTTTAAGTTGATTCATGATTGGGGTGGTCCATAGTACATATCGGGTGAGTTTTGGAAATTTCAAACCAATGTAAAGACGTGTTTAGACATCCAAAATAGAAGCAGCACCCAATTAGCTCGTGATGCATCCTCTGTTTCACCCCTGGGAAGAGCCCACAATGCGTCATCCAGTTTGGTAGACTAGAGCCCGCAGCGCATGCTCCATTGTACCTCGTGTGTTTTCAGTTTTTAGTCATGTTTTTCCAAGGACATTTAGGTCCTTTCCGTTTATCTAATTCAACCAAAACATGGGATTTAATTCCCAAGAGACCATTATTTAACTATTATTTTGCAATTCTCACAAATTAAAACAACCCTCTTTCAAGAACAAACCCTAGCCCATCTAGCATTCAAGATCAATCTTCAAGGAATCCACCAATGACATTGTCAAACTATCTAATTAAATTATGTTAGATGTTCATCCATGGGTCCTTTTCACCCATGGAGCCAAGAACCAACTTTATGTTTTAAAGTTATGATTTTTATGTGTTTATGAAATATCTTCGTGAAATGACTATAGACTTTGATTTAAAATTATGATTCCCATGTGTTTTGTTTGAAATTGTTCTTAATGTGTTTGAATGATGATATCACATGCTACAATCCTTGACTCATGCTTTAGTATTGGAATTTGGTTTTATTCCTATGGTTTAACTATTTTATGCTTTAAATCATGACCCCCATGTGTTTGGTGAAATGCCTAGATGAATGGGTTTTGAAAAATGACTACTTATCTTATCCTTAAAGCTTTAGTATGAATTTGTTGTTATTACTATCGAGTCCTGGGGGTTATGAATACCTAAAAAATTAGTTGTTTACTTAGTTTTAGTATTTTCAGAATGGTTTTAGATAAACCATAAGCATCATTAGTCCAACCAGTTATCATAATCAGTTATACTCAGATCATTCCAGAGTTCAGTGTCTTTCATTTGGGAGTAGGATTTAGTATCGAGCGAATGTAGGGATGACGGCTTCCCCGTCAGTTAGGAAGATTCATTAATAGCAGTCCCTGTATTGAAGAACTACATAGCCAGTGTAGGATATGAGGAGTCACCCATCAGCTTAGGCTTGACTACCTCTCAGGGGTCACCCGTCAATTTTAGTTTGACACCCTGGTCCTTTGGGATATTAGTATAGTGGATCCACATAGCCTGTGTTAGTACTCGTGGCACAGTAATGACACCCTTCCAACTGAGGTCACAAATTGGACCCCAATTAGCTCATTTAGGGCATGTCGATTAGATAATAGCTTCCACAGTCTCAGTCCTATATTCAGTTCAGCATTCAGTTTCAGGTTTTCTTATCCATAGCATATATTTATCAGTTATTCAGTTACCCGCATTTTAGTAATTTAGTTTAAAGATCATTCAAAATTATGTTTTATGCGTGGTCATGCATTCTCTACCCCTTTATAGATTTCATACATTTTTACTCAGTTATCCCATGCTATTTATTTAGTCAGCTATTACCCATGCATCCAAACCCATGCTTATTATCCTAACCTCATTTAGCATACCAGTACATTCAAAGTACTGACCGCATACTTATTTCCTACACTATGATGTTTAAATCATAGGTTTGGATGGTCAATTCCCTGACCACGCGTATATATACCAGATTATCAGCAATAGCAGTGGTGAGTCTTATACTTTGCGGATATGATTTATCTAATTCTATTTATGTGGACATGATTTATCTATTTTAGTTTAACTTACCAGTTCTGTATTTCTATTCAGTCGGAGTTAGTTGGGGGTTTGTCCCATCAACTCCATCTTCAGTCAGTTTAGAGGCTTTCTGATTAGTACAAACGGATAGTTCATTTTTAGTTGTTATCATCAGTTGTTTAATTAGTGTTAACAGTATGTTCTGTTCAGACACTTAACACTATGATTCAGTATTAATTTCAGTTGCTAAAATCTTATGACTTATTAGTTAAATTCCGTACATGTTCTTTGTTATTTCATTCAGTTTTTACAGTGGGTACTAACTCATGGGTAAGATTATGGTCTTTCGAGACTGTAAGCATCGTGTGACATCTTAGGGTGTACTCTTGGGTCATTAAAAACTTGGTATCAAAGCCTAATGTTTTAAAGTGTCCTATGGAGTCTGAAAGTCGCGTTGCGTATAGTCATGCATGGGTGTAAAGCGTACCTCACTTATGGACAAGAGGCTACAAGATGTTTTAGGAAAAAGTTTCCCTTCTTTCAGTGTTCAAGTATTGAGAATGAGCACGAGCTCAATCGAAAGTCTCCGCCTAATTCAATCTTCTTTTTGTTTACAGAACATGCTTCCCAGAAAGACTAATAGAAGGAGAAATGGGAATCAGCCCATACCTCCACCCGTTCAGGAAGATCCCCTAAACGAGTATGTCCCTTAGGACAAATTCAAAGCTCCATTCACTACCTCAACTCATTTAGTATTATCCTAGAATAATCAGTAGGATGCTATCCCAACTATTCCAGTGGTTAATAATGCCGCAACTAGGATTTGGGACTTTACCCAAATGAACCCTCCATTGTTTTTGAGATCTAATTCTGATGAGGATTCATAGGAGTTCCTCGACATAGTTCAGAAGGTAACTGATATTATGGGTGTAACTTCTAGTGAGAGTGAAGAGGTGGGTGATTACCAATTGCAGGATATAGCTCACACCTAGTATAAGTAGTGGAATGGGGATAGAAGCGCAGATGCAGGGCCTATTAAATAGGAGGAGTTTGCTACAGCTTTTTTCGATAGATTTTTCCCTTTGGAGCTGAGTGAACCTAAGGTTTTAGGGTTTATTAATCTAAAGAAAGGCAATATGAGTGTGAAAGAGTATTTTCTTAAGTTTACTCAGCTATCTAGGTATGCTCCTTACATGGTGGCTGATAGCAGTCTAGGATGAGCAAGTTCATGTCTGGTGTATCAGATAGCGTGGTCAATGAGCGTAGGACCATGATGTTGATTAAGGAGATTGAATTGCCTAATCTTATGTTCCATGCTCAACAAATTAAAGAGGAGAAGGATAAGGGAAGAGTGGGGTAGAATAAGAGGGCTAGAATAGGTAGCTTTAATTTTTCTCAGCTAAGGTCAAAGGGTGGTAACCATCCTCAATTCTATCTAAAATATTCAGCTCCAGCTCCATCTTTAGCTAGTCCACCAGTGCCCAAATTCAGAAATAATAATAAGGATAGGGCACTAGGATCTAAGTCTCAAAGTAGTGTGACAGTTCTCAGATGAATCCTCTTTGCCAGAAATGTGGTAGGAACTATTAGGGAGAGTGTAAAGCTAGCAGTGATGTATGATTTGGATGTAATAAACTAGGCCATAGGTTTCAAAAATATTGAGTGGTTGCTCAGAATGGGAGGGATATGTGCCAACAGGGCCAGTCCCATCAGTCATCGACTCCAGCAAGTCACCCGACTCAGCATAGCACCACTTCCAGTGCTACTAGAAGTCAACATCAGAAAAGGATCTATGTACTCTAGTCCCAACAAGATAAGGAAAGTTCTCCTGACATGGTTACTGGCATGTCACAGGTCTTTTATTTACATATTTATGCTTTACTAAACCCTGAAGCTTCTATTTATTTTGTAACCCCTTATATAGCGATCAAATTTGGAGTCAGTCCTAAAACCTTAACAAATCTTTTTTCAGTATCTACCCCAATGGGTAAGTCTATCATAGCCTGGAAGGTATATAGGAACTACATGGTTATAATATCTCAGAAAGTAACTTCAATTTATCTTATGGAGTTAGAGATGACTGATTTTGACGTCATTCTCAGCATGGATTGGCTCCACTCCTGCTATGCTTCAGTTGATTGTAGAAATAGAGTTTTTCATTTTTAGTTTCCAAATGAACCAGTCCTTGAATGGAGGGGTAGTACTTCAGCACTTAGGGGCCAGCTTTTTTTGTATCTTAGAGTAAGGAAAATAATATCCAAGGGGTGTGTCTACCATCTTGTTTGATTCAAAGACTCTAATTTAGAGACTCCTAGACTCGAGTCAGTTTTAGTAGTGAGGGTATTTCTAGATGTATTTTACGAAGATATTTCCGGTGTTCCTCCCGAAAAGGAAATCGACTTTAGGATAAACCTTTTTTCTAGAGACCTAGCCTATCTCTATTCCTTCCTATAGGATGGCTCTAATGGAGCTTAGGGAGTTAAAACAATAGTTGAAAGATCTCTTAGATAAGGGATTCATCAGGCCCAGTGTTTCCCTATAGGGTGCTCCAGTTATTTTTATTTAAAAAGAGATGGTTCTCTTAGGATGTGCATTGATTATCGTCAATTGAACAAAGTTACGATCAAGAATAAATATCCACTCCCTAAAATTGATGAATTGTTCGACCAAACAAATTCCCCAGTAGCTTTCATAGACTTGATGAACCAAGTGTTCAAACAGTACTTGGACATGTTTGTTCATAGTCTTCATAAATGATATCCTTGTCTATTCCCATAATGAAAATAATCATGCAGACCACCTCAAAATACTATTGCAGACTCTTTAGGCCTATAAATTGTTCACCAAATTTACTAAGTGTGAATTTTAGCTAATATTAGTAGCTTTTCTTGGCCATGTTATTTTCGGTGATGGCATTAGAGTTGACCCTCAAAAAATTAAAGCAGTAAGAAACTAGCCCAGACCCATTTCCCCATCAAATATTAGGAGTTTCTTGGGTTTGGCTGGTTATTAATGATGGTTTTTTGAAGGTTTTTCATTTATTGCATCCCCCATGTCTAGATTGACATAGAAGAAAGTCAAGTTTCAGTGGTTATATTCTTATGAGAAGAGTTTTCAAGAGTTGAAGACTCGACTAACCTCAGCCCCAGTTTTGACGTTGCCCGATGGTTGAGATGAGTTTGTTGTTTACTGTGATGCTTCCTAAGTTGGTTTGGGTGGTATTTTGATGTAGAAGGTCAAGGTCACAGCCTATGCCTCTAGACAACTTAAGCCCCATGAAAAGAATTATCCTACCCATGATCTTGAGCTAGTAGTTGTTGTTTTTGCCTTGAAAATTTGGAGAGATTTTCTGTATGGGGTGCATATTGATGTGTTCACTGCCCAAAAGAGTTTGCAGTGTGTGTTTTCATAGAGAAAATTGAATCTTCATTAGAGAAGGTGGTTAGAATTATTGAAATACTATGATATGAGGTTCATCATCTTGCTAGGTTAGGTGTTCAATTGGTTGACTCAGCTAAGGTTAGTATATGGGTTCAGAATAGTTCCAAATCTTCTTTGGTTGTCGATGTGAAAGAAAAGCAAGATAGGGTTCCCAGTCTAGTTAAGTTGAAGAAATTAGTGAGATCAGAAAATAGAGGTTTTCTCCCAAGGGGGACATGGTGTGTTGTATTTCCAGGGTAGACTATGTGTTCCATGTGTTGATTGGTTGAGTTAGTAAATTCTTGAAGAAATGCATGGTATACATTACACTATTCACCCAGGTGCCACTAAGATGTACTGTGATTTTTAGGAAATCTATTGGTGGAATGGCATGAAGAGAGATATTGCAGAGTTCGTGGCTAAGTTCTCTAATTGTTAGCAGGTTAAGGTTGAACACCAAAGTCGTAGTGGCACTATGCAGGAGTTTAGCATACCCACTAGGAAGTGGTAAGAGGTGAACATGGATTTTGTGATAGGGTTGCCTCGTTCACGTCGCCAGCATAATTCAATTTGGATTATTGTAGATAGAATGACCAGATTAGCCCATTTCTTGCCTGTCCATACTTCTTATTCAATTGAGGATTATGCCAAGCTCTACATTAGTGAATTGGTTAGAATTTATGGATTCCCATTGTACATCATTTCGGATAGAGGTACTTAGTTTACCTCTTATTTCTGGAAGGCTTTTTAAAAGGGTCTTGGTACCCAACATCATCTTAGTATAACCTTTCACCCTCAAATAGATGGTCAGGCAGAGAGGACCATTCAAACCCTAGAGGACATGATGATAGCTTGTGTTATCGACTTTAAGGGTAGTTTGGATGATCACTTACCATTGATCAAGTTTGCTTACAATAATATCTATCATTCCGATAATTAGATGTCTCCATTTGAGGCGCTGTATGGGAGGAGATGTAGATCTCCGAATAGTTGGTTTGAGATAGGTGAAACCGCCTTGGTAGGGCCTGATTCGATGTTTGATGCCTTGGACAAATTTCAGTTAATTAGAGAGCGGCTTAAGATAGCCCAAAGCCGATAGAAATCTTATGTGATATGAGGAGGAGAGATCTTGAGTTTGAGGTTGGTGATCTGGTTTACTTAAGAATCTCTCCCATGAAAGGGATTGAAGATATTTTGCAGAAAAGAGAAACTCAATATCCGATATGTTAGCCCTTATAGGATCTTGAATCGCTTTACAAAGGTAGCTTATGAACTTGAGTTGCATTTAGATTTACCGTTAGTGCACCCAGTATTTTATGTCTATTTTGTAAAGAAGTGTATTAGTGATCCAGCTGTCGTTGTTCCTTTAGAAAGCTTAGATGTTCAGATCAGCCTTTCTTACGAAGAACTCCTAGTTGAAATCTTAGATCGCCAGATTCACATTCTAAGAAACAAGGAAGTTCCATTGGTCAAAGTTCTTTGGAAGAATCAGTTTGTTGAGGGAGCCACTTAGGAAACAGAAGAAGATATGCGAACCATGTACCCTCATCTTTTCTCCATGAATTCAAACTTAGTTCAAGGTAACAGTTTTCCTTAGATTATATCTTTTCCATTCTTAGTTCCAGCCATATCATCATCTTTATGTCATTACATGTATTCATGAATCATTTCAGTCAGTTAAAATGTTTCAGGCTCAGTCATGTAATCATGTCTTCAGTTATGCATACTTAACATGTATCCTCAATACCTTAGTAATTCTCAACTTAATCAATCTCGTTCGAGGACGAATGTTCCCAAGGGGGAGATATTACAAGACCCCATAAGATCCTAGTTCGTTTCAGTTTACTATTCCATGTTAAAGAGGGGGTCCAAGACTCAGAATATTTTACTGAGTGTTAAGACTTGGTCATTTCTAAAATCCCTTAACTTTGATGAATTTATTTTGACCTTCCCAACAGCAGAAAGTTAATTTTAAAGTTGATTCGTGTTGTGGTAGTCCATAGTACATCTTGGGTGAGTTTCAAAAATTTTGGACCAGCGTAAGGACGTGTTTGGATGTCCAAAATAGAAGAAGCGTACGATTAGCCCATGAATTTCCCTCCATTTAACCCATGGGGAGAGCCTGCAATAAATCCTATAGCTCACCGTCCAGTCTGACGGACTAGATCCTGCAGTGCATGCTCCATCGTGCCTCGTGTATTTCTAGTTTTTAGTCACATTTTTCAAGGGTATTTAGGTCCTTTACCCTTACCTAATTCAGCCAAAATATGGGATTTAAGTACCAAGAGAGAATTGTTTTCCTATTATTTCACAATTCTCTCAAATTAAAACAACCCTCTTTCAGGAACAATCCCAAGCCCATCCAATATTCAAGATCAATCTTCAAGGAATCCACCAAGGATGTTCTCAAACTCTCTAATTGAGGTATGTTATATGTTCGTCCATGGGTCCTTTTCACCCATAGATCCCAAGCACAAACTTTAAGTTTTAAAGTTATGAATTTTACATGTTTATGAAATATCTTCGTGAAACAACTATGGACTTTGATTTGAAATTATTATTCACACGTGTTGGAAATTGTCCTTAATTTGTTCGACTGGTGATATTCACATGCTACAATCCTTTATTCATTATTTAGTATTGGAATTTAGTTTTATTCATATGGTTTAACAATCCCATGCTTTAACTCATGACCCCCATGTATTTGATGAAATGCCTAGATGAATGGGTTTTGAATAATAACTACTTATCTTGTCCTTAAAGCTATAGTATGAATCTGTTATTATTGCTATCGAGTCTTGGGGGTTATGAATACTCAAAATATTAGCTGTTTACTTAGTTTAAGTGTTTTCAAAGTAGTTTTAGATAAACCATGAGAGTCATCAGTCTAGTCAATTATCATATTCAGTTAGACTCAGATTAGTCCAGAGTTCAATGTCTTTTAGTTGGGAGTAGGATTTAGCATTGAGCGAATGTAGGGATAGTGGCTTCCCCGTCAGTTAGGCAGAGTCGTTTGTAGCAGTCTTTGTATTCCAGAACTATGTAGCTAACAGAGGATATGAGGAGTCACCCATCAGTTTAAGCTTGACTACCTCTTAGAGGTCACCCATCAATATAGGTTTGACACCCTGGTCCTTCAGGAGATCAGTATAGTGGATCCATACAACAAGTTTTAGTACCCGTGGCATAGTATTGACACCCTTCTAGCTGAGGTCACAGGTTGGACCCCAATTAGCTTAATTGGGGAATTTCGGTTAGATGATATCTCCCACAGTCTCAGTCGAGTATTCAGTTTATTATTCAGTTGCAGGTATTCTTGACCATAGCATAGATTTATCAGTTATTCAGTTACCCGTATTTCAGTATTTCAGTTTAAAGATCATTCAAAAACTCAACCCCTTTACAGATTTCATGTATTTTTACTCAATTATCTATGCTATTTATTCAGTCAGCTATTACTCATGCATCCAAACCGATGCATATTAACCTAACCTCATTTAGCATACCAGTACATTCAAAGTACTAATCGCATACTCTTTTCTTTCGCTACTATGTTTTATATCTTTGGTTTGGATGCTCAGTTCCCTAACCACGCGTAGATATACTAGATTATCAGTAGTAGCAATGGTGAGTCCTCATACTTAAAGTACATGGTTTATCGATTTTCAATTACCTTATCAGTTCAGTATTTATATTCAGTTGGAGTAAGTTGAAGGTTTGTCCCATCAACTCCAACTTCAGTCAGTTTAGAGGCTTTCAAATTAGTACAGACAGCCAATTTTCAGTTATTATCATCAGTAGTTTTATCGGTATTGATAGTATGTTCTTTTCAGACACCTAACACTATGATTCAGTATAGTCTAGTTACTAAAACCTCTTGACTTATCAGTTAAATTTCACACATCTTCTATGTTATTTCATTCAGTACTCACAGGAGGTACCAGCTCATGGGTTAGCTTGTGGTCTTTCGAGGCGGTAAGCACCATGTGGCTTCCAGGGTATAATCTTAGGAGTTACCAGAGTCCTTTGTGATATTTTCCAGATAATTGTTGTCTTAAGTACTTCTTCACCGAGCGAGATCTTAATATGAGGCAACATCATTGGTTTGCATTACCTAAGGATTACGAATTGACTATTCTCTATCATTCAGCCAAGGCTTATGTTATTGTAGACGTCTTCAGCAAAAATTAGACTAAAATAGGTAGCTTGGCACATATTTTCACCGAGGAGAGGCCTTTTTCCTTAGAGGTTCAGTCTTTAGCTAACCAAATGGTTAAGCTTGATATTTCGACACCAGGGTATGTTGTGGAATTTGGGGAGGATAGGTCTATTCTGATGGTACATATTTGAGCTCATTAGTTTTATGATGAATGATTGAGATTGATTCGAGATAAGGTGTTGAGTGGTGAGGCTAAGGAAGCCTCATGTGATTCCAATGGTGTTTTGAGGATTGGGGGCCAGGTTTTTATGTCAAGAGTGGGTGACTGGATTTGATTGATATTGGAGGAGTTTTAATTTTATTAGGTATTCCATCCATCTGGGAGTGACTAAGATGTATCATGACTTGAGACAACATTACTGGCGGGGAGGTTAGAGGAAAGATGTAGCATACTTTGTAGCTCGTCTCCTTTGTTGCCAGTAGGTGAAGGCCAAGCATTTGAGATCTGGTGGATTACTTTAGAGGTTACCTATAATACCCTAGGTTTTACATGGACTCTGAAATTTCTAAAGTTTTGACAACAGGACATGACTACAACTCAGTTGATGATTTGTTATCACTCTTAACGAGTTGTAGGGTGGAACTCGTTGTTCAACAGTGAAGTTGCTCAGGATTTCTGCCTTGATCACGAGTCTTCTTCATGACTCATGATGATAGGAAATGAGTCTTGGTGAGTAACTCATGATCATAAAAGTTAGGTTCCAGAGATTTGACCCGCAGGTACAAGTCCAAGTAACGACTCATGGTTAGACCTTATGAGTCGTTACCTGAGTCGTGATGATTGCACCTAGAATTTCCTGCACATTTTAATTATGGTTATTTTGGCCTTTTCCTACCTTTACACTACTCCTACGACTTTAAAACACATAAGGGACCTCATTATGTTCAGTTAATCAAATCAAAAATTGTACTCCCTTCCTATTTAACTCCCAAAGCAAGAATACTAGAGTTTTAAAAGGGGTTCAACGCCTAGGCTACAATCCTTGATTTATCTCCAAATTCTTTGGTGCTTTAGGCATGTCTCTCATCCATAATATGAATTTTATACTTTGGTATATGTTTTAATTATTGTTCATGTGATTTAATTATTGGATTTGAATTTGGGTTGAGGGCTTTTGATGATTATCATTTGAATTATCTTTCCCATATTTTAAATATCTTGTGTATACTTAAATTGATGATTTTTGGGACTGAATGGGTATATTATTATGGAGTTGGGAATGGGGAATGTGGGTTTCCCCAAATTGATGGATTTGGGCTTGGTAAAGGCTACCTCAACCAACCTTAATTATTTTGGTTTTAAATGTGGAATTTGCATGATTTAACTCACTTTTGAAACTATTGTACTACATTAATGAACAAATGGACAAAAACTTATTTGAAAGGCCTTGGTTGCCATGATTTTTTATTTTTAAAAGGGGATTGGGAGTTAATTGGTTTATTGGAATGGATTGGAATGGTTAAATAACCTCACAAGCATAATTGATATGACGATACCAAGTGGTAAATGCCTTAAAATAATGTTCCTTGGTTTATGGTTTGGAATATGTGCAAAATAGTTTAAATTTGGTCTTAAAGGGGGTTGTGTAGCTCACCGTGAAGGTGGAGGTCCCGGAGGGACCAATATTGCGAACAATATTTGCCAATGTGGGGGTCTATATGACCTTATGCTTGGTTCACATATTATATTTTTGGGATCGCTGGAGCCTTGGTGTCTTTGGCTCTTCTTTCGAATTCCTCAATTTGTGTCGCTAACACGCGTTGGGGTCCTTTCTGCAGGGGGAGCTGATAATGCCCAAGATACTCCTTTAATCTAAATATTATGCGGTCGTTGTTGAATATGGTAACCCAACAAAGGTTAGGGTCGAATCCTAAGGGAATACCTGGGATTGTTGATTTTAGCTGTTGTAATCAACGGGCGAACATAGAAAAGTAAATAGGGGGTTTGTAGTATCATATAAAACAAGTAACGAATATTAACTTTAGTTGTAATTAGTCATCGATGAAAGCTAGGATTGTGTTCTCCCTAGCTTCTCAACTTTGTAGGCTTATCGTTCTTTATTGAACCAACCCGATACCTTGCATACAGAATCTGATAAGTCTGCTAGTCTAGCTGACAGATTTCATCCTCTACCTTTTGAGTCTTAGAATGTCGTGTTACTAACCACTATCATAGATCCCATTTAACTATTACCTTTTGAGTCTCTAGTTATTAGACGATAGCGAACCATCTCACTTAGATAATACCTAGTAGCATGGATCGACAGTTAAACTTCAAATTACTATTGCAGTTATCTTTTCCTAGTCACTAATCCACTTTTGGAGTAAGTAGCAATAAAGTAGGCAGGGTCCTAACATTTGAAACTGCTAAGATATCTATTAATATGAAGATAATACAATGCATGCATAGGTATTGGTTCAGAACAACATAGCACTTACCCTACTTCGTCAATCTACCAGGGTTTCAATAGTCCTAGCTAAGGGTTTTTAGCTGCTTATGCTTGTGAAAGAAAAAATAATATTCATAATTGAAAGAATAACATGTAATCACAATAATTACAACTAAAAACCCAAAACTTTAATAAAATTAATCAACCAAAAACAATATAAGGGAATTCCAAGACAAAAATTGAATCTCGAAATCAAAATATGTTTGTAAGTATCAAGAATGCGTAAATACTACTAAAAAAACATAAAGAGTATTTAAAGTACATGAGTAAACCCTAAAATCAAAGACCAGAAGAAAAAGGATAAAAAAGGGTTGGTGTCCACTCACCTGTGTCTATATACAGCCTGACCCTAGGCGTATGTGGACATGGGTAAGTGCCAGAAAAATTTCCTGCACTATCTACTCTCTGGACTTTGGACTTCTGGTACTTGCCTTACCCACATGCCGTCCACATGTGCTACATGCGGTCCACATGTTGACATAGGTAAGCGTCGAAATTTTTTTTCAGCCCTTTCACTCTCTGGATCTTCAATTTTGGTGCTTACCTTAGTCACCTACAGACCACATGCACTACCTATGGTCTACATATAGGCATAGGTCAGTGCCAGGCCTTCCAAATCATAAAACCAAGATTTCAAACTTCAAGTTTAAACATATGTTTTAATCATATACAATCACGACCCAAACAAGGGCCTGGTCGTGACAGGCATTCCATGTCCACCGAGGACCAGAAACCATCCCCAAAGACTATTCCAATTTAACAAGAACACCTTGCAATGGATGAACACCAACATAAGACAAATGTAATAAGAGATCCAAGAAGGTTATGTAAAGATCAACATCTGAAACGTACACATAACCCAACCATTAGTTTCCACAAAGCCTCTAACAAAAACCGAATACCAACAAAGTGTCGGGACATGCTCCTGACAATAGCCAAAACTAGACCAATGAAAAGTATATGACATAAGGAAACCAAATCATGAAATGCATACTTTCGATATATGGAAGCTCACCAATTTAATGTCAACTTACAAACTAATCCCGAATCCTAGACATTATGCATGTGGAGTAGAAGTATAGCCAAATCCTACATTTTGTGGGGATACAATGTCTGAAGATGGTTAGCGGTGTTAGCGCTAGTATGTAACTCAGGGATAAGGGAACAAATAATGCCATAGATGATAATTAAAAACCAGTCAAATCCCATGCATACCATCAAATACAAATACATAAGTGTATATATATATATCACATGCCAGGAAAAGAAACACGGATTAGCATGAACTTTTAAAATATTAATCTAGACTATGTATCTTGACCATCATAAACTACCCATGGGCTATATGGGTCCAGTTGTAACCCCCTGGTTGGGCCGCAGTGCGTGTTAGCCACATGAACTAGGGATATCATAGAAGGCCGGGGATTTTCTTGTAACCTTCACCCACCATGATGCATATATACATGTATACACTTGGGGGATTCCCTTGTACCCCACAAACGCATGGTCATCAAGACTAACCCTCGTATCGACAAACATGATTTTCTAGTTTCATTTTCCCTAGGATATCCACCTTCACGGTTTATCTACATAACTCTCTTTAAGCCCAATTAAAGTATTTAACACATAACCCATCCAAAAATTTCCAAGTGTAAGTTATTATGGCATTATTAAGTGGTATTTTTATACTGATTACAGCTTGCAAGCAATGTCATTAGCCAATACTTATGGGATTCCCATGTACCCCACAGACTCCAATATTAAAATCACTTGAAAGATTCCTATGTACCCCACAAGGTTTTCATTATAAAATCACTTGCGGGATTCCCATGTACCCCTCAAGGTTTTCAACACCATCCTTAAACATTTAACCATTTATACCATACATTAGTTTCAAGTAATAAAGCAAGCCAAATATTTTGGGGATTCCATTGTAGCCCTATTATCATAGTTTAAAAAATTAGGGAATCCATTATACCCCAAATACATTAACCTTTTCATGCCAATGCATTAATACAAGCGAACAAACTAGCTAGGTGACCAAAACCATATTCATTGACAATTTCACAAACATGTTGAGGGCATACAATTTACAATACAAAAACTAAGTAAATAGGGAATCCACAGTACCCCAGAGTTTATTTTAGCATTCCCATGCACCTCACAATGTTCACAACCATTAATAAAGAATGAACAATGCATAATAAACCATGAAATATCAATTAAATGAGTAATCATGTCAAAGATCTCAGTTATACCAAAATCGACATTCAAAACCAAGAATTAATAATCAATTTCATGCCATTAAAAAAAATTAATTTAATGATCACTAGAAACTTGAAGAGAACAACACCCTTAGGACCCTAGATGTTCACTTCCTTGAACTTTAGCCTTAACTTGAAAAAGGGAATTTGAGAGTGAGGATTTTTTAGAGTGAAATAACTGATGTTATGTGATGAAAACTAATGGAAATAGACCACTATTGTGTTTAGGGGCCATTTGTAAGTGAAAGGACTTCAAACCCCTCCTTCCAAGTCAAAAACCCAAAATATGATGAATTTAAAGCATCGGTTCATCATGGAGGGTAATATCCACAATAAGCTCCACGTCACGCCACTATAGCAGACCCTTACTGTCTCTTCACAACTATGCTCATAATTTTTTGCTCGGGTATTCGATTAAGGCAAAAATAAATGAATTGGAAAGAGGACACATTTATCTATAAATTGGTGTTTCTTGGGCCCCAAAAAAACACATAATAAAGAGGTTATACACATTAAAATTTGGCCCTTGTAGAATCAAATTCCAAAATTTGGGCGATAACGAAAGTTCTTAACTCCACTTCACTCGAATTGTTTAAGATGAATATTATTCCCCTAAAAAGTACTTTTCACACTAGGATAATGATAATGACTCTTATTTTTATATAGAAATAATTGGATTCAAGTTTATACACATAGAAACAATAGTTCAAATTCTAGCCCGAAAATATGGGATGTTTCATTATCTCCCCCTTGGAATAATTCGTCCTCGAATGATGGACAGGAATATTTTGAAGCTTTAGAAGTATGGAATGAAGTATGTAACTTCATATTTAAGAATTCTCCCTCAACTAAAACATGTATAGAAATTAAAATAAAGGGAATTCATGGCATCACCAAGTAAATTATGTTAGCACGAATCATAAGACAACGAGGCCAAGGTCTTATTGCTTCTGTGACACAAAACTACCCCAAACCCCATTCAAAAATTCTGAAAGTCTTCTGAGTTACCCTTTTTAACATCCCCAAACACAATTTAGGTCAAAAATAAATGGTTCAAGTACGGAAAGGTCTAAAATAAAGTGATGGAAATTTTTAGGTAGCCCTTAAATATCGTAATACTTCTCCACTACGATTTCAGCTACTAGTACCACACTTCACCATTTCAATCTTACAATTTTCCTAAAAAAACACATTTCTACAAGAGCCGGAGTCTAAGTATACATTGCTTCCATGTTTAAGCTTAACCCAAAGTTAAAAGAAGCTAACTTAGCTACGGGGCCCTATGACTTACACCCATCAAAGAATACTACTCCATCCCATCATCGTAGTCAAACAACATATTGTCTTCTTAAGAGTACTAGCAACTTAACGCAATCATTTATGTATCTATAAATCACAACATTCAAGCTTATCCTTACTACACCCATTTTATTGATCTCTCCACCAAAACCCCAAAAACCTTAATCACTTTCACAAGGATTTTTTTTCACCATTTATTTCCCTCCTAGCTATTTCACATAACCAAAGTTTCATCTCACTTTTCTCACTTCATCTATAACCTTAGTTCGAGTAGTCACACCAAAATTTATCATTAAAAGAATCATCCACACTCTAATCTATGACATTAACATGATTTCATAACCACTACCATCCTAACACAAGGAGAGTAACTGAGGTAATAGTGTATGAACTTCAAAAATTAAAAGTAACAGTATTAAAATACAACATATGCCTGTCGCACTACTCAAGGTGAGTTCTTGACATAGTATATGATTCAATAAGCACAAAGGGCTCCACATATCAACATACTTAGATCTTATTTAGAGGGCCAAAAATGGATATAGGTCGTATAGAGAACTAAAAACTTATGAATAGACACCATTTGAATACGGGGATGTTTGTAGAATATCCTTTTAAACTGAAATAGGAGGAATTTTCTATAGTAAGAATAAATTTATCATGACCTGACTCCGAAACTCACCACCATGTGATAATTCAAGATTTGCATCATCTCCCCCTTACCTTAATAGTTACTATCCCAATCTTGAAAGTATATCCCCTCACTAAGTTTATATGCACAACACTCCGCATAATAGGGGTACACCATTCACGAGAACACAAATTCCACTCGTCAACTTTAATATTAAGACACTAAATTCATTCTAGGGCTTTCCCTTAGGGGATTCTAATAATAACTTCCTCCAAATCCTTAAGTCATTACCTTATAACTAATATTTTCGTAGGTTTGGACATCTATGCTTCTAAACACTCAATACTCTATTTCCAAATCCTTAGAATGCTAGCATTACTCTTCTAATATTTCATAAGTCATCTGCCTAAGATCTTCACACATTATATCAACCCTATAAATTCACTCCCTCATATGTTGAATCACTATCCTTGAGCTATCACACTTATCACCACAATCAACATATAAAGTTCAACTTAGTGTCTAGCAACAATCATAGACCATAAACAAAACATCCCGTAGAATAAACTAGTTTACCAAATAGATGAATCCACCTAAATTTCTTATTTAACTTTACTACGACCCACAAGCTCAATCTTTCTCACCACATTACTACTACACCTAATATTCCTTACACGTATTCTCATATAGCAAACCAACTTAAAACTACTAGATAACAATAAGGGACTCTTAGTGTATTACACACACCAAATTAGGGTAGTCGATCTTAATCTAATTACCTAATCCATTAGGGTCTATAGGACATTAAACTTCCTTATATCATATCAACTTACCCATGCATACAGCCCAAGAACCTTCAAAATTCTATAAACATCACCGAGTCCCCTCTTTCTATAATATCCCAAAGTGAATGCTAAATTCACAAATTATTATCAGCCAAACCTCTTATTCACAACCTATGATTTATTTCTCTACTACCATAGCTAGTCCTGATGAGATAATTCTCATTCTAACTAAAGATGCAGATATTGCACCTAACCAATATCTTTTACCGACTAACATAAAGGCACATTAGCTTACTCAATAAGTGTATGCCAACCCCAATACCTCACATAAAGGTCATGCAGTTACAACTATATCCCTTTCACTAAAAGGTACCTTTACTCTGACTTCTAAGCCTGCAACTTTATATCACTAACCTCAAAATCACCTTATTACTAATAGGTCACAACACCCTAATTAATACTACCTCTTAGGATTGAAATACTATCCCAATATTTGGATACAAATCTTTCCCCTAAAGAGAGACACTTGTAATAAGGTTCCTGAATATGAAAAATTATACATCTTACCTCAGGCTAAAAACATGATTCAAGAAGTTCGAGATACATGATTGAATGAATACGCCTTGGTGCACTAATGGACTCCTCTCGAGTCCTTATGCCATCCCATGACTTTTGATAACTCATTTAGAAAGGACCACTGATGATAGGCGAATTTACACACCTATAGTACTATATTTTGCCCATATTTTAGCCTAGTTTTGAGAACAAATTATATATTTCATGCACTTTTAGTCCTTTTTCCTGTAAGTGAGCTAACGAACATGATTAGCAAAGTTTCAGGTATAAATGATGCAGAATTCAGCATTTTATGGATAACTTGATGCCAAAGAAAGCTTCACGAGGGGAGAAAAGGGAGTCTTGGATGCCTAAGGACCAAAAGTGATGCATGGGAAACCTGTCCAGGGCTAAAACAGCAATTCTGAAGACTTTGGGGACTAGCAGTAATTTATTATGATTAGGATAATGATACATTAACCTAGTACAATTGGGTTAAGTATTTCATTAGCTTAGTAGGATTTGGTTAAGTATTTCATTAGCTTAGTAGGAATAGGATATGGGTATTATAAATACCCTATTTTGCTAGAGATTTTACATCTTCTTTCCATCTTTCTATTCTACTTCTAAGACATTCCTCCATTAGTTACAATTAAATTCTTCTTCTAGTCCTTCCATTAATTCTACTTTTTCTTCTATTCATCTATTCTTAATTTCCGCAACAAGAGAAACGTTACTTGCAAGAAATCACGCCTAACGCCTACCACACTTGTGCCACACGAAATTCTTATTGTGGTATACTAACAATGTCAATTCTAATTTCCTTCGCACTCATGGGTAACTAAACCTCTCTGTTGGGGTTATGGAAGCCGTATGAGATACTATCTATTACTATGAGTTTGTGAGTTCGTGACACGTATGTTGCTTATATCATTATTCTCTTCATCTTAATCTAAATTCTTTGTGGTTGCAAACGCAAGAATACGCCAGTATAACATTTAACTTGTTCGAAAGAAAGGTTATCTGTCTGGAAAAGAGATAATGTCAAGGTAGTAGGGTCCCATCCCCTATTAAAAAGTTAGTGCCGTAACTGGATTAACCTCTTGGAGAATTCGTACCATTAGACACGCTTTAAGCTCGAAAGAGTTAAAGTGAAATAATCCTCGAATAGGTCGAAAGACGCCTGGATTTACCATCGAATACAATTCTCTATAAGCACATGCATGTCGAAATTCAACACACTCATAGCCAATAGAGACGTATAACTCAGAAGGTGAACATAACCCCAACTCTTCAATTCTCATTGTTTACAACTTAATAACTATCTTTCTTTTTACTTTACTATTTCAGTTTTTACTTTAATAATTTGGTTACACTTTACAATCCCCCCTTCTTATGAGACTTGCACTAAAAGTCTAGTAATCGTTGCTTACTTGTTGACCAATCTATTCCCTGTGGGATCGATACCCAACCCAGTTGGGTTCTATATTTGCTAACGACCGCTTTACACTCCTACGAGAGCTGTAGATTGAGCGTTATCAAAAATTGGCGCCGTTGCCGAGGAATACGAGTGTCAATTAAGTTTGTGATAATTACTAGACCCTTTGGTCAAAGATTCTCGTACTTTTACTTTTAGTTTTTGTTTTTGTTTACTGCAGGTTTTTATTTAGTGCATGCCCCATACTCAAAGTTCTGGTCAACCGTTATTACCTAGCAATCCTGAACCACAACGTATTGGCAGAATGGAGGCACAAACGGAAATTGAAAGAATGGCTGCTCAACAGGAGCAGGCGAGATTATCTGCTCTTGCCGCCGCCCAAGTACACAAACAAAACATTGATAACCCTGGGTGAGCAACAAATCCTGACAATGAGGATTTAGGTAATGACGAGTTACTAAACCCAAGGCATGATACTGAAATCGCAACACCTGCCAACAGAAGAGGTCGTAAAGCTCGGTTTAGGTATGATCGCCAACCCATGCAACCAGCTTTTGACGACGTTGATGATGATCTTGATGGAGCCGGAGCCACAGGAGCCATTATTCCTCCACCATTAGCGCCCAGAGCCAAGTTCAACATCACAAGCACCATGATTCAGTTATATCAACTCAAGGGATTATTTGGTGGACTAGCAGGCGATGATCCGAATATGCATCTCATCAACTTTATTTCTACATGCAAGTCATTTGACAATCCTGGTGTTGGTCAGAATGCAATCCGATTACGTCTATTTCCATTGTCTCTGTCTGGGGAGGCAACTCTATGGTTGAATGGGATGACTCCTGATTTTATTACAAATTGGAGGCAATTGAGAGATGCTTTCCTAGAAAGATTCTTTCCGCCATCCAAAAGAGCACAATTGAGAGATGAAATCAGCAACTTCCGTCAGCTTCCCACTGAAGATCTTCATGAAATATGGGAGAGGTTCAAGACAAAGCTAGCGAGATGCCCAAACCATCACATGACTAATGTTCACCTAATGGAGATATTATACAGAGCCTTGAATTCAATAACTAAACCAGTGGTGGATAATGTAGCTGGAGGATCTTTTATGGACCTCACCTTTGGTCAAGTAAGAAATATGCTAGATCGTATGACGAAGCAAAGTAGAGCTTGGCATACCAGGGATTCTGAGGTAGCAAGCCCCACTTTATCTATTGGCATAACTGCAGACCAAAGAAGAAGAGAAAAAAAACATGATCAAGATATGGCGCACATGAAAACACAAGTGGATCTTCTTACAAAGCATTTATTATCAGGGAAGACCAAAAAATTCAAAGCTATTGCGTCAAAAGGAAGAGACGAATCTGATTCGGAAGAAGAGGCCAACTACTTGAACAATCAGGGGGGTTTCCGAGGTAATACCCAAGGAAACCAAGGTCGAAACTATTATGATAAATCTGGAAACAAGGACCAAGGTAGTTGGAAGAACAAGAATGAGAAGAGTGGTTTGTACGTTCCCTCTGGAAGATGTGACGCCACCACATCTAGTTCTGGAAGTATGGAAGACATGCTGGCCAAAATATTGAAAGGAGTGGAAGCAACAAGCACTGCAGTAACGAAGGTAGTAAATGATGTGTCCTCTATAAAACAAATAGTTGATTCTCACTCCACTTCAATCAAGCAAATAGAGCAGCAATTGAGCCAACTTTCAGCAGCACTCAATCAAAGAAAGGCTGGCACTTTACCCAGCGATACTGTGCAAAACCCAAGGAATGATGGGTCATGCATGGCCATCACTACCTGAAGTGGTAAGGTGATGGAAACTTCAGCAAAAAGCAAGCAAGTGGTTGACGAAGTAGTGGACATTGATGATAAGGCGAAAGGAGAAGATGCCGCTGCAACTAATCCTATCGTCAACGACGTCAATCCCAATGGATTACAACCTAAAAAATCTAAAAAATGGAAGCAAGAGGAGAAGAAATCCGTGGAGAGAACAATTCCATACCCACCACCCCCTTTCCCTCAGAGATTGAAGAAGGTGGCGGATGATACAAAGTTCAGCAAATTCATGACTATGTTGAAACAGCTGACCATTAATGTTCCATTAGTAGAGGCACTTGAACAAATGCCTGGGTATGCGAAATTTATGAAGGATCTTTTGACAAAGAAGCGGGCAGCAAGTTATGAGTTGAAAGATAATGTTCATCACTACAGCACAATCGCTACCCGATCAATAGTTCAGAAGAAGGCCGACCCCGGAGCTTTCACTATTCCTTGCACCATTGGGTCTTTGAATTTTGCCAAAGCATTATGCGACTTAGGAGCCAACATCAATTTGATGCCATTATCTATCTATAAGAAGTTGGGGTTGGGTGATCCTACTCCAACCAACATGAGGCTCGTAATGGCGGATAGGTCAGTAAAACGACCTGTTGGTATTCTATGTGATGTCTTGGTAAAGGTTTCTTCATTTATCTTTCCAGCAGACTTCGTTATTTTGGATTGTGAGGCAGACTCAGAAGTTCCCATAATCTTGGGGCATCCTTTCCTTGCTACAGGAAGCGTGCTTATTGATTTGAGAGCTAATGAGCTTTCATTCCGAATAAATGACGAGGTAGTTCGCTTTGATGTTTGCAAATCAATGAAGCAAACCAAAGATCTGAGTGTATTTTTGGTGTCTGATGTTTTCTTTGATGATGAGAAAGAATTACTTGAAGAAGAGCAAGTTATCAATGACCCTTTGGCGGTTGTACTCATGAATGGAGAGAATAGGGATGCTGAAAATTCTGAAGAAGTTATTGGTGCTCTATCAAGATTAGGGACATATCGCCATGCTCCCAAGAAGCTGGACCTTGATCTTAAAAATCGACCCACACCACCAGCTAAGCCCTCTATTAAAGAGCCACCCATATTAGAATTGAAGGAGCTGCCAAGACATTTAAAGTATGCATTCCTAGGAAGCGGAAACACACTTCCAGTCATTGTTGCAGCAGATTTGGGTGAGCAACAAGTTGCAGCTCTTATTGCTATTCTACGGAAGTATATTAGAGCCATTGGATGGACCATTGCGGATATTATTGGTATTCCACCTGGGATTTATACACATAAGATTCAGCTTGAAGAGAAGTGCACACCCACCATTGAGCATCAAAGGCGTCTAAACCCACCTATGCAAGAAGTAGTGAAGAAAGAAATAATTAAGTGGTTAGACGTAGGAGTTGTGTATCCAATCTCTGATAGTACATGGGTAAGCCCGGTACAATGTGTTCCTAAGAAAGGAGGCATGACGGTGGTCGCGAATGCGAAAAATGAGCTTATTCCACTCAGACCCGTCACTGGATGGAGAGTATGCATGGACTACCGAAAGTTGAATTCTTGGACACTCAAAGATCACTTTCCAATGCCATTTATGGACCGAATGCTAGATCGATTAGTGGGCAAAGGATGGTTTTGCTTCTTAGACGGATATTCATGCTATAATCAGATTTGTATTTCACCCAAAGACCAAGAGAAGACAACGTTTACATGCCCATATAGTACGTTTGCCTTCAAACGTATGCCATTCGAGCTATGTAATGCACCAGCCACCTTTCAATGCTGTATGATGTCTATTTTTTCTGATATGGTTGAAGACACTTTGGAGGTATTTATGGACGACTTTTCAGTTGTCGGTGAGTCTTTTGAAGTGTGCTTGGCAAACCTAAGTATGGCGTTGCAAAGATGTATAGAATTTAACCTAGTGCTGAATTGGGAAAAGTGCCACTTCATGGTAAAAGAAGGAATCGTTCTTGGGCACAAAATCTCTGAAAGAGGAATTGAGTTTGATCGAGCGAAAATCAAAGTCATTGAGAAGCTACCGCCTCCAATTTCGGTGAAGGGAGTTCGTAGTTTTCTCGGCCATGCAAGTTTCTATTGTCGGTTCATCAAAGACTTCTCCAAAACTGCTAGTCCATTGTGCACACTCTTGGAGAAAATGAGAAGTTTGACTTCAATGAAGATAGCTTAAAGGCATTCAAATGCCTCAAAGGAAAACTCATTGAAGCCCCTATCATGGTAGCACCAGATTGGTCTCTCCCGTTCGAAGTCATGTGTGATGCTAGTGGTGTAGCCGTTGGAGCTGTGCTTAGTCAGAGAAAGGAGAAATTATTTCATCCTATCTACTATGCGAGTAAGGTCCTAAATGAAGCCCAAAGGAACTACACTGTGACAGAACAAGAGCTCCTAGAGACGATAACAGAAAAGTTACCATGGTATGCCGACTTTGCAAATTTTATGGTGAGTAATGTAATACCTGCCAATTTATCATACCATCAAAAGAGGAAGTTTATGCATGACGTACAACACTACTATTGGGATGAGCCATATTTGTTTCGACGATGTGAGGATGGTATTATTCGACGATGTATATCCCATGTAGAGGTGCCTACTATATTGGAAGCATGCCACACTTCCTAAGTTAGAGGACATCACGCAGGCAATCGGACGGAAAGAAAAGTATTGCAGAGTAGATATTATTGGCCTTCGATATTTAGAGATGCCTATGACTTTGTTAGAAGATGCGACCAATGCCAAAGGCAAGGTGCTATTTCGAAACTCCATGATATGCCCATGTCGAAAATTCTTTAGGTAGAACTCTTTGATGTGTGGGGCATTGATTTCATGGGTCCATTCATGAATTCGTTTGGAATGAAGTACATCTTAGTTGTTGTAGATTATGTCTCGAAATGGGATGAAGCTATAGCGTTGGCCGACAACGAGGGAAAGCGTGTTGTAGCATTTTTGAAGAGAAATATCTTCTCTCGCTTTGGGGTACCACGTAATATCATAAGTGATGGAGGATCTCACTTCTGCAACAAGCTATTCAAATCCGTGTTGGCCAAGTATGGTGTCAAGCAACATAAGGTAGCCACGCCTTATCACCCACAAACGAGTGGACAAGTAGAGGTTTCCAATCGGGAGATCAAGCAAATCCTTGCGAAGATGGTAAATGCTAATAGGAAGGATTGGTCTCGGAAGCTAGACGATGCACTATGGGCGTATAGGACTGCATTCAAAACACCCATCGGCATGTCCCCTTATCAACTAGTTTATGGGAAGGCTTGTCACTTACCCATTGAGCTTGAACATAAGGCATTGTGGGCGTTGAAGCAATTGAATTTGAATTAGGATGATGCGATGAATCTGAGGTTGGAGCAGCTGAACGAATTAGATGAGTTCCGTCTTCATGCTTATGAGAGATCGGACCTATACAAGGAGCGGATGAAGAAGTATCATGATCAGCAGATTATTCTATGAAACTTTTAAAAGGATGGTATGGTGCTTCTCTTCAATTCCAGATTGAAGTTATTCCCAGGTAAGTTAAAATCCAAGTGGTCTGGTCCATACAAAGTTATCCAAGTCTACTCGTCTGGAGTAGTTGAATTGGAAGACAATAATGGTGTTGTCTTCAAGGTGAATGGCCAACGTGTTAAACCTTACATCGGTCCTCTTGACTCGATGAATTATATGGCCATCAATTATCTCGACGAAGTCTGAGTACTCGAGGTAACTATGTCGAGCCACGACAATAAATAAGGCGCTAGATGGGAGGCAACCCATCATTTATCGTTTTTCATTTTTAAGTATGTGTTTCGCTTTTGATTAATAAAAATCCAAAAATAAGAGTCGTACTACGACCAAAACTAAGGCTCTAGATGGGAGGCAACCCATCATAATAATTGTTTTCATTAGTTTTGAGCAAATGTAGGTGCAAGAGGTATTCAACGAGGAGATTGGTTTCAAATGACAATTTGGACGTATTGTATAGTAAAGGTGGTAAGTTTGGAATTAAGATGCATAAGGATATGGATTGAGCATTGCTCATGACAAAATAGGCATCGATCAAGGTTAGGCCTAGGTAAAACTAGGCCACGAACAAAGCAACGCCTATACTATAGCCTAAGGTCTCGAAATCTAGTGTGCAAAGGCATAGGCGCCGCCCATACTCAAGTATGCTATAGCATAGGCTCCGCCTATGCTAAAGCATTTGGTCTTAGAATCTCATATGCCATGCTATAGGCGCCGCCTATGGTCACTAAAGGCATTGCACTAGGCGCCGCCTATGCTAGCAAATGCTTTGCATTAGGCGCCGCCTATACCATGCATAGGCAAAGCTAAAGGCGCCGCCTATGGTCACTTTTTGTCTCCAAAACCAATTTTAAATGGGTCCAAACCCGACCCATTCTTTTCCTATATAAAGGGGACTTAGTCTTGAAACATAAACACATTGAAATCTTGACCTAGGTGCCGCACATAGCATCCAAATCCTCCCAAAACTTTTCTTTTTGCTCTCCTACTTCACAAGAACATCTCCAAAGGCTTCAATCACGTAAGTACTCTCTTGTTCTTCATCTATTTCTCGTAAGTACTACGTTGCTATGTCTATTATAAATTGCTACATCTTGAAGAAATATTGGTGATGATAATGTGTTTGAATTGTTGATACAAAACCATGTGAGTGAACATATACGTTAGGATGATCTTAAACTATTTCCGACTTGAATTTGATTTTGGTGCATTGTCATACTAATTGTGAAATTGATATAGTCATGAACATTGCATAATTCTGTCACTTGAATACTTAAATGTTAGAATATCCCGTTCATCGGAATAAGACTTATAGTTGCCTACCGACATAGGAGGTTGTGATTATTGATAGAAACTATACCATGATGTAATCCCTATGTAGTAGTATTGTTATACCTAACATGAAAGTATTGCAAAGGTTGCAAGAAGTGATACATCTCTGATTTTCTTGCCGGAATATAGCTCCTAACAACGTATGTCGACGAAGTCTAAGTAATCGACCACTTTCACTTCACTAATTTGTATCAACAAAACTAAGTTCGGGGTGGTACCCCTATGGCTTGTTTATGGATTGTATACTCATGAATGTGTTTAAGTCTCAGGTACAATGGCTCCTAAAGCAAGACAAGATAAGGCTACCACTTCCCAAAAGGGCAAGAAAAGAGGTCGCAAGGACCAAGGAGAATCATCCTCAATGCAATTACCACGCCGCATGTTTGGAATAAAATGGGTTCTTGAGGAGGAAGCCAAGGAATTGTATAGGAACAACAAGGAAGGAAAATACGTTCATGTCGACTTGATCAACAAGGACATCCTAGCGAAGAAGGAGCCGCGCATGTTGGCGAAAATCATGGCATTAAATCTGGATTTCATCTTCCGCGACATGGGAGAATGTAATCTTGATTTAACAAGGGAATTTTATGCCAATTGGTTGCCGAAAACCACAGGCAGCGAAGTCAAGATTCGGTGCCAATTTTTACAACTCAATGCGGATTTGATCAACTCCTTTCTTGGCTTGCCTTCAGTCGATCCAGCACCATTTAAAGAGCTGTACAGCAGACCTACTTATAGAGAAATTCGACACACACTTTGTGGAAGTAGATCCATGGCAAGGTGGAGCAGACAACAAGACAGTGGATGACACAACACCTTCCCCTATGCTCCTTTGAATAGGGAAACAAGGATATGGTTGCGTATTGTCAACTCTTGCCTTATTCCTGGGACCCAGTACACCAAAATAACCAGAGATAGAGTGTTTTTGGTCTATGCATTGATGACGAATGTCCCTATCAACATTGGGGCAATCATTCGTTCTACAATACGGAAGGCCAGACTACACAAGCAGTCCGACTTCACCTTTGGCAACCTGTTGACAGCAATCTTACGGAAAGAGGACATCGAAGAGGAACCAGCTGATCACAAACTCCCACATAAACCGAAGAAGGTTGACCTCACAAAGGTCAAAGATGCTGAAACAACACATGGCGTCAACCTTACTACTGCGGAGAGACATGCTCGAGATGAGAGTTTCTTCCGTCATCTTTATGGCATGACTCGGTTCACAATGATGAGTGGTGGACGTGTTCCAACTGCTGTAGAGCTCCAACAGCTGGACCATGACTATCCAATGAATATGCATGTGAGGGAGATGTGTGGAATAGGTACATACTTTGAAGAACCTCTTGATGATGATGTGCCGACCGATGATGAGCGACGAATGCCAGACTCCGACGTGGAGGAGAATTCTGATGATGACGACTCCTATGATGATTCCGACGAAGGGGGTATGACCCCCGACATAGAGGAGGAGTCCGACTGACCAGGTTCTTCGTATTTATTTTCCACTGAGGGCGGTGTCCCGTTTAAGTGTGGGGTGGTGGTATTTGCATGCTTTACTTCTCTATCCGCATTTGCATTTATTTATGTTTGTTTGCTTAGTTTGTTGTTTTTCGAAGTTGGTTTTTTTTTTTTTTCAATTTTTTTAGTAGTAAAATTTTTTTTTTTTACTTAGCTTCACATGAAATTATTCTAATAGGCAGCATGAGATTATAACAAGAGTTGGTGCTAAAATCATGACTATTGAGACGTTTAGGCTCTAATTATGACTCACTGTGTGATATTGTGTGGTTCAATTCCTTCATTTGTTGGGTCAAAGAGTCTACACTACTTCCAATAAAGTCGACCATGTGCCTTGTGTGTGAGATGATAGTATATTCTATGTTTGTGGCTGATGCTAGAACTTGCCTGGTATGTATGTAAAGCAAAAATAAAGAGTGTAAGTTTAGGAGATGATTTAGGCATTTCTTTGGCAACCTACACTTGTTTACCTTCTTTTTACCTACCCATGGACATTATCCTAGTTAACCCTTTTGAGCCTTAGCCTATTTTCTTTGACAACCTCATATGTAAGCCTAATCCATTTTTTCAAGATCATAATTTGATCCAAATTCCTAAGTGCTGTAAAGTATAAAGTCATGTGACAAAATAAGAGGAAAATGGGTGAGTATGATGCTTTAGAATGTATTGGTGCTTGCAGTTGTTATGAAAAAGAAAGTGCTATCATAAGAGGTACATTATGAAAAGAAAAAGGAAAGGAAAGCTGAAAAGTTGCTTAAAATTGAAAAACAAAAGAGGAGACAAAGGGTGGTAGAATAAAAGAAAGTAGAAAGGTTGTTTCAAAGAAAAGTGTTAATGATACAATGTGATGTATTAAAGCGCTTAGGAACATAGTCACTATTTCTGGCCAAAATAGTCCTACCCGTCCCTTAGCCTACATTACAACCATCAAAAGACCTAATTGATCCTAAGCCTAGCATTCTGACATTTAGTGGAGCATTACACTAAGGGAAAGCCTATGGTCATCAGTTGCTACATATGAATTCTTTGTGAGAGTGAGAGCAAGGATATTTTTATGCCCATGTTTGAAAAAGATGCTATACTTGTGAGTGATTATGGGTAATATATTGTGAGACACACATGGTTGATGAGTTTTGGGTAGTTGAGTATGATTCTTTGTACCTTAACTTTTGAGTATGAGTTGACCACCATCACGAGTTTATGTTAGAGGATGAATTGTTTCTACTAATGATCGGAAAACTACTCTTTGTTGGTAATTGTTGTGCTTGTCTTGACGAATGTATTGTGTTGATACTGTGAAACCCTAAGTTGATGTTTAGACGGACATGATATTTTGTTCGAGGACGAACAAAGATTCAAGTGTGGGGTGTTGATGATAGGCGAATTTACACGCCTATAGTACTATATTTTGCCCATATTTTAGCCTAGTTTTGAGAACAAATTATATATTTCATGCACTTTTAGTCCTTTTTCCTGTAAGTGAGCTAACGAACATGATTAGCAAAGTTTCAGGTATAAATAATGCAGAATTCAGCATTTTATGGATAACTTGATGCCAAAGAAAGCTTCACGAGGGGAGAAAAGGGAGTCTTGGACGCCTAAGGACCAAAAGTGATGCATGGGAAACCTGTCCCGGTCTAAAATAGCAATTCTGAAGACTTTGGGGACTAGCAGTAATTTATTATGATTAGGATAATGATACATTAACCTAGTACAATTGGGTTAAGTATTTTATTAGCTTAGTTGGATTTGGTTAAGTATTTCATTAGCTTAGTAGGAATAGGATATGGGTATTATAAATACCCTATTTTGCTAGAGATTTTACATCTTCTTTCCATCTTTCTATTCTACTTCTAAGACATTCCTCCATTAGTTACAATTAAATTCTTCTTCTAGTCCTTCCATTAATTCTACTTTTTATTCTATTCATCTATTCTTAATTTCCGCAACAAGAGAAACGTTACTTGCAAGAAATCACGCCTAACGCCTACCACACTTGTGCCACACGAAATTCTTATTGTGGTATACTAACAATGTCAATTCTGATTTCCTTCGCACTCATGGGTAACTAAACCTCTCTGTTGGGGTTATGGAAGCCGTATGAGATACTATCTATTACTATGAGTTTGTGAGTTCGTGACACGTATGCTGCTTATATCATTATTCTCTTCATCTTAATCTAAATTCTTTGTGGTTGCAAATGCAAGAATACGCCAGTATAACATTTAACTTGTTCGAAAGAAAGGTTATATGTCTGGAAAAGAGATAATGTCAAGGTAGTAGGGTCCCATCCCCTATTAAAAAGTTAGTGTCATAACTGGATTAACCTCTTGGAGAATTCGTACCGTTAGACACGCTTTAAGCTCGAAAGAGTTAAAGTGAAATAATCCTCGAATAGGTCGAAAGACGCCTGGATTTACCATCGAATACAATTCTCTATAAGCACATGCATGTCGGAATTCAACACACTCATAGCCAATAGAGACGTATAACTCAGAAGGTGAACATAACCCCAACTCTTCAATTCTCATTATTTACAACTTAATAACTATTCTTTCTTTTTACTTTACTATTTCAGTTTTTACTTTAATAATTTGGTTACACTTTACAATCCCCCCTTCTTACGAGACTTGCACTAAAAGTCTAGTAATCGTTGCTTACTTGTTGACCAAGCTATTCCCTGTGGGATCGATACCCAACCCAGTTGGGTTCTATATTTGCTAACGACCGCTTTACACTCCTACGAGAGCTGTAGATTGAGCGTTATCAACCACACCTTTAGAAAGCTAACACTTCACACTTATATCATCTCAATAAGAGAATAGCCCACAATGTAGAGCAAAGAAGGAAGTTGGATAACTGTCATATGAGTAACACAATTGCACGATCTAGATTATGAAAGAATATGAAACATCTCCTAAATTCCTCGTAGCCTCTCTTTTATAAGTGTGGTGCGCTACATACCAATAAAAGAGACTCTACTTAACATGGCTTTATGGACATCCTATGACACCAAAACCTAGGTTGTAATACCAACTTTGTCATAACCCAAACCAGGGCCTAGTCATGATGGACATCCTAAGTCCATTGAGGACAAGAGACCGCCCCCTAAACCTATTCCAATGTAACTAAGAACACCTAGCAGCAGATAAACACCAATACAAGACAAATGTAATAAGAGATCTAAGAAGGTTATGTAAAGTATCAACATCTAAAATATACAAATAACCAAGCCCACAGTATCCACAAATCCTTTAACAAAAAAATATGAACAAAGTGTCGGGACATGCCCCTGACAATAGCCAAAACTAGACCAATGAAAAGTATATGACATAAGGAAACCAAATCATGAAATATAGACTTCCTATGTATGGAAGCTCACCACTTCAATCTCAACTCACAAACTAATCTTGAATCCTAGTCACTATGCAAAAGGAGTAGAAGAATAGCAAAATCCTGCATCGCATGGTGATAGAACGTCTGAAGACGATTAGTAGTTGGAGTGCTAGCATGTAATCAGGGATAAGGGAACAAATAATTCCATGGATGATAACTCAAAAACAGGTAAATCCCATACGTACCATCAAATACAAATACATAACTACATATATATATATCACATGAAAAGGCTTAGCATAAACTTTTAAAACATTACTCTAGACTGTGTAGCTTTACCATCATAAGCTACCAACGGACTATATGATTCTAGTTGTAACCCCTGGTTGGGCCCCAGTGCATGTTAGCCACACTAAGCGGGGAATCATGGAAGGTCGAGGATTACGCACCCTCCATTATATATATGTATATGTATATGTATATGTATATACTTAGGGGATTCCTTTGTACCCTATAAGTGCATGGTCATTAAGACTAACCCTCATGTCAGCAAACATGAGTTTTCAGTTTTAGTCCCCCCAAGACATCCACCTTCATGGTTTAGCTACCCAACCATCTTTAAGCCCAATTACAGAATTTAACACATAAACCAGAAACCAATTACGAAGAATTATTTATTATGGCATTATTAAGTGGTATCATCAAACCGACGATATCTTATAAGCAATGACATTAGCTAATACTTAAGGGATTCCCATGTACAGACTCCATTATTAAAATCACTTGGGGGATTCCTATTTACCCTACAAGGTTTTCATTATAAAATCACTTGGGGGATTCTCGTGTACCCTTCAAGGTTTTTAAAATCATCCTTAACTATCTAACCATTTATATTGTGCATTAGTTTCGAGTGTAAACCAAACCAAACATTTTGGGGACTCCATTGTACCCCTATTATCATAGATTATGAAATTGGGGAATCAATTGTACCATAAATCCATTAATATTTTCATACCAATGCATTAATACAAGTGAAAAAACCAGCTAGGTGACAAAAACCATATTCATTAATAATTTCACAAACATGTTGAGGGCATACAATTCCCAAACTAAAACCAAGTAATTGGAGATTCCACAGTACCCTGGAGTTCAATTTATCATTCCCATGAACCCACAATGTTAACAACCATTAACAAAGCATGAACAAAACATAATAAATCATGAAAGATTAATTAAATAGGTAATCATATCAAATCCCTCAATTATACAAAAACCCAAATTGAAAACCATGTATTGATAATCAATTTCATACCATTAAAAAAATAACTCAAGGGAAAGAGGTATGTGCCTTAATAACCAAGAAACTTGAAGAAAACAACACCATTAGGACCCTAGGTGATCAACTCCTTGAATCTTAGCCTTGAATTGAAAGGGGTATTTGAGAGAGAGAATTTTCTTGAGAGTGAAATAATTGATGTTATGTCATGAAAAGTGATGAAAATAGGATAATATAGTTTTTAGGGGTTGTTTACAAGTGAATAGACTTCAATACCCCTCCTCCCAAGTCAACAAACCCCAAAATTGTTGAATTTAAAGCATCGGCATGTCGCACATGGTAATATCCACAATTAGCTCCGTGTCGCGCTGATATCATGGAACCTTACATCCCCCTCACGAAAATACTCAAAACTTTTTGATCAGGTATTAGATTAAGGTAAAATCAGATGCATTGAAAAGAGGAAACATTTATATATAATTTGGTAGTTTTTGAGACCCAAAGTTTCACATATTACAGAAGTTATACACGTTAAAAATTTACCCTTCTAGAATCAAATTCGAAAATTTAGGCGATAACGAAAGTTCTTAACTCTACTTCACTCTAAGTGCTTAATATGAACATTATTCCTCTCAAAGAACTTTTAACACTAGGATAATGATAATGACTCTTATTTTTATATAGAAATAATTCGATTCAAGTTTATACACATGGAAACAATAGTTTGAATTTTAGTCCAAAAATGTAGGGTGTTTCACGTACAGCTAAAAAGTGTCACGAACAACCACAAATGATAAAGTATCCAGGAACTCCATTTTTTATATTTTTCTTGAATGTTGCATCCAAAATCTAGTTTCCTACAAAACATACCCAAAACACATCATATATAACAAAAACAACCTAAGAAACTTGCATATTTTCATAGATGTAAACATCAAAAGCGCTATATTTCTATAGTACATCAACACCCTTAACTTTGAACATTTGCATGTCCTTAGGAAAAACAATAAAAAAACAAAACACGACCATTTCCTAGGAGAATCTAAGCTATTAAAGGCATTTAATCAACACTTTAAGCTCAAACCACAGTACCCTCTCCTATTTCAGCCATTCATAATCAATTGTGTACAAACATAAAGCACAACAATGTGACATAATGGAATTAAGGTATGCATTACATTAGCAACAGACACCCATACATATGTACAAGTTACACTATCCAAATATGTAAGCAAATAGCAATATGACCCATGTTTCCTCACAACAAAAAAGTCCCACTAACTCACATAAAATATGCAGGTCGATGCAGGGACAATTAAGAGACACTTACACTTAAAAGAGAAGTTTCAATCAATGTGCATAAAATACCTAGACTTGCCCTTATTTTATTTACCTTAGAATACAGTCAAGTTAGGATCACTATAGGACTTTTTCTCAGCTTATAATGTAGTCTTGAGGTGCTGGTATGGTCCATATGGACATATCAAATGAATAAGCCTCCTTGGAACTATACTAACTTTGGGGGTCCATACTTAACCAATTTTTTCTTTTTATTCCATTCTTATTTCTCTCTTTTTATTCTTTATTGCACAGTCAGGTTGGGCGTGGTCTTTTAATCTTTATTTTTCACTTTTTAATAATTTTTATTTTTCTTTTTTCTTTTCTTTCGCTACTACACCCAGCTTTACTAACTTTTTCTCTCATTCTACCCGTCTACATACCCACTTTGCATCATACACTCCTATGATAGCCACCCTCAACTTAGGTAATTTACTAGAGTTGAGGTGGACAATATAAGTTATTACAACACAAATGGGAAGGTGAAAGGTGTAACAAGAAAAATAGTCTATAAGGCTCAAAACAAGGATCAAGGGATACTATTTCACATTAGGAAGGTCATTTAGACTAATAGTGGACTGAAATATAAAACGACCTATGATCCTTTCCTAACCTACTATCCTACAACTTAGGCAAGACTAACCGAGCAAGTGTTGAATTCAACACACAAAGCGAACTAAGTAGCTTGTCACAAACACATGGCACAGAGTTAATGTTACAAGCTACTATTTATCTAGTTCATGTAATTTTTAGCAAATGATTATCATGTCCCTAATTTTAATGGCATAACAAGATCTATAATGTTCACATATATATACATTCAAACATTCTAAAATTTTGGAGGGGTTTCAGTTTTCTCAAAAATCAATCAAAGACATGACAATTGCCCTAAACACTTAAAAAATTTTCTAATTGCACAAAAACACAACACACTATGAAACAAAATAAAATATGACATAAATTTTATCCTAGACATGCTGGTTCTACAACCACACTATGGTCGATAGGAAAAGAAGAACGACAATAAAAACCCACGGCGGCAATGGTACACTTCACTCCAACTAAAAACTGTGCACTGTCCCTAATGTGGTAAAATAATATAGATCAAAGGGAATGAGGACATACCTAGGACGCACTAGGTGTAAGCATACCTTGGGTTGCCTCCTAGGAAGTGCCGAATTTACTATCATAGCATGACTTATTTTTCTTGGCTACTCAGACTTGAACAAGGTCTATGTCAATATAGACTTTCACTTCCTACAGGTTTCCAATGTAGTACTTCACTCGCTACCCATTCACCTTGAATGGGATTTCACCTTCATGGTTTATTTTAATACCACCCTATGGTAATACCCTAACCACAATGAATGGTCTAGTCCACTTAGATTTTAACTTGCCTAGAAATAAGTAGATTCTTAAATTATACAACATGACCAAATCACCAGGTTCGAATACTCTTTTCTAGATTTTTTTGTCATGATAGAGAGAACCATCATGGTAGGCATCAGATCACTTTTAAATTCCTCATTCTCAACTACCTTCGGGTTACCCTCCTCATTCTTCCATTTCTTTATTTAACATTGGTTGTTTTTCTTTTCTTTTGTGAGACTTCAAAGTATCTTTCTTTGGATCATTCACAAACTCCTCTTTTTTGATATCCACCACAAGATCACCGAGGGTTTTACCACTCCTAGTGATAATAGCCCACACTTGAGTCTTATTTTTTGCATTTACAATAATGTCACTAAGGAGGCCTCCCTTTTGTGTAGCATTGAGTTGGGTGAAGATTTTACTGATTTGAGTCTCTAATTACTTAATTGAAGCAGAGTGGGACACCAACGTTTGGTTTATTTATGAAAAATTGCTTTTTAATTCATGAACCATTTTGTTCGTTCCCTCCACTTTTATTAAAATCCTTGCTAACATATATTTCGTCTTGAACTTTTTGGGATCAATGGAGTTGAAATCTTTACCTTTTCTAGGTCATGAGGGGGGAACATAATGATCATACTCACGATCTTTATCCTTCTAATCATAATCACGATCACAATCCATCTAACTTTGGCTTTAATAGACGGGGTGGAAACCACCCAAATTGTTTGCCAAATACCAAATTTTCTCATCAATTTTCTTGGCCTCTTCATCATCATAGACTTTGGATGCCACGAGATTCACCGCCTTTGTGGGTGCATCGATCACATGCTTAGTTAGAGCTCCAATTACGTCATCATTTTAGCCATATTTTCTCCCTCTCTTCATCTCTCTTCTTTTGATCCTTATCAATAAATGAAGTAGTGGGGGGAGCCTTTTAGTACCTAGACATCACGGGTATGCTACTCCCGGTTTTGCTTGGTCACTTCCTCAAGCAAGGTTGTAGCTGTATGATAATTCAACTTTACAAGAGAACCCCTCATCGATAATGGCGCCATTTTAATAATGCTCACTTATACCATTCAAATTGGTAAAGGATGGTCGTTGTCAATAGCTCAACTTATGTTGAGGTCGAATCCATGAGGAGCAAAATTAAATTTCTAATCCTACGGGTGTTAATAGCTACTAAAAAGATACCCATAATATAAACAAAGTAAAATTCATGATTTAAAATGGGGGTTTGGTTAGTTAGGAACAAGGATTTATCAATATCAACTCAAGTCAACAAATTAAGGAAAAACTGTGGTTTAGAATTCAATATGAGAATGATCTTGGGATTATTCTACTTAAGGCAAGTTATACATACAAATATGATGATTTGGTGCAAATTCTAGTTATTAATGATGTGGTAGGATAAGTCAAAGGTCCTTGAGGCTAGTTTACCAACAAAACCTTAAGAATATCACTCGTTGACCCTTTCGAGTATGGAATTAATTATACATTTATTCATTTAGTGTAATGCAAAGATGAATAACTTCTACGTTACAAAAGAGATGAATACATCTATTCTAAACATCCGTTCTAATATAATTATATAACATATAAATTAATGGTTCTTTAATACCATTAAATATCACTCTTTCAACTCCACTTTCAAATACTATATAAAGGGTGTCTTTGGAGAAGATAAAAACACACCACATAAAGAAAGAAACCATCTTCCTCCTTTTCTCTTCCAATTGTTTTGGGAAATTAGTTTTGGAAACCTCTAAACTTCTAGCCATGAGTGCACACATTTGAAAGTAGTTGTGGAACCTTGGGGAGCGACCGGCTAGAAGAATTTGCACCGAAGTTGGGCCGAAATCACTTTCAAGGCAATGGCTTTCCACGACACAGTTTTTGTGACTATTCTCTTTTTATTATTAATTCTAGTTTCATATCAATATTGTAGTAATTTTCCAAAAATTTGAAAGCGATTTTTGTTACATACAATATTGATAAATGGCTCTATTTTTGAATAAAACTTTTCCTGATTTGTCAAAACTTGAGCCATTGGACGGAAATAATTTTAAACGTTGGTCACAAAAACTTCTAATTTTCTTCGAACAATTAGAATTTGATTATGTTTTGTTTAATAAATCTCCTACTGATAATTCTAATAATGGTGTGATTGATGATGTTGCTAAAAGGAAATTTGAAAAAGATAACAAAACAGTTAGAGGACATTTGTTGAATCATATGATTAATTATTTATTTGATTTATTTGTTACTTACAAATTTGCTAAGGAAATATGGGACAATTTAGAAAAGAAATATGGTGCCAATGATTAGGAAAGAAAAAAATATGTTGTCAAACAATGGATTAAATTTCAAATGGTTGACAATAAATCAATCATGGAACAAGTCCACGAATATGGAAATTTAACTATTGATGTTTTCAATGAGGATATGAAGATGTGTGAGATTCTTCAGGTGAATGTTCTACTTTAAAAATTTCCACCATCCTGGAGTGATTATAGAAATCAATTGAAACATAAGAAAAAAATTTAACTCTCCAAGAACTTATCAGTTACATGAGAACAGAGGAGGTAAACCGTCTTAAAGATAAGATGGAAGATCTTTCTCTTAATTCTTCTAAAGCTAACCTTGTGGAATCTTCTGGTACTATTGCAAAAGATAGGTATGAAGGCAAACACAAGAATGTTCAGAATAAGGAACAAGTGAAAAATAAAAATAATTTCAACAAGCCAGAGAGTCAAATTAAAAAATCAAAGGGGCCTCGTTTTGTCTGCAAAAAACTTGTCCATAGGGCTGTCCAGTGTTATCTAAGAAAAGGACAAAATCTAAAACAGAGAGGACAAGGTGATGCCCAAGCTCATATTATAGAGGGTGATGAAGTAATTGCTGTAGTAATCATCGAGGTAAATATGGTAGCTAATAAGACTGATTAGGTGTTGGACACAACGCTTCAAGATATTTCTGCGCTAACAAAAAATTATTTCACGACTTTAAGGAATCCACCAATGGTGAGTGTGTCTACATGGGTAAGTCCACTACTGTAGGAGTTATGGGTAAAGGTAAATTTTACTCAAATTAACTTCTAGAAAAACAATATCCCCAAACAATGTTCTATATGTTCCCTCGCTCTGTAGAAACTTAGTTTCTGGAGAACTTCTCAATAAAGTAGGCCTTAAACTTGTTTTTGAAGATGATAAAATAATTATTTCTCATGGAGAAAACTTTGTTGGGAAGGGATACCTTTGTTAGGGCTTATTTGTACTGAACATTGATCAAGAGATTGTCAATAATGCAAATATTTCTAATTCTACTTATATTGCTGAGTCTATTAATTTATGGCATGGTAGGTTGGTCATATTAATATGCTTCTATTCAAAGACTTAGAAAAATGGGATTAATTCCTACAGTAAATATTGATGATATTTCTAAATGTCCTGTGTGTATAGAAGCAAAGCATGCTAAGAAACCTTTGAAATATGTTACTAGCAGAAAGATCGAATTGCTTGAACTTGTATATTTAGACTTAGCAGATTTCAAGAATACTATTAGTAAAGGTGGAATGAAGTATTACATTACTTTTTTTGATGACTTTTCTAGGTAAACTAAGGTATAATTGCTTAAATCTAAAGATGAGGCTGAAAATATATTTTTAAAATTCAAAGCAGAAGTAGAAAATCAATTAGATAGAAAAATTAAGTGATTTAGATCTGATAGAGGTGGTGAATATTGTACTAAAAATCTAGAAGGTTTTTGTGAGAAAAATAGTATTATCCACAAGTTTAGTGCTCCATATACTCCCCAACAAAATAGTGTAGCCGAATAAAAGAATAACCCTTAAGGAAATGATGAATTCTACACTTTTAAGCTCAGGTCTGCCTGACTATATGTAGGGGGAAGCTTCCTTGTCTGCATGCTATATTCTTAATAGAGTCCCTCATAATAAGTTACACAAGACCTCATTTGAGTTATGGAAAGGGTTTTCCCCTAACTTCAAATTTTTGAAAGTGTGGGGATGTTTGGATAAGGTTGGTCTACTCGATTTTAGATAGGTAAATGTAGGCTCTAAGACTTTGACACAGTCTTTATTAGTTATGCTCAAAACAGTGTTGCATATAGATTTATGTCATTAACTAATTATTCTATTTGTGAGTCTAGAGATGCAGAATTTTTTGAGTATGTTTTTCCTTTGAATGTGCCTAGTGATGTGCAAAATAATACTTCCGTATCTATGTGTTTTAACTCTAATGTTATGCCTATTTCCGATGTTATTGCTAATGAGCATGAAAATAAACTTAGAAGGAGTAAAAAAGTAAAATTGAGACTAGTTTTGGTCCTGATTTTATCACTGTCTTCTTAACTGAGGGATTTGATATTGATACTTTAAATGATGAATTAGTGTCTATCTACTTAATAGAAAAAGTCCCTAAAACTTATGATGAAGCAATGAGTTCAATAGATGCAATGTTTTGGAAAGAGGCTATTAAAAGTGAATTAGACTCTATAGTCTCTAATCACATGTGGGACTTGTATGATTTGCCTAAAGGTTGTAAAACCATTAGTAGCAAGTGGATATTTAAGAAGAAATTGAGGCCTGATCGTACAATTGATAAATATAAGGCTAGACTTATGATTAGGGGTTTTAACCAAAAGAAAGGTGTTGATTATTTTGATACTTATTCTCCTATGACTAAAATAGTGACCATTTGGACTCTTATTGCTTTAGCTGCTAGTCACAATTTAGTGGTAGACCAAATGGATGTCAAAACTGCATTTTTAAATGGTGATTTAGAGAAAGAGATCTATATGACTTAACCTTAGGGTTTTGTGGTCCCAGGACAAGAGGATAAAGTATGAAAATTGAAAAAATCCTTATATGGACTTAAGCAGGCACCTAAATAGTGGTATGAAAAATTTAATTTCATATTAATAGATAATGGCTTTATTGTTAATTCATCTGATACCTGTGTTTATTCTAAAATGATAGGATTAGACTATGTGATTATATGTTTATATGTGGACGACATGTTAATATTTGGACCTAATGTGGATGTTGTAAATGAGACTAGGAAATTTTTATTTTCTAAATTTGAAATGAAACAACTTGGAGAAGCTGATGTGATTTTAGGGATAAAAATCAAAAGAACTGTTAATGGTTTCTCTTTATGTCAGTCTCATTATATTGAAAAAATGTTGAAAAGGTTTGATTGTTTTGATGTAGTATCAGTGAGAACTCCTTATGATCCCAACATACACTTGAAAAAGAATAGAGATTCTAGTGTTTCTCAAACTAAATATGCTAAAATAATTGGCAGTGTAATGTTTGTCATGAACTATACTCGGCCTGATATAGCTTATGCTGTTAGTAGATTGAGTATATATACTCATAATCCCAGTAGTGAACATTGGCATGCTCTTCATTTCTTGTTAAGGTACTTGAGAGTACTATAGATTGGTGTTTGAATTTTAATAAATCTCCTGCTATTTTGGAAGGTTTTTGTGATGCAAACTGGGTGACTAAAAATGATAAAGTTAGATCTACCAGTGGTTATGTGTTTACTTTGGGTGCAGGTGCTATTTCATGGAAGTCTTCAAAGCAGACTTGAATAGCACGTTTTACCATGGAATCTGGATTCATTAATCTCGAGTTAGTAGGGCAAGAAGCTGAGTGGCTGAGAAATCTTTTGACAGATGTGCCTTTATGGGGAAGACAAATGTCACCAGTCTCTTTACATTGTGACTCACAGCCAGAAATTGGGATTGCTAAAAATAGTTTATACAATGGTAAAAAGAGACATATTCGCATCAGACATGGTGTAGTTAAACAATTGTTGAAACATGGTATTATTTCCTTGGAATATGTAAGATTCAAAAGAAATTTGGAGGATTCTATGACCAAGGGTTTGACAAGGAAAATGGTCCTTGAATTGTGGAGGGGGATGGGGCTAAAACTCATAGATTGAGATAATATGGTGGATACCCATTTGTGGTCAAACGAATCCATATAGGCCTTCAATAAATACTACATATCCTATACCTATGGCATGAGGTAGCTTATTATAAGGTTGAGCTTATTTTTTCTCTTAATGATCCATAGCCTTAAGGTGGTCTATGAGATAGACTTGATGGATCACCTACGTTAGTGTAAAAGGTTGGTCACCTTTTTATGAAAGACTTGGGGTATCTTTCTAGAGAACTCATGAGACCAAAGGTTTATGTGCATGACAATAAAAAACACTTTGTAGTATCATGGAAGTTGCTTAAAATCAAGGATATGGTATGTATTGTGGGGGTCTCAACTTATGTCCATCTAGTTCAAGAGTACTTCATTTTGTGGATATTTGTTGTTGCCTCATATTACTATGTGTCAATTTAAATCAAAAGATATTTACACTTAAGTATGTGTTCCTTCCTTTTGCCCAGAATTTATTCTTATTCTTTATCTTTGCGTTAGTGGGCGACTGTGGAATTAATTCTACATTTATTCATTTAGTGTAATGCAAAGATGAATAACTTCTACTTTATAAAAGAGATGAATACATCTATTTTAAACATCCATTCTAATAGAATTATATAACATGTAAATTAATGGTTCTTTAATGCCATTGAATATCACTCTTGCAACTCCACTTTCAAATACTATATAAAGGGTGTCTTTGGAGAAGATAAAGACACACCACATAAAGAAAGAAACCATCTTCATCCTTCCTCTTCCTCTTGAATTGTTTTGGACAATTGGTTTAGGCAACCTCAAAAATTCTAACCACGAGTGCACATATTTGGAAGTAGCTGTGGAACCTTGGGGAGCGACCGAATAGAAGAATTTACACTGGAGTTGGGACGAAATTGGTTTCAAGGAAGTGGTTTGCCACGACACAGTTTTTGTGACTATTCTCTTCCTATCATTAATCCCTATTTCATATAAATATTATAGTAATTTTCCCAACATCAAGTACCTAACAAGAGTGTCAACTAAAACCGCATAATACCTCAATTGGGAATTCCTATTTCTAGGAAGATGCACAAAACATTGCTAACTCTCTATTCACCCTTATTTATAAGATGGAAAAGATAGCAAACTACATCCATTAATTATCTACTATTGCTTTGTCACCCATATCCCTCTTTCAAGGATAATATGGGTTCCAAAAGTTCACACAAACCCCTCTTTCAAGGATGGTGTGACCTCTTAAGAATTTGGAGTTTTCACCTACAAATCTATCTTGAGTATTTGGGGTTTTCACCCACAAACCCCAACCAATTCAAGCAAGCAATAGTGAAACCCATCATCAACAAACTGGAATCTACACAAATACATCACACCTCATACATAATTGCACCTTAGTTAAACTAATCCTAAGATAGGTAAATTTAGATTTTCATGAGTAAAGAGAAAGAAATATACCAAAAGGTTTATTCAAAACATCCATGAAAATGGAAAGTGAGAAAATTCTCCCAATTACACTTCAATTCCACCAAATTTAACTTGAAAATTCAAATACATAAATTTCCCTAATTAGTAGGCTTACAAGATTGCCAAAATTCAATTATTCAAAGTGTAAGATACTAAATACAAAAGGTTTTTGCAATTTAAGAGATTTGGGGCCAGCTAGGTAAAATGATAGAATTGCCCTTTGACAATATCCCGCTAAGCTACGATCATGGCTACCATGACCGTGATACGATCACCTCGATTGTGGTCCTTTGACCTAAATTGATCATTCGTTATCCTAGCCCTCAACTATGATTGTGGAAACTGAGACTGAATTATGCTTCAGGTTTTCCAGCTACACTTTTTTCTCCTTTTTGATCCTTTTCAGCTCAAATCCACACCTTTCCTTCTCATCACCTATATGTCTGCAAAATACAAAAATTAGTGTATTTAATCATAAATTTGTCTTATTCATTCGTTCAAATCATAGTAGTGTGCACGATTGTCGAGTGCAAATGAGTGGTAAATTCACCAATCATCAAAGACCCTTCTATCTCACTTATAGTGTTTATTTTTAGTGGCTAACAATACTTTACCGGTGATACATTGTTGTAGATTTGGCAGATTCACAGGTGGAAGCATTGATATCCATATTGTAGAGGTTCAAAAGTTCCATTGGGTGGACCATAAAAGATATTATGGGAATTCCACCAGGTATTTATACTCACAAAATACATCTTGAGCCAAAATGCGTTCCCATCACTAAGCATCAATGAAGATTGAACCCTCCTGTGTAAGAGGTTATGAAGAAAGAAATTATGGTTAGATACAGGAGTGGTTTACCTCATTACAGACAGCAAGTGGGTTAGCCTGGTTTAATTTGTGCCAAAGAAGGGTGGAATTACAGTAATTCCCAATATGAAGAATGAACTTATGTCCATGAGACTGTTACCAGTTGGAGAGTTTACATGGATTATTAGAAGTTGAATACTTAGACCCAGAAATACCACTTCCCTAAGTTTTTTATGAATCATATGCTTTATAGACTAGTAGGTCAGGGTGGTATTATTTTCTTGATGGGTACTCAAGTTACAATAAGAACACTATTTCTTTCGAAGATCAAGAAAAGACGACATTTACTTGCCCCTATGGGACTTTGGCATTCAAGAGAATGCCATTCGAGTTATGAAACTCTCTTGCCACCTTTCAGCAATATATGATTTCTATATTTTCTAATATGTTGGAGGACACAATTGAAGTTTTCATGGATGATTTTTTATTAGTTGGGACTCTTCTGATGATTGTTTGGCTAATCTATCCTGTGCACTGTAAAGATGTGAAGCATACAACCTGGTGCTGAATTGGGTGTAATGCTATTTTATGGTAAAAAAAAGGTATTGTTCTCAGGCACAAGATCTCCAAATAGGGTATTGAGGTGGACAAATCTAAGATTGAGGTAATTGAAAAATTTCCATCACCAGTCTCAGTTAATTATATAAGGAGTTTTTGTAGGTAATGCAGGCTTTTATCGAAGGTTCATCAAAAACTTCTCTAAAATTGTAAATCCTCTATGTAAGATTTTAGAGAAAGAGGTAAAATTTGTATTTGATGATATATGTCTAAAAGCCTTCAAGTGCCTTAAGGAGCAGTTGATTTTGGATCTTATTATTGTGTCCCATAATTGACCTTCACTATTTGAGGTCATGTGGGATGAGAGTGGAGTGGCCTTAGGTGTTGTCCAAGGCCAAAGGAGAGAGAAGATCCTTCATCCAATTTATTAAACTAGTAAGGCATTAAACCCTATATAAAAGTACTATAGAGTTATAGAGCAAGAGTTGCTTGCGGTGGTTTTAGCCTTCAAAAAATTCTGGTCCTATTTGATTGGGACCAAAGTCATAGTTCTCATACACCATGCAGCCCTAAGGTATTTGATGTTGAAGAAATATACCAAATCAATATTGATTAATTGGGTTCTTTTACTGCAAGAATTTTACTTTGAGGTGAAGGACCGAAAAGGCACTGAAAACCAAGTTGAAGATCACTTATCTAGGGTTGAGGAGGAGGCAAAATAGAGAGTAGGGTATGAGCTTGAAATAGATGATACTTTTCCAGATGAGCAAGTCTTGACAACATCTTAAGACTTAATTCCTTGGTTTGCTGATTTTCCCTACTATTTGGCAAATGAGCTTATCCCAAAAGACCTATCCTTCCAGCAACGCAAGAGGTTTATGTACGAGGTAAGAAAGTTTTTATGGGAAGAGCCTTATCTTTTTTGTATTAGTGTAGATAGTGTGATTCATAAATGTATCCTTGAGGTGGAGATGATGAGCATTCTTGAGGATTGTCATTCATCACCAGTTGGGGGTCATCATGGTGGTACCCACACAAGCTATGAAATTTTGTGTGTTGGTTGTATTGGCCAATAATATACAAGGATGCTCACGATTTTGCACAAGCCTTTGACTAGTGTCAGTGTCAAGGCAATGTTTCACAGTGACATGAACTTCATATGACACCTATTTTAGAGTTAGAGCTATTTCATGTATGGGGAATTGATTTCATAGGCCCGTTCGCGAGCTTCTATGGCATAAAGTATATTTTTGTGGCCATTGACTATGTTTCAAAATGGGTGGAAGAAGTTGTGCTTCCAAAAAATGAAGGTAGAAGTGTCACCACCTTTCTGAAGAAAAACATAGGCATAATATATAAATATGACCCTAATCTTGACACCAAATTATAACTTTGACTTTAAACTTTGACAGTGCACAAATAGGACCTTTAACTATTCAAAACCTGAACAAATATGACCTCTAATTTTGCACCCTCCATGCATGAGTTTCACTTATGCTTACGTGGATATGTAATCCAATCATACTATGCCACGTCATTAAAAGGGCTGACTGGGAGGACTTTTGATCTGGAACTTAAAATAACGCCGTTTTGCTTCTATGAGTTAAAAAGACGTCGTTTTGCTTATTATTATTATTATTATTATTCTACTACTGCTATTTCTACATATTACGTACTACTATTGCTTCTATCAATGTATCACTACTACTACTACGACTAATTATTATAATTATTATTATTATTAATAATAACAATATTTTAATAAAATTTTCATCTTAATAACATTTTTTTAGTAACGTAATTTAATATACTACTACTACTGCCCTTCATAACGTTTTTGTAATAATGTTTTAATAAAGACAATTTAATAACGTTAATATAATAACATTTTTATAACGTTAATTTAATATACTACTACGACTGCCCTTAACAACCTTTTATTAATAACGTTTTTATAACATTAATTTAATATACTACTACGACAACCCTTAATAACGTTTTATTAATAATATTTAAATAATAACGTTAATTAAATAACATTTTAATAATATCAATTTAAAAATATTTTAATAACATTAATTTAATAATGTTAATTTAATAACTTTAATTTAATAATATTTTATTAAAACTATAATTTTTTAATTTATTATTAGTATAGTTTCATCTTTGAGCTGAAAATAATAAAAAAATAATAGTGAAAAGTCATTTAAATATATTAAAAGGTATTGGTAAGGGCATAATAGTCATTTTACCCTTTTTTTACTGTTGGAACGCTTAAATTTTTAACCCGACGCACTAAGATTTACGTGTACAACACGCATTTTGCCACATAGGATTAGAGGTTATATTTCTGCAGTTTTGAACAGTTAAAGGTCATATTTGTGCACTATCAAATATTAAGGTCAAAGTTATAATTTGATGTCAAGTTTAGGGTCATATTTATGTATTATGCAAAAAATATCTTCTCAATTTAGCACTCCACGTGCAATTATAAGTGATGGTGGGTCCTAATTTTGCAACTATCTATTTAAGGCCCTACTTGACAAATATGGTGTAAGGAATAGGGTGGCAACACTTTATCATCCTCATACAAGTGGACAGGTTGAGGTCTCCAATAGAGAGATCAAGTCCATATTGGCAAAGGCTGTGAATGCCAATAGGACTGTCTATCCAAGAAAGTTAGATGATGTTTTGTGGGCCTACCGAGTAACTTTTAAGACCCCCATAGGTTCTTCTGCATATCGGCTTATATACAGTAAGGTATGTCACTTGCCAATCGAACTTGAGCATAAGACACTATGGGCATTGAAAAAACTAAATTTTGAGTGGCACGATGCAACTAAGATGAGGTTAAGCAGGATGAACGAGTTGGATAAATTTTGTCTCCATGCTTATGATAGCTTTACCAAATACAGAGATAGAATAAAGTTGTATCATGATACGAAGATTAAGAAAAAGATGTTTAAACCTATTGATTTGGTCTTATTGTATAATTTAAGACTTTGCTTGTTTCTTGGCAAGTTGAAGTCTAGGTGGTCTGGACCATTCACTATGGTTAGGGCATTCCCTCATGATATTGTAGAGCTAAAAAGAGATGGTGAGGCCCTATTCAAAGTAAATAGGAAATGTGTGAAGCACTATTTGGGTAATCTTGAAGAGGTGAAGGTAATTGATGAGGTTAGCCTTGGAGAAGTCTGAGTAACCAAGGTAACTTAGTCATGTAGTGATATTAAATCAGGCACTGCTCGAGAGGCAACCCAAGGTATATGGTGATTTTTGATGATCATGACACGAACGCCTAGTGCATCCTAGGTATGTCATTATTCCCTTAATTACATTATATATTCACATTGGGATAGTGCATAGTCTTTTAGTTGGGGGTGGGGTATACCATAGCCGCCGCAGATTTTTATTGTCATGTTTTTTTCTATCGGTTGCAGTTGGTTGTAGAACGGACATGTCTAGGTTAAAATTTATGCCGTGATGTGTTTTGATTCGTATTGTGTTGTGTTTTATGTAATTAGGAGATTTTTGAGTATTTAGGGCAGTTTTAATGTTTCTTGTTGATTTTGAGAAAAATGATACTCCTCCAAAAATTTTGTATTAGAACATGTGAATGTATATATGTGTGACCATTGTGGATCTTATGGCATTAGATTAGGGACATAATAATCATACCTAATTTGTGCATGAACTAGATAGGTAGTAGCTTGTGATGTGACTCTGTGTCATGGGTGTGTGAGAGATTCTACTTAGTTCTTTTTGTTTGTTAAATCCAAAACTAGCTCGATTAGTCTTGCCTAAGCTGTAAGATAGTAAGTTAGGAAAGGATCATAGGCCATTTTTGATATAGTCCACTTTTAGCCTATATGACCTTTTATGTGTCAATAAGTATCCCTTGATCTCAATTTTTGAGCCTTATAGCCTATTCTTCTAGTTGTAACTTTCACCTTCCCATTTGTGTTACAACAAACCTATTTTGGTCCTAATCCTCCTTGGATATTTGCACCTCAACTCAAACAAATCACCTAAGTTGATGGTGGCTATCATAGGAGTATGTAATGTAAAGTGGGTATGAGATAGGGTAAAATAAGAGAAAAGATAGTAAGGCTGGGTGTAGTAGAAAAAGAAGAGAAAATTACAAAAAAAAAAGAAAAAAAAGGAGAGAATAAAGGAAACCACACCCAACGTGAATATGCAATAAAAGAATAAAAAGGGAGAAATGAGGTTGGAATAAAAACAAAATTGGTTAAGTGGACACCAATGTTAGTGTAGTGTTGTAACGCCCCGAGTTTGTACCCCAGACACTACACGATACTCATAATCCCGAAGTACCATAACCTTATCTATGACTGGTACCTGCTGTACTAACTGAATGATAACAAAACATGCCATAATGTTCAATACTATAGTAAAAACTAAATACGATATAACAATACCACAATTGAAACATATGTCTGAAAATACTCTAGTCTGAAAAGCCTCTGAACTGTCTAAAATATGGAGTTGACAGGACAAGTCCCCAACTAACTTTGTCTACTGAAATAAACTGAAATGCTGAAAAAATAATCATGTCCTAAAACTATGAGGACTCACCACTAACTCTGACTGCTGAAGATCTGAACTACTAAGGGTGCTCGGGAGCCCATACGTCTGAACCTATGATATAAAACATTATAGCACAAAAGAAAGTATGCGTCAGTACTTTGAATGTAATGGTATGCTAAATAAGGTAGGCTGAGATTCATGGGTTCATATGCATGAACAATACTGACTGAATGACATGAGTATAACTGTATGAGAGTACATGCATGAATACATAACTATAACTGAGATTGTGATAACACTGAATATTGAGTCTGAATATAGATTAACTGATATCTGAGTATACTGATATTGAATTACTAATAACTGAATGACTGTATCTGATAGTCTTGATTCTATGGAACTATACTGAGTTCTGTAGTGGTCTGAGTGACTTTGTCTGACAGTCCTGAACCTGTAGAACTGAACTAAGTTCTATACTGAGACTGAATCTGAAACTAGACAGGTAATCATCTAACCGACATTCACCTTTCTAAATAGATTGAGGTCCAACCTGTAACCCTAGTTGGAAGGTTGTTGTAACAACCCACAAAAGTTTCTCTCCTAGTTTGAGCCTTAGAGCGTGCTCAATGGAGCATAAATCCGGTCCTAAAAGTTTGAGAAGTTTATTACCAAGAGTGAAATACTTTGAACCATGTGGAATTTCCCTAATATTGACTTTTTGTCATGTAGAGCATTGAATAATATTTTCATCGATACCAATTTCATCAAAATCTGACATCGACAAAGGAGTTATGGCCGTTTTACCGAAATAGTCTAATTCTGAACTTCCTAAGTGCGATTGACTGTCCGCTAAGCAACGGACCATCGTACCCTACCGTTGATTCGTGGTAGTGAGTCCACTCTCTAAAGAAGTGCAGCGGTGAGGTCCGATGGACCATTGACCGTGTGACGGACCATCGCACCCCACCATCGCGACGAGGCAGAGGATCCCAGTTCTGGCCATGTGCGACGGTCTGGACCGATGGACCATCGTAAATTCGACAGAACGTCGCATCCCACTATTGTGGTTGAGGCAGAATCTCTTTTTCTAGATGATGTCTGACGGTAGAGACCGATGGACCATCGGGCCTCCGATGGGTCGTTGGAGCCCACCGTCATAGGTCCCGCGCAAAATTTTAAACCTATTTTTATAAGGGTATTTTGGTCCTTTCTCCTCTTTTAAACCCTCCTATATATTCTATGTGAAGCAGCTACCTCATTTTTCCATCTTTAACACTAGTGAGCTAGGGTTTTCTCCTCCAAATCAAATAAAAAAAAAAATCTTCTCCAAGAAATCAAAGAACTCACCATGGATTCTTCAAATTTAGTTGAGATTCAAGTTTCCAAAGTCAAGTGTGGCAAGAGCCCTCTCTTTCAAGGATAAGAAGAAGAGTTTAGAGAAATCTTATTTATCCAATTTCCCAATCTAAGGTATGTGGGGTTTGAACAAGGGTAACCCTTTCACCCTTGTGTCCAAAAGGTTATTTACATCATAATTTTCTTGTAATCCATGAGGTTTTACATGAATTTGAATTGGGGTTTTTCACTCATTATTATTGAATGCATTATTTTGATATTTTCTATGAATTGAGAGTTCAATGGCATGATTTCCTGCATGTTTTCTTAAGAAATTACAGCTGGGTAATAACCCCATGATTTCATTCCTTGAGAAGCTAATATTTGCAATGTTTGAGATATTGAAGTATATGACTATATTTAGATTCTGAGATAAATTGCTGAAATTCCAAGATTTCCACATGATTTATGAACCTATATGCTATATATTATGCTTTTAATGAGCTTTAACTTGGGATTGAACTATGAGTTAGTAAGCCCCATTTGAGACTTGTGACTTTATGAACTCTTGTGCTATAAACACCCATGATTTGAGTATTTTGAGATGATTGAGAAATGAATTGACCTAATGGTTTGAGAGCTTTGAAATGCACTTCACTATATCAGATTATCGATTTGATTATTGGATTCGTGGTGAACCATGAGATTTTTCTAAAAGTGGACTTTTATGAGATGAGCATAGATAATCTAAAGGGAGTAGTATTTAGCACCGATCGGGTAAGTCACTACAGTTTCTTACCCCAAAACTACATGCCACCGTAGGTTGAGACTGAGGCCCAGTTTATGATTATTATTATTGGGCCCGAGGCCGAGTTTTGTTCAGTGATCACTAAACCCAGGTTATACTCCCTGGCAAGAGTATGATGCTCCACCCCAACGTGGGGTGTCTTCCTTAAGAGGACAAAACGCTGGACTCCATGTAGGTTGCATTATTTATGTCGGTTATGAGAACCTCCCTTTCCCTTTAAACTTGAGATAAGTTACTTCCTTGAAAGCTAAAGTATTTTTCCGCCTATGAGCTATTTTCCTACTAATAAGGTTGTAAAAAATGGTTTCCTAGCTAAAGTATACCCTTGATATGAATTGTCTCTTTGAAAGGAAGTATTTTCCCTTGAGTTGGTATTTTTCCCATGAAGCCTTGAGATGAGTTATTTTCACTAAACTAGAGTATCTTTCTTTTTAGATTGAGTGATTTCTCTAAAGCTTGAAATGAGATATTTTCCTAAAGTGAATGAAATGCTTTCAAGCATGTTTCAAAGTTACATGATTCTGAATCCCATGTATTTGAGTTCAAAAAAACTTATGAGATCTTGAGCACTAATAAAGTTTTACTCTCTATGAGACATATGCATGAGTTTATAGTATTGTTTAAAGCCCCTTTGGCCTTGAGTATTGAGAATAAGAGAAGATTTCTAATTTTACAGTTAAAGAATGATAACTCACGAGATTTGTGTTAAATGCCTCATCTTACATGATTTATGATCTTTATATTTGATATTTGTTTGAGCCATGTGATCATCCCATATTGCAATATGATTTGACAAAAGAAGATTGATACTATTTTATACATATGCATTCACCCCCATATACTCAGTATATTCCCAAGTGTTGATTCACATATACGTATATGTTGTACATTGAATCATAATGTAGGTACAGAATTATAGTGCATGTACCATGTCTAATCACTTCACAACTTTTAATCGGTAGGTGATGAGTTATTTTGATTCAAGGGCTCGAGTTAGTGATACAGTTGAGGTGAGATATATATTTCCTAACTCAGTCGTATTGAGTTGGGGTGGTTCGGAGTCATGACCCATTTATCCATAGTCAGTACTAGTAGAGGCTTAATAGATAGTTGATAGAAGTTGATGTATTGGGTTTTGGTTTTGTTGTAAAAGTTGATTTGTAACCATGTGACTCCAGTTTTGGTATTGACTAAATTTGTAAAATAGTTATCTCTCGACTTAGTCATTCGAATTTATGCATTTTATTCAGTTATTTATGTGTGATGCCAAGTGAAGGGTTAGCTTGGGGTCACTTGGGACCCTAGGCACCGTGTAGCATCCTGAGGGGTGATTTTGGGGTGTTACAGATGGTATCAAAGCACAAGCTTCAAGTATCCCAGGGTGTCTATGAAGCTGTGTCTAGTAGAGTCTTGTAGAATGGTATGGAGACGTCTGTACTTTTCTTTGAGAGGCTACACAGAATTTAGGAAATGTCTCCATCCTTTTGAGTTTTATATCGTGCTACAGAGAGATTCTCTATGCGCTTACATAGATCCTTAACTTCCTTTATCCAGGCCATCTCCTCCTTACTTTCAAAGTATTAGAAATAATTAAGCTTGAATCTTTACAAATAGTAGTGGGACTCTAAACAAGTTAGAAAATATCCCATCTGTGTTTTTGAGTTCCGACGATGAAGTGCTTTATTCATTACTCATAAAAGTCAGGCACTAAGCCCAAGTCCGAGGTGCTTTTAGATTCCTCCTTAGAGTCCATGATGTGGATCTATGCTTCCTTAACCATGTATTATCCTTGAGATATATTGATTAGTAAGTTCCAGTTCCTTCCCAGATGACTTTCTCAGATTGGCTAGTAAGAAGCTTTAAAGGTCTCTCAAAATAGCTTGATAAGGGCCTTTTGGTATGTCATGAGTCCCTCGTGTTTAAAGATATTGCCTTACTCTTATGAGTTATGCAAGTGAGAAAGAATGAGATGTGTATTCTTAGATTATTAAATATTGTGTGTCAAGTTTCTATCTCTTGCAATATGTAATCTTGTTATCTTTGTGTTTTTGAAAACAAAAATCAAATTTAGTGAATTCGTGTGGGGCTTTTTCGATTCACTAGCATAGTTGCTTTGTTATTCATCTCATTTTCCCATTCAAAACACAAAATCAAAGTCTAGTGAAGCTGTGTGAGGCCTATTTTGATTTACTAAAAACTTGTTATGTATCCTGTTATTCTTGAGTTGGTTGAAACTGAGGGTTTAGAGTGGTGGTGACAAGAGAAGAGAAAAGGCCATTTGTTGAATTTATTTGTATATATATGTATAGATGAATTTTGCCACACATGTTGGGCAAGTAATGAAGTGTTATGTCCTTGCTTGTTTATTTATGAGAGGTAGAGATGGAGTCTTTAGATAAGGGGAAATATTATTTGTTGATTATGAAAAGAGTTGATGATAATTATTGTGTTGGGAGGTATAGGTTATTGATGACGTGATTGGTAGATGGTTGTTGTTAATTTAGGCATCCTTGAGATTGCGAGATGGGATTTAGTCTAAACTTATAGAGCTATGAGTTGAGTTGGGGCTGTATAAATATGTGGGTAGTAAGGATGTGTAGAAGGAGGATGTGCTGATGAATTGGAAATAAGCTGGGCCATGTGATTGCGATCGATTATTGATTGATGTGAAGCTCGAGTGTGCATGAGAGTTGTCAAGTAATATTGATGTTTTATTCCATAACTTCTGAGTGAGAATACCACTAGACACTAAGTTTAAATGATTTGTGGTCATGAAAGTCGAGGCTATGATTTCTTGTTTAATGGTACTAGTTATAGGGAGGTGATCTAATAGGCTTGAATAGTGTATGCAAGAGCTTAAGTTTTCTTGATCTGTAATCTAGTTTGATGTTGTATGTTTGGTGTAGAGGCATGCCCAACATGCTATGGGGCTGCAATGTTATTTGAGGATCATTACATGTTGTCTGGTTAGTAGTAACGCTGAGTTGCTAGGTAGGATTAGTGAGATGATGAATGATGTCCATGATAGCTAAGTTGAGGAATTGTGAATAAAGGTGTTATGCGTTATTTTGATTCTCATGGTTTAGAAACATAACTTATAGGCGATGTAGAGGTAGGCTATAGCAGAGGTGGTGTGGCCTGTCAGAAGATTAGGAGATGCCCGTTCTAAGCGTTACGTAGTAAATGATGACTATTTGGGCTATAGGCGGATGGTGTGAATCTCAGAAGAAGGTATTATGAGTTGGCATTATGCTTTGGGAAAGTGATGTGATAGAGCATGACATGGGGCAGTTACAGCTAACTGAGGACATGACCCTGGATAGGAAGATTTGAAGGAAAAGCATCAAGATAGAACGCTAAGGGCGTGGATGAGTCATAGTCGGTAATTAGGTGGGCTTTGATGTCCTTTGCTCAACAATGTGCAATTGTTGTGAATGTCATACCTATGTTATTTTATGGTGTCCTGTGCTTTGGATGCTTTTGTATACTGCCTTTTTATCTTGAGACGGAAGTCTATCTAAAGCGGCCTCTCTACTTATCTAGAGGTAGTGGTATTGACTGCATATAATTTACCCTTCCTAGACTCCACTTATGTGGCAGTATACTAGGTTTGTTGTTGTTGTTATTTTATGCTTTGAAGTGTAGTCATTCGAGTCAAGTTCTTTTGTTTATTTGAATTGTTATATCCCCGACTTTAAAACAAGGTGATGACAGTCAGACCAGACTATGTGGTGGTTTACTGCCAAAGTCATGCCCTACCAATGCGGCCTCACCAACTTCAAACCAACTAATGGGAGACCTGCATCTCCTACCATAAATCACTTTAAATGGAGCCCTCTGAATGCTGGAATGATAGTTGTTGTTACATGCGAATTCAATCAAAGAAAAGTGGTCATCCCAACTACCTTTAAAGTCAATCTCATATGCTCGCAACATATCTTCTTAAGTCTGAATGGTCCTTTTTGCTTGACCATCTGTCTGAGGATGAAAGGTTGTACTGAGGTTAACTCAGGTACCAAGACCCTTTTGGAAAGCCTTCCAGAAATGATAGGTGAATTGGGTACCTCTATCTAAAATAATGGACTGCGGAACATCATGCAATCTGATCAACTCCCTGATATAGAGTTTAGCGTAATCCTTGGCAGAATAAGAGGTATGGACTGGTAGGAAATGAGCTTATTTGGCCATCTTGTCTACGATGACCCAAACTGAATCATGCTGGTGATGAGTACGAGGAAAACCCATCACAAAGTCTATGTTCAATTTTTCCCATTTCCAAGTAGGAATGCTGAACTCCTGCATGAACCCACTAGGATTTTGATGCTTAATATTAACCTACTGACATGTTGAGCACTTAGCCACAAACTCTATAATATCTCTCTTCATCCCACTCCACCAATAGATCTCTCGCAAATCACGGTACATCTTAGTGGCCCTTAGATGAATAGAGTAGTGCGTAGTATGCGCTTCTGTAAGAGTTTGCTGCCTAAAGTCATCTACACCTGGCACACATAGCCGACTCTAACAATGCAACACACTATCTTTCCCTTGGGAGAAAACCTCTACCTTATGATCTTCGACTGATTCCTTCAACATGACTAGACTTGGATCCCTTTCCTGCTTTTCCTTCACCTCAGAAACTAGGGATGATTCTGAACTACTCTGCACCCATACACTACCTTCTACTAAATCAACTAATGAACATCTAGTCGGGCAAGCTGATAAACTTCTTGCTAACTTCTTCTTACCATCCCCCACATAACCAACACTACCCATAGACATCCTACTGAGAGCATCAACTACTATATTGGCTTTACCTGATGATACAGGACACTCATGTTGTAGTTTTTCAAAAACTCCAACCACCTTCTTTGAAGAAGGTTTAGATCTTTATTAGAGAACACATACTGTAGTCTCTTATGGTTAGTGAACACATCAACATGCACCCAATACAAATAGTGCCTCCAAATCTGTAAGGCAAACACTACTGCTGCTAACTCAGATCATGAGTAGGATAGTTCTTTTTATGAGGCTTAACCTATATAGAGGCATTGTCTATGACCTTACCTCTCTGCATCAAAACACATCCAAACCGACTCTGGAGGCATCACAATACACGACAAACCCATCTAAACCATCAGGTGGGGTCAAAATGGAAGCTGTAGTGAGTTGAATCTTTAACTCTTTAAAAATCTTCTCACAAGAATCTGGCCACTGGAATTTGACTTTCTTCTAAGTCAATCTGGACGTAGGGGATGCAATAGATGAAAGTCCCTCAACAAACCATCGGTAATAGCCAGCCAGTCTTTTAGGGATCAACTCTAATGCCATCATTGGAAACAATATGGCCAAAAAAGGCTACTGACCTTAGCTAAAATTTGCACTTGTTGAATTTGGTGAATAGATGATGGTTTCTGAGAGTCTGCAATACTATTTTGAGATTGTCTGCATGATCATGCTCCCTGTGGGAGTAGACAAGAATGTCATCTATGAAGACTGTGATGAACATGTCCAAGTACTACGTGAACACATGATTCATCAAGTCCATGAAAGCTGCTGGGGCATTAGTATGACCAAAGAACATGACTAAGAATTCAAAGTGGCCATATCGAGTTTTGAAAGCTATTTTTGATATGTTACATTCTCTAACTCTGAGCTGATGATAACCTGATCTGAGGTCTATCTTGGAGAAGTAACTGGCATCCTGAAGTTGGTCAAATAAGTCATCAATTCTAGGAAGGGGATACTTGTTCATGACTGTGACTTTATTTAGCTAACGATAGTCAATACATATTTTAAGAGAACCATCTTTCTTACATTTGAATAAAACTAGTGCACTCCACGAGGACACACTAGGTTTGATGAATCCCTTATCTAAGAGGTCCTTTAACTATTCTTTTATCTTCTTGAGTTCTTTTGGGGCCATTCTGTATGGCAAAATAGATATGGGCTGAGTATCTTGGAGAAGATTGATTTTGAAATCAATTTTCCTTTTGGGAGGAACTCCGAGAAGATATTCGGGAAACACATATGGGAATTCACATGCTACTGATACTAATTCAAGAGTAGGGGTTTCTAAACTAGAGTCCTGGAGTCAAACGAGATAGTAGACACATCTCTTAGATGTCATTTTTCTCGCCCGAAAGTAAGAAACAAGCTAACCCCTAAGTGCTGAAGTATTACCCCTCCACTCAAGGATGGTTCAATTAAAAACTAAAACTATACAATTCAATTTCTGCAGTCGACTAAGGCATTGCAGGAATGAAGCTAATCTATGTTGAGAATGACATCAAAAACGGTCATCTCTAATTCGACTAAGTTTGCTGAAGTGACTTTCTGAGATATCATAACCGGGCAGTTCCTGTATGCCCACCTTGATATGCTAGATTTACCCACTGGAGTAGAGACCAAGAAAGACTCTACTAGAATTTTGGGAGTGACTCCAAAATCAATAGCTATATATGGAGTAACAAAGAGCAATGAAGCACTTGGATTTAGCAAAGTATAAACATGTAAATGAAAAAATTGTAACTTACCAGTGACCATATCATGAGAAATTTCCTGATCCTATCAGGACTGAAGAGCATAGAGTCTATTTAGGCGCTGTCCACTGGTGGAACTAGTTGCGGTACCCTACAGATTTGGGTGATCGGACTAAGCTGGGGGACTATTATGCTAACTATGAGAACCCACCTGAGGACACTGTCTTACCTTATGGCCTGGCTTGCCATATCCAAATCACACAACACTGGTAGCTATGCAGATACCCTAGTGGTTTTTGCCATACTTCTAACAAAAGGGATTAGTTTGGGCACTGCTAAGACTACCCTGGGGTTTAGGGCCTGACGCCCTATCTCTATTGCCATCTTTGAATTTTGGCATAGGAGAACTAGCTGAGGACAGCTAGAACTGAGGATTTCAGGAAAAATTGAGAATGATTCCCACTCTCAGAGGTTGAGCGAAGTTGGAACTACCTGTTTTTGCTCTCTTGTTCTCCCTCTCCTTCTCTTTATTCTTAGCCTCTTCTATTGCTGAACATGGACCATGAGCTTGGATATGTCTATCTCCTTAATCAACATCACGGTCCCATACTCTTTGACCATATTATTAGACACCCTAAACACAAACTTACTCATCTTCGCTCTACTATCTGCTACTATATGCAGGGCATATCTGGCTAACTGAGTAAACTTGAGAGAATACTCATGTACTATCATATTGACCTACTTTAGGTTTATAAACTCCAAAACCTTTTCTTTCCTCAAATCTAGCGAAAAGAACTTATCCAGAAATACAACTGGAGACTCCTCCCATTCTATGGGCCTTGTATTTACGACCATTTCTACTTTCCACTGTTTAAACCATGAGTATGCAATATCCTATAACTGATATGCAGCCAAATCAGAACTCTTAATAGCAGTCACCCCATAATATCAGTAACTTTCTGCACCTGATCAAGAAATTCCTAAGGGGCCTCATCTAACTTAGACCTTATAAAAGATGGAGGGTTCATTCGGGTGAAGTCCTGAATCCTGAAAGCAATATTATTAGAAACTGGGTTGGCTGGAATAGTAGATAGACATTTATTCTGGGATGCCACTAAATTATCTAGGGTGGTGAAATTGGCTATGAATTCAATGTGGGAGACGTGTTCGTCCAGAGGATCTGGCTGGATGGGCTGGGGTTCTGGCTGGTCTCCTATTCCTCTTCTCTTCATCCTCTTTAGAGGCATGTTCTGTAGATGGAAGAGAAATTTGGATTACATAGTAAGTTTAAATAAAGCTCATGCTCACTCGCATGACATGAATACTGAAAGAAGGGAAACTTTTCCTAAAACATCTCGCAGCCTCCTATCCATAAGTGTGGTGCTCTACACACCTATTTACAAAACTCTACTAGATATGAATTTTAGACTTCCTAGGACCCTGTTGAACCTTAGGCTCTGATACCAAGTTTGTAACGCCCCTTGTCTGTACCCCGGACGCTACACGATGCTCATAATCCTGAAGGACCACAACCTAACCCATGACTGGTACCTGCTACATTAACTGAATGGTAATACTATAATATGTGGAAATTAGGTGGAAAATATTCCATAAGGATCAATACTGTAATAAAAATTGAATATAGTATAACAACACCACAACTAAAACATTTGTCTGAAAATTCTCTAGTCTGAAAAACCTCTAAACTTCCTAAAATATGGAGTTGATGGGATAAGTCCCCAATTAACTCCGACTACTGAAATAAACTGAAATGCTAAAATAATAATTATGTTCTCGAACTATGAGGACTCACCACTAACTCTGACAGCTAAAGATCTAAACTGTTAAGGGTGCTCGGGAGCCTGGGCATCTGAACCTGTGATATAAAACATCATAGCATAAGAGAAAAGTATATGCCAGTACTTTGAATGTACTGGTATGCTAAGTGAGGTAGGTTGAGATGCATGGGTTCATATGCATGAACAATATTGACTGAATGACATAAGTATAACTGGATGAGAGTACATGCATGAATACGTAACTATAACTGAGATTGTGATAACACTGAATACAGAGTCTGAATACTGATTAACTAATATCTGAGTATACTGATACTGAATTATTGATAACTGAAAGACTGTATCTGACAGTCTTGATTCTGTGGAACTATACTAAGTTCCATACTAAGTTGAGTGATTCTGTCTGACAGTCTTGAACCTGTAGAACTAAATTGAGTTCTATACTAAGACTGAATCTGAAACTTAGACTGTGGGAGGTAATCATCTAACCGACATACCCTTCAGTTAGAAAGGTATTAATACTGTGCCACAAGTAAAGGCAAGCTTTGAGTTAACCTTCTCTGACAGGAAGCTCTTTCGTTAACCCTCGCTGGAAGGAAAACTCAAATGAGATGTATCAACCCTCATTATATCTGGTAGGAAGATATCTCAACCTACACTAGCTACGTAGTTCTATAATGGATTGATTTCTACTAAGGGTCAAACCCTCTGCTGGAAAGAATGACTTTATCCTTGAGTTAAATCAATACTGAATCCTACTCCCATCTAAATAGACACCGAACTGATTTCCTAGTTCATACTAGGCTTGACTAGACTATTACTGATTTTAGTGTCTAACTAAACTGAATTGAGTTTACTAAATTCCATTGACTAATGGAATAGTACTAAATTCTGTTAACTGACTGAATTTACTGAGGTCGGATCTAAATATAGAACTGGACTGAACTGATGCAGAGTCTACTGAGTTTTCCTGAGTCTTGTAACTAACTGAGAGTACTACTGATCGTGACATGGCTGAGATTATTCTGTATCTGACACTGGCTCTAGGTAAACAGCTAAATTGTTGAGTAATAAATACCCCCAGGACTCGATAACATGAAAAGTAAAGCATCACATGATCTTGCATAGCATAAAATGCACACTTGTTCACAATGTCTATATAGAGACATTTTATCAAAGACTTGCATAGTATAACTTGCACACAAGCTAGCATGTAATGATTTCTTTCCCTTATTAATACACATAAACAATTCATCAAGCACCTGATGAGCATAATATATGCACATAATAAGAGGGCATCATGATTCACTTCCAATTTCACAAGTTCAAGGGGTTTAACATGAATTCATACGAATCTACACACATAATAACAAATTCCACATGAAACACATAATAAATCATGAAATTGAAATCTAATTCAAATAGTAATCATGAATACACTTTAATTCCAATCATGAAACTCATAAATTCCTACTACTTGAAGTTTAAAAAGAGTTTCTTGGACACCAAGGATGGAAAGAACCCTTGGATGAACACTTCAAATACCTTAGTTGGCGAATTCTTGAAGAATAATTAATGGTGGAAACCTTGAGCCTTGAATTTGAAATTTAATCTCCAAGGATTTTTGTTCTTGAGTGTTTTGAGAATAAATGAATATAATTTTTAATTGAGGGCTAAATTTTGTGTTATGGGGGCTAAAAGACATGGGAAAAAGACCTAATTACCCCCCAAAGATGTGGCTTTTTAATGACTAAAAATTTAACGATTAACGCACAGACCGACGCACTGCGTCGTTGGCATTGACGCAATAGCCAATACTCCATGTTGAGTCCGCATCGGTTTATTGGAAATTGCCACTGGGATCTAAGGAAAATATTGATCGATGCGATAGCCTCCGCACCACACCGATATGGCATTGATACACTATTTTGGATTCCCAAACATGGTTCAAATAAGGTCTACAAAATACAAAACTCATCCGGGAACACCTACTAACATTTCTGATCATGAATTAACCTAAAGATTGACATTTTAAGCTCATAGAGGTTGTGAAATAGAGTTTCCAACTTACGAAGGCCAAAATAATACTAAGTCTGAATAGTTAGCTAGATTTTCTAAGTCTGGGATCCCTTATCAAGCTTTTATGGACATAGTTAAGATTAGGATTTTATGGGGCCTTCCAAGTGCCTAGGATTCTTAAGCTTAGGATTTTATGGGGTCTTCCAAGTGCCTAGGAGTCTTAGTCACTAAATAAATCCATATGTACCATACTATCTCCCAAGCCTACATTACAAGACAAATAAAGTCCTATAGTGATCCTAACTTGACTATCTTAAAACTAAGGTAATGAAAATAAGAGCAAGCTTATGGTATTTGATGCACATTGGTGGAAATTCTCTTTTGACAATGAGTGTCTCTTGATCGTCCCCGTATTAACATGCATTATTTCATATGAGTGAGTGGAACTTTTTTATTGAGAGGGCACATGGGTTGTATTACTAGCTTCTTATTTTTTTAGGTAGTGTAACTTGTATATATGCATATTTATCTGTTGCTAATGTAATTTCCATACCTTGATTCCCTTGTGTCTTATTTGTTTGCTTCATGTATACACACAGTTGGTTTTGGATTGTTGAAATAAGAGGGGTTAATGTGTCTGAGATTAAAGTAATGATTGTCTATCTTAAATAGCTTAGAGTTCTCCTAGTTAAGCATCGTTGTTTTATTTTGTTTTGTTGACTAAGGACATACAAACATTCTAAGTTGAGGGTGTTGATTTGCTATGGATTTATAGCACATCGACTCTTGAAATATTTAAAATATTCAAGTTTGTTAGGTTGTTTTGTGAGATATGATTTTTTTGGGTATGTTTTGTAGGAAACCAAGTTTGGAAGCTTAAACTGAAGAAAAAGATAAAAGTTAAAGTTTTGGGCTACTTATCGAGGCACTTCTGGGCACAAGTGCCACTTACCAAGTGTAGGTGTCCAAAGTAGGTGTCAAAATTTGAAGTCTAGAGGCTCAGAAGCAGGAAAAAGAAGACCCTATCACTTACCAAAGGCACCTACGGTCTATAGGTGCCCTTAGTAAATGTCATAAGGACAAGTCTAGAGAGCTTCAAGAGTTGTACAGGAGGTCTGTCACTTACCAATGACCACCTACGGTCCGTAGGTAGCCTTAGTAAGTAGTCACTGACCTCAATTTTCCTTTGTCATTCAAGTTTTGATTATTAGGGTTTTTTTGTATCCTATAAATACCCTTTTTACATTTTTATTTAGTTTACGCACTCTTAACACTTATAAATATATATATTTGATTCTAGGACTTGAATTTGATCTTGGGATTTCTTTGTATTGATTTTGGCTGTTTATTCAGTTAAACACTTTGGGTTTTATCCATTGATTATTATGATATTGGCTAAATGTCTTTAATTATGATTTTTTTTATCATATTGCTAAAATGAGTGGCTAATTTCCTTAGCTCGGGTTGTAGGAACCCTGCTAAAATAACAAAATAGGGGAAGTGTTCAATCCTTCTAGATAGTTGTTGAAGCATGGATTGTGGTTTTCTTCATACTTGTTTCTTAACTGTTGAAAATGTTAGAATCTAGCTTATATTCACAATGAACCCGAGAGGGAGGTAGAGATAGGGAAAAAAAGATTATAATAGTGATTTGAGATTAACTGCTGAAATAATATTAACTGCATTATCTACTTAAAACAATCAATTTGAGATGGAGAGGAGATTGTTGAAATTGGGGTCCAAGAAAAGGGTTAGTTAGGTGATTCTCTAAGATCAAAAGGAGATGAGTGATATTCACCAAAGTATGCTGAGAGATTATTGGTGATACCTAACTTACCAGATTTTATATGTGTAGTAGTTTTATAGTTGAATTAAGAACGAGAAGCCTACCGAGTTAGAATCCAAGGGGAACACAAGCCTAGTGTGTCTGTGATTAATTACTTTCAAAGTTGAGTTTTGTTACTTATTCGAGATTACAATAACATACCCCTCATTTACTTTCAGTTTTGTCCATTGATTCCAGTAAACTAGAGAGACAATTCAACATATTCCCTGTGGGTTTGAACTCAATATAGTTGGGTTACTTTACTTGACAACAACCTCTTTATCCTTTAGTTGAACGTGTAGTTTAGGCGTTGATCAAGGGTTCAGACTTCTCATTTGTATGTCTACTTAGAATTTGGTTATTAGGGAAGTTTTAGTAGGAGTCGTAGTAGTTCCTTATTCATAGGTAGTAGTTCTCATGGTGGGTATTCTCTATGTCCATCATATAGCCTCCGAGTTATCCTAGTCGACTTATTCAGGAAGTTCTTCAGATTACTGACAGAGATTAGTCTAGTGCCATAGACCGCCCTGGTCAGGGTGGTGTTCCATTTTAGAGGGGTTTATATTTTGCCCATTCAAGCCATGGTAGTTATTCCAGGCCAACCAAATCTGTTGATTCTGGTTTATTTTAGAGATCTTGTTATCATTGTGAATATCTTAGTCATTATTCTCGAGAGTGCCCAAAATGTTGGGCAGTTATTATTTAAGCTCAGGGTGTTTTCCCTATTAGAATAATTTATCCCTTAGCTAAAAGTGGTTCTCATGGTTGCAGGGGTGGTTCCCAAGGTACTTGATGAGGTTCTTAGGTAGGTAAAATAGGAGGTCAGTCAGGTGCCCAGCTAGGTGGTGGGCGTGGTCAGTTGTATGTAGTACCTTATAGGCTTGAGGTTGAGACTTTGATGTTGTTGTTACAGGTATGATTATGGTGTGCTTCCAGCTGGCCTTTGCTTTCTTTGATCCGGGATCCATTTATTCTTATATTTCTGCTTATTATGCACCACAGTTGGAGTTGTCTTATGATTTATTATTTGTGCCATTGCATGTATCTACTCCTATAGGTGATTCTTTAGTAGTGGATTAGGTTTTTAGATCATGTGTTGTGACTATTAGCGATGTTGATACTTATGCTAATCTTATTATTCTGGATATGGTGAATTTTGATATAATTTTAGGCACATACTGGTTATCCCACTATCATAGGGTCATGGATTATTTTGCTAAGACCATTACCTTATCCATGCCTAGTATACCCCTATTTGTGTGGCAGGAACTATTAGCTGCGAGTCGACAGGGATTATTTCTTATGTGTGCTAGGAGACTTATTTTAAGGGGTTGTAAGTCTTACCTCACTATATTTGTGATACTAGTGTGGAGAATCTGTCACTTGACTTTGTTCCTATTGCGTATGAGTTTCCTGATGTGTTCTTTATTGACCTACCTATTATTCCCTCTATATGTGAGATTAGGTTTGCTATTAATTTTGAGTCTATCACTTAACTTATTTCTATGGTACCTTGCCGTATGGCTCCTGCTGAGCTTAAGAAAATAAATTCTCAGATTCAGGATCTTCTCACTAAGGTTTTATTAGACTAAGAGTGTCTCCTTAGGGATCTTTTGTATTGTTTATGATGAATAAATGTGGTTCCATGTGTATGTGTATTGATTATAGGCATCTTAATAAGCTGACGGTGAAGAACCATTATAATATGCCTTACATTGATGATTTGTTTGACTAGATATAGGGTACAACAATGTTTTCTAAGATTGATTTGAGATTTAGTTACCATCAGTTGATAATTCTAGCTAAGGATATCCCAAGACAGCCTTTAGGATCCGTTATGGTCATTATGAGTTCTTAGTCATATCATTTGGGTTGACTAATGCCCCAGCCACATTCAATGACATCCAAGTATTCAAGCCTTATTTAGATTCCTTCGTGGTTGTTTTCATCGATGAAATCCTTCTGTATTCGAGGAGTATAGAGTATTATGCACAATATTTGAGGATCGTAGTGTATAATATTTGAGTATCATGCTCCAGATGATCATGTGTTTTTTGCCAAGTTCATTAAGTATGAGTTTTAGTTTGAGTCAGTGGTATTCCTTGGACATATGTTGTCTAAGGATGGGATTATGGTACATTCGGCCAAGATTGAGGCAATTCATGATTGGGCTAGACCTACATATCCGACTGAGGTTCAGGGCTTCATTAGTTTTGTTGGCTTTTATAGATGCTTCATCGAAGGTTTTGCTACTATTTCAGTGCCTATCACTAGATTGACTCGAAAGGAGGTTCCCTTTTGAAGGTTTGAAAAGTGTGAGTCAATCTTTTGAAAGCTCAAGGATTTTCTTACTTTAGCTCTTGTTTTAGCTTTTCCTGTTGAGGGTGAGGGATTTACCATGTTTTATGATGTTTCTGGTGTCAGTTTGGTTTGTGTATTGATACATCAGATTCATGTCATTGCTTATACCTCAAGACCGCTTAAGGTGCATAAGCTCAACTACCCCACTTATGACTTGGAGTTAGTAGCAGTAGTATTTGCACATAAGATTTTGAGGTATTATATTTATGGTGTGCATTGTGAGATTTTCACCAATCATCGCTGTTTTCAACATCTTATGACCTAGAGGGAGCTTAATGCTAGACAACGTAGATGGATGAAGTTTCTTAAGGATTATGATATTTCCATCTTGTATCACCTAGACAAGGCTAATATGGTAAAAAAATATGGGTGGGCATGGTATGATATATACCGAATACCATACCCAAACCAAAATTTGTTATACCGCGGTATGAATGTTGGGTATTTGGTAGGAATTTTAAATTATTTTGGTATTTGGTCCGATATTTGGTATTTATGCAATAAATACCGGAATACCATATACCATACCGAAGTTTATCAATAATAAATAAAATCCATATATATTATATTTAAGATTATTAAATATATTTATATATCATTCATTTGCCAATTGAACATAAAAGTATTTTTTGTTCAAAAATAAATTTTTAGGGAAGCTTATTATTTTGGAGTACTATGCTTCAAAATGGAGGTGTTGGGTGTAAATCGTGCTTAGGGTGTATGGTGATTATCACGTCTTGGTCTATGTCCTTGACTTCTATTTGTGGGTTGAAGAAAAGTTTGATGTATGTTAATGTGTTACCTCATGCTTGTTCTAACCCTTCCCCGTCATTCGAGGACAAATGATCCTAGTGGCAAAAACTGAAACACCCTAAGTTTTGGACCCTTGAAAGATTTCCTTGGTTTTGGACTTACTAAGCTTGGTACAACTCAAGGGTACCAACTGTACCCTTGGATACGAGCTAAGGGGAGGCTTGGTAGTTCACTCGTACACTAGGCACTATGTTTGGTGTGCCTACTACCCAATATATAACTCATTTTGGTACGAGTTATATAGGAACATGTGCAAGACAAGGCGTATAGTGCTTGTTTGGGTTGTCTTGTGGAATCTTCCCAAGGTATGGTTTGGTATACCACTCGTACCTTTAGTACGAGTTAAGGAGGTGTGAGTCATATAGGAACCAGTAATTAGGGTCTTGGAAAGGTCTTGGGTAGGAGTTGGGGTACCACTTGTACCCTAGGATACGGATGGTATAGGTGAGTCATACCCCTGGATGTGGCTTGGTATAAATTTTAAGTCAAGGGTAGTCCAAACATTTCCTACTTCAAAAACCTTATGTCCTCATGTTATATAACCCTTGGTGGCCTACCATAACACTTGTTAAACGACTAAAACAATTCAAATACTCTCTCAAACTCACTCTTGAATATTGGAGGCTAGGGTTTCTTCATATGTTCTTCAAAGGGCTCAAAAGTCAAGATTTCTTCCGTGAATCTTCTTGTATAAGGAATGTTCTCCTTCCCGCATTGTTAGTTCTAACTAAGCCATATGTATTTTGTTTTAAATATTGATTTATGAATTATGAATGGTGGTTTTCAAAATATATGTTGAGGGTCTTGATGCATATGGTTTGGTATTGATTTAAAATATGTTTTTAGATATTTTTGGCAATGGTTTACATATGTTGGTACTTGTTGGTTATGGTTTAACAAATGGATATTGAGTAACCCTAATCATGATGGTTTATTCATTGGTTTTGGTCTTGGTAAAGGTATGCCCTCAGCATGTTTAATAAAATGCCTAAAAGAATGTTTTCACTCTATTGTTGAACTTTCATTGGAACTCTTGTATAGTTTGGTTTGGTAATGGAACCTTAAATGTATTTGGATGGTTTTGCATAGTTTAAATGGTTTAAACTATATAAATGCTTTAAATGTTTGGCATGGTCTAAAATAGTTTGGAAATGGTTTTAAATGGTATAAATGGTGTATATGGCTTGGAAAGATTAAATGGGAAAGCCTTGGTGGCTATGAAAAAGGTTATGTTTGTGGGGTACATGGAATCCCCCAAATGGTTTAATATGGTAAATGGAAGGGCACTTGGAAGTCCCCTTAAACCTATATATAGTTGGCTATGGATAGTACTTGCAAGTATGGTCAGTATGACAATACCACCACTAAATGGCCTTGGATAATAAATGGTAAATGGATTGATTGGCTGTTTGATAATGGATTTAATTAGGCAATAATGGCAGGATGTGTAGCGAATCCATGGAAGGTTGAGGTCCCGGGGGACCAAAACTGAAAACTCATATTTGTCGATATAAGGTTGGTCTTGGTGACCGTGTGCATGATGTCACACTTAATATTTAGGGGATGTACTAGTTATCCCAGGTTTTCTCCCTTGTCGTGTGGCTACACGCACTGGGGCCCTTTCAGCAGGGGGATATAAACCTATATAGCCCGTGGGTGGTTTATGAAGGCAGAGTTACACAACCCAGGTAAAGGTTTTAAAGGCATGCTAAACTCAATTTCCTTTCCCAGCATGGTCATATATATATGTATGGTTGTATGCATTATGAATGGTTTTACTTAGCTTTGTAAATGGCATTATTTTACCCTTATCCTGAGTGCATTCTAGTGTTCACCCACTAACCCATCTTCGGGCAACTGTATACCCACGTTATACAAGGACCAGCCATTTTACTTCTCCTGCTTAGTATTGAATTCGGGTACAATCGATATTGGATTAAAGTGGTGAGATTTCATAGTTCGGAAGGCGTCTATTTCATGTCATGGGTTACTTAGCATATTTTCTTGTCCTTTATAGACTTTGGTTTTTTCTATGGTCGGGGGCATGTCCCAACTAGGTACTCTTTGGTTGGTCTTAGAGGCTTTTATGGACAACTGTGGACTTGGGTATGGTATAAACTGGTTATGTTTAATCTTTCTCTCTATATATATATGCATCGAATTATTATAATTGGTTTTATTTTATGGGTTTTGGCATTGGTTTGGTTGTTCATTGGGTGGTTTGACTTGGTCGGGTTAGTCTTAGATATAGACTTATCCTAGAGTCACCACATGGTTGGATACGCTACCTGGTTATATTTTTAGACTTCAGCCGACTCAAGGTATGCGCTTAGTGGTTAGGTTGTGTAAAGGGGGTGGTTCCAAGTCCTAGTTGGGCTTGGGTTTGCCTATTATGACAAGGCCCTGGTTCAGTTCGTGTCATAGGAACATACATGTGGCACCCTAAGTGTGTGATTTTGATGTCGATTAAAATAACAAGAATCAAAATAAATGTAGAAATAACAAGACACCTTGGGTTGCCTCCCAAGCAATGCCAGAATTAACATCAGCGCATGATGCGGGTCTTGATTATTTAAACTTCATCAAGCTATCCCTTGGGTTAGCTTTAAGAGTCATCTAAACTATTTATTACTGAAACCACCCCTGTGTCCTTTGGATGCTTCATAGTTCTACAAATATTGAACGTGACTTCTTTATTATTCAGCTTGAATTTTAACTCACCCCAACCCATATCCACCAATGCTCTTCTGGTGACTAAAAAAGGTCTCCCAAAACTATAGGCATCGCAAAGTTAACCTCGCAATCCAAGACAAAAAAGTCAGTAGGAAAAATAAAGTTTTATACCTAGACCAAAATATCAAACACTATGCCCACACACTTCTTGACAATACGACCGCCATAAATAACTTTATCTTTGTTGGTTTAGGGGTTCTCAAGCCTAATTTTTTTAACACTACCAGCGACATCAAGTTAATGCCTATACCTAGGTCACACAAAGTTTTGGCAAGGTTAGATGACCCAATTGTACAAGGAGTTGTAAAGGTGTTGGGGTCTACTTTCTTTTGTACAAAGAACAGGATGCAATTACACTACAATGGTGCAAATCATCAGAGACTCATAACTAATAGTTCTCTTCTTTATTACCAACTCTTTCATGAACTTTGCATATCTCAACATTTGTTTAAGCACCTCCACCAATGGGATGTTTATAGAAAATTACTTTAATATGGACTTGAACTTATGAAATTTTCCATCATCTCCCATCTTCTTCAAATACTGAGAGAATAAAGGTGGAGGCTTAGTATTTGGGTTAGAATTTGTAGGGCTTCCTTTTTCTTCTCATTTTCAATGTTCACCTTATTTTCATCAGTTTGAGGCTCTTCAAAATCTTTCAAGCTCTACTCACTAATGGTTTTATTTTAATTCACCTTTTTCTTGAGAGAGAGAAAAGTGGAGGAATTTTTGGGAATGCAACTAACTTCTTTAGAGATTTCTTTACCTTTTTTGTGGCATTTATTTTCTCTTCCGGTGTAGCATAAAAATCCTCAACTTGTATGGGTGCCTCAATAAGAATCTTCCCATATTTTGTTGTGATATCTATGTAATGAGCATTATTTTTTGGGTTTTGGATGGTTTTGCTTGGAAGTGTACCTTGTTAACACCGATTCAATGCGGCAGACATCTGACCAAACTGTTGCTTAGGCTGCTTAATGGTGGTATCATATGACCCAGCCTTTTGTATCATCCCTAAAATATCTGCTCTAATCTCTTTAAAATAATTCTCTTCACTCTTTGACCCATTGACAAATTTTTCAAGAAAAACTTCCATCCATGAATTGCTAGGATTATCATCACGATTCCTTGGTGGAACATAAAGGCCACTCTTGTCTTTATAATCATTTTTCCACTTCTAATTACTATCGATGTCCCTACTTCTGTATCTATATCCATACCTATTCTAGTTGTCTATATATTAGTTTTGACCTTGATTCGCTTGCCTAGAGTTCCAATTTTCTTGATTAGACCTTTGGTCTTTGGCTTAGAAACTCATCACCACTTTGTCAAGATATTTAGCCTCTTCCTCAAAATTTAAATCTTCATATCTAGAAGCCTTACCTCGTGCTCCCACTACACTGGCTTTTTCTTCTCCAACTACCATAAATTGCTTAGTAAGTAACCCAATATTAGTCCTCAATTGTGCTACCTCTTGAGCTACTTTCTCATCTAGTGCTCGCTGCTCTGTAGAGGCTTTAATTATGTAAGTACTAGATGATTTATTTACCTCCTGAGTGTTCCACCCTCGGTTAGTTTTTGTAATCTGATCTAAGATCTCAGAAGCATATTCCCATCGTATACTCATAAAATCCTCACCAATGGTAGTGTCCAATACAACCTTAGTGTTAGCATTCAAGGCTCTGTAGAATATATCTAGCAAATTTCTACCAGTAATTCTTTGGTTTGAAACACTTTGTAGCTTTTTCTTAAACCTCAATCACGTCTCGTATAATGCCTCGGGGTGTAACTATTGGAAGTTGTATATCTCATTATTTAATTACATCATTCTGTAGGGTAGGAAATATCTATCCAACAACTGAGACCATAACTCATTCCCAGATGTAATAGATCCACGGGGCCTTTCACCCAATCACAAAATAGCTTTTTCTATCAGAGAGAATGGAAATAACCTCAGTCAAATAGCCTTCTAACTCACCCCAGGTAGATTATATGAAGTGAAAATCCACACAAAATTCATAATATACATGTTTGCATCATAAATAGAAAGGCCAGCAAATACCTTATTTAAATTCAGCAATTGGATTATTGCACTCGTGATGTCAAACTTAGTACCTTGACGCAATTTTGGTGGAATGATTGTACCTATTTCAAGAGGCTTCACATAACCCAGGTCTTCCACTGGGTCTTCATAAATAGGAAGATATTGTTGGAGAGGCTATTGTCCCCTATTTCTTCTTAGGAATGTAAAGTCCACTCTTGTTATTATAATCATATTTCTACTTCCAATCACCATATCTATCCTTACTTCTACCTCTATACCTAGACCTATTGTAGTTGTCTCTATAATAGTTCCAACCTTGATTTTCTTTTCTGGAGTTTCAATTGTCTTGATTAGAGCCTTGGCCCTTGGTTCGAAAACTCGCTACCTCTTTGTCAAGATATTTAACCTCTTCCTCAGAATTCAAATTTTCATATCTATAAGACTTACCTTGTGCTCTCACTACAATGAGATTTTCTGCTCTAGCTATTGCGAATTGCTTAGTAAGCAACCCAATCTCAATCATCAACTGTACTACCTTTGGAGCTACTTTCTTATCTAGTACTAGCTGCTCTGCAGAGGTTCCAATTGTATAAGTACTGGTTGATCTATCTACATCCCGAGTGTGTCACCCTCGGTTGGTTTTCATAATCCGATTTAAGATCTCAGAAGCATGCTCCCATTGTAGATTCATAAAAGCCCCACTAATGATAGTGTCTACTACAACCTTACTATTAACATTCAAGACTTTGTATAAGATCTCTAGCAAATTTCTACCATTAATCTTGTGGTTTGAAACACTTTGTAACTTCTTCTTGAACCTCAACCATATCTTGTATGGTACCTCTGAGTGTAATTTTTGAAAATTATATGTCTCATCTTTCAGTTGCATAAATTATATCAACAAAATTATCATCTTGTTTGAATTCTTTAGACTTGTTGATTTCATCCGAAACTTCTTCAACCAATTTGTCCAACTTAATCAATTCTCAACTTCATTGATTGATGTATAATTTTTAATATATTCAGAAGATTCAACTAAATTCTTCAAGCTCACCTAATTTATCTATTAGTTTAGGAATCACAAATTCAGACCTCGAATCAATATTTTCTCTATCCCTCCAACATTAAAAGTTGCAAGATCTTGGACCCTTCAATGATGACAAATAAAGAAGGAATAAGTGTTTAATAAAATCTGCCATGATTATGAAATTTTAAAATCTAATATTTACTCCATAATGAATACATGGTAAATACCATCTATTGAAAGTCATTGAAGTTCAAGATGTTTTCAAACGCACCACAAATTCATGATTACATCAAATTTTTGCTTCAAAATAGAATCATTCTCTTGCATACAAAGCATACTCAAGTTAATTGATCTCATTGTGTGCTACAAGAAATTGATTTCAAGAAATTACATAAACATCAAAACAAATTAAACATAGAAGAAAAAATACAAAATTCCCTAGTAAAACAATAGATGAAAATGAATAAGTTTGAATTATACCTTTTCCGGATAGTTAATAGCAGAATTATCCCTTCAAAGATTCAACTTTAAGTTTTCAAAGCTCAAATTTGAGCCTATTAATGAAAAGAATCAAGTAAAAGATCTTGATTCTTTCACCAATTTCATAGCTTGAGCACGTTTTGGGTTGATTGAAGATGAGGGAGAAGAGAAAAATTAGGATTCTTAAGAAGGAAGAAGGAATAAGGTTGAGTGTGGCCAAATTAGGATATGACAGTTACTTGTATTTAAAATTGAATTTAATTTAAAAATAATAATAGCTCAAATTTAGTCATTAACACGTCTAGTTTTGGTGTATCAACACACACAATGTTTTGAGTTACAAAGGGTTGAATAAAATCCACTTGAAAGTTGTTAAGGAGATACTTAAATGCTCATAAAGTTAAAGTAATAAAGTAAATTTGTCTGCTAAGTTTAGAGTTGATTTATTTTAGAAAAGAGTACACAAAATACACCAAAAAATAAAAATAATTACATAGTACTACCCTCTCCCAAACTAATTATAATAATTATCCAGGCGGCCTAAAATTATTGCCCGAGTACCCCTTAAATCGACCCTAAATGATGGCGCTTCTTTACATTTCAATTGTAGCCTTTTAATTTTTATTTTTTATCTCCCAAACTTTCTTTCCATTTTTTAAATAAGATTATCTTCCCTTTTTTATTCTTATTATCATCTATACTAGATATGCATGACTCGTGCTAGCATGATCCCAATATATATTTTTTTATTTTAATTTATGTGATGCAAATAAAATATAGATAATTAATTATTAAAATAATTTAAGTTTTTAATTATTATATATTATAATATTTTTCTTGTATTTCAATTTAAGTGAAAATGATATAATTTCGAGAGCCAGCCAAATATTTTATATTTTTAAATTTTTAAAATTATTAGTTATATGATTTAAAATATTTTTTACATAATTTTTCAATGAGATCTAAATACTCTCTTCATCCCAATTTATGCGGCAAATATAAAATTTTGGCAATCAATTAATTTTTAAAATATTTTTCTTAATTATCGTTATTTACAGTACTTTTTATTTCATTTTCAAATAAAAAATGTTGTTTTATATCTTTATCTGTTCCATCCTAATTTATATTACACTAATACAATTTTGATAGTCAATCAAATTTTTTATGTTGACATATCATTTTGTTATTCTTAATCTTCTAATACATACATGACTTATAATAAGGGGTGGTATTGTAAAATCATCGTTTGAAGGACGACAATTTAATTTAAAACATCAAGAGTTAATTTCGCATTTTATGTCTATTTGGTATTGTAAAATCATCATTTGAAGGACGATGATTTAATTTAAAACATCAAAAGTTAATTTCACATTTTATATCTATTTTATTTTTTATTAAATATTATTTATTTTCTTAATACCTAGATGACTCATAATAATAAATTAAGAGAAATTGGTTATGTTAATCCAATCAAAATTAACATAATTTTATCATATCCAATAGTAATCATCGATAACTCACCGGAGTACTATATTAATTATATACGGGATGCTATATTTTGTATATACAAAATATGATATTATTAAACACTATTGGATAGTGCATTATGTTTATCTCTCACAATAATAAATTTTTCTTATATATATTTTTTTATTTCTTTTTTACTTGATACATATTGACCCAACACAAATCTTAAGAAAATATTCATTAGAAATTTATTTTATTAAATTAAATTTATTAATTTTATACTTTAAAATTTTAAAGTTAAGTTTAAATAGAATCTCTTAAGAACAAAAATAATTTTAAAATTTAAATTTACTAAAATAAATAAGTAAAAAAAAATTAACTTTGAATATAAAAGTCAATTAAAATAATAAAATTAATTTACTATAAATATTTTGTTGCAATTAATTATGATAAAATTATTATATTATTAAATTACTTAAATTTAAGATGCAATATTTTGCATATACAAAATATGATATTATTATACATTATTGGATAGTGCATTATGTTTATCTCTCACAATAATAAAATTTTATTATATATTTTTATTTATTTCTTTTTTACTCGATACATATTGACCCAACACAAATCTTAAGAAAATATTCATTAAGAATTTATTTTATTAAATTTATTAATTTTGTACTTTAAAAATTTAAAGGTAAGTTTAAACATTAGTATTTGTATATAAGAAAAAAATAATTTTAAAATTTAAATTTACTAATATAAATAAATAAATAAATAAATAAATTATGAATATAAAAGTCAATTAAAATAATAAAATTTATTTACTTTAAATATTTAGTTGCAATTAATTAAGATAAAATTATTATATTATTAAATTACTGAAATTTGAATAATTTAAATTAAATCTATGCAACTTGGAGGGCAATCTTTTAAATAAATAGAATAAGTGATCTTTTTTTTAAGGGCATGGTATGTAATTAAATAAAAGATTGTGGGCATTTTTTAAAGTTATTAATAAGGTAAAACTAACATAGCACAAAAGACAAATCCTTTAAGCTGCTTTTTCTTATAAAAAGACGAAAATGCCCTCACCTTTTCATGAAATTTCACCAAGCTGACATGTCGGAGTCAACTCCCTTAATATTATTACATTATCAAATTACTTAAATTTAAATAATTTAAATTAAATCTATGCAACTTGGAGGGAAGTCTTGTAAATAAATAGAATAAGATGGCTTTTTTTAAGAGCATGGTGTGTAATTAAATGAAAGATTGTGGGCAATTTTTAAAGTTATTAACAAGGTACAACTAACATAGTACGAAAGACAAATCCTTTAAGCAACTTTTTCTTATAAAAAGACAAAAATACCCTCAGTCTTTCGTGAAATTCCACCAAGCTGACATATCGAAGTCAACTCTTCTTATATTTATATATAACTACAAGGTATATGCTCGTGTTAGCATAGGCCCAACATGAAGTATATTTTTAGATTGCTTATTGTGATTTATCATATTTTCTATATAATTTTTAAATAATATATGTTATACCCTCTGTCTCAATTTATGTGGTGTTAGTATAATTTTTTAGAGTTAACTAAATCTTTTATAGATATTTTTAAATATTCTAAATTATTAATTTTTGTGATTTCTAATACCTTTTCTTCTATCCCAATTTATGTAGCAGTGATAAAATTTAGAGAGTCAACCAAATTTTTTTACATCTTTTTCATTATTTTAAATTGTTAAGTGTTATGATTTATAATATTTTTATGTAATTCTCAAATATATAATAGGTTAAAATAGAAAGCAAAATAAATAAATATAAAAAAATATCGAAACATGAGTAAATATGTCGATCTGCTACCTATTTATCATCCTTTATAAGTGAGGTAATAAATCACAAATGTCAATCTAAGTGACACAATGCTTAGATAATCATAATAACTAATTAGAGGTGATATAATAAAATCACGATTGAAGCAGCGAAGCAGACATGTCTTAAATGATTTACAATGACTAATTAGAAGTGATATAACAAAATTACGATAAAAATATTTATGAAAAAAATTTAAGTGAGTCTCATGTAAGACGCCAAATTTTATGTCTACTTTATCTTTTTAATTAAATATTATTAATTTTTTAACACTTATATGACTCATAATAATTAATTAGGAACGATATTTAGTAAAATTATAGTTGACACAACTGAAGCAAATATGTCATAAATGTTTATTTTTATTACATAAATGACTTATAATAATTAATTAGGGTGATATAATAAAATTACGATTGAAGGACGTCAACTTAATTTAAAATATCAAGAGTTAATCTATCATTTTATGTCTATTTTATCTTTTTTATAAAATATTATTAATTTTTTAAACCTAAGATGATACATAATAATTAATTAGGAGCGATATTTAGTAAAATTATAACTGAAGCAGCTGCAATAGACATGTCACAAGTGTCTTTTTTTCTTATTTTAATTAAATATTATTAATTTTGTAATACATAAATAACTTATAATAATTAATTAGGAATGATATAGTAAAATCATAATTGAAGCAGAAACAAACATGTCATAAATGTCTATTTTTTAATTAAATATTATTAACTTGATAGCTAGTAGCTTAATATAAACCTAGGTAATAATAAAAAATATTTACACCTGGCAAATATATGGAAGAATGGAGTATGACATCATTATAGCACTGATCTAGGTCTCAACTTGGAAGTTTAATTTGTCCCATCATATTCAATTGCATTTCAATGGTAGGACATGGTTTGTAATTTAAGAGAAAAGAATGGGCAAGTTCTAAAGTTATGGTTTGCAATTTAAGAGAAAAGAATGAGCAATTTCTGAAGTTATTGATAAGGTCCAAACAACAAAGCCAAAAATGACAACCTTCTCTGCCAGGCTAATCTTGCAAAAGTTTTAAGAACCATAATAGCCTTAGACTTTTTACTTAATGTCATAAAGCTGACATGTTGAAGTCCCAATGATACCATATGAGTATATATACACTGTGATGGTATCATAGAGGTATAATTGAAAGATTGAAATAGACATTAATGATACCATGACAGTATATAAATATATTGTCATGATATTATTACGGACTCAAGCAAATCCAATGATACCATGTCATTATATATATATATACACACACACTATAATGGTATCATGGAGGTCTAACTGAAGAACTGAAGCAAACATCAATGATATCATGACAATATATAGATATATTATCATGATATCATTATAAACCGAAGCAAATTTCAATGATTTCATGTGAGTATATATACTATGATGGTATCATAAAGGTTTGACTGAAGGATTGAAGTAGACATCAATGATACCATGACATTATATAGATATATTGTGATCGTATTAGTAGGGACCGAAGCAAATTCAATGATACCATGTCATTATATATATAATGTGATGGTATCGTGGAGGTTTGATTGAAGGACTGAAGAAGACATCAATAATATCATGATAGTATATAGATATACTGTGATGGTATCATAGAGATCTGACTAAAGAATTGGAATAGATATCAATGATACCATGACAGTATATATATATATATATATATATTGTTATGATTTTATTATGGACTGAAGTAATCTCAATGATACCATCTCATTATATATATATTGTGATGATATCATGGTGAGGCCATTAAGGATTGAAGCAGAAATCTATGATACCACGGCAGTATATAGATATATTATGATGGTATCATTATTGACTGAAACAAATGAAAAAAATAGAAAAAAAAAATCAAATAAAATTATTAAATAAATAAATGAAACAAACAAAAATAATAACAAAAAAAATGAAAAATGAAATTATCTGGCGGTGAAAAAATACAGAATATTATGATTCGAGAAAAAAATGAAAAAGGAGAAAAAAAGAACAAAGAAATAAACCAAAAAAGAAAAGGATAGAAACAAGAAATAAGAAAATTAAAAAAACAAAACAAAATAAATAATAAAAAATGAAAAATGAAAAGGATTAATAAAGGGGGAAAAAGAGAGAAAAAAATAAAAGCACAAAAATTTAAAAAGAAAAAAAAAAGTAGAGAATAAAAATAAAGAGTAAAGAAATAAATGTAAAAAAAAAGAAACAAGAAATAATATAATTCAAAAACAAAGAGGAAAAAAAAATAAAAAATGCAAAAATAAAAGTAACCAACAAAGGACAAAAAGAGAAAAATAAAAGAGGTAAAAAGGAAGCAAAGAAAAAAAAAATAAAGAAATAAAGAAATAAACGAGAAAACAAACAAAAGGGGTACATAAAATATGAGTTTGAATTAGATTATGGTGTAAAAAAAAAAAAAAAATTCTGAAAAAAATAAATGAATAAAGAAGCATAAAAATAAAATAGAAAAAAGAAAAGAAGAAAGGTAAAAAAGAAAAGATAGAGAATAAAAAGGAAAAGAATTAAAAGGGAGGTAAATGTCTAAACCTACAACGGAAAAGGGTGTTTTATCTAATTAGTTAGGGGCATTTTATGTAGGGAAGTATTTAGTTGTAAATAGTTTGCTTGGACTGCTTATTGGGCAGATTGGACCGATAAATATGCGTAATGGTTCGACTTATCGAATATCAGTTTTTAAATATACTAATTTGTTAGTCAACTAATAAGATATTGGTTGGTTCGATTCGAATTTGATACTTATCGGATGGCTAACGGGCGGTGTATTGGCTCAACCATTTCATGCTTCCTTCTTTTACTTTCACAATTTCATCCACCAATATATTATTGATCTCCCACAAAATCATTTTTCTTACTCTACTTAAGCTTATAATTCTGTAATTTAAGTCACAATAAAAAATACATAAAAGCTAAAATTTTGAGGGTGCATACTAATATTATCAAATATATACTTCAAGTATACATATTTATATATTAGACGTGAAGATTAGTTTAATATGGTGCAAACTCCAGACTAACGAACTAGTAGATCAGTAAGAAATTCAACTCGCAAATCGTATCAATTCATATAAGTATGATGCCTGTGAGCTAGATAATAAAACATGTAGCTCTCTTGTCATAATCGGAAGTCCAAAATAGAGAGTAAAATAACTTATTTTGGTTTGATCTTTAAGGAGTGATATTTTGATTTGATCAATTTTAGAGAGCGGTAGAATATTTAATAGAACTTTAGGGTTAATAATAGATACTTTAAAGTATATAGCTAATGGTAAAAATTAATAGTAATACTTCTTAACGAGTTAACGGTTTACCCAAAAAGAAAATTGTGTAATCCATGTCCGCACCGATAAACCGTTAACTATAAAATTTTAATCCATTTTCTAACCATTAATCCATTAACCCAATATCAATAAGCCAATAAGAAAATTTTGTCATTGGCATATCATTTGTAGTTCGATTTTGAACAACCCTACTAAGTTTGCTCCTATGGGGCATGGATGTACTTTTCCCTTTATTTTTTATGTACTTTCCTAAGAATATTTAATAAATAATATATTAATATAAAATAAATTAATTATAAAGGAAAAAGATGAAACGCACTCAATAGGATGTTATTTGATAATCACCAAACAATTTTCATTTTACGGAAAAGCGATAAATATACTTCCGAACTATGATAAATAATAAATATATACTCTTCATCATATTTTGGATACACATGCGCCCCCACCGATAATAAAATAATGTGTATATGCCCCTTACACTAATGGTAGGGCCCAAAGTATGATAGAGGGTATATACGTACCATTAATCATAGTTTGAAGGTATATTTTTTTCTTTTTCATTTTAAATTTTTTTATCCAAACAATTAACCCAAATACACTACCCACCCATAAATCTATCAAATTTCATTTCAAATCAACTCGATTCGATCTCTATTTTTTGTTCCAAACTCAATATTCCCTTTATTTTTCTCTTAAACATGAATGTCGATAAAGATTAGTTGTTGTTGTTAGTTGGTGTTTACTGGTTAAAGGGAGTGGAGATTATGCTGGAGATGACTGAAGCTAGGGGTGTGTCGATGGTTCACCGATGGGGTATTTTCGATTCGATGGAGACGATGGCTATGTGGTGTTGATTGGTAGTGGATAGTGTCTTTTCGATGAAATTTTGCTGGAAATTAAAACATGTGGAGTTCAATTTATTTGTTGTTATTTTGGGGTGTTATGGGTTAATGATTTTTTTTTTTTTTGAAATTGATAGTAGTGGGTGTTACTGTGTTTTGTGTCTATATCGTTATAGGGATGAAAAAAACGCGTATGTTAGATAGGCGTCTCTTGGGTTTTTATTAGGACCAAGTCGGATAGTTGTTTGGGTTAATAATTTGGTGATTATTTGAGAAAAAAATAAAATAAAAAAAGGACAAATATACCCCCAACCTATGATAAATGACACGTATATACCTTCTTTCATACATTGGGTACACATATGACTCTATCATTAGTGTAAGAGACATATACGTACTATTTCACTAACGATAGAAGTATATATATACTCAAAATATATACATATCATTTATTATAATTCAAAGGTATATTTATTCTTTTACCGTTCATTTTACAACCGCCCCTTATGCAGCTTCATTTTTTATAAAAGAAACCACGAATATAATACAACAACAACAACAACAACAAATCCAGTGTATTCCCACCTAGTGGGGTCTGGGGGGGTAAGATGTACGCAGTCCATACCTCTACCTCTGAAGAAGTAGAAAGGCTGTTTCCGATAGACCCCCGGCTCAAGACAGTCGCCACACAAATATAAATATAAATATAAATATAAATATAAAGTAACGCATGGTAGTAGGAAACATCGGGAAGCACTCAGGTACATAATAAAACATGGAACACCGAAATCGTAACAAGAAGAAGAATAGGAATAGGAATAAGATAAGAGTAGGAAGAATAACAGGAATAATCCCCCACTCCCTACCCTTGCGCCCCCAAACTGGCCCTAGTCTTCTGCCCTAATCCTCGCCCTCCAGACCTTCCTATCTAGGGTCATGTCCTCGGTGAGCTGTAACTGCTCCATGTCCCGTCTAATCACCTCTCCCCAGTACTTCTTCGGCCTACCCCTACCCCGCCTAAAACCATCCAACGCTAGCCTCTCACACCTACGGACCGGGGCATCCATGTCCCTCCTCTTCACGTGTCCAAACCAACTCAATCGGACTTCCCGCATCTTGCACTCCACTGGAGCCACCCCAACCTTCTCCCTGATAGTCTCATTCCTAACTCTGTCCCCTCTAGTCATCCCACACATCCAGCGCAACATTCGCATGTGGTGGATGTAATCATCATTAAATATCTAATTTAGACGGAGAGTGTGCATGTGCATGTGGTGATTCATTCGCTGGCATCTTGTCATTGGAACCTCAAAGACGTGATTTCTAGAGAAAAAGAGAACTAGAAATAGAATAAAAACGACCTCCTTCGTTTTTTCTGTTATTTCATCTCTTTCGATCCAAAAAGTAATTTTACTTTTTAAAACATGAAAATCGTTTTGAATGGAGAAACTAAGAAAAGCATACGACAAGCTTAAAGATTCTACAAAGGTTGGCTTAGCCAAGGTCAAAAGCGAATTCAAGGTTTGCATATATACATGAAAAATATTTTGTATTCAAATCGCTCACGTACGCAAAATGAAAGCTCAATCAATGCGCATATTTAGATGGATGATCTTTTATTTCTTGTTTTCACATTGAAGGATTTAGTCATTGCCATTGTTAAAGCAACAAATCACGTTGAGAGCCCTCCAAAAGAAAGGCATATTGCAAGTGAGTCTATTGAAACATTCCTGATCTCCAGAGTTATTTATATAATTCTTTCATGGAATAAACTGCATATCTTGTTGCTCATGAATTGAGGTAACTGGCACATTTTAGAGAAACTTCCTGTTCCATCTCTTCTGACTAAATGTACTTTCCTTCTTTTTTCAAATTCAAGATCTCTTGTTTGATAATGTTTATTTCTTTGTTTATGCTCTTTTAAATGGGTGGATACTAAGGTACCTTACCTTTGCCAATTCACCTCTGCCCCTTCTGCCAAATTCATATATTTGTGAAGGTGGCAGAGATGCGGATGTTGCGCTGGATGTGTGGGCTGACTAGGGGGGATAGAGTTCGGAATGAGACTATCAGGGAGAAGGTTGGTGTGACTCCAGTGGAGTGCAAGATGCGGGAAGTCCGATTGCGCTGGTTCGGACACGTGAAGAGGAGGGGCATGGATGCCCCAGTTCGTAGGTGTGAGAGACTAGCGTTGGATGGTTTTAGGCGGGGTAGGGGTAGGCCGAAGAAGTATTGGGGTGAGGTGATTAGGCGGGATATGGAGCAGTTGCAGCTCACCGAGGACATGACCCTAGATAGGAAGGTCTGGAGGACGCGAATTAGGGCAGAAGACTAGGGCCAGTTTGGGTCGCTAGTGTAGGGTTTTACTTGTTGGGGGTAGTATTCTTGTTATGATTCCGTGCTCCTTGTTTTAGTAAGAGGTTGGGTGCTTTCCTCTGTTTCTTTCTATTTATGGCTGCCGTATTTATGTTATTTATGTTATGTTATTTATGTTATGTTGTCTTGTAACCTTGTTCGGTGCTTTAATATGTATTTGCCTGGTATCTTGTGTCTTGAGCCGGGGGTCTATCGGAAACAGCCTTTCTACTTCTTTAGAGGTAGAGGTATGGACTGCGTACATCTTACCCCCCAGACCCCACCAGGTGGGAATACACTGGGTTTGTTGTTGTTGTTGTTGTATATGCATCCATAATGAGGCTTCAGTTGTGATATTGTTTGTATATAGAAAATTGAAGTTGATGATAATTTTCTCTGCCCTATATATTATGGTATGTTAAAAATATGGCTTTAATTGAAAAAAAAAAAGATGCTAAAATATGGTTGTAATTCTTAACATTCCAGAGATTCTTGTGGCAACATCGATTACAAGCCCACGAGCAGATGTTGCCTACTGCATTAATGCACTTTCTAGACGATTGTCAAAGACACGCAACTGGATTGTAAGTTTTCTGAGTTAATAACTAACTAGTCTTTTCTTCCTTCCTGAATCTTTACAATGATAATTGTGCTTCAACCCCAAGCAAGTTGGTTGGCTACATGAATCCTCACTGATCATGTCATTTATTTAGTTCATTTCTATCCAATATTATACAAAATAAAGATAAAATAAAAAGTACTATACGACGTAGGAGTTAAAGTAATACGTACTAACATGACTAGAAGTTGTTCCTAATTAGTATCAATGGCATTGGTCTTTTTGTTCCATTATTCCGTATTTTGCTAGGTTTGCATGAGGTACATTGAGACAACTACTCTTGAGTGATTTTAACAAAGGATAAACAATTTTCAGGCTGTCATAAAGACACTGATTGTTATTCATAGAGTGTTGCGAGAAGGTGATCCTTCATCCAAGGAGGAGCTACTGCACTACTCTCAGAGAGGACAGATTTTTCAAGGATGACTCAAATCACCTTGGTAATCCTATTCTCTATCCAGTTTGTGTTTATAAGTAGGTGAAAAGCTGATATATAACCACAATGTCCGCGTCTTTAACACAGCTTGGGATTGCTCAGCATGGGTACGGACATATGCGCTATTTCTGGAGGAAAAACTTGAGTGCTTTAGGACATTGAAAAATGATATTGAGTCAGATAGATTGAGCAGAACTTCAGCTGGAATAAGCACGGTGCATTTTGTCTGTCATTCTTATTTTCTCGTTTCATGGAAGATACATAGTGAAAACAATGTACATAATCTGAGTTTGCATCAGGTGCATTGCAGAACTAGGCTTTTAAATGGCAAAGAACTTTCGGAACAACTCCCAGCATTACAGCAACTTCTGTACCGCTTGACTGGTTGCCAGGTAGGAAACAACCTCGGCTGTTTAGCCAAACTAAACTTTGTTTTTTCAATTCTTTTGTATTTCATCTGTCAACATCTCTCCAAATATTCTTTCTGATCTGCGGTGAATTTTGCAGCCAGAAGGAGCAGCCTGCTATAACTGTCTCATTCAGTATGCCTTGGCTCTGGTACAGAGAATACACTTTTAACAGCTGAAGAAATGGACCATGCTGGAAACTTATGGTTTATTTTTGTTAGTTTATATAGACATGAATAAAACTAATTAATACTAACATCAATCATTTAGGGAGCAAAAACTTTCAATCAAAACCATTCGCAAAAGCTAGCCATTAAGGTGGGAGAGGCCAAGGCTATAAATAGTCCGCAACGGATCATAACAAACCACCACAGGTAGCTCTTTCCTAGGTAGCCCTTTTCGAGGAAGGTACCTCGACAGCTATGCGCTAGACATTACTAGCCCTGGTCGAACACAACCTTAGGAGAACCACACCTCAAAAGCTAGCTATTAACACTCTGTTTGGATGGTGGTTTGCTATGGTTTCATAGTGTACGGTACTGTATGGTATGTGTTAGAGTACGTGCCCTACTGATTATCTTATTTTCGCCTAACTGTTGCCTATCAATGGAACGGGTTGCCTGAAGTGTTCCAAGGAAGCGGTAAACAGAATATAAAGAACACAAGGTGGAAAACACCCGGCTCAAAAGGTGTAAGAAAAAACACGACCTGCACCTCTACAGGATTTAACCCCAAATTCACTAAATAACTCTGAGCCTCAACAATGACTGATTACAAAACTCTTGTAACCAACAAATAGGAATTATAAACTCTAATTCCTTTAACTCAATGACTAGGAATTATAAACTCTAATTTATAACTACACACACACCTCCCAAGGTATGCGTTTCCAAAGTCTCTGAGTTTTCCCCAACTCGAAGACTAGCTCCTAATTCATTTTATAACACACTAAAACTAATATTACATCAATAGTTCAAACACAATGAAAAACTCTAAAAATCTATGCTAAAACTCTTAGCTGGATTCTATACTTAGGACCAGGTTCTTCAATGTATTTCTTTAGTGATTGAGTAGCACTTCGTGAAGTCAATCTGTCGATTATGCTTTTTTAAGTGCATAAATTATTCTGACTGGTTCATCTTCTATTTAAGCACAGCTGTTCAAAGAGTCATTCTTTAAATCAGCACATGTTAATTTATCAAAATCTTTCTCCTCCCATACATAGGTATCTTCAAGATATACTCAGAAGTAAAACTCCTTCTTCACGTGGGACTCCTTTTTCAACTCAATTTGTTTTCCCTTATCATTAAATGTTTGAATCAAATTCAACTTGTTATGTTTCCCACATGACCAGTAACTTGAGAATATTAGAATTAGGCTTGCTTATTTATTCCTATCTTGAAGCAATCTTGTCTGCATCTATCAATGAAACTAGAAATCTGTTTTCTTATGCGTGGACCAACTCAAGTAACATGTTTCATTCATGTGTCAGTTTGTCAATCATCAAAACTACATAGTACCCAAAAAATTCTCTCTTTTTGATGATGACAAACCTCTTGTCTTTGTGCATTCAACCATCTTCACCTATAGACACTAAAGTATAAAACACTAGAATGAAAACAGTTAGTCAATGGGTTATAAACATTGCACAACCCTCTTATCTTCCCCCTTTGGGCATCATCGAAAAATCATTTCAACATAATTATATACTAGCCAAAGTGATTAGTTATGCTATTCATGGTCATTGGGGCTATCACCAAAACAATCAGACAAAGACTTGAGTCAACATACTAATGTATTAAAGAGAGCAAAAACATTAGTCAATTTAGCACAGATAACCATTCCATTTAACTGTCAGAGTATGTTCTACATTAAACCTAAGCTAGTACTGAACAAAGCAAAACAACTGAGCATTTAAAAAATATGGTATAAATGTGGGACATGACTAAAAGTACAAATAGTGATGAGTAAGGAGGAATAGGTGATATCAACTATGTCAATTGAGGAATGACTTCAACATTTTCATCCCTCTTTTAATCAAGGTCAAGCTTCAAAGTCATGATCCAAGCCTGAAGTACCACTTATTCCACTTCATGATTGTCTTGTGCAGCTTCAAGTTCAGAATTTATCTCAGCTAAATCATCATTTTTTTTATTATTTTTTTTTTTGCAATGAGTGTTAGCCCTCCTTATTGAACCAGGCAGAGAAACATAATTTATCTATTCAAAAACATCCATTATTGTTTAAAAATTCAAACCTTAGGATTGAGAAATCCTAAAAGATCTGAGCTAATTAGGAACTAAAAGGGAGAGCATGTCCCTTTTCATTCTTCAGAACATATGCTGCATGTGATTGATGATCAAGCTTGGCAAATCCATGGTAAAAATTGATATTTTGGTTGAGAGAGAAGAAGATACTTCTGGTGTAGGATTAAACACATTTATGCATAATCATTTGGCGAGAATTAAAGAAAATTTGGTCAACCAATTCGTCAGCATTACAGAACAAGGGGAGGATGAAGTGTGAGGAATGAAACGGGTGTGCTTAACTGTTTCAACTTAGACAGCCTATGCTTATGTCAGTGTAGAGCATACCTGATAAGAAGAACTTTGTGGTCACAATTGCTTTCTTGTACCTATTTTCTGCACAATCTAATACAAAATTAGGTTAGAAGAGTCAAAAAAAATATGGAATTGGGACACACAACTAAATGTGCAAGACTGAATCGAATAACATTTTAGCTAATAAGATTTAAAAGAAAAATGGTCATTCTAGTCAATCATTGAGGGGAGTTCATGCAATTTTAATCATCCCCAAATCTAACCTATTCTTTCAAAAAGCTCTCTACTTAGTGTCTTTGATGCTTTTTCAGTCATTTAAGTAACCCACATAGTCAACATTTTTATAGACCTCAAGAGTAAAATTACTTTCATTTGAATACCATAGTCTCAAGCCATTGATTCTCATAAGATATCTCAAGATTCTTGTGACAACACCAATTCTTATGAATTACCAACAAAATTATCATCATCTTGTGTTAGTGTTATTGATGCATCAATTTCTTGATTTGTTGTTCCCCCTATCAATATGCCCTCAGTCTGTACAATAGTTGAACTAGGTGGTACAATATGTTCCTGTACATGCTCATCAGTTTCACTGTCATCCTCTTTTTTTTTGCTATCTCCAAAAAATTCATTCCCCCTTTAAATGTGGTGAGTGAAAGAAACTTTATTTGTTTTTAGTCTTATATCTTGAGCAAGCTTTATCCATGTACAAATTTTTCTTGCCTCCTTTCACTCTCACCTGCAAAACAAATTAGGGGTTAACTTTAGGCACCCAGACAAGCTTGAGTCCTTTCTTATGAGAAAAAGGATGTATAAGATTCCTTCTAGCCCATTAAGGCAACAGGTTATGTGACCTGTTTATCTTACCAGATTTGACCTTCTTATTAGCTTGTGCTAACATAGAATCAGATTTTTTTGCTAGGCTTATGCTTGTTGATTTACTTTTTGCTACAACTGGACATTCAGTGGTTGGATGCCCCTGGTTACCACAAATATAACACAGATCTTTAATAACATTAGAACTTTTATAAAATCCCAACCCAGCCTTTTCATTGTGATTTCTTTGACCTAACTTATGAATAATTCTTAAAGAATGTGTCCATCTATTAGTTCTTTCAAGATCAAGTTTCAATTTAGAAACTTCTTGACTCAATTGACTAAGCTTTTCTTTTTCACAAAAGTATTCATGTTTAATCTTAGTCAATTCTAACTCAATTTTTTTTTGTTCCTCACTTTTGACCTTTTTTCCTTTTTCAGAAAGAGTCAGTTTCAAGATTTTAGATTTGAGGGTCAGGTTTGATGAATCAAGTCTGCTAACTTGTTCCTTAAGAGTGCAGTTTTTCTTTTCAATAGTGTTCTTACAAGTTTCTAGATCAATAAAATCAAACATAAACTTGCAAGATTATTGAATAACTCATCCCTATCAGAAGTTAATTCTTGGAAATCATCAATTAGAGCACTCATTAAGGAAATAAGTTTTGTTTTAGAAAACAAATGTAACTTTTTTTAAGTTCAAGTATACTTACCTCAGAAGCATTATCTTCTTCCTCCAAGTCTGAATCTCTAAGAGCCATGAGTGTTGTTTCATCAACTTCATCATCATCTGAGTCAGATCCCCAAGCTGCTACCATTGCATATTCTTTCCTCTTTTTGGTTTTTTCTTTTAATTCCTTTTCAGCCCTTTCCTTTCTCCATTCTATTTCTCAAATAGGATAACCCCTGATCTGATGATCAGTCTTACCACACTTGTAGCATCCATTTGGATTGTTATTAGACCATTTTTTGCTACCTATTCCCTCCTTCTTTTTGAAGAATTTGCTGAAGTTCTTAGCTATAAAGGAAATTTGTTTTTCATCAAGTTCAATTTCTTCATTACTGTCAGATGCCTTCAGAGCTAAGGTATCCTCAAAGGTTACTAGCTCTTTAGTTCCATCAATTTCCATTTCATAAGTTGTCAGATTCCCTACTAGTTCATCTAGTGTCATACCTGTGAAATCCTTATTTGTCTCCCTAATGGCAGTCACTTTAACATTTCATTTTGATTTTGGTAGAACCTCAATACCTTTTTAACTTGTTCTTCAACAGTGATAACTTTTCCCAAAAAAGTCAACTCATTTGTGAAGGCAGTAAGCCTTGTCATCATTTCATGCAAGGTTTCATTCTTCTTCATCTTAAAAGTTTTGTGTTCAGTAAAGAGAAGAGCAATCCTAAATTTTCTTACTTGAGAGGTACCCTCATGTGCATTGACCAGTGCATCTCAGATTTTCTTAGCAGTGGTACAGTTTGACACTCTGTTGTATTCAGCCGGTCCTAGTCCACAGACTAAGATGTTCTTAGCCTTAGCATTTTTCTTTAATGCCACTAAGTCATTAGCTGTAAACTCACTTCTTACCTTCTTGACCTGTTCACCATCTTCTAACTTCATTGGAATAGTAGGACCATCAGTGATCCTGTCCCATAACTCATAGTTTTCCCCTTGAATGAACATTTCATCCTAGCTTTCCACCAAATGAAGTGAGAACCATCAAAGAGTAGAGGTCTAATAGTGGATTGACCTTTACTGTGACCAGTAGGTGGTGCGGAATTCATCATATTGATCTTTGTCTTAAGTGCTAGCCCTTTTTAAGACAACCTCTCTCTGATACCACTTGTTAGAGTACGTGCCCTACTGATTATCTTACTTTCCCCTAACTGTTTTCCTATGCGTGGACCAGCTCAAGTAACATGTTTCATTCATGTGTCAGTTTGTCAATCATCAAAACTACATAGTACCCAACAGTATGGTATTATACTGTACATTATAGTACAATACCATATTTGGATAGACTGTATCGTAACTGGTAAGTTTACTAATATACCCTTAATTATTATAAGTTTTAAATTTATCGGTAATTATTAATAAAAATAATTTTATTCCTACTAATTTATCATAAATTATGTCATGTAGATATATTAAGTTGTTAAATTCATGTAAATTCTAACAAAGTCAATAAAAGAATAGATCAAAATAAATATAACCAGATTCATTTTTTATAGTAACAAATTTTATTTCTTTTTGGTGTTTTGAGACGTGATACCAACGACAAGTATAAAGTTTGAATACATCTCTTGTATATGTTATGTGTATGTTCGGTATTGAATTTTAAACAATATTTCTAGGAAAATAAATTTTTTCTTACATATTTACTTGTTTTCGTCACACAAGTAGAAAAATATTTTCTAAAAGCATTTGTATATATTTAACACAAAATAATGAAAACGAATATGATAAAAGGGGCGGGATAAGAAAAAATTTAACTCTTTTTTTTTAAACTAAGGGATGCGAGTAGTGGAGTAGGAGGTCGGGGTAGGGCCTGGGGTAAAAAAAAAGTTTAAATTTTTTGTTAAAAAAATAATTTTTTCGTAGGGGAAAAGTTATTATAATATTAATTTCTTTTGGGGAGGGGGGAGGGGAGGGGGTAGCTGGAAGGGGTAGGGTGATGTAAGAAAATTTTCTTAAAAGTTTTAAATATAAATTTTAAAACTAAAAAGAAAATTGGTGGGGGAAGGGGTAGTAGGTAGGGGGAGAGAGTTGAGGTAAGAAAACGTTTTTGAATTTTTTTTTAAAAAATAAATTGGGGTAGGAGTTTGGCAGGGGGTGGGGTCGGGTCGAGGTAGGGAGTGGGATAAGCAAAAAAAAAAAATTGAGAGGGGGTTGAAAGGCTGGTGGGGTGGGGGTAGGAGGTGGAGTTAAATAATATAAGGTAAAGGGTATTATACAATATTAAGTAAGGGCATAATTGAAAAAAACAAAAAGCGAACCATTGGATAGGATTTTCATGGTTATCAAACCATGAAACTAAACTATATCATACCATACATTTTAAGAAACAATCAAAATAAATATGTTCTCTTAGTAACTATACGATACCATACTACGGAAACCCACTATCCAAACAGAGTGTGAGGTGGGAAAGTCATGGCTATAAATATCCACACCACTACTTTGTAGTACCGATGTGGGACTTTTTGCAATGGATCATAACAATTTATTTAGGTACAAGGCTAATATAGAAAAAGTTAGTTGAGACTTTAAAAACTCTGCATCATGAAGTGCTTCTAACTGGATGTTTGACAATCACTCAGCTTGGTTACTACTAATTGAGATCAATTGTGAGGCATGTCTTGGATGTCAATGTCCTGACGGTTTGAAAATGTGGTAGCCCTTTGTTGTTCGGATAATTGAATTGATATTCGTTATACAGTTGGGTTCTCGCTTATCTCATCAGCATGGTTTGAGCTCTTCAGTTTAAGCAAGCATGAAACATAAGAAGCTATAGGGACCTTGGTAATCACCATTAAACAAAACTTTCAGAACATTGGGATAACTACGAATTATTTTTTTGCCAAGACCTGCCTGTTTGCAACAAAATTTATAGCGATAAAAATAAATTGCAATCACAAATAAAATACGAGGAAATAGGAATTTTATTGATAAACGATACGGGTATAATGTTGTTCCTCCCTTGATTCTTCTCCATTCATTTTCTCCATGATTCGAGGGTCGTTAGTAGCGTATATCTCGAATGTAGTAAGATTTAGATATGAATTTTCTCCGTAATTTTGTTAGGGTTTTTGCCCTGATTTTTTTACTATATTTAAGTTTTACTTTTTCATAGAAGGAAAATAAAGTTACCATAATTACTTTTACTTTTTCTGAAAGAAAAAATATAATTCCTTTTCGTATTTGGCTAACTTCTTTCTTGGCGGAAAGGTTTTGGACATCCTTCTCATACCATAACAACAATAACATCCACAATTTAGTCTTTTAAGAGTTTCGTTTAGGGAGAGATTTTCTCTCCCAGTAAGTTTTAGTATTTTCAATTTTATTTTTAATACGTAGGTCGTTTGGTTAAACCATATCCAATGATATATTTTTAGTTTAATTTTTCATGTGTTGTCTGATTTATCGTCTTATGGTTTGCAAATTAAAAGTTTCCGCATAATGTCTTCTCGATTTTGAACCCAACAAGTGGTATCAGAGCTTAATGTTCAATGGTCCACTGGTGTGGTGAGACGAGATTAAACAAGTTCAAAGCGGTTTCAAAATCAAGCTATAACAATTTGGATGATAATAAAGATTTTTGTCAAACTACATGTGGAGAAAAAATTTCAAACAAAATTTCAACAATCCTGCTGCTTATCCATCTTTAAAACCAAAATCAATTTTCAATCCATGTTTATGGGCTTCAATTTTCAACCTATACTTGCTTAAACGCTTGGACTCCTTTCAACTCGTACATTTATTTTTAACGTATGAGCTCCACTCTTAACCTGTGCTCACTTTCAATGCACAAGGCTTCGCTTTCAATCTTATCAACCCATGCTTCTATTTTTAATGCATAGGGCTCCAATTTTAACTCATATTAATTTTTAATCATGGTAAGCAGCAGTGATATATGAAGAATATATATGAAGAACGAAGATCATGCACAAGAAGAAGGAGGATCAAGTATATTTTGAAGAAAATCAAGCCAAAAAAGGGAGATTTGTTAGGGTTTTTACCCTGATTTTCTTACTATATTTACGTTTTACTTTTTCTTAGAAGGAAAATAAAAGTTACCATAATTACTTTTACTTTTCCTAAAGAAAAAATATAATTCTTTTCCATATTTGGCTAACCTCTTTTTTGGAGGAAAGGTTTTGGACATCTATAAACAGAAGACCCCCCTTCTCATACAATAACAACAATAGCATCCACAATGTAGTCTTTTAAGAGTTTCGTTTAGGGGGAGATTTTCTCTCCCAATAAGTTTTAGTATTTTCAATTTTATTTTTAATATGTAGGCCGTTTGGCCAAACCATATCCAATAATATATTTTTAGTTTAATTTTTCATGTGTCGTCTGATTTATCGTCTTATGGTTTGCAAACTAAAAGCTTCCGCATGACGCCCTCTCGAGGGTCGTTAGTAGTGTATTTCTCAAATGTAGAATTTAGATATGAATTTTCTCCGTAATTCGAGGGTCATTAGTGGCGTATTGGAATATTTAGATTTAATCTCCGAAGAGTTGATATATTTGATTGTCAAGAAGAGGTGGTTCTGATCTCTTTATGAATATGAGATATCTCTTTTAAGGGAATATTTATCCTTTATATAGGCGTAATTTAGAGTTTGTGGGATTAGCCTCCAAGCTAGATTTAAGTAAAGTAGCTTTCAAGAACTTTAACATAAATTGGATTCTTTAGAGTCCACAAAATTTTGATGTCTACAAATATCCCTACTACTTCAAGGCTTCTCAGAGTGTAGACTTGATGAAACTCAAAGACGAGTCTTGAAGTACCTATAGAGCTTCCATCTTCACGGTTTTAGCAGCTACTGATTTGCATATATGATTTATGAGAGAAAGATGAAGGGTACATTTGGTCTCATTGGGCATGTCAATATTTTGCAACAAATTTTATAGTGACAGAAATAAATTGCAATCACAAATAAAATATGAGGAAACAAGAATTTTATTGATAAATGATATGGGTAAAATTCTGTTCTCCCTTAATTTTGAGGATCATTAGTAGCGTATTTCTCGAATGTAGGAAGATTTGGATATGAATTTCTCCATAACATTGTAATCACAAATAAAATATAAGGAAAATGAGAATTTTATTGATAAACGATATGGGTACAATTCTGTTCTCCCTTGATTTCAAGGGTCATTAGTAGTGTATTTCTCGAATATAGGAAGATTTGAATATGAATTTCTCCGTAATTCGAGGATCGTTAGTGCCGTATTTCTCATGAAAAGGCCATTAATAGCGTATTTCTCGAATATCGGAAGATTTGGATATGAATTTTCTCCGCAATTTGAGGGCCGTTAGTAGAGTATTTCTCATTAAAGTAGGGTTTGTGGATATTCTTGATATATTTGATTACCAAGAAGAAATGGTTTTGATCTCTTTATGAATATCTCATTAATTTAGTGAGATATTGGAGATGTCTCTTTAAGTAATATTTGACCTTTTGTATAGGCATAATTTAGGAGATGGTTTTGATCTCTTTATGAATATCTCATTAATTTTGTGAGATATTGGAAATGTCTCTTTAAGTAATATTTGATCTTTTGTATAGGCGTAATTTAGGAATTTGAGAGTACCTCCAAGCTAGATTTAGGGTACAGTAGCGTCCAAGAACTCTAACAGAAATTGAATTAGGAGTAGCGTCCAAGAACTTTAACAGAAATTGGATTGTTTAAAACCCACAAAATTTCGATGTATACACTGTCCAATGTATGGATAAATGATAAAACTTTATCCAGAGCGTATGTAGATGATAGCAAAACTTCCTAAAGCTGTAAAGCACGTCTCCAGATAAGGGTAAACGACTCTATAAAGTAGAAAAGCAAAGCTCTAGTGACACCAAATTCTTAAATACCCTAGAGGAATGTGTTACAAAATGCATGAAAATTTAATCCTCAGGCAAGTTAAAGTTCAGAGATTAACAAAATTTTGAATGTGTGATACTATTGAGGCGGAATATAATGGGATTAGCTGAGTTTTATTCTTAAAACAGATATAATCATGTTAGTCAATCTTATGATCCCCGTTGTTCTGCAGGTGTTGAGGGAAAGTTTCAAGATCTATTGTGCAATCAACGATGGGATAATCAATCTTGTCGACTTTGTATGATCTTCCTCGTCTCTTTGAACTATCTAGCCCACCAACCACTGCGCTCTATTTTTGTCCTTTTGAACTCTATTTGCTACTTCAACTTCCTGCAGTTTTTCGAGATGTCAAAGCATGACGCTATAAAAGCTCTCAGCATATATAAAAGAGCTGGGCAACAGGTTGATAAATTCATTTTCTTACAATCCTTTATTTCTTACCGAAATGGTATAAGATATCTAAATTTATGATCTAAAGTAATTTTTCTTTTTTGTTTTCCCACTTCTGTAGGCTGAACATCCCGCTCATTTTTATGACTTATGCAGAGGCTTAGATGTAGCTCGAACCTTTCAGTTTCCTACATTGAAACAGGTCTCTCTCGCGTCCTTTTAGATAATGAACAAGGATCAACAATCAAGTTTATTTTGATCTCTCTTCATTTTTCTTTGATTTGCAGCCTCCTGCATCATTTCTGGAAACCATGGAGGAATACATTAGGGAAGCACCTCAAATGGGTTCCATGCCAAATAATAGGCTGGTGAGAACTTGAAAGAAATCATGGATTCAGTGATTTAGCTATTAATATCCTTATTTGCTTTTGGTGAAAATTCTCTCTGAATCAGAATCACTAACCTAATAAAAAATTCAAAACACTTATATTACTGTGTCGTGCTAACTCTTTATGCATTGGAATTGCCTGTCGAAAGGGACATGGGGTAACTAGTAAAGTCGTCGTCATGTGACCAGGAGGTTACGGGTTAAAGTCTTGGAGACAGCCTCTGGTAGAAATGAAATGTAAGGCTGCGTACAATAGACCCTTGTGATCGGGTCCTTCCTCGAATCCTAAGCATAGCGGGAGCTTTAGGGCGCCGGGCTGCCCTTTTTAAATTGCTCCTCAAGAGGGAACTAAAGAAAAGAAATTAAGAAAAGAGCGATACAAAAACTACAACTTCATCTGCGAAAGCAGATATATTTTTCGGATGAAAATTTCACAATCATCTATTCACATTTCCCTTCGTCCTTTGGTTCCAATCATCTAAAGTTTTACGCCCACAAAAGTGACGGCTTCACCGAATTGGTCACATATAGGTGAAACTTAGCTTCTAGTAATGTATGTGTTAGTGGCTTGAATGGAGTTTTTCCGCTGTTATCTGCAGGAGTATCAAGAAACCAAGCAGAAACCTGAACAGCCCGAAGAACCTTTCCCCACATTAAGTGAAAACAAAGTTGAAGAAGCTAAAAATAGTATAGAGAAACAGGCTGAAGCACAAGAGGAAGCACTGCCGAAAAAGGAAGAAACACCACCACTGATATCAAGAGAAGAGCCTGCTGATCTGCTGGTACGCAATTTCTCTTTCTGATGGTATAAGACGAAAAACTAAGATAGCCAGACCATTGTTGTTTAGCCTCAAACCTTTGGATTCACTGAGGGCTGATTGGATCTTTGTTCATGGCCCTATTCCTTTTTCCACGAGTACTAGTCTTACTCGGAACATAGTCATTCTTAGAATTTTAAGCTTTATGAAATTTGTGACAGGGCTTGAATCAACTGGATCCAAAAGTTGCAGAATTGGAGGAAAGAAATGCATTAGCTCTTGCAATCATTCCACCTGGTATACATGCAACTTCTCTACAGCAAGAGGATGATTCTATTATTGCAATTTAGCTCATTAGAGGATCTCAGAGTGTCATGCTAATGTTGAGTTGATGCATTTGAAATATTATACAGGCAAAGAAAATCCATCAGCTAATAATCAAGCGATTGACACAGGAAAAACATCAGGATGGGAATTGGCTCTTCTAACAGCACCAAGTAACAATAGAAGCAAAATCGTATCGGATAAAGAATTGGTATGTCCTCTTAATTTGATGTTTCAATACATGATTTTTTAAATTTTAATAAGCACGGTTGTTATTACTTCAGATGTTTTTTTTGACAATTTTTTTTTATAACCATGGTGTCCGAGCCAGCTTAAGCGCACCTCGACCAATTCCACGAGATACCTGCCACCTCCCACCAGCAACAGGTACTTGATAACTCTGTCCACCAAGGCGAGAACAGATGGGAAGACATCACCTCGTGTTTGTCACTGTTGAGAATGGAACCCAAGACCTCATGGTGCTCAACCCAACTTCATTAAACCACTAGGTCACACCCTTGGGTGCTGGTTTTTTGACAATTTGATCACATAATTTGTTAAGAAATCAAAAGGCAATTCATAATTATGCTACACTCCCAGAACTATGTGCATTGATTTAATGGCAACTTTACCATGGTCTTTTATCAGGCCAGGGGATTCGACAAGCTATTTCTTGACAGCTTGTATGAAGATGATGCAGCCAGGAGGCAAATACAGCTGCAACAGCCAGGCTATAGTGCAAGGTATGGGTATGAAATGCTTGGACAGAGTTCAGTCAATCACAATGACCCTTTGCAATGTCAAACCACATTGCCCCTCAAACAAGCATACACATGATGATGGCTCAGCAGCAGCAGCAACAAATGATGCAACAGCAGCCGATGAAGCAACAACAACACGTGATGTTGCAGCAGCAACGGCCACAACAAAATATGTTGATGGTACATCAGCAATATCAAGGCCAATATTCTCAACAAACGTGGTACATAGGATCTTCCAACCCATTCGGAGATCCCTTCGGTTATCCACAAAGTGCCATGCCACCACGGCGAAACCGTCCATTGATTTAGAGGTTTTCCTCAGTAAGAATACTATATTCTTTCATTCTTTTTGGCTAGAAGAATCCCATTCTTCTCCAAAAGATAATACAACTAACCAGTATTATTCTCCTTTTCATTTATTATTACATTCACTTGTGTGGTGAATTTGTTAAATTGTGTATATATATATCTATAGACTAGCAACTTGACGCTCTCTGTCAACCACTCTGTTAGCTTCTTCTTTTTTTGTTCCCTTTTGTTTCATCAGTCGTGATTTAATCAAATTCATCAGTCGTGATTTAATCAAACACACATAAAACGAGGACTAGAATATGAAAAACAGAAAATCATTGCAAATGATTTCAATGATAATTTTAAGTAGATCATCTCATTCTAAACCAACATTTACAGATAAATGAATGAAGTCCTCTGAAAGTCTATATAACAACAACATACTCAGTGTAGTCACAAAGTGAGGTCGGGGGTGGGAGAGTGTATGTAGACCTCACCACTACCTTCAACGTCTTTTAATTGTATGAAAAGTTAAAATGACACTTTGGGACACATGCATGATAAGTACTTCTCGGAACTTGTACTGTTGCTTAACAACTTCCATGTCCAGTTCCCATTCACCATACAGCATAGTAAAGATGAAATTCTGGAAAACTTACTCGGAGCAGAGTGGAATCCCATTAGCATCCAAGCATTAGTATCATGTACCAAAGGAAAAATTATTTTCATGAAATTACTGCCACGAAAAATTGTATATGGGGTCCTCCTCTACATCCTTAAAGCTCCAATTGTGCTGGGCAGTCGTCCTATCGGCAGTATATACATGTAAGACCTTTTTATGGTATTTGTAGAGGGTTCTACGGTGGCCAATACTTATATATGTGATTCCTGCAGCTTGGATTAGCTGATATAGACGAGCCTGCAGAGACAAAAGTACAACAAAGGTGTTTCTATCACCTCCAATTATTTGAACGCAAACACAAGGAAACAAGAAATAGTAAATGGAGTGAAGAATCGAATATGCCATTTGATTGTCTAAAAAAAGTACAAGGTTTTGTGAGGAGAGATGGCCACAAATGTTCATATGGAAAAGTTTGAGGTTTGATATGTTATTGCAGAAGATCAAATGATTTTCAGATGTTGACTGAAATTGAAATGCATTTTGAACCTAACACTGCTTTAAATGGTAAAATTCTACGCTTAACAAACCGAGCAGCATTTTGAAGAACAAGAGGAGGTGGAGAGTCTTTACCTATAGTGGAGCCGAACATATGCCCTAAGCACGGAGCGTAAGACCACAATTTTTTTATGTAATAAGAAGTAAGAGTAAATATAAAAATAGCAAACATATAAAACTCAAACAATGTAAGAAGAATTAAATATCTCGGCACAATAACATCCATGCATAAAAGAAAAATATTAAGTCACTATTTTCCAAATCACAGAGAATTATATTTGTTAAAAAGGGTATAAATACAAATATATTATATTTCAAATATCTTATTTCTAAAAAATTTAAGATTTGTGCAGGAAACAGACTAAATTCACTCCCTAAGGAGCATGACGTTCACTAGGCAAATGTCCGACCTACTCTAGCATTAGCCCCAGTAGACTTTTACTTCCAAAATTGTCTCGGGCACTTCGAGCTTGCCTTGGCTTGCCTCACACCAATAGGCAAGCTTTAGCTCCCAACTTCCCTTTTAGAACAATGGAACGGGGTCCTTTAAGCTTTGTGACTTATTAAGGAGCATGCATTTACTAGGCAAATATGCAACCTATTCAGGCATTAGCCCCATTAGATTTTTACTTCCCATAGTTTTCTCGGGCATTTCAAGTTTGCCTTGGTTCGCCTGACACCAAGGCCAAAATGAGCTCCCAACTTCACTTTTAGAACAGTGGAACAAGGTCCTTTAAGCTTTGTTGACTTATTACCCTGTACTGACACGCAAGACTTATTCGTAATATGATTCCAGCCCCTATGGACAGAGACCTGTACCCGAGAAAGGTGAAGTGTGCTAATCTGAAGTCTGAATGAATGCAATCCACATGCGCAAATGAACCACAAAATAGGGAAAAAAAAATAAAAATGGCATCTGCAAATCATTAAATTACCTCATTGGCTTCATCAAGAGCACTAGTAGACTCATCCAACAGAGCCAAAGTTGGTTTTGAAAGCAACAAGCGGCCAAAGGCAAGGCGCTGTTGCTCGCCAAGGGAAAGAACGCTCGACCACTCATGTGTTGAATCTAGGCCGTCAAAACGAGATAACAAGTGTCCAAGGGATACGTCATTGAGAACTTGTATTAGATCATCTGACGTAGGCTTCTTTGGCTTTTCATTTACACACCTTGCATCCCGTGCGCGCGTCAAGAATGGCAAAGAATCTATATATTGGTCAGTTGGAGAAAATTCAGCACACAATCTTTAAATAGCGTTCTTCCCACAGGTAAAACTACATGGGGGTGCCACACAGAAATCTACGTGCAAGTATATTTGGGAAGCGGATCTAAAGCAGTTCACATTGTATAAGAACCAAAAGAAATAATTCAAAGAAAAACTTAGTAGCAAGTGCCTACAGAGATGAGCCATATAAGGAATGACAACCTGTAGCGATGAATTGAGAACCTATAAGGTTTTATAATGGAATAAGAAAATGATGTCAAGCTATGGATCATGAGATGCCATACCACTTTGTTTAGCACCATCTGACAAGTTATCTGAATCTTCAGTCCATATAGGATACAGCAACTGTTGTCGAAGGGTTCCCAAAACCATATATGGTTTTTGAGGAAGAAAAATTACCCCTTCAGAATTTCTACGTCCTGTGGAATTCCCAACGGTCTCATTAATTGAAGCCACTTCATGAGAAACCACATCTGCAGAGTGAGGTATATCCAGGTCTCCTCCAGCTCGGACATAGACTGTAATTGCTCCATTACCGAAACTCCATAGACCAGCTACAGCTCTCAGCAATGAAGTTTTACCACTTCCACTTGGTCCGGTAACCTGTTAAAAGAACCATTAGCAGCAACATTTGAAAGGCAAACTGGGATTCGTCTAGGGGCAAGGCAGATGATAAACACCCCGGCTATCGAAGGTGCCTATTGCCTCTAAAACCGGAGTATTTGTTCCATGCATGTTTTACACCTTGAGCTACTTGCTCAACACCCCAAGAACGCCTATGCATGCTTTATACCTCAGAACCTCAGATGGTCCCCATTTTTCATATAACTTGTATAATATAATGCTCTATAAAAAAGAAGTTGGGGACTTTGAGTACTATTATGTGCACACATGATAAGTCTAGATGGTTAAATCCATCATTGTATTTTTAATTCTTTTTAAATAAGCTCTTGCTACCGAACTCATGATAGGTGCAGATGAATATGTTGTGTAGCTTGGGATTAGGTCCTATGATTCTTTTCTTAGTGGTAAAACAAAAATAGCAAAGGATCTCTCATAACCTTAGCAACTCACAACGTGGTAGACCATTTCTTTAAAGATAGGATGGAATATGTTTTGAAAAAATTGGACCTTATGCCCCGTGCTTCAGGACTTGCATTCTGCCCCCATGACGTGTAAAAATGCATCACCCTAGGCCTCCCCTCCTCTTAATGTATAACTGACCATTAACAAATCAATTTTTCCTTGCCCTAAAAAATCAACAAATGGCATATAAAAACTGACAGTGGACATGTCGGAACTCACCAGCAAGTGATCCTTTTCAAAAATCTCAAAAGACAAGTCCTTAATTAGAGTTGCTTCACTTGGTGTCTGTACAGTCAAGTGTTCAACATGAAGTAACTTTACACGCTTGGAGAGAGGCATAGATCCATTTGAGTGTAGCCCATTGGAACAACTTATCAAGAAAAAACTAAGTTGGATCTCTTCCTTGGAGTCACGATGACCTTTTCCGTTGCTGCTATCCAAAACGTCATCAAATTCACCTGCACGTTTTAAAGGTTGACAAAATGATTTGCTGAATGCCTGTTACTGCTTTAGGGAAGTTGGTCATGTTGGATGGAAATAGCAAACCTGGGAAACTAAAAGAAGAAGAAACAATGTTGAGAATAAATTTTGAGGGAAGAAACAATTGAAAAGTCATAGAACCTATAACATAATATGACACAAGAGAGAAGAGATCGATTTTAACATCCGGTCTCAAGCATCTTATAGTGAAAGCAATTACCGTTTATAAATAACTACCAAAGGCCTTACGAGTGCAGCTTCTTTTATTTAAACATTTAGTTTTCCTATTCGTGCATCACCTTTATAGTACATCATAACTATGTGCAATCCAAGTAGTGCTTCAATATTTCTTCCTTGATTCAAGCATAAAGTTTGATTTGCTAGGCATTTTCCTTAGCACTAGTCCTAGATTCTTAATATAATACTTTCCCATCAAATAGTTCTAACTTGCTGTTAAAGCATTTAGCCACATTATTAACATGGGCTATCTCATCATTTTGCATTTCAAAAAATGAAGGCATCCACTTTCTGCTTTAGTTCGAATGCAAGCTGGCAACGCTATCAATTTTCTGTACCATTGCCTAGTTGTATATATATTATAATTACAACAACAACATACCCAGTATATTCCCACCAAGTGGGGTCTGGGGAGGGTAAGTGTACGCAGTCCATACCACTACCTCAAAATATATTATAATTACAAAACCAGAAATAAATAGTTTCAATAAGATAATATGTCGCCGTTGCAAAATAATAGAACATTATATTGATTTGTCTTAATTTTAACATCATAGAAGTATAAATCATGAACTTGCAACAGATATTAATTTATTTATTTTTAAAGAAAAGATTGAACGACCCTTTGGTAACTTTAACATATAAGATTACTTTGTCAGTTAAAATTACAAGAAGAAAAAGAGTTACCAACAGAAATGCTTGAGAAAACAAGACAAAAATGGAGCAGAAAAGAAACTTCGGGCTACAAAGATTACTTTAACACTTAAAACAAACACAAGAATAAAGAATTAATGACAGAAGAGCTTGAAAAACAAGACAAAAATGGAGCAGAAAAGAAACTTTGGGCTACAATTGCAGCTTGAATTTTTTGGGTTTTGTGACTGAGAGATATCAGAAATGTTTTGAGTAAAGATGTCCATATTCACACTCAATAGAACGAGTGTCTGTTCTTTCAGCTTTTATGGTGAAAAATGATAGATGTACATGACATTATCATTCTATCACAATCTCTTTCTCTCTCCCTGCATTTATAAAGGGACACTGACCTTTTGCACCGAAAATACTTAGCAACTTCTTGGTCCTACTTCGGTTATGAAAAGAAAAAACACAAGTACAGATCAAGAAACAACTAGGGAATTCTCTTGGGGAAAAAAGAAGTTCATGATATAAAATGGAAAGATTATTGTATAATGGAGTCCGTGCCAAAGGAGTTGCAAAAACATAAAACACATTGAGTCAAAAACTGCAACAGCTTTTAACCCTTATAGCTCCAACTGTTTTGGTTCTACGCAGCTGGGACAGGCTAAAGCCTCATCAACCGGGAAAAGAAACAACATCAACACTTCAAGCCCAGCAAAAGAAGTTGGGATTCAGCTATATGAATCGTTGATATCCATCCTACCATTTTGGCCCTATCTCATTTCAACCCTTACAAAATCTCCATAAATCGACCCATCCAACCCAAGGGTAGTTAGAGTAGGCTAAGATAAATGTTACATTTCGACAGTCTCATGCAGGGTGTATGATTATATTTTTGTGGGTGACAAGAAAGTAAGGAAACACCTTTCGAGTAACCCATCACATGTTATCCGGAATCTATAAGAAGCCTACAAGTAATGCAATTTGGCAATTCCAAATGTCAGAGTCTTGGTCTAAAAGGATCCTTTTGGCACTAGGTTTTAACAGAAAAATCTGGGAACATTAGGGGCTTGAGATGCTAATTAGGTTGGTCAGGTAATCAACCTGGAAAAATAAGCTATACAGAATGCAAACCATGTGTAACCAACACAAATTCATGTCATATCGGCCAGAAAAAGTTAAGATCATGCACATTGCCAGATATTCACATATATTCCCTCCCTCTCCAACAAAATGGATTGCCAGATGCTCCTCTGAGGGATTACAAACGTAATATCAGTATATTCTGTAAACCCTTTCCTTGTACTTGGAGAAGAATGCACCAGCCAGAAACAACATAATTTACCTAGTCGGTCAATGACGGCTGAAAAGGCACTTATAGCCTGAAACTGATAGACAATGAGGGAGAAATCACCAAGAATATGATTAAAAGCCGACACAGATTGATTAATAACCCCAAACTCGACTTTTCCAGAGAAGTACATAGGTGCAACAACTGCAGCAGGAAGAATTTGAATAAGATAGCGATAGCCATTGGTGAAGAACTCCAGATTTCTAGATGATATCAACAATTGCTGTCAAATTAATGAAAATCAAGAGAATCAGTTTTGAAATTCACTTAAAAACTAATATAAAATTAAATCATACAACACTAAATATTTTCAAAATGCATCTGTAGACATTGAAATTTTGTGGACTCTACAAAAAGAGTTCAATTTTGGTTAGAGTTCTTGGGGGCTACTTTACCCTAAATCTAGCTTAATGGCTACTCAACCCAAACCCTAAGTTACGCCTATATAAAGGGGGTAAATATCCCTTTAAAGAGGCATATCCAGTATCCCCCAAATTCACGGGATATTCACAAAGAGATCAACGATCTTCAAAGTCCCAATAAATTCATGGGGATATTTATAGATCAAAACCCTTTCTTCTTTCTTCTTGATAATCAAATACATCAAGAAGATCCACAAAACATCCTTTTATGGAGATCAAATCCAAATACTCCTACGTTTGAGAAATACGCCAGTAACGGCCCTCGAATTACGGAGAAATTCATATCAAATCCTATGTTCGAGAAATATGTCACTGACAACCCTCGAATTATGGAGAAAATCATGAGAGAAGAATCAAGGGAGGAACAGATTTGTATCCCCATCGTTTATCAATAAAAATTGTTGTTTCTTCATATTTTTATTTGTGGTTGAAGTTTATTTTCCATGAATTAAATTATGTTGGAAACAATTCTGGCACGCCCAGTGGGACGATCTCTACCTTCTCAACTTTTCCAACTGCAAAGTTCAAGAACATTGAAATGACTTTCGAGAAGGTCAACTCTCAATCAATGCTGATTCAAAGTTCTCTGCTGAAGTAGAAAGCATCCAGTGTCGTCCGCGCCAACTCCAGTTTTTGGATCTTCAACCCCAAAAGGAACAAAGTCCAATGCAAGTGCTTCGGAAGGAGGAAGCAGCGTGCTGAATCGCTTAAGAAGACTTTAGCTCTACTTGAGCATTCCGGTTCCAAATACTCTGGCGCAAAGAGCGATGATCGTTCAAGCAACTCATCATCTCCGACCACACCGCATAAGTTGAGCACTTCAAAAATCAACTTGTGCGATAATCCGTGCTACTCTCCAACATCTCCAGTGATTATGCAAGCGATGGTAACTGATGCCTCGTCTATGGAGGAGCAGCTTGCGAATCTGGCAAAGGCAATTGATGGGCTAACCAAATATGTTCAAAATCAAGATGCTCGAATTGATAAGATAGTGGATAGGGTGGAAGATCCGATAGACGGAGAGTCTAGCCATGCACCTGAAAAATCTCCAGAGGTTCATGAGATAGAAAATCCTGTGAAACAAACACCACCGATTAAAGAGGTGCAAGTTTCTTCTGAGGGAATGATCCCGATTGGGCAATTGAGGGAATTCATTGAAAGACCCTCAAAGACAAGTATGATGTTGTTGCTAAGTCTTCCCTTGCTTATGCCAAGCCTTACACGGCAAGGATTGATAGCCTCAAAATGCCTGCCAACTATCAACCCCCCAAATTTCAACAATTTGAGGGCAAAGGGAACCCAAAACAGCATGTTGCACACTTTGTTGAGACATGTAACAATGCTGGAACTTATCGGGGACTATCTTGTCAAACAGTTCGTTCGTTCCCTAAATGGAAACGCCTTTGATTGGCATACGGACCTTGAGCCTAATTCCATCGATAGTTGGGAGCAATTGGAACACGAGTTCCTAAATCGCTTTTATAGCACAAGGCGTACAGTGAGCATGGTAGAGTTCATGAATACTCGGCAAAGAAAGGATGAACCAGTTATTGACTTCATCAATCGATGGAGAAATGCTAGCCTAAACTGCAAAGATAGGCTCAGTGAAACTTCTGCAATAGAAATGTGCGTCCAAGGAATGCACTGGGAACTTCTCTACATCTTGCAAGGCATTAAGCCTAAATCCTTTGAAGAGCTAGCTGTCCGTGCTCACGATATGGAGTTGAGCATGTCTTCTGCTGGAAAAGGATCAACGCCTATCCATGACCCTTGAAGGGGAAAGGATAAGCAGGAACCCAAAAGATGGGGCAAGTTTGTCCCCAAAAATGACAATAAGGAGTCCATGAATGTTGATGTGTCTCCTGTGAAGGTCACCGCAAAGGTGAGCAAGAAGCAAAGTGTGAAGACGACTTATGGAGCACGCCCAAATCAGAAAACTTTAAAGGAGATGCAAGAAAAGAAATATCCCTTCCTTGATTCTGATGTTGCTAAGACTTTTGATGAACTCCTTGAGTATAAGCTCATTGAGCTCCCAGAGATGAAGCATCCCAACGAAGCTAGAAGGACCAATGACCCTAATTATTGCAAATATCATAGGGTCATAAGTCACCCTATGGAGAAATGTTTTGTCTTTAAAGATAAAGTCATGCAACTGGCAAAAGAGAAGATTTTCTTCGACGATGAGACGGTCAGTTCTCCTCAAATCTCCATCACATTTGGCTCGCTCGATCCTGTCCAAATATGTGTCGAAAAGCATAATGAGAAAATATTAGAGCTTGACAGGTGTTCAATTGACGAAGGCGATGATGAAGGTTGGACTCTAGTAACCAGACGCAGACGCAAGAAGACGAGTCCACGAAAGGAGTCAGTCGAGCAACCAACTAGGAGGAGAATGGTAAAGAAACCAAGGAAACAGAAGTTCGTTGAATTCCTAAAGAAGACAAGGGCGTCACCCTAAAAACCTCGGCGTCCGATGACTTTAGAGGAATTCTTCTCGAGTTGGTTTCGTGTATAGACTGCCCAAGTCAACTTTGAGGGGTCTTGTTTTAATACCGCCAAAGAGGGGGCAAAGGGTAAGAATCAACCCATGGAAGTTCCTTCACCTTCCGAAAAGCGTGCTGAAACTCTTGGCGAAGAGGCACATGTGTGTGATACAAAAATCACATTCACAAATAACGATCTTCTGCTTGGTGAGGCCCTACATAATCGTCCCTTATACAAGGTGGGTCAAATTCTAGGAAAGAAGATCAATAGAATCTTGTTAGATGAGGGATATGGAGTCAACATCCTGCCTATCCGCACGATGAAGGAACTTGGCATCACTACTAGCGAACTGGACGAAAGTCGTATAATGATCTAAGGCTTCAATCAAGGGGGCTAGAGGGCAATGGGATGTATCAATTTGGGGATTCGTATGGATGATTTTCAATCAAACCCATTGATGCATATGATCAGTGCCAAAACTTCATACAATATATTGCTTGGTAGGCCTTGGGTGCACGGGAACAAAATTATCTCGTCCTCTTACTTTCAATGTTTGAAGTACCTCGAAGGCGGAGTGGAAAAAAAGATAGTTGTCGATGACAAGCCATTCACTGAAGCTGAGTCACATTTTGCCGATGCAAAATTCTATATAAAAAAGCATGCTGTGGATGAGAAAAGAGTTGAAAATGTCACCAAGACCAAGTGTGACGATCTTGCATCTAAGAAGGTCGCGGTGATTGTCGAAAAAGTCGCCACCAAGAAGCCTCTCTCCACTTCAAATAAAGAAAGTGTCGCTTCTACAAAAAAGAAGGCAACTCCCATTCTTCGTTACGTACCGAAGGTAAGGAAATAGAAAGATCACCCATCGAATTTCCAAGATAATGTGCTAAAGGGGCTAACTTTACCTATCAGGAAGATTGATGCAATAAATCCATCCTCAAGACTTCTTGAAAAGTCTGTGGCTCAAAATCTGCCACAAGATATGACACTCCCTACGAAATGTACGAAGGATGGCTTTGATCCAAATGCATACAAGCTATTTGTAAAGGCTGGATACAATCCAAATAAGCCATCAAGGTTAGGCAAACTTCCATCGGAAGGTACGACCTAGCAGGCACGTGAAGGCCTAGGATATATGCAGTCACCTCCAATTCGCATCTCCATAAGAAGGGCGGTTAGCAACTACATCATGTAGAAGAAGAGTTTACTGCATCCAACAAAAGGGCTTCTGTCTTTGACCGACTTGGAGAATCAACTGCAAGAACTTCTGTGTTCGAAAGATGAGGACCTCTAAATAAGAGGAAAAGCAACAAGTGTAAGAGGAGTCGTTAAAGCACGATGATGCACTCTTCACTTAAAATACAAAAAGATTTCCAAAGTTTGATTCCTTCTAGAATGAAGCGACAAGACGAAACTGGTAGTTTCATGCAATGAGGTGCTAAAAGTAAAGGCGCATACTGTGGTTTATACCAAGCAACGCAAAGAAGATGAAGAGAGTGTTGGCTCCTCATATCAGATTACAACCCAGAACGAGAAAGATGTCTCGTCTCAAATGAAGGTTGATGAAGAGATAGAAGATGCCTTTTGGTGTTATCATATATCCGTCAACGACGATAATCCTTAAGAGAAAGAAGATGTTGGAGATGCTCCATCGCAACTTGAAGGAGTAAAGGCCACAATAGATCCCTTGAAGGAAGTTAATCTTGGAACTGATGAAGACCCAAGACCAACTTACCTGAGCGCGTTTCTAGAAATGGAGGAGGAAATCGCTTATATAGACATACTCAAAGAATATATGGATGTCTTTGCTTGGAGTTATAAGGAAATGTCTGGTTTAGATCCAAAAGTTGCAGTCCATCAGTTGGCGGTCAAGAATGGTGCTCATCCTGTTAAGCAAGCCCAAAGACGCTTTAGGCCGACGTTGGTTCCTTTGATTGAAAATGAAGTTAACAAACTCATTGAAGCAAGATTTATTCGTGAAGTCAAATATCCCACATGGATTTCAAGTATCGTTCCAGTACGGAAAAAGAATGGCCAAATTCGAGTTTGTGTCGACTTTCGGGATCTCAACAACGCCTGCCCTAAGGATGACTTTCTAATCCCCATAGCAGAGTTGATAATTGATGCCACCACTGGTTATGAGGCAATGTCCTTCATGGATGGTTCATCCAGCTACAACCAAATCCGTATGGAGCCAAAGGATGAAGAACTCACTGCATTTCGTACGCCCAAAGGTATTTATTGCTACAAGGTGATGCCTTTTGGTTTGAAGAACGCTGGTGCCACTTATCAAAGGGCTATGCAAAACATCTTTGATGGCCTGCTCCATAAAAATATTGAATGTTATGTGGATAATCTAGTGGTGAAGTCAAGAAAGAGAGACAACCACTTAAAAGACCTAAGAATGGTATTCGAGTTATTTTAAAGATATCAACTTAGGATGAATCCATTGAAGGGTGCCTTTGGAGTTACTTCTGGAAAGTTTCTTGGCTTCATTATGCGACACCGAGGAATTGAAATTGATCAAGACAAGGTTGATGCGATTTTGAAGATGCCCGAGCCTCGAAATATTCATGAGTTAAAAAGCCTTCGAGGAAGGCTAACAAATTTAAGGAGGTTCATCTCAAACCTGGTCGGGAAATGCTTTTGAGAGTATCAAATCATACTTAATGAAGCCACCAGTTCTTGCGGCACCCATACCTGGGAAACCATTGATGCTCTACATCGCGACACAAGAGAGGTCAGTTGGAGCACTACTGGCTCAAGAAAATAGTGAAGGCAAAGAAAACTCTTTTTACTATTTGAGCAGAATGATGACGCCAAATGAGCTGAAGTATTCTATGATCGAAAAGTTATGTTTGGCATTGGCTTTCTCAATCCAAAAGATGAAACACTACTTTCAAGCTCATGTTGTTCGTCTTGTGTCCAAGGCAAATCCCATCAAGTTTGCAATGTCGAAACTAGTCGTCAGTGACCGACTTGCAAGGTGGTACCTCCAATTTCAGCAGTTTGAGATCGTGTACATCTCCCAAAAGGCTGTAAAAGGACAAGCATTGGCCGACTTCTTGGCAGATCACCCAATACCTGATGACTGGGAACTGAGGGATGAACTTCCTGATGAAGATGCAATGGTTGTTGAAGTTAGATCCCCATGGAAGATGTACTTTGACGGTGCCGCACATCGAGATGGAGCTGGTGCTAGCGTAGTGTTTGTCACTCCACAAGAAGAGGTCATCCCCTACTCGTTTACCTTGATGAATCGTTGCTCCAAAAATGTTGCTGAATATCAAGCGCTCATACTCGGATTTGAGATGGTTGTCGACATGAAACAACAACAGTTACAAGTTTTTGGTGACTCCCAATTGGTGATCAAGCAGCTTTTGGGAAGCTATGAAGTCCAGAAGCCTGAGTTAAGACCATATAATGATTATGCACAGAAGTTGATAGGATGGCTTGGAGAAGTAACCCTCCAGCATGTGCCAAGAAAATAAAATAAGCAAGCTGATTGATACGGGACAAATGGCCATCTTATCTTTCGATGACATCTTTGGAGGCCAACACATAGAGGCTCAAGACTTGGTCACCTCGATAATACAAGAACATGCATGGAGGACCCGTTTTGAGCGTAACTTAAAGCAATCTCGCGTATGGAAGATTGCTTGGAGCATTTAAGAGTGAGGACTCACGGTTTTGGACCTTAATTAAGGGCATTTTGGACATTACACATGGTGTATTTACACACCATGGCCGCACCTATCATTAAGGGCAAAGTGGTCTTTTTGTATTCTTTTGTATTACACTATAAATAGGTCATTTTAGCTCATTTCTTGGCAGATTTGGAAAGATGAAGAATTAAAAGACATATTTTCTCTCTTTTGAGAGTGTAACACCCTTAGTTTTAGGGCTTGGAAAAGCCATCCTTAGTATAGGGCTTGGAAAAGCCAATATTGATCTTTGCTTGGAAACGGTAGATCTTAAGGTTAGTTCATTCCCTTGGTGGTCACCGTAAGAGTGTGGTTTTGATTGTTACATTCATTAGGGGTTAGTGTTGAAATACACTTGGTTCTTAATCTTGTAATAATCTTGGTCTCACTATCTATCTTTATTTTCTTGCATATCGTGTATGTGTTGTGTAGTGGACTGTTTTGGGGTCTTCGTTGAATCCAAAACTTGTATTATTGTTGTTCATCTTGTTGATCACGTTTCATAGCTGTTTTGGTGTTAATATACACTCTTGTATCTTGTATTCTTGTTGTTAGTAGTGAATCCGAGTGTGGTCTCCATCTTGGTCCTCGAATCCTTAAGATTAGTGGACTGATTTGGTGTTTGTTTTGTGTTCCCTTCTCTTTTCCGTATCATTTGGTATCAAAGCATGGCTTGATCTTGTTCCTACAAGATCAATCTTGGGCTTGCTTGTTAAAAAATTTAAAAAAAAAAAAAAAAACTGAAATCTGAAAAAAAAATTCCAGAAATAGTCAAATCTCCTACCTTTGTGTTCTTGGCCAAAAATTGTGATGTGTTGTTGTATGGGCCGAGATTTTCTTATTTTTTTTGACTAGATCTTGTAGTATTCTGCTTGTATAGAGTGTTTCTAGTGTTGGTTCCTTTCTCACCAACACTAAAGGTGTCAAGATCTAAAGTTTGAGCTTATAATATTGACCATAGTAGTGGTGCCATGTGGCTGGCTGTTTGTTGTTACTTGTTCTTGACAATTGGTGGTATTGTGTTGTGTTCTTGAAGAAGTTGTTGTTGTGTTCTTGAAGGTTGTTGTGGTGTTCATCTAGTGCTTCATCTTTTCTTACAATTTAAGACAATCAAAAGGGCAATATAGATTCAAAAGGTGAAGATGAAAAGATGTAAAGCTTGTTGTGAGAAACCTTGAACCCAACACTTCCTAGACTAGACTTCTACTTTTTCAGCTTTTCCTCATTCCAAAGACCTTGTTTTGTGGGACTACTTTTTCTTGTTTCAAGAACTTTGTTTTGTGGGACAAACCACTTTTTCTTGTTTCAAGAACCTTGTCTTGTGGGACTAGTACAAGACAAAAGTCATCCTTTTAAGAGTGGACTTGTAGAGATTCAAGACTTGTGTTTTCCCTCCAAAACCAATTGTCACCTTTTCCAAATAGTGTGAAGATTTAAAATTTCAGAATTTGTGATTATAATGGGTGGGACCAAAACCAATTGCATGCTGCCACGTCATCCATTTGCTACTGTTCACGTCATTAATAAGCTCAAATTTCAGATTTTAGTAGTTTCCTTTTGTTGTTCCTTAGTTTCAATTTTATTGCTTCCAATTAATTAACAACTAGTAATCACCTACTTAGTTGTAGATTAATTGTTGAATCCGTTTCTTTCGTGTCTTCGTTATTTGTGAGCTTTTCTCATTTTTAATTCGTTGTAACTTCTTTATTTCAAGTTCGCAAGGAAATTTTATTTTGTGTCTTGAGTCGATCAAACAAGAATCTATTCCGGCCACCAAGTAGAATTGACATCCTATTGACTACCGGAGTATAAGCAGCTTTCAATATTCGCCGCTCCAATTGTGAGAATCACAAAGGTGAGTGTATACGAGTGTTGGTGAGGAGCTTTACTACTAATCTTGTTTGTTCATTTTGTAGGTTTAAAGGGTGATATAAGAGGAACATGAATTTGATAGCCGGGGATTATTGTGACTACAATATGGGAGACTATGATTGTAGTGAGGGTTTTTATGGCTACGAAGTTGAGGAAGATTGCGGAGGCTATGAAAATAGCCATGGTCAAAACATAGGCAGATTTGAAAATTACTGTTTTGAGGGAGAAAATGAGGTGAATGAAGTGCCTAGTGCTTATGGTGACTTTGGAGATGATGTAGGACCTCGTGATGGATCTTATGATGAAGTTGGGACATGTGAGGAGTCTTGCACTCCCCACTCCGAACCTAGATTTGGTGTTAGGTATAACCCTGTCATTCGTAAACCTTATGAGAGCTATGATGAGAGTACACGTGAGGAGTGTGAAGATTCATATTCTCCACCTTGTAGTACTTCTTATCAAGGTCGATATAGTGTGAATGGTTATACTAGCTATAGTGTAGGTTGTCCAATGGGAAGAAGAGGATATACATCTCCAAAATCGAGGGGTACTCATGTGCTTTACAATGTTGATCCGAGAAGGAGTGTACACTCCGGAAAGGTGACCATTTGTGGGATACCGGCCTGCCTCGTTGTGTTAAATGATAGGTACTATAGAAACTACATTGTTCCATCCATGGTTGATTACTTGGGGTTATTTTGTGAGCCTTTACTTGTTCCATACTTCTTGGACAGGTTTAAGGTTACCGAGAGGGTAAAAGTTGTCTTCTCCCAATTTAATTACCATGAGGAGGTGTGGTGTGATGTTTTTCCCATAACCTATGGTCATGTGAGCTTAGGCGCCGATTGGTTTGCACAACATAAAGTTCCAAATATGCAAAATTGGCCTAATATTGTAAGAGACCGATGGGGAAATTGCCTCGAGACGTACATTCTGCCCGGGCCGCAAAAAGAAGTTCCTACCTACTCCAATTCGAATTATTATGAGAGACAAAAGATTGAGAGGAGTAAGGGAGTGAAAGGTGGTAATCCGAGAGTGGAAAAAGGAGAGGTTGTGTGGAGCAAAGTAAGAGGATTACCACCAAACCATGCTAACATTGTTTGTCCTTCTATTTCTAAGGACATTTGTGTAGGTAGCAACATGGAAAGCGAAGAAGAACAATGCCAAAAGAAAGTTGCTGCCCAAACTTTTGGAGGACCTTCACACCATGACAAAGAAGAATCTACTCAAGGACTTCAAGGTAAAATGGCAAACTCTTACACTTTTGTACATGTGAATGATAATTGTGTGGCTAGTAGCCCATTGAGTGTGAGTTGTAGCTTGCTTATATGTGAGTGTATTATTTCTTTGCCACTTGATGATGATGTACATGTTGTGAGTGTGGATACACTAGTTGATCCTATTGATGACCGAATAGACTCTTCTTGTAAGATCGATTTATGTCCACCTAGTGTTGAAACCATTATGTTGAATGAAAGTACATTATCTTCTGAAATTTGTGTTGATCAACTTATGTGTGAAAATTACCCACTACTTGAGGATGTGTATGATGTAATTAATGAACCTCAAGTGTGTGATGATGTTGAAAATGTTGATCAAAGTGAGAATGAACCCGAGAGCTCTTCTTGGGGTAATATTGTGTTTGAAACATCCTTGAAACTTGATATTGATCATTTAGAGAGTGAGGAACTTGTTTGTTCCAAATCTGTCCGTGAGGTAGATCACACTCTTTTTAGGTACAATGTCTTGTTTGAAGATGATTTAAACACTCCTAATGAACCTAGTGGTGAAAATGATGGTATAACTTGCCTTGGAAGCTATAGCCTATATGCTAACCCACTATGGTGTGACAATATTCCTCCTAAAGAGGGAAATCTCTTCTTGGAAGATGTGAGTCCTCTTAAGGGTAAGGAATGTGTAGTTGCGAAAGCTACTTCTTCTTCTACTTTGTGTGATTTCATTGTTGAGAGTACTCATGGTGATTATTGGGAAACTAGTAGTGAGTACACACATGAGAGCACCTTAGTAGAAGTCGATTTGAGTGATACTTTTCTCTACTCTCTATTTGCTTTGGATCATATGTATGTTATTGTAGAGAGTATGTCATTTAGTTTGGGTGTAGACCACGGGAAAGGGAAGTGTTGTCGAGACCCGTGTCTATGGCCACTTTTCCCATTTGAACCCGGTGCCAAATTTAGAAATGGTGATGTTGGTGCACCAAACTTGTTTCTTGGTCTACATGACAAGCAAAGTGTCACTCTTGATGTATCCAATAACCAAATCCTTTGTACATCTTTTATTGAGTTTTTAATATTCCTTGCAAAGGATTCTTGGTTATATTGCAAATATGTGCAACCTTGGCATATTGAGATGATTTGTTATGCTAACCCTAACCCTCATGCCATGAGGAGTTTGTATTTGTTTGTCCTCTCTTCGGTTTTGCAAGGTTTGGATTCGAGGTCGAATCCTTTTCAAGAAGGGGAGGATGATACGGGACAAATGGCCATCTTATCTTTCGATGACATCTTTGGAGGCCAACACATAGAGGCTCAAGACTTGGTCACCTCGATAATACAAGAACATGCATGGAGGACCCGTTTTGAGCGTAACTTAAAGCAATCTCGCGTATGGAAGATTGCTTGGAGCATTTAAGAGTGAGGACTCACGGTTTTGGACCTTAATTAAGGGCATTTTGGACATTACACATGGTGTATTTACACACCATGGCCGCACCTATCATTAAGGGCAAAGTGGTCTTTTTGTATTCTTTTGTATTACACTATAAATAGGTCATTTTAGCTCATTTCTTGGCAGATTTGGAAAGATGAAGAATTAAAAGACATATTTTCTCTCTTTTGAGAGTGTAACACCCTTAGTTTTAGGGCTTGGAAAAGCCATCCTTAGCATAGGGCTTGGAAAAGCCAATATTGATCTTTGCTTGGAAACGGTAGATCTTAAGGTTAGTTCATTCCCTTGGTGGTCACCGTAAGAGTGTGGTTTTGATTGTTACATTCATTAGGGGTTAGTGTTGAAATACACTTGGTTCTTAATCTTGTAATAATCTTGGTCTCACTATCTATCTTTATTTTCTTGCATATCGTGTATGTGTTGTGTAGTGGACTGTTTTGGGGTCTTCGTTGAATCCAAAACTTGTATTATTGTTGTTCATCTTGTTGATCACGTTTCATAGCTGTTTTGGTGTTAATATACACTCTTGTATCTTGTATTCTTGTTGTTAGTAGTGAATCCGAGTGTGGTCTCCATCTTGGTCCTCGAATCCTTAAGATTAGTGGACTGATTTGGTGTTTGTTTTGTGTTCCCTTCTCTTTTCTGTATCACTGATGCTTTAGCTGCTTTGGCTTCAACTCTAACTCTTTTGAATCAGACACGAGTTACTATCCGCTAAGAATGGGTAGTACCGTCGTCAAATGAGGATGAGGACATAAAAGGCAAGGTTGAACACCTCGCCGCTGTGTCCGAAGCTGTAAAGGAGGATTGGCGACAACCTATCATTGACTACTTGTGTTATGGGATACATCCAAAAGATTCAAGAAGAAGGACTGACATCCGTCGTCATGCACCTCGCTTCCTTTATTATAAAGACACACTGTACTGAAGATCATTTGAAGGAGTACTCTTACGGTGTTTGGGAGAGGAAGAAGCCATTCAAGCTTTGCAAGAAGTGCACTCAGGAGTTTGTGGATCGCATCAGTCTGGACCGAAGCTCCATTTTCACATTAAAAGGATGGGATATTATTGGCCAACGATGGTGAAAGATTGCTTGGACTATGCTAGAAAATCCAAAGCTTGCCAATTCCATGCAAACTTCATACATCAACCTCCAGAAGTACTACAACCAACTGTAGCGTCTTGGTCATTCAATGCTTGGGAAATGGATGTTGTAGAGTCCACAAAATTTCAGATCTACAAATCTGTAGCCACTGCATAAAGATGGAAGTTGTATTGGTACTTCAAGACTCGTCATTAAATCTACACTTCGACAAGCCTTGAAGTAGGGGGCATTTGTAGACATCTAAAATTTTTGGGACTCTCCAATAAGAATCCAAATTCTGTTAGAGTTCTAGGAGGCTACTTTACCCTAAATCTCGCCTATTTAAAGGGTAACATATTTCCTAAAACAGGCATCTTGAATATCCCATAAACTCATGGGTATTCGTAAAAAGATCAACCATCTTGATTATCCCATAAACTGATGGGTATTCATAAAAAGATCGGATCTCCAATATCCTACAAAGTAATGGAATATTGATAAAGAGATCATCCTATGTTCGAGAATACGCCACTGACAGCCCTCGAATTATGGAGAAAAATCAAGAGAGAAGAATCAAGGGAGGAACAGATTTGTATCCACATCGTTTATCAATAAAGTTGTTGTTTCTTCATATTTTTAATTGTGATTGCAATTATTTCTATCACCGAAAAAAATTATTGGAAACAAATTGGCACGCCTAGTGGGACCAAATCTGCCCTTCATCTCTTCTCTCATAAATCAAATATGTAAACCTGTAGCCGCAGGATCGTAAAGATGAAAGCGGTACTTCAAGGCTCGTCTTTGAGTTTCATCAAGTCTACACTCCGCCAAGCTTTGAAGCAGGGGGCATTTGTAGACATTGAAATTTTGTGGACTCTACAAAAAGAGTTCAATTTTGGTTAGAGTTCTTGGGGGCTACTTTAAACAAGTCTGGGTGGTGTAGTTGGTTATCACGCTAGTCTCACACACTAGAGGTCTCCCCGGTTCGAACACGGGCTCAGACATTTTCTTTTGAAGGTGCCGCCCAAGCTTAAAGGCAAATTCTACAGGATGGTAGTCCGCCCGGCCATGTTGTATGGAGCGGAGTGTTGGCCAGTTAAGAACTCCCACATCCAAAAAATGAAGGTGGCGGAAATGCGGATGTTGCGCTGGATGTGTGGGATGACTCGAGGGGATAGAGTTAGGAATGAGACTATCAGGGAGAAGGTTGGTGTGGCTCCAGTGGAGTGCAAGATGCGGGAAGTCCGATTGCGCTGGTTCGGACACGTGAAGAGGAGGGGCATGGATGCCCCAGTTCGTAGGTGTGAGAGACTAGCGTTGGATGGTTTTAGGCGGGGTAGGGGTAGGCCGAAGAAGTATTGGGTTTGTTGTTGTTGTTCTTGGGGGCTACTTTACCCTAAATCTAGCTTGATGGCTACTCAACCTAAACCCTAAATATCCCTTTAAAAAGACATCTCCAGTATCCCACAAATTCACGGGATATTCACAAAGATATCAACAATCTTCAAAGTCCCAATAAATTCATGGGATATTTATAGATCAAAACCCGTTCTTCTTTCTTCTTGATAATCAAATACATCAAGAAAATCCACAAAACCTCCTTTCATGGAGATCAAATCCAAATACTCCTACGTTCGAGAAATACGCCACTAACGGCCCTCGAATTACGGAGAAATTCATATCAAATCCTACATTCGAGAAATATGCCACTGACAACCCTCGAACTATGGAGAAAATCATGAGAGAAGAATCAAGGGAAGAACAGATTTGTACCCCCATCGTTTATCAATAAAAATTGTTGTTTCTTCATATTTTTATTTGTGGTTGAAGTTTATTTTCCATGAATTAAATTATGTTGGAAACAGCATCAACATGCACGAAGCCAATAACATTCATAGGGAATGCTAAGGTGAGGTATATGAAGTTAGTTTTTGCACTACTTATGATTAATTAGAGATGATGAGATTGAAATCCCATATAAAGACACAATTCAGATAGATCATTCCGCTGCCTGCAACATAACACATCCTTTAAAAGATTCAAAACTAAATGCGATCTACTTAGTAACAAATTCTAGCTGGCAAGAGCACAAAGCATTTAAGGGGTCAATATGGTGACAAGAAATTTTAGAATGCATCCTTTCACTGAAGAAAAACTTGGAAGCGTCATTGTGCCAAGATAGAGCAGAAAAAAGACAGAGGATTCATACAACTCCCAACTAATTTGGGAGTGAGGCGCAATTGATATATGTGTTAATATTGAGACAACAGGATGCTGGGTGGGAATTGCCTGCAAAAAGCCTCAACAACAACAGCATACCCAGTAAAATCCCATAAGTGAAGTCTGGGGAGGGTAAAGTGCATGCACCACTACCTCAAGGAGGTAGAGGGGCTGTTTCGGGGAGGGTAAAGCCTCAATTTTTTACAAAAGTATGGACATAAGTTCAAATTTTATGTTCAACAAAATGGAACAATCAATGACACTTACCCCCAAGGTTATACAAGTTTAGACAAACTGAGATTTAAAAAAAAAGAACTTACAACTTCTTCACCTAATATCGGTTCTCAGATAACCCATTATTCAGTGTGTGACATGAAACAATCAACAGAAGTAATGTAGAAAAAACTGTTGAATCACAAATGTGATGGATATGCTTCAATGCAGGCAAAAACTGAGAGAGGTGCAGCACCAAACAAACTGCAAAGGCCTCCGTACATTCAGGTTTTCAAAAGCACTTCGGAAACGAGTTAACAGTAGTTGCATCTCATTCTCCTCGCCTCCATAAAATGCAATTGATTCAGCATTTTCTCTAACGCGCACAAGACCATAGCGGAAATCTGCTTCTTTCTTCTCTTGCAAAAAGTTGAGGTTCACCAATCCCTAAATTAATCACAGTTCCCATCATATGTAGAATTGAGAAACATGTCTTGCAATTTTAGGAGTTCTCTAATTGTTGTATTAGTTGTGAGATTCAAAAGAAATATGAAAGCGAAAAAGTTACCCTTCCAAGGAAGATGCTGATAGCTGTTCCACCAAGTGAATATGCAAGAAGCACAACAAAAAGTGGTGGGAAGATACCGTACAAGATATTGCTGAATGATATTAAGTCTATAGCAGCATTGAAGAGTGTCAATGAAAATGAGAGAGCTGTTCCTGTAAAGGAACTCAAATCGTCAACAATTCGCTGATCTGGATTATCGATGGTAGACTGAGACTGAATTTTGTAAAACGTCTTATTCTTGAGATACCGATCCATGTAATAGCTTGTCATCCAAGATCTCCACCTTAAAGATAACTTCTCTCGTGCATAATCTCTCAACACGAAAAACTGCAAAATACATAAATCTCAAAACTTGAAAATGTACTCTTGTTGCCTTTCTCCATGGCTAATAAACGAGAATAACATAATAGAAACTTAAAAATTCGGTAGCAGGGAAGTAGAGGTCACAAGACCTCATTCCGTTTAGAACACACAATAAATGCATATGTATGGTGATAAAAGGCATGATACTCTTTTAATCTATAGTGTAACCACTGCACGCCGTTGACTATGAAACAGCATGCCAAGTATCCAAATTAGGTTGCACAATATCTGGAAAATCTACAAAAGACTACAAAGAGCTATACCTAAAAAAATATGGAGCAATGAGCTCACCGGAATACCACCAGCAAAAGCAGCAAGGTAGTATAACAGTTGTTTGGTGAACTGTTGTTGGTCTTTGTCTTTGCAAAGTTAGAGAAATCATAGAGGAATAATTAGTACAAGAAATTCATAACAGTAAACAACAAAAATGAAAAAATTGGGAAAGAGATCGTACTGGCAAGTGCATTATAAAAGTCACGGCCAAGGAAACTGAAACCAACGGTGATACCGGTTGTTCCTAAAGTAAGGGCAAAGACAGCAGCTAACTGCAATCTGGCCTGGACTTTATCATCAGAGGACCAATATGGGACTGCAACCTTCCAGAACCTCCTCATAAGTGTTTGAAGATCCGGCGGCTTTCTATGCTCATCCTGATTATTTTTTTAGCAACAGATCAGTTTAAGGCTCTGGATTTTGGATAGTTTATTTTCAGATCAGGAAAGAAAAAAGGATGAACCTGAATGGGTGGTGGGCCTGGTGTAGTTGCTGCTGCTGATAATGAAATTCGTCGTCTAGTGGCCAATGTCTGAAACCTTAAAGATGAGCGGTGACTGAACTGCTTCAAACTGTTATCCAAAGTGCTAACAATACTAGAGGAGAGGTTGGAGAAAGGAGATTCTACTACTAGTTTTGCTTGGGTCCCCATTGATGAAGTAGATGGAGCTATCATCTTCTACTTGCTATTTCTCAAGCGCACACATTTGTACATTCTATTAAGTCACAACTGCCGTTTCCTATTGACTTTCTTCTTATCCAGAAAAGCTTTGATTTGCGCGGTCCATATCAAATTCGCCGCTCGAATGATGCCACGCCAAATAAGTAAGTCAAAATAGGTTATTTATTTAATAAATTATTAAAATAAGTTAAAAATAATAAATTATTATATTTTTTTATTTTTTTCTTAATAATTAATTAATGGAGTTGACTTTTTATAAAACGTAATAAATTATTATATTTTATAAAACGTAATAAATTATTACGTTTTATACAAAAAATTATAAAATGTAACAATTTATTATGTTTTACATAAAAAAAAAAGATCAATGCATTGTCACATCAAAGTTATATATGTTATTTTTTTGTCTGTTGACTATTGGGTCAGACGTGATAAAGAGAAGTCTCTTCAATTCTATTTAAATTAATTAATTAAGGAGTCATTATACTATTTTATTTAATTAATTAATGATAAGAATAAGAAAAGAAAAATTTAATTGTAATTGAATTGAATTTGGTTGTCGGATGTTGAAGCAAAGGTTGTATTTTATAATTGAATAAGAGTGAAAATGGTCAACTTTTATTTACCGATTATATGGAATCAAAGATTTGTCTCTTTCCCTTCTTTTAAAATTAGAGGTGAGCGTTTGATATTCGGTTTGGTATTTTGAAAGTTCAAATTCGATAATTTGGTAATCAATATTTGAACGTAGATACCATATACCATACTTATAAACATTAATTTGGTAATTATTAAATTAAACTTCGATAAGGTATTAGGTATTACCATATTAAAATTGAAAATGTGTAAATGTAAGTTTAAACTCCAAAGAATATATTTAATAGAAACTCTATTTAGTATTCTTTTTGTTATTTTTTTATGAAGATATTATCAAAATTCAATAGATTCTTTGGGATGACTAATACTATTGTCTATTGGTCCCGAATATCGAAATGTTGAAATTTTACTCCCAAATATCATACCAAATATCGAATTACCGGATATCAATTATCAAATATTTTTTTTCGTTTTGGTAATTCAATTTTTGATATTTTATGTTCATCCCTACTTAAAACAATTGAATTTCCACTCCTTTTTAACTCATTTTTTTATTTTCATAATATATAAAAAATAAAACACAATTAAATTTCATCGATAATTTTTTAAAAGTTTTTTTTTCATGTCTTGGAGAATTTATGACGAATTAAGTTTTTTAAATACTCTATTTATAAAAGTTGAGATTTCAAGTAAGAAAAAAAAAAAAGAAAATTAATGGCTTAAGACAAGACTAGACAAAAAGCTGACAACAAGACTTTGATGGGACAATGCATTGACATATTTTTAAAATTTTTGTATGTAAAACGTAATTAATTATTACGTTTTACAAATTTTTTTTGTAAAACGTAATAATTAATTACGTTTTATAAAAAATCAACTCCGTTAGTTGATCGTTAACAAAAAAGTAAAAAACGTAACAATTTATTACGTTTAGTCTATTTTGATAACTTATTAAATAGATGTCCTATTTTGATCACTTTTTTTATAACTTGACTTATTTTAGTTCCGAGTTTCCATTTCAAATTAAATGCTTAAAAGTTGAAAAAAAAATACTCATTTATAAATTACTGTACTAAGATAAATGTTTTAAGCCATTTTGATCTTTTAGGAGTGTTTGCCAATTTTAAAAATTGCTTAAAAAAAACAAAAAATAAGAAGTTGATATCTTTTACTTATTTTTTTCTAGCTTATAATCTATTCACAATTGATCAAGTAAATGACTTTTTTGCCCTTATAATTTTCACTTATTTCAAAATTGTCCTCTCAATCTTCACATTTCTCTAGCCCATCTTTACTAATTTCAAATTTCAATTTACACAAATACTTATAACGTTTGGATAGATGTGTCATTTTCTACTACTATTATATAATGTCAAATATAAAATATTTCACCATTATATCACGATAAATACAATAATACAATATAAGAAAATTAAAATAATATTTGAAATAAATATTTTAACATAACCATGAAAAAATAAATAATCTTTTAATTGCACCTTAATGATACGAAATCTTAACATAACCATGAAGAAACAAACAATCTTTTAACAAATAACTATCTTTTTAAAACACAAACATTCAACACTTAAACTCTTAAAAAAATGAATTTTAGCGCACAAATTAATAGTCATTCATGAAAATATTTTTTATATACTAAAACTGAAGAAAGAGATCAACGGGGTATAAATTAAAAATAATAGAAAATCAAAAAATAAAAAATAATAATAATAATTTATTTTGTTGGGAGAAAATATACTTTGAGCTTTATAACTTGTCAACTTACACTAGACTAAGGACAACGAAGGAGGGAGTACTGGGTAGGATTTACACCATATTATAAAACATGTCCTCCATTTGTTGACATGTCTACTTTTGTTATTCCAATTATAGAAAAGTGCTTAAAAACATTATTTACCAAACACATCAATAACTTTTTTTCAGTTTCAGCACTTTTATAAATATTTAACTGTTTATTTTTAAAGTAAGTTCAGCACTTTCAAAAAACTCTTTTAAAGAACTTTTTTTCAGACACTTTTTCCCAGCCTATTCAAACGGGATCTTATAAGTTTTGTCTTTTTATTGTTAAAATGACTGAAATGCTCTTAAAACTGTTAATATCATAGATAAGTTGAATTATATAATTTTTAATTCTAATAATTCAAAAATAATTTATATGTAAACACTTTGAACGTAAAGTGATCATGTAAGGTAAATTTATAAATATAATTTATTTATTTTTATGTTAAAAAAAATAGAAGTTTTAGAACATTTATAGAATTATAATAGAAAACGACGCGATTCAATAATTTCTGAAATGTCAAATTGCTCCCAAGAAGGAACACTTCACTAACACTTGAAGTATATTCCATCCATCAGACAAGATTTGTATTGTCTTGCATTTTTTTTCTAAACAGTCATCTGCTAGACTTTCCTAATAGCAAAAGTTTCAATGATTATCGGTTGCTCCCTTTGTTAATCTGAAAGTAGTGAGCATGAAAAAGTCATCCTCGGAGAAAGATGTAAGGATGAAATTGTTGATGATACGGGAAAAACAACGGAAACACGAAACAACTCCAAAACAGTCCGCAAATCTTAAGGATTCGAGGACCAAGATGGAGACCACACTCGGATTCACTACCAACAACAAGAATACAAGATACAAGAGTATATTCTAACACCAAAACAGATACAAAACGTGATAAACAAGATGAACAACAATAATACAAGTTTTGGATTCAATGAAGACACAAAAACAGTCCACTACACAACACATACACGATTTGCAAGAAAATAAAGATAGATAGTGAGACCAAGATTATTACAAGATTAAGAACCAAGTGTATGTCAACACTAACCGCTAATGAATGTAACAATCAAAACCACACTCTTACGGTGACCACCAAGGGAACGAACTCACCTCAAGATCTACCGTTTCCAAGCAAAGATCAATATTGGCTTTTCCAAGCCCTATGCTAAGGATGGCTTTTCCAAGCCCTACAACTAAGGGTGTTACACTCTCAAAAGAGAGAAAATATGTCTTTAATTCTTCATCCTTCAAAAATCTGCCAAGAAATGAGCTAAAATGACCTATTTATAGTGTAATACAAAAGAATACAAAAAGACAACTTTGCCCTTAATGATAGGTGCGGCCATGGTGTGTAAATACACCATGTGTAATGTCCAAAATGCCCTTAATTAAGGTCCAAAACCGTGAGTCCTCACTCTTAAATGCTCCAAGCAATCTTCCATACGCGAGATTGCTTTAAGTTACGCTCAAAACGGGTCCTCAATGCATGTTCTTGTATTCTCGAGGTGACCAAGTCTTGAGCCTCTATGTGTTGGCCTCCAAAGATGTCATCAAAAGATAAGATGGCCATTTGTCCCGTATTATCCTCCCCTTCTTGAAAAGGATTCGACCTCGAATCCAAACCTTGTAAAACCAAAGAGAGGACAAACAAATACAAACTCCTCATGGCATGAGGGTTAGGGTTAGCATAACAAATCATCTCAACATGCCAAGGTTGCACATATTTGCAATATAACCAAGAATCATTTGCAAGGAATATTAAAAACTCAATAAAAGATGTACAAAGGATTTGGTTATAGGATACATCAAGAGTGACACTTTGTTTGTCATGTAGACCAAGCAACAAGTTTGGTGCACCAACATCACCATTTCTAAATTTGGCACCGGGTTCAAATGGGAAAAGTGGCCATAGACACGGGTCTCGACAACACTTCCCTTTCCCGTGGTCTACACCCAAACTAAATGACATACTCTCTACAATAACATACATATGATCCAAATCAAATAGAGAGTAGAGAAAAGTATCACTCAAATCGACTTCTACTAAGGTGCTCTCATGTGTGTACTCACTACTAGTTTCCCAATAATCACCATGAGTACTTTCAATAATGAAATCACACAAAGTAGAAGAAGAAGTAGCTTTCGCAACTACACATTCCTTACCCTTAAGAGGACTCTCATCTTCCAAGAAGAGATTTCCCTCTTTAGGAGGAATATTGTCACACCATAGTGGGTTAGCATATAGGCTATAGCTTCCAAGGCAAGCTATACCATCATTTTCACCACTAGGTTCATTAGAAGTGTTTAAATCATCTTCAAACAAGACATTGTACCTAAAAAGAGTGTGATCTACCTCACGGACAGATTTGGAACAAGCAAGTTCCTCACTCTCTAAATGATCAATATCAAGTTTCAAGGATGTTTCAAACACAATATTACCCCAAGAAGAGCTCTCGGGATCATTCTCACTTTGATCAACATTTTCAACATTATCACACACTTGAGGTTCATTAATTACATCATACACATCCTCAAGTGGTGGGTAATTTTCACACATAAGTTGATCAACACAAATTTCAGAAGATAATGTACTTTCATTCAACATAATGGTTTCAACACTAGGTGGACATAAATCGATCTTACAAGAAGAGTCTATTCGGTCATCAATAGGATCAACTACTGTATCCACACTCACAACATGTACATCATTATCAAGTGGCAAAGAAATAATACACTCATATATAGGCAAGCTACAACACACACTCAATGGGCTACTAGCCACACAATTATCATTCATATGTACAAAAGTGTAAGAGTTTGCCATTTTACCTTGAAGTCCTTGAGTAGATTCTTCTTTGTCATGGTGTGAAGGTCCTCCAAAAGTTTGGGCAGCAACTTTCTTTTGGCATTGTTCTTCTTCGCTTTCCATGTTGCTACCTACACAAATGTCCTTAGAAATAGAAGGACAAACAATGTTAGCATGGTTTGGTGGTAATCCCCTTACTTTGCTCCACACAACCTCTCCTTTTTCCACTCTCGGATTACCACCTTTCACTCCCTTACTCCTCTCAATCTTTTGTCTCTCATAATAATTCGAATTGGAGTAGGTAGGAACTTCTTTTTGCGGCCCGGGCAGAATGTACGTCTTGAGGCAATTTCCCCATCGGTCTCTTACAATATTAGGCCAATTTTGCATATTTGGAACTTTATGTTGTGCAAACCAATCGGCGCCTAAGCTCACATGACCATAGGTTATGGGAAAAACATCACACCACACCTCCTCATGGTAATTAAATTGGGAGAAGACAACTTTTACCCTCTCGGTAACCTTAAACCTGTCCAAGAAGTATGGAACAAGTAAAGGCTCACAAAATAACCCCAAGTAATCAACCATGGATGGAACAATGTAGTTTCTATAGTACCTATCATTTAACACAACGAGGCAGCTCGGTATCCCACAAATGGTCACCTTTCCGGAGTGTACACTCCTTCTCGGATCAACATTGTAAAGCACATGAGTACCCCTCGGTTTTGGAGATGCATACCCTCTTCTTCCCATTGGACAACCTACACTATAGCTAGTATAACCATTCACACTATATCGACCTTGATAAGAAGTACTACAAGGTGGAGAATATGACTCTTCACACTCCTCACGTGTACTCTCATCATAGCTCTCATAAGGTTTGCGAATGAAAGGGTTATACCTAGCACCAAATCTAGGTTCGGAGTGGGGAGTGCAAGACTCCTCACATGTCCCAACTTCATCATAAGATCCATCACGAGGTCCTACATCATCTCCAAAGTCACCATAAGCACTAGGCACTTCATTCACCTTATTTTCTCCCTCAAAACAGTAATTTTCAAATCTGCCTATGTTTTGATCATGGCTATTTTCATAGCCTTCGCAATCTTCCTCAACTTCGTAGCCATAAAAACCCTCATTACAATTATAGTCTCCCATATTGTAGTCACAATAATCCCCAGCTATCAAAGTCATGTTCCCCTTATATCACCCTTTAAACCTACAAAATGAACAAACAAGATTAGTAGTAAAGCTCCTCACCAACACTCGTATACACTCACCTTTGTGATTCTCACAATTGGAGCGGCGAATATTGAAAGTTGCTTATACTCCGGTAGTCAATAGGATGTCAATTCTACTTGGTGGCCGGAATAGATTCTTGTTTGATCGACTCAAGACACAAAATAAAATTTCCTTACGAACTTGAAATAAAGAAGTTACAACGAATTAAAAATAAGAAAAGCTCACAAATAACGAAGACACGAAAGAAATGAATTCAACAATTAATCTACAACTAAGTAGGTGATTACTAGTTGTTAATTAATTGGAACCAATAAAATTGAAACTAAGGAACAATAAAAGGAAACTACTAAAATCTGAAATTTGAGCTTATTAATGACGTGAAAAGTAGCAAATGGATGACGTGGCAGCATGCAATTGGTTTTGGTCCCACCCAATATAATCACAAATTCTGAAATTTTAAATCTTCACACTATTTGGAAAGGGTGACAATTGGTTTTGGAGGGAAAACACAAGTCTTGAATCTCTACAAGTCCACTCTTAAAAGGATGACTTTTGTCTTGTACTAGTCCCACAAGACAAGGTTCTTGAAACAAGAAAAAGTGGTTTGTCCCACAAAACAAAGTTCTTGAAACAAGAAAAAGTAGTCCCACAAAACAAGGTCTTTGGAATGAGGAAAAGCTGAAAAAGTAGAAGTCTAGTCTAGGAAGTGTTGGGTTCAAGGTTTCTCACAACAAGCTTTACATCTTTTTATCTTCAACTTTTGAATCTATATTGCCCTTTTGATTGTCTTAAGTTGTAAGAAAAGATGAAGCACTAGATGAACACCACAACAACCTTCAAGAACACAACAACAACTTCTTCAAGAACACAACACAATACCACCAATTGTCAAGAACAAGTAACAACAAACAGCCAGCCACATGGCACCACTACTATGGTCAATATTATAAGCTCAAACTTTAGATCTTGACACCTTTAGTGTTGGTGAGAAAGGAACCAACACTAGAAACACTCTATACAAGCAGAATACTACAAGATCTAGCCAAAAAAATAAGAAAATCTCGGCCCATACAACAACACATCACAATTTTTGGCCAAGAACACAAAGGTAGGAGATTTGACTATTTCTGGATTTTTTTTTCAGATTTCAGTTTTTTTTTTTTATTTTTTTTTATTTTTTAACAAGCAAGCCCAAGATTGATCTTGTAGGAACAAGATCAAGCCATGCTTTGATACCAAATGATACGGAAAAACAAAGAGGAGCACGAAACAAACACCAAAACAGTCCGCAAATCTTAAGGATTCGAGGACCAAGATGAAGACCACACTCGGATTCACTACCAACAACAAGAATACAAGATACAAGAGTATATTCTAACACCAAAACAGATACAAAACGTGATAAACAAGATGAACAACAATAATACAAGTTTTGGATTCAATGAAGACACAAAAACAGTCCACTACACAACACATACACGATTTGCAAGAAAATAAAGATAGATAGTGAGACCAAGATTATTACAAGATTAAGAACCAAGTGTATTTCAACACTAACCGCTAATGAATGTAACAATCAAAACCACACTCTTACGGTGACCACCAAGGGAACGAACTCACCTCAAGATCTACCGTTTCCAAGCAAAGATCAATATTGGCTTTTCCAAGCCCTATGCTAAGGATGGCTTTTCCAAGCCCTACAACTAAGGGTGTTACACTCTCAAAAGAGAGAAAATATGTCTTTAATTCTTCATCCTTCAAAAATCTGCCAAGAAATGAGCTAAAATGACCTATTTATAGTGTAATACAAAAGAATACAAAAAGACCACTTTGCCCTTAATGATAGGTGCGGCCATGGTGTGTAAATACACCATGTGTAATGTCCAAAATACCCTTAATTAAGGTCCAAAACCGTGAGTCCTCACTCTTAAATGCTCCAAGCAATCTTCCATACGCGAGATTGCTTTAAGTTACGCTCAAAACGGGTCCTCCATGCATGTTCTTGTATTCTCGAGGTGACCAAGTCTTGAGCCTCTATGTGTTGGCCTCCAAAGATGTCATCAAAAGATAAGATGGCCATTTGTCCCGTATTATCCTCCCCTTCTTGAAAAGGATTCGACCTCGAATCCAAACCTTGTAAAACCAAAGAGAGGACAAACAAATACAAACTCCTCATGGCATGAGGGTTAGGGTTAGCATAACAAATCATCTCAACATGCCAAGGTTGCACATATTTGCAATATAACCAAGAATCCTTTGCAAGGAATATTAAAAACTCAATAAAAGATGTACAAAGGATTTGGTTATAGGATACATCAAGAGTGACACTTTGTTTGTCATGTAGACCAAGCAACAAGTTTGGAGTGTGATGCAATTGCAATTGCCCGATTTTGATAAGATGTTTGAAGTAGAGTGTGATGCTAGTAAGGTTGGCATCGGGGCTGTTTTGATGCAAGAAGGTAAGCTCGTTGCTTATTTCAGTGAAAAGCTCAAAGGGGCAACTCTTAATTACTCAACTTATGATTTGGAGTTGTACGCCCTTGTTAGAGCCTTGGGAAATTTGCAACATTATTTGTGGCCTAAGGAGTTTGTGATACGAACGGATCATGAGTCGTTGAAACACCTTAAGAGCCAAGACAAGTTGAATAGGCGTCATGCTAAGTGGATTGAGTTCATCGAGACTTTCCCTTATGTAATTCATTACAAAAGGGGAAAGGAAAATGTTGTTGCCGATGCCTTGTCTAGGAAGCATGTGCTTGTTGCTACCTTGTCTTCGAAATTGATGGGTTTTGAGAGCTTGCGGTTGTTGTATCCCGAGGATCCTACCTTTGCTCCTATTTTTAGGGAATGCGAAGAGTGGGGAAGGGACCGTTGGCTTAAGGAGAATGACCATTCCTCCTACTCTCGGTTCGATGGGTATTTGTTCAAGGGGAGGAGGTTGTGTGTTCCTTCTAGTTCTTGGAGGGAATTATTTGTGAGGGAGGCCCATGACGGAGGCCTCATGGGTCACTTTGGGGTAGACAAAACCCTCGGAATCTTAGAGGAGAACTTCTATTGGCCCAAAATGCGCAAAGACGTCACTAAAATTTGTAGTCAATGCGTGGCCTGCCGGAGTGCGAAGTCTCGTCTCCTACCTCAAGGATTATACACCCCACTCCCTACTCCCCTTAGGCCTTGGTTGGACATTTCGATGGATTTTGTTTTGGGGCTGCCAAGGACTAGAAAGGGCCGAGATAGCATTTTTGTTATTGTTGATAGATTCTTTAAAATGGCTCATTTTATTCCATGTGCTAAAACCGAGGATGCTCGTAGTATAGCTTCATTATTTGTTGCACATGTTGTAAAGCTTCACGGGGTACCGAGGACTATTGTGAGCGATAGGGACTCCAAGTTCCTAAGTCTCTTTTGGAAGTCCATGTGGGGTAGGCTTGGAACGAAGTTACTTTTCTCCACGTCTTGTCACCCACAAACCGATGGCCAAACGGAGGTAGTAAATAGAACCTTGGGGTCTATGCTACGTTCTATGGTTAAAGGTAAACTGACTTCATGGGAAGATCACCTACCCTTGGTGGAATTTGCATACAACCGGGTAATACATTCGAGCACGGGAATGACTCCCTTTGAATGTGTTTACGGCCTGAATCCCCTTACCCCTTTAGATCTTACTCCTTTGTCTAGTGATCTCATGACCAGCTTAGATGGAAATAAAAGAGCCGAGGCAATGAAGAAAATGCATGAGACGGTGCGGATCAAGCTTGAAGAGAAGAACCAAGAGATTGCAAAAAGGGTAAACAAAGGGAGAAGAAGGCTTGTGCTTGAACCCGGAGATTGGGTGTGGGTGCATCTTCGAAAGGATCGGTTTCCAGCTCAAAGGAAGTCCAAATTGCTGCCAAGGGGTGATGGTCCTTTCCAAGTACTTGAGAGAATCAATGACAACGCCTACAAGATTGACCTTCCACCGGAATATCAAGTGCACAACACTTTCAACGTTGGTGATCTCTCCCTTGTGGATGCGGTTGAAGATGACCAAATGCTGAATTTGAGGTCAAATTCCTCTCAAGATGGAGAGGATGATACGGTTAGGGCAGCCTCCACAGGTACACGGCCTTTCACACAAAGCCAAGCTCGGGAATTACAAAAGCTCCAAGCTTTGTTCATGCAAATGGCCGTGTGTGAGTTGGTGATTGAACCAACCAAGGACCTAAACGTTTTTATGTGTGAAGAGAGGTCCTAATGTGTAATAAACTACTCTCCAAGGTTGGCACAAGAAGCAAGGGCGGATGGGTCATTTTACCCCTTTTGTTTGTAGTATAAATAGAAAATGTTAGAGAGTTATTCCTTAGTTTTTGAATGCTGATTTTTGTAACCTAAAACACTAAACATTTCCTCTCTCTTCCACTCATAGAAGCCGCCCCTATTATCTCACAAGTAGAGGGATACTTGTGTTGTCTCTTTGGCTAGAAACAAGGGTTTTGAGGTCGTTGAGTGCCTCTTGGTCCTCGTAAGAACTTGGTGTTTATATTCATTAGACTTAGGGTCCTCTCTTGATGTTAGGGTTCTTAGTTTCTTGAATGTTATATGTCAAGTTATCTATCTTTCTTTATCTTGTTGTTGTTGTTGATTGTGTTATCTTAAAGTCTAGTGAAGCCGTGTGGGGCTCTTTTCGATTCACTAGCATTGTTATCTATCTTGTTGTTCTTGTGTTGTGGGCTGAAAAACCGAAACTTAAACTTGTTGTTCTTGTGTTGTTGGACTGAAATCCGAGCCTACTTGAAGCTCTTGGTGTTGTTGGTTTGATTTTGTATCAGATGGTTATGATGCTAGTATTATGATATTATGGATTCTGTTGCATTCATATTTGCATGCCCATCACCTATTATCAGTTTGCGCCTATGTCTATCAACTCGTATGGGAGGGCTGCATAGATATAGGTGATGGATACGCCTTGTGGTGTGTTGTATGCTGATTAAACCTTCCAATCTTGGGGCGATGGGGGTATGCATAGGCTCGGCTAGGTATTTGGTTGTCTGGAAAATTTAGTTACTGGCACTGTTATTGGTATTTTTATTATCATTGTCATATCTAGCTTATGACAGTTTGGTCATTGATTCGGTATCAAGATTTGCAGTGTGATTCTGGCCTCTTCTATCTTATGATTTCATTATTATGCATGAACAATTCATGATGAGACAAATGGATTAGAAACCCTGAGCTTGTTAGTACTAAATCCTGATAGGATTATAATGAGGCCTTAAAATACAAATATAATAATCTAAGTTGTGCTTCGAGATGACCTTACTTCTCTCTCTCTCTCTCTCTCTATATATATATATATATATATATATATATTTATCTAACTACATGTAGCTATGGTATTACTGTATATCCCTTCCTTCATTTGTTCATATTGTATATTCATTTCTTGGCCTTGTATATTGATATATATAATATTCCTTCATCCTTTATTCATATATTAGCCAGGGTTATACGGTATAATGTTAAGATTTCTGAGTATGGCTAGGATAAGATACTCCATCCTCGTACTTTCTTAGCCTTATTATGTTAGTCTATTAGACATGAATATGATCGATTATTCTTATTATCTCATCGGATTTTTTATGTGGTTTCTAAACACTTGGGTATAGTTTCCATTCTGTTTATATGTTATTTATATTTGCTATATCTTTGGAGCTCAGTTGGTAGTTGCCTACTGAGTACCATTATTTTGGTACTCATACTACACTTCTGCAGCCTATAGATCATAGTACAGGTTATCGCTGTGATGTGTGCATTATGTGGAGTAGCCATGGTTCAAAGATTTAGAGTGAGCTATCACTTATCTCTCTCTTATATATTGACTAGTCTCTATGTTGTATTCAAAGATAAGTTGTATCAGTGTATTCATTTGTACTTCACTTTGTACTCTTGTATTATTAGCAGCTCTTCTACTGATACCACCAGGTTTTGAGATTTATTTATGTATTTGATCTTTTGTTACATTTATTGTGCATTCCTTCCTTATTTTACTAGGTCGTCCGTTACTACCCTTTTCAGACTACATGTTTGGCTTGCCTATTGGTGGGTTATAGTAGGCACCATCATGACTTGAAAACTTGGGTCGTGACACTTAGTCAACTTTCTATTCCAACCTTTCTGTCACAATACAAAAACAAAGGGTCATGCTAGTACTTGTCGCAGAAAGCCTTGATAAGTAAGCCAATCACCCAATATGTGTCACGACCTGACCCCGGGCCTAGCCGTGATGGGTATTATAAGCTCACCGAGGGCCAGAGACTGCCCCCATAGCCTGTCCAATCCAAAAATAATCCAAATAATAACAAAGCGGAAGACAACGAGAGTATAAAGATAAAACAGTTAATGTATCTAAAAAATAAGCTCTAAGAGTCAATAGTACAATCCAACTCACACATGTCCACAAAAGCCTCTAAACCAATTCGAATATCAAACTAGGTCGGGATATACCCCGGACCATGACAGTGACAATGACAATGATAATGTTAATATGAACTCTTCGATCCTAAAATATGGAAAGAAACGATGAAATGACTAAGCTTTCCGGAGTATGAAAATCTCACCACTTTACCGCGAACCAACCGATGGACCCAATCACCTAACGCTGCACAAGAGTAAAAGAGGTGTCTTCAGACTTTATATTATGAAACAATGTAGCTTCTTAGGACGGTTAGTGGAGTGAGCGCTAGCATGTAACTCAGGATAATGATAAAATAATGTCGTTTCAAAACCAAGTCCAAACTCAGTGTACATGTTCGCATATATGCATAAATACATATATATAAGATGTTGGGATAAGGAACAAGGTTTAGCATAAGGTTTAAAACCATTAACTTGGATGTGTAGCTCTAACCATCCTTAAAACACCCACGGACTATATGGGTCCGGCTCCCGCCACCGAAAGGGCTCCAATGTGTATTAGTTGCACTAACTGGAGAAATCCAAGGAAGGGCCAGAGAACGCCTCGACCCCAGCCAAACCAAAGTATGTATAAAGTGTGAACTATGGACACGACCATTGGGCCCCTCACACAGGCAAATGTGGTTTCTAGTATCGGTCCCCCTGGGACCTCCTCCTATAACGGCGAGCTACACAACCCCCTTTAAGACCAATTAAAACATTTACACATAACCCCTTCCATTTAACCAAGAAATCTTCTATTAAGGTATCACCAAATGGTATCGTCATACCAATATGCTTGCATCTTATAGAATAGTGCCATTTTAATTTTCCATCAACCTGGGGAATTCACGACCCCCACGTTCTAATTTAAAACCAAAACATGGACACTAAGGCCTTTCAAAACCATTTATATTTCATTACCCTTTTATGTAATGCAATAGTTTCAAAAATGATTAATTCATGCATATAGCCATGCTTCATAGCCAATTTCATAAGGTGGGTTGAGGTTACCAATTCCAAACCAATTTCAACAATTTTGGGGGAATGCCCTGACCCCTATTTCATTCACCATGTCCATGCAACCGCTGAGTTCCAAAATCCATCCATAAAGCATAAACAAATGCATGTAAACCATAAGAATACCATTTAAGTAATAATCATCCAAAACCCTCAACCCAAATTCCAAAACCAAATATTTAAACCATATGAAGACCAAATCATTGCATGTCAAGATAAAAATACAAGTTTAAGGGAAAAGATACATGCATGAAAACACCAAGAATTTGGAGAAGAAACTACACTTTGAGCCCTAGATGACCAACCCTTAGAAACCCTAGCTTTGCTCTTGATTTGGAAATTTGAGAGAGAAAAGAGTGTTTGTGTTATGTTTAATGGGTGGAAATAGGGATAAGGGAACGTTTTAAGTCGTGGGAATAGTGTAACTAATGAGAAAAGACCAAATTACCCTTAATGAAAAACATGCAGGAAAAATAACTCTAGTCGATACGGGTCGGGTAACAACTCGTGGTCACTGGTCATGAGTCATCGCCATGACTCGTAGTCTAGGCAGTAACTTAGGTCCACCTTACTGGTTTAGTCATGAGTCCCATCCTATGACTCATGAACTCACCCTACGGCTCGTAGAGTCCATCTATGTCCAAGACAATAACCAAGGCTATATCACTCATGGGACTATGAATCCTTCCTTACGCTTTGTATGAAGAGACCACGACTCATAAGGATCTAGTCATGATCCCAATAGAAACTTAGGGAACGCTTACTGGTTTAACTACGATAGGCACTATATGATTTTCCAGGAGTCTTCACGACTCGTTACCTGAGCAGTAAGCACATTCTTTGAGAAAATTCAAAATCCAAATCCTGGGGTATTACATTACCTTCCCCCTGGATCATTCGTCCCTGAATGAGGATGCAAGACACCCATTAGCACGATTATAAGAAAGAATACATACATACCCAAATGACAAATTCAAAAGGCCACAAGAAAGAAAGTGAAAACCATACCACAAGCATTTTCATCTAACCCAGGGGATAAGAATGGATATTTGGACTTCATGTCCTCTTCGGCTTCCCCAAGTAGCTTTCTCTACCTTTTGATTCCTCCAAAGAACCTTCACCGAAGCCACATCCTTAGTCCTCAATCAATGGACTTTCCTATCCAATAGCTCCATCGAAACTTCCTCATACGACAAGGACTCTAAAATACCACCATTCTCAATCAGCACAATCAAAGAAGGATCACCCATACATTTCTTCAACATCGACACATGGAAAACTGAATAAATGGAACCCAAACTCGTAGAAAAATCCAGCCCATAAGCAATGTTCCCAACTCTCCTCAAAATATAATATGGACTAGCATAATGGGGACTGAGCTTCCCCTTCTTTCCAAATTTTATCACTCTCTTCATAGGAGAGACCTTCAAGAACACCCAATCACCTATATCAAACTCCAATTCCCTCTGCCTTACATCCATATAAGAATTTTGGCGACTTTATGTAGCCTTAAGTCTTTTCATAATCACCTTTACCTTCTTGTAAACCAAGTTAGGACAAAAAAACCCAGTCTTACTAACCTTAAACCACCCAATAGGAGATCTACACCTCCTATAAAGAGCCTCAAAATGAGCCATTCCAATGCTAGAGTGGTAACTGTTACTATACGCGAACTCAATAAGAGGTAAGTAATCTACCCAATTTCTATTAAAGTCAACCATACAATCCGTTAGAATAACCTCCAAAGTCTTAATATTCTGCTCCATATGTCTGTAATACCCCGTACTTCTACCTAGCTTAAAATCATCCCATAAATGTTAAAGATTTACTTTAAAGATGAATATACTTCTATACATGTGGTATTCTTAAGATTTTAACTTTTCATCATGTGGGAAATTGAATAAGCTTTTCATCGATACCAAATTCGCCCAAATCTGATACCCGGGCAAAGAGTTAGAGCTTTTTTAGTAAGGCAGTGTGCCACCTGAGCCATCAACGCGTCGCGGAGTAGGCCAAAATGACAATCTTCAAAATCCAGTGAGCCTCCATGATTATGGCGCATCGAGACAGGGCTCAAATTCAGAATTATCCTTTTTCTAGTGTCTCTATGCGATGTCTCTGCGTCGTGCCAAACTTTTAGGTCGCAAACAAAGTGGCAACGCGATAGCTCCGCATCGCGCCACTATGCAGATTCCTAATTGTCCAGTTCCAATAACTTGGCGCGATAGTGACGCATTGCACCAAGGATAAAAATTGGGAAATTTTTACAAAAATTAAAATACGCGTCCAAGGGTTAAAAGGGTTAATTTCCCACCCCTATTTAAACCCAATAACACGTGATTTAGCCATTTTTCACCCAAAACATAGTGTTTCTCTCAAGTTTATCTCAAGAACAAGCTAGGGTTTTCAATTGGGGATTCAAATTCAATACTCAAATTCAAGAATCTCTCTATCAATCTTCATAGAATCAATAACTAAGGTATGCACAGTGTTCATTCATGGATTCGTTTCATCCATGAAGCCCAAGAATCAAGTTTTAAATCTTGTATTGTGAATATTTTATTGTGGGTTGATTATGTTCATGTGATTATGGTTGTATGATTCCCAATTTGGAATCTTTATGTGTTTTTCATGAACCTATGGTAGTATGTGGTTTGAAACATGTGGAATTGAGTTGAAATATGGAGTTTTGTTGTATTAATTTGATGGTCATGCCTATGCCCTAAGTCATGCATCCTAGGTGTTTAATAAAATGCCTAAGAGAATAGAAATTATGCAATATAGCTTAATTGTGACCGAAGTGATAAATGCATGCTTTACCCTATGACCAAGAATGATTTCCATGATATTGTGTGGATTATGAATGGTTTAGGGAATGGTCATGAGAATAGGTTTATGAAAGTATGACATATTTATATGCAATTCCATTCATGTACAAGACTATGATAACCATATGCTTCATGAAATCCCTAAATTGATGTATTATGAATTGTTGATATTGGTCATGTGTTCAAGAAGTGTCATGTTCTATCAGTTTCATGCTATCGAGTCCTGGGGGTTGTTGTACCTGATAATTTAGCTGTGTTCCTAGAGCCAATATCATGTTTTCATAATACTCTTAGCCAAGCCATGATCAGTAGAACTCAGTCAGTCATGTGACTCAGGAAAACTCGGTAAACTCAGTATCAGTCTAGTCCCATTCAGTAATCTCAGTAATCTCAGTAATCTCAGTGATCTTAGTCAGTCATCATGTCCCAGTAGTAATCAGTTCGGACCTTAATAAACTCAGTTAGCTAGCAGAACTCAGTAGCATTCTATTAGTTAATAGATTTTAGTAGTATTTCATCATTCAACGAAACTCCATGAATTCAGTTTAGTCCAGTTCAGTTAATCATGTTCAGTGTCTATTTAGATGGGAGTAGGAATTAGCACTGAGTGAACCCACGGATGGGAACACACACTGTCAGATGAGGGTGTGATTCTTAGAGGCAATCCTTGCATTCCTGAACTATGTAGCCAACATAGGTTGAGACATCAACACTGTCAGATAAGGGTTGATGAGGTTGATAAACACTGTTAGATGAGGATCCCACCATTCTCATTTGGGGACACTGTTAGATAAGAGTCACTCACAGCCTGTCTTTACCAGTGGTGCGGTATTAACACCCTTCCAATTGGGGTTACAGATTGAACCCCAACACAACTATATAGCTTATTAAGAATATGTCGGTTAGATGAATACTTCCCATAATTTCAGTTACAAAATCAGGACTGTCAGATACAGTCATTCAGTCTCAGTAATAGAACTCAGATAGTTCTTCAGATTTTAGGACTGTCCAATACAGTCAACTCAGAACAGTTCGGAACTCAACTAGTTCCATCCGAACCTAGACTGTCGGATACAGTTGCCTAGTATCAATTATTTCAGTTATACATTTATCAGTATCTCATGTTATCAGTACTTAGACTTAGTAATTATGTTATCACGAACTCAGTTAATAGTATATTAATCATACGAAACCCATGTTATCAGTCTTCAGTTTCAGGACTGTTAGATACATTCAATCAGACCAATTCTTTATAATCAAAACTGTCAGTAATAGTCTTTCCTTTATTAATAATATAACATCAGTTCCTCAGTACTCTATAGACTCAATTATTTAGTATCCCAGTATTAGTACTCAGATATCAGTAAATCCATGTTATCAGAATTCATGAATCAGTGTTATCACGAATTCAGTTATAGTCTGTTATTCATGCATGTATTCTCATGTTTATGTTATTCAGTCAGTTAGTATTGTTTGTGCATGTGAACCATTGAATTCAGCCTACCTCACTTGCATACCAGTACATTCAACGTACTAATGCACTTGTGCCATGGTGTTTTATACCACAGGTTTAGAAGCACGAGCTCCCAAGAATCCTTAGTAGATTAGACGTTCAACAGCCAGTGAGACCTTGTCATTCAAGGGTAACATAATTATTTTATTACTTTATTATTTCTATAGTTCGGAGTTAGTTGGGACATGTCCCATCAACTTTACAGTTTTCAGACAGTTTAGAGGTTTTTAGACTACAGTATGTTTCAGACTATTTGCTTTAGTTTTGGGTATTATGATACCCCATTATAGACATTATTTTATATCTAGTATTAGTTTAGTTTTGAACCTTATGGCCTTACAGCTTACATTTCCTATATTTACAGTATATTATTCAGTGCTCAGTTACAGATATCAGTCATGGGTTAGCTTGTGGTTCTTTGGGATCATGAAAACCGTGTAGCATTTTGAGTACCAGATTTGGGGCATTACAATGTCCATCCATTTAAAGGTGGAAATTGGCGCTAAGGTTCACCATAGTCCCCAAACCTTCCTGGAACGAATGCCAAAAGTGGGAAGAGAATTGCATACCTCGATCCAAAATAATAGATATAGGTATTCCATACATTATAACTGTTTCCTTAATGAATATATTAGCATAATCCTCTCCAAAGTAAGTAGTGCTCATAGGCAAGAAGTGAGCAGACTTGATCATCCTATCCACTATGAACCAAATCAATTCATACTGATTACGAGATCGCAAAAGACCTATAGTAAAATTCATGTTAATTACCTCCCACTTCCACTTGGGACACTCAATCTCTTGAGACATTACATCAGGCCTCAAGTGCTCAATCTTCACTTGCTAACAAACCATACACTTAGCCATAAAGCTCGGCACATCCCTCTTTATATTGTTCCACCAATAGATCTCCTTCAAATCATGATACATCTTTGTCAAACCTGGGTGAACTATATACCTCTTCTCATAAGCCTCAGTAAAAATCCTCTCTCGTATCTCATCAATATCAGGAATATACAATCTACCTTAATACCTCAGAGTACTATCACCACCAATCTCAAAGGCCATAATATTTTGTTAACCTATACCATCCTTGATCTGCATAAGAACCGGATCCAATGCTTGCTTCTCTTTCACTTCAGCACCAAGAAATAATTTAACCACTTGTTGAACAATCACCCCTCTATCCTTAGAGTCCTAAAGACAAACTCCCAAATTAGCTAGCTGGTGAATGTCTTTCACCAATACTCTTTTTTTCTCATCCATATTAGATAAGATCTCCATGGAAAACTTAGTAAGAGCATCAACAACCATATTAGCTTTTCCTGGTTGGTACTGAAGACTCATATCGTAGTCCTTTAGCAACTCAAGCAACTATCTCTGCCAAAGATTCAACTCGTTTTGAGTAAATACTTACTGCAAGCTCTTATGATCTAAATAGATGTCTACATGAACCTCATACAAATAATGGCATCAAATCGTCAAAGCGGAAAAACCATAGCCACCAACTCTAAATCATGAGTAGGATAATTCTTCTCATGAACCTTAAACGTCCTAGAAGAATAGGCCACAACCTTACCATTCTACATCAAGACACAACTAAGTACCACACGAGATGCATCACAACACACCACAAATCCATCAGTACCCGTGGACAGGGTCAAACTGGTATAGGAGTCAACTTATCCTTCAAATTCTCAAAGCTACCTCCACAAGCATCAAACTATAAGAACCTCACATTTTGCTGAGTCAACTTCATCAATGGAGCAAAAATAGAAGAAAAGCTCTCCACAAACCTCCTATAATTTCTAGCCAAGCCCAAGAAGCTCTAAATGTTGGTTGGAGTCGTGGGTCTTGGTCACTTCTTATTTACCTTAAATTTCTGTGGATCCACCTTGATCCCCTTTTTAGAATCAACATACCCAAAAAAAGTCAGAACATTCAGCCAAAACTCATACTTATAAAATTTAGCATACAACTTCTGATTCTTAAGAGTCTGCTATACAATTCGGAGGTGATTGGCATGATCCTCCTCATTGTTAGAGTACACCAAAATATCATCAATAAAGATAATATAAAACAAGTCAAATAACTATTTGAACACCCAATTCATAAGATCCATAATGGCCACTAAAGTATCAGTCAAACTGAATGACATAATCAAAAACTCATACTGACCATACCGGGTTCAAAAAGTAGTCTTGGGAATATCATGTAATGACTCTTCCAGTTACTTTTCATATTTTGTCTTATATTCAACATTTGAGCTTCTCCATAGCTGCCCTAAGTCATTTATGACTTACTGAGACTGATGGTTTAATTATCGGGTAGTGCGTTTGTGTTTTAGAGCCAATTCTTTATTTTGAAGTCTTTATTGATTTCAAATGCCCATGGGCAAAAAATTCAATGAAACAATCTTTGATGCAAATTACAACTACGCCAAAAGATCTTGAATATCAATTTTTGGCTAGATAAATCTTTGGTTCGGGTCCCAATGACCTGAGCTTATTTCGACCTATTGTTCAAAAAGTTAGAAAATTAGAATACGACTGTGGGATCCACATTTGATCGAAACAACCTTAGATAGAAAATCCAAAGTGACTATGTATCTAGAACATCATTTTTTACTATGGGGACCCTTGGTTTAGGTCCCAAGGCTCCTGAACTTATTTTGGGCTATTGAACGAAATTTATGAAAAAAATAAAACTATAGGTATGGACCTCATTTTTTCCCCAATCGATATCAAATGAAATATTTGATGATTCCAATAGATTTGAAATGTGGTTTACACTTAAATTCACTATTGGATCATGTTATTTTGATTCTGAATAAGTTCGGAGGGTTAAAGTTAAGATTTTAATTGTGTTGTCATCTGGCACCCCGAGGAGCAACCGTGATCGCGACAAATTGTATAGGGATCACGCTAGTGAGATAGCAACCCTTAAGACCGTGATATTGGTATCTTCATACCTTGTATAGTTATATAAGGACCCTATAGGCCGCATTTTGGTAATTTTCACCCATCTTTGAGACCTAGAACCCCTAAATGAGTGTAATAACTCAAAATTGATTATTGTGGGTGACTTGGGATCTTTCTAAACATTTATTATGATGATTATCACTCAGATTATGGCAATATTTCATCACTTTATTTATAGATTTCTTAGTTTTTGACCCAAAACCCTAAATTCACCCAGGGCTTGATTTTAGCCCAAAATTAGCTTTGTTTTCACCCATTTCTTGAGGGTTATAGTTCCTTGATGATGTATGAGATTTATATCATGTTGGGTTAACCTCAAAAATGCATTTTTCATACATGGGACCCTCTTGGGGTATTTGGTGTCGTTTTTTGACCCAAAGAACAATGGTGTAATAGGGGTATCGTTTGACTCATATTGATGAGTAGATTATGATTTTGATAGTGTGATAGAATTTTGTAATTGTGAAGTAAAAATGGACTTCGGTAAATGAAGTAAGGTTTTGCGGTTCAGCTTTGAGGTAGGATCCTATCCATTATTCTTCGTAGAGGATGTGTGATACATATTGCGTGTGAATTTGGACGTTAGGCTTGATTATGAGTAGAATAAATTGGCCTTGATTATTGATGTTTGGGGATTAGATGAGGGTTTTGGACTCGTAAGATGGTATGTTTATAACCTTTTAGAATTATATTGCCTTATACCTAGTTTTGATTAATTTGTAGCATGTATATGATATAATGCTCGATTTAGGAAGTGGTTTTAGCGCTGGAAGCATGATTAGTATATTTAATCTCATTGGGCTAGTGTGGTTGATCTTGGGTGTATTTATATGTCCAATCACCAATATTTACCTATAATAGAACTTGTTCTGAGAGATAAAATGAGTTATTTTTATTGTATTTAATCTTTAATTATGTTTTCTTATCTAATGGACATGATTAGTTTATGCAGGGCTAAATTTTTATGAAATTGGATGCAACTGGATGCATGAATGAGAAGTTAACAATGAATGGAGCAATGGGATTGATTTGTTGAGATAAGGAGATTTTAAGTTAGCTTGGCAAGTAGAGAATGAAGTAAATAAGAATTAGTTGAGATAGAAAAATTTAGTGAGTCATTGCGATAAGGCTGCGTTGCGGAGCTAGACGCAGAAAACTAGCCCCATGTAGGTAAAGGGAAATTCTCAATTGGCAAATTCCAGTAGCTCACCGTGATTAGACTGCGTTGGGGAGATAAACATAGAAAAATAGTCCCACATCATGGTGAAGGTCACACGTCAGGAAATAAAGTCCAACTATAAAAGAAACGATTCAATTTAATTGGAAACACTTTGGAGATGTAAGTAGAGGCAAAAAAACACTGCAATTTCTTTTTTAGGGTTCTTTGAACTTCATTATTTAGACATTACAACTTGGTAGGATTAATTATTCATTTTGATGTTGAATTCAAACATGAGTGGCTAAATACCCTTGTTTTGGGGTTGAGGCCTAGAACATGATTGCACTTTGATGTTCTTTATCATAGTTTATTGTTGGATTATCATATGGGTTGTTCTTAATCTCTTGTGCTTACTATTTTGATGAGTGGCCACCATTAGAATAAACCTATATTCCTATGTGAATTCGGGAGGAGAACCATAGGATATAATGAAGAAATTAAGGAGCAAGGTTCTTATTCTTTTATAAAATAAGGGATTTGAATTAGCATCTAGGATAGGGATATACCTTAAAGCCTTGTTTGGTTCACTTGCAGGAAGATATCTTTATGTATCTAAATGGATTATTGCATCTCTGCTCAATGATGTAGTTACAATATCTAGTTAGGTAGAAGATTAAAGGTCGGGAGGCCATGATCATACTATAAACCCTGCAAATCAATAACATTATAATCAACTTAACTACTATCGGAATAGAAATTTGTAAGATTGTCCAAAGTGTCTCAACCCTAGAATTCTCATCATTATTGTTTACAATTCATGCTTACGTTGCTATTGTTGCATATCGTTATTTCTTAATTATTTATATTTTTCTTTGAATCTTCACAATCATCTTTATACTTTAAAACACTTAATAGATTCTTGTCAAAAATTAAAGTTGGTTGAATTGCTAGTTGCATAGTACTCGTAGGTATGATATTCGATTATTCTAGTCACAATATTACTTGTATGATCATGTGCACTTGTGTGTGCGTTAGACCATAACAAGTTTTTGGTGCTGTTGCCGGGGTCTATCATAATTAGTAATTTTATGAATTTCTAGTTTTTAATAATTAGTTTAAGTGTTAACGACTTGATCTTAGTGGATGAATTTTACAGGACTAGCTAAATACAGGACTGCCAAGAGATGGAGAGTTGGTAAAGCCTTATTCGAAACTAGAACTGGTATTTCAACAGAGGCGAAGAGCTCATTATCTAATTCAGCAAGTTCAAATGGCAGAGTAAAGAGATCCTACTCTTATTGATCCAGTTGATCTAAATGCTAGACGTGTTCCATCTCTGGAGATTCCAGTTTATCCTGTTCAAGTAGCAGCCAGACCTGTTCGTAAAGTGGTAATCCCACCTATAAACCATTCTACTATTTGCATTCGCAAGCCAGAGGTGGGTGGTCGATTTGAATTAAAATTGAATATAGTACAACTGTTGTGTTCGAGTGGACAGTTTGTAGGGTTCACATATGAAGACCCATAACAAGATATATAGACTTTCTTAGAAATCAGTGATACCTATATTCCTTTTGGGGTCTCAACTAATTATGTCAGACTGACACTCATCCCCTTTTCTTTAATTGGGGAAACAAAGAGGTAGTAATATGCTGAACCACCAAACTCCATCACTTCCTGGGATGATCTGGCTCAGGAATTCCTTATTAGATTCTTTCCATCAGGGAATGCAACATACTTGAGAAGTGAGATTCTAAGTCTGAGACAGAAAGAAGAAGAAAATCTTTACCAAGCTTGGGAAAGATTTAAGGGCATGCTTAGAAATTGCCCTCACCACTATCAATCAAATGATATACTGGTTCACACCTCCATTGAGGGTCTTGAGCCCAACACCAAGATCCTCTTAGATTTAGTAGCAGGTGGGAAAACTCTTGATAAGACTTATGATGAATTATATACAATGCTGAATCGAATTTCACAAGGGAATCCTGAGTGTCATACTGACTCAAGGAGTGCTCCTAAGAAGGTTGCAAGTTTGTTAGAGGTAGATCAATTCACAACTTTATTAGCTCATCTTGATACAATACAAAATAAAATAACAAATCAGTACAACAGCATGAAGTTGGGGGTTAGATTGCCAACAACAACAGCTAATGCAGTTCAACAAGTAAATGCATGGTGTGAGATTTGTGGAAGTACTGAGCATACGATAAATTCTTATACGGTTAATACAAATTCTTTCAATTATGTGGGGAATGCTAATCGTTAGGGGTAGTACAATTATGGTAACATATACAATCTGCGCTAAAAAAACTATCCTAATTTCTCAGGGGTGGAAATCAGGCACAGAACAACAATCAGTATAATGAGCCAATACGACAGAATCAACAAGAAGTTCAAAGTAATTAGGCCACAAATCTAATGAGCAATTTAGAGGAGCTAATAAAATAACTTCTAGCTTCTCACGCATAGTTGGTAGCAGATATAAAGAATCAACAGTTGATTATGAAGAATCTGGAGCTGCAAATTGGTCAGATTACGAGAGCACTAAACACTAGACCTCAGGAAGGTCTACCTAGTGATACTGAGGCAAATCCAAAACATATAAATGCCGTCCCTACTAGGAGTGGTTTGCAACTAAAGAAGTATGAACCTGAGCATGTAAGTACAACAACTACTAATGATGATACTAAAAAGAATAAGGAGAAAGTGGTTGAAGAAAAAACTTCAAGTGATGAAACTAAAGTGGAGAAGAAGACTCTACCTCTACCCTTCCCTCAAAGGCTTCAAAATCACTTAAAAGAGACTAGTTATAAGAAGTTTTTAGATCTTTTATAGCAGTTTCATGTTAATCTCTCTCTTGTAGCTATTTTGCAGAGTGGGCCAAAGTATACAAAGTATGTGAAAGACATAGTGGCAAATAAGAATCATTTGACAGAATATACTACAGTAGTACTTACTGAGGATTTCATATCTAAGATTTAAAATAAGTTTCCTATGAAGCTGAAGATCTAGGTAGTTTTACTTTGTAGATCACCATTGAGCAAGCCATCAGTGCTTAGGGTTTATGTGACTTAGGGGCGAGCATCAATATCATACCTACATCTTAGTTCTAGAAGATGGGTCTTGGAAATCCCATACCCACTACCATTATTTTGCAGTTAGGTGATAGATCCCTTGATAGGCCTGACGGGATCATTGAATATGTATTGGTACAGGTAGGATCACTTATCTTTTTAGTGGATTTTATGATTCTTGATTTTGAAGCTGATCCGATCATTTCATTTATTTTGGGATGCCCATTCCTGTCAACTTGGCAGTCACTTATTGATGAAGTTTCAAGGAAGATGACTATGAGAGTTCATGATAAGGTCGAGGTCTTCGATATGTATAGGGCAATGAAGTTTCCTACTATACATGAAGAATTATCTTTTATATCAATTATAGACCTAGAGTCTGAGCTTCATTTCTTATTGTCTAATGATTCACTCGAGCGAGCTTTGATAGTACATAATCTCTATGTTGATGTAGAGGTATTTGAATTGGTTCAAGTCATAGATTTTGTAGTAATTAATACTAGAGTGGTCCCTTTTAAGCCGTTGAATAGACATATTGGCCCATCCTTCTAAGGTATCTATTGATGAAGTATCGAAGCTAAAACTCAAGGATCTTTCTCCTAATTTAAAATATGTCTTTCTTGGTGATAATGATACTTTGCCTGTGATTTTTTTAGCAATTTTGTTTGATGTACAGGTGAGAGAAGGGTTGGCAGTTTTAAAAAGAAGAAAGAAGGCGATTGTGTGGAAAATATTGGACATCACAAGGATCAATCTATCTTTTTGTATGGACAATATATCTATGGAAGAGGGCTACAAAACAAGTGTGTAGCAACAACAAAGATTAAATCCTATAATGAAGGAAGTGGTACAAAAAGAAGTCCTTAAGTGGCTTGATTCTAGGATTGTCTTTCCCATATCCGACAGCAAATGGGTCAGCCCTGTGCACTATTTCTCAAAGAAAGGTGGGAGGACTATGGTGACCAATGAATCTAATGAGTTGATTCCCACTTGCATGGTGACTATTTGAAAGATTTGCATTGATTACCAAAAGATGAATGAATCCACCAGGAAGGATCATTATCCTATCCTATTCATTAATCAAATGCTAGATAGGTTGGCAGGGCAAGAATATTGTTGCTTTTTGGATAGATACTCGGGGTATAATCAGATCATAATAGTGCCAGAAGATTAAGAAAAAAGCACCTTTACCTGTCCATATGGCACATATACATGCAGACGCATACCTTTTAGCCTTTGTAATGTACCCGCAACATTCTAGAGATGCATGATGGCAATTTTCTATGACATGGTGGAAAAATTTGTTGAGGTATTTATGGATGATTTCTCTATTTATGGTAACTCAATTGTGTGTTCTTGCAGAATCTTAATCTAGTCTTAGCTTATTATGAGGAGACATACCTTGTACTGAACTGGAAAAAATGCCACTTTTTGGTCAAACAAGGAATAGTCCTTGGTCATAAGGTGTCATATAGAGGACTTAAAGTAGATAGATCTAATGTTGAAGTCATTTAAAAGCTACCGTCTCTTATGATAGTGATGAGAGTAAGAAGTTTTCTTGGGTATGCAGGATTTTATAGGCAGTTTATCAAAGACTCTTTGAAGATTGCAAGTCCTATGTGTAATTTGTTGGAAAAAGAAACTAAATTTGATTTTGGGGATAACTGTCAGGAAGCTTTTGAGGGCCTGAAGAAAAAACTAACTGAAGCACGCATCTTGGTTTCTCCTGATTGGACTTTACCAATCGAGTTGATGTATGATGATAGTGACATAGTGGTTGGAGAAGTTTTGGGGTAGTATAAAAACAAGGTATTTCATTCTATTTATTGTGCAAGTAGAGTCTTAAATGATTCCCAGATGAACTATATAGTCACAAAAAAGGAGATGCTAATACTCGTCTATGTATTTGACAAATTCAGATCATACTTGGTGGGCACCAAGGTAATTGTTCACACAGACTATGCTACAATTAGGTATCTTTTCAACAAAAAAATGCAAAGCCACGGTCGATCAGGTGGATTCTATTGCTCCAAGAATTTGATCTCGAAGTGCATAACAGAAAAAAAGCTAAAAATTAAGTGGCTGATTATTTATCGAGGCTAGAGAATCGTAATCACATTACTGATGATATACTTTGCATTTGGGAAATTTTTCTAGATGATAAATTATTGGCGTCCAATGTGTGAGATTTCTTGGTATGCAGACATTGTAAATTTGTTAGTATGTGGGTTTTACCTTCCCAAAACTACCAGTCAGCAGAGAAAGAAGTTGTTATATAATTTTCATACATACATATGGGATGAGCCCTATCTCTTTGAACAAGGTGTTGATGGGTTCATGTGTAGATGTGTGTCCGAAGATGAATCTAAAAAAGTGCTGTAAAAGTATCATTCATCTCCTTATGGAGGCAATCGTGGGGGTGAACGAATAACTAGAAAGGTGTTATATTTAGGCTTCTTTTGGCCAACATTATTCAAAGATGCGGTTGACTTTGTAAGGGGTATGATCAATGTCAATGATTAGGTACAATATCAAGGCGCCATGAGATGCCCCTGAACAACATTCTTGAGGTTGAGGTCTTTGATGGCTGGGGGATAGATTTTATGGGACCATTTCTGCCATCTTATGGAAATTTATATATCTTAGTGGCAGTCAGTTATGTATCTAAGTGGGTAGAAATTGCTACCTTTCCCATGAATGATGTGAGAGTTGTGATGAAGTTTATGAAGAAACATATCTTTTCTCAATTTAGCACACCCAGAGCTATTATCAGTGATGGAGGAACGCATTTTGTTAACACTTGGTTTAAAAGTCTGTTGGCTAAATATGGTGTTAGGCACAAGGTGTCCACAACGTATAACCCACAAATAAGTGGCTAAGTAGAGGTATCTAATCTGGAGATCAAGAAGATATTGTAGAAGACAGTCAATAGTCAGCGTAAGGATTGGTTGGAAAAGCTAGATGATGCATTGTGGGTGTATAGGATAGCCTATAAAATGCCCATTGACACCTCTCCTTATTTCTTAGTATATAGGAAAGTATTCCACTTGCCTGTGAAGCTTGAGCATCAAGCTTATTGGGCAGTGAAGAAACTGAATCTCGATTTAAAAAAGCAAAAATACAAAAAGATATGTCGTGCCTCGACCAAAACTAAAGCGCTGAGTGGGAGGCAACCCACTTATTCTTACATTATTTTATTGTTTTTGGTTAGTGTGCTAGAATGAGAGACTTTGAGGAAAAACGATGAGAATTAGAAGCTAGTGAATTTCATGTGGAAGAAAGCCATCAGGTTTGTAAAAGATGCATACAATTGAGGGATAAAAAAAGGTATGAAAAAAAAGGGCTAGAATGCACCAAAGGGGGGATTTCCAGTGGCTTACCGCAATACGTCTGCATCATGGAGCTAGACGTAGAAAACTAGCCTCGCATTGCAGTGAGGATAAATAAAAAAATATGGGATTTCTAATAAGTCGCCTCGATTAGGTCACGTCGCGGAGCTAGACGCGAAAAACTAGCCCCGCATCGCATTGAGAGTAATTTTTAAGAAATCTTAATTAAAATATCGGGTTTAACCCGACCCACCTTTATTTGATTAGACCCTTTTATAAATACCCCTAATTCCCCATAATTCTTTCCCACTTGAACCTTAGTGCGCCGCCCCATTTCCCTTAAACTCTTTTTCTTATTTCTTGGCACATAATAGCTTGGCATATCAAGGTCCTTTCCTTCCTAAGACTCAATTCAGGTAAGTGTTCAATTCTGTTTCTTTCTTCTTATTTTGATAAACTTCCAAATTATTAGCTTGCTTGGGTTGAATATGTGAATAGATTTTTATGAAATATGATATTTTGAATAAGATGAGTAGTGTTACACTCCTTTACGAATAGTTTAACTAGACTGATAATTATGCTTTAGGGTGTACGTTGAACTCTCATTAAGAGGATAAGTGAAATCAATTTATGATAATTGTTTTACGTACACTGTTTAAATTTGTCTAGCATAGGGGGTGTTTGTCACAAGGAAGGGAAGTCTGAGTATCTTTCTTAGAGATAATGCACATCTTAGTTAGAGACTAAGTGTTAGGTGTCCTCGACCTTTGCTTAAACTGAGTGATAGCTGACTTTACTATGTGCGTGTGCATTTATAATGATGTGCATAATATGTTGAATCATTGTAATTGGGTGTTGTCTGTAATACTATACCAAGTGATTCACCAGATGTGAAGTACAGTATGAGTAACTTATGAAATTGATTGTGGATAAAAATTGTTGCTCCTGATTCAAATAGACGAGTACTTAAAGCCTGAGTAGAGCCACATGTCTTTGGTTTTATTTAACCATAAGGTGATTATACAGATAAGATGTAAATATTAAACTAGGGAAAGTCTAAGTACCCCGTTCTTACATTTGTGCACCTGTGATAGCAACTACGTGCGGGGTGTCCTTAACACTTGTCCACACTTAGTGATAGCTAGTATATTTAGGGATCATGTCTTACTAGTTTGTTGTATGTTCTGACTGATAGGTACTATGGATCATTTCCAATAGAAAGCTAAACATAAGGCTGGGTCATCTGAGCCCTAAAAAAAAGAGACAGGTAGTCTGGCAGTTCCTCGTGGTCAGGTACGGAGATATTGATATAGATGGGTCACCAAAGCTAGCAAGAAATGGTACTAAAAACACATTGAAACCAAGTATATCCCAAAAGTGTTTATAAATAGGGAAAGTATACAATGAGAATATCCGAGCATGGTTCGCAGGTTGGAGAAATTGCATATGACCTTTTTGTTTGAGTAGCCCACAGAGTTCAACCTGTACCTCATAAGGGAATTTTATGCTAATTGGACCCAGACTTTGAGGTAAAAATCTGCGGGTAAGTGGTCACCTTTTAACTAAAGAATTGAATGAATTATTAGGTGTTCCCAAGGCTGATGTAGAGCCATTGAGGTAGATATATATTACCACTCCATACGCCCACCTCCGACACCTATTATTTGGAACCATATTTGCTACTAGGTGGACTCGGCAATGATACACTGGCCTCAATTCAACATTTCCTTATGCTCAAATGAATATGGAGGTATGCATGTGGAGGAAGATTATCCACCATTGCCTTATTCAAGGCAAACATATGGCTGACATCACACGTGATTGGGTGTGTTTAATTTATGCTCTTATGCGTGACGACATTGATATTAATATAGGTGCTGTCATTTTTTTGAAAAAGGTGCAAAACTATGAGGGGCTTCGATATGGGTTTGGTGGATTGCTGATCATATTCTTGAGAAAGCACAAGGTTGAGGTAGAAGACCTGGATTACAACCCCGTTGTGGATACACACCCTATTGATGTGATGAGAGTTAGGAGTTTAGCTGTGGCTCATGGGCCAATACTCACTATGCTTGAGCATTAGGCTTAAAATAATGAGATTAGGACTAAGATATATGGGATACCAATGTTACAGCTATGAGTAGTGGGGATACCAGCTATGAATAAAGAAATTTAGGCAGTTGAGTTGGACTTCCCTCTTGTTCACTATGCGAAGACTTTACTGTGTATAGGTTCAAACTTTATTAAGCCTATTGATGACGACGTGCCCATTGATGAGGAAAGGTAGTTGTGAGATTTAAATATTGAGTTGGAGGATGAGGAACATCCAGATATGGAAGCTGAGGCACATGGTTTGGATAATGATGCATATGATGATGACATGGATGAGGCCTGATCAGGGAGTTATATGCCACCTCATTACTTGGTCTTATTTGAAAGCACTGGGACAGTGCTTCATTTTAAGTGTGGGGTGATGATGTCTCAATCCCATCCTAATTTATTATACTTTTCATTATTTTATTTATGCTAGATATTTTTATTTTTATGCTATTGGATTTTTTCTTTTTGGGTGTTGGACTTAGTCATTCTAACTATTCGGAATGATACAGTCTATAGTAGTTAGTAATTAGTAATGGTTTGCTCAGTAGTTGTGTGCTTAATAGTTACTTTTAAATTTTTGTTTTTACCCTTAAGGCAATTCTAAATTAGTCGTCATATTTAGTTTCCCTCCCTTATGATGGATGGATGACGACCATTGTAAGGGGAGTTAGTCGTAGGAAATTAAGTAGTGATAAGAACCGTATCACAACTTAAAAGGGAAATACTTTGGGTTGGGCAATGTGGTTGCTTGAATTGGAACATACTTTTGTTGAAATAAAAATATGTCATGATTTAAAAAAGGGAGCTAATGTAGACACTTAATCTTAATTGGTGTAATTTTTGATTTGTTGGCTTAAAATTGAATTTGACAAGTGCGAGATTGAAAACCATAAGGTTCTGACTTGAATCTAGCATGCACCAAGAGTGAGAGTTGTTTAGTTATTCTACATGTATAGTGATGTATAGAGCTTGCTTAGCCTGTTTATAAAGCAAAATAAAGGATGTTGGGTTTAGGAAATGATGTAGGCATTTTTGTTGATAGATGCATTTTTAGACCTTGTTTACCTACCCTTGTGCATATTCCTAGTTAGTCCTATTTATCCTTTAGCTTATTCTTTGGTAGCCTCATACGCAACCTAATCCCTTCTTTGATAGACCTTAATTTTATCCAAAGCTCCTAAGCGTTTTTATGTAAAATTAATTGAGTAAGGAGTGTGATAAAATAAGAGGAGAAAAGGTAAAAAGTGAAGCCCCAAAGTAGTGGTTATTGGTGTGTAAAGTTGATGTGTTGTGATTGGGAGTGAAAAAGAAAATTTGTTCTTGAAATTGAGTCATGAATTACTAGAAAATACTCCCACCATATTGTATGTTAATGAGATTAATGAGATGGAGTAAGATAAAGGATGTGTGAAGGTAGTAAAGGTGAAAAGTTGGTTGCTAGAGACTGATCTTAATTGTACTATACGATGTGTTAAAGTGCTTAGAGAGACTAGCTACTATTTCCCAAATAGTTCCTACCCGTCCCTTAGCCTATATTGCAACCATAAAAGACCTAGTTGATCCTTCATCCCAACGTTTGACTATTAGTGGAGTAGTACACTAAGGGCAAGCTTATGGTTAATCATCTATCATGTATGAATTCTTTGCTGAGAGTGAGTGATTTAGTTCTTATATTTCCATTTCATTGTCTATTGTATGATTGTGAGTGAATGTGGGAAACTTTCTTATTGTGAAGGTGCATGTGGATGATAGTCAAGTGACTGATAGTGCTTGTAGATTGAGTGATTTGATTATGTTTTCCAATAAATTGGAAGTTCACTGTTGAGGTAAAGATGTCTGAAAAGAATTATCCCATATTTCTAGAGGTAAATTGATATGTTTTGAGTGAAAAAGTCAATGTTAGGTTTGTGAGTGCCCAAACTCAAGCATTTTGCCTAGGTTGTGATGTTAAACTTAATTGGGTATAGTGTCGATTAAAGTTATTCGAGGACGAACAAGGTTCTAAGTGCGGGGTGGTGATCTTAGGTATATTTATATGTCCAATCACCAATATTTACCTATAATAGAACTTATTCTATAAGCTAAAATGAGTTATTTTTATTGTATTTGATCTTTAATTGCGTTCCTTATCTAATGGACATGATTAGTGTGTGTAGGGCTAAATTTTGATGAAATTAGATACAATTGGACGCATGAACGAGAAGTTAATGATGAATGGAGCAATGGGATTAATTTTCTAAGATAAAGAGAATGGAAGTTGGCTTGGAAAGTAGAGAATGAAGCAAGGAATTAGTTGAAGCAGCAAAATCCAGTGACTTATCGCGATAAGGTGGCGTCGCAGAGCTAGATGTGGAAACCAAAAAACTAGCCCTGCATCACGATAAAGGGAAATTCTCAATTAGCAATTTCTAGTAGCTTACCATGATTAGAACGCGTCACAGAGCTAGATGAAAGAAACTAGCCCCACATCGTGGTGAAGATCACACGTCAGTAAATAAAGTCCAACTATAAAAGGAATGATTCGATTCAATTGGAAACACTTTAGAGACATAAGTAGAGGTAGAAAACACTACAATTTCTCTTTTAGGGTTCTTTGAACTTCATTATTTCGAGATTACTACTTGCTAGGATTAATTATTTATTTTTGATGTTGAATTCAAACATGAGTGGCTAAATACCCTTGTTCCGGGGTTGAGGCCAAGAACATGATTGTACTTTGATATTCTTTATTGTAGTTTATTGTTGGATTATCATATGGGTTGTTCTTAATCTCTTGTCTTACTATTTTGATGAGTTACCACCATTAGAATAAACCTATATTCCTATATGAATCTAGGAGGAGAATCATAGGATAGAATAAAGAGATTAAGGAGCAAGGTTCTCATTCTTTTATAAAATAAAGGATTTGAATTATCATATAGGATAGGGATATAGCTAGAAGCCTTGTTTGGTCCACTTACAGGAAGATAAATTTATGCATCTAAATGGATTATTGCATCCCCGCTTAATGATGTAGTTGCAATATCTATTTAGGTAGAATAATTAGAGGTCGAGAGACCATCATCATACTATAAACCCTACACATCATAACCTGATAATCAACTGAACTACGATTGGATTAGAAATTTGTAAGATTGTCTAAAGTGTCTCAACCCTGGAATTCTCATCCTTATTTTTTACAACCCCTGCTTAGATTGCTATTGTTTCATATCATTATTTATTAATTTTTTATATTTTGTTTTTAATCTTCATAATTATCTTGATACTTTAAAACACTTAATGCATTCTTTTCAAAAACTAAAGTTGGTTGAATTGCTAGTTGCATAGTCCACATGGATACGATATCCAACTAATCTAGTCATTATATCACTTGTACGACCGCGTGCACTTGAGTGTATGTTAGACCACAATAGTGGTGGTATTGAAATTGTAATTTGGGTAGAGTTGACTTGAATGCCCTTGTTCTAGTCGAAGTTCTTATCTTAGGCTTTAGTATGACTTACTTGACACCTAGAAGTTGAAGTAGATACCGTAGCCTAGTTTAGGCATGGTGTATCTAATTATGGAAATTGAAGATTAGAAGTGGGATTGTCTGGCCCACTTAGGCTAAGACTTGTGTTTGCCTTGTGGACTTAGCTGCGGATGTTAGGCGTAGTTGAGATTAGTAAACCTTAGTATAAGGTTACTTCGTGGCTTATTGAATGATTATGTATTTTTTTTTGAATAATAATATTTGGGCCTATAAAGATGCCACTTCCTTTTTGATATGATGTTTGGCCTGAAGACATGTTATTTTCTTTTAGATTTGATATTTGGCTCATAGAGATGCTATTTACTCTTAGACATGATGTTGGGTCTGTGAGATGATTTTCCTCTTAATAATGATTTTGGGCCTATAGAGATAATATTCCTCTTAGATATGATAATTGGCCTAGAGAGGTGACATTCCTCATAGTCATAATGTATGACCTATAGATATGAGATATATTATAGATGTTATATGCTTATTGATATTATGCCTCCTAGATGTGAGATGCCTCCTATATGTGAGATGATTATATAAATGCTACAACTTATAAATATGAGATTGTCTATCTACGTGGTTATTGATACGAGTTTCGGATACGTATGTGGGCCAAAGGCCATGATTATGATGTCATGATTATTTTGGACACATATTAGGCCAAAGGATGTGTTATGATATCGGTTGGATATCTGAGAAGTGTTTATCCTTATAAAGAATGCGATTATAGTAAATATATGTTTAGATACACATCTATTAGATATGGGATGGAGGAAGATGCGGTATGGCTTTTTTTATTCCACTGATTGATTACTGGTGATGATATGCATAGATTCGGTACATTTTTGATTACTATAATTTTAATTAATATGATTCTAGTTGAAATACGATCTTATGACTGTTCTTCCTAAATAAGGTTTAGGCTATGTGGGAACTAGTTGTCTATTACGTGACTATAGTACTTGATGGCTAGAAATCTAATGTACTAGTTAATGAACCTTGTCTAGTTGAAATATGATAGATAGCGATTATGGTTGATACGTGTCTAATGATGATGACAAGTTTAGCATTGGTGAAGATTAGTTGCTATTGATTACTAAGTTTAAGATACCAATTAGTTGTTTAACAAGGATTTGTGTATTAATGATGCTAGATAATAAGAGATGTTAGTGGATAGATAAATGAAGTATCTAAATGATGGTTAGTATAATTTTTCTAGATGGTGACTAGTGAGATTATGATGGTTAGAAATGAATATTTGTTAATTGGGGATTATGGTCTAGTGGTGAATCTTGACTAGGTGCTAGGTATTGACTATTTAGTGAATAATGATTACGTAAAGAAATGGTTAGGATAATAATCAAAGGTCATCTCCATGATTCAACCCTATCACTTACTTCAGTCGTGGGATATTCTGACCCTTTCTACACGTTTATAATAATTTAGTCTCGAAGATCACTTCGGGCAACAAGCTTGTAGATTTACCCTCTTTTTTATCTATGTCAGAGCTCGTGCACCTATTATATGTCTATAAGTATATGTGTATTGATGTTTATTATTATATTGATACCCGTCACAGTCGGATGATACTGTAATGATATATTAATACCCGAAAAGACCAGAGAGTATTGTGATGATATATTGATACCCGGCAAGGCCGAAGAATACTGTGATGATATATTGATACTAGGAAAGGCTGGAGGTTGATTATGCTGATGATGGGCATGATGATGACATTATAGAGATGGTTATGATGATGAGATTGTGATATCGATTGTGTAGCTTGCATTCATTCCTGCATGTGCATCGCCTATCACAAGTATGCACCTATGTCTATCAGTCGGTATGAGACAATTGCATAGATAAGGGTAAAGAATATGCCTTATATTGTTGTATATTGATTGAACCTTTTGATCCTGGGGCGGTGGGGGTACATTTAGGCTCGACTAGGTATTTGATTGTCCGGAGTAGCCGGTTATTCATGCTGTTATTGATATTGTTATTATCATTGTTATGATCATTATTATGGCTAGCTTATGGAAAATTGGTCATTGATCCGGTATTGAGATTTGAGGTATGTCTACGGCGTCTTCTATCTTATTATGGCATTATAATGCACGATTATTTCATGTCTAGCCATGAGGATTAGAAACCCTGAGCATGATAATATTAAATCTTGATAGTATTATAATGAGGTCTTAGAATGAGGATATGATGATCTAGATTATTTTTTGAGTTGACCTCATGTTTATATGTATAGATATGTGTGTGTGTATATATATATATATATATATATATATATAAAGCTATGGCACTACCGTATATCCCTTCCTTCGTATGTTCATATTGTATTTTCGTTTCTTGGCCTTGTATATTGCAATGTACTTTTCTTTTACTCTTTATTCGTATACTGGCTTGGGATATACGGTATATTATTTACGTCTATTGAATGTGGATGAAATAGGATAGTTTACCCAGATATTTCCTTAGCCTTATTATGTGGGTCTATTGGACATGAACAGAATAGTTGTCCCTTATTATTCTCATTGACTTGTTATATGATTTTTGGACTCTTGGGTGTAGTTTCCATTCTTTTTATATGTTGTTTATATCTACTTTATCTTTTGATCTTAGTTGGGAGTTGCCTACTGAGTACCATTCATTTGGTACTCTTACTACACTTCTATAGCCTGCATATCATAGTAGGGGTTATCATCGTTGATGTGTGTATCGTACGTAGTGGCCATGGTTGGGAAACTTAGAGTGAGCTCCTGACGTTTGGAGTATTACTTGTCTCTCTCTTATGTATTAGACTAGTCTCTATGTTGTATTCAGAGATAAGTTGTATCAGTATATTTCTCTTGATATTTCACTTTTGTACTCTTATTATATTAGAAGCTCTGATACCACCAGGTTTTGGGGTTTTATTATGTATAGATCTTTATTTTCATTTATTCCGCATTTTCCCTTATATTATTAAGTAGTCCGTTACTATCCATTACAGACTACGGGTTAGCTTGCCTACTGGTGGGCTATGGTAGGTGCCATCATGACCTGAGAAATTGGGTCGTGACATATCACCTTCCTTAATTTTCAACTAATTATAACCCAATCAAAGATCAATCTTAGAGAAACATCTAGCACTTTGAAGCTGGTAAAAAAGGACATCTATCCTAGGAAGAGGATACTTATTCTTCACCTTAACCTTATTCAACTGCCAATAGTCCGTGCACATTCTAAGAGACCCATCTTTCTTTCGCACAAAAAATATTGAAGCACTCACAGAGAAATACTAGGATGGATGAAACCCTTATCATGGAGATTCTTTAACTTCTCTTTCAGTTCCTTCAACTCCGTTGGAGCCATTCTATACGGAGGAACACAAATAGGATGGGTATTCGGTAGAAGATTAATTCCAAAGTCTGTTTCCCTATCGGGAGGAATGATAGAAAGATCATCAGAAAAGACCTCAGGAAATTCATTAACCACAGGGACAGATTGTAAAGAGGGAACCTTAGAACTAGAATCCTTAACCCAAACTAAATGATAAAGACACCCCTTGGAGATCAACTTCGGGCTCTAAGATATGAAATAAACCTCTCTTTAGGCACTAAGGAACTTCCTTCCCATTTTATTACCGGTTCATTAGGAAATTAGAAACTAACTTTTTGGGTCCTACAATTCAGATAAGCGTAGCACGAGTGAAGCCAATCCATCCCCAAGATAATATCGAAATCTACCATATCAAGCTCAACGAAATAATGTCTCCCTATGAAATATAAACACCACACAACCTCTATATATAATTCTAGCCATAACAGAGTCACCTATCGGAGTAGACACAAGGAAGGGGTCGGAATACTTTTAGGACCAAAACCAAAGAGCACATCCACATAAGGGGTCTTATAGAATAGGGTAGAACCCGGATCAAGCAAATAATACACATCATGAGAGAAGAGTTGTAACGTATCAGTGATAGCATCAGGAGATGCCTCGAATTCCTGATGGGTGGTAAGATCATAGAGACAATTTCGGCCAGAGTCTTTACCAGATGTAGCACCCTTTTTGTGTAGGAGCTGAAGAATGGCAATCAAAAATTAATTAGCTCCAGTGGCTACTTTAGCTGAAGGACAGTTCCTCTTAATATGATTAGGCTGACCATATTTATAACACAAGTTCCTCCCTTCATCACAATAACTACGGTGAAGCTGACCATAAAATCAACAAAGAGGATAGGGTGGGGGATAACTGAGCTCTACTAGCCTGAGACTTGGCACCTTGTGACTTAGGACTACCTCTAGTCTGAAAACAATGTTTATCAAATGGCATAGGATAAGGAGAAATAGCGGATGAATATGAATTGAAACTCTTCCAATTCTTATTCTTGGACCCCTACCTACCATCTCTTCCACTATTTTGCTGATTCACACCCTGCTTTGAATTTCTAAACCTCTTACTCTGCCTTTCTTTCATCTTTGCCTATTTTTAAAATATAGAAAGAAATTTATGGAATGACTATGCTTTCCAAAGAGCGGAAGCTCACTACTTCATTGCAATCTAACTAATGGATCGAATCACTTAACACTGCACAAGAGTAGTGTCTTCGGACCCTACATTATGAAACAATGTAGCATCCTACGATGGTTAGTGGGGTGAGCGCTAGTATGTAACTCAAGATAATGATAAAACAATGCCATTTCAAAACCATGTCCAAACTCAGTGTACATGTTCACATACATTCATACATACATATTGTTGACACCCAATATTGATCGCCCGATACTCTTTATAGGCTGCTATTTTAGCACAATTATTAATTTTAAATGTTAGCATTTTTACACATTATTTTCGTATCGAACAGATATTGACGTATCTTATTCATAATTTAAAAAATATACAAATTATTTTATTATTATTTTTTTAATTTATTAATTCAAATACGACATTTTGCATGATTTTTGTCTCATAAATATTCATACTCACAATTTACAAAAACATTATCTATTATTATTGTCATTATAATAATTATTATTATTGATAATTTTATTTAACGTAACATTATTTTTACATACACAATTTAGTGAAATCTTATTATTGTCATTATTACATTTATCAAATAGCAGCCTAACTAAAATTAATTTTTTAATATATTTTATTCTTAGCCACTTTTATACCCTTTTGATGTCAATTTTAACCAATTTGATTCAATTAAAACTCTTATCTTTTACACATCCTAAAATTTAAATCTAATTTTTAATATCAGCCATTGATCAAATTTGATCTAATGGATGAGATTAAATTTCTACTCTTCCCTCTTAAACCAAAACAAAATCCTAAATCCCTTAATTTCAAAATAACAACAGCCGTAGCTCCCGCTTTCTCTCTACCCTTCTCTCTTTCTCTCCCTATGAATAAGCAGCCACTGGCAAACCAACAGCCGACCGGAACCCCATGTCCAAATGGTCCTGGCAAAGGGCATCGTCCGCTCCATCACACCACCAGTCAATGCCACCTCACCGAAGAAACGGTCAACAGTCACCGCCAATAGCCTCAACCATCGAAGATGACCACTGTCGACTCCTCTTCTTCTCCATCCAGATGCTGTCCCATTATCGCAGCTGATGAAAAATAGCAAAAACTACAACAACCGATGAGCCAACCTCCTCCGAACAGCTCCACAACCACCATGGCTGGTGAACTAGCCCTTACTGCTTCCGTTGCCACAACTCCAACAGGCCGAACCAATCAGAGAAAGCTCCACTTCTCCATCACCGATCAGGCAGCCATGATTTTATTCTATTTTGCCTCATCGTAGGTGATGATCGGTGAGGTGTTGCTTGGTAACCTCTTCGATAAGGGTTGATTTTTAGAAATCATCACAGGTTATGCCTTATCTATTTTTGCCATTGTTAATTTTATTTCTTTCTTTTACGATTTGAAATAGACTATACTTAATTGATGTTCTTGAATTTGATTTTTTGTGATTTGGGTTTACCGATATGTTTAGGCTCTCACATACATGAAGTTGGTGACATTTAACAAGGTTGCTGGTTGTTTTTCAACTCTTGAAATTATTAGTCTTTCTTGCTAATTGTCTTTTGTTTCATTTGTTTGATATTGATGAAAAATTTATTTCATAAGCTGCACACTTAGTGTTTGTGAAAAATGATTAATCTTGTTTTTACTCTTCACTTAATATTATGGAACTAATTGTGCATGTAATTTTGATGATTTGATTGGTTGCATAATTAACGTTTTGTGATTGATAAATATTCTTATATGATTAACTGTCTCTTTTATTATTATTTTTGTAATTAGCATTCCTCTCTCATAATGTCTGACATATTTCATATGCATATTCATGGTAAATATAATTTCTATTATATTTTTGATTGATTCTTCCAAATATTTGCTTTTTCATTTATTCTTTGACTGATTTTACATGATTGATTGAATTATTTATTTAAGGAAATTTGGATTGATTGATATTTTATATTTTCTTTTATTTATTTTGACTGATTTTATATTATTGAGCATGACCTTTATATTTAAGGAAATGTATTGTTGATTGATTGCACAAAATATTTTCTATATTGATTGATATCTCTCTTTCTTTTTATGTTTGGACTGATTTAAATTACTTGACTAATATAAGTGTGATATTTATATTTAGGGAAAGTTTCATTGATTGATTGACTGATTTTATTTCCCCTTAATTGATTGACAAAAGATATTCCTTTTCCTTTATTTGTCTTGACTCCTTTACTATATAAACAACACCCTTTTTTATTATTAGGGGACAACTTCTAATACTCTCTATTCTCTCATATATAAAAGATAGACATTGATATTTCCTCTCCTCTTTTAAACTTACTCTTGACATACTATATTTTCATACGGGACAAAGTTACTTAATTTTCTTATTTTGAGTTGCATTTCTACCTTTGGAGTTTTGGTCTCAATCTATCCGTGTTAATTCGTGTATGATATTCGATATTATTTGGTTTTCCTATTATTGTTTGCTATCTTCAACCAATAAGTTTTCTGACGTCGTAATATTAATACCTTATATGATGATACTAGAAAATATGTTATAGGAATTACTTTGTGTTTTGTGTGTTGTATCATTGTTATGTCATTTTGTGTTTGTAATTATATCATAATATTTTTTTAGTCTCTTTGTGCTTGCCATGCTCTGCCATGGTGTTTAATAGGTTTGGGGAAATTGAAGAGTTGCTCGAGGATTTAAGAGGGATTATATTTTTCCCTTATAGTTTAGTCGATTCTTTTTTTATTGGGATGCCCATTACGACAAGGCCCTAGTTTCGGTCGTGTCAATATGTTAGTACTATTTTTTTGAAAATTCATAACAATATAAAGACTCTAAAATAATGATTTGGAATATAATCTTTAATAAAAAATGCATAAGATCATATTAAAATCAATAGGAAAACAAGCTTCGATGATTTTTGGATTATCTGAGAGTCAGCTTTAAAGTAGTGAGCTTCTATTCTCCGAAAGACCCTCATTTTATGGTCTTGTCTTTACTTATATCATAGACTATTTCAGTGAGTTTTTGGCTATGGTCAGGGCATGCCCTGACATAGGTTGATATTTGGTTTCTTAGAGGTATTTTTGGATAAGATGTGGGTGGATTTTTGGTATTGTGAATTCTTAGATCCTATTCAGTTGATTTATCTATCTTGTTATATGTTCGGAACTCAGCTCTATCTTATTATAAGTTTGACATTCAGTCGTTTCTAGTTGTATTGTGTTTTGGATGGATAATTTAATGGGGGTTGTTTTTTATCCTTGGTGTACTTGAGATACTTGTCACGACTAGGCACTGGTTCAGGTCGTGACACTCATGCATGGCGCACGATCCCATTCTTTAATCGGTACATCTTTTTACGACCCTATACTCAAGACAAATGATTTTCAGCCTATGTAAGTGTCAAGCGGCCTTATTTTATAGTTCTAAACTTATAGGAAACTACTACAATCATGTAAGAACTTTGGGGATATTACACTGATAAGGAGGTGTGAGAGGCCAGGAATGATAGGCTTAAGGAGAGGTATAAGTAGATCAAGTAAGAATTAGATATATTTGATTAGATCTATGCTGACACACAACTTACTAAAGAAATAACCCTAAATAGAAAAACATGAAGGTTGAGGATTAGGAAGTACGTTTATATATCATCAAGTAATTTTTGGCTTTTTTTTGAGAGAGCATGGTTCTAGATGAGAGCACCTTCTTAGCCCCCTATTCTACCTATTATTATTATTACTATTATTATTGTTGTTGTTGTTGTTATTGTCATTATCGTTGTCATTATCATTGTTATTGTATTAGCATCTCACTATTCAACTTTAGTACTATTGTTGTTTCTTTTACTAATGATGCTCGCCAAGCTCCATCAAATCCTTGCACACAAAGTTGAGTTATTTGATTTGTAAGCTTTTCATTGAGTCACTGCTTTGGAGGCTTGGAGGATGTTTGGGATGAAAACTTGATGGTTAACAATTTTCTAAAATGAACAAAATATAAGATAGTCATGCTAGTGAAGACATGGGCTAAGTATGAAAATGCTCATTTAATGAATTCTCATGAATTCATTAAAAAAAAGACAACCAAATAGGATACTTACTTCATTTAGGGTAAAACTAAAATAGATTGTATATTTTTTTATTTTTCTATTATAAATAGTTGTCTTTTATTATTTTGAAGACTTACATTATCTTGATGTTTGAATACTAAAGACTTTATTTAGAGCATTGTGAGCTTGTTGAAGCTTTTTATTGTATTTAACATTACAAATAAGGGTTAATTGGGAATTTTTTCCTTGAGGTCTTTCTTATAGTTTAGGTATCTATTAGGATAATCGAAGGAGGTCTTTTTTCCCTATAGAATTGGTAACCTTTGATTCTACTTTTGCGTTTATCTTTCTATCTATTTTATCCTTTATCTTTGATTATCATTATGTTTTTAGTTTTTTGTATTGTTTTCATATATCAGTTTGTATCAGGAGCTTTGGAATAGGTTTGTCTTCACAAACCTTATCTTGAAAAGTTGATATCTTCAAAAAAATAAAATTATTCAAAAAGAATTTAAAAAAAATATATTTTGATTTGTTGTTTTTTGACATTAGATCTTTGTTCCCTACCAGCTTTTGAGCCCAATTAAAGAATTTTATTCAATTTTGAGTTTTAGAGAAGATTCTACCATTAAAGAGGTTAAAGCTTTGAAATTTGAAGAAAAAGTTTAAAGTGGATCTTTGATTTGGGTTCTAATTAGGTATAGAAAGTATTGAGGTTTGTTCTCTAGATCGAGGGATAACTAATCATAAAATTTGGAGAATATTTGACATGGTGTATGTTCATAATGTTATTCTTGAGGAAGAAGACTCAAAAAGGTATATTTGATCCAAGCACCAAGTGAATTTTGGCAAAAAAGTGTTTGTTGGATCCACAAGTAAAATTTATTAGTTAAAAAATAAAAAATTAAGTGTCCCAAGAAGACACCAAAACCAGAATTCTATTACAATTGAAAACAACCAAAAAAATTAAGTGTTGGAACTTTTTCAAATCCAAATTTTTTTCTAAGAGTCAAAGCTTCCTATTCATCTTCTAAACTCATTTTCTTTCAAGTTCTCAACTACTTAACAACTAATTATTGATTTTGGTTACTTTGTAACTAGCTCTCCATCTTTATTTTATTTCTTTGATATTTATAATTAATTACAACAAGTTGATCCTTCTACTTTCATTACTTAGTTTTTGAGTCCAAACTTTTTCGTGCTAATTTTCCTTCAACTTTTCTTGTTTAAATTTCATTAAAAGTTCTTGATTTCTGTCTCGTAAATTTTCATAATTCATTCCTGAGTCAACAAGAATTCATTGTTGACCTCAAGGAGAGATTGAATTCTTGCAACTCATCAAACTAAACAAGATACAATTGTTGTCCAAAGCAATGTTTGAGGAAAACAAAGGTACAACTTCTTGATTGATTGTATTTTTTTAAAATAACCTAATTTTAATTTCTTTAAACTAATTTAATGTGTTTATTTACTTTTATTGAGTGTCTTAATAGGTACCAATAGCGGGTAGCGAAAAAATTGAGTTTCCACCAGAGAATCCTCTTTTGGTGAATTGTTAAACTTGTTCACCACCATCTCTATTCGATAGAAGGATGTTCGATCTATTTAGTATTCAAGTTAATCAATTGGAATTTATCTTTCTACCTACTTTCTCTAATCTTCATCAAGATACTCTTTTCAAAGTTCCATGAATATGAGAGATAAAAGATTGAGAGGAGTAAAAAAGTACAAAATGACAATTTTAAAGTGAAAAAAAAGGATGTATGGAGTGAAGTGAGAAAGTTTCCATAAAATCAATTGAACCTCTTTCAATATCCTTTTGTAGGTACATGCATGACAAGTGGAGGAAAATAATGTAACGACTTGTGAGTTTCAAGGTAAAATAGCAAAACTTTACACTTTTAAAATTTCAAATGAACAAAATGTGAGTGATAGCTTGTCTTCATGTGAGATTAATAATTCCTTACTATGTGTTGGTAACATCCTTATTGAGAGTGTTCATACACTAGTTTATTCTATTGATTATCGAATTAATTCTTCTTGCAAGATTGATTTGTGTCCACTTAGTGTTGACACTTGTGATGTGATTGACAATATATTATCACACAAAACTTGGGTTGATCAATTTAATTATGATTCTAATCCACAAATTAAGGGCATTTGTGATGTGATTAATTAGCCTCAAATTGGTGATGATGTTGATAAAGGTGGTTATTTGACAAGGAGTAATTCTTTGAGTATATCTCTTGTTGAAGATTCTATTGCTTATTTTGCTCATAGAACTCATGTGATTGAAACTACCATATAAAATGGCATTTTACTTTTTGAGAATGGTATTACATGTTTTAATTCTAGAATGTTGAATTAATTATTCTCTCTGTAAGTATGTCTTGTTTGATGATGATGAGATCACTCCTAGTTTGGTGCCTAGTAGTGTGAATGGTGATTTTAATGTATCTCTTATTGAGGGTTATAACTTGTATGATAACCCACTATGCAACATGATAAGGAAGGTGATGTGTGTTTTCTAATTGCTAATTCTTTTTTTTCAGCTTGCCCATTCTTGAGAAGAAGATGCCCAAGACATAGCTAACTCTCTACTCACCCTTATTTCTAAGATAGTAAAAAGAGTACAAACTACATCTAATATTATCCACTATTTCCTTGTTACCCATGTCCCTATTTCAAGGATGATATGGGTTTCAAAAATTCACCCACATCCCTCTTTCAAGGATGATGTGAACTTTCAAGAACTTAGGGTTTTCACCCATAAATTTATCTTGGGCATTTGGGGTTTTCACCCACAAACATCAACTAATTCAAGCAAGCAATAGTGAAACTTATCATCAACAAACTAGAATCCACACAAATACATCACAACCCATACATAATTACAACTTAGTTTAACATAATCCCAACACAAGAAAATTTAGCTACTCATAAAGTCAAAGAGAAGAGATATACAAAAAGGTTAATTCAAAGAATCCATGACATTGGAAAATAAAAAGATTCTTCAATTTAACTTCAATTTCACCAAACTCAAATAAAACATCCTGAGTTTGACTCTTGGAAATTTCTTGGGTTTTGAACTCTCTGTCCATCATATGACTTAATCTAACTAGTTGTATGATGTGGGTATGAGTTAAGAGCCTAAGTCATATGGTAAACAATATGTCCGATGTCACTTTCTGTCTAAGGTTTGACTAGACTCCATATGAGTCATATGGAGATGGTATGAGAGGAGTAGGGAAATCATATGATTAATAGTGTCAAAGCCTAACGGTACTATCTAGGGTACAATTTAGGGGTACCACTCGTACAATTGGGTGCGATTGAGGTGCCCAAACCATACCCACATGCGTTCATTTTTTAGGTTTTAAGCAGAGGGTATTCCAAATATTTACCACCCCAAAACCCTTAAGACCCATGACTTATAATACTTTATGGCCTCTAATAACTCAATTTGAAAGATCAAAACACTCCAAAAACTCTCTTTAATTTCTCTCAAGAAAATTGGGCTAGGGTTTTCTTCAAGTGATCATCTACGGGCTTAAGGATCAATATATATTTGTGAATATTTATAAATAAGGCATGTTACTCCTCCCTCATGGTTAGTTCAACTAAATTTATGTTTTAATAAATGGTTTTCATGATTTATTATGGGTATTATTTGGTTTTGAATTGTATGTTGGGGTTTTTGGTTATACTGGTTGGATATTGTTTTCCCATGAATTTCTTATGGTGTTTAATATTATAATATTAGTTTGAACATGTGGTTTCATGGGGATGGTCAATTGGTTCTTGGTTTTGGTTTTGGAAACTATATGCCATCAACATGTTTCTTCCTATGAGAAGTGTTTTGTCACATAGTTTGACTTTTATTAAAAATCTTGCAAACCCAAATTGGTTTGGTTGATTTTAAAATGGTCGGGGAAGGCCTTGGAGGACATTGAACCAAATTGATTTATTTTGGAATGGAAATTAGTAATAAACTCAACCATCTAGAATAATTGTTTTTTATTTATGCACTACTACTTGGTTTGAATTATTTCTTGAGATTAATGCATGGGGTATAAGGGAATCCCCCAAGTGATTTTAATAATGGGGTCAGCGAGATATATAGGAATCCCTTAAGTGTTGGATAATGACATTGCTTACAATCTATAGTCGGTATGACGATACCACTTAATAATGCCTTAATAAGTGACTCTTGGATTGATCATTTGGTTACGTGTTAAATGTTTTAGTTGGACAATAATAACGGGTTATAATATTTATTTGTGAAGGTGTGAGTCTGAGATTTTGACACTAGGAACTCATGTTTATCGACATAAGGATTGGTATTGATGACCACGTACCTGTGGGGTACAAAGAAATCCCTCAAGTACATAAACATACATATGTATCATAGAAGGCGAAGGGTACAAGGGAATCCCATACCGTTATGATATCTCTAGTTCATATGACTACACACACTGAAGCCTATCTAGGGGGTAACAATGGACCTATATAGCCCTTGGGTAGATTATAATAGTAAAGCTACACGACCTAGGTAATGGTTTCAAATGCATGTTAAACCTGGTTCCCTTTCCCGTCATGGTATATATGTATATATATGTGTGCTTGTAAATGGTTATTTATGTTAGTTTTTAATAATGACATTACTTTATCCTTATTCGTGAGTACATGCTATTATTCACCTAATAACCCATCTTCGAGCACTGTATCCCTATGTAATCTAACAATCAACTATATTATCACACCTCCTACTTAGTGACTTGGTTATTCGGGAAGAACTTGAGTCAGACTGAAGTGATGAGCTTCCATTCTTTGGAAGGACTATTTCATGTTATGGTTTATCTTATGCTTTTACTATTCCCTTGACATTTGTTTTTGGCTATGGTAGGGGGCATGTCCCGACTAGATATTCTTGGACATTATTTAGAAGATTTGTATGGACAATAGTGGACTTGGGTATGAAATGTATATGGTTTTGGTTATTGTTAGGTTTGGGTTTCTATTAGTTAATTTGACTTAGTTGGGTTGGTTTTAGTTAGAAGACTATCCCAAAGTCATTACATTTTGAATTACTCTATCTTGTTATATATTCAAAATTCATCTGACTCAAGGTAAATATTGGTTGATTGGTTTGGTTATCGAGTTTTGTCTCTAGTTCTTGTTGGACTTGATATGCCCATTATGATATGACCCTGGTTTGGGTAATGTCAAGTCAATATCAGAGCCTAGGTTTTAGTGTTATGGGGTGTTAACAAAGACATATAAGTAATCTCTTTTATAGGTGTGTAGCATGTCGCACTTATAAGGGAGAGGCTATGAGGCATCTAGGAATATTTAACTTTCTTGTTGTTTTATTTTTTGGCTATAGAGTCTAGGGTCTCGAACTCTCCCCTAAATCTTCTTTTGTTCATTTTTTTAGATCATGCTCTTCCGATGATCTAAAGCTTATGGAAACTTAACTATCCCATTCGAGGATGACGTGGATGGATCTCATCCAACTGATGGGGTACAAACCCAGTCAGGGTTCATTGCTTCTAATTTTCCCGATGGAGTTCCACCACTTCTATTGCACTGACTCCAAAAGATGACATTTATGCTCAATCATGCCAAGGAGAAGTTACCAATATTGAGTTTCAACGTTTTATTCAACTACTGACCAAGAAAAGTGATATCTTTATTATGGTAGTCTGGTCCTATTAGTGTGAGAATGAATAAGGCAAGGTCGAGAAGTAAGCAGAGCAAGAAGTCTCAATATTTTGATTGGGGGAGGGGTTAGAAAAATAGTAGTAGAGGTGGTGGATAGTTCTCTGAGCAAGGGAATCCAAGGAGTCCCCAGGCGGTTGTCAGTGTCCCTTATCCTCAGTTTTCTAGTGATTATTATTTTTGGGTTGGTGGAGCCCAATCAGCCCTACCCAATCCCCCATGCCAGTTTTATGGTCTGTTGCACCATGGTTATTTCTATAAAGGGAGGAATTAAAGTTGTAGTTATAGTTAGTTGGGTCAAATACAGTAGGAGTGTCCCACAAGGATTGCCACTGGGGCAAATAGTATCCCAGTTTCCATTTCCCTAACTTATGCACCAAAGGGAGCTACTTCTGGCTTAGGCCCTGACTGGGAACTTCCTTATGATCTTGCTACCCGAACAAAGTCTGAGGCAATTCCTGATGTCATTACTGGTACATTGAAAACTCTTTTCCCATGATGTGTACTGTTTACTGGATTGGGGATTCACATTTTCTTATGTGACCCTATTTGCGGCTGTGCATTTTGGTTTTGGTTTGGAGTATGTTTGGACCTTTTTTTTATTTTTACACTGATAGGTGACTATGATTGTAGAAAGAGTCTATAGGGGGTATGTGGTATCTGTTGGTAGTAAAGAAATATTAGTGGATATATTAGAATTAGATATGGTGGATTTTCATATCATATTGGGGATGGATTAGTTACACTCGTGCTATGCTTCTCTAGACTGTCAGACCCATAACGTTGTCTTTAAATTCCCTAATGAGTCATTTATTGAGTAGGAGGGTGGTTCCCTATCTCCTAAAAGGAAGTTCATATCTTATCTTAGAGCATAGAGATAAATCTCCAAGGGGTGTCTATATTATCTAGTTTGGGTTAAGGATTCTAACTCAGGTGGTCCTTCTTTGCATTCTATCTCGGTAGCAAATGAGTTTCTTGAGGTCTTTTCTGATGACCTTCTTGGTGTTCCTTCTGATAGGGAGATTGAGTTTGGGATTGATCTTATCCGGACACTCTTCCAATTTCTGTTCCTCCGCATTGAATGTCTCCAACTAAGTTGAAGGAACTTAAGGAGCACCTAAAAATCTTTTAGTTAAGGGTTTCATCCACCCTAGTATTTCTTCGTAGGGTACTTTTATTATTTTGTGGATAAGGGGATGGTTTTCTCAGGATATGTATAGGTTATTAGTGGGTAGATAAGAAAATTGGGTGACCTCCTCTTGTGGTGAACCATATATGTATATTCTATATGGGGTACTCAATGTTGTGCATCATGGTTGATAGACACTAATTTTGAACCATATATGTTGATTTTGGTAAAGTAAGTATGTTAGTTTAAGGATAGCTAGGTGGGAGTTGTATGGGTAGATTGGCAGTCTTGGTGTGGTGTGAGAAAGAGATGGGGTTAATGACTCAGGAGATACAGGATTTGGAAAGTTATGACATAAAGGCTGGAGGTCCAGATCGAGATGATGGATTAGGGCTAAGTCATTGAATGGGTTAGGTCATGGGGTGAGGCTATGCTAGACTCCAGGTAGAATATGGATAGATGAGGTTTTAAGTATAAAATAGCCAGGTTTTGCTAGTACATATCCATAGACATACCCCTTTGAGCGGAGTGTTGTACTTGTAGGTGTAGTAAGATGGGGATCGAAGGGCTAATATTAAATTTTCTGTTAGCAGTGGACTTTAAGGGAAATTCTAGGCAAATTTACTCTTATTCTATTAATTCCCTTATATTTTGATCAAGAGGGAAATCTACTAGTGTTGCAAGCATTCTAATAGTGCTTATACCTAAGGTACACATTTTATGTGTCGTGTATATCCATACTCTAGCCCATAAATAAAATAAAATAATGGTCCTCTGAAATCCAAGCTTCCAGGTGTTTAAGCTCTATCCTATGATAGTCATGATTCGTATATTTATTTCTTATGCCATGCCTGGTTCTAAGAAACAGTAGTTTCAAGTGGAAATCCTTATTTTGTTCCCTAAATATGAATCTTGTCTTTACGCTACACTACCTATGATGTATGTAGTTATGTTTCTCCATGTGCCCAGTCCCAATGACTTATATTATGTTGTGTTTATGTTGGATTAATCATTCATTTGTAACCTAGGTGGTTGCTTTGGAGTGCTTCGTGCCTATTGTATCGTATCTTTTTTATAGGTCTCATCTTGGGTAGTACAAAAGATGTGAGTTATAATTAGGAAGTGAACCCCCTCCTTTTTTATACTTATACTCTAGATCCTCAGTGACCCTTCTTATGTTAGGATGGTGTAACCTTGGGAGCATAGTGATGTTTTGGATGAGAGAGTAAATATCCTTTGTTATGAAATTCTAGGGTGACTTCTAGAGCTAAGGTTATAAGTGCAGATCAAAGAGTGAGATGAGTGTTGTCATATGAAATAATTGCGGAGGGGAGACGTGGTGAAAACCTTTGTGATAGTCATTAAGGGTGTTAGTTTGGTAAGAAAATCCATACAATGGGTGTAGTAAAGATAGGTTGGAGAATAATGATTGATAGGTACCCAACCATTGTGTTATGCGGCAAAAGATCCTTGAGTTAGACCCGAGGTTTCTTTATTATAGTGATAGACGGGGTGGTATTATCTGAATGGTGTAAACTATAGGGTCACATGGCTTTTACTAGCACCTTTAACTCTCAATTAGTCTTTGACATGTGATGGATACATGGGTATACTTAAGGCCCCTAGTTATGTGTTCGTATGGAGGGGGGAGTTGGAAGGTTGAGATGGAGAAGTGTTGTCTTCATGTTGAAACCCCGCTGGAGAGTGTTGCTATATTTAGAGGATATTAGATGTATGGGTTGTGGGGGAAGGAGCTACTTAGGATGCGGCAGAGGACATAAAGTCCAAGTATCTGCATTTGTTCTCCATTCTGGAAATTCATGCGTAAGGTATGTGTTCTTCATAACATCTTGTTTTCTACCTTAGTAAGGTGAGGTTTGACGGGTAATAATGTGTTAAATCGTGTTTGTGCTTACCTCTACCCGTCATTTGAGGATGAATGATCCAAGTGGGGGAGAATTGAAACACCCTGAGTTTGACCCTTAGAAATTTACTGAGTTTCGAACTCTCTGGCCATTATATGACTTGACCTTACTAGTCATATGATATAGATACGACTTAGGGGCCCAAGTCATATGGTAAATAGTATGTCTGATGTCACTTACTGTCCAAGGTATGACTAGACTCCATACGAGTTGTACAGAGATAGTATGAGAGAAGTAGGGCAATTGTATAATTAATAGTGTCAAGCCCTAGAGGAACTGTCTGGGGTATGAGTTAGGGTTACCACTCGTATGATTGGGTATGAGTGAGGTGCCCAAATCGTACCCACCTACGTTCATTTTCTAGCTTTTAATTTGAGGGTATTCCGAAGATTTCCCACCCCAAAATCCTTAAGGCTTGACGTCTTATAACTCTTTGTGGCCTCTCATAACTCACTTTGAAAGATAAAAACACTCCTAAAACTCTCTATAAACTCTCTCAAGAAGATTAGGCTAGGATTTTCTTCAAGTGATGATCTAGGGGATTAAGGATCAAGATCTCTCCATGAATCTTCGTAAATAATGCATGTTACTCCTCCCTCATTGTTAGTTCAAGTAAATTCATATTTTTAATAAATGATTTTTATGATTTAAATATGGGTATAGTTTGGTTTTGAACTGTATGTTGGGGGTTTTGTTTGTAAATGGTTGGATATGGTTTTCCCATACTTTACTTATGGATTTTCATATTATAATTGTACTTTGAACATGTGGTTGCATGGGGATGGTCAGTTGGTTCTTGGTTTTGGTTTTGGAAATTATATGTCCTCAACATGTTTGTTAAAATGCCTATGAGAATGGTTTCACATAGTTTGACTTTTATTGAAAACCTTGCATTGAAAAATATGGTAATGGAACCCAAATTAGTTTGGTTGATTTTAAAATGGTTGGGGAAAGCCTTGGTGGCCATAGAACCTAAATTGATTTATTTTGGAATGGAAATTTGTAATAAACTCAACTCACTTGTATAATTGTTTTTGGTTTATGCATTACTACTTGGTTTGGATTGTTTCTTGAGACTAAGGCATGGCATAAATGGTTAATTGGTTAATGATGATTTTGAAAACCATATGGGGTTACACGATAATCCCCTAAGTTAACTTATAATGAAAACCTTGTTGGGTACACGGGAATCCTCCAAGTGAATTTATAATAAAAACCTTGTGGGGTACACGGGAATCCCCCAAGTTAACTTGTAATGAAAACTTTGTGCGGTACATGGGAATCTCTCAAGTGACTTTAATAATGGGAGTATGTGGGGTACATGGGAATCCTTTAAGTGTTGGCTAATGACATCACTTGAAATCTATGGACATTGTTTAGAGGCTTTGTATGGACAACTATGGACTTGGGTATGGAATGGATATGGTTTTAGTTTTTGTTGGGTTTGGGTTGCTGTTGGTTGATTTGACTTGTTTGGGTTGGTCTCGGGATATAGACCTATCCCAAAGTCATTACATTTTGAATTACTCTTATTGTATGTTTGAGTTCATCTGACTCAGGTTATATCTTGGTTTGTTGGTTTGGGTTCGGGGGTTGTCTCTGGTACTTGTGGACTTGAGATGCCCATTACGACAAGGCCCTGGTTTGGGTCGTATCAATTGGAAAATACAAACAAAAAATTTTCCCCAATTTCGAAGGGTTACAGTTTATCTAAAATTTAATTTTTCAAAGTGTTGGATCCCAAATGGGAAAGGGTTTTGGCCTTTCAAGGGATTTGGGGTCGTCAATTTGAAATTATAGGATTGCCCCTTGGGCATAAACCCGCTAAGACATGATCGCGACTATTGCGATCGTACTATAATTTCCACGATCGTGTATATTATACCTCACTTGACTGGCTGTTATTGCGGCCTTCAAACCGCGATCGTGGTAACTGAGACCAACTTCTGCTCCAGGTCATCCACCTGTACCTTTCTTCTCTTTTTGATCCTTTTTTAGCTCAATACCACATCTTTCTTTCTCATCACCTGTATACCTATAAAATGTGAAAATTAGTGTATTCAACTAACAAACTTGTCTCATTCATAACCTTTAAATCAAAGTAGTGTGCACGAATTTTGGATATAAATAAGTGGCAAATTCACCACTCCTAAACACCCCCAACTTAAACATTATCTTTCCTTAAGCAATTCCACCTCTTACTCAATGATATAATGCACATTTAAGCCCATTTTATACACCCTAATAATCACAATGACTTCAAACTTGATTACTACCACAAGTAACTCTTCAAACATGGGCAAAGCTATTCTCACGACACCCCTCAACATGAAATGCAATTTAAAAGATGCAAAGGACTTTAAAGAACAACCATGCAACAATCACTAAAACTCTAGAAGTGACTCTCTTTTGACATCAACTCCACTATACCCTTTTTTTATTTTTTGGAAAATGACAATATCACCAACCTCAAATTGTTTACATGCCTCCTCACAAAAGGATATCCCACACATACCAAAGTATATAAAATTCAACAAGGGATTTAAGTGTGAATCTCTCTCTCTTACAAATACTTTAGATGTTAACAAGTACCATACCATAGGCTTTCCCTTATTTTTAATCGGCACTACAATGAATATAGTTGGTTGGAGATCTCGAATGGATTTTTGAACTTGTGATGTAGGCTCGGGGAAGGGTAGGATATCATTTAGCAACAAAGTGGCTAAACCCTTGTTGAACATCTACATCACACTTTTCATCCCATTTTTTGACCATAGAACACTTTTTTGATCTCACACCTTACACATTCCTATCTTAGCTACCTTTATTTACCTATCTTTTTGAAGGCATCTTCCATTCACTAATTTCTTTTGCAATCTATGCCTAATTATTCATTTCATCTCTTCTTTCTATTTTATCTTTTCATTGCTTAGCCCATAGGCATCCACTTACATTACTATAGCCTAAGGTCATCTCTTTCAAACTTACCACCCCCAACTTAGGAATTTAGCCTCAAGTTTCATTTTTCATGTTCAAGGAGGGTAGGGTTCATGAGAGGGAAAAACTTTGAATGGTTCAAGGCTTGTAATGTGGTTGCCAAAGAAAGGATTGAATGCTCGAATTGGGTAACTAAAGGTAGTATTCTATGCATGGGTAGTCTATTTAGGCTATAATGGGTTTCTATGTTCACAAAGATGGCCTCGGATCATTTCACCCACCAAGAATAATCAAAATTAGCCTTGAGAGACTAACAGGTAAAGTTCTAGATGATAAAAGTATCCATGAGATTTAGACAAAATGCTCTCCGCACATGGCATGTAAACTCTTCAAAGGGGCTCAATTGTGTTTCCTACTAGAGACAAAAAGAGGTATTTACCAATTTCTACATGCTAAAAATTTATAGTCACAAATAGAAGTAAAGTATTATTACAAGGTCACTCATATCCGTGCCCTTGATTTGCGAAAATTCTTTGGACAGATGGGGGTGTTTCCTTTGTATTTACACCATGCACAACTTGTTATTTATGTCACCAAACCAAGTCGACGTCTCACATTTTGGCTTTCATAGGGAAAATCATATGGCTACTTAGACTTTGCCATGGGTATAAGTGCGATCCAAAATCCAAAAGGCTATAGGTACTTAAATTTCCCTTGTATTTGTAACTCCGATGCTACGGGTACTCAGACTTCACCTGTACCCATTTCTCAAAACCTAATCACGATGATTTTCCCTTAAGATCATAATCACTCAATCTATTATAGAAAGGCTCATTTGATGTCACCATAGACAAAATAAAGATAAAATAAAAATCTAAAAATGAAACAAACAACTAATCTATGAAATGTGGGCACCATCTGAGTGCCCGAATATTACAACCCGCTAAATAAAAATCATCCAAAATAACATATAAATATCTAGAAATATCTCAATAATATACACATAAAAGAATAAATACGGAGACAGGGAACTAAGAAGCTTCCCGTGACGTCACTGGATAAAAAACAAAGCAAAAATAAGGAAAAAGGTTCTCTCTATAACCGCATCAATAGTTGCTCTCTCTCTAACTCTATATCATCTCTAGTATCATCAGAATCAGACCACTCAGATAGGGCCTCATCATCGCTCTCAACTCTGGAAGAAGGTATGGAGTGTATATGGATATTTTTCTGATCATAAGAGTCTACAGTATGTGATCACTCAGAAGGAGCTAAATCTCAAGAAGAGGAGATGGTTGGAGCTTCTCAAGGACTATGATATAAGTCTTCACTACCATCCACGTAAAGCCGCAGGTTGTCCATGCAAAGTTTAGCTCATGTGGATAATGAGAAGCTGGAATCGGTGAAGGATATTCACCGCTTGGCTAATATTGGAGTTTGTCTCTTGGACTCCAATAATAGTGTTATGATAGTACACGAAGTGGTTTGGCTGTCTCTTGGTGTAGAGATCATGGAAAAGTAAATACTAGATCCTATCTTGATGAATATCAAGGATGATGTAGGTGCGCAAACGGTTATGGTTTTTGAGATCAGTGATGTGGTACTTTGGTTCCAAGGAAGGTTATGTATTCTTGACGTTGATTGTTTGTGACAAGGGATTTCGCCTAAGGCACATAAAATGTACTATGTTGTTTATCCCAATTTGAAAATATTATATCATGATATCAAGGAGATGTATTGGTGGAATGACATGATAAAGGATGTGGCTAATTTTGTGGACAAATGCATGGTGTGCCAATAAGTCAAGTTAAGCATATGAGGCTTGTGGGCTGTATCAGGAAATAAAGTTCCCAGAATAGAAATGGGAGGTAATCAATATGGATTTTGTTACCGATATTCCTCGGTCTCGGGAATAATTTGATTTGATTTGGGTCATCGTGGATAGGAAGACAAAGTCTGCTTACTTTTTACCGGTATGGACAAAATTTTCAGCTGAGGACTATGTGAGGTTGTATCTTCAAGAGATTTTAAAGATGCGTGGGTTACCTGTTTAGATTATCTTTAATTATGGTACACAATTTTTATCTCACTTCTAGCCGTCTTTTTAGAAGGTGTTCGGTAACAAGGTCTGTCTGAGTACTTGTTTTCATCCACGGATGGATGGGCAAGCAAAAAGTACTATTCATATATTAGAGGACATGCTTCGTGCATGTGTGATTGATTATGGTGGAAATTGGATTGAGCATCTATCTTTAGTAGAGTTTGCTAACAACAATAACTATTATTCTAGCATTGGGATGACCCCTATTGAGGCACTTATTGTAGGAGGTGTAGATCTTTGATCGGTTGGTTTGAGCTTTGTGTGTCAGATGTAAGGCATAGAGACTTAGAGTTCAAGGTTGGGAATAAGGTTTTCCTAAAGGTATCTCCCATGAAGGGAGTGATGTAGTTTGGTAAAAAGGGGAAGCTTAGTCCCTGTATGTTTTCCTTATGCGATTTTGCGTAGGGTTGGTAATGTGGCATATAAATTGGAATTGCCTTCTAGTTTGAGCTACATTTATCCGATATTTCTTGTCTCTATGTTGAGAAAGTGTCTTGGTGATCCTTCTTTGGTGGTTCCTTTGAAGGACTGGGTATCTCGGATTCTCTGTCTTATGAAAAAGTCTGGGTTGAGATATTGGATTGGCAGGTTCTTCGGTTACGGATGGAGGATGTGGCCTTAGTTAAGGCTCTATAGTGGACCCATAGGGTTAAAGAGGCTACATGGGAAGCAGAAGTAGACATAAAGTCTAAATATTTGCATTTATTTTTTTCTCCAGATATTCTGTGAAATGTATGTGTTCTTGATCACATCTTTATTTTCTAACTTAGTTAAGGGTTAGAATAGATCGTTTCATGTTTATTTTCAAACTTGATTAAAGGTTGGATTGATATTTGATAATGCAAATAAATCATGCTTGTGCTTGACCTACCTTGTCCGTCATTCGAAGATGAATGATCCTAGTAAGAGAGACTGAAATATCTTGGGTTTTAGAACTTTAGAAAATTTCCTAGATTTCTAGTTTCTGGTCAAGATATGACTAGGGGGTATAGGTTGTATTTTGGGGTACGGTTGGTATGGCTTGGTCATACACTAACTAGTATTGGTTGGTGGGTTGGATTGGTTCTGGAATGGGTACGACTTGGTGGGTATGAGTCATATGGCTGAATATAGGTCATTTGGTTTGGGTTTTTGCTTTACTTAATCTAAGACTTAGTATCTTAACTTGGATCTGAGTATGAGTGGCTCACCATGAGCCATAAGATAGGGTATAAGTTGTACCATTGACTCATATGTTAGACAATAATCAAACCTTCTTTGGTTATATTCTGCCAGGGATATAATTTAGGGGTACATGTTGTATGCTTAAATACAACCTGGTTTGGGTAAGTCGTATGTTGGAAAGTGTTGGGTCCAAGGGGGGCCTAGGGTATGAGTGGTAGGTACCACTCATATTGGTGGATACGATTGGTATGGGATGGTCGTACACAATAGTGGGGATTTTGTGCAGCTTAAGTGGGGGTAAGCTGGACATTTCCCTACTTACCCACTTAAGGCCCCATGACTTATAAATCTATTGGGATATTATTTACCCTATTATTGTAATCTTAAACATTTAGAAACTCTCTCCAATTCTCTCTAAGGCTCTTGGGTAAAGGAAGGCTAGGGTTTTATTTTAAGGAGCAATTTAGGGATCGTTTGGGTGGTTTTTGTCCATCATCTTTATAATTTAAGGCATGTACTCCTTCCTTACTATTAGTTCCAACTAAAGGCATATTTTATACAATATTTTCATGGCATGATTTTGGGATGGTTTTGGGGTTTTCAATTATATGTTGGGGTTTTTGTATTAAATGCTTGTTTATGGTTTTCCTATGTTTCAATTATCTATTTACATACTTTAATGGTGGTTTGGACAATTGTTTCCATGGGAATGGTTAGTTGGTAATTGTAATTGGTTTGGAAATACTATACCCCCAATATGTTTGATAAATACCATTGATAATGCTTTTGCTATAATATGGGACTTTTAATGGAACTATTACATGGTATGGTTTGGTAATAGAACCTTGCATGGTTTGGAATGGTTAAATGGAATGGCTTGGTGGTTGTGCTTATAGTTAATTAAAATTTCTTATGGGGTACATGGGATTCCAACACTTGTGGGGTACATGGGATTCCTCCAAGTTAACTTGATAATGTAATCTATGGGTACATGGGAATCCCTTATCATAAAAAGGTTAGCGAAGGACATTGCTTGCAAGCTATAGTCAGTATGACGAAACCAGTACTTATAGCCTTGGTTAATAATAATGAAAAAATGATTTGGTTTGATGGTGATGGTTTAAATTTGACAATAAATGCGGGGTGTGATAGCTAACCATGAAGGTGTGAGTCCAATGGACGAACACTGAAAACTCATGTTTGCCGACATGAGGGATGGTCATAGAGACCATATATGATAGTATGAGGTACATGGAAATTGTCTAAGTACATTCTATATATGTATTATAAAGAGCGAAGGGTACTTGGGAATCCCCTACTCTTATGGTATCTCCAGTTTGTGCGGCTATATACATCGGGGCCTGTTAAGAAGGTTACACTAGACCCATGTAGCACGTGGGTGGTTTTAGAAAGGTTAAGTTACACATACCTAGGTTAATGGTTTAAAGGCATACTAAACCTAATTCTCTTTTCCGACATGGTTATATAAATATATATGGTTGTATGCATATGGTTGGTTTACTTGGTTTTACTGGATGGCATTATTTTATCCTTATCCTGAGTTCATACTAGTGTTCACCCGCTAACCCATCTTAGGGAAGTTGTATCTCCATGCAATGCAGGAACCAACCATTCTACTCCTCTTGCTTAGTGACCAGATCTAGGATTAGCTATCGAATTGAAGTAGTGAGCTTCCATATTCTGGAAGGCTCCATTTCATTGCATGAACATCTTTACATACTTTGGTTATTTACTGGATATTGATTTTGGCTATGGTTGGGGGATGTCCCAACCGAATATTATTTTTCTTTTGGTTAGAGGCTTGTGTGACTACTATAGTTTGGAATGGACGGGGCCGGTATTGGTGTCAGCCTTAGTGTTGGCATTAGTATTGGGGTTGATACCGTTGGACTGAATTTATGATTTTTTCATCCTCTTTTATTTTGGATTATGTATTTATATTGGAATTCATTTGGTTCATGGTTTGGTTTGGTAATGGTTATTGGTCGGATAATGGATGGTTGGAATTGTTTGGGTTGGTCATGGTTATAGAACTATCCCAGAGTCTTAGGTTATGCTTACACGCTATCTTGTTATACGTTTGGAATTCATCTGACTCAGGGTACGCATTTGGAATATTGGGTTGGGTTTCGGGGGTGGTCCCTGGTCCTGTATCGACTTAGGATATCCATTATGACAAAGCCCCAGGTTGGGTCGTGTCATATGTGCTATCAAAGAATAATCTGTAGAGTCTTTCTCCTAGGTGAACTATTCTTAGTAGAATAATACTATTTTTTTTACCTCTCTTCCCCATGTCTTCTATCCAAACTCCTTAAAAGCTTAGAATCTTTAAAAATTTCAATCTCTATCCTTTCTCCTTAACCGAACTTCAAATTTTTTTTGTGTTTTTGTTACCACTAACAAACTAATCTCACCCTTCATTTTGTTGCCAGTATCTTTAATCTAGTTGCAAGTATCAAGTGTATTTAGCCTTTACACTTTACGTTATCGCTTTATTTTTTGTTGAAGGAGGTTCTTCAAATAACTACTCTTTCAGTTTAGTAATCTCCTCTCAAATTAACAACTACTGAAATATATTCCCATAGGTTTTCTTGCTTCATAATGTTAGGACTTTCTTGATCTTCTTAATCTTCCTCTTGAATTATAAAATGGGTTGGATGAGACCTCTCATTTGTCTAATCATATTTTTAAATTCTTCATTATTAGTATAGAAATTATGAAACCTGATTGGTCTCTTAAAATTGGTAGCACAATTCTCACAATTAAGTAAATAAGGGGCATGATTTGACCCATTTCTTAGTATGTTCTCAACTTCTGAGTAGGAGAAAAGATCCTAAACTCTAAATTAATTAGTATTCTGTCTAAACTTTCAAAACTTTAGTCATCTCAAGCCCTTCCATTACACCAAGTGAAGGACTATCCTTACAAGAGACCTTTTTCAAGTCACAAGACTAAATATGAGCTCTAAGATCATCAATATCTGTATCTATTACAAGGAGACTCCAATTTTTTCTTGTCTATTTAATACCACATCAAAACATCTTCTAATCAGCAAAGGGTTGTTAATTCTAGCAACTATTGTATAAATTTCACTCCATAGCTCTATTCTATGTTGGCTATCAGATTTAATATAGACCACAGTAGCATGATAGATGGAACCTCATAGGTACTCTTGGATTTCAATAATAAGTTACTGCTCTATATTAACTACAATAGTAATATCATATCCATGAAGTGAACACCCAAATCATACCATTACTATTATGATGAACAAAGGGCATCTTCAATCTTATCCTGTATCTGGTGATTGTTCAAACTTGTCAAAAGGGCTCCATTAAAGCTACAAATTTTTTTTATGAAAATCATGCAACATTTATATTCTTTGAAATGCTTTTTATGACTTTACATACCTAATGTTCCATATAAGATATTTAATTATTTAGATCCTTGTTGAGACACCACCTTTCATTTTGGTTGGATTGTGACAGGTTGTCCATCTTTCCTATTACCGTATCTTTTTATTGTCTTACAGACTTTACAACACTGACCACTCTTGCTGAAAAATCATCATCTTTAAAGATTTGTTCTTTATTCACAACATTCACACCCTCTTATGATTAAGCATATGCTTTTGTTTCATTCTCTAGTGTGTGTGTGTGTAAGTATGTTGTGCAGTGTTTTAGGTCACAAGACTCGATATGAGTTCTAAGATCATCAATATCTGCATCTATTACAAGGAGTCTCCAATTTTTTCTTGTCTATTTAATACCACATCAAAACATCTTCCAATCAGCAAAGGGTTGTTAATTTTAGCAACTATTGTATAAAGTTCACCCCATAGCTCTATTCTATGTTGGCTATCAGATTTAATATAGACCACAGTAGCATGATAGATGGAACCTCATAGGTACTCTTGGATTTCAATAATAAGTTACTGCTCTATATTAACTACAATAGTAATATCATACCCATGAAGTGAACACACAGATCTTACCATTACTATTATGATGAACAAAGGGCATCTTCAATCTATCCCGTATCTGTTGATTGTTCAAACTGATGATAGGAGAATTTACACGCCTATAGTGCTATATTTTACCCATATTTTAGCTAAGTTTTGAGGACAAATTATATAATTCATGCACTTTTAGTCCTTTTTCCTGTAAGTGAGCTAACGAACATGATTAGCAAGTTTTCAGGTATAAATGATGCAGAATTCAGCATTTTATGGATAACTTGATGCCAAAGAAAGCTTCACAAAAGAAGGAAGGGAAAGCTTGGATGCCAAGGACCAAAAGTGACGCATGGAAAACCTGTCCCGGGCAAAAACAACAATTCTGAAGACTTTGGGGATTAGCAGTAACTTATTAGGATTAGGATAATAATGCAGTAATTTATTAGGATTAGGATAATGATGCAGTAACCCAGTAGGAATGGGTTAAGTAATGCAGTAGCTTAGTAGGAATAGGATATAGGTGTTATAAATACCCTATTTTGCTAGAGATTTTTATTCATTCCTCCATTAGTTACAATTCATTCACTACTACTTTATTCCATTAATTCTACTTTTTATTCTTCTTTTATTAATCTATTCAATTCTTAATTTCCGCAACAAGAGAAACATGACTTAGCAAAGAAGTCACGCCTAATGCCTACCACCCTATACCTAACGAGATCTTTATTGTGGTATAATAACAATGTCGATTGTGATTTCCTTCGCACTCATGGGTAACTAAACTTGTCTGTTGGGGTTATGGAAGCCTTATGAGATACTATATAAGGCTATGAGTTTGTGAATTCGTGACACGTGTGTTGCTTATATCATTATTCTCTTCATCTTAATGCAAATTCTTGTGGCTGCAGACGCATAGAATAACGCCAGTATAGCATTAACTTGTTCGAAAGAAAAGTTATATGTCTGGAAAAGAGATAATGTCAAGGTAATAGGGTCCCATCCCCTATTAAAAAGTTAGTGCCGTAACTGGATTAACCTCTTGGAGAATTTGTACCGTTAGACACGCTTTAAGCTCGAAAGAGTTAAAGTGAAATAGTCCTTGTTGAGGTCAAAAGACGCGTGGATTTACCATCGAATACAATTCTCTATAAGCACATACATGTCTGAATTCCGCACAACTCATAGCCAATAGAGACGTACAACTCATAAGGTGAACATAACCCCAACTTCTCAATTCTCATTATTTTACATCTTACCAAATATTCTTTCTTTTTAATTTGCTATTTTTCGTTTTTACCTTATTACTTTGGTTACATTACTTGCACGACAAAACTCCCCCTTTTTACGAGACTTGCACTAAAAGTCTAGTAATCTTTGCTTACTTGTTGACCAAGCTATTCCCTGTGGGATCGATACCCAACCCAGTTGGGTTCTATATTTGACTATGACCGCTTTACACTCCTACGAGAGCTGTAGATTGAGCGTTATCAAAAATTGGCGCCGTTGCCAGGGAATACGGTTGTCAACTAAGTTTGTGATAATTACTAGACCCTTTGGTCAAAGATTCTCGTACTTTTACTTTTAGTTTTTGTTTTTGTTCTATTCAGGTTCTGTTGACAGAATGGATGCACAGCGTGACATAGAAAGAATGGCTGCTTAACAAGAGAAGGCTAGGTTAGCTGCATTGGCAGCTGCTCAAGTGCATCAACAGAATATTAATAACCCAGGTCGTGCAACAAATCCTGATGATGAGGACCTGGGCGATGAGGAGCTACTAAACCCACGGCATACTACTGAGGTGGCGACACCCATGCAGAGGAGAGATCGTCAAGCGCGATTGAGGCCTGATCACCGAGCTGTGCAGATTCCTTTTGATGATGATGATGACGATTTGGATGAAGCTAGTGCCACAGGTGCCATTATTCTGCCACCCTTGGCACCTGGAGAAAAGTTCAATATCACTAGCACCATGATTCAGCTTTTGCAACTCAAGGTATTATTTGGTGGACTAGCAGGCGATGATCCGAATATGCATCTGATCAACTTTATTTCTACATGCAAGTCATTTGACAATCCCGACGTTGGTCAGAATGCAGTTCGATTACGCTTATTTCCATTGTCTCTATCTGGGGAGGCAACTCTATGGTTGAATGGGGTAACTCCTGATTCTATTACTAATTGGAGGCAATTGAAAGACGCTTTCCTAGAAAGATTCTTTCCGCCATCCAAAAGAGCACAGTTGAGAGATGAGATCACCAATTTTCGACAGCTTCCAAATGAAGCTCTCCACAAAACATGGGAGAGGTTCAAGACGAAGCTTATGCGGTGCCCAAATCACCATATGATCAATGTCCACTTGATGGAGATATTATACAGATCTTTGAATTCTGTGACTAAGCCAGTGGTAAATAATGCAGCAGGTGGATCATTTATGGACATCACCTTTGTGCAGGCAAGCGATATGCTAGACCGGATGACAAAGCAAAGTAGAGCTTGGTATACCAGGGATTCTGAGGTAGCAAGCTCTACTGTATCTTTTGGCATGACTGCAGAGCAGAGGCGAAGACAAGAGGATCGTGACCAAGACATGGCTCACATGAAAATGCAGATGGATCTTCTTACAAAGCATCTATTATCAGGGAAGACCGAAAAAGTCAAAGCTGTTGCATCAAAAGGAAGAGAGGAATCCGATTCCGAGGAAGAAGCCAATTACTTGAACAATTAGGGGGGTTTCCGAGGTAATACCCAAGGAAACCAAGGTCAGAACTATTATGATAAACCTGGAATCATGGACCAAGGTAGTTGGAAGAACAAGAATGACAATAGTGGTTTGTACGTCCCCCCTGGAAGACGTGAGGCCACCACATCTAGTTCTGGAAGTATGGAAGACATGATGGCTAAACAGTTGAAAGGAGTAGAAGCAACCAGCGCGGGAGTAACGGAGGTAATCAATGATTTGTCCTCAATGAAGCAATTGGTTGACTCACATTCCACTTCAATCAAGCAAATAGAGCAGCAATTGAGCCAACTTTTAGCAGCACTCAATCAAAGAAAGGCTAGCACCTTACCTAGCGACACTGTGCAAAATCCAAGGAACGATGGATCATGCATGGCTATTACTACCCGAAGTGGTAAGATGCTGGAAACTTCATCCAAAGGCAAGCAAGTGGTTGACGAGGTAGCGGACATTGATGATAAGGCTAAAGGTCAAGACGCCGCAGAAGCTGATCACGACGTCCATGACGTCACACCAAGTACGTTGCAGCGTGAAAAGGCTAAAAAACGGAAGCAAGAGGAGAAGAAAGCCGTGGAGAAAACAATTCCTTATCCACCACCACCTTTTCCTCAAAGATTGAAGAAGATTGCGGATAATACAAAGTTCAGCAAATTCATGAATATGTTAAAGCAGCTGGCCATTAATGTTCCGTTGGTAGAGGCACTAGAACAAATGCCTGGGTATGCAAAATTTATGAAGGATCTTTTGACAAAGAAGCGAGCAGCAAGCTATGAGTTGAAGGATACTGTTCATCACTGCAGCGCAATCGCTACCCGATCACTAGTTCAGAAGAAGGCTGACCCCGGTGCTTTCACTATTCCGTGCACGGTTGGATCTATGAATTTTGCTAAGGCATTGTGCGATTTAGTAGCAAGCATCAATTTGATGCCACTATCCGTCTACAGAAAGTTGGGGTTGGGTGACCCGACACCAACCAATATGAGGCTCGTGATGGCTGATAGGTCGGTAAAACGACCTGTGGGTATCTTGAATGATGTGTTGGTGAAGGTTTCTTCATTCATCTTTTCGGCAAACTTTGTTATTTTAGATTGTGACGCGGACTCTGAAGTTCCCATAATCTTGGGACGTCCTTTCCTTGCAACAGGAAGTGTGCTTATTGACATGAGAGCTAATGAGCTTTTATTTAAACTGAATGACGAAGTGGTCCGCTTTGATATATGCAAAGCAATGAAGCAGCCCAGAGATATGGATGTGTTCTCTATAGCTGATGGTCATTATGAGGATAAGAAAGCATTATCTGTAGAGAAACAACCTACTATTGAGCCTTTGTCTTCTGCGCCACTGAATGTTGAGCATGAGGACGATGAAGATTATAAAGAACTTATGAGTGCTCTAATAGAAATAGAGTCCTATTCTCATACTCCTAAATGGTTGCACCTTGATCTTAAGAATCAACCTTCACCAACAGCGAAGACTTCCATTGAAGAGCCACCAGAATTAGAATCGAAAGAGCTCCCCAATTATTTAAAGTATGCATACGTGGGAAGTGGAAATACACTACCGGTAAGTGTGGTGGATGATTTCAGTGAACAGCACGTAGAGGCGCTAATCTCTGCTCTGAAGAGATACAAGAGAGCCATGAGTTGGACTATTGATGATATAATTGGTATCCCTCCCGGTATAGGCATGCACAAGGGTCATCTCGAAGAAGATTGCATGCCTACAAGTAAGCCTCATTGTCGTCTGAATCCATTTAGAAAACAATCCACCATCTATCTCGATGAAGTCTAAGTAATCGAGATAGCTATGTCGTGCCGCGACAATAAATCAAGTGCTAGATGGGAGACAACCCATCATTTTTCATTTTTGTCTTTCTTTCATTCTATTACGTGTTTGCTTTTGATAAATAAAAATCCAAAAAGAAGAGTCATGCCACGACCAAAACTAAGGCGCTTGATGGGAGGCAACCCATCGTTCTAATTGTTTTTGTTGTTTTTGAGTGAATGTAGGTGCAAAAGGTATAACGGAGGAGATTGGTTTCAAATTTTGAGTTGGACGTATTACATGTTCAAGGTGGTAAGTTAGGAATGAAGAAGCAAAAGGCTATGGATTGGGCATTGCTTATGAAAATATAGGCATCGAACAAGGCTAGGCCTAGGTAAAACTAGGCCACGAACAAGGCAAGGCCTATACTATGGCCTAAGGTCTCGGAATCTAGTGTGCCATAGCATAGGCGCCGCCCATGCCCAAGTATGCCATAGCATAGGCGCCGCCTATGCCAATGCTTTTTGTCTCTGAATCTCATATGCCATGCTAAAGGCGCCGCCTATGCTCACCAAAGGCTTTGCAAAAGGCGCCGCCTATGCTCACCAAATGCTTTGCAAAAGGCGCCGCCTATGCTCACACAATGCCATAGCATAGGCGCCGCCTATGCAAAAGCCTTCTGCTCAACTAGGCATGGCCTATGCTATGGTATTCTGCTCAACTAGGCAAAGCCTTAGGCGCCGCCTATGGTCACTTTTGGTCTCCAAATCCGATTTTAAATGGGTCAAAACCCGACCCAACCTTTTCCTATAAATATGAGACTTAGTCTTGAACCAAAAACACATTGAAAACCTAGCTTATGCATCGCCTATAGCCTCCAAGTCCTCTCAATAATTTTCCTTTTGCTCTATTTCTTCACAAGAACATCATCCAAAGGCATCAATCAAGTAAGTACTACTTTGTTCTTCATTTATATTCTGTAAGTAATACACTACTATGCCTACTATGAATTGTTAGTTCTTGAAGAAATATTGGTGATGTGAATGTGTTTGAATTGTTGATACACAACCAAGTGAGTGAACATATACGTTAGGATGATCTTAACTTGTTCCCAACTTGAATTTGATTTTAATGCATTGTCATACTCTTGCAGAATTGCTATAGTCATTAAAATTGCATAATCTTGTCACTTTCATATTTACATGTTGGAATGACTTGTTCATCGGAATAAGACTTATAGTTGCCTACCAACATAGGAGGTTGTGATTATTGTTAGATGCTATACCTTGATTCAATCCCTATGTAGTAGTCTTGATATATCAAACATGAAAGTATTGCCAAGATTACAAGAAGTATGACTGCACTGATTTTATTGTTGGAATATAGCACCTAAAACATGTGTCGATGAAGTCTGAGTAATCGACCACTTTCACTTCACTAGTTTGTGCCAACGAACTAAGTGTGGGGTGGTGCCACTACTGCTTATTTATAGATTGTATCCATCGAGATGATGCTAACATGAACATTGTTTTAGTCTCAGGTACAATGGCACCCAAAGCAAGACAAGGCAAAGATAAGGCAACCACTTCCCAAAAAGGCAAGAAAAGAGGACGCAAAGAGCAAGCTGAATCCTCCGTGCTGCAAATACCTCAACATACTCTTGGAATCAAGTAGGGTACTTATGAGGAACTTCTGAGAATGACGACTCTGATGATGATTCCGATGCAGGGGGTATGACCCCAGACATAGAGGAGGAGTCCGACTAACCAGGTTCTTCTTATTTATTTTCCACTGAGGACAGTGTGTCCCGTCTAAGTGTGGGGTGCGCTGGTATTTGCATGCTATACTTATCTATCTACATTTGCATTTATTTATGTTTTTTTTTATTAGTTAAATTTTTTTTTTTAAACTTAACTTTGCATGAAATTATTCTAATAGGCAGCATGAGATTATGAGAAGAGTTTGTGCTAAAATCATGACTATTGAGACGTTTAGGCTCTAATTGTGACTCACTATGTGATATTGTGTGGTTTAATTCCTTCATCTGTTGGGTCAAGAGTCTATTCTACTCCCAATAAAGTCGACCATGTGCCTTGTGTGTGTGAAGATATAGTATATTCTGTGTTTGTGGCTGATGCTAGAACTTGCCTGGTATGTATGTAAAGCGAAAATAAGGAGTGTAAGTTTAGGAGATGATTTAGGCATTTCTTTGGCAACCTAAACTTGTTTACCTTCTTTTTACCTACCCATGGACATTATCCTAGTTAACCCCTTTTGAGCCTTTAAGCCTATTTTCTTTGACAGCCTCATATGTAAGCCTAATCCATTTTTTCAAGACCATAATTTGATCCAAATTCCTAAGTGCTTTAAAGTGTAAAGTCATGTGACAAAATAAGAGGAAATTGGGCGAGTATGATGCTTTAGAGTGTAATGGTGCTTGAATTTGTTATGAAAAAGAATTGCTATCATAAGAGGCGTTATGAAAAGAAAAAAAAAGGGGAAAGGAAAACTGAAAAGTTAGTTATGTTTAAAATTGGAAAACAAAGGTGGAAAAAAGGGGTGGTAGAATAAAAGAAAGTAGAAAGGTTGTTTGAAAAGAAAGTATTAATGGCATAATGTGATGTATTAAAGCGCTTTGGAACATAGTCACTATTTATGGCCAAAATAGTCCTACCTGTCCCTTAGCCTACATTACAACCTGTAGAAGACCTATTTGATCCTAAGCTTAGCATTCTGATATTTAGTGGAGCATTACACTAAGGGCAAGCCTATGGTCGTCAGTTACAGCATATGAATTCTTTGTGAGAGCGAGAGCAAGGATACTTTTATACCCATGTTTGAAAAAGATGCTATACTTGTGAGTGATTATGGGTAATATATTGTGAGACACACATGGTTGATGAGTTTTGGGTAGTCGTGTATGATTCTTTGTACCTTAACCGTTGAATGTGAATTAACCACCATCACGAGTCTATGTTGGAGGTTGAATTGTTTCTACTAATGAGCAGAAAACTACTCTTTGTTAATGATTGCTATGCTTGTCTTGACGAACATTTTGTGTTGTTACTGTGAAACCCTAAGTTGATGTTTAGATGGACATGATAGTTTGTTCGAGGATGAACAAAGCTTTAAGTGTGGGGTGTTGATGGTAGGCGAATTTACACGCCTATAGTGCTATATTTTACCCATATTTTAGCTAAGTTTTGAGGACAAATTATATAATTCATGCACTTTTAGTCCTTTTTCCTGTAAGTGAGCTAACGAACATGATTAGCAAGTTTTCAGGTATAAATGATGCAGAATTCAGCATTTTATGGATAACTTGACGCCAAAGAAAGCTTCACGAAAGAAGGAAGGGAAAGCTTGGATGCCAAGGACCAAAAGTGATGCATGGAAAACCTGTCCCGGGCAAAAACAACAATTCTGAAGACTTTGGGGATTAGCAGTAACTTATTAGGATTAGGATAATAATGCAGTAATTTATTAGGATTAGGATAATGATGCAGTAACCCAGTAGGAATGGGTTAAGTAATGCAGTAGCTTAGTAGGAATAGGATATAGGTGTTATAAATACCCTATTTTGCTAGAGATTTTTATTCATTCCTCCATTAGTTACAATTCATTCACTACTACTTTATTCCATTAATTCTACTTTTTATTCTTCTTCTATTCATCTATTCAATTCTTAATTTCCGCAACAAGAGAAACGTTACTTAGCAAAGAAGTCACGCCTAACGCCTACCACCCTATACCTAACGAGATCTTTTTTGTGGTATAATAACAATGTCGATTGTGATTTCCTTCGCACTCATGGGTAACTAAACTTCTCTGTTGGGGTTATGGAAGCCTTATGAGATACTATCTAAGGCTATGAGTTTGTGAATTCGTGACACGTGTGTTGCTTATATCATTATTCTCTTCATCTTAATGCAAATTCTTGCGGCTGCAGACGCATAGAATAACGCTAGTATAGCATTAACTTGTTCGAAAGAAAAGTTATATGTCTGGAAAAGAGATAATGTCAAGGTAATAGGGTCCCATCCCCTATTAAAAAGTTAGTGCCGTAACTGGATTAACCTCTTGGAGAATTTGTACCGTTAGACACGCTTTAAGCTCGAAAGAGTTAAAGTGAAATAGTCCTTATTGAGGTCGAAAGACGCTTGGATTTACCATCAAATACAATTCTCTATAAGCACATACATGTCTGAATTCCGCACAACTCATAGCCAATAGAAACGTACAACTCATAAGGTGGACATAACCCCAACTTCTCAATTCTCATTGTTTTACATCTTACCAAATATTCTTTCTTTTTACTTTGCTATTTTTTGTTTTTACCTTATTATTTTGGATACATTACTTGCACGACAAAACTTCCCCTTTTTACGAGACTTGCACTAAAAGTCTAGGAATCTTTGCTTACTTGTTGACCAAGCTATTCCCCGTCGGATCGATACCCAACCCAGTTGGGTTCTATATTTGACTACGACCGCTTTACACTCCTACGAGAGCTGTAGATTGAGCGTTATCACAAACTTGTCAAAAGGGTTCCATTAAAGCTACAAATTTTTTTTATGAAAATTATGCAACATTTACATTCTTTGAAATGCTTTTTATGACTTTACATACCTAATGTTCCATATAAGATATTTAATTATTTAGATCCTTGTTGAGACACCACCTTTCATTTTGGTTGGACTCTGACAGGTTATGCATCTTTCCTATTAACTTATCTTTATATTGTCTTACAGACTTTATAGCACTGACCACTCTTGCTGAAAAATCATCTTTAAAGATTTGTTCTTTATTCACAATATTCGCATCCTCTTATGATTGAGCTTATACTTTTGTTTCATTCTCTAGTGTGTGTGTGCGTGTAAGTATGTTGTGCAGTATTTTATTTTGTGATTCTATATTAATCAACCCGAGTTGTGACTCATCAACTTGAACTATCACAGGCAATTCCATGATGGCCAGTCTATATTTGTCACATTAAGATGTCTGTATCTTGTGATCCCTAAATTAACCACTTTCTTCTATAAGTTACTACTTACTCCACCCTTTGTAATTTTAGAAGTTTCTTGCCCAAGATTGATCATTGTTTGTTCATGTTCTGTAGGTTTATATGATGACCTGCCAAGTAATTTTCTATATTTGCACTTATTTTCTTGGTTTAGAGCTTCCTTATATCTATTCTATGTCATTTATGACTTCTTGGAACTGACAGTTTGATTAGAGGGGAGTATGTTGGGTTTTTAGATCCAATTCCCTATTTTTAAGTCTTCACTTGTTCAAATTGGCTACTAGGCAAAAACATCAGTCAAACGACTTTGTATGCCAATTCTAGTAGTTCCAACAACTTCAAAACATCAATTTTAGGCTAGGTGAATCCTCGGTCAAGGTCTGAGGTTCTCAGAATTATTTTGGACTATTGGTCAGAAGTTAAGTAAAATGGCACATGGGTATGGGACCAACTTTTCTTCAAAAAGACCTCGAATGAAAATTTTGACTGCACCATTGAATTTAGAATATCCAATTTGATATGGTAGCATGGTTTATTATCATATATATATATTCTGGATAAATCTCGAGGGGTCGATGGAGACTAGAAAAATTCAAAGTCTTTAGATGGTACTTGAAATCTGGTGTGAGCGCTAAAGAGACCCTTTTGAAGTTTCAGCAGATAGCGCTTTAGTAGGCCCTTATGTGCTTTAGCAACCCCTTAGTTACTTCAGTGATCCTAGCACAGCCAACAGGTACTGCCCTTGTGAAACATGGGCGCTTTAGTGCCTATCGATAAAGCGACCCTGGGTCCACTTTATCTGTCTAGCATGCATACGTAGGTATCACTTTAGAGGCACTCAACCTCTTAAGCAATATTTTCTAAAGAGGCCTGGGCTTGCTTTAGTGGCACCTAGTGCATATAAAACCTCCACTTAGCTTTATTTCTCCCATTTTTCATCCATTCTCAAGAATATAGAACCCCAAAAAGTGCATAAACTTAGGAGAATCATTGGCGGGTGATTTTGGAGTATTTATGGACATACATTATGCATTTCTTCTTCAGATTTGTGGTACCCTCCCATCAATTTTATGATTAAATCCCTTATCTTTTCCCAAAATGCCTAAAATAATAGTGGGTTGATTATAGCATCATTAGAGCTCAACATTCACCCATTTTTAGGGTAAATATTCCTTGAGCATAGAGGGACGTTGTTTTGTTTCAAAAGTGCAATTCTGCAAATGAGCTCCATATGGGATTTTTACATAATTTTGGACCCAAATAACCAAAGTGCTTTATGGGTATCATTGTTTTTGTTTTGATGATTAGATTGTGATTTTGATAGTGTGTCATTTTTGTAGAAGCTTCTCGAAAAGGAAAATCATTGCTTTAGTGAATTCTTTGGTTCTTTCTCCACTGTCCAAGTAGTCTAGGTTTATCCTCTTTATAGATTGAGCAATTTCATAATATGATTATGAAATTATGCCGATATAGGATGGGATTTAGGTGTTGGAGGTATGATTGACAATATTTGGATTATTTGGACTATTTAGGCTATCTTGAAAATATAATTTAGGCATATTTAACTCAGTTGATCATATTTTTGGTAGAAGTTCTATCTTAGGGATATTTATGGCTTATTTAATACTTAGAAGTGAATTTTGATACCTTAGCCTAGTTCGGGGTAGAATTTTCTTTGAATGATTTTCAAGTATTAGAAGTGGGCCCCTCTGGCCCACCTTAGGCCAATACTTATGTTAGCTTTTGTAGACTTCTACATGTATTTTATACCTTTTAAATTCTTATTTTGGGGTGTGAGGAGACTAGATGCTTAATGATCATGTTGGTTTGGTGTTTGGGAGTTGGTATTAATTTTGAGTAAAACCTGATGGCTTATTGATATTTAGTTTTGGTTCAAGTCCAGCGATTGATGAAGATATTGACGATATGAGTTCCGATTCAAGTCTGGCAAATGATGTAATGATGTTTATTCTATTGAGTTCCAGTTTGGGTCTGACATTAAGAGTTTATTTATATTATGATATGGTATGGATGGTTTCATTGTTATAGCTGATATTTAGTAAAGCTATGTATCTTTGGTATTTACTTTCCTTTTTTTCACCTTCTGGGCTATGATGGCTCACATTAGGTTATTTACTTTTCTGCATTGATTGGCTTATGGGGGCCAATTGCGTAGTTATAATTGTGTGATCTTTACATTACTATTTTGAATTTATTTATTCATGCACAATAGTGTTGGGTTTTATTTCCAGTTTTGCCACTTTTACCTTGACTTAGGGTATTTTTCTCTTATTTTATCATATTTGTATCATGATTTAGCTTAGTGGGCTAATGATGCCTATCAAGTACTCGTGGTTTTGATACTCATACTACACTTTTGTACCTTCATAGTATAGATCCAAATACTATTACCCTCTGATATCGTGATGATCATGCTAAGTTGATTTTGGAGATAGGTTGGGCTCTCGGAGTTAGAGTTTTCCCTTTCCTTCTATTATCTATGTCTAGTCTTTCATTTTTAAGACAAATTGTATTTGACTATTTCAGTACATATGTTCTAATTATTGTAGCTCTTGTACCGACACTACTAGGTCATGGATGGTTGTTGATATTTTATCTATATTTTGAACTATATTCATTGTCTTATTATTAGTATAAGTATTTGATAATTGATTTTTTGGGTTTTAGGCTACTTTTCCCCAAATTAGCCCATTGTTTATAGGTCTGGACAACGGTTTGGCTTACCTACTGGTGGGATGAAGTATGTGCCATCATGACTCATAATTTAGGTCATAAAATTTGTATCAGAGCCTAGATTCACCGGTATTATTGGTACAAGAGAAAGTGTCAGAGTCTAATATAATAGAATAATGATAACTATTTCTTATCTTTAGAAGGCAATATGATATTCTTAGGAGTTATTTTCTTTTCTTACTCATTTCATGCTAAAATTCTGAGTTGGTTTCTAAAAAATTCATTTGGTTTCACTCTATCACAGATGGCTAAGACTCGTGCTATCGCTACACGAGACAAGGATCTTGAGACAAAGCCTAGGGATCTTATTGCTATTTGTAGATAAACTAAAGGTCGTGGACAACCTAGAAATATGTCTCCAACTAGGGCCAAGATAGGGGGCCTTCACCAGACTCTATTCCTGATCTCGAGCCAGTAATTCTTCCTCCCCAGCTAGCAAATTTATTTTTTCTTCAGTGCATAGGGATGCTTTGGTTTATCTTTTAGGATTGGTTGGTAGTGCATCATCTGATGGTGCATAATCTACGAATTAGAGTGGTACAGAGGTAGGGCGTAGCTTATAGTTATGGCTTCTAGAGTTGAGGTCCCTCCTACATTAGTGGTTTATCAACCAGTAGTTGCCCAGCCTGCTATGTCTGTTGAGGAGCAAAAGATGTTGGGTAGAGGCTTGGGATTAGCTCCGCCTTGGTCTAGTGCACCGAGCAAAGATGAGTATGAGTTCTTGATTGGTTATTAGGAAAGGCTTCATAATTTAGGCCTAGTTGAGAGTCGTGGTATAGATAATGTGACCTTTTAGTTTGACTTGGTAGCTTGATACTAGTAGAGAGGTCATCTTGATTCCATGCTAGTTGTATCTCCCCGATTGATATGAAATCGTTCTCTGTGATCTTTTAGGAGAAGTATCAGTCTTAGGAATTGTTTAAGAGATTAGTTCTTAAGGTTAGAGTAGGGCTCCATAAATGTTGTGGAGTATGAGGCTCGATTTTAAGAGTTGGATAGGCATGATAATTCTAATATAACTATGAAGTATAAGAGGATGTATTGCTTTGTTCGAGGATTAAGACTCCCTCTTTACATGTCTACATAGAGTTTGGTTGCTATGGGTAGATCTTTTGCTGAGGTTTCTGATTATGCTTAGGTTATGATGGAGATATATCATGATGCCCAAGGGGCTAGCGATAAGATATCCCAGTATTAGGGTAGATTTAGTGGGAGCCATAGTAGCTCATAATTTAAAGAAATTGGTTCTCAGAGTTGGTACCTTCTGCATTAGCCATATCAGTATTAGGGTTTATTTAGTATACCCATTAAGGTTGCACTTTAGATTACCAATGAAGGCCAGTCTAGTTTCAGTGATCATTCTAGATAGGGTAATAGTTAGTCTTTGAGGGGTTCATCTTCTGGTTCATCTAGTTGTGGTGGTTATTCTGGGTCAGTCGGCTATTATGTTTTTTGTACAATATTGGGACATGTTACAACTGTGTGGCATTTGGCTATTTCTCAAGAGAGTCCTCCAGTCATAGGAGATTATTCCCTCGGCTTGGAGTGTTCCTTCAATTTGGGAGGTATATCCTCTATTTTGAGGTGGTATGCATGGTCATAGGGGTGGTTTCCAAGATGATCGATAAGGTTCTTAAGTAGGTAGAGTAGGTAGGGCAGGAAATCGATTAGGAGACCAGTTAGGTGGCCGGTGTGGTCAATTGTATGCCATACCTACTAGGCCCATGGCTATGTCTTTGGATGCTATTATCATAGGTACGATCTTGATGTGCCATCATTTGGCTTTTTCTTTATTTGATCACAGATCCACTTAATCTTATATGTTTGCTTACTATGCCCCGTGGTTAGAGTTATCTTGGGACTTATTATTTGTGCCATTAGGTGTGTCTACTCTTGTTGGTGATTCTTTAGTAGTGGATTAGGCTCATAGATTATGTTTTGTGACTGTTCATGAGTTTGATACTCAAGATTATTTTATTATGTTAGATGAGGTAGATTTTGATGTGATTCTGGGCATAGGCTGTTTATCCACTATCATACAGTCTTGTATTATTTTGCCAAGATCGTTATCTTAACCATGCTCGACATACCCTCACTTTTGTGGTAGGGAGCTTTTAGACGCGAGCTAAAGGGGATTTTTTTTATAGTTGGGCTATGAGACTTATTTTGAGGTGTTGCAAGTCTTATATTGATTATATTTATGATGTTAGTCCATGTATATTTAGAGAGTTTGTCGCTTGACTCTATTCCTGTAGTCCATGAGTTTCCAGATATTTTTCTTACCGACCTACCTTTTCTTCCTCTTGCACGAGATATTGAGTTTGTCATTGATCTTGGGTCAAGAACCTGACCTATTTCTATGGCACTTTATTGCATGGCTCTTTTCGAGCATAAAGAGCTAAATACTCTGCTTTAGGATCTTCTTGGTCATATTTTTGTTAGACTGTGTCTCTCCTAGGGGAGCTCCTATGTTGTTCTTGAAGAAAAAAAATAGTTGCATATGTGTATTGATCATAGGTAGCTTAATAAGGTGACGGTGAAGAACCAATATCTTATGGCTCACATTGACAATTTGTTTAACCAGTTTCAAGATACAGTGGTGTTTTCTAAGATTAACTTAAGGTCCGATTACAATTAGTTGAGGGGTTTCGCTAAGGATATCCAAATACAGCCTTTAGGACCCATTATGGTCATTTTGAGTTCTTAATGATGTCTTTTAGGTTGAGTAACTCCCAAGTCACATTTATGGATTTGATGAACCGTGAATTCAGGCCTTACTTGGGTTCCTTTGTAATTGTGTTCATCAACAACATCCTTTTGTATTCAAGGAGTATAGAGAAACATATGCAACATTTAAGGATTATGCTCCAAACTTAAAGATATCATAGACTTTTTTCCAAATTCTCTATGTGTGGGTTTTGTCTTGAGTTGATGGCATTCATAGAGCATATGGTATCTAAGGATGGGATTATGGTAGACCCAACAAAGATTGGTGCTATTCGTGATTGGGCCTGGCGTACATATCCATATGAAGTTCGTAGCTTCATTAGTTTGGTCGGTTACTATAGATAGTTCATTGAGTGTTTTGCTATTATTGCATCGCCAATGACCAGATTGACTTAGAAAAGGAGTGTAAGTCGAGCTTTGGAAAGATCAATAGATTTCATACTATATCTCCTAGAATATATCTTTCTATTAAGGGTGAGGGATTTAATAACATTGTGATATTTCTGGTGTTGTCTTGGGTTATGTGCTGATGAAATAGAGTTGAGTTATTTGCTATACGTTAAGACAACTGAAGGTGCATGAGTGCAGCTACCCCCACTCATGACTTGGAGTTGGCAGCGGTAGTTTTTGCACTTAATAATTGGAGATGTTATCTTTATGGCGTGCACTGTGAGATTGATCATCATAGTTTTCAATATCTTATGACCCAAAGAGAGCTTAATTCTAGGAAGAATAGATGGATAGAGTTACTTAAGGATCATGACATCGCTCTTTTGTATCATCCAGGCAAGGCAAACATGGTAGCATACGCCTTGAGTTGGAAGGTAGTGAGTGCTTGGCTATTTCAGTTTCTCAAAAGCCGTTGGCATGGGATGTTTAGTCCTTATCCAACATGATGGTGTGACTCAATATTTTATACCCCGAGAGATTCCTACTAGTGTTGAGGTGAGGTCTTCGTTGTTTGAGTAAATTTAGAGTCGTTAGTTTGAGAATATGTGACTTTTCATAATCTGTGATCAGGTGTTGAATGGTTAGTCCAAGAGGACTACCATAGATTCTTTGGGTGATTTCGAGGAGTTTATTTATTGTCTTTGTCTGAGCTTTCAAAGATATACCAACCTATGTCTGTGATTTGAAAGCCGTATATATGTTTTGAAGATTGATAATTTAATTCGATCAATTTTGCGTTACCCTCACAACTTTAGATATTCTATTCACCCGAGTAAAACTAAGATGTATAGAGATTTGAGGTAGCATTATTGGTGGAGTGGTATGAAGAGATATGCGGTGAACTTTATAGCTCATTACCTATGTTGTCAGTAGGTTAAGGGTGAGCATCAGAGACTACCATGAACTTTGTTAGTGGGTTGCCTTGCACCACCATGGTTCTGATTGTATCTGGGTCATTTTGGACCCCCGAGATTAGACCTTATGATGCTGACTTGTTGTTGACTTGCTATAGGAGTTGTTGGATAGAGTTAGGGTGATTAAGGATAGGTTAAGGGTAGCTTAGAGTAGGCAGAAGGCTTATGCACATCATAGACTTCGTGCCTTGAGATTTGGAGTTCCTGACTGGGTATTCCTTTGTGTATCTCCCTTGAAGGGGTGTGATAAGGTTCAGGAGGAATGGCAAGCTTAGTCCCAGTTATATTAGACCCTTTGAGATTCTTCGCATAGTTGGTGAGGTGGATTATGAGTTAGCCTTACCCCCCAGATTATTCTATTGTCTATCTGGTTTTTCATGATTCTATGTTGCAGAAATATATTCCTAATTTATCTCATGTGCTTAGATGGGAATTAATCTGTTGGATGAGCGATTGACCTTTGTAGAGGAGCTTGTGCTCATATTAGCTAGTAATGTCAGCGGTTGCGCACTCTAGATATTTCAGTAGTTAAGGTTCAGTGGAGGCACTGTCCAGTTGAGGAGGATACTTGGGAGACCGAGATCGAGATGTGGACCAAGTATCTTCACCTATTTGAGGCTTTAGGTACATCTTAATCCTTTAATATTGTGGTCGATAATTCTTTTAATAATGGATATTGTAATGACCCTCTAGGTTATTTTCTGTATTTCCTCTCATAATTTGCTATTTAGAGCTTTACTATATCTACCCACAAGTCATTTATGACTTGCTATAACTAACAATTTAGTTATCGACTAGTTGATGTGGCTTTTAGCGCCAATTCCCTATTTTGAAGTCTTCACTAGTTCAAATTGGCTATAGGGCAAAAACATTAGTTAAACAACCTCATATGCCAATTCTAACAGTTCCTACTTCTCTAGGACATCTATTTTATTATAGGTGGACCCTCGGTCTGGGTCACGAGGCTCCTACACTCTTTTGGGGATATTAACCAAAAGTTAAGAAAAATTTCTCATAGGTGTGGGACCCATTTTTCATTGAAATGACCTCTAATGGAAATTTTTAACTATGCCATTGAGTTTGGAACATCAAATTTTATAGGGTTGCATAGTTTGTTTGAGTATATGGGATTTCAAACAACTCCCGAGGGGTCAATGGAGACTCAAAATTTTTTACGTCTCTAGCTGGTGCATGAAATCTGGTCTGACTGCTAAAGCAGTCCTTTTGACTCTTTAGTAGAGGGCGCTTAAGGGGACCTTTGGGCACTTTAGACTCTAGTGTAGGGACGGCGATACGTAACGCCTGCATTCACTTAGGCAAATCCCACATCGGTAGTGAAGGGGAACGAAGTGTGCCTTATAGGTGCATGGATACCTTCCACGTATGTGACGCGTTTTAAAACCGTAAGGGGCCGAGGCTCCAAAGCGGACAATTTTGCATGCACCGGTAGACTGGGCTATTACAGTTGGTATAAGATCCAGTGCCGGTGCCGGTGGTGGGGCAAACCTCAGTGAGGATGCTGAGTCCATACGGGGAGTGAGTGTAGGGACGGCGATACGTAACGCCTGCATTCACTTAGGCAAATCCCACATTGGTAGTGAAGGGGAAAGAAGTGTGCCGTATAGGTGCATGAATACCTTCCACGTATGTGACGCGTTTTAAAACCGTGAGGGGCCGAGGCTCCAAAGCGGACAATTTTGCATGTGCCGACGGGCTGGGCTGTTACAGTTGGTATCAGAGCCAGCGCCGGTGCCGGTGGTGGGGCAAACCTCAGCAAGGACGCTGAGTCCCTATGGGGGGTGAGTGTAGGGACGGCGATACGTAACGCCTGCATTTACTTAGGCAAATCCCACATCGGTAGTGAAGGGGAACGAAGTGTGCCGTATAGGTGCATGGATACCTTCCACGTATGTGACGCGTTTTAAAACCGTGAGGGGCCGAGGCTTCAAAGCAGACAATTTTGCATGCGCCGGTGGGCTGGGCTGTTATAGTTGGTATCAGAGCCAGCGCCGGTGCCGGTGGTGGGGCATACCTCAGCGAGGACGCCGAGTCCCTACGGGGGGTGAGTGTAGGGACGGCGATACGTAACACCTGCATTTACTTAGGCAAATCCCACATCGGTAGTGAAGGGGAACGAAGTGTGCCTTATAGGTGCATGGATACCTTCCACGTATGTGACGCGTTTTAAAACCGTGAGGGGCCGAGGCTCCAAAGCGGACAATTTCGCATGCGCCGGTGGGCTCGGCTGTTACAGTACCACCTTTAGTAGTGGCCGCTAAAGTGGCCAAGAGCCCGCTTTAGCAGTACCTCGTGCATCTACAATCTCCACTTAGCCAGATATCTCCCATTTTTCATCAATTCTAAAGAATATAAAACCCTTAAAAGTGTGGAAACTTGGGAGAATCGTTGGTGGATGATTTTGGATCATTTGTGGACTTAGATTACTCATTTCTTATTTGAATTTGTGGTAAGCTTCCATCAATTTTGTGACTAAATTCTCTATCATTTTATAAAATCCCTAAAATATTTTTGGGTTGATTGTAGCACCATGAGAGCTCGAAATTCACCCATTTTAGGGTAAATTTTCCTTAAGCATAGAGGGACGTTGTGTTGGTTTGTAAAGTGTGATTTCTCAAATGGTCCCCACATGGGATTTTTAAGTATTTTTTGACTCGAAGCACCAAAGTGCAATATCGGTTTCATTGTTCTCATTTTTATGAGTCTATTGTGATTTAATAGTGTGGCATCTTGCAAAAACTTTTCGAAAAGTGAATTCATCGATTTAGCAGATTCATTGGGCTTTTCTTCGGCGTCCAGTTAGGCTAGATTACCTTTTTCATAGATTGAGATATTTGTAGTATGATTATGATATTATTCTAGATATGGTATGGGGTTTAGGTGTTGGAGGTACAATTGACAATATTTGGATTAGTTGGTCCGTTTAGGCTATGTTGAAACTGTAATTTGGGCAACTTAGTTTCTCATGTTTTAGGTAGAAATTCTATCTTAGGGATATTTAAGGATTATTTCACATCCGTAAGTGAATTTTAGATACCTTATCCTAGTTCGGTGTAGAATTTTCCTTAGAACAAATTCAGGGGATTAGAAGTGGCCCCCTTTGGCTAGCCTTACACCAATACTTGTGTTAGCTTTTGTAGACTTCTATGCATATGTTATACCTTTGAAATACTTATTTTGGGTCTTGAGGAGATTAGATTCTTAGTGATTATGTTGTTTTAGTATTTAGGAGTTGGTATTAATTCAGGGTAAAACCCGACGATTTATTTATACTGAGTTTTGGTTCAAGTCCAATAATTGAGGATGATATTGATGATACGAGTTTCATTTCAAGTTTAGAAAATGATGTTATGGTGTTGATGTTATTGAGTTTTTGGTTTGAGTCCAATATTGAGAGTTTATTTATGTTATGATATAGTATGGATAGTTTCATGGTTACAGTTGATAGTTGGTAATGTTAGGGATCTTCGGCAAATACTTTCCTTGATTGTACCCTGAGGGCTTACGGGGCCAGTGTTGGGTTATTTATTTTTCTGCACTTATTATCTTATGCAGGTCAATTTATTAGTTATAATTGTGTGATCCTTACATTAATATTCCTCATTTATTTATTTATTCATGTACAACAACGTTGCATCATATTTCTAGGTTTGCCCCTTTTACCTCGACTTAGCTCATTTATCTCACATTTTATCATATTTGTATCATGTTTTAGCTTAGTCGGACGATGATGCCTACTAAGTACCCATGATTTTGAAAACTAGCCTACTAGAGCACTATAACTAGCCAGAAAATTTGAAAAGTCATCCTTAGAGCTAAAAATGCAAAAATATGTATGTTGCTAATCTAGATTCACTTCTTAAAAGTGAGTTGGCCTATCTAAGTGCTCAAAGTTTAAATGTAGATCTTGGGCACAAAGTATTGGGTCATGTAAGCTCGTGTTTATTTCACAAGTTGGTCTCAAAGGACTTAGTCTGTGGTGTTCCAAAATTATAGATCTCGGACACTATAGTTTGTGATGCATGTGTCAAGGGAAAACAAATAAGATCCACTTTCAAACAAAATAAGCAAGTAAAAACTACCAGACCTCTTGAATTACTACACATGAACTTATGTGGACCTCTTAAAGTTCAAAGTAGAGGAGAGAAGAAGTATGTTTTGTCATTGTGCATGAGTACTCAAGATTAACATGGACTATGTTATTGAGAACTAAGGATGAAATACATGAAGTCTTTGTGATCTTTTCCAAACAAATTAAAGTAAATCCTAATAACAAAATAGCAAGGATCGGGTCTGATCATGGAACAAAATTTGAAAATACTAGAGTTGAGGAATTTTGTGCTGAAAATAGAATTAGTATTAACTTGTCAACTCTAAGAACACCTCTGAAAAATGGAGTGGTTGAAAGAAATTACAAGATTATGATTAATATCCTAGAACTATGCTGATAGATGGGGGTCTTCCTAAGAGTTTTAGGTTGAAGTTGTACACACTGCATGTTATGTCACCAATAGGTTTCTAATCAGATCCATTCTCAACAAGACCCCTTATGAACTTTTATTCGACAAAAGGACCAAACGTGATCACTTCAGGCCTTTTGGTTTTAAGTTCTTTGTTCTAAACATTGGTAAGGATGAGTTGGGAAAATTTTATTCTAAAAGTGATGAAGCTGTATTCGTAGGCTACTCCTCAAACAATAAATCTTACAAGGTCTACAACAAAAAAAATCTTATGTGCAGAGAAAAATGTGCATATCGTTTTTTGATGAGTCGAGAAACATGAAGAACCCTATAGGTTGTGATGACCCAAACATGGAGGATCTTCTTTCTATTCTAAAGGATAGTCCAGTAGAATCAAAGTCTCAAGGTAAAAATACTCAGGCTAATGTGGTTGCAGCCTGGTCCTTAGGAGAATAATTTAGACTTTAATGAGTCTAAAACGGGGACTTAGGATCAAATATCTGAAGGACTTGGTCCTAACATACCTTAAACAACTTCAAGAAGGTCAAATTGGAATCATTAGTTGGGATCGAAACAACAAAACATCACATGGAATCCAATAGAAAAACCTTGAACATCGATAACATCAAGAAATTATTAAAAAACTATTATTATATTAAATTGATTTGATCAATTGACCTATATATAACTTATAGAAAAATGAAAATATAAAAAATATAATATTCATAGAATCTTCACCCTCTAAACTACACATCATTTTCGTAATGGCCTAACTTTTGAAGATTTATGTGAATATTTATTTTTGTGTGATTTGAACATTTTACCCTCCCCCTGTAGTTGCATTGTGGTATTTTTGGGGTGTGGGGATTCTTAGCATGATTCTCAATGTATTTTTATTTGATTTATGTGAAATTATATTTTTGGTATCTTGAAAAGCCTTATAGTTGACTTCGGTCAATATATATTGATTCGTGCATCAGATGGCAAAACAAACTATGCTAGTAGATCCAAAACATCTATTTTAAGTTGGTAATGTTGTTGGTGTGGTTTGGGGATTCTATGGATGATTTTGATCCTAGATTCAAAAGATTGTAAAATTGCGTTTCGGGGGTTAACTTTATAAAAATGATGTTCTTTCAAATATCTGATATTGCGATTGAGTCTGGATCATCGAATTTGATGGGGTACCACAGTTCATTTTCATTTATGGGGTTCCATATGAACCTCGAGGGGTCCATGGATACTTTGAATAATCCAAGTCCCTACTGGTGCATCCGTATTCGCGAGAGATTAGTCACTTATGCGACTCATTGAGCAGACGCGCATGTCACAAATGCGACATTCCAATCAAGATCTTGATATTCACCTATGCGAGGACTAGATCATAAATGCAACACTTACATCAGACATGGGTATCTCTTACATAACCCAGTGATTGCGTATGCGATGCTTGGGCCCAAAAAATACCCATGTTTTGTCATTTTTCACCATTTTGAGACTTGGAGCTTAGGGTTTTTTGATTTTGGGACATTTCTCCCACTTTTAATCTTTGCTAAGCTCCATAACACCTACTTCAACTAATTTCTCTAAAATTTATCATGTATATTGTTTAAACACATATTAAAAGGTAGACATTGGGGATTTTAGCCTGTAAGGCCTAAATTTGTAATTCTTCAATTTAAACCTCAATTTTAATCCATTTTCACTTGGAGGCATTTCTAATCTCATAATAATCACTTTTCACTTGATTTCATCTTCAAAACAATATCAATGCTCAAATTTTAAAATGAATTTCGAGGAATTTTGCTGGTAAAGCTTGAACATAGTTTTCTTCAATTTGGACGTCATTTTTAACTTATTTTCTTAGATTTTCAGCTATAGACTCCAAATAAATGGGGAGCATGTTTGAAAAATAAAATAATAATTTTTTGCTTCTTCTTCAGAAACCTGTTTTGGGGTCAGTTTTGACTCCGACTCAAAAATAGGAAATATGGGTATCATTGATATTCTTTTGATGCATAGATTCTATATTTCTATGTTTTAGTTAATTCAAAGTCTATTCGTGAGGATTAAGCTTCGATTGAAGGTTTTCAGACTAGTTTTTGGCATTCGAGGTACGTTATGACTTAATTTTCTTCAGACTAGGCTAGGTAGTTAATATTGATACAAAATAATGTTAAGGGTGTCGAAACTAATAAAAAAATTTGGATATAATTATTGTGTTGTACCGGTATAGGGGGCTATTTACTATAGTGTTTGGCGGTTTTGAAATATTATTTACTATGTGTGACCGTGTGGGGTCCTATATGACATTGCTAGTTGTGAATGCATAAAATTAACTGTCTTGTATAATAAAAAGGCCTAATGTGGTATCAATGTTGTATTTAATTGTATTCTACTCTCTTGGCATATGATTTATGTGGGCATTCATGGATAGTTTGAAATATTTAGTGAATTATTGGCTCACTTGGTTGGTATATTGGTTGGGTATGGAAATACTCAGTCTAGTTGGTTGTGAGAATTACATCTTCATATCATACACATTCATGAAACATCGGTACTACCGTGGAAATATTGGAAATACTATTAAACATCGGTACTACCGTGGAAATATTGGAAATACTATCTTTTTCTAACAGAAAATGTGATATCTTAAGACCCTTTACTGAAGAATATGCCAGACAGGACTTATAGATATTGGCATTGGATATTGGTTATATATGGGTTGACGAACCCCCCCCATAGGTCCTACATAGGGAATCTTTTGCTCCATCGGTGTATACGAAGGTTCTGCGACAACCTCGGGCATCACCATCATCATCATTAGCATTAGCATCATCATCTCCATTGTATTTGTATTTAATTTATACTTTTCTGTAATGTAATATTTTCCTTGATGTGATATATGTCTATGTGTTTTCCTTCTGTCATATTTCATATGTGTGGTGCCTGTATATTGGTGCTTCTCTTTTATATTGTTACGGTGTGTGTGCGTATTATAGAACTGTTAGTTGGGATGGTGTAGGCGAACGTTTGGGGCATTTTTTGATTGCAGGTGATGTTTCCTTAGTGTGTATTTTGTATGCTTTATTTTTCTACTATGCTCAGTCAACCTATGATACCTACTGAGTACAAGTGAACCATACTCACCCCTACTGCGCTCTTCCGGTGTAGATCCAAGTTCGAGTATGCCTTATGGTGGTTGACTTTAGGAGATACTTGGAAGCTATTCAAGGTAGTGGTTGGATTATTTTATTTATTTAGATTATGTCTGTATTTTTCATTTAGAGACAGAGTTGTCCACGTTTTTGGATATTCATATGTGTGGTACCTATATATTTGTTCTTCTCTTTCATATTGTTATGGTGTATGTGCGTATTATAGAACTGTTAGTGGAGATGGTATGGGCAACCGTTTGGGTCATTTTTTATTGAAGGTGATGTTCCCTTAGTGTGTATTTTGTATGCTTTATTTTCTACTATGCTCAGTCGATCTATGATACCTACTGAGTACAAGTGAACCATACTCACCCCTACTGCGCTCTTTTGGTGTAGATCCAGGTTTGAGTATGCCTCACGGTGGTTGACTTTGGGCGAAACTTTGAAGCTATTCGGGGTAGTGGTTGGATTCTTTTCTTTGTTTAGATTATGTCTTTATTTTTCATTCAGAGACAGAGTTGTCCACGTTTTGGATATTCGTATATGTGCTACCTATATATTTGTGTTTCTCTTTCATATTGTTATGTTGTATGTGTGTATTATAGAACTGTTAGTGGAGATTGTGTGGGCAACCGTTTGGGGCATTTTTTTAATTGCAGGTGACGTTCTCTTAGTGTGTATTTTGTATGCTTTAGTTCTACTATGTTAAATCAACCTATGATACCTACTGAATATAAGTGAACCTTACTCACCCCTACTGCGCTCTTTCAGTGTAGATCCAGGTTCGAGTATGCCTCACGGTGGTTGAATTTGGGTGATACTTGGAAGCTATTCGAGGTAGTGGTTAAGATTCTTGTCTTTATTTAGACTATTTCTTTATTTTTCATTCAGAGATTAAGCTGTCCATGTTTTAGATATCTTATGTATTTAGATCTCGAGTTGTACTATAGATATTCTTACACTGAGACACCAGGTTTTGGGATTATGGTATGATATCATTTGGTTATGCTCTTCTGCTTTTATTATATTGTGTGGTTGTGTCATGACTCAATTTCTCAAATCATGATGGCGCCTCTATAACCCACCAGTAGGCAAGCCAAATACATAGTTCGGAATGTCTAGTAACAGACTACCCAAAGAGATAAAGGAAAGAATGGGCAATACATGTATTAAAAGATCAAATACATAATATAGACCAAAACCTGGTGGTATCAGGACAAGATCTTCTAATATAATAAGAGCACAAAAATGAAATACCAACGGAATTACACTGTTACAACTCATCTCCGAATACAACATAGAGACTAGCCTAGTACATAAAAGGGAGGATGGTAATACTCTGAATGTCAGGAGCTCACCCTATGAATCCGAACCATGGCTGCTCCGTACGGCTCACACAACACCAACAATAACCCGTATTGTGATCTGAAGGGCTTTAGAAGTGTAGTATGAGTACCAAATATGTGGTACTCAGTAGGAAATTTCCATCTGATATCCAAAGATAATGCAAATATATACAAAATATAAACAGAAATAGAACTATACCCAAAGTTCCAGCAATCACCTAATAAAGCCAGTGAGATAGTAAGGGCAACTATTCTACTCATAGACAAAAATCATGAATAATAAGGTTAAGAAAGTATCTAGGATGAACTATCTTAATCCATCCATACTCGGGAATCTCAACACTATACCATATATCCCTAACCAATATACAAATAAAGGGCAAAAGAAGGACATATAACGGTATAAAAAGCCAATGAATGAATATATAATCTGAATTAATGAAGGAAAAGATATACGGTAGTGCCATAGCTACATGTAAATAGAGACAGATATATTTGTATAAATGAGGTCAACTCAAGGTACAACATCAATCTCCATACTAACATCTTAAGACATCAAAATAATAGAAAGAACTAGTGCTGAAATACTCGGGGTTTCTAATCCATAACTCTAATCATGAGTTAATCCTGCATAATAATAAATTAGAAGATAGAATAGCCAGAATCATACCTCAAATCTTGATTCCGCATAAGTAACTAATCTATCATAAACTAGCCATAACAATGATCGTAACAATGACTAATTTGAGAACCACTTTCCGACTAAAAGGTCAAAATGAGCTCGGGTGCGTCAGGACCCGAACCAAAGGTCTATCCAGCCTAAAATCTACATTTTAGAGCTACTGGCGTGGTCAGAATTCTCATATAAGGCCATCTACTAGGAATTTTTATTCGAGAACAAATCCTAACCAGCGAAAGAACTAACACAGGGAAATGATCCTAAAATCTAAATGAACTATCCGATCACCAAACCGATAGTTCCAACAAGTCATAAATGACCTGTAGCCGTTGTAGGAAAACTCAAAACACCAAAAATATATGTAAATCAAGGAAATGACTTGGAGGGTCATTAAAATATCCACTATTAAAAGGATTTTCATCCTTGAAAGTCAATGGATAAAAAATCTCAAAGCTCAAAATGATTAGGTACTGGGCCCGCATGCTTCGAGCATGACTTCCCAAATAACCTCCACGAAGAGAGAACACTTCTAAGGGATTTTGCCACAGGTATCCTTTTTTTAACCAGCTCTCTTACTTTACTTCCAAGTAGCAAAAACTTAACTCAAACCACCAATTGGCCTCCAACTGAATCAAAGGTTTGATACATACAAATTTAAATCACGACACACTGATACCATCTCAATACCCATACAAATCAATAAAGATTCATCCAAACCAAAATCAAACCAAGGCATGAGTCATCACCGATTCCAATCCAAACACAACCTTACTTTACCATTCCACACATGCTATCCACTCCAAACCAGGAGGTGAATCACCCGAGTCCTGTTCGCGAAATCTCATCACATATAACTTGAAGAACTGAAGATGATCCACAGAAAATGCATATAGAAAACATGAGAATAAGCTTATAAGGTGCTATTTGGGCACACAAATGTATATAATCAAGGAATGCAATCCATGCTAATGCTACAACTAGTCAGGATAGTAATCAAAACCGAAATCCAAAAGTCCAAAGAATAACTACTTATCACCAAATGATCCACTCCAGGATATCCTATTAATCGAGAATGAAATCATACTAAATCCCACTCAGGCATACTACACTCGCTGAGTGTATCATCTAAAATTTCTAAACAAAATTAAAGACCCATGGTCAAAGCTAAAGGAACCAATATCGGGTCTATGGGCTATCATCTGAATACTTATCAACTATAATCCATCTGAAGTCGAAAAGACCGTATAGGTATCCATAGAGTAGGGTCAACCAGCCTATAAATGAAATTTGAACGGAGACAAATCTAAAATAAAGGCTGCACTCAATCTCTACAATGCTAAGCTAAAATCTCAATACCAAGGTTAGATCGCACGATCTCTACTACCCAAACAAAATTTGAAGACGGTTAGGCAATCATACCCAACTCTATCATAACTTCCAAATCACCATCTCAAGGCATCAAATTCAAAATTAAGTCAACAAATCCAAATTAAAGTCACATACTCACATCGTCCATGCTACCGGAATAGGATAAATCTATGCTAAATCATACCAAGCCAAAATTGAAAGATAGATCAAGAACAAAATTATAATAAAGGGTAAATTACTGGCTGAAAACATAGGAAATCTACTCTATATCTGCTTGAGGAATGAGCTATCAAAGCATGCTCAAAATCTCCCGAAGGCTGTAAACCACACTAGTAATGGGAAAAACTCTACCAACTCAGAGAAATAAAACTTTAACCAAAAACTAATCAATCTAACACTCCATCTCAGCAAATAATAGTCATAGGCATATATCATCAAGGAAAAGCACTCCACTAAGTCTTATTAGGCCTAACAAACTCTGAAATGGGTATTTTCTGAATCGCCCTAGTAGGACAATCAATACTCGATCAATCCATGAATCACATCATTGAGGAAAAATGCACTAATATCAATACCAATGCCAAGGTCAAACCACTACCAAAAAATTAAATCAACAACTCAAGATAAAGAATTTCTAATTTGCCAACTTAAGAAGCAATCACAGAATCTATCACCTTTCTCCAACTCTATAACTCTACTAGAATGAGACCAACATCACAGTGAGAATGGGCCATCCAACTCTACACCAATAACGAGGGTAAACCAACACTAGTAAACGAACCCAATAAATATAAGATATAAATCCATGAACTCCCGACATCACTATCAATCCACTATCGGGTAATGAAATAGACATAAATAAATAATCGACCATAAATTGGTCAATCTAAAAAACAAGCTACATAGAAAGGGATAGCCAATGATCCAACCATTATAACGTAGGAGGCAAGTTTAAGGATCCCAAACTCAAGAATGATGATATAACAAAATGGCCAACTCTAGAACCATAGAAGGTTAAATTATGTTTGATAATATAATTCATTCCCGATCAATGTTGCATAGCTAACAAAGAGGAAAATAACAAATCCTCACCTTGTTATAGGAAAGAAATCATCAAATCAGGATATAGATGCTTAGGCCAACTAATAAGGACCACAAAGAATGGTATTCTAACTACATAACACTTGTCTAAATAAATACTTAGTGAGGATCAATAACATCAAGAAATGATAGTAATAACAACAACAATATCAATATAAATATACTAAATAGGTAGTACCAAAATAAAAATGAATAGCAAGAACCACTCAATGGCCATAATAAAGCCAATGTGCCGAGGTAAATGGGACTCGGACCCAAATGCAACACCCTTAGGGAGAAAATATTAATACAGATCTACTCCATACACTAATAAAAGAAATAAACCATAGAGTAGTCATATGATCATGAATTCAATAACATGAGACATAATAACCAATATGAAATCATCTAGGCATATAATCATAATTGGGTACGAAGACCCTAATAACATTATGAAAAAGGTAAATGTATGGAAAGATAAGAACACAAATCATAGTGAAATATGCAAACACATAACTAACAGATCTAAGAGAGAATAAGTCTGAACGGATCCAAACATAAACCGACTGACTAAATCATTACCTGAGGCACCAAGCACACTATCTCTGATGGACGATGCCACAACATCACAAGAATGATGTGGATAAGCTGAAGGACTAGTAATCCCATGTTAAGGACGCTATCTAGACTAGTGACCAATCTCTTTACAGTTATAGTAAACTCCTAAAGACCTAACTTGGAGAGAAATACAAATAGAGCCCCAAATGGCTAGAAAATTAACACTAAGAGCACTCTCTATTGCCATGATCAACCTTCCTATAGCCATAACCTACCATAAGAAGTCTAGGCTAGCGGGCAATCTATACTAACTCTACCTGAACAACCAACTCGCATCTAGGACACTCTTGACCAATGTCCTATCTCACCATAACCAAAGAAAGCTCCTGAAATACACTAAGATAATGACCTTACTGATCTAGAACGACCCTCATATCCTAAAGACCCATACAAAAAATCTTTAAGGTTCGATGAGAACTCTACCCGCTATGATCACAATGACTAATTTTAGAACCACTCACAGTGTAAAATTCTACCTGCATAGAGATGATAGGCTATAAGTGAAAGTGACCTTTATTTGAAGAATCCTAACTCATGGATAAAATACCATTAGCACTATACTGATGGCATAGCCTCTTGTAGCCACAATGATAAGTACCAATTCATGCTCTTTCCACAGCCCTAACATAATTTGAAACCTAAGCAAAGGAAGACCTAACTGCTATCAAGCGCTCTGATGCCAAAAGGAGTGGCAATACTAGTCCTCAGATAAATCCATGCACCATGTCCTGCTAAAAAAGATATAGCATAGGGATATGTTGGCACACTCTAAAAACCTAATCTTGTACTCAGAAACTAATAAAGGATGTTGATAAACACCAATAGATCTAACTCTATCCAAATAATTACTCGATGATTCAAATGCTATCCCTAACTGTGAGGGGTCTGCAACAGACTCAGGATCTCCAATACAGAACCTTGAAGTGCTGAGGTAGATATAAGCTCTACTAGAGCCTAATCTAGCCCCAAATCCTTTGGCTAACACTGAAGATCTTTGATATCCATCCATAACTCTTTGGTTTGATGTTGCACTAAAGCTCTGAAACACATGTCAAAGTCTCGTCCACATCTATCAACTATCTCACATCATCTATTTGGGATACAATAGAGCAAAAGAATAAGCTTGAGGCTTATAGAAATGCAGACACACAACAAAGAGTCAACAAATGAATTTCCTAAGAATGCTACTATAGCCTCTTGATGGTAGGTTTCAGACATCTTCGCAGCAATACACAGGACTCTACTAAACACTTAGCTCTTGTATTCATACACTATAAACTAGGATCTGGTACTGATTTTTCATGATCAAATTTCTCATATCATGATGGAGCCATCTATAACCCACCAGTAGGCAAGCTAAACTTATTATCCAAAATGGCTAGTAATGGACTACCCAAAGATATAAAGAAAAGAATGCAAAATACATGAATTAAAAGATAAAATACATAGTATAGTCCTTAAACCTGACGGTATTGGTACAAGAGTTTCTAAGATAATAAGAGTACAAAAATAAAATACTAAGAGGTAATTTGGTAGACTGTATTAAAAACATAATACATCCATTATGCTTTGTGTATTAATAGAACCGTGTTTGGTATCCTTTTTTAGACTATGTATAACTAATACTTGCATTAGTTATACACACTATTGTGTATTAAGGTGTGTATTACTAATAAACACCATTTTCCATTTATTAATAATACAAAACTGTTAACACATGTATTAACCTATGAAATGACATTATTTCCCCTTAAAATTATCTTCCTGCATTTTTTCCCACCATATTTCATTCCTGTTCCTTTTCCACTATATTTAAAAGTTTTTCTCTCTGTTTTGGTACTTTTCTATGAAACAGAGAGTCTGCACATACCAGCAAAGAACACAGCAAGATCAATTATGCCTAAGCAAATGACAGAGTCAATGCTACTTCCATATCTACTCATGAACTCTTCATAAAAGATTTGAGCAACGACATGACCACCTGAATCATTATTTTTTCTCAAAAGATTCAGAATATCTCTAACCGCAAAATTTATACCAAGTATACATGCCCATCCTGCAATAACTGTTATGCCAATGACACTTACAATACCTTGTGGCCCATTTTTATCTGCATCTTTAGTTGTCTCTGACTACAAAAAGATTTTAACATTAAAGAGAATCATTTTGATGTAGAAATTTGGAGTGAAATTAAAGGTAAAATAAGCAAAAATCACCATATAGGCACAAGCATCATAACCAATTTTTTGAGTTGATTATTCTTCTCTTTTTGAGTTTTGTAGCAGCTACTCTGCTTGATTATTCTTGTTTTCTGAGTTCTTTCCCATTCCAACTATAATTTCATTGATTTCATTACCAAGTTTTTTGAATTTAAAGAAGAAATGGAAAGTGGGTTTTTTGTTTCCACAAAGTATAACTACTACTAGTCTTGTACGCGTTGAAAATAGAATGTACAAGAAAGAGTTCAAGAAAGGATTAAGGGTAATTTGGTAAACAAACATACTTTTATAAAACTCATATAAATATATATTATCTTTGATACATCAAACCAAACATTGTGTAAAAAATAATGTAAGTATAACTAATACTAACATCATTAATACTTGCATTAATAATACAAGCATTACTAATACACCTTATTCAACATTATTCGTATACACTCTACCAAATAACCCCTAAGGGAATTGCACTATTACAACTCATCTATGAATACAACATAAAGACTAGTGTAGTACATAAGAGAGAGAAGGTAATAGGGAAAAGGTAATAGGGAAAAGGTAATACTTTAAACGTCGGGAGCTTACCCTATGTCTCCAAACCATGGCTGATTCACACAAGGCACATAATACCAATGATAACCTATACTATGATATGCAGTCTGTAGAAGTGTATTATGAGTACCAAATATGTGGTACTCAATAGGAAACTGCTATCTGATATCCAAAGATAATGCAAATATATACAATATATGAACATAAATGGAACTACACCCAAATATCCAACAATTATATAATAAAGCTAATAAGATAGTAAGGGAAACTATTCTACTCATAGCTAAGAAACTAGCATAATAAGGCTAAGGAAGTATACAAGGCGAAGGAATGTCTATACAATCTAAATAAATAAAGGAAGGGATATATGGTAGTACCATAGATACATGTAAATAGATATAGATATATTTGTATAAATAAGGTCAATTCAAGGTACAACTTAAATAATCAAACTGACATCTTAAGACCTCAAAATAATAGCAAGAACTAGTGCTAAAATACTCAGGGTTTCTGATCCATACATCTAATCATGAGTTAATCATGCATAGTAATTAAATCATAAGATAGAAGAGCTAGAGTCATACCTCAAATCTTGATACTAAATTAGTAGCCCACCTTTCATAAACTAGCCATAACAATGATCATAACAATACTTGTAACAATATCAATGCAATGCGAGTAACTGGATAGTTATGAAAACTAATACTTAGCCGATCCATTCATGTACTCCCACCGCCCTAGGCTCAGAAGGTTCAAAAAATAAACAATATACCACAAGACATAATCATCACCCATACCTATAAAATCCCCCATAAGGCTAATAGATATAGATGCATACTTTTGATAGGTAATGGCATGAAAGAATGAATGCAAAATATATAATCAATATCACATTCTTTCTCTGAACTTAAAGTGGTTATATAATCAGTATCACAACCATTCTCTAGACTCAAATTGGGTATATAATTAGTATCATAATCATTCTCTGACCTTACCTGCTACATTAACATATCATTATAATCAACCTTTGGCCTTACTGGGTATATAAACATATCATTATAATCGTCCTTTGGCCTTGTCGGGTATATAATAATGTCATTATAATCATCTTCTAGCCTTGATGGATTTATAAGCATATCATCATAATCATTCTTCGGCCTTGTCAGGTACTTAATAATATCATCATAATCATCATCTAGCCTTACCGGGTAGATAAAGATATCATCATATCATCTTTCGACATTGCTGGATATATAAGAATATCTTCATAATCATCAACACTTAAATATACAATGTCAATACTATAATTTGTGATCTGATTTTACTTAAAATTTATATTACCAATACACCATATTCCTCAATCCCATACCAGAGATATATGTATATAGATATATTATAGGTGCACAGACTTAAGCCATGGCTAAATAGAGTATAAATTTTTAAATGCATTACTCGAATTAAACTTTAGGAGGAAATCATTATAAATGTGTAGAAAAGGTTAAAATCTCTCACAACTGGAGTAATTAGTAGTATCAAACAATAAACCAGAATCTCTCGATCAAATATTTAAATCATCATTATTAATCTCTCTTATACATAAGTTATTCATTAAGTTAGATAGTTATTGCTATGAAGAAATCCTTTTTAAGGTGAAAAGTGGACTTCAACTCTTATTTAGGAAAAACACTAATAAGATCATATTTTAGCTAAAATCACATAATTTACCTATTTAATGATCATGAATGTATCAAATTTATCCATGCCATCAACAATATTAAAACCATGGAACCATAAGCATCAATATATCCATAAACTACAATCGCATTCTTTAAAAGGATAAATACTTCCCTGATGTCAAACCTATTTCATAGAATGGCCTTGGGCCTAGTAATGTCTCCAAAATAGTTATAACATTATAATCACAGCCTTAGGCCTCATACATATCCGAAACTCATATCAGTTATCATATCTATAAGTTATCTAATATCTATAATCTGTAGCATATTTATGATTCATCACATTTCATAAGTAAGAAAGCATATTTATAATCATCTCACATCTAGGAGGCATCTTATGTCTATGAGGCATATTATTTCTATAGGCTACATATCATATCTATGAGGCATACCATCTCTATAGGCCATATATTGTATCTATAAGAATTATCATATATATTGATTATGAATCAAATCTATATGGCATATCACTCCTAAGAGGCACAATATATCAATAAGGAATCTCACATCTAGGAGGCCATAACACTAATATAATTCCAAAGCTCGCTATGACCCATTATCCATAATTCGAGAAAACCATCAACATTCATCAAGTCATGGAGTAACCTTATACTAAAGGTTCAATAGTCTCAATTATGTCTAATATCTGTAACTAAGTTCATAAGAGCTAACATAAGTCTTGACCTAATCTGGGATGGAGGAACCTACTTCTAATCCCCAAATTCCATAATTAGGCAATTAATACCCTAGACTAGGCTAAGGTATCTAAATTCACTTTCTGATGGTACATAAGCCATATTTAATCTTAGGATATGAATTCCACCTAGAAACATGAGCAATTAAGTCAAACTTTAACTACATTATGGTTTCATGGTAGCTAAATAGTCCAAATAAGGCTAATCACACCAATCACGCTTCCAATGCCTAGACCACATCTCAAATCTAGTATAAAGTAATAATCACTCAATGAATATACTTAATCTAGGAAGATGGCAATAGGATCTTAGAACTAAAATAAGTATTTCACCTTACGGGTCAAATCATTCTTCTAATCCCTAAGCTTCAATAATCAAGACTAAGTCATGGTATTCTACCCATAATGAATCTTAACATTCACATTCATATATAATATATAAAAGACATTATCTTATGAAGAAGAGTAGACCGAAGCTACCTCGATGCCAAATCATAAATCCTTGAATCATGCCCAAATTATTTGTCTTTACTCACGATATCAAATTGCTGCTACATAATCAAAATTGTAATCTATACTTTATTAGGAGTAAAAGAAGACCCATATTTCCATATAATGAGTTGGGTCAAATTTTAGGTCAAGAACAGGCCTACAAGGCCCAATAATGAAATTCAAAATTAAAATCGTCATGAGATTTATGGAACGACCAAGAAGTTATGCTTAAAAGTTGAGCACAAACGGAACACAATTCACATCTCAAATCATCCCTTTAAGTTTAAGAAGTTAAATACCTAATTTCTAAGAATTTATCAAGACATTGAAGGAAACATACCATGAATTCGAAGGGAAATCATAGAATAATGGATAACCAAACTCTCCAAATCATCTACAAGTTTAATCCCAAGATTGGCCTCCCTTATAGGGTTTTATCTCTCAAAAATGGGTGAAGAATGAATTAAAATCTTTGAAATGAGGTCTTTATATATCCAGATCAGGTAATTAGAAGTAGTTATCGCGACTAGATGGAGTGCAATCACACCAACTTAGCGATTGCACAATAAGTCGTGATCGTTACTCTTCTATGTAGTCATACTATCTTGCCTACCAAGGTTTCCATAATCGTACTATATTGTCTGCCAAGGGTTCCATGATCACGACACTTGGTTGACGATCTCCATGCACTAGCTTACAGTAGTGGACTTGGAATTACCCACTTCCCGCCAAGCCCTCGAGATTTATTCAGAACCCCGTATATGCAAATGAACTATGTAACCACACTAAATTTAATATTTCATACTCAATGGAGCAATTAATTTTTCCTCCGAGGTCGTTTTGACCAAATATGGGTCCCATACCAAATTTATAATTTTCTAACCTTATGACCAATAGGTCGAAATAAGTTCGGCCGCATCAAAACCCAAACCAAAGGTGTACCTAGATTAAAATCAGTATTCCAGAGCTGCTGGAACAGTCAAAATTCTCATAGATGCCATCTACTAGGAGTTTTAGTTCGAGACAAAATCTTAGCTCCAAAATAAGGAAATGAGCAAAAAAATCCAAATAAACTGTCTGATCACTAAATTGATAGTTTCAACAAGTCATAAATAACCTGCAGCCACTGTGGAAAGGCTCAAATTGCCAAAATACATGAAAATTAAGAAAATAACCTGGAGGGTCATTACAGGTTCGACTTCGTTCTAGAAGTCTTACTTTGCGCTATTGCTATTAGTTTTCCTTTTTGTATCAGTTTGTATGATAGGTTTACTTGTCAAGGCTTGTCGCGAGAAGCTTCATCATGAACCTTAGTTTTAGGTCGTGACAATTTGAGAAGTACGTACATTGGGAATGCTATTGTATTATTGTAAAAAGAAATAATTCTGAATTTATAGAGGTTCAAAATCTTTTCCACTAAGTAAGACTTGACTGAATATGGAAAATAATTATTTTTCTTCCATAAATTATTTAGTAGTATTATAATACTAAAATAATTAACCTTATTTATGAGAAATTTGTAACTTAGTTTATTGGGTATTTATATTAAACCTAATTAATTGCATTAATAGGTTGTTGTTTGTATAGAATCCTTGTTTAAAATATATTTAATTTTAGAAATTAAGTAAAATAGTCAATCTAGGAAAATTTCTCTAGTCGTTTATATAGTATCCATATTTATATATACTAGATGGTTCGTGCTTGTGCTAAGCACGAATATTTTCACAACATTATAGTAAAAAAGTGGTCCTACTTCTTGGCACTTCCATATTTAATATAATAATTATTAAGACAGGGTCATTAGAAAAGGGAGAAACACATCAAGTCAAATATTAACATAAAGTGCTCTTATAATATGAAGAATAAAATAATATTATTACATCGTTAAGCTTCCTAAAACATTGCATAGTATGAAATTATAGCAGTACAAATTGGCAAAATCTAGGCTCAAGCAGTTGTAGCTGATAGTACAATTTGCATCTAGATCTGGATATTCACTAGGAAAAAAAGAGGAAGTACACAATGTTAGATTAGATACATAAGAATCAGCTCAATGCTTTAGTAAGTAATGTAATTCCAAGATCAGTATGTTCTTGCCAATTTTATTACTTGAGTGACCATATATAAATTTAGCTTTAAAATTAGTGTATATATGGTGGCAATAAAAATATAAATTATTAATGGAAATTATGACCTCATAATTCTGACCATAATATACTAAGGGTAACCCATCAACCCTCACCAACAACTTCATACACATAATCTAAGAATTAGGAAAAAATATATCATAATGTTATTGGTGTATACTTTATGTAGTTATAGTATTGGTAATATGTGTTAGTTCTTGTAGCGGAAATGATGAAGAAATAAGTAAAATAGAAATATAAAGTTGTAATGACCTATTTCATCATTACTTGTAACGTCCCAATTTTTCTGAACCGGAATGCTACATGGTGCTTATGACCCCAAAGGATCACAAGCTAATCCATGACTAATATCTGTACCTGTACACTGCAATATATAACGTAATAATGCGGAAAACATGAACATGTTGGCCATAAGGTTCAACTGAATAAAGAATCTGTCAAAACATAATATCCATATGGGCGAAAGATACCCAAAAAAACTAAAAACTGAATCAAATTTGAACATAAGTCTGAATACTGAATCTGAAAGCCTCTAAGTACTGTCTAAATAAGGAGTTGAAGGAACATGTCTCCAACTAACTCCGTAAACTGATAACTGGCTAAAATAATAATGAATAAATCCAATCATATTATCCTCAAATGAAGAGGACTCATTGAATCTCTGTGACGGGAAATGCTACTTCTACTGTCGATTTGGAGCTCGTTTCTCTGAACCTATGGTGTAACATGAAAAGAAATCAACATAGAGCAAACGCATCAGTACAACTGGAGTACTGAGTATACGAGTGAGGTGGGATAAAGAAAAGTGTGTACATGCATGAATAATACTAATTGACTGACTGATATGAACATAAGAGTACAAACATACGTACATAGTAACTGAGATCGTGAGTACGCGGTAGCTAAATCTGTATGCTAATACATGACTAGAACTGTAGTTCTGATAACATGAGTTACTGTGTCTGACAATCCTAAATCTGGCAAAACTCCCTAAGTCCGGTGCTATAACTGAATTTGACTATACCTAACAGTCCTGGTATACTGATATCTGAAGAACTATCTGAGTTCTTTTATTGAGACTGATACTGAAACTGTGGGAGGTATTTGTTTAACCAACATGCTCCATGTATACCATTACAGCTAAGCTGGGGTCCAATCTCTGCCCCGACTGAAGGGGTGTCGATACCGCGCCACTGGTAAGGATAGTTGTGAGTGACCCTTATCTGACAGGTACTCAAAGTGAGAACAGTGGGACCCTAAACTAACAGGTTAAGCCACCTCATCAACCCTAATTTGACAGGCTAAGATGTCTCAACCTACGCTGGCTACGTAGTTTTGGAACACAACGATGACTGCTAAGAATCACACCCTAAAACTGGTAGGTGCATCCCCATCCTTGGGTTCACTCGGTGCTAACTTCTACTCCCATCTGAAGAGACTAAACATGATTCAACTGACTGTACATGGATAGATTAACTGACTTCTGTTGACTGACGGAGTAGTACTATTATTTGAGAGTTAACTGAGATCATGAGATTTCTGAGGTTTTCCTAAGTCACATAGATGACTGAGATCTATAGATTATAGCTTGACTGAGATTATCGTGAAAACATGACATGGCTCCAGGTACATAGCTATATTTTTTGGGTACGAATACCCCCAGGACTCGATAGAAGGAAACTGACACACATGACATGACTTGATCACAAGATTTGAGTCCATAATTTATAATATCATAAGTAGGGGATATCATATTTCATATAGTTATTAAACATCTTAAATATTGTAGGGAATGCATGGATATATTTTGTGTACATATTGTATATCTCCATTATCTTACATGCTTTATACCACCACAATAGCAACACATAAAAAGCATGAGATTCATATTGAAGTACATAGCTAACATGGACTTGTCATTTAGACATCATAGAACCATACAAACATGAATTTCTAGCATCCTAAGCATTTTATCAAACACCTTGCATGCATTCTTTAAGGCATAGGTGAGTTTCATACTTGCACCATATTAAACCACCTAAAGTTTATGGTTTTCAATTAACAAACATATATATTCCATGAAAACACCTTTAGACATCACATTGAAATTTAAACAATAATCGTCAACATGTACATACTCATATCACCACAAAAAAGTTTACAAAATAATATTTAAAACATGGTTATTGATCTCTATGAATGGATTGGATCCATAGATGAACACTATGGATACCTTAGTGATTGAATCCTGAAAGAGATCTAATGTTTCTAAAGGTTCCTGAAGAAATCCTTAGGCTTTCCCTTGATTTTTCTTGACTAGGGTTTAGCCCCTTTGGGAAAGAATGTTCTTGTTCCTGAGGAGATGATCTTGAGAGGAAACCCTAATCTTGTGGTTGAAAGCGTAAGAGAGGGTTTTTGAGATGCTTAGCTGAAGAAAAATGGGAAAAATTATGCCTCTTTAGGGTTATAAGCCGTGGGAAGTGAAGGGAAAAGACCAAAATATCCTTATGAAATAAATTCCCAATTGCTGAAAATAATAGCTGACGACATTTGTGACAAAGCATCAAAAATATGGTAACCCATCAAAAATGTTGTCACACAGAAGCTAGATTCTGCCTAAGACTGATGACATTTGTGACATGGCGTCAAAAATATGGTAAGCCGTCAAAAATATCGTCACACAAAAGCTGGATTCTGCCTAAGGCTGACAACATTTATGACATGGCGTCACAAGTATAGTAAGCTAGCACGAATGTCATCACTTAGGAGCTGGTTTCTCCCTAAGGATGACGACCTTCGTGATAGGGTGTCACAAATGTGGTAAGCTACCAAAAATGTCGTCACACTATTTTCAGCCTGACATGCAAGAGTAAAATAGGAATAACTCTTTGCTCCGATATCAGATTTAGGCGAAACCGGTATCGTTGGAAATATAATTCAATTATCTATCTATTGATAGGTCATGATATAAAATATTCCAAGTATAACAAGAGATATTCTCATTTGAAGTTGACTATACCAATATTCTTCTCAAGAATTCAATCGATAAGGAATATTTTAATTCGTCTGATAGCTGGGAGTTATTTGAAGACTTAATATACATCTAACCTACTGATAAAACTATAAAAGAACCATGATGTACTATGCATGAGCTTGGTACATGTCTCTAATATTGGTTTGGATTTTTTTTAGGTATTACAATTCTCCCCCTTGGAAACATTCATCCTCGAAAAATGGCTGCTTGAGAGGGGAGAAAAGATAAAACGATGCATACACTGATCATGCTCAACTGGCACATGATTTTTTTGACTGAATTGAATTCTAAACTTGATATAGCCCAACTGAACATGCATAATTGATGCATGACTGATAAGCTGAACTCATGAATGCATGATAAGCTATGCACTGATACTTGATATCAATTTTATACTGGAATTTTGAACATGTAACTGAATAAGCTTAAGGAAAATGGTTACCTCAAGATAAGTCTGAATTAGCGGAGAAAAGATGAGGGTACTTGGTTCGCATGTCTACTTCTTCCCAAGTAGCTCCCTCCATGGACTGATTCCGCCAAAGAACCTTGACTAGAGGGACTTCTTTGTTCCTCATCCTACGAGTTTGATAGTCGAGGATTTCAACTAGAATCTCTTCATAAAAGAGGCTATTCTAAATGTCAACGCTCTGAATAGGGACTACAACTGCTGGGTCACCTATCCACTTCTTGAGCAAAGAGACAGGGAAGACTGGATGATTTGAGGCTAGATCTGAAGGCAATTCGAGCTCATAGGCTACCTTGCCAAAGCAACTGAGAATCCTGAAGGGACCGATATATTGGGGACTGAGATTTTCCTTATTGCCGAATATTTTCAATCCCTTCATGGGAGAGATCTTGAGATAGACATAGTCATTGACCTCAAATTCGAGATCCTTTCTACGAACATCTACATAAGACTTCTATCGGCTCTGAGCAGTCCAGAGTCTTTCTCTGATCAATTGAACTTTCTCTAAGGCATCGAATACTAAGCCAGGCCCTATGACTATGGTCTCACTAACTTCAAACCAACTGATCAGAGACCTATATCTCCTACCATAGAGAACTTCGAATGGAGCCATCTAAATACTAGAGTGATAGCTGTTGTTGTATCAATCTTGATCAAAGGCAAGTGGTCATCCCAGCTTCCCTTGTAATCAATTGCACATTCCCTTAGCATATCTTCTAGAGTCTGAATGGTCCTTTCTGCTTGACCATCTGTCTAAGGATGAAACGCTATACTGAGATGAACTTGGGTACCAAGACCCTTTTAGAATGCTTTCCAAAAGTGAGAGGTGAACTGGGTACCTCTATCTGAGATGATAGATAGTGGAACACCGTGTAATTTGACCAACTCCCTAATATAGAGTTTTTTATAATCCTCAACTGAGTAAGAGGTACGAACTGGAAAGAAATGAGCTGACTTGGTTATTTTGTCTACAATGACCCAAACTGAATCATGCTGATGACGTGTTTTAGGCAAACCCATCATGAAGTCCTTGTTTACTTTTTCCCACTTCCAAGTAGGAATAGTGAACTCCTGCATGGAACCACTAGGTTTTTGATGCTCTATCTTAACCTGCTGACATGTAGAGAACTTAGCCATAAACTCTGCAATATCCCTCTTCATCCTACTCCACCAATAGATCTCCCGTAAGTCACGATACATCTTAGTGGCCACTGGATGAATAGAGTATCACACACGATGCACTTCTACAAGAATTCGTTGCCTCAAGTCATCTACACCGGGAACACACAGAGGACCCTGACAACAAAGAACACCATCTCCCCCTTGGGAGAAAACCTCTACTTCCTGACTATGAAATGACTCTTTTAGCATGACAATGCTAGGATCCCTGTATTGCTTCTCTTTCACCTCGAAAACTAGAGATGACTCTGAACTACTCTGAACACATCCACCCTCTGAAGAGTCGACTAAGCGAATGCCTAGTCTAGAAAGCTGATGAATCTCTTGAGTTAATTTCTTCTTACTATTCTCAACATGGGAAACACTACCCATGGAAAGTTTACTAAGTGCGTCGACCACTATATTGGCCTTGCCCGGATGATAAAGGACACTCATGTCATAATCCTTCAAGAGCTCTGACCACCTTTTCTAACAAAGATTGAGATCTTTCTGGTAAAATACATACTAAAGTCTCTTATGATCTGTGAAGACGTCTACATGAACACCGTATAGATAATGCCTCCAAATCTGTAAGGCAAATACAACTACTGCTAACTCAAGGTCATGAGTAGGATAATTCTTCTCATGGGGATTTAAATATCTGGAGGCGTAGGCTATGACTCTACCATGATACATATGGACGCAAGCTAAAACTACTCTGGATGCATCTCAATATACTGCAAATCTATTAGAACCGTTGGGAAGTGCTAAAATTGGAGCTGAGGTGAGTCGAGTCTTCAACTCCTGAAAACTCTTCTCGTAAGGTTCTGAACATTGAAACTTGACCTTCTTCTGAGTCAATTTGGACATAGGAGATGCAATAAAAGATAATCCCTCGACAAACCATCGGTAATAGCCAGCCAAACCTAAGAAACTCTTGATATCTGATGGAGAGACAGGGTGCGGCTAGTTTCTTACCGCTTTGGTTTTCTGAGGATCTACTCTAATTCCATCATCGAAAACAATGTGGCAAACGAATGCTACTGATCTTATACAAAATTCGCACTTACTGAACTTGTCAAACAACTGGTGATCCTTGAGAGTCTGAAGAACAATTATGAGATGGTCTGAATGATCACGCTCTATGTGAGAATAGACCAGAATATCATCTATGAAGACTATGATGAATGATTCCAAGTATTTCTTGAACACCTGGTTCATCAAGTCCATGAAAGCTGCGGGGAATTGGTAAGACCAAAGGACATGACTAGAAATTCAAAGTTACCATACCGAGTACAAAAAGTTGTCTTTAGAATGTCATATTCTCTAACTCTGAGCTGATGATAGCCTGATCTGAGGTCTATCTTTGAGAAATAATTGGTACCCTGAAGTTGGTCAAACAATTCATCTATCCTAGGCAGTGGATACCTGTTCTTAACCATGAGTTTGTTGAGCTGACGGTAATCAATATACATTCTGAGAGAACCGTCTTTCTTGCATATGAATAAGACTGGCACACCCCATGGGGATACACTTGGCCTGATGAATCCCTTATCTAAGAGATCCTTTAACTGATCTTTCAATTCTTTGAGTTCTGCTGGTGCCATTCTGTATAATGGAAAAAAATAGGCTGAGTATCTGGGAGAAGGTCTATGCCGAAGTCTACTTCTCTTTCAGGAGATATTCCTAGAAGATCTTTGGGAAAGACGTCTAAATATTCATTACAAACTGGGACTAATTCTAGACTGGGAAATTTAGAACTAGAATCCTTAACATGTATGAGATGATACACACACCCCTTAGAAATCATTTTCCTTTTCCGAAGGTAAGAAATAAGCTGACCCTTGAAAGACGAAGTGCTACCCTTCCACTCTATGATGGGATCATTCGGGAACTAAAACTTAACTATCCTATTTCTACAATCGACTATGGCATAGCAGGAATGAAGCCAATCTATGCCGAGAATGACATCAAAATCAGTCATCTCTAACTCGACTGAATCTGCTGATGTGGATTTTGGAAATATCATTACTGGGCAGTTCCTGTATACCCGCTGAGCTATGATGGTTTTACCCACTGGGGTAGAGACTGAAAAGGACTCTGCTACAATTTTAGGACTGATTTTGAAATCGTTTGCTATGTATGGAGTGACAAAAGACAAGGATGCACTTGGGTCTAGCAAAGCATAAACATGAACATGGAAAATCTGTAAAGTACTAGTAATGATATCAGGAGAATTTTCCTTATCCTATCGAGTTTGAAGAGCATAAAGTCTATTTGGGCGTTGCCCACTAGTAGCACTGAAAGTGGCACCTTGCTGGTTCAAGCGACCGGACTGAGCTGTGAAACGATTCTGCTGACCCTGAGGGCCTGGCTGAGGACACTCCCTAATCTTGTGGCCTATATTACCACAACCAAAACAGACATCACTACCAGCTCTGCAAATACCTTTGTGGTTCTTACCACAAGTCTGACAAAGTGGGTTTGTTCGAGCACTGCTAACACTGCCTTGAGATTTGGAGCTTGGTGCCCTATCTATGTTGCCATACCTGAACTTCGACACTGGGGAAATAGCAGAGGAAGGGGATGGAGCTGCTGACTTAGGGTAAAACTGCGAATGATTTCCTCCCTCTGATTTGGGCTGAGCAAAACTGAAACAGCCTGCTCTTGCTCTTTTGTTCTGCCTCTCCCTAGTCTTAACCTTCTGCTCCTCTATCTGTTGAGCCTAGTTTATGATCCTGGCTAAAGTCATATCACTGTTTAGCATCACAGACCTACACTCAATTACCACGCTATTATTCACCCCTGACACAAACTTTCTCATCTTAGCCCTGTTATCTGCAACCACATGAGGGGAATATCTAGCTAGCTGAGTAAATCTAAGAGAATACTCTCTAAATGTCTATTTCTCTACCTTAGATTGATGAACTCGAGAACTTTGGCCTCTCTCAGATCTTGGGGAAAGAATATATCTAAGAAAGCTATGACAAATTCTTCCCACTCAACAGGACCTGCATCCTCTAACCTTTCTGCTAACCACTACTTGTACCAAGTGTGAGAGACATCCTGTAATTGGTATGTGGCTAAATCTTCACTCTAAGAAAAAGTGACTCCCATGATATCAATAGCCTTCTGGATTGTTCAATGAATTCCTGAGGATCATCGCCTGGCTTAGACCCAAAGAAGGATGGAGGGTTCATTCGGGTGAAGTCCTGAATCCTAGTTGCTGCTGAAACTGCCACTGGGTTGGCTGAAATGACTGCTGGTCATTCATTCTGGGCAGCTATAGACTGAGCAAGAGTGGTAAATGCGGTCCTGAACTCCGCATGAGAAACATATTCGCCCAAAGGATCTTCGGGCTGAGAAGCTGGCTGATTTCTTCTCTTTGGAGGCATATTTATGAAATAAGAGAAGAGCATATTAGACAGAGAGACTTACTTGAAATTATGTTTACTAGAAAGACATGAATACTGAATAAAGGTAACTATTCCTAAAACATCTCATAGCCTCCTGCACATAAATGGGTGCACAACACACCCATGTACAAGACTCTACTAGATGCGGCTTTCAGACTTTCTAGGACTCTATTGAACCTTAGGCTGTGATACCAAGTTTGTAACGCCCTGATTTTTCTAAACCAGAATGCTACACGGTGCTTATGACCCCGAAGGATCACAAGCTAACCCATGACTGATATCTGTACCTGTACACTACAATATATAATATAATAATGCAGAAAACATGAACATGTAGGCCATAAGGTTTAACTGAATAAATAATCTATCAAAACATAACATCCATATGGGTGAAAGATACCCAAAACAACTGAAAACTAAATCAAATATGAACGTAAGTCTGAATACTAAATTTGAAAGCCTCTAAGTGCTGTCTGAATAAGGAGTAGAAGGAACATGTCTCCAACTAACTCTATAAACTGTTAACTGGCTAAAATTATAATGAATAAATCTAATCATATTGTCCTTGAATGAATAGGACTCACTAAATCTGTGCTACTGGAAATGCTATGCTACTACCGATCTGGAGCTCGCGTCTCTGAATCTATGGTGTAACATGAAAAGAAAGAACCATAGAATAAATGCATCAGTACAACTGGAGTACTAAGTATACGAGTGAGGTAGGCTACGTAAAGAGTTTACATGTATGAATAATGCTAATTGACTGACTGATATGAATGTAAGAGTACAAACATACGTACATAGTAATTGAGATCATGAGTACGTTGTAGCTAAATCTGTATGATAATACATGACTAGAACTGTATTTCTGATAACATGAGCGACTGTGTCTGACAGTCCTAAATCTAGTAGAACTCCCCCAGTCCCATGCTATAACCGAATTTGACTGTATCTAACAGTCCTGGTATACTAATATTTGAAGAACTGTCTGAGTTTTTTTACTGAGACTGATATTGAAACTGTGGGAGGTATTTGTTGAACCGACATGCCCCATGTATACCATTACAGCTAAGTTGGGGTCCAATCTCTACCCCGACTGGAGGGGTGTCGATACCGCGCCACTGGTAAGGACAGTTGTGAGTGACCCTTATCTGACAGGTACTCAAAGAGAGAATGGTGGGACCCTGAAATGACAAGTTAAGCCACCTCATCAACCCTAATCTGATAGGCTAAGATAACTCAACCTATGCTGGCTACGTAGTTTTGGAACATAAGGATGACTGTTAAGAATCACACCCTAAAACTGGTAGATGAGTCCCCATCCTTTGGTTAACTCAGTGCTAACTTCTACTCCCATCTGAAGAGACTAAACATGATTCAACTGACAGTACATGGAAAGATTAACTAACTTTCGTTGACTGACGTAGTAGTACTATTATCTGAGAGTTAACTGAGATCATGAGATTTCTGAGGTTTTCCTGAGTCATATGACTAACTGAGTTCTGTAGATTATAGCTTGACTGAGATTATCGTGACAACATGACATGGCTCTAGACACACAACTATGTTTTTTGGGTACAAATACCCCCAGGACTCGATAGAAGGAAACTGACACACATGACATGACTTGATCATAAGATTTGAGTCCACAATTCATAATATCATAAGTAGGGGATATCATATTTCATATAGTTATTCAATATCTTAAATATTATAGGGAATGCATGGATATATTTCATGTACATATTGTATATCTCAATTATCTTACATGCTTCATACCACAACAATAGCAACACATGAAAAACATGGGATTCATATTAAAGTATATAGCTAAAATGGACTTGTCATTCAGACATCATAGAATCATACAAACATGAATTTCTAGCATCCTAAGTATTTTATCAAACACCTTGCATGCTTTCTTTAAGGCATAGGTGAGTTTCATACTTGCACTATATTAAAGCACCTAAAGTTTATGGTTTTCAATTAACAAACATATATATTCCATGAAAACACCTTTAGACATCACATTGAAAATTAAACAACAATCGTCAACATGTGTACTCATATCACCACAAAAAGTTTACAAAATAATATTTAAAACATGTTTCTTGAGCTCTATGAACGGATTGGATCCATAGATGAACACTACGCATGCCTTAGTGATTGAATCTTGAAAGAGATCTAATTTTTCTGAAGGTTCCTGAAGAAATCCTTAGGCTTTCCCTTTATTTTTCTTGACTAGGTTTTAACCCCTTTGAGAAAGAATGTTCTTGTTCCTGAGGAGATTATCTTAAGAGAAAACTCTAATTTTGTGGTTAAAAGTATAAGAGAGGGTTTTTGAGATGCTTAACTAAAGAAAAATGGGAAAAATTATGCCTCTTTAGGGTTATAAGTCATGGGAAGTGAAGGAAAAAGACCAAAATACCCTTATAAAATAAATTCCCAGTTGCTGAAAATAATTGTTAACGACATTTGTGTTAAGGCATCAAAAATATGGTAAGACGTCAAAATTGTCATCACATAAAAGCTGGATTCTGCCAAAGGCTGATGACATTTGTGACATGGCGTCAAAAATGTGGTAAGCCGTAAAAAATATCGTCACACAGAAGCTGGATTTTGCCTAAGGCTAATGACATTTGTGACATGGTGTAACAAATATGGTAAGCTATCATGAATGTCGTCACTTAGGATTTGGTTTCTTCCTAAGGCTGATGAACTTCGTGATAGGGCATCACAAATGTGGTAAGCTACCACGAATGTCGTCACACTATTTCCTTTCTGACATGCTGGAGTAAAATAGGAATAACTCTTTGCTCTGATATTAGATTTAGGAAAAATTGGTATTTTTGGAAAGCTAATTCAATTATATATCTGTTGATAGGTCATGAGATAAAAAATTCCAAGTATAATGAGAGATATATTCATTTGAAGTTGACTATACCAATATCCTTCTAAAAAATTCAATCGGTAAGGAATATTTTGATTCGTCTGATAGCTAGGAGTTATTTGAAGCCTTAATATACATTTAAACTAGTCATAAAACTATAAAAGAACCATGATGTACTATGAATAAGCTTGGTACATGGCTCTAATATTGGTTTGTATTTTTTGGGGTATTACATTACTAAAGGCACAGTATAAAAATTCATGTATAATTTGGTCTTGAACCAGTACGTATGGACTTAGTTGAAAATTTTCATAATTTGAACTTTTTGGTGGGGATTACATCATTATGCTATAGTGAGAATTTTCCCTCTATAGTGGGATTTTTCCTGCAATAACAAAAATTTTCTTGTTGTAGCAACATCGTAATAGCAGCCTACTGACCACTATAGTAGAACATCGAGGACAAAAAATTAGTCCCCTAATTTTTTATTTTTCTATATCTTTTTTAGTTGTAATTAGGATGAGGTTAATTTTTTAAATATCCCCCTAGGGTTGCCTCGTGGACTTCAAGTAATGGAGAGGGAGAAATATGCTTTAACAGGGTAAAACTCATGGTTTTCTCCTATATTCTACGTAAGAAATCACTAGCATAAAGTTAGATGTTCATATTTATACCTCTATAGCAGTTGTTTGCCATCTAGATATGCTAGGTTTAATTTAGTAGTCTATACCTTGTTAGAATACATATGCATAATATAGATTGATGGAATATTCCATGCTTAGTCCTATGGGTACAGAGTTAGGATGGATAAAAAAGAAATTCCTGAGGATTTGAATGCAAATTGATGTTGCATGTGATATTAAATTATACATATTGTTGTTGATGTTAACCAATTATGAATGATTATAATGGTATTATACCTAAAAATTATGTTAGAATATAATAGAAATTGAATTTGAGGTAATTGGTAACTTGATGTAGGTTAAATAAGGATGTTAGGTAGAGAAAGACATTTGGTTGTCCTAGTTTTAAGATGGATATTTGGGTGTATTAGGAGGTAAACCATATGTCTGATGTGTATCTTAGACATTCCAAGTCCTATCTAAGCCCTCAATTGATATTTAGAATGTAGGTGATGCTTTTATGTAGTTGGAACCTAACTTTATTTATGTGCACAGGTTAACTATTTCTTGTATACTTGTTACAAAGCATGTTTTCAAAGGAAGTAAAACATCGAATTATATCCTAAGTTTTAATCACATATAATTAAGTCATATAAAATATATGTTGATTGTGTAAATGTAGTTGTTTATTCTCATTGCGACGGTGATTGCTGTGATATCTATTAAATATTATGGGATGTACCAATATTTGGACATATTCATAAGATTTATATTCATTATCATAAGATGTACTGGTATTTGAACATCCTCATAGAATGCATATAATAGTGGTAGGATGTACTTTTATTTGGCTATCTTCACAAGATTTACATTCATTGTTATGGGATGTAACTATTTTTAGATATCTTTATAAGATTGATATAAGGATAGAAGGCACTAGATATCTGATATTTTTAGTACATGGACATAAGCTCATCAACTATAGGTCATGGCTAGTGTTCGACCATAAGACCCTTAACATGTGTATACAAAGTATTAATGAGTGTGACAGTTCCTTGAGTGGATTGGATTTTGTGAATTTATTATTCCATTATTATGGTTGTTTATTATATTGGATCCTTGAGAGATCCAGACTAAGGATATGAGAGAGTGACATACATTGTGTTATTATCTAGTTATTTATGTATTTGAGACTAAAATATAAGTTATTGTTATGGAGTCATGGTTGTTGACTTGGTTAATTATTTGTAGTCATGGTCCAGACTTAGTTTATTATCTGTGTTATCTTGCCCTTGACAGGATTCTTTAGAGTTATTTGAAGAAATATAAATGGTTTATGCATGTATATTAGCATTTAATTGTTAAGGTGTACATGGTGGTACTTATTTGGAAAGAATAAGTCATGTGTTTATACTATGTAGGTGTTGTCCCAAATGATGAATAGTCCTAAGGCACAATTATTTGAAGTCTAAACTAATAGGTTCTTAAGGTTGGAAATCATTGAAGTTTAGAAGGGTAAAATTAATAATTGAGTGTTAAGTACATAGCTAGAGGTGAGAAAACTATTGGAAGGTAGTGCATCAAAGGCAAATATGGTATGGCAGTTGACTTACAGATTAGTAAGTGTGACAAAATATAAAGAAATTGGTGGGTGACTACACAATCTGATTCTAATGTGGTGCTTATATATTTAATTTACATCGACCAATGATGCTTACTAGTACGTATTAATTATATTAAATTACTTTTGTTGGACCCATTTATGTTGTATAATCTGGTTGTAGGATCAATAGATGTCTCATGCTTGATGTGATAGAGATCTCCAACAACTTCTATCATTTATCTCTTATGCTGCAAATTGAGTCAATGTATTTTTTTGAGTTTCCTTATAGTACATCTTGTACCTATTTAGACAAGATCCTCAAGGTAGAGTTTTCATTTTGTATTTAACAAAGTGTAACCATATTGTAAAAAATAAAAGTTTTATTAGTTTTCTTTATGACTTATCTATGTTTTCAAATTTAGTGGTAAAAATTCTCTGAATTAGGTGAATTAGAATTGGTGACAGCACAATCTTATTTTTTGGGTCATGATAGTTAGATTCAGCTAGATTACCGATCTCCCATTATAAGAGAAAATATCAAATAGAGTCATGCAGATTGGTATATTGACTTCCTATCTGGTCCTTAGAAGTTATAAGGAATTTTAGGAAATTCTTTCACTTCTTTCTTTTCTCTTATGTTGTTCATATGATTGTTTGTATGGGTTGGGTCCAATTGGTATATCTCAATTTAAATTGGCATCTCAATGAGACAAATGGATTTCACTTTACTCCATTTGTAAAGACACAGGCCATGAAATTAGAACCTAGAAGGTTCTAATTGGCAACTACCCATAAGGGTTATGTATAACTTTTGGATAATCAGTTCGTGGTTATCAATGAAGCATGTAAAGAAATAGAGAAATGGCTAATTGGTGAATTAAATATTTTTGGATGATACTTATGTAAATTGTAACTGTTTGAATGGCTTTGAATTTTTTTATTGGTGAAGTGATCATAAATTGTTTATATGTTTTTAATTCAGGATTTTTTTGCTACATGGTATAAGTGGAAAAAAGGCCGCTAAATTCGAAGAATGATATTATTATTGATAAAGTGGAAGAGAAAATTGCATATGATTGTGAAACTTTTTCTTTGACTTGTTGGTATGTGCACAAGACTATAAAACGGAAAATTGTTGCATGGTAGTTGGAATTGTTGTAGGAGATACCCTTGTTGTGAATTTTAATTGTGACTTAAAGTTGAGTTGTGCTTAATCAATTGCTTTCTATGAATTACTAGGTTCAATCTTGGAATAGTAATTTTATGATGGTGGGGTTGATTTTTAATGTTGTGTAATGGAATGAAGGTGAAGAGAATTACAAAAAAATTAAATTTCTAGACTATAGTTGTAGGATCGCCATAGCAGGCACTATCTCACTACAGCTAGCTCGCGATACCGAGGGCTTTCCTGCTATAGTGGCACCATTGTAGCAGCGTGCAGGTCACTATAGTGGGACAGGTTGGGCCAGATTTCTTGCCCTAATTTCCTATGTGGTGTTCATTCCCAACTAGTATAATACACAATTTTAAGTTATGCGCTAACATTCACTTCTAGTTACTAAGTAGCATCTATGCTCGAATAAAATAAAGAAAAGGGAAAATAAATATTGTTTGTTACATGCCCCAAATAAAGGAATCCAAAATCTAATATAAATAAATAAAAGTATGAAGGATGAGGTAACATACATCAAGGACCTAGCTGGATGTCTTGTAATTATCATGGGTTACTTGAATGGGACATTCTCCTCCTAAATAACTTAGGAATAAGGACACATGCACATTCTCTAGCTTCATCGAGGGAATCTCATTGTTAGGGACAACACACTTGAACATAACATTGACGGTCTTCCAAATCTAAGCGAGCATGTGGTCCTGGAAGTGCCCCATCTTTTCTCTTTATCGAGCTATCTGTAGAGCACTGCTTAGTTTAACAAAGTAGAAGGATAGGTTATGGATATAGAAGTGGTTGTACCTTAGGAAGACAAGTGGGCATGCTCTATGAATTTCCTCATGATGACCCGGTCCACCACCAAGCGACTACAGGAAATTGGTGAAATTATTAGGTGACCGCACCATATAAGGAAATTGGAAGGTGAATTAGAATTGGTGACCGCACGATCTGATTTGTTGGGTCATGACAGTTGGTTTCATCTAGGTTACCGGTCTCATATTATAAGAGAAAATATCAAATAGAGTCATGCAGATTAGGGTATTGACTTCCTATCTAGTCTTTAGAAGTTATGAGGAATTCTAGGAAATTGTTTCACTTCTTTCTTACCTCTCATGTTGTTTGTATGATTGTTTGTATGGGTTGGATCCAATTGGTATATCTCAATTTAAATTGGCATCTCAATGAGACAAATGGATTTCACTTGACTCCATTTGTAATGATACAGGCAACGAAATTAGAACTTGGAAGGTTTTAATTGGTATCTACTCATAAGGGGTATGTATAACTTTTGGATAATTAGTTAGTGGTTATAAATGAAGCATGCAAAGAAGTAAATAAATGACTAATTTGGTGAATTAAATATTTTTGTATGATACTTATGTGAATTGTAACTGCTTGAATGATTTTGAATTTTGTTACCAGTGAAGTGATCATAAATTGTTTATATGCTTTCAATTCAGGATATTTTTTCTACATGGTGTAAGTGGAAAATAGGCTGCCAAATTCTAAACATGATATTATTATTGATAAAGTGGTAGAGAAAATTGCATATGATTGTGAAACTCTTGCTTTGACTTATTGGTATGTCGTAAGACTATAAAAAGGGAAATTGTTGCATGGTAGTTGGAATTGGAGAAGATACCCTTGTTATGATTTTTAATTGTGACTTAAAGTTGATTTATGCTTAATCAATTGGTTTCTATGAATTGCTAGGTTCAATCTTGGAATTGTAATTTTATTATGGTGCGGTGGATTTTTAATGTTGTGGAACGGAATGGGGTTGAAGAGAATTACAAAAAAAATAAATTTCTAGACTACTGTTGTAGGATTTCCATAGCAAGCACTATCTCGCTACAGCTAGCTCGCGATACCGGGTTCTTTCCTACTATATTGGTACCATTGTACCGGCGTGCAGGTCTCTATAGTGGGATAGGTTGGAACATATTTCTTGCCCTGCTTTCCTATGTGGTGTTCATTCCCAACTATTATATACATAATTTTAAGTTATGCGCTAACATTCACTTCTAGTTACTAAAAATAACATCTATGTGAGAATAAAATAAAGAAAAAAAATAAAGATTGTTTGTTACATGCCCAAATAAAGGCAACCAAAATCCAATATAAATAAATAAAAGTAGGAGGCATAGGCTAACATGCATCAGGGACCTAGTTGGATGCCCTATCATCATCAAGGGTTGCTTGAATGGGACATTCTCCTCCTAAATAACTTACGAATAAGAACTTATGCACTTCCTATAGATTCATCAAGGGATTCTCCTTGTTAGGGACAACACACTTGACCATAACATTGACGGTCTTCCACGTCTGAGCGAGCATGCGGTCCTGGAAGTGTTCCTTCTCTTCTCTTAATTGAGCTATCTATAGAGTACTGCTTAGTCCAACAAAGTGGAAGGATGGGTTGTGGATATATAAGTTTTTGTACCTTAGAAAGACAAGTGGGCATGCTGTATGAATCTCCTCACGACGGCCAGGTCCACCGTCAGGCGACTGTAGGAAATTAGCGAAATTGCTGGGTGACAGCACCATATAAGGAAATTGGAAGGTGAATTAGAATTGGTGATCACATGATCTTATTTGTTGGGTCATGACAGTTAGATTCAGCTAGGTTATCGGTCTCCCGTTATAACAGAAAATATCAAATAGAGTCATGTAGATTAGTGTATTGACTTCCTATATAGTCTTTAGAAGTTATAAGGAATTCTAGGAAATTGTTTCACTTTTTTTCTCTCTCTCATGTTGTTTGTATGATTGTTTGTATGGTTTGGGTCCAATTGGAATATCTTAATTTAAATTGGCATCTCAATGAGACAAATGGATTTTACTTGACTACATTTGTAATGACACAGGTAACGAAATTAGAACCTGGAAGGTTCTAATTGGTAACTACTCATAAGGGTTATGTATAACTTTTGGATAATCAGTTAGTGGTTATCAATGAAGCATGTAAAGAAATAAAGAAATGACTAATTTGGTGATTTAAATATTTTTAGATGATACTTATGTGAATTGTAACTGCTTGAATGATTTTGAATTTTGTTATTGGTGAAGTGATCATAAATTATTTATATGCTTTCAATTCAGGATTTTTTTGCTACATGGTGTAAGTGGAAAATAGGCCTCTAAATTCTAGACATGATGTTATTATTTATTAAGTGGTAATGGAAATTGCATATGATTGTGAAACTCTTGCTTTGACTTGTTTGTATGTGTGTAAGACTATAAAAATGTAAATTGTTGCATGATAGTTGGAATTGGTGTAGGAGATACCCTTGTTGTGATTTTTAATTGTGACTTAAAGTTAAGTTGTGATTAATCAACTATTTTCTATGAATTGCTAGGTTCAATCTTGGAATTGTAATTTTATTATGGTGCGGTTGAATTTTAATGTTGTAGAACGGAATGGGGGTGAAGAGAATTATAAAAAAATTAAATTTTGAGACTACTGTTGTAGGATCGCCATAGCAGGCACTATCTCGCTACAGCTAGCTCGCGATACTGGGGACTTTCCTACTATAGTGGCACCATTGTAGCGGAGTGCAGGTCGCTATAGTGGGATAGGTTGGAACATATTTCTTGCCCTGCTTTCCTAAGTGGTGTTCATTCCCATATAGTATATACATAATTTTAAGTTATGCTCTAACATTCACTTCTAGTTACTAAAAATAGCATCTATGTGCGAATAAATTAAAGAAAAAGGAAATAAAGATTGTTTGTTACCTACCCAAAAAAGGCATCCAAAATCCAATATAAATAAATAAAAGTAGGAGGGATAAGCTAACATGCATCACGGAACTAGCTGGATGCCCCGTAATCATCATGGGTTGCTTGAATGATACATTCTCCTCCTAAATAACTTATGAATGAGAACTCATACACGTCCTCCAGCTTCATCGAGGATTTCTCCTTGGCAGGGACAACACACTTGAACATAACATTGATGGTCTTCCACATCTGAACAAGCATGCGGTCCTGGAAGTGCCCCTTCTCTTCTCTTCATTGAGCTATCTGTAGAGCACTGCTTAGTCTAGCAAAGTGGAATGATGGGTTGTGGATATAGAAGTTGTTGTACCTTATAAAGACAAGTGGGCATGTTGTATGAATCTCCTCACGACGGCCAGGTCCACCATCAGGCGACTTTAGGAAATTAGTGACATTATTGGGTGACCACACCATATAAGTAAATCGAAAGGTGAATTAGAATTGGTGACTGCACAATCTGATTTGTTGGGTCATAAAATTTAGATTCATCTAGGTTACCAGTCTTCCATTATAAGAAAAAATATCAAATAGAGTCATGTAGATTGGTGTATTGACTTCCTATATAGTCTTTAGAAGTTACAAGGAATTCTAGGAAATTGTTTCACTTCTTTCTTTCCTCTCATGTTGTTCGTATGATTGTTTGTATGGTTTGGGTCCAATTGGTATATCTCAATTTAAATTGGCATCTCAATTAGAAAAATGGATTTTACTTGACTCCATTTGTAATGACACGGGCAACGAAATTAGAACTTGGAAGGTTCTAATTGGTAACTACTCATAAGGGTTATCTATAACTTTTGGATAATCAGTTAGTGGTTATCAGAAATAAAGAAATAACTAATTTGGTGAATTAAATATTTTTGGATGATACTTATGTGAATTGTAATTTCTTGAATGATTTTGAATTTTGTTATTGGTGAAGTGATCATAAATTATTTATATGCTTTCAATTTAGGATTTTTTGGCTACATGGTGTAAGTGGAGAATAGGCCTTTAAATTCTAGGCATGATGTTATTATTGATAAAGTGGTAGAGGAGATTGCATATGATTATGAAACTCTTGCTTTGACTTGTTGGTATGTGCGTAAGCCTATAAAAATGGAAATTATTGCATTATAGTTGGAATTGGTGTAGGAGATACCCTTGTGTTTTTTAATTATGACTTAAAGTTGAGTTGTACTTAATTAATTGTTTTCTATGAGTTGCTTGGTTCAATCTTGGAATTGTAATTTTATTATGGTACGGTTGATTTTTACCATTGTGGAACGGAATGAGGGTGAAGAGAATTACAAAAAATTTAAATTTCTAGACTATTGTTGTAGGAACACCATAGCAGGCACTATCTCGCTACAGCTAGCTCATGATACCGGGGATTTCCCTACTATAGTGGCACCATTGTAGCGGCGTGCAGGCCTCTATAGTGGGATAGGTTGGGACAGATTTCTTGGCCTATTTTCCTATGTGGTGTTCATTCCCAACTAGTATAATACATAATTTTAAGTTATCCGCTAACATTCACTTCTAATTACTAAAAATAGCATCGATATGTGAATAAAATAAAAATAATGGAAAATAAAGATTGTTTGTTACATGCCCCAAATAAAAGCATTCAAAATCCAACATAAATAAATAAAAGTAGGAGAGATGAGCTAATATGCATCAGGGTCCTAGCTGGATGCCCTGTAATCATCATGGATTGCTTAAATGGGACATTCTCCTTCTAAATAACTTAGGAATGAGAACTCATGCACGTTCTCCAGCTTCATCGAGCGAATCTCCTTATTAGGGATGACACACTTAAACATAACATTGATGGTCTTCCATATCTAAGCGAGCATGCGGTCCTAGAAGCGCCTCTTCTCTTCTCTTCAATGAGCTATCTATAGCACTGCTTAGTCCAACCAAGTGGAAGGATGGGTTGTGGATATAGAAGTGGTTTTACCTTACGAAGACAAGTGGGCATGCTCTATGAATCTCCTCATGACGGCCAAGTCCACTGCCAGGCGATTGTAGAAAATTGGGGGTTAGGTGAAGGAGAGTCATCATCATCGTCATCTTTCTCTGTAGCTTGACTACTCTTAGTCTTTCCCACCTTTCTCTTCTTCATGTTCTTGGATGAGACACCCTTCACTTAGAAGGGATGGAAGGGTATATCCATCTCCACATCCTTGTCATCATCCTACTTGGTCATCTCTACAAGCTTGCATTTCTCAAAAAATAGTCAGGGAATGTAGGGTCCTTTTTTGTTGACCCGATATAAAGCATTCCACTACATCAAAATTTATGACCCCATATTAAGGTGTATCCTCTACATTGAACAAGCCACCACTAGACTTTTGAGATATTTGGTTTTATCATTGATTGTAGCACCATCCATAGGGATTTCCACTCCTTAAATCAAGATGGTAGGGTTGGTGTCATCCCAAAGCATGGTTTGGATTATGGCAAAAATTCACCGACCCAGCATGAGACCCCGGTTAGAGGAGTCACCACCGGTAGCATCTAACAAAACCCTTGGTGTCAGATATAGAATTTTAGTTCTTTGGAAGCTACTTCTTTTATTTGAAAACCCTTTTATAATAAAACCTATCCTTTAGTAGTTCCAAAATCATTCCCAACACTTCTCATTGGGGAACCATATGAAAGTAGAGGGAGCATCTTCTTGATTTTCGACCATTAAAGAAGTAAACCTACAAAAATCATGCAAAATCAATTTAGAACTCATAGGAGTATCGAAGGAATTGAATTTCAAATAAGGCCAAGCTTAGAAATTGGATGGGAGGCTATTGCCTGTAGCCTTCCGCTATAGCGGTCTGCATCCCGCTACTATAAGACTATTATAGCAAGAATACTCCCATTATAGTAGGACACCATAGTGGGATGATCCTTCTTTAGCGCCTTTCATCGTCCTAAGCTTTAAGAAGTGTATAAATTGTGCCTCTTGAAAAAAGTGCTCTATGTTTAGCGTTCTAATCGTAGAGAAGTGTAGAGTATGCTAGAGCTAGTATTTGCAAAGTTCTATTTTGCGATGAATCCCATAATTCTTATGCGTCATGCCATAGAAGTAGTGTAAATCCAAGATAAGCGATCATTCTTTTACAATTAATTAAAATAAAGCCATAATTTCATTTTAAAAATGTAACCCCAAACCTAATCTATTTTTATAATTTCAAGTATAATTCTTGAGATAATGGGAGTACAAAGAAGAAGTTTTTACAATAGTTACCGTGTTTCCAAAGACAAAAGCAAAGTGACTAGGGAGAGGAGGGGAGTTTTGGAGTGTAAAAAAATAGAAATAGGTGTGTTACCTGTTTCTCATCTTTTAAAATTATTTCTCCTGCTATAGTGACCCTCATCTTATAATATTAGTGTCGTTATGACGAGATATTCCCACTATAGTAGGATCTAGACTCTCAAGAATAGAAAATTTTATTTGTTGTATTTTTGAATTCTTTTTTGTATGTTATATTGGTGAGGTGCTGATTACCATGGATACTAGAAAAACCTTTGTTCAAGCAGCCTTATGTGACTAATATATGTGAAGGTAAATTTGACAGTTGGATCAGAGTAGTAATAAAGTGTGGCATGGAAATTTAGTACGACCGTGATATGAAATTTAGTGATCCAGGTAAATTTGTATTTGCATAATCATTGATAAGGCTTTAATATCCAAGTGAGTTTTATTTTGTCTTCTTCCTACCACGATCATTCGGGGACAGACAATGGGTAAATTGGTATCTATTATAATGGCCTATTCCGTTATTACTAAGGGAAATTTGTTCAAGGTCATGAGGTATGGGAATTCTTGAAAAATATTGTCTTGAACTAGTGATTACAGATTTAGTTGAAATATTTAGATATTAAACTTTTGGTTGGGCCGATGTCACCCCGCTATAGTTGTATTTTCATAATATAGTGTCCCTGTAGTAGCGTCCCCAAGGTAGCAGCCTACTAGCTGCTATAACAGGACATCAAGGATAAAAAATTAGTCCTTATTTTATTATTTTCCCTTCTAATCTTTAATTGTAATTAGGATGAGGTATATTTCTAAACCCTTTTAGAGTTTCTCATGGCCTTGGAATAATGGAATGGAAGAAATATGCTCAAATGGGGTAATATGGTTTACTCATAGAATCCACACCAAAAATCACTAACATAGTATATGCGAGGCATATATTGGTGAAAGAATTCTTACTTAGTACTACAGGTATAGAGTTGGATAAATAAAAATAGTAATTATCAGGGGTTTGAATTCAAATTGATGTGGCATTTGATATTGAGATTGTGATATGAACTAGTGTGTATTGTCATTAAAGTATACCAATTATGAATGATTGTAATGGTATTATACTCTAAAATTATGTTAGAATCTAATTGAAACCGAATTAGAGGTGATTGGTTAGTCCGTGTAAGTTAAATGAGGATACTAGATGGTGTAAGGCATTTGGAAATGACCTAGTGTTAAGATGGAAAGTTAGATATATTAGGGTGTGAATCATATGTGTGATTGTGTACCTTAGACATTGAAAGTCCTAGCTAAGCCCTCAATTGATATAGAATATATGTGATAGTTTAAAGTAGTTGAAATCTAACTTGATTTATGTGTACATGTTAATTGTTTCTATTATACATATTAAAAGCATGTTAATAGGATGTAAATAGTTTAATGATATTCTTATTACATATAATAAGGTCATATTAAAAGTCAGTTGGTTGTACAACTGTGGTTGTTTATTCTTATTGGGATTATGATTGTTGGGATATCTTTTAATCATTATGGGATATACCATATTTGGACATCTCCATAGCATTTATATACATCATTGTGGGATATACCAATATTTTTCTATTTTTATGAAATTTATATTAATTATTAAGGGACGTACCAATATTTGGATATCATTACGGAATTAATATTCATTCTTGCGAGATGTACCGATATTTGGAAATCTTTAAAAGATTGGATGATATATTGTTGGAAAACACTTGATGTCTAGGATTTTCTTATAGGGACAAGAGCTCATCAACTGCAGGTCATGACTAGTGAGCCACCATAAGACTCTAAGAATATGTGTACAAGGTATTGGTGAGTGCGAGGGTGCCATACGTAGATCATATTTTGTGAAAATTGCTTTTCAATTGTCGTGGTTATTGATTATATTGGATTGATCTTAGGTGTATTTATGCACCTAAGTGTCATTATCTATAAATATTTAGCCTAGTTTTGAGGACTACTTTGTGTGCTTAATGAGTTATTTATGGGATAGTTGAGTAATTAAGAGTTAAAGTACATGTTTATAGTGTTCAAGGTGTGTTCAAAGTAAGGAAAGAATCAAATGGGTCACATAGAGTTTACACGAGAAAACTTGTCTTACTAGCTTGTGCTATATTTTTTTCTAGTGTTTCTCGATGGACTCTATTATTTTATGTGCACTAATTCTCATTTTTTATGTCACAGGAGACCATATAAGATGTTAGAATCAATGATCATGATCATCATAAAAAATCCAAATGACATTGGAAAGACATCCAAAAATTATGGAACTTACAGGCAAACGAAAGGAGTAAACTATTGAAAAATTTAAAATTTTGGAGTACAAGGGCATGCAACACTCTCAGAACTCCGAGATAAGGACATGCCATGGCATATGAAACAAATTAAAATTTCCAAAATATTGTGCATCCGTGTTTAGGGTGTATTACTACCCTAATCACACAAGAACAAGGGTGTGCGACGCCCAAGGGTAAAAAATTGCTAAATTCTTCCATAGTATAAATAGGACACTTGTCTCATAACGTAAATACCATGGACAACTTTTGGGGCTGGAGAACACATGAGAAGTCTGAAATTATGTTTCTTATTCTTTTACTTCAGTTTAATTTTGTATTATATGTATGAATTTCAATCTTGTTGTTCATTGTAAAACTATGAGGGGCTAAACACCCTCCTTCTAGGGTTTAGGCCAAGAACTAGAATACTAAGCTTATAATTGAGCTTGTTTATTATTGATAATCATGTTTGTTTTTTCCTAAATTCTTTCTATTACTATTCTATGGAATTGCTACCTTTAGGATGAACCTAAATTTTTATTGTGAGCCCGGAAGGAGAAATAATATATAAGATAGGGGGATATATGAAGTGGGATCTTATACCTTACAAGAATTAAAGATAGGATTTTTGGTTATGATAGGAAGATACCTTATTCGGTCCATTTGGTTAAAATATGGGATGAAATACAAATGCATTAAAGTTAGTTCTCATATCCCTACTCAACGATATAGACGATTAGAGGATGACCATTCCTTAATTGTGTTATCAACCCCGTGAGTCAACAACCAAGATAATTAACTAAATCAATAAGATTATATAGTTCAGTAGGATTGTTCATAGTGCCTTGATCCTGGATTTATTTCCATTATTATTTCCAATACTTTGTAAACATGAATATTTTACTGCTACTCTTAATTCTAAAACTTGAACTCTCTTTGGTTATGCATTGCACTTTTTAATCTTCTTACTAATTCTAATATCATATTGTTGTTAGACACAAATACCTGTGGGTTTGATATCTTTCTCAAAAGGGCTACTTTATTACTTGCACGACCCCATATACTTGTGTGTGCAGTAGGATCGCAACATGTTTTTGGCGCCATTGTGGGGACTTGAAAATTGGAAACTATCTAATTTTTGGTTTTGCTACACTATCCTATAAGTTATAATGACTTGATCTTAGCTTTTGAACTTGAATGTACAGGTATAAATATCAAGTAAACTTATAAGGTAAAGATATTTGGTTGACACATCTACTGAACCTGAGCTAGGCTTACATGACTTAAGGAGAGAAGTATTAGTTATCTACTGCATTCCACAAGTTAAACAAAAAGAAGCTAATCCTACAGTTACATCTGAAGGACAACCAACTCATAGAATAGTTCGTGATGTAGAAATTCTACTCACAACCAATGTTACCTCCGCCATCCACGGACCACAACCTGGAGTAAGATTTGAGCTCAAACAGAATATAGTGTAGTTATTGAACAACAGTGCGCAATTCACATACTTGTCATATGAGGATTTGCATGTGTATCTGTAAAACTTTTTAGAGATTAATGACATAATTCAGTAAGCTGAGTGAAAATCAACATTTTGCCCAAGTAAATCCAGTTCAGTAGACCCTGTCTTGGTGTAAAATTTATGGTACTAGTAGTCACTCTGCAGATTCATATGGGGAAAATTTGGAATTGATTAATTTTTTAGGTAATGCATAGAACGAAAATCTAAACTATCATAATACATATAATCAAAATTGGCATGGTCATCCCAGTTACTCATGGGGCAATAATCAAGCTCAGACTCAGTAATTTCAGCAGCCACAGAACATGCAGGCTAGTACTTAAAGAAAAATTAGAAGAGATTCTGGCCAATCAAGAATAAATGGCTAAGAGATTAAAAATCAGCAACTTGCCCAGAAGAATTTGGAGATATAGCTGGGGTAATTGGCCGAGGTGAAGGACACTTGACCTCAAAGTGGTTTGCCAAGTGACACAAAGAATCAAAAATATTTAATGAAAATCACCTCGAGGAGTGGTAGAGACATCATTAAAAGATCTCTAAAGAAAAATCAAGAAGTACAGGCACAGTTAGTCCTATGGCATGTAGTGGAGACACAAGTGGAAGACAAAGATGCTAAAAGTTTGGGAAAGTTTGAGTGCCTAAAAACAAAGGTAGTAGAGCATACACAAGATACACCACCACCACCATTCCCTCAGAAGTTCAAAAAGGCTAAAGAGGATGCATGCTTTAAGAAGTTCCTTGACAGATTCAGAGAACTTCACATTAACCTTACTTTGCTAGATGTGTTGTAGGGTATGCTTAAGTACACAAAGTACTTGAGGGATATATGATAAAGTTGGGAGACATTGAGATGGATAAACTTACTGAGGTGTGCAATTTAGTGGTGATGAACAAGAGGATGACAAAGCCTAAGAACCTAGGGAGTTTTAACCTCCCCATAAAAATTGGAGAAAGCGATGCGGTCCATACTTTAAGTGACTTAGGATAGAGCATAATTTATTTCCACTATCTATTTTTAATACTCTTGGATTGGGGAAACTGAGGCCATGTTATGTGGTGCTCTAAATGGAGGATAGAACAAGAGTAGAGCCCAAATGAATCATTAAAGATGTTCTCATCAATGTTAGAAAGTTCATTTTTTCTAGTAATTTGATTGTGCTTGATTATGATGCAGATGACATAGTATCGATCATACAAGGGAATCCATTCTTGGCAACTGGAGGAGCACTAACTAATGTTAGTGAGGGACTCTAACAATAAGACTAAATGATGAAGAGGTGGACTTCAAGATACACAAAATACTCAATCCACTATCACACTATAAGGACTTTTGTAAGATCACAACCATGAAAGTGGATGAGTGCACGGTGTAGGAGTATGAACAAATATTTATATTTTTTCCCTATCTTATAGAGTGGCCCAAACTATCTATTATGACCTTTATTCAGAAATACGAGAAGGATCCTAAAAAGGCAAGTGTGGAAAAAGCTACAAATCTTTAGAGTGGGCACTCAAGAGTTCGAAAAAGAGTCAAATAATGGAATCCGCATAGAAGGAAAAGATTGAAGGAATATGCTTGAAGAGTAGTGATATGAGTCCTCCCGCAACAATAAACTAGGCACTGTTTGGGAGGCTTCTCAAGTTAAGGTGGGTTTATTATTTCCTTTTTTCGTTAGTATCATTTTGGTTGTTGTTTTAGTTGGAGTCACAGGTTGATGGGAAATCTGAATACTAGCAATCCATTCTAACAAGCATGGTAAAGACTGGGTGTGGGGTACACCAAACCTCATTGATGTTTAAGATGCTACTAGCTAGGCCTAGAGGCCTCAGTAAGTAATTATATCTCTACTTCTAGTTATAATTATGGACAATGTATGATTTTAATTGTGGAGTGGGGAACCTTCTGATTGCTTAGGGTGAAATGCTGCTATAGGATTTCTATTTTCATTTGTTTTTCTAGTTTTTGAAAAAATTTCAAAAAATTATAGAAATATTTTACCTTTGATTATTGTTAGTCGTGGTTGGTGTTAGTGTTATAGGAGCACACCCCTGGTTTTTCTTTTCAATTCTTTTATGAGAGGGTTCCCATTAAACGTAGTATCTCTTTTTCATTTTTAGGATTAAACTTTAAAATTTTTGTATTAGAAATAAGTTTAATGTTCTTGCTAGTTTCTATGTATGATTAAATGATGCAAGTTATTTTTAATGTAAAAGCATGTGTATAGTGTTAAATAGGTACTTTTGAGTCACCTAAGCTCATTGATATAACTGTTGAGCAATGTTGGCTTAATTTTAATTTGTGTTATTGCTTGAGTTAGATTCTATAAGGATCCTACTTGATTTGAACATGTGTCATGTGTCGGTTAGGTATTTTGTTGTATTCCTTGTGCATATTGATGTCTACAACTTGTCTGGTGTGTATGCAATGTGAAATAAAGAATCTTGAGTTTAGGAGATGATATAGGCATTTCTTTGATAGCCATGTTTCAGACACTCTTTTATCTACTAGTGTTGTATGATCTTAGTATCCCCGTTAAGCCTTTATCTTATTATTTGATAGCCTCATATGAGGCCTTTCCTTATATTTTACTGGCCATAATTTGATCCAAAGTTCCTTAGAACTTTATTTAAAACTTAACATGGTTAAGGAGTGTAAAAATTTAAAAGGAAAGAGGTAATAGTGAAGACCCAAGAAAATAGTAGCTATTGGTGTGAAAAAGTTTACGTAATGGGGTTGGGAGTAGGGTAATAAAATGTCACGACCCGAACCAAGGCCTGGCCATGATTTTTCTCAAGTCCAATGAAGACCGGAGACCACCCCCTGCACCTAATAAATATAACACATACCCTAATATCGAACGAATTTCGAACATATAATATAGCATAAGATAAGCTTGAAGACTTTTTGTCATACCTATAACCAGTAACCAACCAAAAACGATTAACCAACATCGCCCAATCCACAGTAATCCACAGATCCTTATAAGAAAAACCAAAATCAATGAAGTGTTAGGATATGCCCCCGACGATAGCCAAAAATGAATCAAAACAAAGTCTATGACATAAGGGAGGTATAACATGAAATAAATCTTTCCAAAGTATGGAAGCTCACCACTTCATCCTGACTTATGAACTATCCCACGATCAAATAATCACTGGGCAGGAGAAGTACAAGTATGCCCAAATTCTGAATCGCGTGGTGATATAGTGTACATAAACGGTTAGAGAGTTGAGTGATAGCATGTAACTCAAGGATAAGGGAACAAAATAATGCCATGATCAATAATTCAAAACTATCCAAATCCAGTATGCCTAACCATATGAAATTCCATATATATATATATATATATATATATATATATATATAACCACATACCGAGGTAGGAAACAAGTCTTAGCATGAACTTTAAAACCTTAAACTAGATTATGTAGCATAACTATCTTAACATAGTACCCAGGGGCTAAATGGGACCCAACTTTCACCCCCTAGTTGGGCCCCAGTGCATGTAGCCGCATGAATTGGAGACTAATATTAGATATATGCATGGGGGACTCAAACCTCCCAATCATATACTAAGGTGAATTAAGCACCCAATCATATAATGTGATATGGAGGACTCGAATCACCCAGACATATAATAAGGGGGAACTGGAACCTCTCTTGTCATAAGCAAAGAGACTCAATCATCCGGCTATTTAGACCCCCACACCGGCAAATATATTTTCCAATGTTGGTTCCTTAGGACTGCCACTTTCACAGCCTAGCTACACAACCCTATTTTAAGCCTAATTAAAATATTTGACATAAATTCCCAATTAAGTAAGCCAATTATGCATTAAGGAATTTCGTTGGTATTGTGATATCAACATCACTTGCATGTTCATTATCATGTATCATCAATTACTTATCCATCTGGACTCTAACCCATCGGCTGAAAGGACTCCAAAATAGTTAGTCATTTGGGACTCAACCCTATTTAATCAATTTAGGACTCAAACCCATTTATGTTTCAATGGGCCTCTTATGCTATGCAACTAATTTCAAAGATAGTTCAATATACATACTTTTCATAGTCAAAACCAATTATACGATATTGGGTTGAAATTGTTACCAATTCAATTTTCATTATTTACAAAATTAGGGGAAATCAGAATCCCCGAGTTTATTAGCCATACTCATGCACTCCACAAGTTCAAAACTTGTAATAAAGCATAAACAATGCATAGTTTATTTTTGGGAAAAATAATTTAAGAACAAACCATGTCAAAACCTTCATCCTATGTCAAAACCCATATTCAATTTCACATCAATAATAATTTAAACATCATTATTTAAGGAAATGAGTTTGAAGGTAGAGGCACATGCCTGAAATACCCTAGATTATGTAGAGAATTTTCCCTTGGAATCTTTAGTTGACCCACTTCTTAGAAACCCTAAATATTGTTGCTTGAGAGAATTTTTTAAAGAGGAGAGTGTTTTCTTTGATGAGTTATAGATGAAAATAAAGTCTCAATAGGGCTTATAGGTCATGGTTTAAGTTTAGAGAAAGAGGAAAATATCTAAAGTACCCTTAGCATAAAAACTGAAAAACAACGCCCAGTCACTATGCGTGATGCTACAACTCATAGGGTCACCCTACGACTTGTTCCCCTAAGTTGTATTCAAGATAGTTTCCCAAACCACCAATAATATCCTATTTAAGGAAGGACCTAATGAATCATAAGGATTCCATAGGACTCATTACATCCTAGTCATACTCAGGACAAAATGCTTTGGTCATTACACTGGTTTCCTTATGTAAAGGATTATACATGTTATTTAGAGTCCCTAAAACTCGTAAACTGGTAGTCGTAGTCAAAATAGTGACTTAGACAAATCTCACTGGGCATATTATTACTTGGTCCTATGACCCTTAATGACTCCTTATGACTCGTTAGGAGAGTCATTGTCAGGGAAGTAAGCTCAAGGCTCAACAAATTTTCAAGTCCAACACGTGGGGTGTTTCATGAAAAGTGGAAATTTGATAAAAAATTAAATCATGTATTAATTTAAGAATACTTAATCCTTACTATATATGAATGAACTTAAAGAGATAGGGTGAAACAAAGAGATCTAAGATGATGGAAGTGGTGAGAAACTATTTATCGAGAGGAGTTAAATGTATACTGTAATGTATTAAAGCTCTTTGGGAAGATAGTCAGTCTTACTTGCCAGAATAGTTTCTACTCGTCCCTTAGCCTACATTAAAACCCCTTAAGTCTTACTTGATCTTGAACCTTTATATTTTGATATTAATGGAGTACTACACTAATGACAAGCCTATGGTTCATCTTATGTGACATGTGAATTCTTTGTGAAAGTGAGCAAAATTTGATTTATATAATTATGATGCATTGTATCTTTGTGAATGAATATGGGTAACTCTCGTATGGTTAAAGCGCATGTTTTATGATAGTTAGGTGACTTGTATAATATTTTTTATTAAGTACTACACATGAATTTTCCAAATTAGTAGATTCAATTCTTGAGGTTTAAGCAATTTAAAGTAGTGGTCATGAGTTTTCAATTGTATATGAATGCTTAACATGGAACTTGTTGTTCATTAGTCATCGTAGTTATAGCTTAAGTGTCTTTCTTGTAGTATTAATTTTGGATTCTTCCTTGTATGGTGCTTAATGTAAACAGTTCTTCAAGGACAGACAGTGATTTAAGTGTAGGGTGGTGATATTAGGTTTATTTATGCAACCAAATGTCATTATCTATACTTATTTTGCCTAGTTTTGAGGACTACTTTGTATTATTAATAATTTGTTTATGGTATAATTGAGTAATTAAGTGTTAAAGAATATGATAGATTATTCAAGGTGTGTTCAATGCAAGGAAAGAACCAAGTGGGTCACATAGAGTTTACACGAGAAAACTAGTGTTACTAGCTTGAGTTATGTGTTGTTATAGTGTATCTCGATGGGCTCTACTGTGTTATATGAACTAATTCTTATTCTTTTATGTCATAGGCCCATATAATATGTTAGGATCAATGATCGAGAGCATAACAAGAACAAATTATTTAGGAAAAACATCCAAAATGTGTGGAACTTAGAAGCAAACAGAAGGAGTAAACTATTGAAAATTTAGAAATTTTTTTGTACAAAGGTGTGCCATGCCCTCAGACCTCCGAGATAAGGCATTTCGTGACATATAACACAAATTAAACTTACCAAAATAGTTTTCCTCCATATTTAGGCCATGTCACTCCCCTAATCACGTAGGAACAAGGGTGTGCATGACCAAGAGTAAGAAATGGCTAATTTCTTCTATAGTATAAATAGGACACTTGGCTCTAAAAGTAAACACCTTGGATGACTTTTGGGGATGGATAAAAACATGAGATATTTGAAATTAGGATTCTTTTTCTTTTAATCTAGTTTAAATTTGCTTCTTACATATAAATTTCAATCTTGCAATTCATTGTAAAACTATGTGTGGCTAAACACCCTCGTCTAGGGTTTAGGCCAAGAACATGAACACTTAGCTTATAGTTTAGTTGGTTTATTTTTTATGGTCATGTTTGGTTGTTCATATGTTCTTGTTATTACTATTCTATAGAATCTCAAACTTTAGGATAAACCTATATCTCTATTGTGATCCCAGAAGGAGGAACACTAGATTATATCGTGGGATATATGAAGTGGGATCTCATACTTGACATGAATTAAAGATAGTATTTTCAATTCGGATAGGAATATACCTTATTCACTACATGTCAAGACCAACCGTCACGTCAGTAAATGTGAGTTTCTAGTGTTAGCCCCTCAGGACCTCCATATTTATGGCTATCTACAAAATCCCCTTTAAGCCCAATTAAAACATTTAACATATAAACAAACCTTTACATTAAGAATTAAATTATTAAGTGGTATCGTCATACTAACTATGGGTTGCAAGTAATGTCTTTAAGCGATCACTTTGGGGAATCCATGTACCCCATACTCCATTATTAAAATCAACTTAGGGGATTCCTTGTACCCCACAAGGTTTTAAAGATCATTATTATCCACTTCGGTGAATCTTTGTACTCCATAGGGTTTTCAAAGCCATACTTAATCAATCATTTTTTTCATTTATTCCATTCACTAATTTTAAAGAAATAAGTCAATCCAATTGATAAATTACATTCCAAAACCAATTATACAAGTGGGTTAGGGTTCTTACCAATTTCAATAACAAAATCCAATTATTTGAGGAATCCTTGTACCCCTAATTACTTTGTTCACATGTTAGGGGAATCCTTGTACCCCTAAATTCATTCACCATTCCCATGCACACCAATGAGTGTACAAGCCAACAATTCAATGCATAATAAATCAATAGTAATCATGGGAAAAACATTCAAATAATTTATATCCAAAACCCTTAACCCATTATTCAAAACCCAACATCAAAACCATGTGAATAATAAACAAACTTCATGCCATTGATAAAATACTAGTGCAGGGAGAGATATACATGCCTTAGTCACTAAGAATTTTGAAGAACAAACCACACTTGAGCCCTTAGAGGACCACTCTTAGAAAACCCTAAAGCTCTTGCTAGGGAGATTTTGAGAGAAGAGAGAAATGTATTTTGGTGTGTTATGGATAGGAATGGGGTTGCAATAGGGTTTTGAAGTTGTGGATTTTTTTGGGGAAAAATATAAATATCCAAAGTGCCCCTACTAAAATGTGCTGAAAGTTATCGCACAGCCATTACAGGTAACCCTACGACTGGCTACGAGTCATTCCCTTAACTCGTAGTCAAGTCAGATTCCTTGGGAAAAAAAACTGTTAAACCTACAACTTGTACCCTACATCTCATAATGAGAACCTATAACTCGTAAGGTCTAATCGTAGTTAATATAAAATCCATTTGGGCATACATCTTCTACCATAAAATTTCACCATACAACTCATTAAGAGTCTTAATGACTCATAACTTATAGTCGTAATCAGGATATTAACAGGGACAACTTTCACTGGTCACCCTACGATCAACACTATGCGACTCGTATAATATCTTGATAACTCATAGGGCTCAAGTCATCACCAAGGTAAACCTTTATTGGTCACCTTATGATTAGGGTCCTATGGCCCGCTAAGTTACCATACGACTCATAAGGTGAGTTATTACTTGGGCAATAGGCTCAAAAGTCAAGAAATTTTTAAGGATCGAAAATTCAGGGTGTTATTCCCCATTTGGTTCAAATATGGGATGCAATACAAATGCGTTTTAAGTTATTTTTCACATCCCTACTCAATAATATAGTTATGGGTCTAACATAGATAGAAGATTAGAGGACGACCATTCCCTAATCATGTTTTAAACCCCGTGAGTCAACAACAAAGATAATTAACTAAACAAACAAGATTGTATAGTTTAGTAGTATTGCTCATAGTGCCTTGATCCTAGATTTCTTTACATTATTATCTCTAATACTTTGTAAACTTGAATTGTTTACTGCTACTCTTAATTCTCAAACTTGAACTCTCTTTGGTTATGCATTGCACTTTTTAAATTTTCTTCATAATGCTAAAATTGGATTATTGATAAACATAAATCTTTGTGGGTTCGACATCTAGATTAAAAGGGCTAATTTATTACTTACACTACCCCATATACTTATGTGTGAGGTAGGATCGCAACATGTTTTGGTGCCATTGTGGGGACTTGAAAATTGGCAACTATCTGATTTTTGGTTTTGCTAATTATCCTATAAGAGCTAACGACTTGATCTTAGCTTCTGAACTTGAATTTACAGGCTTAAATATAAAGTCATCTTGTAAGGGAAAGAAATTTGGTTGACACATACACTGAACCCGATCTAGGCTTACATGAATTAAGGAGATAAGTAATACTTATCTACTGCATTCCCTAGGTTAAACAAGATGAATCTAATCCTATAGTCATGGCTTAAGAACTCCTAGCTCGTAGGATTGATCGTGAACTGGCAATCCCACTTGCAACAAATGTTTCCTACATCATTTATTGACTAGTGACTGGAGTTAGATGTGAGCTCAAACAGAATATGGTGCAGTTATTAAACAACAATGTGCAATTCATATTCCTGTCACATGAGGATCCACATGTCTATCTATAGAACTTCTTAGATATTAATGATACCTTTATTCCCACAAGAGTCTCCATAAATTATGTGAGGCTCACTCTATTCTCTTTCTCACTTTTAGGGAAATAAAAAAAATGGTTAAATGTAGAACCTTTCAAGCTCCATCACTACATAGGATGAACTGCCAAAGAAGTTTTTCATTCAATTCTTTTTATCTGGCATGACTTTAAGGTTAAGAAGTGAGATCCTGAGTTTTAAGAAAAATCTAAATAAGAATCTCTTTCATTCATGGGAAAGATTCAAATCTCTTCTCAGGAACTGCCTGATCCACCAACATACCAATAACGTATTGGGTCATACTTTTATTGAAACTCTTAACCAAACAACAAAAAATATTTAGATTTTGCTACAGGTGGTGAAGCTTTGGAGAAAACTTATGATGAGATGTATACTTTGTTGAACCAAATTTCACAAGGTAACCTTGAATGGCAAGGTGATACGTCCAAAAGTGTATGAAAAAACCTAATAGGATAATTGAGTTCTATAGTGTCACAGCCTTGGCCGCTCAGTTGGCCTCCCTGCAGAATCAAATAATAACATAATTTAGTAAGCTGAGTACAATTCAACCTTATGACCAAGTACGTATAGATCAGTAGACCCCATCATGATATGAAATTTATGGTACTAGTGGTCACTCAGCAGATTCATATGGAGAAAATTTGAAATCGATTAATTTTGTAGGCAATGCACATAAGGAAAATCTAAACTATGGTAATGCCTACAATCAAAATTGGTAGGGTTGACCCAATTACTTATGGGGAAATAAGAAGGATTAGAATAAGCAATTTTAATAGTAGAGAAGGCGTAGTCTAGTAATATTAAAGAAACAATGGAAGAGATAATAGACAATCAAGAACAAATAGCTGTAGAGATTAAAATCAGCAACTTTTCCAGAAGAATTCGGAGATACAGCTGGGATAATTAGTTGAGGCGTAGAACACAAGACCTTAAAGCAGATTGAAAAGTGACACAAAGAATCCTAAATAGGTAATGGCAATGAAAGAACCCATAATTTTGTCCCTGAAGATTACTGAGTTTTAGACTTAATGCCCAGACTACGACTCTCCTTATGAGTCATAATTGCGGGTCTTCAAGATAGACCCAATCCTAGCCTGCCCAGTATGTTTTCTTAAAATTTCTAGTGTGACTAAGACTAGGGGTTATGAGTCGTAATGACTCTAAATGAATCGTATAGTCCTATAAACAAACTAGTGTGATATCCAAAGTATTCTGTCTTGACTACGACTAGGACCCTACGAGTCGTAGGGTCTCATAACGAGTCATAGGGTTTGAGTTGTATGGTTACCAAAAGGGAGTCCCTCAGCTACTGTCTTGACTTTAACTCATGGTGATGGGTCATACTGAGTCTTTACGAGTAGTATGGTGACCTATAATAACTGGCGATAGTTTTTAGGCTTTTAAGCTGAGGATATTTTGGTCATTTTCCTCTTTGCTCACAAATACCCACAACCATAAAACACCCTTGGTATGTTATTTTCAAAAATTTAGCACTCAAATCACTCTTTCAAACTCACAAAATTCTCCAAGGTCAAAAGACTAAGGGTTTCCAAGAAGTTGGTCATCAAAGGGCTCAAGGATTGATTTCTCTTGATAAATCTTGGTATTTTAGGCATGTGACACTACCTATAAATTTGTTTTACTTACAACATAAAATTATATAATTTTTTATGTGGATTTGAACATTGTTTATGATATAGGCTGAGGGTTTTGGAATGATTGATTCTTAAATTGTACCCCATGATTTATTATCCATTGTTCCTACTTTATGTATAGTTTTAAACTTGTGGGGTTCATGGTCATGGTGAATAAACTAGGGAATTATGATTTCCCCAAATTTTGTGAATATTGACAAGTGAATTAGTAATAATCCCAACCTAAATTTTGTGAAAGTGGATTTAAGTATGAGTATAATTGAATTGAATTACTTTTGTAACAACTGCATGATATAAAAGGTATTTGACACATAATGTAATGAAGAAAGGGAGTTGATGTTACCCTACCTTTTATTAATTAACAAAGGGAGTTGTTTTCCCCAAGTTAATGGAATCGTAATAGCATGATGATGTTACCTTGCAAGTGTAATTGGTATGACGATACCAATAGTGTATGCCTTCAGGTAAGTTGTGTTTTAATGAATAGGAATATGTGAAATATGTTCTAATTAGGCTTAAAAGAGGGATGTGTAGCTAGGTTGTGAAAGTGGAGGTCTTGAGGGACCAATACTGGAAATCATAGTTACCGTTAAGGGGGTATAAATAATAAGGTGGTTTGAGTCCCCCTAATTATATTATTGGGAGGTTTGAGTCCCTTATGTTAAATAACTAGGTGCTTAAGTCACCTTTTTTATATGCCGGGAGGTTCGAGTCCCCCATGGTGCATATATATATAGATATATGATTATCCTTTGGTTTGTGTAGCTATATGCACTAAGGCCCTTTCAGCTGGAGTAGAGCTAGACCCATATGCCCCATGGGTGATTTATTATGATGGTTATGCTACTCAGCTTAGGTTATGATTTTAAAATGCATGATAGCCTTGTTCCCTATCCACATTTTATATAAGTGTATATATATATATATATATATGCATACATGTATGTGAACGTATACATTGAGTTGAGATGGATTTTGAATTGTCGTTACTTTATCTTTATCCATGAGTTACATGCTAGTGCTCAAACCACTAAGAATCTCCAAATGCTGAATCCCCATGCGATGCATGTAGCGGAGATACTTCTACTTTTCCTACATAGTTTTAGATAGATTGGCTTGGTTCGTCATTCATTTGTAGTAAAGTGGTGACCTTCCATTATCTAGAAGACTTGATCATTCCATCAACTTCCTTTCATAAACTAGAATTAAAGAGTTAAAATTAACATTATTATTGTCAGTGTCATTATCAGAGTCGGGGCCATGTCCCAATATTGGTTGTTTTTAGATTAGTAGAGACTTTGTAGATATTACTATGGATTGGGTTTTGATGTTGACATTCTTAGTTGTCTTTGAGATTATTATATTTCCTATCTTGTTATATATTTGGAATTCAACTGCTGCTAGGTATAATGTTCTATTTTGTCTATGCAAAAAGGCTGGTCTTCGATCCTCAGTAGATTTGGGATACTCATCATGGACAGGCCTTAGTTCGGGTCATAAAAAAGTTGGTATCAGAGCCTAGTTTTGGGGTCATTGGGTTTCCACAAAGTCGTGTCAAGTAGAGTATCTTTTATGGGTGTGTAGCACACCACACTTATAAGAGAGAGGCTATGAGACATTTTGGAATATTTCTCTTTCTTTATTCTATTTTGGGTTATAGAGTCTAAGTCTTGAATCTTCTCTAATCCCTATTTATTTGCATTTCATATCATTCCACCAAGAATATCAAATGCTCGTGGAAACTCTTCGGTTCTGCTTGGGGAAAATTTGGATATAGATTGTCTTGCTTATGGAGTTTAGACTTGATCTAGGGGTCCTACTCTTGATTTTTTTTATGGAGCTCCACCGGTTCCCCCTAGCCCTCCTCGAACACCTCATGCTGATGTATCTAATGTTAAGTTTTACTAATCAATCAATTTGCTTACCCAACTGGTGGCATCTCAGTCTGGGCGTGTTTATTCTGTTGGTATATCCTTTGCAATCGCTAGAATTGGCTAGTTTATGAGGCTGAATCCCCCGACCTTTACTAGTCTAAGCTTGAGAAGATCCTAAAGGTTTCATATATGAGATGGAGAAGATTTTCCATGTGATGCATTCTTTTAATTCTGAAGGAGTGAAGTTTTTTGCATACCAGCCGAAGGATGTGACATATCAATAGTATAAAGAGTAGGACTAATCTAGGGGTGATGATATAGAGCTGGCATTATGGAAGGATTTATCTAGTGCATTTTTTGATCGCTTCTTTCCTCAGTAGTTGAGGGAGGTAAAGACTGAGGATTTCATGAATTTAAACCAAAACAAGATGTCTTTGAAGGAGTATACCCTAAAATTCCACTAGTTATTTGTTATGCTCCTGAGCTAGCGTCTAGCATGAGAGCTAGAATAAGGAAATTCACTTATGGATTATCTTACAAATTGATTTTTAAAAGTAAGGCTACGTTATTGAACAAGGACATGGATATATCTCAACTAGTGGTGTATATGCGCAGGTCGAGAAGGAAAAGAAGAAGCAGGTAAAAATTGAGGAGAGGTAGAGTAAGAAGTTTTGGTATTTGGATCAGGGTGGAGGTCAGCAGCAGAGTGGTAGAGATACTTGAAAATGTTCTAAGAAGAAGTGAGGCAATTCTGGTTCTTATTCTACGAATAATTTCTATATCCTAAGCGGTTCGATTTCATCGTTTCTAGCATAGTGATGGTCTTAGTGCATAGGGTTCCCAGTCTCCAGCTAGTGGAGCTTAGTCAGCCTTATATTATCCTCCTTGCTAATTCTCAAGATTATCATAGATTTTGTGAGGAGAGGAGAAATAAGTGTCTTAAGTGTGATTAATTGGGACACATGTAGAAGAACTGTCCTTCATATGATGTTGCTAATGGGGGTAATAAGGTCTTGATTGATACTTCTTCAGCCCCTTTACCAAAGGGTGCTACTTCTGGCTCGTGCACTGCCCGAAATTGCCTTTATGATCTTGCTTATCGCCCGAAATCTGAGGTATCTTTGGACATTACCATTGGCAAATTACAACTCTTTTCCTGGGTTCTACACTCTGTTATGTGACCTTATATATGGCTGTTCATTTTGATTTTCATCCTAAGAGTATTCTGGACCTCTTTTCTATGTCCACCTCGATGGGTAATTCTGTGGTTTCTTTCAAAAGGTAAAGGGTGAAATCCTTTTGCTCGTCCAAAAGATTGTAAGAGGGACAAAACTTATCAATTCTATATGCAAGGTATCAAGTTAGTTCAACAAAGCATGATAAGCCTATGGAGTTGAGATGTAAGGAGGAACACAATCCTAGTTTTCACCAATACTGATCACCACCGAAGTTGATATTTGTTCCTTGTTCGATATTGTTATTCAAATCCCTTTATTTACTTTTCCAATTTTTTCCTGTTTATTACAATATCTGAAATCCACAAGTCCATGTATTCCCTTGGGATTTGACTCCGATCTTTGTTGGGTTACTATATTTGGCAGTGACTGCATCATCTTTTGAGAGAAGATATATGTAATACCCCACATGTTTCTAAGCTAGGAAGTGAATAAGTATTCCTACGTATGAAATTTCCTATACTATGATTCATACTTGAGTACATGACTTACAACGAATATCCTAGTGATAGGATAGCTTATGATGCATTAAGCATGTTCATATGAGTCACCTAAGGTAATACAAGCTAAATGTTTTCAAATCCATCAAGTTTTAGTGTTCGATTTAGCAAGGGCCATTTTTGAATGATAATGTGGTATTTTGGTTGATTTAGACCCCCCAAATTGTACAGAATCGAATTAGCTTTCCAATGATACCAATTTCGCCTTAATCCAATACCCGAGCAAAAAGTTATGCCCATTTTTGTGAGAAATAGTAAGAGCATAAGCGATTGGTTAGGCGCCGCCTAACCCAAGCATAGGCGATTGGTTAGGCGCCGCCTAACCTAGCTTAGGAAATCACTTGGGCGCCACCTAAGTCAATTCCAGGTGCCAAAAACACTCTGTTTAGAGTTATTTTAAGGGTAATTAAGTCTTTTAACACTCCTTACACATCCCTAAACTTAACCCTACGAAATATATAGATTCTAAACATATTAAAACCCTATTATCATCTCAAAGCTCATCATCCAAGAGCACTAAAAGATAAAAACAACTAGGGTTGCATAACTAAGCTTGAAAATCCAATTTCAAAGAAATTCCTCCGTCAATCATCAAGAATCTTTCCTTCTAAGGTATGCGTAAGTTGATTAAAGGACCCCTTTCATCCATAAAGCTCAAAAACCCTCTTTTTCATTATAAAGTATGATTTCTATATTTTTGGGTGTTGATGATCATGTTGTTGATATTGGGTGATTCCCAAGATGGAATTTTTATATGTTTTTATGAATTCATGATATCATATGAGTTGGAAATATGTAAATTTGGTTGTTCATGATGTATAATTTGATTGTTTAACCTATGCTTAAGATGTGCATGTAAGGTGTTTGATAAAATGCCTAAGAAGCTAGAGATCATGCAATATAGCTAAATTGTGACAAAGTGAAGAATTCATGATATGCCCTTACGTTCTAATGACTTCTATATTGATAATGTGCCTTGTAAATGTTGTTGGAATACTCATGAACTATTCTTATGAGATTGTGCTATGTTTACTTGCAAATCCTACTTATGAACAAGATGTATGATAACCATGTAATCCACATGACCTTCCATGCTATTGGTATGTGTTGCCAATATGATTATGCAATGAACATGATATTAAGATTGTGCAAGTACTTCCATGTGATATGAAATCCTTTCCACGCAATACATTGTTGATAACCATGCTTAGTATGAGATCCCTACTTATGATATTATAAATTATGGACTCTACTCTTTTGATCAAGTCAGTCATGTGTGTCAGTTTCCTTCCATCGAGTCTTGGGGATACTTGTACTCGAAAACTATAGCTTTGTTCCTGTATCCAAGTCATGTTTAATGATATCCGAACTCAATCTATGATTCCATAGACTTCAGTCAGCCATATGACTCAGAAAAACCTTATGATCTTAGTCAGTTGTCAGATATCAGTAATATTCTGCCAGTCAACAGAATGCAGTAAGATTAAGTCATGCACAATCAGTTACTTATGTCCAATACCTCCAGATGGGAGTAGAGGTTAGCACCGAGTGAGCCCAAGGATGGGAACTCACCCGCCAGTTCAGGGTGTGATTCTTAGTAGTCATCCTTGTGTTCCAGAACTACGTAGCCATCGTAGTTTAAGACATCTTAACCCATCAGATTAGGGTTGATGAGGTGGCTTAACCTGTCAGTTCAGGGTTCCCACCGTTCTCATTGAGTACCCGTCAGATAAGGGTCACTCATAGGTTGTCCTTACCCGTGGCACGGTATTGATACCCCTCCAGTTGGGGCAGATATTGGACCCCAACTTAGCTATAACGGCATACATGGGGCATGTCGGTTAAACACTACTTTCCACAGTTTTAGTATCAGTCTCAGTAAATGAACTCAGGGCGTTCTTCCGATTTTAGTATATACAGGACTGTTAGATACAGTCTCCTATGTTATCAGTTTCAGTATCATTCATGATAGTTATCAGTAAACCATGTATTATCTTACAGGTCATGCTATCAGGTATTCACGATCCCAGCTTCTATATATGTGTGTTTGGACTCCCACGTTCATATTAGTCAGTCAGTTTTGTTCATGAATTAAACCCTTTATGTTTAGCCTACCTTCCTTGTATACTCAGTACTCCATTTGTCCTGACGCATTTGCCCTATGGTGCTTTCTTTTTATGTTACACCATAGGTTCCGATACACGAGCTCCAGCCCGGCAGTAGCGGTAGCATTCCAGTCGTAGAGCACAGTGAGTCCTCATTGATTCGAGGATAATACGATTTGATACATTTATTTATTTCTTCAATTCAGTTTTATAAAGTTAGTTGGAGATATGTTCCTTCAACTCCTAAAGCAGCTAGGGTTCGAGACTTCACCCGGATGAACCCTCCATCTTTCCATGGGTCTAAGTCTGATGAGGACCCTCAGGAGTTCATTGACCAAGTCCAGAAGGTCATTGACATCATGGATGTTACTTCTATTGAGAGTGCTGAGTTAGCTTCCTACCAGTTACAGGATGTTGGTTATGATTGGTACAAACAGTAAAGTCTAAGAGGTTAGATGATACAGGCCCTATCGAGTGGGAGAAATTTGTCACAGCCTTCTTAGACAGATTTTTTCCCCAAGGGCTGAGGGAAACCAAAGTTCTTGAGTTCATTAACCTCAGGAAGGGGAATATGATGGTTAAGGAGTATTCTCTCAAATTTACTCAGCTAGCTAGGTATGCTCCTCATGTGGTTGCAGACAATAGAGTAAAATGAGCAAGTTCGTGTCAGGGGTCAACGATAGCATGGTAAATATATGTAGGTATACGATGCTAATTGGTGATATGACCTTAGCCAGACCCATGACCCATGCCCAATAAGTAGAAGAACAGAAGTTTAAGACTAGAGAGATGCAGAACAAGAAGCAAGGTCAGGTAATTTCAACTTTGCTCACCCCAAGTCAGATGGAGGAAACCGTTCACAGTTTCGCTCCAAGTCAGCCGTTCCATCTCCTTCCCCTGCCAACGCTCCAGTGCTGAAGTTCAGATACAGTAAGAGAGATAAAACCCCAGGCTCTAAATCTCAGGGCAGTGTTAGCGGTGCCCGCATGAATCCCCTTTGTCAGACTTATGGAAAGAACCACAAGGGCATTTGTAGAGCCGGTACTGATGTCCATTTTTGTTGTGGCAAGCTAGGACACAGGATTAGGTAGTGTCTACAGTCAAGTCGTCAGGGTCAGCAAAATTATTCTACAGCTCAGTCCAGTCGCCCAAACCAGCAGGGTGCCATTTCCAATGCTACCAGTGGGCAACGCCTAAATAGACTCTGTGCTCTTCAGTCCCAGCAGGATCAGGAAAATTCTCCTGATATCATTACTGGTACGTTACTGATTTTCCATGTTCATGTTTATGCTTTGCTAGACCCAGGTGCATCTTTGTCTTTTGTTACTCCATATATAGCAGGCGATTTTGGAATAAGTCTTGAAGTCCTAGCAGAGCCCTTCTCAATCTCTACCCTAGTAGGTTAAACCATTATAGCCCAGCGGGTATACAGGAACTGCCCAGTTATGATATCTCAGAAATCTATGTCAACAGATTTAGTGGAGTTAGAGATACCTGATTTTGATGTCATTCTCAGAATGGATTGGCTTCATTCCTGCTATGCCACAGTCGACAGCAGAAATAGGATAGTTTGGTTTCAGTTCCCGAATGAGCCCGTCCTAGAGTGGAAGGGTAGCATTTCAGCGTTCAGGGGTCAACTCATTTCCTACCTTCGGGCAAGGAAAATGATTTCTAAGGGGTGTGTGTATCATCTCATGCATGTTAAAGATTCCAGTTCTGAATCTCCCAGCCTCGAAACAGTCCTTGTTGTTAATGAATACTCAGATGTTTTTCCCAAAAATCTTCCAGGCATTCCTCCTGAAAGGGGAATAGACTTCAGCATAGACCTTCTTTCGGATACTCAACCTATTTTTATTCCGCCATACAGAATGGCACCATCAGAACTCAAGGAACTGAAAGATTAGTTGAAGGATCTATTAGATAAGGGATTCATCAGACCCAACGTTTCCACATGGGGTACGCCAGTGTTATTAATAGCAGAAAGATAGTTCTCTCAGGATGTGTATTGATTACCGTCAACTCAACAAGGTCACGATCAAGAATAGATATCCTCTTCCCAGGATTGATGATCTATTCGACCAACTTTAGGGTGATAGTTACTTCTCCAAGATAGACCTCAGATTAGGCTATCATCAGCTCAGAGTTAGAGAATATGACATTCCGAAGACAAATTTCCGTACTCGGTTTGGTCACTTCAAAGTTTTAGTCATGTCATTTGGTCTTACCAATGCCCCTGCAGCTTTTATGGATTTGATGAACCGTGTGTTCAAGCAGTACTCGGACATATTTTTCATAGTCTTCATAGATGATATTCTGGTTTATTCTCGCACAGAGCGTGATCATGCAGACTATCTCAGGATTGTTCTTCAGACTCTCAGGGATCATCAATTATTCGCTAAGTTCAGCAAGTGCGAATTTTGGCTAAGATCAGTATCATTCCTTGGCCATATTATTTCCGATGATGGAATTAAAGTAGATCCTTAGAAAACCGAGGTAGAAAGAAACTGGCCCAGACCGTATCTCCATCAGATATTAGGAGTTTCTGGGTTTGGCTAGCTATTAAAGATGGTTTGTCGAGGGATTTTCTTCTATTGTATCTCCCATGTACAGATTGACTCAGAAGAAGATTAAGTTTTAGTGGTCAGATTCATGCGAGAAGAGCTTTCAAGAGTTGAAGACTCGACTCACCTCCGATTCAGTTCTAGCTATTCCAGATGGTTCAGATGGTTTTGTAGTCTATTGTGATGCATCCAGAGTGGGTTTAGGTTGTGTCCTCATGCAGCATGGTAAGGTCATAGCCTACGCCTCCAGACAGTTAAAGCCACATGAGAAGAATTATCCTACTCATGATCTTGAATTAGCAGCGGTAGTTTTTTCCTTGAAGATTTGGAGGCATTATCTCTATGGAGTTCATGTAGATGTCTTCAGAGACCATAAAAGCCTACAGTATGTCTTTTCCCAGAAAGATCTCAATCTTCTCCAGAGAAGATGGTTAGAGCTCTTGAAGGATTACGACATCAGTGTTCTTTATCATCTGGGCAAGGCCAATGTTGTGGCCAACGCTATCAGTTGACTCTCCATAGGTAGTATTTATCATGTTGAGGATAGTAAGAAAAATATGGCTCAGGAGATCCATCAGCTTGCCACTAGGCGTTCACTTAGTCGATTCTTCAGAGGGTGGTGTATATATTCATAGTAGTTCAGATTCATCTCTAGTTTCTGAGGTGAAAGAGAAACAAGACAGGGATCCTAGCCTTGTCAAGCTCAAAGAGTTAGTTTAGAATCAAAAACTCGAGGTTTTCTCCCAAGGGGGAGATGGTGTTCTTCATTGTCAGGGTTGTTGATGTGTTCTAGGTGTAGATAAATTAAGGCAGCGAATACTTGCAAAAGCGCATGTTGCACGATACTCTATTCATCCAGGGGCTACTAAGATGTACCGCGATATGCGGGAGATCTATTGATGGAGTGGGATAAAGAGAGATATTGCAGAGTTTGTGGCTAAGTGCTCTACATGTCAGCATGTTAAGATAGAGAATCAGAAACCTAGTGGTTCCATGCAAGAGTTTACCATTCCTACTTGGAAGTGGGAAGAAGTTAACATGGACTTCGTGACAGGTTTGCCTAGAACTCATCATCAACATGATTCGGTCTGGGTCATTATAGATAGAATGATCAAGTCAGCTCATTTCCTTCCTGTTCGTACTTCTTATTCCGCCGTAGATTATGCCAAACTCTATATCAGGGAGTTAGTCAGGTTACACGGTGTTCCACTATCTATCATCTCAGACAGAGGTACCCAGTTCACTTCTCACTTTTGTAAAGCATTCTAAAAGGCTCTCGGTACCCAAGTCTATCTCAGTACAACATTTCATCCTCAGACAGATGGTCAAGCAGAGAGGACAATTCAAATTTTTGAAGATATGCTAAGGGCGTGTGCAATTGACTTCAAGGGAAGTTGGGACGACCACTTGCCTTTGGTTGAGTTTACATACAATAATAGCTATCATTCTAGTATTCAAATGGCTCCATTCGAACCTCTCTATGGTAGGATATGTAGATCTCTAATTGGTTGGTTCGAAGTTAGTGAGGCCTCAATCATAGGTCTTGACTTAGTATTCGACGCCTTAGAGAAAGTTCAGTTGATCAGAGAGAGACTTTGGGATGCTCAGAGCCGACAGAAGTCCTATGCAAATGTCCGTAGAAAGGATCTTGATTTCAAGGTCAATGACTATATCTATCTTAAGATCTCTCCCATGAAGGGAGTGAAGAGGTTCGGCAAGAAAGGGAAACTCAGTCCCCGGTATTTCGGTCCCTTCAAAATTCTTTGTCGCTTCGGCAAGGTAGCTTATGAGCTTAAGTTGCCTTCAGATCTAGCCTCATTCCATCCAGTCTTTCATGTCTCGTTGCTAAAGAAGTGCTTAGGTGACCCAGCAGTTGTTTTTCCTATTCGGAGCATCGACATTCAGAACAGCCTCTCTTATGAAGAGATTCCAGATGAAATCTTAGATTATCAGACTCTTAGATTGAGGAACAAAGAAGTCTCTCTAGTTAAGGTTCTTTGGCAAAATCAGTCTCATGAGGGAGCTACTTGGGAAGCAGAAGCAGATATGCATACCAAGTATCCTCACCTCTTCCCTGCCAATTCAGATCAAGCTCAAGGTAACAGTTCGCCTTAATCTTATTCAGTTTCACGTTCATGTTTCCAGTATAAACTTGGTACCTATTAACCATTTTATACTCAGTCATGCATTCATGTGTCAGTTGTCCATGCATCAGAATTGTACGAGTTCAGTATGTTTAGCATGTCAGTCATGAGATCAAGTTTCAGTTCTTCATGTTCAGTTCAGGTTCTATTGTCATGTATCTCTTCTTAGTAAATTCTCATTCGAGGATGAATGTTCCCAAGGGGGAGATATTGTAATACCCCACATGTTTCTAAGCTAGGAAGTGAATAAGTATTCCTACGTATGAAATCTCCTATCCTGTGATTCATATTTGAGTATATGACTTACAATGAATATCCTAGTGATAGGATAGCTTATGATGCATTAAGCATGTGTTATTTTGCAAGGGACATTTTGAATGAGTATAACTTGATTTCAATGTGGTATTTTGGCTTCTTTAGACCCACCAAATTGTAGAGAATCGAATTAGCTTTCCAACGATACCAATTTTGCCTTAATCTAATACCCGAGCAAAGAGTTATGTCCATTTTCGTGAGAGACAGTAAGCATAGGCGATTAGTTAGGTGCCGCCTAACCTAGCTTAGGAAATCACTTAGGCGCCGCCTAAGTCAATTCCAGGTGCCAAAAACACTCCGTTTTGAGTTATTTTAAGGGTAATTAAGTCTTTTAACACTCCTTACACGTCCCTAAACTTAACCCTACGAAATATATAGCTTCTAAACATATTACAATCCTATTATCATCTCAAAGCTCATCATCCAAGAACACTAAAAGAGAAAAACAGCTAGGGTTGCGTAACTAAGCTTGACAATCCGATTTCAAGGAAATTCCTCCATCAATCATCAAGAATCTTTCCTTCTAAGGTATGCGTGAGTTGATTTATGGATCCCTTTCATCCATAAAGCTCAAAAACCCTCTTTTTCATTATAAAGTATGATTTCTATATTGTTAGGTGTTGATGATCATGTTGTTGATATTGGGTGATTCCCAAGATGGAATCTTTATATGTTTTTATGAATTCATAATATCATATGAGTTGGAAACATGTAAATTTGGTTGTTCGTGATGTATAATTTGATTATTTCACCTATGCTTAAGATGTGCATGTAAGGTGTTTGATAAAATGCCTAAGAAGCTAGAGATCATGCAATATAGCTAAATTGTGACTAAGTGAAGAATTCATGATATGCCCTTACGTTCCAATGACTTCTATGTTGATAATGTGCCTTGTAAATGTTTTTGGAATACTCATGAACTATTCTTATGATATTATGCTATGTTTACTTGAAAATCCTACTTATGAACAAGATGTATGATAACCATGCAATCCATATGAACTTCCATGCTATTGGTATGTGTTGCCAATATGATTATGCAATGAACATGATATTAAGATTATGCAAGTACTTCCATGTGATATGAAATCCTTTCCATGCAATACATTGTTGATAACCATGCTTAGTATGAGATCCCTACTTATGATATTATAAATTATGGGCTCTACTCTTATGATCAAGTCAGTCATGTGTGTCAGTTTTCTTCCATCGAGTCCTGGGGGTACTTGTACCCAAAAACTATAGATGTGTGCCTATATCCATGTCATGTTTAATGATATTCAAACTCAAGCTATGATTCCATAGACTTCAGTCAGTCATGTGACTCAGGAAAACCTTATGATCTTAGTCAGTTATTGATATCAGTAACATTTTGCCAGTCAATGGAATTCAATAAGATTAAGTCATGTAAAGTCAGTTATTCATGTCCAGTCCCTCCAGATAGGACTAGAGGTTAGCACCGAGTGATCCCAAGGATGGGAACTCACCCGCCAGTTCAGGGTGTGATTCTTAGTAGTCATCCTTATATTCCAGAACTACGTAGCCAGCGTAGGTTGAGACATCTTAACCCATTAGATTAGGGTTGATGAGGTGGCTTAACCCATCAATTTAGGGTTCCCACCATTCTCATTGAGTACCCGCCAGATATGGATCACTCATAGGCTGTCCTTACCCGTGGCATAGTATTGATACCTCTCCAGTCGGAGCAGATATTGGACCCCAGCTTAGCCATAACGGCATACATGGGGCATGTCGGTTAAACACTACTTCCTACAGTTTCAATATCAGTCTCAGTAAAAGAACTCAGGGCGTTCTTCAGATTTCAGTATATACAATACTGTCAGAAATAGTCGCCCATGTTATCAGTTTCAGTATCAGTCATAACAGTTATCAGTAAACCATGTATTAGCTTATAGGTCATGCTATCACGTATTCACGGTCCCAGCTTCTATATATGTGTGTTTGCACTCCCACGTTAATATTAGTCAGTCATTGTTGTTCATGCATGAAACCCTTTATGTTCAGCCTACCTTCCTCGTATACTCAGTACTGCAGTTGTCCTGATGCATTTGCGCCATGATGCTTTCTTTTCATGTTACACCATAAGTTCCGAGACACGAGCTCTAGCCCAGCAGTAGCAGTAGCATTCCAGTCGCAGAGACACAATGAGTCCTTATTGATTTGAGGACAATACGATTTGATACATTTATTTATTTCTTCAGTTCAGTTTTACGGAGTTAGTTGGAGACATGTTCCTTCAACTCCTTATTCAGATAGTTTAGAGGCTTTCAAATTTATGTTCAGATTTACGTTCAGATTGAGTTGTTTTGGGTATTTTCACCCACATGATTGTATTCAGTTGAACCTTATGGCCTTACAGTTCTATGTATTCCACATTATTATATCATGATTTGCAGTATACAGGTATAGATATCAGTCATGGGTTATTTTGTGGTCCCTCGGGGTCATGAGCACCGTGTAGCATTCTGGTTCAGCAAATCGGGGTGTTAGAATATAGCTTGGACATTATCACTAACCATAATTATAACATCTTTCAAAGTTCTTCTAAGCCTATCAAAACAATTCATATTATTAATTGTGCTATTGAATACACTAATTGCTCGAACACCATAATTAGACATACTAATGCTCGGATTTTAATTAATATTAAATGGATTCCCTTTTCTAATCACCATTTTAAGCTTAATTTTGATGGATCGTTTGAAATATTGATCACAAGGGTGGCACTGGTTGTGTTTTCCGAGATCATCTTGGCCAGTGGAAGATGGGTTATTTACATCACCAAAAGGGATTCAATCATACTTATCTTCAGTTACTCGTATTACTTCAAGAGATCACCATAGCCTCCAATGACATCTCTTACCACTAAAAATTGAGACTGATTCGCTAGATTAATTTCTTCGTTAATGCACAATACTGACCAATCTAAGATAAAACTTCATCCTTGTGCAGATACTTAGTAAATGTATTGGAGAATTCAAAAATCTAGTTTAATTTAAGAGTAAGAAATCAAGTCACCAACCCTCTAGCCAACTATGCAAGAAACAATATTACTTGTTAGTTTTTTTGGATCCTGGGTCTCCCATGTGTACAGATTTGACCCAGCCCTTTTTTTCGTTTATCTGAGAAAAGATAAAGAAGAGGTTATCCTATGTATTTGGAATTTTTTCTTTTAGGGGTCATCTTCTTCATAGGTGTGTGACGAAAAACAGCAAAAAATCAAAAAGTTGTGAACATTTCTTGACATTAACAAAACACCAAAAAGTAAAGGCATTTAGTTTGTGAAGAATAATCCATTTCCAAGAGAGACGAAGTAGACTTGGGGAAATTCTTTATGGTAGCAAAATCAAAGAATTCTGCTGCATCATATCAGCATACACACTATTTTTGCTCTATTTTTTCTAACAATAGCATCACAGACAGGTTTATTGCCCTATTTTGCATGTAATATCTCAAATTTAAGTGTGAAAAACTCTTGAAATATTGTGTATGTGCTTACCTGATAGAAAATTGAATTAGCACTCACCTATAAGAAAAAGGTTGTTGACCAAATATATGTCGAAAACTTGAATCCGTCAGACACACCAAAATTACGCTTTGGATCTGACCATTTTTCTCCTATATAAGTTCTGTTAAAAGAACTATGTAAAATAAAATTTTGGAATGGAGATAGTAAGAGAGATTATGCTTGTGTCCGTTGCTCCATTCTAGATTGAAATATTTTTTTTTAGAAGATGAAAATAAGTTCTCTCTCTTTGTTCTTGGAAAAATGAAAAGTAAATAGTACTTTACTAGATAAGTATTAATGGTAGAGAGGAATCATAATTGATAAAGTTGTAGATTTTTTTTTCTTGAGAAATGGAAAGAAATTGGAGTACAACTTTTTAAATTTTTTTGAATAATGGGTATACTACTGAACCATATATTTATGATGGATAGAAATTTTATATATTTCTTTAAGGTAAGAAAGGTGTTCTTTTCTTATGAACTGTCTATGAATTAAATTTCCATCAATAGAAATATTTATTATTTAATTTATTAGAAATGAAATGTGAATTCTCTTAGATTAATTGTGGTTCAATTGTGAGTAAATTAGACTTGATATAATTCTTGTCTTAATTAATTTTTAAATTTTCATTAATAGATTTTGCCTTCTACAATAAATTGTGACATAAGTTGTCACGTTGAATGGGTACACCATTCTTATTATTTCTTCGTTTCTATTTCAGACATGGATGAACGGAGACAAACTCGAATCACTCCAAGTGGGAGTTCAAGGTGTCGATCAAACTAACAAAGTAGAAGAGCATGTCGTCGAAGGACATATTTTCGAGGTTCTGAGATCATATGAAATGACATCTCAAGAGCGACATAAAATTTATTAAGGAATGAGAGGGTTGTACGAAGGGAAAGAGAGAAGAAACTAAAAGAGTTCAAGTCTTGTAAGATGTTCCCTGGTATAAATGTTGCTTCTTTTATTTATTTATTATAATTAAAACATGTAGAACTAGAAAACTATGTTGAATCTCGGATTAGAAAGCTTTAGCTATTTTAGCCAATTTTCTTTGTGATCCTTGGAGCGAGAGATTAATTAATTTTTACCACGATATTTAGCCTAGAGAGCCTTTTTAGGTCTATATAAGTCGTCTCGAATATTTGTGTGATGACTTTTATATTTAAATTAACATGTAACTTGAAGTTCTTTATTTACTTTATATTATAAATATATTAAGTTGTTTCTCTCCTTCTATATGAATTTCATTCATTTATTTGAGTTTGCAAAGACTTAATTGAAAGTTATCATTTAATACACATTAAGAAATTAATTTCTAATTTTGGTGAAGTGTTTAGTTCGTAGATGATGATTGGATTCTTAAGTATCCTTTTGATTTTACACTAAACATGAAACTTTTATTACTTAAATGTGTAATTTGCATGCATAATTGATAAAATTGGAAAAGGTCCTAAAATACCCTCCAACTATATAAATTGGTGCAAAAATGCTCTCCATCTACCTATTGGCCTGAAATGCCCCTCACTTCCACCTATTAGGGCTATTTTGCCCTTCTATTTGACAAAATAATTTTATCCTACTTAATTTATGACATATCTTTTTATTATAGGTCAATTAATAGTTATTTTGAATTAAAAAACCCGCCCCAACCCAAGATAATAACCCAACCCACTACCCACCAAACCAAATAACCCAAATCAGTATCCGATTTCAATATTAGTTTATGCTTTTTTTCCTTCTTTTCTCTCTCCATCTTCTACATAAAAAGCACCGACTGTCGGATTTACCATATCGAACATCTTAGACACTAAATCTTACACTTCAAGAAAATTTTTACTCCTTTTCAAGTAAGAAATTCTTTCTTTTTAGTAATACTGTGATCAGAAAGAAAGCGAAGAGTTCAAGTGATCAGTTTCATTTGAGAGTTAAGGTGGAACCAATGTTAAAAAACATTTTAATCCACCATACTGAGGGCTTGTATATTAAAATCAATGCATCATAAATCATTTATTTTGGAGGATGTTGATAATTTCGATCAATTTTTTCCATTATGGTTTGAGCACCAATGTTCATGTTATGTTGGAGATTAGTCTGCTATGTTTTTCCTCTGCTTGCATTGAACAGTCATGTTATGTTGGAGATTGGTCTATTCTAGTTTTTGCTCTGCTTGCATTAAAATTTCATCTCTCCACCTATCTACAAATGTGGTTGGGTAAAAGAATGAAAGAAGAAGAGTAGCCATCAGGAATCTCTGCTAGAAAAGAAAAATAGAGTCTTGAATGCAAAGATTGAAAGACATCATTATTTTAGCTATCTTAGGTTGTCAAGCATTTAATAATGGTATGTACTTTCCTACATTGAAAATTTTATTTTGGAAGGATGCCAAGTTGTGGGATAAGTCGTAGAGCTGAATACAACAAATTCTTATTCACCTTTCCTGACTGGATTCAAGTGAAAAAATGATTTTTTATTTTAGCTAGTTTGAGGTCTGAAAAGATCTTCAGTTAAGCTTTGTGCTATCATATTTGCATAATTTAAAGTCATTCCTATGTGAAGATTCTTAAGCAACAAATCATTTTTTGAAACTGGTAACATCACTTGCATCTACTTTTAACATATGGATGACTGCAACTAAGTGTTTTTTATTTTTCATCTAGGTTCCATCCTGCTTGTATAAACATGACACTAGAGGATAAGGTATATATGTATAGGCTTGATGGTGAGCCGGACATGATGGTGAGCCTCCTTATATAGACATACTGATACCAAAACCTCAAAAAGATTTTGTCATCTAAGATGTTCAATATGTTAAGTCTGACAGTCGGTTCTTTCTATCGGAGAAGATGAAGAGAGAAAAAAAGGAAAAAAAGTGTGAATTGATATTGAAATCGGATACCGATTTGGGTAATTTGGTTTGGTGGATAGTTGGTTGGGTTATAATCTTGGGGCGGGGCGGGTTTCTTAATTTTGAATTAACTATTTTAATTAATTTTTAATTGATCAATAAGAAAAAAATATGACATAAATTAAGTAGGGCAAAATTATTCTGTTAAATAGAAGGGCAAAATAGCCCCAATAGGTGAAAGTGAGGGGCGTTTCAGGCCCAATAGGTAGATGGAGGGCATTTTTACACTAATTTATATAGTTGAAGGGAATTTTAGGCCCTTTTCCATTGATAAAATACTTGTGTGATTGTCTCTTAATAATAGACGTGGAATCAAAAAGCATAATTACCGACTTAAATAAAGGAAAAAAACTAAATAGTGACAACTATTGTATTTGGAGTCGTAAAATATGGTATGTACTAGAAGAGAAAAATTCTCTTAAAGGTATTAACCATGTCTTATGTCATCTAGAATAGGGTAACACTGCACAACACAAAAGAGACCTTGAAGCTTATATGGCTTGGAAAAAGGTTGATTCTATTGCATATGGAATCATTATAAGTTTTGTGGTTGATGACCCATCCATGAATGTGATAAATTTCCTACTGCTAATGCCATCTAGGAACATATGGGGGCACTTTTATCACCCACCTCACAAAACTGACTATCAAGTTTGACACTTATAAGAAGCGTCACAATCAGAACATTAAGCAACTCGTTAAGGTGATGTCTAATATGATAGTTCATATCAAAATTGTTCGTCATGTTCTCTTGGATAAACAGTAGGTTCAGGCCGTGATTCGATCTTTTCCCAATATTTGGGAACACTTAAAGGTTAACTTAACCCACAATGATACCATCAAAACTTTTTTCGATATCGCCCGTCATGTTGAACTTGGAAATGAGCAGATTAGTGCTACTAAAGCTGCTTCTAATGCATTTATGGATGAATTAAGTGGCAAGAAGTCTTCAAGCTTCAAGCTCAAGAAGAATATGAAAAATAACAGGAAGAGTAAATAGAACGAAGAAGGACCATTAGAGGAAAAAAACAAGCCAACTTCTAAAAAGGGAAAAAGGGTTTTCAAGAAGAAAGATAAGAGCAAGATGAAGTGCTAAAATTGCCAAGTTCTGGGGTATTTTTACTCGTGAATATCTGAGAATAAAAAGGTAGTATTTCTAAATTCAACTCTAAGTGCTACATATGTTTCTAGCACTACTTTATTAACTGAATCTTTTCCTATGTGGATTGTAGACTCAGGAGCCATCGACCACAGAAGCCATCAACCATGTGAGTTGAGATTAAGAAGCATTTGTGGATTTCTGTCAAGTTTCACCTAGATCAAGGTGGATTTATGTAAGAAATAATGCAAGACTTGAAGTTAAAGAAATTGGCACTTGCAAAGTAGACTTGCGTGGGGGACGGTCTTTGATGTTGCATGACGTCCTATATGCTCCAGAGATTTGATGAAACTTAGTGTCAGTGTCTGTTCTTTTAGATGTTGGTTTTCGTTTATTTTTTAGTCACAATTGTATAAGAATAACTCTAGATAATGTTTTTTATGGTTTTGGACATCATTATGATCGTTTTATTATTTTAGATCGTAATCCTTCAACCTATGACTATTATGTTGACCATTTTGTAATGTCATGATATTCTAGTAATAATTATGTTGATATAATTACATGGCATGCTAGATTGGGTCACATAGGATAAGATTGAATGAATACATTAGAAAATAAAGGGAATCTAGGTTCTTTCTCTAAAATTGAAATGCCAAGTTGTGAAAATTATCTTGCCAGAAAGATTACACGTAAATCATTTGGGGAGGCTAAAAGAGTTGAATTTCCATTGTAATTTATTCATTCTAATATCTGTGTTCTAATGAATGTGAGGGAAAGGTCTGGGAATTTATATTTTATTATATTTATTAACGATTTCACCCACTTTGGTTATGTCTATTTGATATCTCATAAATTCGAAGAACTTGATGTAACGCCCCAGATTTTGAACCCCGGATGCTACATGGTGCTTATGATCCCAAAGGACCATAAGCTAACCCTTTTTTGGTACCTATAACTGAGCATTGCATAATATACTATAAAAATGTGGAAAACAACTGCCGAAAACTTGCCATAAGGTTCAAAACTAAAATACAACTGAATAAAGTATCAAAAATACTAAAGCAACTGTCTGAACATCTAGTCTGAAAGCCTCTAAATTGTCTGAGTAAGGAGTTGATAGGACATTTCTCAACTAACTCCATCTACTAAAATACTGAATCTAGAAATATAATGCAATAATAAAACATCTTCTAATGATGAGGACTCACTACTAAGTCTACTGTTGTTGGCTGAATCTGAACTGCTAAGGGTGCTCTGGATCTCGTGCTTCTGAACCTATAGTATAAAACACCCTAGCATAGAAAAATATCTGTCAGTATGTAAGAATGTACTGGTATGCTATATGAGGTAAGGCTAAATGCAAAGGCTCATATGCATGAACTATAGCTGATTGGATAACATGAGACTACTGAATGAGGATACATACATGAGTGCACAAACTATAACTTAAATCGTAGTAACACTGAATACTGAATTCTGATGACTAAGTCTACAAATATTGAAATCTGAGATCAAGCCTATCTAGCGGGTGATCCTTAAATCTTTGGAACTAAGTTCTTTACTAAGCTGATTGATTGTATCTGACAGTCTGATTTTTGTATAGCTGAATTGAGTTCTATTACTGAGACTGAATCTAAAACTGAGACTGTAGGAAGTAGTCATATAATCGACATTCCTCGAATTTGAACTAGTGGGGTCCAACTTATAACCCCAGCTGGAAGGGTGTCAGTACCATGCCACGGGTAAAGAAACTTCTATGGTCAAGCCTGTCTAATGGGTGACCCTAAATAGAAAGTCAAGCCTAATCTAATGGGTGAATCCTGGGAGGTAGCCAAGCCTTAATATAATGGATGACTCCTCATTCTACGTTGGCTGCGCAGTTCTAGATTATACGGACTGCTACTAATGACTCTTCTTCTCTAACGGGAAAACCGTCATCCCTGCCCTCATTCAGTGTTGAATTCTACTCCCAACTGAATAGACTCTGAACCAATTCTTAGATTGTATTGGACTAAACTGAATCTCTTACTGATCATACTGATTAACTGAGCTGAATTGAATCTACTGAGTTTCATTGACTGATGGAATACTACTGAATTCTGCTATCTGACTGAATGCTACTGAGTTCTGAACTGAATACTTGAATACTATTGAGGTCTAAACTGCATACTGAGCTGGAATAGATTGCTACTAAGATTACTGAGTCTTTCTAATTTCTGTAACTGGATGAGTTCTACTAATCATGGAACGACTGAGATTATCTTGAAAACTGAGACTGGCTCTAGACATTCAGTTAAATTATCGGGTATTAAATACCCCCAGGACTCGATAGCAAAAAAATAAATAGGACATGACAATTTTTAAATACTTCACAATGGTCAACAACTCACAATACAATCAATGAGGCATTTCATCAAGCACTTAAATGTCATAAACTTTTGCATGGATAGGAATGCATGTTATCATATCATAATTCATCCACTAAGGCCTTTCAACAAAAACTTGGCATGCATTAACTTATACATAATTAGGGATTTCTTGTCAACATGCTATAAAGGCTCTATCTCATTTACATAAGCATTTTATTAAACATATGGGGAGTATGCTTTGGTTATACAACAATTTCTACATCTAATTAACATGGTTACATCAATCAACATGCAACTTGAAGGGTTTGTCATAAATATTATGGAAATCATCACACACTAGGACTAAATCATAAAACTTGTAATTTAGAATAAGAATCAAAACTCAACAATAACATGAACATGAACTTCAGCTCACATAAATCATGAAAAGTTCTAAATATACAATCTTTATAGTTTGAAAAATGATTCTTGAACTTTTTGGGTGGAAGAGACCCAAGAATCAACATCTAACATATCTAAAAAGCTTGAATCTTAAAAAAGAATAACTTTTCTCAAAGGTTCTTGAATAGTGATGTTTTAAATTCTTGAGTTTTCTTGAAGAAGGGTGTGAATCTTGTTCTTGGGTTTTGATCTTAAGAGAAACCCTAGCTTTTGATGTTAAAGATGAATGAGGAGTTGTAAGTCTAGTCTGATATAAATAGGTATTAAAAGGATGGAAAAAGACCCAAATATCCCTTTTAAAAATAGCTTTAAATCGCTGAACGGGATCTGCGATGGCTTGGGCGATGGTCCGTCGCTAGCTCAATGGTCCATCAGCCTGACCGTCACGCCTTGGAAAAACACAGGTTCACTGCCTCAGTTACGAAGGCTTGTGCAATGGTCTATCGCTAGCTCGACGGTCCATCAACATATCCATCGTGCTTTGGCCAGAAGATGGGGTTACTACCTTAATTGCGATGTCTTGGGCAATGTTTCGTCACAGGCGCGATGGTCCGTCAGCCTGCCCATCGCTCCTGGTCATTTCGAACAGTTCTCTGTAAAACATCTATAACTTCTTACCCCGATACTGGATTTTGGCGAAATTGGTATCATTGGAAAGCTAATTCACTTTTTCACACAGTAAAAAGTCAAAATTATGAAAAATATATATGATTTAAACATTACTCATTTTGAAAGTCACTCCTTAATCTTCTAGAGATAAAACTAGGCTTGAAGAAAGTTCAGGGTATTACACTTGAATGCTTCAAGATATTCGAATGAAGTTGAGAATTAATTAGATAAAAATATAAAGGCAATAAGAACTGATAGTGATGGTGAATATTTGTCAAAATAGTTTGAAGAACTGTATATTAAAAAAGACATTATTAGACAATTAACTACTCCTTATACACCTCAACAAAATGGTGTAGCTGCAAAAACAAATAGAACATTATTGGATTTGACGAGGTACATGATGGTACAGGTAAATTTATCAATCTCTTTCGGGGAAGATGTTTTATTAATTGTGTCCTACATATTAAATATAGGGTCTTCTAAATTAGTATCTTCTACTCTTTATGAACTATGTACTGATCTATGTACTGATAATAAATCAAACTTTAATGATCTACGACCTTAAGATTGTGTTGCATATTTTAAAGATTATTTTGGTTAAGTTTGGAAACTAAGTTCAAAAGAAAAAAATGTATCTTTATAATATATTCAAAACACTCCAAAGGGTATGTTTTTATTTGTGAATTGGAAGATAGAAGTACTACTAAGATTGAATCATGAGATGTCACGTTCCTAGAAAATAATTTTTTCAAAAGGGGTGAAAGAAAGAAAAATGATCCTCTTTATAAAATGTTGAATTTAGATGATCAAATAATGTCATCTGACATGCTTGATAATACAATAGATCGAGAAATAATTCTTGGTCCAAGTGGGAGCTATGAGTCCTAAAATACTATTGATAAATCTAAACTTCAATTATGTAAGAGTACCAAAAAAAATTGTACCTAAACGATCTTATGAGATTGAGAATTATGTTTTCTTGGTATCTCCTACAGAATTGGATGAACCTAATTTTGTGACTGAGGCTTTGTCAAGCCCTCAAAAAGATGAATGGATAAAAAAAAATTACAGTCCATGAAAACCAATAAAGTTTGGGATCTAGTTGACCTTCCTTCTGGGCGTAAAGCTATTGGAAACAAATTGATTCTCAAAGTTAAATTCAAATTAGATTGGTCAATATAAAGACACAAAGCACAATTGGTGGCAAAAGTTTTTACTCAAGAAGCTGGAGTAGATTATGAGGAAACTTTTTCACCAGTTGTGAAATTTACCTGAATTCGCTTATTTTTCGCTATTGTTGCACATTAAGATTTAGAATTAGACCAAATGGATATGAATACTACTTTACTCAATGGAGAACTAAATGAGAAAATCTACATGGAACAACCTGTAGGTTTTGTTGTTAAAGGCCAAGAAAAAGATGGTTTGTAAATTAAACAAATCAATATATGGCCTAAAGCAATCTTCAAGGCAATGGTACCTGAGATTTCATAAGGAAGTAATTTTATTTTAATCCATCATGATCGATGAAGATAATTGTATCTATGTGAAAAAGTCCAATGAAATGTTTATGATTCTTTTGCTTTATGTGGATGATATTTTATTAGCCAGAAATAATTTGGAGTAAGCGAAAATGGTTAAGTCGTGGCTTTCAAAGTCATTTGACATGAAAGATATGAGTAAAGCAGACTATATATTGGGTGTTAAAATTCAAAGAGACTGTTTTAAGAAAATTTTAAGTCTTTTCAAGAAAATTTTGAGTCTATCTCAAGAAACATACATAATGAAAATTTTGAATGTTTTTGAATGAATAGTAGAAAATCCATGGATACTCCTATAACAAGAGGTAAAATTTTAAGCCTTGAAATGTGTTTAAAGACTAGAAAATAAAAGGAAGACATGTCTTGAGTACCATATTCTAGTGCAGTTGGGAGTTTGATGTATGCTATGATGTGTACTCGCCCATACATTTAGGTCTGGTTAGCAGGTATCAATCAAATCCTGGAAGAGATTATTAGAAAGAAGTAAAGAAAATTTTTCGATATCTGAAGGGAACTGCTAATTATTCACTATGCTATAGTGGATTCGATTTATCCATAAGATGTTATACAGATATTGATTGGGCTCGTGACCAAAATGATAGAAAATCAACCTCCGATTATACATTCTTACTAAATGGTGGTGCAAATTCATGGAAAAGTAAGAAACAAACCAGCACAACCCTGTCTACTATGGAATCCAAATTTATGGCTTATGCATCTGCAGTACAAGAAGTTGTTTAGTTGAAGAGATTCTTTAAGCATTTGAACATCGCAAAAGAATTTTAGGGTCCCATGATTTTATATTATGACAGTCAAGCAGCTATCGTATATACAGAAGATCCTAAATATCATAGCAAGACCAAGCATATTGACATTAAGTATAACTTTTTGAGAGACATAGTAGCAACTAGATAAATAAATTTACAATACATTCCTACACGAGAAATGATTGTTATTCCTTTTATAAAGGTGATATCTAGAGACTTATTTAAGAAACATGTTATGGATCTAGGATTAAGTAGGATATGATTATATTTCTGTATCGTAAGATGACTTGATTGTAATTATTAGCAATATAAGAGTCTTAAATTTATGTTCAATCTCATATGCATGTGAAAGTGTGTTTTATTGGTATAGTGTGTCGAACAAGTAGTGAGATTGACTCTCTCATGCGATCAATCGCCTCTTACATCAAGGAACGTGAAGAGATAAGTTTCACCATCAGATTGTGACTTATTTTGTAAATCCAGATTTTAGTTTTGCTAAGAATATTTATCAAAGAAAGAAACTTAGGTTAGACATTTAGAGATGTCTAGATCTAGATCTGTACAATGTTGAATGATTAAAAAGATTTAGACACATGCACCAACATAAGGTGAGAATATCATAGCACGTGTTTCATACCACGTGTGTTTATCAACCAATGGATTTAGTTAAGGAATAAATCTCTTCTTCTTCATTGTATGAGCCTTCAAAGTTATTTTAATTTTTCATATAAATACCCTTTGACCTTTGACTATTTATTGATGTTTCAATCGTTGTTTCTATTTTAGAACGTCACTAATAGCCATGGGAGATTCTATAATACAATGCATGTCTAGGAAAGTAGTTGATTTAGAATAGATAGATTCGAGTAGAAAGGAAAGATAATTAAAATGAATATTTTAACTTGTCTACACAAGCCAGCTATTGCACAACCATATAGGAGTTAAGTCTAATTGTGTATATAAAGTTAATCATGAACTCCAGTTCACCTCTTTAAGAGGATAAGAGACAGGATAAGTAACTACTGAAGTAGTGAATGATGTCTAGGGTATTGTGAGTATTAGAATCCTCATATTAGTATAAAATTCCTTCTACATGTGATTGGATTCCTATATGTATCTTGTAAAACCTTAAAGGTAAAGCTTGTAATGCTCACATGTCGCAACGAACTATTTGTTGTATAATTTGGTGTCTTGGTTATGTCATACTGGCTCTGGTCTTGTCCACCATGTGCGAAGTGTGAGATGTTGATTTTTTTGGGTCATAGGTCGCCCATGTGTACTGACCCGACCACACCTCCTTTTTGTTTATCTAAGAACAGATAAGGAAGAGGTTATCCTACGTATTTGAAATTTTTTCTTTTTGGGGGAAACAGTTACAAAGAAAATTGTTCCACTTTCCCCATATAAATTTCAAGTTCATCTTCTTCATAGGTGTGTGACGAAAAATAGCAAAAAATTAAGGTTGTGAACATTTCTTGACAATAACAAAACACCCAAAAGTAAAGGCATTTAGTTTGTGAAGAATACTTCGTTTCCAAAAGAAACGGGGTAGACTTGGAGCGATTTTTTACGGTATCAAAATCAACAAATTCCGCTGTATCATATCAAGATACACACTATTTTTGCTCCATTTTCATAACATTACTACTCCGGACTGCTTAATCCATTTGGAGCCTCCAAATGGTAGAACTACTAGTAGGAAAGTCTCTCTTAGTACTTGTAATTTTGTTGCCGAGTTTGGAAATTCTATGATCCCAGAATCTTTTTTCTCTATGTATTATTATCATAGTACTCGATATTATGAATAAATAATAGTATCTTTTCACACCCCAAAAAAAAACAAGAAAAAACTTTTGCAATGCCACCCAATAACATAAAAGGCAACACGTGGACCACTATTCACCCTAACTTATTACACATCTCGTTAACAAATAATACATTGGGTGGTAATAAAACATTAAATACCAAAAGTATTCTTTGTAGACGAACAAAACTTTCACTTCAGGAAAATACAATAGATGAATATTAATTCGCTCTAAAATTATTTATTTGAATATCTTATTTCCTATCAGACTAAGCATAGAAATGCAATCACTAGGATTATTAGTGAGTATTGAAAATATGTTCTGAATTTGGGGGAACACTTTACTATATATTAATGTGTTGGAACCCCCTTTTATTATTAAAAATAATATAAATATATTATTAAAAATAATATAAATATGATAATATAACTTTTGATAAAGGGTGACTTCTCCTATGTCGTGTCAAATGAATTTAGGGTTGTTCAATCAAGTAAAAGAAACTGAATGGAATTCATAACTATCTCAATCTTATTTTTTTCATTTTTCTTTTTATTGTCTGAATATTCACGAGCTAAGATCATTCCAATGCCCCCTTTCGTCATGCATAAACTAAACAAATAATTAAGACAAGTATGAAAATCAAAGCTTCTATAAATACAGATACACCCAATACATTGAAACTCATTGCCCATGGATAAAGAAAAACCATTTCAACATCAAAAACAACAAAAATTATAGCATTGAAAAATAAAAAAGTAACCATAAATGATCTTGAACAAATAGAATCGTTGATATGAATGAAGGAAACAATAAAACAATATCGAATTCAAAATCAAAATCTATCATAACCAAATAACACCTTGGGGTAGACAAAACCAATACAGATAAGAGAGTGATGAAAGAGCAAACACCTTAGATAAATGGGAGGAGAGACACTGATGAAAGAGCAGAAGTAAAAGTTGTTTTTAGACCATGAGTTGGAATAGGAGAAGCAAAAAGAGCCGGGAGAGGTACTTGTGTCTGCAATTTGAACAGTAGGCAACATGTGTCAAAGTGAAAACATACTAGATCTGACCAACTGTCCATCCTACCTCCTCTACGTTCTTGACAGTCCATGTTTGTTTCAGTTGTCTTTCAGTGGTACTTTTTGGTCCTCTTCCCCATTACTTAAAAAAAGTGAGTTACCGATTCAAGTACAAGATACTATCATTACCGCCTGAATAATTAGACATCCAACCTATAATCGCAACGATCTAATTGCAAGAGCTGAGCTTTACCAATTGAGTTATATCCCTCCGAGCTAAGCGGAGTATGCATGAAGTAGTCAGATGTTTCTTCTATTATTTTCCGTGGCACAGCTGGGCCATCCTAGCCCAATTCCCCCTCCATGTATGGTACCACCTGATGCCATGGAGGAGCCTACTCCTATTTCGACTCTTATACATGCTGCTTCTATGGTAGCGGTGGGGATTTTTCTTGTAGCTCGGCTTCTTCCTCTTTTTAGAGTTATACCTTGCATAATGTATTTGATCTCGATTATAGGAATAATAATAAAATTATTAGGATCTACGTTAGCTCTTGCTCAAAATGACATTAAGAGAGGTTTAACCTATTCTACAATGACTCAATTGGGTTATATGATGTTAGCTCTAGGTATGGGGTCTTATCGAAGTGCTTTATTTCATTTGATTGCTCATGCTTATTCCAAAGCATTATTAGTTTTAGCAGGGGCAGGCCTATGTAGGATTTTGGGGTGGTCCGACACCCACTAAAATCGATGCGGAATAGGTATAATTACACAGAAAATATAGAAAAATAGATATAAAAATATATAAAAGCACCCATTATAACAAAAAGTTGGTTGGGTGCATTAACATTTAGGTTGATCTTAAGGTGCTATTTTAGAAGGAGGCCCCGGGGTTCGAATCTCGTTGAGGAGATTTTTTACTTTTTTCAGTTTTTAGATTTATTAAGCACTCACTATCCTTAAGTCCTGGCACTGAGTTTTAAGATCCACATCCATTATTCATTCAAGGAAAACTATTGTTGGATGTTCTCCAGCAAAACGCCAGAATATGAATCCTATGGAAGGTTTAAGAAAATATGTACCAATTACCAAAATCACATTTTTATTAGGTACACTTCCTCTTTATGGTATTCCACCTCTTACGCTACTAGTTTAAAAAAAAATATTGAAACCATTCATAAGTTTCCAAGCTAACTAGTAATGAAGCAACTCACTTGACTCTGTCAAGACAGTACTTAAACTGGATGGGGATGACACGATAATAGTAAATCAGTTTCAGTATTAAGTTAGCCTGTGTTGGTGACCTTGCAGTAATCACTAACTCTAGCAGTGATAATGTATTGACAATATGTAAGTGTAAAAAGAAGAAATTTAATTTTTAAATTAACAATTTAGATAAATCTCTATATAAGACAAAATTTTTCTTTCTTACCTAAATTAGTAAGAATTTTAATTAATTTTAAATTCAAAAATATTTGAAATAATAATTAAATAACAATTATCTAAACAATAAAGATGAAAAAATATTTTTTTCTATTACAAAATTTTTTAGTGAAAAACAAAAAATTAAATCACGTTTCTAAGGGTTTTCACCATTTTAATATAGTGTAGATAGATTTGGTCACTTTGCATGCAAAAGTGTATTGAATGTATGTAATGTATACAATGTATACACACTATATATGTAATGTATTGATATTATATAAATAGCTTTTTCTACCCCCTTCCCCCTCCCCAGGAGCTCTCACACTTTTTGCTTGTTTTGTGAATCAAACTCACAACCTACAGATTGGAAGTAGGGGTGCTTACCATCCGAGCAACTCCCTCTTGTCGTATAAATAATTATGTGATGTATACTTAATATATATGTAATATCTCGATATTGTATAAAAGTTATGTAGTGTATATATAATGTATTAATATTATATAAACATGTATAAACGTGTAACATTGTATAAATAATTATGTATATATCGATATTGTATAAATAATTATATAATGTATATACAATGTACTGATATATTTGACTATAATGTGGTCCCTGCTAATAAAACTAATAAATAAAAGTATAAATAAAAATTATAAGATAACATAACTGTTCCTTTTTTCCATTCTATCAAAGCTTTTCATTTTTTTAAAAAAAAAAAATTGCAAATGTTTAAATTTAATTTCATAATTGATCATTGATAAGTAACCTTAATATAAAATATGTAGTTAATACAGTAATTGATTTCTTTGACATCCCTCAATATGTAACTATAGCACCACCTTGGCTGGGAAAAACGTATGGAAAAGAATAAAAATATCACTTCACTCTAAAATAATTTTACCATGATAATCATCCAAAATTAATTACCTCCAATTAGTTATTTAATTAATTCCTATTTTTAATCATTTTGATGTAGGCTTCGTCTCCTTCTTCATTTCTTTTTTCTTCTTAGTTTTTATTGTTCCATTTAAAAAAAAAAATCATTGTCCACTTTTCTTGTGAAAAAGAAATTCGATTTTTCTATTTTCTTATTTTACTATTATATTTAAAAAATATATATATATCAAAGTGACATGTGTAGGTTCTCTCTCTTTTGAAAAAGTGTATCAATATGGTATAAGTGTCGTATCAATTTGGTATAGGGATTGTCTATGCATGCATCGATTTCGTCTCTTTTGAAGATTTGTATCAATATGGTATAAGTGTTGTATCAATTTGGTATAGAAATTATATATGCATGCATAAGTTTCATCTCTTTTGAAGAAGTGTATCAATATAGTATAAGCATCGTATCAATTTGGTATAAAAACTGCATATGCAAGAAGGGTCCAAAGTAGTCCAATGGCTATTAATTGGTATTAATTTGACCGACTGACCATAACATGACAAACTGATTAAATTCTGATCATTTATTTTAAAATGGTCAGTACGTATCCTTTCCCCAAAAAAAAATTATAAACACACCTACTACTGCTACTATAAGTACTTCACTTTTGATTAACACTCATTATAGGCTCTGTTCAGTGTTAGTTATGCATATTTCATCGGAAAAACTACATAAATAGTCATTATAGTTTGTAGCCATAAGAAAAGTCCTACAAAAATAGCCTTCCTTCTTTTTTATATATAGGACAATTACCTATTTGTCCTTCTATATCTCAAATACTTCTAAACAATTTCATATTTATTTAGCTGTCAACTTCAAATTTTTTTCTTTTTTATTTTACTTTGATTTTTATTTTTTATTTTCCCTTTTTTTTTCTTTTGTTTAGTTTTTCTCAACCCTTACATTTTTCCTTTTCTCATCGCAAATTTTATTTTATTTCTTTTTTTTATTTTACTTTGATTTTTGTTTTTTTTTTCTCTTTTTAGTTTTTCTCAACCTTTACTTTTTTTCTTTGGTTTTTATTTTTTCTTTTCTCTTTTTCTTTTTTTTTTTAATTTTTCTCAGTGTTAACTTTTATTTTGTCTTTTTTAAAAATAAATTCTCAACCTTTATTTTTTCCATTTATCCTCTCAACTTCTATATTTTCTTTTTTTCTTTTTTTCTTTGATTTTTATTTTTGTAAAATATCTTTCTTCATTTAATTTGTTTTTCCACAACTTTATTATTTTTCTTTTTATTTGACTCTGTCCAAGCAACAAGTTACGCCCCATGGGCAAGAGTTGAAACTACCACATTGTATCTTGATTTATTATCTATGCTATAAATCTTACCTTATATATAAGACTTAGGATTTTCAAACAACAAGTTATGTTTTTGCTCAAGAGTAGATAGTACCACATTGTGTTTTGAGTTATGAGATATTCTATAACTCTTATCTTAGATGCAAGACTTAGCTCAACAACTTTCAAACAATAAGTTATGCCCCATGGGCAAGAGTTGACACTGCTACATTATGTCTTGATTTATGAGAAGTTCTACAACTCATGTCTTAGAGGTATGACGTATCCCAAGAATTTGCAAACAACAAGTTATGTACAATGAGCAAGAGGCAACACTACCTTAGTGTGGTTTTACTTATAAAATGTTCTAAGGAAAGAGGCGAGACGTAGACCAAGAGCTTTCAAGCAATAAGTTACGTCCCATGAACAAGAGTTGACACTACCACATTGTATTTTAATTTATGGAATACTCTATAACTCTTGCCTTAGAGGCAAGACTTAACTCAAGGACTTTCAAACGACAAGTTACGCCACATAGGTAATAGTTGGCTCTACCACAATTATGTTTTGATTTATGAGATACTCTATAACGTTTGCCTTAGAAGCAAGACTTAGCCCAAAGACTTTTAAACAACAAGTTACACTCCATGGACAAGAGTTGACACTGTCACATTGTGTCTTGAATTATGAGGTATTTTATAAATTAAACACTTTCAAACGATAAGTTATGCCCCATGGGTAAAGGTTCATACTACCACATTATGTCTTGATTTATCAGATATTCTATACCTTTTTTCTTAGAGGCACCACTTAGTCCAGGGACTTTCAAATAACAAGTTGCGTCCCATGGGCAAGAGTTTATACTACCACATCGTGTATTGATTTATGAGATGTTCTATAACTCCTACCTTTGAGGCAAGACTTAGCCCATAGTTTCGTCCCATGAATAGGGTTAACACTATCATATCGTGTTTTGATTTATGTGATATTCTATTAGTCTTGCCTCTAAGATAAAACTTAGCCCAAGAACCTAAAAAAAAAAAAGTTATGCCCAATGGGCAAGTGTTGACACTACCACATTGTGTCTTGATTTATGAGATGTTTTATAACTTTTGCCTTAGATGCATGACTTAACTTAAGTATTTTCAAACAACAAGTTATGTCCCACGAGCAAGACTTGAACTACCACATTGTATCTAATTTCCAAGATGTTCTATAACTTTTGCCTTAGAGGCAATACTTATTCCAAAAGACTTTCAAATAACAAGTCATGCCCTTAAATTTACTTGATGTCTATATTTCTTATTAATGTTTTTTTCATTTTTATTTCTTCTCTATATTTTTCACATAGGTTTCTATACCATTGTTGTAAGAATTTTATTCTTGCTCCTAGAGTATCTACTATTTTTGTTTCATCCCAACTTTTTATTATTTTTGAACTAAATGGTTCAGGTAATTTACTAAAATATAATTTTCTTATTTCTTTACTTTCTTCTGTATTATATGCTCCTTTATAATAATATTCTTTAAATGCACAAGTATATTCATCTATGTAGCACATATTACATATTGCTAATTTTAACATTAAATTCCTATTTGTATCTTTCTCTTCATTTGTTCTTCTTCTGTTGTTGTCATGCTACTAAATTCGTCTTTTATAGCTGTTTCATATTTTTTTAATAATTCTATAGGTGTTAATTTAGTTGTAGTTGTTGATGATGTTCCTTCTGTGGGTTTATCAGTTCTTAATACTCTTTTATTATTTTTAGTTAGATTTAAAAACCATAATTTCACTATTCCTATTAGTGTTCTTTCTATATATTCTGGTGCATCTATTACATTTATATTATTATCTAATAATTGTTTTGTCATATATCTTATCCATAATTGTATTGCTTTTTCTGTATCTATTACACAATCTAAGTCTAAAAAGTTATAATTTTTATTAACTATTTGTTTTGGTGTCCATTTGTCTAATTCATTCTTTAGATTATATCTTTTAAACTTATTCTTAAATATCTAAATCTAGTTTTATCAAATGAATCATAATTAATAAATTAATCAAGTAAATCCATATATATACGACTTCCGTATTTTTTAAATAACAAGGCTCTGATACCAATTGTAGGAGAGTGCGGATTAGGCGCGGTAACTTTACTAAGAAATAAATAGTTATTGGGTAATAAGTATTTATTTCTATGTAATGTATTTTGTGAATATTAGCGATTGAAATATTTTTCATTTTTATCTTCTTGACTTAAGATGTTTTATTAATTCATATTCTAAATTAGAGATTATCGTAATTAAATTATCTAGTGTTCTAGGATCCTCGTTAGTGCTATGTAATCTTTTGTATTCTTGGTATAAACTGTATAGTTAGGTTTCGATTTCTTTTAATGATTTATTCTTTTCGTACGATGTATCCATTAATTTATGTAATTGTTAAATGCTTTGTAGTAATATTCATTAACTGTTTTTCTTCATTTTTGTATTTTTTATTTTCATATATTTTATTAATATATTCAATGTTACTGATATTCATATTTTGAGGGGTGATTAAATGGTAGTTGATTAAATGCTTTGCTATAATATTCTTTAGCTTTTTCTCTTAGTTTTTGTAAGTCTTCTATATTATTTTTAAGATATTCTAAATATTCTACATCTTTTGTTTTAAAATATTCAATTAAATTTGTTTTAATTAGTTTTTTTGTTAATCTTATGTCTTTCATTTTTTGTTCCCAGTATTTTAGATATTCGTAGTTTATCATTTTATTCTTCTAAAGTAAATGTATAATAATCTATTTTACTTGTACTATATTTAATATCTTGTTTGAGGTTATTAATACTACTATCTATTTTTTCTTGTTCTCTTCTTAATGAATTTTTTAAACCATCTAAACTTTTATCTTTGCTTTTTTCTAAATTTTTCAAGATTTCGTCTATCCATTTTAATTTTTCTATTAGATTTTCCATTATTTCTCTAATTTGTTTTCTATAATCAATTTCTTTATGTAGGTCTTCTTGGTTTTCTCTAATTTTCTTAATATATTCTGACATTTTTAGTCTGTATAATATCCATCTGAATTTAAATAGTATTGATGTTCATAATATATGCGTAAGTTTTCTATATTTTTTAATAATTCTTCCTCTTCATAATTTTGTAATTTTTCCCATATTATTTTCTTTATGTCTATGATTTCTATATCTCTAAGTATATATAAAATAAGTATTTTAATATCATCTGTCATTTAAGCTTGATTAAACGTTTTTTCATAATATTTTTCAGTTGTTTGTTTTTGTCTAAGTAGTTCTTGCATATTTTCATTAAGAAATTCTACATATTTTATATCTTTAGTTCCATGTATTTGTCTAAATTTTCTTTCATCTGTTTTTCTACTAACTGTATGTTTCTCATATTTTTTTCCCAAAATTCTAGATATATGTAATTTATCATGGTAAGTATTTTTAAGAGTAGTTAGGTAGGCATGGTATGTAATTTATTCTAGTCATATAATATTTACCAAATGCTTTTTCTAATATGATTTTTCTTATATCTACTACTTTTATATCCTTAAGTGAATACAAAATAAGTATTTTAAATTTATCTACCATTTTGTCAGATAATAATTATTCATTTTTCATAAAAGAACTATTTTCAAAATATTCCTTCAATCATACACATAACAAAATATGATCATATTAGATTACTATATACTAGATCATTCTTAAATAACATGTTCGTCGGTCACTATTAGCATGGTAATCCAGATACTTTTCCCTTAAACAGCGCCTCAACTCTGGCTACTCCCCACCACAGCGTCTTTCCTTATTGGTTTCACCTTTAGGATGGCATAGTTCTTAGGGATTTTTCTCCGTTTCCACTTTGCTAATAAACTTCTTAACATGCTATTCTTCGAATAATTCTACTATAAAGTAACTAACATGAACATATCTTATTATATCATGATTGTTAGGAATTATGAATTTAGCTATTCATAATACTGAATAAATATACTTGTTCTGGTAAGTTTGATAATCCTAAGTTTTGTTCCTCTATAGATTTTTCCATTGAAATATACCTGTTTTTTTTATATGAATAAGCAAAATATTTGTTGTGGATAAGAGAGAGAGTTTTTGCTTCAACACATGAAGGCTTGCCTTTGCACTGCCTTCGGTTCTTCTATTTATAATTGAAATTTACATATGATGTTTCCTAAAAAATGACTTGAAAAATCAAACCCTATACTAGTCTAGGCTAGACTAATTAATACTTACAAAAAAGTCTTCATCTTTTTAAAAGAAGACTTTGACATAAAGCAATAAGTAACAAAAAAAACTTTAAATGCCTAAGACTTTACATCAAAATCTTTTACGTAAAGTAATTTTATTCACATGTCTTTTGTCTTTATCTCTTTCTTCTGTATCTGCTTGGGTTATCTTCTTTATTTTTTGTCAGTGTAGCATCACATCTGGAATAAAGTTGTGCTTTCCACTACACCTGCTGCATATGTGGTCTTTGTATTTTTGGCCAACTTTTTCGCAAAATTGATCCATAGCTTCTTCTGAAATAATTCCCTTACTGATAGATCTCGTTAATAGTTGTTCTTCTGGTCTGAGGAGTGTTAATCCCCATTTTTTAAGTTCTTCCATGTCATGGTCTCTAACTTCTTTGCAAGTTGAATAAATCAATGCTTGATTTTTTGAATTATATATCCAAACTGGATTTTTATTTGAATAATTACTAAGTAACTCTGATAATATATTGCTTATTCCAATAACTCTTTTGTTGCGGTAAAATGTTGGTATCTGAGTTTTAGGTATCTCGGTCTGTTCACATATTTCTTCCGGAATAATATAATCTCTGGTCATACCCATTTTGACCACATTAATAGTCTGTTTAATTTCGTCAAATAATATTTCTGCTGTGCAGAATAAAATCGAACATAGAATAATTGTCCGTTGGTAATTCTCTTGTAAGTCATAAATTCTTTGTGAATCTCTGGGATTTCTGCTAACTTTTCTCCATTGGTTGTGTAAACCGTAGATAATAATCCATAATAGTAACATGATTTAATAAAATTTGGGCTTGTTCCTGGTAAGGCAATAAGTTTATTGTAATTTTGGCATTTTTGGGTAATATATCCTCTTTGCTGTGCGGCTAGCTCTTCACTTTGAATAGGTTTGGTATTTAATAAGGTTTGTAAAGTGTGTATGTTGTCAATGTATTTACGAGAAGAATAATTGTATGTCTTTTTTTCTTGGTTAAGTGATTCAGAATAGGTATGTATCTGGGGAGGTGCAAATGCTTCTAAATTTTGTATATTTGGTGTATATGGTTTTGAAAATATTTGGCTAAGGTTATAATTCTTTTTCTTTGGTATTTCAGGTCTATTTTGAGTGACTATATTTTTCCCTTTAGATGTTCCTGTAGCTGTAATTGAAGTTTCGACAGTAATTTGAGTTTTAAGGTGTTTCTCATCGTCACCTTCTAGGTCTAATTTTTTAATATGCTCTTCCTGCACAGTATCTTATTTTTTTATAGTGCTCGACTTGCACTTTTACATTTGTAACTTCAGTAGTTAGTGTAATAACTCGTTCTTGTAATAACTGCATTTGTTTAAACATTTGAAGCAATAAATCAGTCTGGGTATCTTTGGTATTAGCCTCTTCCATTGGTAAATCAGTTTGAGTAGCTTTGTCTTGATAAATAATCTGCAATGATATTTTTGTTAGTATTGATTACTTCAATTGTAAATGTAAAATTCAGTATATTTAATACTAGTCTCCAAATTTCCTTTGTCGTAACTAAATTTTGTATTTTTCTTGTTAGCCACCATCTTACCTGTGTATTATCTGTTCTAACAATAAATGTGTTATACACGATATATGATTCAAATGCTATTAGACATTTATATAAAGAACATAATTCTTTTCTATTTTATTTCCCATTTTATTTCTGTCTCGTTAAACGTTTCTAAATAATATCTACAATGATGTTCTAATTTTTCTTCTTCATACCTATATTTGAGTACTCCTCCATAACTATATTCACTTGCATCAGCTTCTACTATATATATAAATTTTTTATTTTCATCTGGAGATTTTAATTTTGGTAGCTCTTTACAAAGTAATTTTATTTTTTGTACCTGTCTTTTGTCTTCTTCATTATATCTATATTCTACATCCTTTTTAAATTTTTCTGTAATGGTTTTAAGTTTTCTGCTAATTTTGGAATATATTCTCTTACTTGGTTTACTAATCCTAAAAATGATTGTAATTTCTTTTTTGTATCTAATTCTTCTTCTGAATTTATTATTTTTTGGACTATGTGTTGTTGCATTTTGACTCCACTTTTATCAATTTGTATTCCTAAAAGTTCTTTGTGATTTTTCATAATTTCTGCTTTCTTCTCACTTAAACTTATTCCTGATTTTTCTATTATATCTGTAAATTGTTCTAATAATTTTAAATGTTCTTCTTTAGTTTTTGTATACAATAGTATATCATCTATGTATACTATACAATTAGGTAATTGTTTAAAATAACTATCCATAAACTGTTGATATCTACCTGGTGCATTTTTATATTCAAATGGTAGTACATTCCATTCATAAAATACTTGTGGTACGTAAATGCGGTTAATTCCTTAGATTCTTCTTCTAACTTTAAATGGTAAAATCCTGATTTACAATCAAATTTACTAAAATAATTATATCCTTGTATTTGCCTTATTTTTAATATCTTGTTTGGTATTGGGTAATTATAAGTCATTATTTTTGCATTTAAATTTCTGTAATCAATAACCATCCTACCTTTTCCTCTTTTTTGTTCACTATGTTTGTTTACTATAAATGCTGGGCTATTATGTTTACTATTACTTTTTTTTATATATTGTTTTTCTAATAATTCTTATATATGCATTTTAAATTCTTTTAAATCATCAAAATTATATGTTAATAGTTTCTGGGTTATTATGCTGTTTTTATCTATTAATTCAATTTTTATAGTGGTTTTATGTTTTTCCCATCCTTTTAATGGATCTTCACTATATAATTGTTCTAATTTTTTCTTAATTATTTCTATCTTATTTATTAAAAATATAGTTATTTCCTTTTTATTTATTGAAAATACGACCAGTTCTATTGTATCTTCAGTATTTTTTATATTTTCTAATTTTTGTGTACTTTTTTCACTTCCTTTTATCCAATCAGTTTTCTTTCTTATTTTATTAATAACTCTTTTTGCTCTTACTTTCTGTTTACATGGTGTTGTAAACCACCAATCTATTCTAGTTATTATATGTGGGTATAATTTGTCTAAAAACGGCATTCCTAAAAGTATATCTTTTGATGTTAGCTCATAATTGTAGATTTCTTCTATTATTAATATTTTATCACATACTTGTGTTTTTACATTCTTAGCTTTATAAGTAATTAAGCTTCCTTCGTTTTAAATTCTTTAACTATTATTGGTGTTTTTAATTTATCCCATTTACTTTCTGGTAAACAATTATATCTACATAAATTAACTTCTGCTCTTGTATCTATCATAGGCGTATAATATCTACTGTAATATCCTTCTACTACTATCTTCATTAATACATATATTTTCATATCATGTCAAAAAAGAGCAAAAAGAGTTATTAATGAAATAATAAAGAAAACTGATTGGACAAAAGAAAGTGAAAAAATCACACAAAAATTAGAAAATATAAACAATACTGAAGACACAATAGAACTAGTTATATTTTCAATAAATAAAGAAGAAATAACTATATTTTCAATAGATAAGGTAGAAATAATAAAGAAAAAATTAAGACAACTATACAGTGAAGATTCATTAAAAGGATCGGAAAAACATAAAACTACTGTAAAAATTGAGTTACTAGATAAAAATAGTATAATAATCCAAAAATTGTTAACATATAACTTTGATGATTTAAAAGAATTTAAAATGCATATAGATGAATTATTAGAAAAATAATACATTCAAAAAAGCAATAGCAAATATAATAGTCCAGCATTTATAGTAAATAAACATAGTGAACAAAAAAGAGGAAAACGTAGAATGATTATTGATTATAAAAAACTAAATGCAAAAACAATGACATAGAATTATCCAATACCAAATAAGATATTAAAAATAAGACAAATACAAGGATATAATTACTTTAGCAAATTTGACTATAAATCAGGATTTTACCACCTAAAATTAGAAGAAGATTCTAAAAAATTAACTGCGTTTACGGTATCACAAGGATTTTATGAATGTAATGTATTACCATTTGGATATAAAAATGCACCAGGTAGATATCAACACTTTATGGATAGTTATTTTAAACAATTACCTAATTATATAGTATACATAGATGATATACTATTATATACAAAAACTAAAGAGGAGCATTTAAAATTACTAGAACAATTTGCAGGTATAATAGAAAATTCAGGAATAAGTTTAAGTAAAAAGAAAGTTGAAATTATGAAAAATCAGATAGAGTGTTTAGGAATACAAATAGATAAAAGTGGAGTAAAAATGCAACAACATATAGTACAAAAAATAATAAATTCAAAAGAAGAATTAGATACAAAAAAAAATTACAATCATTTTTAGGATTAGTAAACAAAGTAAGAGAATATATAGAAAAATTAGCAGAAAACCTAAAGTCATTACAGAAAAAATTAAAAAAGGATGTAGAGTACAATTACAACGAAGAAGATAAAAAAACAAGTTCAGAAAATAAAAATACTTTGTAAAGAATTACCAAAATTACAATTTCCAAATGAAAATAAAAAATTTACATATATAGTAGAAGCAGATGCAAGTGAGTATAATTATGGAGGAGTACTTAAATATAGATATGAAGAAGAAAAATTAGAACATCATTGTAGATACTACTCAGGTACGTTTACTGAAACAGAAATAAAATGGGAAATAAATAGAAAAGAATTATGCTATTTATATAAATGTTTATTAACATTTGAGCCATATATTGCATATAACAAGTTTATTGTATGAACAGATAATACATAGGTATGTTGGAGGTTAACAAGAAAAATACAAAATTTAGTTACAAAGAAGGAAATTCGGAGATTAGTATTGAATTTATTAAATTTTACGTTTACAATAGAAGTAATCAGTACTAACAAAAATGTTATTGCAGATGAGATATCAAGACAAAGCTACACAGACTAATATAATAGAAGATGATGCTTTAGAAAAGATACTCAAAACCCTAACTACACTTTCACTGAAAGTGGACAGTATGGGTAATGAAATAGAAAAGCTAAAGACTAATGAAGTTAAACTGAAGTATAAAGCTATGACTCAGATAACTCAGCAGTGTGCAGAGTTATGTCGATTGGAAGACAATAAAATTTCAGAGCTAAAAGGAGACGTTCGGACACTCCATAAAACCCATAACGCTTATCAATCTAAAACTGCAGGTACAAGCAAAGGAGTTAGTGGATAAAGATATTAGAACATGAACATGAACAAGATATTTGAAAAACCATTTATACCAAAAAACACAAAAAGACCCCTTGTTCATACCCCCACAAACTACCACATATCGAGAAAGTTTAAATCAAAATAAAAAAAACCTATAACCATATAACTCGAGCATACATAGAAAACATCCACAAAATACAGACTTACCTAAACCTTAAACCCAGAGCCACAAATATCCAAGAACCAAACACAAACTATATAACCCAAAAATTACAAGGTTACAACAAGTTAATCGCACTACCGAAAACCAACCCAAGCTTAGTTAAAACTTATTTCAGTTATGGATTATTAAATACTGTATATACCCAAGAAGGAGATGAACTAACAGCTATACCAGAATTATATAGAGCATTCTCCACCTATAAGAAAATAATCAAAGGAAATTTATTTTTTATAAAGTTTTATACTGCACCAGCAGAGATATTATATGACGAAATTAAACCAGTTATATAAGTTGTAAAAATAGGATTAACCAGAGATATGATTATACCGGAAGATATTGTTCAACAGCCAGAGATACCTAAAGTTGAGATACCTGATTTTTATGCAAATAAATGAATTATTGGAATATCTTCATTTGTTCAAGAATTAGCAAATATCTACCTAAATGGGAACCCAATATGGAGTTTTTATTCAAGAGATCATCAAATAATTTATTCAAATTCAAGGGAGCTATGATAGTCTGATATGGAAGAAGTTAAACAATTGATTATGACGTTGCTCAATCCAAAAAAACATCCATCTACAAGGGTAATTAAAAAGGAATTTATTTCAGAAGAGTTATTGACCAGATATTGCAAGTTAATTGGACACAAATATCAAGACCATCTATGTTTGAGATGTAATGGAGAAGATAATATTATCCCAGAAGTTCAACTAGAATTAAAGAAGATAAGGATGTCAGTTGAAAGATAGAAAAAAGATAAGAAGCAACGGAGTAATGAAGGAATAAAGACAAAAGACAAAGAGACAAGATAATAAAAGCTAGAAAGTGACATGTATAGTTTATTTTTTAAGTTTGTTACGTAAATTATTTGTATAGTTTTTGACTTTTTGACAAAAGCCATTATTAGTCTAGTTTTAGGCATTAAATAGTTTTTGTCTTTTTATACATTAAGTCCTTTTCCAATTTTGAAAAGGAAGACTTTTTGTAAAAGTAGGAATAGTATATAGTGTACGTGTAAAGTAGGAATAGTATATAGTGTACATGTAAAGTAGGAATAGTAAAGAGTTCACGTGTTTTCATCTTTTTAGAGATTATAAATATGTAAGTCATCCGGCTAAGTTAATGTAAGACTTTCATGTGTTGAAAGCAAGTCTTCTCTCTTGTACACAAAACTTTTGAATATTTAATAAAAACAAATATATTTCTAAGGAAAAGCTATGGATGAACAAAATCACAGATTTATCAAATCTACTAGAATAAGTATTTTCATTTACAATTATGAATAGCTAAATTCATAAATTCTTGACAATCATGATATAATAAAATAAGCTCATGTTAGTTACTTTATAGTAGAATTATTTGAAGAATAGCATGTTAAGAAGTTTATTAGCAAAGTGGAAAAGGAGAAAAATTCCCAAGAACTATGTCATCCTAAAGGTGAAACCGGTGAGGCAAAGAAGCCGTAATAAGGGAGTAACCAGAGTAGAGGCGCTGCTTAGGGAAAAAGTATCCAGATTACCATGCTAATAGTGACCGAAGAACATGGTACTTAAGAATAATCTAGTATATAGTGATCTAAGATGATCATATTTTGTTATGTATATGGTTGAAAGAAATATTTTGAAAATAGCATCATATGAAAAATGAATATTTACTTATCTGATGGATGATAGATAAATTTAAGATACTTGTTTTGTATGTACTTAAGGATATGGAAATAGTAGATATAATGAAAATTAAATACGAAAAGGTATTTCATTTTAATGAAGAATTATTAAGTTCTATAGAAAACTTACACTTATATAATGATAGCTACTGCTCATAGTTAGATAGTTATTATTCAGATGGATATTATCCAGATTAAAAATGTTAGAATATATAAGAAGATTTAGAGAAAAACAAGTTGGCTATATGAAGAAATTAATTATAGAAACCAGCTTAGAAGAGGAAGAAGACAATTAAAAGAAAGATTATTTGGATAGATAAAACCTTGGAACAAGTAGAATTAAAAGATAGTTTAGATTATGATTTAGAAATAGAATTATTCATAGAAGAAAAAGACAGGATAATTAACGAAATAAATAACCTAGAATTTAATATCAGATATAGTACAATTAGAATAAATATTTACAAAGAAATTTGCAGTATTACAACTACTATAAGGTAAAATGATAAACTACGAATACTTAGAATATTGGAGACAAGATATAGAGCAAATAAGATTAATAGAAACACTTATAAAAAAGAATCTACTTGACTACATAAAAACTAGAAATATGGAACATATAGTATACGAACACATAGTATACCTTAAAAATAATATAGAAGAATTAATAAAGTTAAAACAAATAACTAAGGAATGCTATGACATAGCATTTCAATTAACATGATAGAACTAGTAAGTACTAGTTATCTACTAATTATCCAAGTACAAGTTATCTACGCAAATTACCCGCACTATCCGCACCCCTACTTTAATGAGATGCAGGTAGTCTATTAGTCCTACTTTAATCATTTAAATTTTTTGTTTATAATTTCATAAAAATATTAGGATTATATTAAATTTCAGAATATTAATCAAAGTAAATATCATGGATTGATTATGAATAAAATTGAATTAATTATTTAAATACAATAAATATGATTTAAATTAAATTTCAATTTCATTGGGTTAGCCCATCAAATTAGGCTACAAAAGATCAATCCACTTTATTAAGTCCGAGACGTCATCTTATTCTAGAAGATCAATTTGGTGCAACATATCGAATGACATGTCATGAAAGTCAAGAAAAGGAGTGAGTTAGATCTTGCCATGTATCAAGATAATATAACATGCATAGTAAAAATAAGGCCAATAAAAATGTGCCACATGTACAACTCACATATTTCGAACAACCGAATATTTTCATGTCGCATAAATCTGCTTTTTTGAAAGAAGAATGTCCTCATCGAAACTCTTCCATTCTACAACTATAAATAGGGGTATTCATAATTCAAAAATGACACCAGAATTCTAAAACGAATCTAAAAAATTTTGTGAATAAAATCTTGTGGATATCTATACAAGCAACAAGTTCAAGCATTCAAGCACTCAAACTCAAATATAATTCAAGATCTAGACCATCAGACTCAAGATCAAGATAAAAATACTTCAATTCAATTACAAGTCAAGATCAAGCTCAAAAGCCCTTGAATTTATACTCTAAAAGAAGAATCAGGGGATTCATAAGGATTGTAACACTCACTATATATTAAAATCAAATATTGTGATTGTATTAATATTTTTTTTATCGTAATTATTGTTTCTCAACGTGAATTTTATTATCTACAAATTTTGACACACTCAATGAAAAGTTTATACTCTAATATCGATTTTTTAATCACTAAAATTTAAGAACATCAAAATGACTTTCAAGAAGCTCAACTTCCCCTAAGGCCATCGACTACTAGTTCTTTGCTAAAGTGGAAAGGATCATTGGTGTTACCTTCAAAAGTTTTTGAGGAAAGCATGCTGGGATGAAAAAAACTTTAAGTGTCGTCTACATCAATTCTAATCTTCATACCCCAAAGGATAAAGGTCCTCTAAAAATGCTTTGAAAGGAGGAAACAATGTGCCAAAAAGGAATAAGAAGACTTTTACTCTACTATAGATCTCTAGTTTCAATAACTCTTCCACAAAGAAAGATGATTATTCAACTAATAGATCCTTTACACTTGCACCGCGTAATGTGAAACCTTCAAACATCAACTTGTATGATAATCCATGTTATTCTCTGACATCCCCAATGATTATGCCAGTAATGGTCACTAATTCTTCATCTATGGAGGAGAAACTTCTAAACCTAATAAAGGTGATTGGAGGTTTAACAAAGTATATGCACATTCAAGACGATTATATCGACAAACTGATGGATTAATGGATGGAAAATTTATCCATGAACCTGGAAATGTCAACCCATTTAAAATGTTGATATACCTGTGAAGCAGGCACCAATAACTTAGAAAATTCAATTTTTTTCAGAATGGATGACCCCACTTGCGTGGACAAAGGAATTTATTGAAGGGTCCATCAAAGATAAGTATGAAGGTGTTGCCAAATTTTCCTTTTTTGTATGCCAAGACATACACTGTGAGGATTGATAACATCAAGTTGTATGTTGTCTATCACCTCCTAAAATTTCAACAGATTGAGGAAAAAATAAAAATCAACATATTGCACACTTTTTAAGATATGTAATAACACTGGAACTTATGGAAACTATCTTGTCAAGTAGTTCATTCGCTTTCTAAAAGGGAGTGCCTTCAATTGATACACAGATCTTGTGCATAATTCTATTAATAGTTGGGAAATATTGAAGCATAAGTTTCTCAATCTCTTACATAGAATAAGGCATATGGTAAGCATGGTAGAAATCATAAATACTCGCCAAAGAAAACAAGAACCATTTATCAAATTCATCAATTAGTGTATAAATGTAACCGTAAACTTTAAGGATAGGCTCAGTGAAGCTTTTGCAATATAAATATGTATCTAAGAAATTAGTGAGGCTTCTCTATATATTATAAGGAACTAATCTAAATTCCTTTGAAGATCTATATATCTATGCTCATGACATGGAGTTGAGCAGGCCTTCCATTGGAAAAGATATAATGCATGTCTATGACCCTAGCAAAGGAAAGGACAAGTAGGAATCCAAGAAATGGAGAAAGTTTGTACCCAAGAGTGATAAAATAGAATCCATGAATGTTAATGTGTCTCTTGTAATGTTTACTACAAGGTGAGAAAGCAACGGAGTATGATAACAACTTCCTCTCCAGAATACCTAGCCTTAAAGGATATGGGGGAAAGTGAATACCCCTTTCTCAATTCTGTTATTCCTTAAATTTTTAATGAATTGCTTGAGATAAATCTCATCTAGTTATACGAGATAAAGTAATGAGTAGTGAGTTTGCCACTCATTTGCATTCAACATTTGTGCACATTACTATGATTTGAATGTAATAGTGAGACATATTTATGGATAAATACACTAATTCTCATATTTTACAGGTATACAAATGTTGAGACAAGAAAAGGCAAAATGAGATGAAAGAGGATCAAAATGGAAAGAGAAGTACAAAAGCTGGAAAGCCTGTGCAGACTGGGCCTCAGGTACCACATCGCAAATTAGCCACCACGATTAGGGTAAGTCAATAAGTCAGCAGGCTGCAATCACTTGAAGAATTCAATGATCGTAGTAGATCCACACGCAATCACGGAGTCTCAATCATGGAAGATTCATACGCGATCATGGGATAGCGTGATTTTCAGCCAGGGCCAAAGTTGTAAAAGCATATAGCCGACCCCAAATTCTCAATAAAAAAAGCTCAAAACACTTATTCATATAATCATCATTCTAAAACCATACCTCCCATCCTTAGTTTAGATTTTTTTGTAATTTCTTGGATCTTGGAGAAAAACTTGTACTAATCTTAAGCTAAGAAGACATTAGAAGGATCTAAAGTGTAGATTTGGCTTTGTCTATTGAAGGTTCATTTGAGTCTAAAGTGTGGTTTTTCCTCTCTTTATTTTTCTTATGAATAACTTTGATGGATATCTTGGTATATTTGTTTTCATTATCCTTATGATGTGATAGATCTACCTCTTGGGGTTATGTTGGATTAGGGTGCATTTGTATGTGGGGTGTGATGTATTTGTGTAGATTCTAGTTGGTTGATAATGGGTTCTACTATTTCTTGGTTGAAATAGTTGGGATTTGTGGGTGAAAGCCCCAAATGGGTTTGATGGGTGAAAATCCCAAGCTCTTGAAAGCTCAAACCATCCTTGAAAGAGGGGTTTGGGTGAACTTTAGGAACCCTCATCATCCTTGAAGAGGGATGTGGGAACCAAGGTAATAACAGAAAAGTATTGAGCTTAGTTGGCTAATTTTCACCATCTTAGACATAAGGGTGAATATGGGGTTGACTATTCCTTAAGTATCATCCTAGAAATAGAGATACCCAATTGAGATATTGGGTGGCTTTAATTGACACACTCGTTAGGTGCTCGAAAGAGTCAATGTGTGACATCTTTGAGGTTTTGTTGAAGAACTAGCGTCAAGGACTTTATACCTAGCCTACCACATCACTAACAATTAGAATTTGCATCGCATTATCATGTTCCCATGCATAACTTTCCCCGAGGAAAGCATAGTCCTAAGATCCATTTTAATTGATTACACTCTAATAATTCTTAGTCTTGAATTAGTCCCTTAGAAGACCAAGAATTACTCTCACATTACCAAATATTGAAAATCCCTAAACCATCTTGTATCATAGGTTTGAACTTAGCAAGCAACTTTTATTTCAAACTTACGTAATTGTCACTCACATTGTTCCTTGTGGATTCAACCCCGACTCATAGTTGGATAAATATATTGACAATGACCCTCTTTCACTTAAATTAAAGTGTAAGTTGAGCATTATCATGAAGCGACCAAACAAATATAGAAGAACTAACAACAAAAACTATTACAAGTATCATAGGTTTATGGGTCACCCTCTTCAAGATTGATTTGTATTCAATGATAGAGTTATGCAATTGGCAAATGAAAAAAATTGTAATGCAAAGGCAAGTTCTAATCATATATCCATCATATTGGCTCATCTGATTCAGTGTGAAAATGCATCTTTAAATATCTTAAAGAAGAACCACTGAAACACGACAAATCTCAAATCAATAAAGACAATATATGTCCATGAAAAAATCATCTGGGCAACTAACTAGAAAGATGATGCTGAAGAGACCAAGGAAGTAAAAATCAGTTGAGAAGAAAAGGACAAAAGTAGAAGTGTATTAGCACCAAAAACCATGACACATACCTTGTAGAGTAATTCTTGCCAATTTGGTTCGACATGAAGACTACTTAAGATAACATCGAGGAGTCATGTTTCAATACTGGTAAAGAAGAAGAAAAGTGAAAGCCTGTCAATGTTTCCTCTTTTATTTTCTAAAAAACTTATTGACCACCTTTTCTAAGAAGTACATACATGCGATACAAAAATCATATTTACAAATAATGATCTTCTGTTTGGTGAAACATTACACAATCCTACATTTAACATGGTGGGTTATGTGTTAGATAAGAGGATAAATAAAATCTTGATAGATAAGGTATCTAGTATTAATATTCTGCTTATTTGCACAATGAAGGAGCATGGCATCACAGATTAGAACAAATTAAAAGCCATTTGGTGGTTCAAGGATTCAATCAAGGGGGTCATTGGTCCATAAATTCTATAAAGTTAGTGAGCCATATCAAAGATTTGCAATCAAGTGCATGGATGCATGTTATCGATACAAAAAATTCATACAACATGTTGCTTGGCTAGGACCATGGAATCAAATATAGTCATTGATAAAATATAGTCCCAAATTATACCTCACGATATAGTATAACACATTTATTGGTCAAACATAGAACCAAATATAGTCATTGATAAAATATAGTCCCAAATTATACCTCACAATATAGTATAACACAATTATTGATCAAATATAGAACCAACTAGGTTGGGGTCGATCCCACAGGGAATATGACTAGAAATCTGGTTAATATAGTTATTTAAACTACTACTTGGTTATTTTTGAAGGGGGGACTGTAAAGTAACAAGTAATAGTTTGTGAATCTTAGTAAACAAGTAATAGAGTATAAGAATGTTGTTTTTATTAATCAATGACAATATGCTAGGATTGTGTTCTCCATTATTTCACAGCTTAGTAATCATAGAGTATTAGTTGTCTATCCCAATGCTTAGCATAACAAGCTGGTAAGATTGGTTCACCAAAATATTGATCAACCCTAATTAGATGAATATCACTCTAAGAATCTTTTGATCTTTGAGTGTTTGAATCTTAATCCTTACCCTTAGTCCGGATTAATTTTACTTGTTAAGGCATAGGCTATTAGATGAGATTTGGTAGCCTCAAATCTTTGTTGCTAATCTCTTTTCTATTCTCTACCTCATTTATCCAACAAGTGAAGAATTAAGGCAAGTTTTAATATTTGTAATCATTAAAAACAATCAATAAAAGAAGAAGAATCATACATACATGAATACCATTCAAGAATCTCTAAGTAGTTTAACCTATTTTGTTAATTCATCATAGTTCCCACAATTCTAGTTATGGGATTTAGCTACACATGTTTGCAAGAATAAAATCAAAAATTACAATAGAAAACATCATTATAAACTTATGTGATGAATAGATGAAATCTAAAATTGTGAATTATAAGAACAAAGTCAATAATAAAGAATCAATATATTTTACTGCTTAAACCCTCATAAATATCTTGTCTCTAAGTAACACAAAACATACAATATTGTAATAGAATGTAAAATGTAAATAAAATCCTACGGAAAGTATTTGTCAACAAAAAACCACGTTGAAAACAAAATAGGATTACAAGTCCATCAACAACATACGGGTGGTAGTATGAAGGTATGACTTGTGGTCTGAAGATCTCAACTAGTAGTTTCCCAAACATCAGTGAAACTTATCCATTTGTTACACTTCATTCCACGATTCATGGTATGGGATGATGACTCATGGTTTTAAGCTCAAGTTATACACTTGCATATACTTTCCTATAAGACGCTATAGTCCCGTACTGTTGATGCCACAGGTTTGTAGGAGTGGTAGTATGACTCATTGTATCTAGTGCAATTTTACATTTTCTAAACTTCTATTATGACCTCTTATGACTTCTATTATCTATTCACAAGTTTTTGGATGAGTCATGGTATCAATCTTTGCTTTACACAAGTTTTGATCATTAGTATCGGCATTAATTGACTCATATATTTATTTCACTAGTCGTACACAAAGCTTTACAAGTCATACTTAGCTCTTTTAAGCACATTATTTCATATTTACTTTTGAAACCTTTATTTGTCATGAACTAATTTTTCAGGCCATGATGGCACCTTCTATAACCTGCCAGTAGGTAAGCCAACTAGTAGTCTGGAACTACTAGAAATGGACCACAAAGAGAAATAAAGGGAGAATGTAGAATAAATATGGTAAAAAGACTAAAATATACAAGATAGTCCCAAAACCTGGTGGAATCGGTACAAGAGCTTCTAATGTAATAAAATTACAAAATGAATTACTAAATGAATATACTGATACAACCCATCTCTGAATAAAGCACATAGATTAATCTAGTCTATATAAGAAAGAATAGTAATACTCTGAACTCCAGGAGTTCACCCTATATTTCAAAATCATAGCTGCTCCACATGACAGATACAACAACACAAGAACCCATACTGTGATCTGCAAGCTGCAGAAGTGTAGTATGAGTCCGAAACATATGGTACTCTGTAAGCAACTGCCGACTGAGCTCCAAAGATAATGCAAGCACAAATAACATGCAAGCAAGAATATATAATACACCAAATATCAAGGAAACTAACATAGTAAAGCTACAAAGATAATAAGGAATAATTATCCTATTCTTGTCGTACTCGGGAACCTAAGCACTGTACAGTATATCACTTGTGAATATACAAATAAAAAAATAGAATATATATATGTATGTGTTTATGTGTATACAAGGACAAAGAATAAATATACAACATGGATAAATGAAAGAAGAAAGAGATATACGATGATACCGTAATTATGACAGTAGGTACATATACATAAACAAGGCTAACTCAAGGGTACAACCTAAGTAGTCACACTAGCAGCTCCAAGACTCCTAATCATAGTTGGAACTAGTGATAATATAATTAGGAGATCTAATCCATACGTATAAACATGAGATAATTATCCATAATAAAGTAATCATAAAGAAAGGAGTCAGAATCATACCTCAAATATCAATACAAGTCCAATAAGCAACTTGTCACTAACTAACCATACTAAAAACAATAATAACATAAAGTAACCAGCTAGCCCAAAAAAACAATACCTAAATCGAGCGCCATAATTTAGAAGGTCCAATCAACAAACAACACACTATAAGTCATACTTATTACCTATACCTATGGAACCCCTCATAAGGCTGATAGATATAGGCGCATAGTGGTGATAGGCAATGCGCATGCAAGGATGAATGTAAAGTGTAAGCTATACTACCATAATCAAATAAAGTACCCTAATTTAACCCAATGTATACACATCCTCCAACACGATGACTTGCAAATGTAGGACCTACGATAATATCTCTTCTCTAGCATGACGACTCACAGATGAATGGGCCCTTAGGGGGTTTTAAAGTATATTTATACACCATACTATTCATGATTTAGTATTTTTGATAACCATCATCATTATTATCAATATATTGTTCGATATAAACTCTAAGACTAAATCATCATAAAAGTGTAGAAATGGTCATAATCTCTCTCGATTGAGGTAAATAACTGTGGACCCAGAATTTTTCTTGGTCAAATCTATAAAATATCATTTTTAGCCTCAAAAGTTCATAAGTTATTCATAAATATGGTACGATTCTCGTTATGAAAGAATCCGTATAGAAAGTGAAAAGTGGGAATAGCTCCCTTTTTAAGAAAAATAGTAGTAAAACCATTATTTTAGTTGGAATCTTACTATTTATAGTTCTAATGAACATGAATGTGCCAAATCTATGTATGCCATCACTAGTATCCAAACAATATCATTATACATATCTAAATGTCTACATACTATAGCCACGTCCTTTATAAGGATAAACTCCTTCCCAAAATCCAACCAATATCATAATTACGGCCTTGGACCTAAAAATATATATCCAACATAACCATAACATCATAATTGGGGAAAAACATCACAATCTATCAAGTAACGTAACAAACATTATACTAAAGTTTCATTAGTCTCAACTATATTTATCATTCTAGCAACCTACGGTAATAGGATCTTAGAAGCATAATAAGTATATTCACATTAAGGGTCAATTACCCTTCTACCCCCCAAACTCATAAAAAAGGTTTAGTCATGGTGTCCTACCCAATACTAGACCCTTACATCCCTATCTAATATGAAACATATATAATACACTATCTAATGAAGAAGAGTAGACAGAATCCTACCTCGATGCCGAACCACAATCCTTGAATCACCCACAAATTATTTGTATTTATTCTATGATCTCTAAATACCATTATGCTAATAAAATAGTAATCTACACATCAATATGAGAAAAATCAGACCATATTGCGATATTAAGGTTCGGGTCAAATTTTATGTCAAGAACGAGCCCATGGAGCCCTTAAACAGAATCCACAATTGAACTCTTCAGGAGGTCCCTCGAAGGACAAGGAACAAAGCATAAATTGGATCTCAAAATAAACCTTTAAAGTTTAGAAATTTAAGATCTAATTTCTAAGAATTTACCATGAATTAGTATGAAAATTAAAGGAAAAACTAATGGGAAATGACAAAGGAGAGGTAGGCTCGCTTACCTTAGCTTCTATGGATGATTTTCCATGTTTTCCTTTCTTTGATCTCTCAATTTGGTATGAAAATGGTGGAAATTGAGTAGGGAAAGGGGGATTTAAAGCTACCAGGTGCCGCTTATGTGGTCATCTTGTCTCTTAAGTGGATCCAAGATTACTTAAGATATCTATCACATTAATTGAGTATTGCTTAAGTGGCTTCCAAGCCACTTAAGAAATTCTCGTTTAAGCGGACACAACATCTCTTAAGCGGCTATTGACCAAAAGGTCAATGTAACCTAAGAGACACTATGTCATATATGTGATACTGATTAAGTGGTCATATAATCGCTTAAGTGGTCGCATCAACAACCTGATGCAGCAGATTTCTCCGAGTCCAAAATGGAATCCGATCGGGTGTTCGGGATTCATTTTGAACCCCTATACGTAAATGAAATATGCTACTATACAAAATTCGACGCTTTAGACTCATTGGAACTATCAAAACTTTCATCGGATATCATTTGGACTAAGTGTGGTCCCCCACTTACAGTTCTATTTTGTACATAATCCACCCAATAGCCTAAAATTAGTCCAGAAGCCTCGAGACCTGAACCAAGGGTCCCTATCCTAAAATTAAAGTTTTGGAGTTGATGAACTGTTCAAATTCTCATATAAGGTCATGAAATAGGAGTTTTGGTTCGAGGCCACATCCTAAATAACAAAAGATCCAAATAAGAAAATGAGCCTAAAATTCAAATGAACTATCCGATAACTTAATCAATAGTTCCAGCTAGTCGTGAATGACATATATCTGTTGTGGGAAGGCTCAAGACTCTAGAAATACATGTAAATCAAGGAAATGAATTGGAGGGCCATTATAGTATTCCTACATAAATATACAAAAACACATCATATCTAAAAAAGCATACTCAAGAACATACAAACATTCCATGCTTTAAGCGTCGAAAGTGTCAGGGAATTTTGGCACATCAGCTCCCTCAACTTAGAATGTTTATTTATCCTCATGGCATAAAAACAAAAATATCACAACACTTTAGTAAAAAGAAACCTAGGAGATTCTGAAAGTTACATGGAATTCGATGACACATCTATCACAAGTTTCAAACTCTCTCTATTTTCAAAACAAAACAGATGTGCACAGTTAAAATATCATCATACTTGCACAAAAGGATCTACGAATGACTTCGCATTAACAATGGATAACCATACATACATAATTGACATGCAATACCATAACACTACTAGTCAAACAACGTTATACTAGTGCCAACACAATAAAAAACATTATATACAGAATATTCAAATAGACTAGGACCAAATCAAATGTTCCCGCTCTCACAAAGAAGTTCAAACAATGCATTTAAGCATATCATAGAATTTCCTTTATTTTTTATGCCTTCACTTTCATACAGTTGGATTAGGATCACTATAGGACTCAACTTATAATATAGGCTTGGTGACCTATGGTAGATTTAACATAAATAATTCAACCCTCCTAGCTCTACACTAACTTTATTCCATTTCAACCTTTTCTTTTTCCTCTCTTTTCTCCTATTATTTATTTTCAACCATGAGTGCAGTTATATTTCTAACTCAATTTTTCTTCTACTTTTTGTTTTGCAGTTTTCATCTATTTTTTAAATTTTTGATCACATACCACACTCATTTTCTTTTTGATGACAAGTCTTTTCTAACTCTATTTATGATCCATCCCTTCAATAGCCATCCACCTAATTGGGGCTTAGTGTATAATGAGGGACCAAGGCCAAAATGGAGGTTCAAAGAAAAATTGGGAAGATAAGTAGACCAATCAAACAAATGGCTTTATAAGGCACAAAACAAAGTTCTAGGGATTATTTCATCATTTGTCGGTCATTTATGCTTAAAATAGACTACTAAAAAATGACCTATGATCTTTTTCTAATCCACTATCCTACAATAACAAGACAAGCTAGACAATTTCTAGATTGTACATACAAAGTAAGGACTAGGTCTTGCAACTCACACACATTGCACGTATTTACACCATTAATTACTAGCTATTGAGTTCATGCCTTAGATTAAGCAATAATTGCCACATCCACAATCAAAATGTCATGGAAAAAGCCATGAAGGTCAATATTTCAAGTCAATAAAGCAAATAATAATATCTCAGAAGGGTATCTATTTTCAAGACAAGGTTATTCTAAATCTAGTATTTGGATGCGCCCTTTGCTTATTTTATACCGCCTTCAGTTCTCCCAATTATCTTCAACCTAATCAAACAACAAAAACAAAACACAAAACAAAATAAAGTAAAAATTACCATAACATACTGGCTCAACAATAATTAAACACCTCCAGGAAAAGAAACACAGTAACAAACCTGGTATACACAAGAGACAAGTACCCCCACCCCTATCTAAAGATATGTATTGTCCCCAATGTATAATAATGTAAGATAAGGAAAGTAGGACTTATCTGTGGCTACCTAGGTGTGTTGGTCTGGTTTTAAAGTGTCTATTGGGGTTGATCTATGAACCTAGTATTAACAACATCAATATAAATAAATTCAAACAAAGGAAAAAATAACAAAACAGCTTGGGTTACCTTCCAAGCAACACGCAATTTAATATTGCGACATGACTCGGGTATCTTGATTACTTAAACTTCATCAAGATATCCCTTTAGTTTCCTACTCGTGTCATCAATAACATCAATCCCAAGAGAAATTTCATATCATGGGATACTTCAAGTCTCTGTAAACATTTAATAGGACTTCTGTATATTCAACAAAAACTTTATCGCACCATTTTCCATATCAATAAGTGCTCATCCTATGTCCAAAAATAGTCATCCTAAAATTATGGGAACCTTGAAGTCTTCTTGATAATCCAGGATTAAAAAATCTAACAGGAAAATAAAGCTTCACTAGCATATCCTATAATATTCCCAGAAGCTTCTTTACTGTGTGATCTGCCATGAGTAGCTGCATTTTTATAGGTTTAGGGCTTCCACGCCTAACTATTTATACATAATAGACGACATAAGATTTATTCTTGCACTTATATTACATAATTCTTATCAAAACTGAATGCCCAAGAGATACAAAATATGGTGAAATCATATTGATCCTTTTTTTTCTGAATACAAGAATGCAAAGCTATTGCAGTATTAGAATACATACCCCTAAATTTCCCAAAGGATAAAGTTATTGAATCTATTTCTTTTTTAATGTACTTTAATTGTCTAAAATAAATCAAGTAAATTAAAAATACAATAATTTATCATGGAAGACCCAACTCTCATAGGGCAAAAACCATGACTAGCACTCCTACATGATTTTATCCAAACTCTACCAAATAATGAGCCTTAAAATAGCTTAGATTATAAAGCTTGCAATCCTAGGAACTAAACTCTAATTCCTATAAATTGGCAGTCACCTTTGACTGTTGAACCTGTCTTTGAGTTGCCCTTAACTTGAAGTATGTTATAAGCTATAAAAGCAGGAGATTACAACTCAATGAATACAATACAGTAAACTTAACTTAAGAATGTCTAATATAAACTTATGGAATAGTTTCTTAATCTTGTTTATTGTATTGGTTTCAATTGGATCTTCAGTTAGAACTATCTCAACTATGAACTCTCTCTTAGTTTAAAGTGTTCTTCGATCTCTCTATGTAAGTTCATAGGGTTCTTACTGGAACACTATATTTATTTATAGTGTTGCTACTTCTTTCTATTTAAGGGATCTTGTTCCTTAAGGAGTTGATGTGTCGTACTTCCTTAAGTTATTGTTCCTTATATAGATTTGTTTATGAAAGGAAACTTTTTGCAATCTAAACTCGTTACCTTAAAATGCTTCATCCACAAGCTTTAGTGCTTTTTTTATTTGGTAATTTTATAAGTAGAACTCCTCCTAATCCTAGTTGCACTTTGCAAGAGACGAATATGTCATAGCAACTTGTTAGTTGCATGTTCTCAATGTATTTGTCAATTATTAAAATAATCTTTGATCCAATAAATTCCCTTTTTTGATGATGAAAAACCACTACTTCTTGTGTCATGAGTTCAACCTATGTCATGTAACTCTCTTTAATCATAATGAACATAGAGAACACATTAAAAGATGTCACAACCCAAACTAGGGCTTTGCCATGATGGGTATCTCAAGTCCACAAAGGACCGGAAACCGCCCCCTTCACCAAGTCAACCAAAGCACAATATAATATAATAGCAGAATTCCAAACATAAAATAAGATATGTATAGTAGACTAAAGGGAAATCTAAGAATTCAACAACCACTCCCATGAACATAGTAATATCCACAAAGCCTCTATACAACCGAATACCAATATTAGTCGAGACATGCCCCCGGCAATAGCCAAAAAATAAGTCCAAAGAAAAGAGTCAATAACATAAAGAAATCCAAAGCATGAAATGAGGTTTTTCAATTTATGAAAACTCACATTTCAATCTGACTCACGAGCTATCCTACAATCACCTATTCATTGTACAAGAGAAGTAGAAGTATTGCAATTATTTGCATTGCGTGGGGATACAACATCTGAAGATAGTTAACAGTTAGACAGCTAGCATATAACTCAGGAATAAATATTTAAATAATGCCATTATCCATAATACATTAACCATTAAAACCAGTGCACAACATCATATGCAATACATACATATATATCACTTGCCAAGAAATAAAACAGGGCTTAGAATGAAATTTAAAAACTTAACCTAGATTGTGTAGCTTAACAATCATAAGACGACACCCACAGGGAAAGCTAAATCCATTAAGTCAATTAGCCATCCCAAAATATATATCGAGTGTGACACCTGCACACGGTTATTAAGATCAACCCTCACGTCGGCAAATATGAGTTTCCAGTATCAGACCCTTGGGACCTCCACCTTCTACGGCCAGCTAACACAACCCCATTAAGACCAAATTAAAATGTTTAACACATGACCCAACCATCAATTCCAAGAGTCAATTATAAGGCATCATTAAGTGTTATCGTCATACCGACTATAGCTTGCAAGTAAATGTCATTGAGCCATTACCTTGGGAAATCCTTGTAACCCAGACTCTATTATTAAAATCAACCTGGGAGATTTCATTGTACCCCTCAACATCTATTTTTTCATTTATGCAATGCATTAGTTTCAAACAAAATAGCCAAACCAAAATATAATTCATATTCCAAAACCAGTTAAGCAAGTGGATCAAGGTTATTATAAATTTCCATACCAAAACCAATTATTTGGGGAATCCATTATATCTCTAAATTCATTCACCATTCCATGCACCCCAATGATTGTAAAAACCAATAATCTATGCATAATAAATCAGTAGAAACCATGAAAAAACATTCAAACAATTTATATCCAAAACCCTCAACCCACAGTTCAAAATCTAACATCAAAACCATGAATAATAAATCAACTCTCATGCCATTAATAAAATACAAGTATAAAGAAAGAGGTACATACCTTAGACACCCAAGGATTTGTGAGAAATTGGGAACTTGGAACCCAAAAGATGAACTTACGATGAAACCCTTATATTTTCTTGAGGTTTTGAGTTTGAGAGTGAAATAATAGCTTTTGAATCATGAAAACTAATGGAAATAGGTTCATATAGAGTTTAAAGGTCATTCATAGGTGAAAAGACCCCAATACCCCTCATCCCAAGTAAACAAAACCAAAAACTGCACGAATTTAGAGCATCAGTGGGCACGAAGTTCATCGCACAGATTATCCTCTATGACACACTAAAATCGTGGACCCTCACTGGTTCCTCACAAAAATACTCATAATGTTTTGATCGGGTATTAGATTAAGGCAAAATTGGATGTGTTGAAAAGAGGACACAATTATCTAAAATTTGGTGGGTCTTAGGCTCCAAAATTCCATATATTTCAAAAGTTATACACGTTCAAAATTGACCCTTGTAGAATCGAATTCCCAAAATTTGGTCGAATCAAAAGTTCTTAACTCCACTTTACTCTAAATGTTTACTATGAATATTCTTCCCCTCTAAATCACTTTACACAATAGGTAAATGATCATGACACTTATATTTATATAGAAATAATTATATTTGAATTCATACATGTAGAAATAATGGTTCGAATTCTATCCTGAAAATGCAGGGTATTACATTATCTTCCCCTTGGAATCAGTCGTCCTCGAATGATGGATAGGAACTTTTTGAAGCTTTTGAAGTATGGAACAAGGTATGTAACTCACATTAAGAACGCTCTCTAAAAAAATGTATAGGAATCAAAAGAAAAAGGATTCATGTCATCACCAAGTAAATTATGTAAGCCAAAATCATGAGACAACGAGACTAAGGTCGTACAAGAGGTAAAAGACCCAAAGCCCCTCTCCCCTATGAGAAAATCAAAATTCGATGATATTTTACACTTTGGCATCGCACGCTTCCTATCGTAGAGGCTAACCTCCATGCCATGCCGCTTGTCACAGAGAGTAGCCTCCGTGTATCGCGGAAGCTTACTACCTTTATGTTCCAAAATCACCCCAAACCCCTTCCAAAAATTTTGGAACTCTCCCATATGATCCTATTAACACCCAAACACCATTTAAGTTAAAAAAACGATGTTTCAAACACGGAAGGGTCAAAAAAATAAAAATTTTAAGGATATTATACTAATATTCCTTAAATATCGCAATACTTCTTAGCTATGAATTCATTTACAAATAGCACACATTACCATTTCAATCTGGTAATTTCCCCACAAGGCACGTCACTACGAGAGCCTGAGTCTATCTATACATTGTTTCCATGTTAAAGCCTAATCTAAAGTTAAAAGATGCTAACTTAAGCTGCAGAACTCTATTCCTTACATCCATCCAAGAATACTACTCCATATCATTACTATAATCAAACAACATCATGATGTAATCAAGAGTACTAGCCACATAGCACAATGTCTTGTGTATCTACCAATCACAATATTCAAGCCTATTTTTACTACACCCAATTTATGGATCTACCCACCAAAAAGCCCAACAACCTTAATCACTTTTACAAGGATTTTCACCACATATTCCCTTCTTAATTATTTCACATAGCAAATGTTTTACCTCACTCTTCCTGCTTCATCTATAACCTTAGTTTGAGTAGCCACACTAAAATTTTACCATAAAGATCAACCACTCTCTAATCTAGAACATTACTAAGCTTCTATAATCACTACCATCCTAGAACAAAAGAGTAACTGGGGGAATAGATTATAAGCTTCCGAGATAAGAGTGTAGTATCCAATTACATCATATATTTTTTACACTACTCAAGTTGGAGTCTATGACGTAAGATATGATCCAATAAGCATGAAGGGCTTCACACATCAAAACACCTAGATCATAATTAGAGGGCCAAAACATGGGCATAAGTTGTATAAAGAACTAGAAACTTAGGCATAGGCATCATTTGAATATGGGCATGTTGGTAGAGTGTCCTCTTAAGCTTAAATAGGAGGAATCTTCTAGAGTAAGAATAGATTTATCAGGACTCGCCCCTGAAACTTACCACTATGAGAAAATTCAAGATTTGTGTCATCTCCCCCTTAGCTTAAGGTCACTATCCTAATCTTGAAAGTATATCCCCTTATTAAATCTATACGCACAACACTTTGCACAGTGGGGGAGAGGGGGTAACACTATGCATAAGAACATAAACTCCCCTTTGACAACTTTAAAATGAAAACACCAAATTCTTTCTAGGACATCCCATTTAGGGATACTAATCATAACTTCCTCCAACCTCCAAGGTCATTACCTTATAACTAACATTTTCACGGGCATAGACATCTATGCTTCTAAACACTTAACATTCCATTTTCAACTCCTTAGAATACTAGCGTTATACCCCCAATATCATACCCTCATAACTTAACAAATTTTTAAAACTATACCAAGAGTTCACATAGTCTATCTATTTCTCCCTCAATTCAGCTCTACATAACACCATATAACAACTCTCTAGACTTCTCCATACTACGAAATTTAAGAACATAAGCTAGGCATACAATGTACTCGTAACTCAAGACCAAGAATACTTTATTCTTATAACCTAAGGCTCTTATTCATCTATTGATTTAGCCACCATTTCTACTTCAACACTAGACCTCAAACATATATCACAATTACACACTCCAATATTTCATAAGTCATTAACCTAAGCTCTTTCACATATTACATCAAACCTACTAATACATCCCACAAATCTAGCATCACTATCCTTCAGCTAACATTCTTATCACCACAATTAACATCTATAGTTCAAACTTAGTGTCTAGCAACAATCATGTACTACCAACAAAATATCCCACATAATATACTAGTCAACCAAATAGATAACCTAAATTTCTTATTTAACTTAACAACGACCCATAAGAACAATCTTTCTCACCATATTACTACTATACCTTAATATTCCTTACATGTCTCCTCACATGCCAAACCAACTTACAACTACTAGAGAAAAATCAAGGACACTTGGTGTATTAAAATCACCTAACAAGGATAGTTGATCTTAATCTTATTACCTAACCCCTTATGGTCTATGGAATATTTACCTCCTCATATTACATCCTCTTACCCATGCATACACCCCAACTATCTTTAAGATTCTATAAACACCATTAAGTCCCCTCTTTCTATGATCTCCCCAAGTGAAAGCTAAATTCATAAATTATTATCCGACCAATCCTTCCATTCACAACCTTTGATTTATTTCACTACTACTATATCTAGTCCTCATGAGCTAATTTCTTATTTTAACTAAAGATGCAAATATTTCAACTAACCACTCTCTTTTATTGACTACCATAAGTTTGCTTATCTTTGGTGCAACTTAACCAACACCATAAAAGAATACTACCCCAAGACTCACTTAAAGGTCATAAGAATACAACTACCTTCTTTTCACAGTTACTCTCACTCTGACTTCTCAATATAAGATTCATATCACTAACCCCGGGATTACCTTACTACTCATAGGTCATAACACCTCAATTTATACTACCTCTTAGGATTGAAATACCACCCTCAATATTTAGATATGTATTCTCCCTTTAAACAAGATGTATGCAATAAAGTTGTTGAAAGGGATAATTTACACATCTTACCTTGGGCTAAAAAGCACGATTCATAAAGTTAGAGCTACACGTTTGAATCAACACACCTTTACACACTAATGATCTTCTTTCAATCCTTGCGCCATTCTTTTTTATAGCTTTTGATGACTCATTTGGAAAGGACCACACTGTTTGGAAGAAAAGCCTTTGCACTTGTATTGCCTCGTTAATGGGACTTAGCCTACAAATTAGAGAAAGAAAGAAAGTTAGATAACTTTCATATGGACAACACGACTGCACAATCTAGAGTCCAAAAGAATGAGAAATATTTCCTAAATGCCACGTAGCCTCCTGATTATAAGTGTGGTGCACGACACACCCATAAGTAAGACTCTACTAGACACAGCTTTGAGGACACCCAACGACCTTGAAACTAGGCACTGATACCTACTTTGTCATGACCCAAACTAGAGCCTAGTTGTGACAAGTATCTCAATTCTACTGAGGATCGAAGATCACCCATTTCACCTAGTCAACTAAATCACAATATAATATAACATCAAAATTCCAAACGTAAAACAAGATAGATAAGTATGACTCAAAGAAAATCTAAGAATTCAAAAACAACTCTCACACCCACAATAACATCCACAAAGCCTCTAGACAGTTGAATCCCAATATTAGTTAGGATTTGCCCCCGGCAATAGCCAAAAATAAGTCCAAAGCAATGAGTCAATAACATAAAGAAACCCAAAACATGAAATCAGGTCTTCCAAAGTATGAAAGGTCACTACTTCAATCTGACTCATAATCTATCCCATGATCACCAAGTTACTATGTAGGAAAAGAAGAAGTATGGCCAGTTTATGCATTACATAGGGGTACAACATCTGAATACGATTAGCATTTGGAGCACTAGCATATAACTCGGGGATAACAAATAAAATAGTGCTATTATCAATAATACAAAAACTATTAAAATCAGTGCACAACATCATATGTAATACATACATATATATCACATGTTGAGAAAAAAAAGGCTTAGCATGAACTTTAAAACCTTAAATTAAATTGTGTAGCCTGGAAGTCAAGACCAACCCTCATATCGGCAAATATGAGTTTCCAGTATCAGTACCCCCGGGACCTCCACCTTCCACGACCAGCTAACACAATCTACATTTAGCCCAAATTAAATCATTTAACACATAATCTAACCACCAATTTGAGGATTCAATTATTAAGGCATCATTAAATGGTATCTTCATACCGACTATAGCTTGTAAGTAAATGTCATTAAGTCATTAGCTTGGAAAATTCTTGTACCCAAACTACATTATTAAAATCAACTTGGGAGATTTAATTGTACCCCATAAGATTTTGAAAATCATCCTTAACCATTTTTCCATTTATGCAAAGAATTAATTTCAAAGAGAATAGCCAAACCAAAAGATAATTCATATTGCAAAACTATCTATGCAAGTAGGTCGAGGTTATTATCAATCTCCATACCAAAATCAATTATTTAGGGAATCCATTATACACCTAAATTTATTCACCATTCCCATGCACCTCTATGAGTGTAAAAACTTTCAATTCATGCATAATAAATCAATAAAAACCATAGAAAACATTTCAATAACTTATATCCAAAATCCTCAACCCATAGTTCAAAATCTACCATCAAAACCATGAATAATAAATCAACTTTCATGCCATTAATAAAATACAAGTATAGGGAAAAAAGGTACATGCCTTAGACACATAAGGATTTGTAAGCGATTGAAAACTTGGAACCCGAAAGACGAACATTTTCTTGGTGTTTTGAGTTTGATAGTGAAATAGTTTTTGTAATTTGAAAACTGATAGAAATAGGTTCATATAGTGTTTAAGGTCCATTTATAGGTGAAAAGACCACAATACCCATCATCCCAAGTAAACAAAACAAAACAATTGTCCAAATTTAAAGCATCAACGGGGAATGGAGCTTATCGCAAAAATTATCCTCCGTGACATGCTGAAATAATAGACCCTCACTGGTTTCTCACAAAAATGCTCATAACCTTTTGCTCGAGTTTCGGATTAAGGCAAAATTAGATGTGTTGGAAAGAGCACACAACTATCTATAATTTGGTTGGTCTTAAGCTCTAAAATTCCATATATTTCAAAATTTATACACATTCAAAGTTGTCCCTTGTAGAATCGAATCCCCAAAATTTGGTTGAATCAAAAGTTCTTAACTATACTTCACTCGAAGTTTTTACTGTGAACATTTTTCCCTTAAAAAGCACTTTACACACTAGGTAAATGATCATGACACTTATATTTATATAGAAATAATTAGATTCGAGTTTAAACACGTAGGAACAATGGTTTTATTTCTAGCCCAAAAATGCGGGGTGTTACAAAGGATCAGGCTGGACCAAATGGGTTTTAAATTTCACTCTAGTATATGCTTCCCACCTTTGGCATCATAAAATACTTGTTAACACATAAAATATAATATGAGGAGTATATTTAACACTTATGACCACTAGCACTATCACCTATACAAAAAATCAAATGTAAGAATTCAATTAGCTAACACAAATCATTTTCAAGGACATAGGGAGATGGATAATAACCAAAGGCTAAAAGTAAAATTTTGCTTTGACCAAATAGCATATACACAATAATTTAAATAATAATTAAGAATAAAATAAAGAGCTTGTAGTGACAATAATAGAATGGTTTAAAAGGCTAAAGAATTTAGGTAGGAGAAAGAGGTGGGGCTTAAGAAGAGTAGAAATGATGTTTCTTGAGTACATCAAAAAGGCCTTTGAGATTTGAAAAGTAGGCAACATTTTCTACAGTTACTTCAATCTTGAACTGACATTTTTTCCAAAAGTGCATTCTTGTTAATACTTGGAGAATGTCAAGATTTTGAAGGTAAGAGGCATGAAGCATAATAATTTCCTCATCCTTAGAAGCCAACATGGCCCTCAATCTGTATAATTGAGTGATGTACCCCTAGAAGGAAAAGGTAAGACTACCAAATTTACCATACCAATTATATCATTGGTGGTATAGTGTTTCCAAGTCATATCAGGCACACCAAGATGCTTAAATATAGCACTCTAATAGAACACATACCTATGGAATGCTTGGTCTAATTTTATTTGCAAATTTTATGCATATGAAATAGGATTAGCTTCGACAAATTGATGAAGACTCTCAATGTATGAAACTCCATGAGGGTGAGGTCTAAGAAATTTGCCCCAGTGTGCTAAAATCATTTTATGCTCAACACCGGAGAGAAGTTTGTGGAAAGGGACTATAGCATCTTTTTTGCTCTTGTTCCTCCATGGTAGGAACATTGGCAAACTTCCTTATGGTCTCTAAAGTATAAGAAAACTCATCTAGTGAAGGCCAGTCACTCTAAACATAATGTCACTAGCCATCATTAGGAACTCCCAAAACTTGAGCAAGGAGTTTAGGTGTGAGGTTAATAGGAACATTGCTAACAATACTCAAGATGGAGGAACAGGAACTAGTAGTATTGATGTAGAACTCTTGAGTTTCTTACCTTCCCATTTTTCTTATTTTATTACCTTGAAGAAATAGGTGCAACCAACCCTATTCCCTAAGGAAAAAAAGTGTTTCACCCATTTGTACCAACCAAAACTAGTAATCACCCTACCCCATAACACTATTCTTATAGTAAAGTTGATAAGCCTTTTGGTACAGTCATTACGTGTATCATATATGTCTTCATTATTGATGATATCATTCTCAGTACTATCTCGAGGAACCTCATCATCAATAACTCCATCGCAAAGAGTTTTAAATGAAGAACTCCCTCATCATCATCCTTGCTAGTTGTGGATTTATCTACTAATTTAGACTTGACTAATTACTTGGGTGGAACAGGTTGCTTGACTTGTTTCTTAGAGTGTCTAGAAAGAATCACATTCTTTCCCTTCCTCTTCCTTTTAGAAGTATTGGTATTAATAGAGATGAGTTAGAGAAGAACGTAGAGAGTTTTTTATAAAGTTGTTAATTTTATTGATCATCAACTCCTCCTTAAATAGTGCTATTACAACTAAAAATAGATTAAACTACAAATAAAAGAAAACCTATTTGCTACCAAAAATATTAACTAATCAATCTCCTACAACAAAAAGGAATCCCACTTTAAATAATAGTTATATGTAAAATAAATTATGGTTATTATCCAAATCTCCAAATTTTCAAGGCGGGTCTAAACTACCCGCACAACTACCCTTATCTCATTTGTTACGTAGGACTTTACCCTTACCTCTAACTTATAGATTCGAGCATCATGCAATATCTTGTTTTGCATAATCTTCTCTAACTGTGCTATTAGAATCAAAGTGTATCCAACAGGCACCAATTAATAAACACCTTTAGGTGTTTTGGCCTGATATGAAGAGCAAGAAGTAGAACCAATATCAAAGGTCGGTATCCCATTAGGTGGGGAACCCTCTTTCATAACTGGTGGTAGTTTAGGTAGAGAACCTCTGGCTGGAGCAACCCAATTCCTCAAACCATTAATTAAGGTCGTATCTGCACTTTTTGTAGGCTACAAGAATCTTCCAACTACTAGAATGAAAGGCACATTTAAATTCTTTATCAATTGGGTCAGTAAGAATGGAAATGGAAAAGTGTTTCTAAACTCTAATAATCTGTCTTGAGTCTCTTTATGATACACAAAATATTTAGCTCCAACTTTGCTACAAAAGTTTCTGTAGAACCTGTATGTGTTGCACCTAGTGTATTATCATTAGCCATAAGTGCAATGTGGTTTCTTATAATTGACAACTAAACCCCTTGACATTGAACTTCAAGGTATGCTTATAAATAGTTTCCCCATTAACCCAAGCCACTTTATCACCAGCTCAATAATGTGGTCTGCCAACTACTTAAAATACATCAACTTATTATTGGTAACCAATTTCTTTACGTTTCTTAAGTCATTCATCCAGTATCCGTACTATGGAGTCTCCTCAACTAGTGTAAAATAATCTCCAAATAAAGCCTTAGAGATAACCTTGATGGAGATATCAACTGTCGTACTCTAAACTATCATATCCTTTAATTCGAGATGCTTTTTTTTATGTCTTTTAACTTTCTAGAAGGAGTCATGTTCTTAAAAATAGCTACATAGTTTTCATAGAACTACCTCACATGTTCCAATCCATAGATGTGGGTGCTATTCATCCATCCCAATTGATACTTCTCAAAAACCCAGACCACTTTTGGGACTTTCTCTAATGACTCAAGTAGAACCCCACTAAATGTTTCTATTTTGGTTCTTATTGTCTTTAATGGAAACCCCATTCATATAATAGTCTCTCGAGTTTAGCACACTCTATTATCTTGTATTAGGACCCCTTGGGGATTTGCTGTTTGATACTTTCTCCTTTAAGGAACTTATCTCATCTCCAATAACACCATTCTTATCCCCATCTTGTTGTGTGTCTTGCCCACCCTATTCAAACTAGGGAAGGTTGACAAGTAGTTATGGGCAACAAGGTCGTAGATTTAATATCCTTGGTCTTCTTCTTTTCTATCTCCTTTTCCTCAGACTAGTGGCTCTAGAAGTATGTTGATTATCTGAGTAGCTTATGGCATACTCTGCCACTACTTGAGCTTTTGGACTCACTCTTTAAGGTCGGATGTGTTTCTTTTGGTGCCCTCTACTTGTAAATCTTCTTATAAAGAGCATTATCTTGTATTTTATTGAGTGATTTTAGGGCCATAAAACCTATTCAAACAATAGTTAGTCTAAAAATAAATTCAAAACTAGGTGAAGAAATGTAAATAGATGAGCCTTTCTACGATTAAGCAATGAAGGTACAATCGTACCTTCAGATCATAGGAAGGGTTCCCCAAAAGTACTGGGGAAACATCATATTAGAAAAACCTTTCCTATGATCGTGTAATAAAGGTACAATCATAGGAAAAACATTGATTTACTAAGAGTATATTACATTAGATAATCATATACCACTATTGTACCTTGATAGGACGACCATGGGATGTGCTCATATGATAAAGGCCTATAATTTGGATATCAGTACCCCAAAATGACTAAAATTATAATCATAGGTAGACACCACGATTATAGGTTATGTCATGGAGTGCACTAACACTTATAAAATTTAAACATCAATTTTTATACCATTTGACTTATCAATCATTCAAAACACACACATAATATTGACTTTATGACTCATTACTCTACCACTCCTATTAAACCCCAATCTTTAGTCATTACTTATTCATTTAGGATAATAGAAACACTATTCAAATGGGATTAATAAACTTTCTTTGGTTTCTTGCAAAATCGAGTGTTAGAAGTAAACAGAAAGATGAAAACTATGGGAAGAGATAATTTTCCGGGAATTATAGGTAAGGAATTTTGAATTTTCACTTTTTTGATTGCTTGAGGTTGAGGGATTGTGAAATTGAATTATTGGTAATGATTGGACTTTCGATCAGGTCTCAGGTATAGGATTTAAGTGTTTAAACCCTATTTGGCTCAGGTCAGATCAGGTCCTACTTATTTAAGTGAAACCCAACAAATTATTGTCTCATATAATCATGGTATTGAATCACAATCATGACTTTTTTATCGTATTGAGAGTGTTTAAGAAAACCTACCTAGGAGCCTATGAGCATTAAGGACAATTGTGATATGTAACCATGGTTGTTCCTTAAAATCATAGGTTTGATATCCTAAACATTGATTCTTAGGAGTTTTATTAAATGAGGAACCACATTATTTACATTAAGGTATAATATTGATGACTAATCGTAAGATAAATCCTAAATTTCATCCATTTTAGCCTTGTGAATTATCTGTAGATGATTGAAACCACAATTATGGGTTCTTCCTACGATCGTGCAATTTTCTCGTGAGTTTAGTGTTGAGTCAATTTTTGCACTTTTTTTCCTACACAATCCCTGCACAAGTAACCCACATTACCCTATAACCTAAAAAGTACAAAATTGTGGGTTGCCTCCTAAGAAGCACTTGATTTAATGTCATAGCACAATGTGGCTAAGTTGGTTACTCAAAGACCATGGGTTCCTTCTATGGGGTTCCTTATTTAACATTACATCATGAAACAAGTGTGATTAACACCTCAAGCACCATGTCCACATCACATATTACTTTCACTTCAGCAATGGACCTGAGATAGTGTTTCATCCTTTGGCCTTTAACCTTAAACTTCAGTCCCCCTTTATTTTCTAGCTCAAATGCACCAATACTCTAGTAACTCTATATGAAGATCTCCACTTTGTCTTCAACTTGCCCTTTGAATTCAACTTAACCAAAAAAAACTTTAGCTTAGACTTTAAAAGCAACACCATATCGCTTGTGGTGAATTTTCTTTTCATGCTCTTGTGATCATGCTATAGCTTTATATTTTCCTTGTAAATAACTGATCTTTCATAAGCACGGAGATGGATTCATCTATCTCATTTAGATTCTCTAGTCTCAATTTTTCTACATCGTTCTACTCTAGATTTATCTTCTTCAAAACCTACAATGCCTTATGCTAAAACTTGACATGCAAGTGGAGACCATGGGCTGAGACCGTTGGGAGGGGGCTTGGCACACTGGAAAGGATCTTCTTATAAAACATACTACAACTTAGCACGTTAGGAGTGGGGGTCAAATGCTTTACTATACATAATCTAATATGGAGAAGTGCCAATGGGGGTCTTGGATGTTGTCTAGAAGTCCTATTATTTGTTATCTAACTTTCTCACCTAATCTTCTATTGGCATTCAAAGTCTTTACCAAGATGGACTTGATCTCACAATTAGAGACTCAACCTACCCATTTGTTTGAGGATGGTAAGGTGTTTCCACCTTATCTATCACACCATATTTCTCATACAAGGTTCTAAATAAACGGTTGCAAAAATGTGAGCCTCCATCACTAATGATAAACCTCAGAGTCCCAAATTTGGAAAATATGTTCCTCTTCAAGAATGTTGCGACACCCTTTCCTTCGCTGTTTGGAAGCGCAAATGCCTTCACCTACTTCAAGACATAGTCAAAAGCCACCAAAATGTATTTTATACTATGTGAACTCACAAAAGGAACCAATAATTCATTTTTCAATACATCAAATAATCAACCTCCAAAATAATGGTTGTTAGAAGTTCTTGCCTTCGTGAGATGTTCCCTTTCCTTTGGCATTAGTCATGTACCTTGGCATAGTCATGTGCATATTTGTAAATGATGGGCTAATAGTATCCATATTTCATGATCTTGTGCTTAGTCCGTGCACCACTATGATGACCCTAACTGGAGATGAATTACATGCTTTTAAGATACTCATCATCTCAACTTTAGGAACACATCTCCACACCACTCCATCAACATAACTTTGAAATAAGTATGGCTCATCCTGGAAGTACTTTCTCACATAATACATAAATTTCTTACATGGATGAAATGATAGATATTTAGGAACCACATCACTTGCTAGATAATTGGCAAAGTTTGCAAACTTGCTAATCTATAGAAATGTCATCAATCTCGAGCTCATCTTTTAATTTTAAAGTAGTCTCTTCTCCCAGTTATGATAGGTGGTCAACCAATTGATTCCCAATCCCATTTTAGTACTTGACCTTAATATAAAATTCCTTCAACAAAAGTACCCAATGTATCAACCTTAGCTTCACGTCTATCTTTACCATAAGATATCTAAGAGTTGTGTGATCGGGATGCACAATCACTTTTATACCAAGAAGATAGGATCAAAATATCTCAAATGCAAATACCATGGCACACAACTCTTGTTCAATCACAGTATAATTTTTTAAGCAAGGGTAAGTGCTTTGCTAGTATCATAGATACGATGTGAGATCTTCTCTCGCCTTTGGCCTAGGACTTCCCCTAGAGACCATGCCACTAGCATCACATATAACCTCAAACGACAAGGACCTATTAGGAGAAATAATGATAGGGGTTCAAATAAACATCTCTTTTAGTCACTCAGATACCTTTAGAAATGCATCATCAAACATAAGTTTCACCTCTTTCTCCAACAACTTGCACAAAGGTTTTGTAATTTTAGAGAAGTCCTTAATGAATCTCTAATTGAAACTAGCATACCCCAAAATGTTATGATGTCCTTCACCGAACTTGGTGGAGACAACATTTCAATCACCTCAGTCTTTGCCTTGTCAACTTCAATCCCCTTCTTTAAAATATTATGACCAAGCTTTATTCCTCTTTTAACCATGAAGTGAAACTTCTCCCAATTTAATACAAAGATACATTTCTCTCATATCCATAGAACATTGGTGAGATGTGCCAAATAATCTTTGAATGAATCACCAACAATAGAGAAGTCGTTCATGAACACCTTAGTAGTGGCCTCAACTATGTCAAAAAATATAGTCATTATACACTGTTGAAAGGCTGCGGGTGCGTTATTCAAACCAAAAGGCATTCTCTTAAATGTGAACGTCCCATATGGAAAACTAAAGGTAGTCTTCTTTCGGTCTTTTGGAAAAATAAAAATCTTATTGAAAAACGATTGTCTATTAAAAAAATAATACCACCTTAACTAGCAAGACAATATAACATCTAATCTATGAAATGATCCTTATCATTCTAAGAGTTAAGCTTTCTATAGTCCATGCGTACATGCCAATTCATAACTGGCCTTATTGGAATAAACTCATTATTCTCATTAGTAACCATAGTGATTCCACCTTTCTTAGGCACATATTGAATAGGGATAAACCATTTTCCATTTGAAATCAGATAAACCATACCCACTTCTAACCACTTGATGATTTCTTTACCTCTTGCATCGGTGAATTCAACCTTTGGCTCAAGTTGGATTTTGTGTTTGCAAATTCTAGGTGGAATCCAATTATATCAGCAATGGACAATTCAATGGACCTCTTGAACCTCTTCAATATATAAACCAGAGCCTCAACTTGCCACTCTACTAAATCAGTGACAATAATAATTGCCAAAGGTATTGTTAGCTACCAAAAATGCATAACAAAGATGGGATAGAAGAGCTTTTTGCTCCAATACTTAAGGTTCCTTAATAGAATGTCGAGATGATGAGGTCACTCTGTTTTTCAAATCAAGATCTAAATTTTTAGTACATAATTGTAACAACCCTTATCTTTAAGTGTGTTGACCATATAATCATAACCCTTAATTTTTTCACCCTAAAAATTCATAATGACTATTGTAAGGGCCTCAACTCCAAGCCTCTCCTTAATAGGAGCTACAACATCATCATCCTCGACTGTATCTATCACAAATATCGCACATATATCCTTTTGTTATTTAACGGATTATGTTGAAAACTTAAGGGTTGCACCACACAGTGAGGGACTAGGCCCCTCAGAGTCAATCATAGGCAATCAAATAATATAGTGCAAGAAAACTAAAGACAATGTATGAAAGAAACAACACACAAGATTTAACATGGAAACCTCTTTTCTTAAGGGAGGTAAAACCACATGTGGCCCTCACAAGCACCAATAAATCCACTATAATCAACCTTTTTATTATAGACTCAATTTTAGCTTAACTCTAAGATCCTTTCGCTTGTAATAACTTTACTATAAGCTCATCTTGGCAACTCTAATAAGGATCCTCTACTCTGATTAGATTTAATCAGTATCAAACTAATGAAACTCTACCTATGCACTCTCAAGAAACTAAAGAAAATACTACGCTTATAACATGAGTATATTAATTATAAATCAGTACTCAAAAACACTCATTCACTATTTAAGCATTCTATAGAGATAAGAACATGAGTAATGTGGAGATGGAGTTTTTGTTGTCTCTTTTCACTCTTTAGATTTGTGCAAATAATATTTGTTAAAGAAGCCATTTTTTCCTTGTATAGCTGAGTGATAATTAGGGATGAAATATCATTAAACCAGGTGTCATATTCAATACAAGCAGCACCTACAAGTTTATTACATAAGAGGACAAAACTATGCAGACACACGTGCTAGCTCTACTGTACCATGAACATCCAGGGACATGGTCCTTTGCAATTAGCTACTCATCATCAAAACTACATATAGCAAATTTCCCTTTTTTTTATAATGACAAACCACCTATATAGCTTTGAGCACATCCATCATATTTAATCAGTGTGATTACCACTCTGAAGATGAATGTCTCTCTATCATCATGTTTCCACCTTTATGCAACATAGGGACCTAGTCCCTTGTTGTCATATGCAACAAAAACTCTTGTTTACTTTCCCCTATCATTATGCTCCTTTATTTAGTGAATTTGCATATTTCTTCCTTGTTTACATTCCTTTTTTTTATTTATTTATTCATCATATCACTTACTTCTCCTATCAGCATACATTCATATTAACCTGGTACCTAGTGCCCTACTATATGTACTCAGTATTCCTCTTTTGGCATCATTGAAAAGTGAGAAAAGTAAACTAAGATTAAATTAAGCATAAATTAGTTAACTCAAGCCCACCGGAGAAACATTAACACAAAGAATAACTTTGCAATTTAAAGGGAATAAATGTAATACACATAGAAAAGATTCATTCATAAGTAGAGGATAAGTATCATTGTAGTGCATAAGTTAAAAGTTCTAAGGAAAAAGCCACAGGAATTAGAAAGGTTTAACAGGTGAAGGACTGGGAAAAATGTTTTGAAAGAGTAGGGTCAGGTTGTTGTTAAGATGTCTTATCTATGCATTCAGGCTAAGGACCTCATCAGTTAAGATTGTCATCCTCTTTTCAGTTCAGTATTCTTAATTTTGAGCATTTCAGTATCACATAGGCTTCTTTTGGAGATATGTTGAATCGTCACATGGAGCTTGCTAATTTCTTCATTCTTACCAACTAGGTTGAACTTTAGTTCCTCTATTTTCTTGTTGAGATCCTTTTGATAAATGCTACCTGATTTGACATATTTAGTCTTGACCAGTATTTTTATGCCAAGTACTTAAATCATATATCATTGGGTTCCAGAATCATAGACAATGCCATAATGATCAAGTATTTAGTTCAACTAATATCCATAAGGCATGCCATGTTTTATATTTTTTCTAAAAATCACTTTATAATGTGTTCTATCATCAATGCAGGTAGATTCATGAACTCAAGGCAACTAAGGATTCCATCACATATAAAGTAGTGGCTGAGGAAATGTTTCTTTTTTGTGACCTAGGTAGAATTACCTTATTCACAAAGTCAAAAGTCAATTGAAACTCATTTTTGAACGAGTTACTGCTTACTGTAGCCACAAATTTCCCTTTGACTTTGGATGCATTTGCTAATAATTTTCTTGAAGGTAGCTACTTAGAGACAGTTCTCACCCCATATATAGGAGCTTCTAAAATTTTTTCCAGTGTTTCCTCATTCAGCTTTATTTCCTTTTCTTAGACTTGTGCAGTTAGATTCATCCCATCTTTAAAAAATTCCAAAGTAAAATAGATATCCCTGACTATCTCATCAAAAATAGTGGGAATAGGTCTTTCCATGAGATGCATCCAACCTTGATGTTTAACCAGCTCAATTGATTTCACCATACCAGGTTATGTTAACATATTTGAATAAAAAATCCTTCTATTTAACACCTTTTAATTCTTCAAGAACTTGTATCTAACTTCCTTGGATACAACCTTAATTTTCTCCCCATTCTTTCTTCTAGTATAACTAATCACAAATTCCCTTTCATCTAGTTTTCTATTCTTGGGACCAGGTCCTTCAAGAGTCAGTTGTTTCTCAGTAAAACTTCCACACCATTTTCCAGAAATTCTTAGTATTTTATTGATAATGTTTTCCCTATGATCAACTAAACTCTTTCCTAGGCTATTTGACAACAATATGAGGTTTTCAGCAACCCAAGTTTCATCCATTACAATATCTTTACAACAATTTTGAGAATTCGAGGATAATTCTTTATCAACAAGTTGAATGATAAAGTATTTAAGCTTTGGAAGAGTAGGAGAAGATGGATATTTTTAAGGAAGATTTGGGAAGGGATTTTTCACAATACTAGGCACAAAATCCTTTGAAGGACATGAAAAATAGAGGAGTTGTAGCCATCTGGAAGGTATGTTTCTTAGAAGGTCTATTTGTGTAAGACCCCACAAAGTTCTCTCGTAGTCTGAGACTTAGAGTGTGTCAAGTGAAGTGTAATTTCGGCCTTAAAAGATCGAGAAGTGACTTCCAAAGGGAAAAATATTTTAAATCATGTAGAATTTCCCTAGTATTGACTTTTTGTCATGTAGAGAATTGAATAAGATTTTTGTCGGTACCAAATTTGCCCAAATCCGGCACTCGGACGAAGAGTTAGAGGCATTTTAGTGAGACAGTGTGCCACCTGGCACTTTAGTGCATCGCAGAGCCAGCCAAAATGGCAATTGTAAAATTCCAGTGAGACTCCACGATTTCACCGCATTGTGGTGTCTTTCTAGTTCGCAATCAAGGTGGCAACATGATTTCCACCGCATCGTGCCAAGGCTTAGTTTCTCAATTGTCCAATTTCTAGTAAGCTGGCGTGATTATGGCGCGTCACGCCAGCACATAAAATTAAGATTTTTCTAGTTTCATATTTTAATTTCAAGGGCAAAAAGGGTCTTTTCACAACCCCTATATAGACTTTTTAACACGAGATGCGGCATATTTATACCCAAATATTGTTGGTTTCTCTCAATTTTCTTCAAGAACAAGACCTAGATTTTTTAATCCAAGACCTAAATCATCAAGGTTTCATCGTGAATCTTTCAAGAATTACATAGCAAGGTATGTTAGATGTTGATTCTTGGGTTTTTTCCACCCAAGAAGTTCAAGACTCCTTTTTCTAAATTCAAAGATCTTATATTTATGAGTTTTCATGATTCATGTGAATTGAAATTGAAGTTCAGTTTATTATTGAGTTAAATTCATGTTTTGTTTATAAAATCTTAAGAGTTGATCCTAGTATGTGATATTCATGTGATGTTCATGATAAACCCTCTTCAAGTTGCATGTTATGTGATGTGTTTATTCAATTGAGTGTAGAAATTGTTGAATAACCAAATCATGCTCCCCATATGTTTGATAAAATGCTTATGTGAAGGAATTAGAGCCATTATAGCATATTGACTAGAAATCCCCAATTGTGTGCAAGCTCATGCATGCCAAATATTTGTTGAAAAGCCTTAATGAATGAATTGTGACATGTTAGCATGAAATCCACCAATTATATGCTCTTCAATGCATGTTAAATGTTTGTTGTAAGACCTTGTTAAATGGAGTATGAGCCAATAGCATGTCTCCCTATACTATCACATGTTTATGATTTCCAAGTGCTTGAAGAGATGCTGTAATGATTGTAATGGTGAATGAATGTCCATGGTCATGATTATTCAAGAATGGTTATGTTCCATGGTCATTATTATTCAAGAATGGTTATGTTTTACTTTTATGTTATCGAGTCCCGGGGGTATTTATACCCGACAATTTAACTGCAAGTTTAGAGCCCGTGTCAGTTTTCACAGTAATCTTAGTCAAGCCACGATTCTTAGAACATAGTGAGTTACAGAACTCAATACTCTCAGACAGTTACAGAACTTAAGAAATCTCAGTAATCTAAGTATTATTAGCATTCCAGCTTCAGTTCAGTACTTAGTTCAGATCTTAGTAGTATTTAAGAATTCAGTTTCAGACCTTAGTAGCATTCAAGTAATCAATTCAGAACTTAGTATCGTTTAGTCAGATAACGAGATTCAAAAGTATTCCATCAGTCTTTGAAATTAAATGAACTCATCTTAACTCAGTTACTTAGTATGATCAATAATAGATTCACCTCAGTCTAGTACAATTTAAGAAAAGAATCAGTTCAGAGTCTTTCAGTTGGGAGTAGGACTTAGCACCGAGCAAACCTAGGGATGAGGACTCACCCGTTAGAGAGGGCTGAGATCCTAGGAGCAATCCCTAAGTTCCAGAACTACGTATCCAGTGTAGGTATGAGATGTCACCCGCTAGATAGGACTAACATACTTAGAAATCACCCATTAGTATATTATATATATATATATATATAGGACGAATCTCAGAAGGTTACCCATTAGAAAAGACTGACTCTACAAGAGAGGTCTTTACCCGTGGTATGATACTGACACCCTTCTAACTGGGGTTACAGGTTGGACCCTGACTTATCTAGAAGGGGAATGTCAGTTAAATGACTACTTCTCATATTCTCAGTTTTAGAATCAGTCTCAGTAAAGGAACTCAGTTCAGTAGTACAGAGTAAGGTGTCAGATACAGTCAATAATTTTGATTATCAATAGACTTAGAGATCACCCACTAGATAGGATTGGTCTCAAATTTAGTTAATCAGCCTCAGTATTATTAGATTCAGAGATCACCCGCTATATAGGACTGATCTCATATTAAGTCAAATTATATTAATTATCAGTATATACCGAGATCACTGCTAGATAGGACTGATCTCAGATTCAGCTAAGTACTCTCATTATTAGTAGATACAGAGATCACCCACTAGATAGGATGGATCTTAAATTTTAGTTGAGCATTCCCATTATCATTAGATTCAGAGATCACCCGCTAGATAGGACTGATCTCAACTTCAGTACTTTGTTATTGATATTAGAAGATTAATTTATTTAGTATTAGTAGTGAGTTCAAATGTTATTAAAGCAGTATTCGAGTATCAGTATTTAGAGTCACAATGATTTTAATTATGGTTTGTGCATTCATGCATATGTCCTCATTCAGTACCCTCACGTTATTCAGTTAAGCTATGTTCATGCATAAGACCTTGTATTTAGCCTTACCTCATCTAGCATACCAGTACATTTAAAGTACTAACGCATACTTTTCTCTTATGCTATGGTGTCTTATACAATAGGTTTAGAAGCGCGAGATCCAGAGCACCCTTAGCAGACCAGACTCAGTCAGCAACAGTAGACGTAGCAGTGAGTCCTATTCATTCGAGGATGATCCTTATTTTATTATGGCATTAGATTCTATCTATTTTTAGTTGATGGAGTTAGTTTTGGACATATCCCATCAGCTCCACAGTTCAGACAGTTAGAGGCTTTTTGGACAGATATTTTAGTATTCAGTCTTCAGTATTGATTATTTTAGATGTTTTGAACCTTATGGTAAGTTTCTGCCAGTTTTCTGCATTATTCGGTATTTTTATATAGTTATTGCAGTAGTTCCAGAAAAGGGTTAGCTTATGGTCCTTTGGGATTATGAGCACCGTGTGGCATTTCGGTTCTAGAAAATCGTGGCGTTATAATTTGGGATTTGGATTTTCCTTTTTCATGTGAGAAAGAGTGTATGTAGCAAGATTTAAGAAATAATGAGCACAAAGAAAGATTTTCTAGGGGATCAAGATATGATCAATTTCAAATTTTTAGGTGACTCACCTTCCCTATTAAAATCAGACAACTTTTCTTGACACAATGATGGGGAGAAAGCGGCTTATTCTTGACAAAACAGGCAAAATTTGCACATACAGGATACTAACTTAAGAGATGTGACTAAGTGATACAAGATCCAACCAACAACACCAAGAGCTTCGGATTTCAGTCCAACAACACAAGAACAACAAGTTTTAAGTTTTGGTTTTTCAGCTTACAACAAGAACTAGTTTCGGTTTTCAATCCACAATCCGAGAACAACAAGATAGAAAACAAATGCTAGTGAATCGAAAGAGCCCCACACGGCTTCACTAGACTTTCAAGATAACAAAATCAACAACAACACAAGATAAAGAAAGATAGATAACTTGACATATAACATTCAAGAAACTAAGAACCCTAACATCAAGAGAGGACCCTAAGTCTAATGAATATAAACACCAAGTTCTTACGAGGACCAAGAGGCACTCAACGACCTCAAAACCCTTGTTTCTAGCCAAAGATACAACACAAGTATCCCTCTACTTGTGAGGAGATAGTGGCGGCTCCTATGAGTGAAATAGAGAGGAAGTGTTTGTGATTTTAGGTTACAACTATTCAGATTTCAAAAACTAAGTCTAGCTCACTATGATGTTCTATTTATACTACAACAAAAAGGAGTAAAAAGACCCATCCGCCCTTGCTTTCTTGTGGCACCCTTGGGGATTAGTTTATTACACTTTAGGACCCCTCTTCACACATAAAAACGTTTAGGTCCTTGGTTGGTTCGATCAACAACTCACACACGGCCATTTGCATGAACAAAGCTTGGAGTGTTTGTAATTCCCGAGCTTGGCTTCGTGTGAAAGGCCGTGTACCTGTGGAGGCTGCCTTAACCGTATCATCCTCTCCATCTTGAGAGGAATTTGACCTCAAATTCGGCATTTGGTCATCTTCAACCGCATCCACGAGGGAGTGATCTCCAACGTTGAAGGTGTTGTGCACTTGATATTCCGGTGGCAGGTCAATCTTGTAGGCGTTGTCATTGATTCTCTCAAGTACTTGGAAAGGACCATCACCCCTCGGCAGCAATTTGGACTTCCTTTGAGATGGAAACCAATCCTTTCAAAGATGCACCCACACCCAATCTCCGGGTTCAAGCACAAGCTTCCTTCTCCCTTTGTTTGCCCTTTTTGCAATCTCTTGATTCTTCTTTTCAAGCTTGATCCGCACCGTCTCATGCATTTTGTTCATGGCCTCGGCTCTTTTATTTCCATCTAAGCTGGTCATGAGATCACTAGACAAAGGAGTGAGATCTAAAGGGGTAAGGGGATTTAGGCCGTAAACACATTCAAAGGGAGTCATTCCCGTGCTCGAATATATTACCCGGTTGTATGCAAATTCCACCAAGGGTAGGTGTTCTTCCCATGAAGTCAGTTTACCTTTAACCATAGAACGTAGCATAGACCCTAAGGTTCTATTTACTACCTCCATTTGGCCGTCGGTTTGTGGGTGGCAAGACGTGGAGAAAAGTAACTTCGTCCCAAGCCTACCCCACATGGACTTCCAAAAGAGACTTAGGAACTTGGAGTCCCTATCACTCACAATGGTCCTTGGTACCCCGTGAAGCTTTACAACATGTTCAACAAATAATGAAGCTACACTAGGAGCGTCCTCGGTTTTAGCACAAGGAATAAAGTGAGCCATTTTAGAGAATCTATCAACAACCACAAAAATGCTATCTCGGCCCTTTCTAGTCCTTGGCAGCCCCAAAACGAAATCCATCGAGATGTCCAGCCAAGGTCTAAGGGGAGTAGGGAGTGGGGTGTATAATCCTTGAGGTTGGAGGCGAGATTTAGCACTCTGGCAGGCCGCACATTGATTACAAATTTTTGTGACATCTTTGCGCATTTTGGGCCAATAGAAGTTCTCCTCTAGGATTCCGAGGGTCTTGTCTACCCCAAAGTGACCCATGAGGCCTCCGTCATGGGCCTCCCTCATAAGTAATTCCCTCCAAGAACTAGAAGGAACACACAACCTCCTCCCTTTGAACAAATACCCCTCGAACCGAGAGTAGGAGGAATGGTTATTTTCCTTAAGCCAACGGTCCCTTCCCCACTCTTCGCATTCCCTAAAAATAGGAGCAAAGGTAAGATCCTCGGGATACAACATCCGCAAGCTATCAAAACCCATTAACTTCAAAGACAAGGTAGCAACAAGCACATGCTTCCGAGACAAGGCATCGGCAACAACATTTTCCTTTCCCCTTTTGTAATGAATTACATAAGGGAAAGTCTCGATGAACTCAATCCACTTAGCATGACGCCTATTCAGCTTGTCTTGGCTCTTAAGGTGTTTCAACGACTCATGATCCGTTCGTATCACAAACTCCTTAGGCCACAAATAGTGTTGCCAATTTCCCAAGGCTCTAACAAGGGCGTACAACTCCAAATCATAAGTTGAGTAATTAAGAGTTGCCCCTTTGAGCTTTTCACTGAAATAGGCAACGGGCTTACCTTCTTGCATCAAAACAGCCCCAATGCCAACCTTACTAGCATCACACTCTACTTCAAACATCTTATCAAAATCGGGCAATTGCAATAAAGGCGCCGAGATGAGCGTAGCTTTCAAGGCCTCAAAAGCCCTAGCTTGCTCTTCACCCCATTTAAAGAGTCCGTCCTTTCTAATTACCTCGGTCAAGGGGGCTGCTATGGAGCTAAATCCTTTGACAAACCTCCTATAAAAGCTTGCCAACCCGTGGAAACTTCGAATTTCTCCAATAGTTTTAGGGGTCGGCCAACTTCGTATAGAGTCTATCTTGGAGTCGTCCACTTCCACACCCCTTGAGCTCACAACAAAACCCAAGAATACAACTTTATCAACACCAAAAGAACACTTCTCCATGTTGGCATACAACTTCTCCTTTCGAAGTACATCAAACACACATCTCAAATGCATTACATGATCATCAATAGACTTACTATACACCAACACATCATCAAAGTAAACCACCACAAACTTTCCAATATAAGGCTTCATTACATGATTCATTAGCCTCATAAATGTGCTAGGAGCATTGGTAAGGCCGGAGGGCATGACCAGCCACTCATATAGACCAAATTTGGTCTTGAATGCGGTCTTCCACTTATCACCGGGTTGCATGCGAATTTGGTGATAGTCGCTCCTAAGGTCCACTTTAGAAAACACACAAGATCCGTGGAGCTCATCTAGCATATCATATAGTCTAGGGATCGGATGACGATACCTTATAGTGATTTTGTTGATGGCTCTACAATCGACGCACATGCGCCAAGTTCCGTCCTTCTTTGGCACCAAAAGCACCGGGACAGCACACGGACTCAAGCTTTCCTTGATATATCCCTTGTTGAGAAGCTCCGCAACTTGCCTTTCAAGCTCCTTAGTGTCCACGGGGTTGCTCCTATAGGCCGGTTTGTTCGAAAGTTGTGATCCCGGCACCAAATCGATTTGGTGTTCAATGCCCCGAAGTGGGGGTAATCCTTGCGGAAGTTCTTGAGGAAACACATCTTCATACTCCTGCAACACACAAGAAATCAAAGGGGAAATGGAAGGATTAGTGGGGTTAGTATTAAAGCAGTGGGCCAAAAGTAGCATCGGCTTGTTTTCATCATGGTCCACGAAGAGTTCTTTCCTCCTAGCCAACATCACTACATTTTCCATATCCCTTGGTGTGGGGACAGCCTCGGATGCCCCTACCTCCTTACCTACAGCATCCCCCCCCTTCTTTCTCTTCTCGGGTTCCTTCCCCTTTCCCTTTAACTCTCGCATCTTTTGATGCCACTCATTTACTTGGGAGGGTGAAAGAGGGTGAAGTGTGACCTTTCGGCCATCCTTCTCAAGCGTATACCGGTTGGTCCTCCCATTGTGTTTAGTAGACCTATCATATTGCCATGGTCTACCTAACAACAAGTGACATGCTTGCATTGGAATCACGTCACAAAGCACTTCGTCGTAGTAGTTTCCCACCTTGAACCGAATCACACATTGCCTTGTGACCCTTAATTCACCACAATCGTTCAACCATTGTAGCTTGTAAGGACTAGTGTGTGGAGTAGTTGGTAGTTTCAGGAAATTGACCATAGCATGACTCGCGACATTTGTACAACTTCCACTATCAATTACCATGGTGCACACACTCCCCTTTACAAGACACTTAGTATGGAATAGATTTTCCCTTTGACTCGGATCATCTATCGCTTTACTAATCATGACACGTCTAACCACAAAGTTTGGAACCACACACTCCCCTTCTTGTGGATAGACATCTTCACTATCATCCAATCCATCATCATTCGGTCCATTTTCAGCTTCCTCTCCATCTTGAGGCTCGGCCTCGTCTTCCCCCCTTTCGGAAACCACCTCCTCACCAAGGTAGTACACTTTCCCTTCTTGTAGGATCACATTACGCCGGTTCGGACATTCATTGGCCTTATGCCCCCAACCTTGCCACTTGAAGCATTGGAACCCCTTTGGATTGGGATATTTGTGAGCCTCCGGTCTTGGAGGAAACTTAGGGACCGTTTTGGGCTCGGGCAGCTTAGTAGGACCGGTTTGGTCCTTGTTTTTGGGCCAACCCGAGGGGTTTTGTACCCTTGCCTTGAAGGTTGATCTCTCCTTAAGTTCCCGTTCAATCTCTAGGGCCGCTTGGAATATACCATCAATGGTTTCAAACCGGTGAAGGGTCAAGTGAGTGGAGATCTCTTTGTTCAATCCACACTTGAACCGGATGATGTCGTGACTGATTTGCTCCCCATGGTGATCAAGTTTCAACATGAGTTGTTGGAACTCGTCAAAATAGGCCATCACACTCTTGCTTCCTTGCCGCAAGCCATATAGCCTAGCAAGTAACTCATGACGATATCTCTCGGGGAGGTATCATTGCCTCATCAAGTACCTCAACCGATACCAAGGTGGTGGCTGCCCATCAATTACTTCATTACCAAACCGTTTAACATACTCCCACCAAGTGTTAGCATAGCCCTCGAGGTGAGCTATAGCGTAGCAACTCTTCTTTTCTTCCGAGATGTCATTAACTTGGAAAACCTTGTCACAAGCCGATTCCCAAGTCAAGTAGGTCTCGGGGTCACTTTCACCCTTAAAGATAGGTAGGCTCAACTTGATGGTGTTGATGCCTACGTCTCTCTCTTGGTGTCGGTTTCCCCTATCTCCATACCCCCGGTATCTCCTAGGTTCTCCTCGACCCCCCTCTTAACTCCTCCTTCCTCATATAAGCATCATCAAAAGCTCCCTCTCCATCATACTCCTCTCTATCGTATCCGTCAAAGTGGGCTGGTCGGCCTTGGCCATTTTGATTCGTAGGAATTGGAATTTGTGGTCTTTGGTTTAATGGAGCTTGGAAGGGAGGGTTCGGATTTAGTGGAGGTACTTGGCGCCCAAATCCCTCTTGTGGAATTGGAGGAGCTTGGAAATGTAGTGGTCTAGTGGAGTCTCGGTTTGGAGGAAAGTTGGTAGATTGGTTTGCGGTATTTAGTGGAGCTTGAGGTGCATTTAGCATTTGGTGGACCATTTCGGGAGTGATGGTTGTGGAGGAGGTCCGATCATGACCATTGGTAGAGACATGTAGAGGAGTCCATGGCCGAGAGTTCCTTTGACTCTCCACTTGATCTAGTCTCCCACTAATAGTCGATACTTCCCCCCTTATTGCTGCCAAGTCCCCTCTCATGGCCCCAAATTCCGAATTCATCCTTTCAAGTATCCGAGTAACGGCCTCGAGAGTGGCCCTCATTGAGTCAAGGGCATTAGTATCCGCATTATGAGATGTTGTTCCTTCCATCGTCAAGGTATTAGCCGCTTTAGTCACCACAAGTCCGTGTTCCACAAGTGTTGTGTAATTGGCTAGTAACCGTGAGATTTACAAGGTTTGAGTAAGCTCTTATCCGGAATGGATTCTTTTTTTAAGACTCAAAGAATTCTTTCCGGACTAGAATCAAAATCAGCAACTCATTCAAACGAATAAAAGCACACAAACAACCGTTGACACGAACAAACGGCTCAAGGAACTAGTTAACAACCTAGTAGGAAAGTACTAGTTTGTTAATTAGTTCTAAGACCAAGTAAGGGAAACCAAGAATCAACAATTAGCAACCAAAGAATATCCTAAGTTGAGCTTATAGTGACGTGGTAGCATGCAATGGTCCCACACGTTCTTCTTCTCTCGGATTTTTTTCTCTTTCTTTCTCCTTTTTTTTTTGTTCGGTTTTGGTGTTAAGATTCACACAACTTGTGAAAATTTGAAAAGTGTTTTGGTGGGAAAACTAAAATCTTGAAGTCTTCACTCTTTTTCAAACTCAAGAAAGTGGGTTTGGTTGACAAATTCCACAAAACAAGGATCCTTGATTTAGGGGAAGTGATTGACAAGACTACAAGTGATGGGTGCAAGTCTTTCACAACAACTTTATAATTTTACCACTTGAGCACACAACAAGATGAACACTTCAACAAGATGAACAAGATGACAAGTTCAAAGATAAACACTTCAACAATCTTCAACAACTTCTTTATCACATAAACACACAACCACCGAATTTCCTTTGGTTATCACAACATTCAACTTTCGGCCACTACAAGTCACTACACAATATTCAAGTTTCAAGCTCAACTTTCGGATCTAGACACCTTAGTGTTGGTGAGAAAGAAACCAACACTAGAAACTCACTAAACAAGCAAAACAATACCTAGATCTAAACATACAACATCATTCTCGGTTTCAACATTTAGTGGACAGATTTCAGAATTTCTTGTGGTGTAGTTGTTTAAGCCGTGATCTAGCCCAAGATGGGTTATGTTGGAACACAACCGGTCTTGCTTTGATACCAAATGATACAAGATCCAACCAACAACACCAAGAGCTTCGGATTTCAGTCCAACAACACAAGAACAACAAGTTTTAAGTTTTGGTTTTTCAGCTTACAACAAGAACTAGTTTCGGTTTTCAATCCACAATCCGAGAACAACAAGATAGAAAACAAATGCTAGTGAATCGAAAGAGCCCCACACGGCTTCACTAGACTTTCAAGATAACAAAATCAACAACAACACAAGATAAGGAAAGATAGATAACTTGACATATAACATTCAAGAAACTAAGAACCCTAACATCAAGAGAGGACCCTAAGTCTAATGAATATAAACACCAAGTTCTTACGAGGACCAAGAGGCACTCAACGACCTCAAAACCCTTGTTTCTAGCCAAAGATACAACCCAAGTATCCCTCTACTTGTGAGGAGATAGTGGCGGCTCCTATGAGTGAAATAGAGAGGAAGTGTTTGTGATTTTAGGTTACAACTTTTCAGATTTCAAAAACTAAGTCTAGCTCACTATGATGTTCTATTTATACTACAACAAAAAGGAGTAAAAAGACCCATCCGCCCTTGCTTTCTTGTGGCACCCTTGGGGATTAGTTTATTACACTTTAGGACCCCTCTTCACACATAAAAACGTTTAGGTCCTTGGTTGGTTCGATCAACAACTCACACACGGCCATTTGCATGAACAAAGCTTGGAGTGTTTGTAATTCCCGAGCTTGGCTTCGTGTGAAAGGCCGTGTACCTATGGAGGCTGCCTTAACCGTATCATCAAGTCTCTCTCTAGTTTATGAATCTTTAACTTTGTGTTCATCACATCTGTCCACCTCCAAAGTTGTTCCCATGGGTGTATACTTGCAAAGGTATGGTACTGACTTAGACCAATATTTACCTAATTTACTAAGGATACCTGCCTCTTGAACATAGCCATATTTTTTAAGAGAAGCTAATCCATCTAGTAAGTTAGGTTGATTTGATCAATCCTAGTTATAGCTTGCTAGATTCATTACACCACATCATACCATAATTTGTTTTGGAAATAGATATGAGAAGTAGGTTATAGACTTGGAATTCATCAAATGCTTAAAGTTCCTTCTGTGTCTCTTTGAACTTGCCAGCCTCTTTCACATCTTTCACACTTTGGTGAGCTCATTTTTTGGATAGGAATACTGAAAAAGCCATGAGATTTCTGACTTAGGCTCTTATTTGCACTCTTCCTTCCAGATGTGAAGTTAGAATATCTATGGAGATAAGAGGATATGTGCTTCTAGTTTGATCCTTTAAGATGAATTCCACTTGGACCAGGTCCATGTGAAATTCTTACTAGAAATTACTTGGAATTCCTCTATTTGATATGATGTTTATGATTGAGATCTTGGATCATCATTCATCATTTTCTTCTACCTTATTAGGCTCTTGACTGTTCCCATCAGCTGGATGCAATTTTTGACCCTTTTTACCTATTCAAATAAGACACCTTCACCTTGAAGTGTCTCAGGAAAAAAAATACAATCAGACCTTCTATTAGCCTTGAGCAATTACATAACAAGAAGATTTTTTGATTACAAACACTTTCTCCCTCGTACACTTACAATCATTTGTTAGATTTGGGAACCTGTTTGAGTTTGAGTTCAAGTAAGAGTACAAAGGTGAGATCAAATCCTTCTTTGTCCATCTAAGTAGTGTGAGCTTTTTCATTTTTTCCAAGGTCTTACACCCTTGGGATAGGTGTTCCCCTGGTGGACATGTCTAACATTCGTCACTCTTGCTCTGAGCAAGCTTTGACAGTCTTCTTTCAGGTGTCTTTCTCTTCTACAGTGAGTGCACAAGGATTTATATGCTTTGTTTTTGACAATTTGATAAACTTGCCTTGTGACCCAGATGAATGAGTTTTTTGTTGATACCCAAGGCCCTTACCATTATTGACTCCTTAACCAGTTAGGTTAGAAAGGATTTGGAAGGATTAAGTCCACTAAAAGGATTTTTTGAGTTCTTTCCTTAGATGGACCAGATCCCTTTCTAAATCATCATTCTTCTAGAGTGCAGTCAAGAGATGATTTTGGTAATTCTTCATCTTCTCTTCAAGATCAATTTGAAGCTATGGGACTTTTTTCTTCCCTTTACCATCAAAAGCATCTGCTTTCTTCAGTTGACTCATCAAACTCGGATTGTTAAATTTTAACTTACCACAATGTTATTCTATTTTAGAAATCTTAAGAGTTAAGGCAATTAATTCAAGCTTTTGATTATCTATCTTTTCTTCTGACCATTTTTCTCAGGACTCAATTTGCACACTGTATCAATCAATACATTTTCTAGCTTTCTTATCTTCCTATCAAAATAATTTTCAAGATTTTTCTTAATGTCAGAGATAGTTAACTCATTTTCTTCTATATTTTCAGCATCTGCTATGAAGGTAAACAAGGAATTAAAGGTCACTTTCTCATATTCCACTGCAAGCATGGAAATATCTACAGACTTCTCATCTTTATTAGATTCACTGAAAGAGTCACCCCAACTAGCTAAGGCTTGTTTAACTGCAAGATCCGTTACATCCTGTCTTCTTGATTTTACAGGGACCTGGTCCCTATTTCTTCCTTTGTTACCTTCATTGTTGTAATGCTCCCGATTGTCCATTTTTTGCATTGGAAAATCTTTAATGAAATGTTCAAGACTTCCACATCTATGAAAAACTTCCTTAGTGCCTCCCTTTTTGCTGCTACTCTAACTTTTTTGAAACTGGCCACGTTGTCTCATAGCTCTAACTATTCTTTTTGCCAAATATACAACATCAGTGTCTTCTTCATTAAAGTATGATTTAAATGCTTTTAGTGCTAGAGATTTTTCCCTTTTTACTTCCTTATTCTCTTCTCCTTACTGCTTCTTGAGTTCATGGGTTTCAGGTTCCCAATAAGTTCATCCATAGTGAGGGTCTTCAGGTTTCGTACCGTAGTTATGCATCCACTTTGCTTTCCCATGACTTGGGAAGAGCACCAAGAATTTTCCGCACCTATTTGTATAAAGGGATTACTTCTCCCAAGAAGTGCAACTCATTAGTGATAGAATTACACCTGGTATGCATCTCTTGAATAGTTTCTCCTTCTTTCATTGTGAAGGTTTCATACTGAGTAGTCAGCATATCAACTTTGAGTCCTTCACATTAGTGGTTTCTTCGTGAGCTGTCTTCAAGCAGTCCTAGATTTCCTTAGTTGTTTCATAATCTAAAATCCTATTGTATTCATCTAGTCCTATGCCACAGACAAGAAGTTTCTTGCCTTGCAGTTCTTCTCAATTCTTCTCTTGTCTTCTTTATTGAATTCCCTCCTACTTTTAATAACCATTCTTGTAATATCTCCTTCTTTGACTTCTTTTATAGGGTCATGAGGACCATCAAGAATTATATCTATTATTTTACTATCCTCAATTATGATGAAGTCAAACATCCTTGTTCTCTACCACCCATAATACTACCCATTGAATCTTGGTCAGCTAGTGGTAGATTATCTTTCTTTTAGATTAGGTGGAGCAGCTATTCTAGCCAAGATACTCTAGGTGTGAACCTTTTAGAGCGACTTTTCTCTGATACCAATTGTTGAATCCTTAGGGGTAGCACCACATATTGAGGGACCAAGTCCCTTAGAGTTATGTAATGCCCCGCAAAATCCTTTTCCAGTCTGAGCCTTAGAACATATTTGGTAAAGAAAAAATTCGAGTCAAAATGTTTCAAAAATATCCTCCCAAGTATGTAATACTTTGAATCATGTGATAATCTATTTGAGCATGAATTAAGATCATAGAGGTCCCCTAACCCATGGTCGAGTTGAAACCTTTCCTATAGTTCAAGTTTTAGTGACCGTCAAAATTTGGGTCAACTTCAATTGACCATAACTTGTTGTATATAGAGAACTGGGTGGTTTGATATATATCAAATGAAATATCTTTGAATTGGATTTCCAACGATACTAATTTTGCCTAAATCCGATATCGGAGCAAGGAGTTATGCCCATTTTACTCCAGCCTGTCAAGCTGGAAAATGGTGACGACATTTCTGACGGGCTACCACGTTTCTGACAAAATTTTTGATGACGTCGTCAAATTTTGATGACATTTTAGACGACTTCATCAGCCCTGTGCAGAAAATCATATAATACACCCTTTTTGTGATGATATTTTGTGACGGCCTGTCACAAATGTCGTCAGCCATTTTTTTCCGAGCAACTTAGAAACATTTTTGCAAGGGTATTTTGGTCATTTTTTTACCCTTTTTGAGTCTCTATAAATATAGGAACTTCTTCCAAAATCCTAATTTTAACATTTTTCTCTTTCAATTCTCTTAAGAAGAGAAATAACTAGGGTTTCAATCAAGAACCCTAATCTTCCAAAAATCATCCATAAATTCTTCAAGATTTCTTCAAGAATAAAGTTTCTCATAGTGTGGGCTTCAAGAATTATTTATTATAAGTGCGAATAGAGTCTCAAACATTAGATTTCATCCAATTTCAAAGGTTAAGGTATGTAGATGTTGATTCTTGGGTCCCTTTCATCCAAGAAGCTCAAGAACCTTTTTCAAAACTCAAAGATTTTTATGTTTATGAATTTTTAATAATTTGTATGAGTTGAAATTGATGTTCAATGTGTTTTTGAGTTTTGATTTATGTTTGTCTTCAAGATTTATGAGCTTTGATCCTAGTATGTTGAACTCATGTGATGTTTGTGATAGACCCTCTTGAAGTTATTTTTTTTTATGTGATGTGTTCATGACTTTTGGGTATAGAAATGGTTGAATAAGTGAAGAATGTTCCCCATAGGTTTGATAAAGAGCTTAGGTGAAACATAAGAGCCATTATAATATGTTGAAGGTGAAACTCCAAATTATGAGCTAGTCCATGCACGCCCAGTGTTTGATAAAATGCTTTAGTGAGTAAAATGTGCCAAATAGCATGAAATCCCCAAGTAGGTGTAAAATCGGTCATGTCTAGTGGATGTTGAAAGACCCTAGTGAATAAGTCAAGATATGATGGTTGTAAGATTCTCCAATTTTGTGCTCTTCGATATATGCTAAGCTTTTAATACATGTCAAGTGGTTAACAAGAAAATAGTGACGTGTTAGTATGAAATTTTCCCCAAATCAAGTGATATCCAAATACATGACAAGACCGATATAAGTATGAAGTACTTGATGTAAGCTCTCGTTGAATGGGGTATAATCTAATAGCATGTCTTTCCTAGGCTAGTATATGATAGTGAACCGATGTTGATGATCCTTAAAGGTTTGGAGTGACCCTTTGGTGGTTGTGATGATGAATAGAGGTCTATGTTTCCTAAATGCTTAATATGATGTCCTAAGGATCTTGAGAGGGAAAGTATGTTATGATGCCCAACTACTTGAAGTGATGCTTTAACGATTGTGATAATACATAAATGATTGTAATAATGAATGAATGTTTGTAATACAGGAATGAATGTTTGTAATGATGAATGAATGGATAACCGTGATGATGCATGAATGATTTGTGATGAAAAATGATTATGTCTTACTTTTATGTTATCGAGTCCTGGGGGTATTTATACCTGAAAATAGAGTTGTTGTCTAAAGCCCGTGTCAGTTTCTCAATAATTTTAATCGATCCATGATTCTCAGAACTCAGTGAACTATAGAACTCTGTATCCTCAGACAAGTGCAAAGCTTAATAAAGCTCAGTAATCTCAGTTATCTTTGTAATCTCTGTATCACTAGTAATATAACTTCAAACCTGCAATCAGCTCAGTTCTAATAGTATTCAAGTGATTCAATTCTAATCTCAGAAGCGATTCGAGTAATCTATTCAAGCTCTGTATCATCAGTCAGATACTATGATTCGATATCTTTTTCATCAGATACGGAACCAAGTGATCTCAGTGTAACTCAGTCAGAAATTTTGAGTAATATGATCAGTGTCAGATTCAGTTCAGCCAGTGTTCAGTTGAGAATTCAGTTCTGAGTCGTCCAGTTGGGATTAGAAACTAGCACCAAGCGAGCTCAAGGATGGGAACTCACCTACTAGTAGAGGGTGTGATTCTTAGAAGCAATCCTTGTGCTCCATAACTACGTAGCCAGCGTAAGTTGAGACATCACACCTGTTAGTTGAGGGTGGATGAAAGACATCATACCTTTTAGATGAGGGTAGATGAGGTGGCTTGACCTGCTAGATGAGGGCTCCACCGTTCTCACTTGAGGACCTGCTAGATGAGGGTCACATAGAGTTGTCTTTACTAGTGGCGTGATAATGACACCCTTCTAACTGGGGCACAGGTTGGACCCCACCTGTGGTAGGTCGGGGCATGTCGGTTAAGTGACTACCACCCACAATTTCAGTTTTAGATTCAGTCTCAGTTTCAGAATCAGTATTCAGAAATCAGGACTGTCAGATACAGTCATCTATTATTATGAGGAACTCAGATAGTTCCATTGATTTATGGGCCAGCCCATCAGATAGACTTGGTCTCACATACAGTTATTTGATATCATATTCAGAGATATGCCATTAGACAGGCTTGATCATAGCATTAGATTTCTATTGAGTATTCTTGTTGTCAGATTCAGATATAATCATATTTCTTATCATTGATAAAGCTTCCGAAATCATCTGTTAGAAATTTTGATCTCTAATCCTGTCAGTCGAAAGTAGTAAGTCCAAGAATTCTGTCATTGACGTAAGCATATCCAGATCCTCAGTTATCAGTATCAGATGAGTCAGTGATTCAGTATCTCAGTGTCAGTAGTAAGTTCAGTCTGTAGTAAAGTGGTATCTGATTTTCAGTTTCTAGAGCTGCGATAATTGTGTTTATGTTTTGTGCATTCATGTATGTGTTCTCATGCGATATTTTCATGATTATTCAGTTTAGATATTACACATGCATGAACCCTTGCATTAGCCTACCCCGTCTACATACTCGGTATATTTTTGTACTGATGCATTTATGCTATGGTGTTTTATTTGACACCATAGGTTCAGAGGCACAGGATCCAGATTATCCTCAGTAGTTTTATCCCCGTCAGCAGCAGTAGCAGTGAGTCCTCTTCTTTCGAGGACGAATCTCAGTTTACTATTATTGTTTCAGATTTTATTTATATTCAGTTGACAAAGTTAGTTGGGGACCTGTGTTATCAACTCCACAGTTCAGACAGTTTAGAGGCTTTTCAGATGGATGTATTAGTATTCAGTTTTTTGTATTGTGAGTATTCATGGATGTGTTGAACCTTATGGCTAGTTTCCGCATTTATTTTAGACATTGTGCAGTGTACAGGTACAGATATCAGTAAAGGGTTAGCTTGTGGTCCTTCGGGGTCATAAGCACCATGTGACATCTCGGAATGAGATCTCGGGGAGTTACAAGTTAATTATAGGCAATCAATTAATATAGTGCAGGAAAACTAAAGACAGTGCAGGATAGAAACAACACACAAGATTTAACATGAAAACCTCCTTGCTCAAGGGAGGAAAAACCATGGCTTGCCCTGGAAAGCACCAATGAAATCTACTATAATAAACCCATTTATTACAAACTTGATTTCAGCCTAACTCTAGGCTCCTTTCACTCGTAATAACTATACTACAAGATCTTCTTGGCAACTCTACCAAGGACCCTCTACACTGATTACCTCTAATCAGTATCAAACATAGGCAACTCTACCTAAGCACTCTCGAGCAACTAAAGAAAACACTACTCTTATAGAATGAGCATTTCAATTAAAAATCAACACTCACTCACTCTGTAAGCATACTACAAAGATAAGAGCATGAGCAATGCTTGACAATCTAGAAATAGAGTTTTTTACTGCCTCTCTTCACTCTTTAGATTTATACAAAACCTATTTGATGGAGATGCCTATTTTTCTTTTATAGATGAGTGATGACTAGGGTTGAAATATCATTGGACCAGGTGTCCTATTCAGTAAAAGCAGCACCTGCAAGCTTGTTACACAAGAGGATAAAACTGTGCAGACACGCATGCCAGTTGTACTGTACCATGAACATCCAGGGACCTGGTCCCTTGCAGTTAGTTGTTCATCATTAAAACTACATATAGAAGATTGGGATACATTAAATATAACTTATTCATTATTCAACCAAAACTTTATTTGCCACTCTCCATATAAATCCACAAATGCCCAGACATAAGAAATCGTCTTTCCAAGATAATAGGTACCTCAAAGAAAATCTCACGGTCAAGGATGACAAAATTATCTAGAAAGATAAAGTATGAAACCCTTACCAAAACACCAGATAATATTCCCACCGGTTTCTTCATAATGCGATCCACTATGAAAAGTTTCATCGAAATAGATTTAGGTTCCCCTAACCCCAATTGTCTATAAACTACTAACGTCATCAAGTTAATACTAGCTCCCAAATAATAAAAAGCTTTTAAAAAGTTGAAAGACCCAGTAGTACATGGTATTGCGAAGCCTACAAGGTTTTCCTTCTTCTTAACCAATAACCTAGAGGCCATTGCACTACAATAGTGCATGTTGTCAACAACTCATAACTCACTGTCCTATTATTAGTCAAAAAATCCTTCATAATATTTGCACAACTCGATATTTATTTAAGCGGATCAACTAGAGGGATATTCATCTTTAATTTCTTCAGTATAGAAATAAACTTTTAGTATTTTCCCTCTCCAGCTTTCTTTTTCAGTCTTTGCAGGAAAAGAAGAGGAGGTCGTGGAATAGGAGTCAATACTTATGAGAACTCCTTGTTATTCCCCTTTTTTCCTTGGATTCATGATCATCAACTTGAGGCTTTTCAGGTGCATTCTCATTTACCACTATTACTTTAGAGTCAGGAACTAGTTCATCTTCTACAATCACTGCTTCTACCATACAAATAATAATCATAGGCATAGGAGGATCAGTAGTCATCTTACCACTCTAAGTGGTAATATAGAAGAAATGCCCATTATACTTTGGATTTTGGATGGTGTTTCTTGGAATTATACCTTGTTGATGATGATTCAATGATGTAGAAGTTTGACTAAACTATTTCTCAATCTATTTTATAGTGGTAGTTTGTGATTCAACTTTCTATTTCATTCCCAAAATATCTGACTTAATATACTTAAGGTAGTCTTCCATTTTCTTTATCCCTTTCACAATCTTTGGAAGAATATATTCCATCCTCTAATTACTTGAACCCATAACCAGGTGGAATGTAAAGGTCACTTTTATCCTTGTAGTCTATTTTTTCTCTCCAATAACCTTGATTTCCTTTCCTAAAGTTCTATTATCGTGATTAGACCCTTGGTCCTTGTCTAAAAAACCTGCCACATCTTTTTTGAGATACTTCATCTCTTTTTTAGAATTTAAATCTTAAAACCTAGAGGCCTTACCTTGTGCACCAACCATATTCACCTTTTTCTCTCCTGCTGTAATAAATTATTTTGTAAGCAACCCAATCTCAGTCCTCAGTTATACAACCTCTTGAGATACTGTCTCATCTAATGCTCTATTCTCTGTAGATGCATTAATTGCATAAGTGCCTATGGGTCTATCTGTATCTCGAATATGCTACCCTCAGTTTGTCTTTTTGATTTGATCTAGAATATTAGAAGTGTGATCCCTATAAGAACTCAAGAATGTCCCACCAGTGATAGCGTCTGCTATAACCTTGGTGTTTGAGTTTAGCGCTTTGTAGAAGATTTTGAATAAAATTTTTACCAGTCATTCTGTGATTTGGAACATTGTACAACTTTTTCTTTAACCTCAACCATGTCTCATATAGTGCCCCCGAATACAATCACCTGAAATTATAAATCTCATCCTTCAGCTGTAGATTATATAAGATATTGGTCCAAGAATTGATTCCTCAACTCATTCTAAGTAGTAATAGATCCACATAGTAATTTAACCAACCGTAATATAACTTCTTTAACTAGGGAGAAAGGAAGAAACCTCAGTCTAATAACCTCTTGAGTCACTCTAAGAAGGTTGTAGAAGGTGTAAATCCCCATAAAGTTCATCACATGCATATTAGCATCAATAATAGGTAGGCCAGAAAATACCCTATTTAAGTTCCACAAGTGGACCATGGTACTAATAATGTTAAGCTTTATCCCAAGAGGCAGTTCTGATGAAATGATCGCACTTATCTCAATCGGCTCCAAATATTCCATGTCTTCTTCCAGATCTTCATGGTGAGAGAGATACTATTGTAGAGGTTATTATCCCTTTCCTTCTCTATCTATCCCTCTCATCAAATGTAGCTAGATAATTTGCAATATCTTGTCTAATCGTCTCTTCCCTTACTGCTTGTCTGACAGCTTCTTACCAAGTATTTTCCTAAGCCATTAACTGAGTAGTTACTTGTTTCGCAGTTTCTTGACTATCATGTTGTTATAATGGATAATTAAAAATTATTGGGTAATCATGAATGCCCTCGACCAGGGGTCCTTGATCATGAACTCCTTCGTTCACTATTCTTTGATTTTGTCTCAAATTTCTCTCAATCTCTATATCAAGTGAAATTAGGGGATTGTCTTTACTATGAGTATTAGGCATACACCAGTGAGTTCTCTAAAAACAACAAAAAAGTAAAATCCAAAAACGGTAACCATTAAGTACAACAAACACACTCAAGTTAACTCCATAACTGTATTCCTCGACAATGACACAAAAATTTGATGTCGCCCAAATTACACCTCTAAACAAGCATAAAGTAATCATTAACTAAATATAGAACCCAATTAGGTTGGGATCAATCTCATAAGGAATAACTAAAAATATGAAGAAAGATGTATGTTGAGGCAATTAATAATAATTCCAGTAAAAGAGGGAGATTTATAAATATAGAATTCAATAGTAATAATTATTGATTTGTCAAATTTGTGATAAATATAAGAAAAGAACAAGGATTGTCTTCCCTAATAATTTTATAACTTCATAAGTTCTTCATACATTGTAATTTTTCCTAGTGCTTGGTATGCAAAATCGATTAGTTATATATACTTAGAATAACTTTACGCTCTTATCTAATCAATATCCTCAAGTAACTATTCACTTCTCTTGAGCCTGTGTTACTAACCCCTATCTTAGATCTCAAATAGCTATTCAAATTATTGGCTTAAGCTATTAAGTGGAGGTTGATAGCTTCAAGTCTCTATGTATATTACCTTCTTCTCATCCATACTCCCTTTTTTTCCTGAGTAATGATAAGATGAATTCTAATATTGAGCACCATCAGAAAGCAATAAAATCCAAAGAAGTAATAATACATAAATGAACATTGGGTGAAGATTATTATTAATCCTTCATGGTCCCCATAATCCTAGTTGTACTGTTTATCTACTCATAATTTCAAGAACACAAGAAAAATTTGATATGAAAACGTAATAATTTACTTACAATGATGAAAAATAAACTCCAAAACCCACTTTAAAAAACCCTAAAATCAATGTTAGTGCAATTCCAAAGCCAAGAATATTCTTTGAAACCTTACAAGAATGTAATAGAATGCAAACTAATAGAATAAAATGAATAAGAGCATTTATAGGCAAAATAAAACATATCACAAAATGCAATGATTGTGGGATAATAATGATGCCATAGAGAACGGGTCATGATTTTTCTCTTGACACACCTTAGCAAGGCTGCTAACGTGTACCTACTTTGAAAAACATCCCCCAATCAAAAAACTCTACTGGTTCACCGGCGAAGCTTGTCACTCCACAAGATGGTCTTAGCTACAACCTTCCATCGATTACATTTGAAAACTTCCTCCCACCAAAATTTCAATCTATCCCTAAGGAGGGTGAGGATACATCAACAAACTCTAGTTTTCTAAGGTCCTTGCATTTGCAAAAGTACGCTAATTCGATTGGTCCTTCAGCAAATCGACGTCTCCATTCTCTGTGATGACAACTTCTACTCACACAACCCCTATAATAAAGACACAGTATGGTGAGAATTGAGCAACTCATAAAGGTAAATCGCTATCTTATATTCTGCCAACTACTAAACAATATAAGATGTATGTGAGTATTATTGAGGATGATATACGATGTCAAGTAGAGTATTGGAAATTTGCTTTGATAGCCTTTGTGATTGGGTACACCTCTTACTTGAAATCCATTGAGGCTTACATCTTACATTCTTGGAATTATGTTGCAAAACCCCAACTGTTGAGTCATGATAATGGGAATTTTATCTTTAGATTTTATTTAGCTGAGAAGTGTGACAGAGTGTTAATGTGGGGCCTTATACCTTCCATAATAAGTCATTGTATAATCTTGGGATATTGATTTTGAGTTTAACCCGAATTGCATTACCATCATCCCACTGTTGGTTACTTTCCCGGATCTTCCTGTTGGGTATTGGTCATGTAAATCTCTCAGCAAAGTTGTTAGTGCTATAGTCAAGCCGATAACCAATAGACCAATTCACTGCAAGTAGTGAATGAATCTCCTATGCATGTGTTTTTGGTGGTAATTTATACGGCACAACCTTTAATTGACACTATTGAGATGATTACTCCTACAGGTATAGTCCAGCAACCTGTGGAGTATGAGTGGAGGCCTAAATACTGTGGAAATTGTCTAAAATTTGGCCACATCTCTGAGAATTATAGGCCAAAAAAGAAAATATTGTGCAAGATGATGAGGAGTTTAAGGAGGTGCCAAAGAGAAGGATAAGGAATAGATGTAGGAAGAGACCAACAAGGTAGTAGTGGCAGAGTAGAGATAAGGTGCATAGGGATATAGAGAAGATGCCTGCTCCAAGAAACCCCTATGATCCCTCTCCCAATGCTACTTATGATCATGAATTATCTACCAAGCCTAACTTTTCACATGGATTGACTGATAGGGGAAGAAATCAGGGACAAGCTAGTATTACTAAGGGCAACACTAACTAATTTGCCTCTTTACTACATATCCCAGCTAATGATAGACCTCTAAGGCTGCCGGAGAGTCTCCAAATATATGATTATAGCTACTTGGAGCATTAGGGGACTAAATTAGCCCTTGAAATAGAAAGAGATTAAACTCTTTCTAAGAAAGCATAAGATAGATATTTTTACTGCTTGGAAACCAGAGTAAAGGAAAGCAAGGCTTCTAATATTCTTAAGAATGTTATGGAAGGAATACTTGTTGTAACTACCCAATGGCCCCTAATGGTATAATATGGTTTCTATGGCAATCACATGTGCAAGGTGCTGTACTAATAGTCAAAGAGCAATTTATTCATTGCTATGTGGGTGAGGCAAGTGGCACTTTTCAACCTATGGCACTATTGTATATGCAAAAAAGGGTATGCAGGAAAGGGTAGAATTGTGGAATAATCTTCAATGTTGGGGAATTCTATTCAAGAACCTTGGCTCCTGTATTGTAATTTTAATATTGTTTTGTCCTTTGATGATAGATTGGCTCTGCAGATACTCACATGGAAATTCAAGACTTCAGAGAGTGTGTGGATGGATCACCTTTATTTAACACCCCTAAATGCAAAAGGTTGTTACTAAACCTTTTGTAATAAACAACAGTAGGATCACTATGTCTACTCTAAAATTGACTAGGCACTAGGGACCTACCATTGGCTGTAGACCTATAGGAATATTAAGACAAATTTTCTAACTCCTGCGGTTTCTGATTATTAACTTATCCTCATCCATGACAATGCTTAACAAATATCTAGACCAAAGCCTTTCAAACTCTACAATATTATGATGGAGCATAAGAAATTCCCTGAGATTGTAGCATCCACATCGAGGAAGCCTTTATCTAGCACACGCATGTACAAACTGAGTCAAAAAATTAAAGCTCTGAAATGTGATCTACAGGGGCTGAACTCTTACCATGCATCTTATGCTTAGAGACTCCAACGAATTAGAAAAAAATTGGACATCACACAGAGTCGGCTTGCTAAAGACCCCATGAACCAGGAATTGAAAAGGGAAGAGAAGCAATATCTTTAGAATTTTTATTAGTGGAGTCTAGTGGGGGAGAAAGTGCTAAGGCAAAAGTCTAGGGCAATACGGATTAAATGTGGTGATGCCGACACTAAGTAATCCATGCTTAATGTAAAATTAGAGCTATCAAAAACAATATTTCTTGTATAAATGACACTACAGGTAACAAAATGACTGATCCCACACTTGTTGAAAATGAGATCATTGGTTTCTATTCTGGTCTTATAGGTGCATCTTCAACTGAGCTTCCATGTCCTAACTCTATGGTGATCAAAAGTAGTCCCTACTTATCACACCCTCAGAAACTTAACTCATTCAAGATGTTACTGATCAAGAAGTCTTGCATGCTTTGAAGAGTATGCCAATAGACAAATCACCAAGTGTGGATGGTTTTCCTGTAGAACTTTTTACTGTCCAATAGAGCACTGTCAAAGATGATGTTCTGAAGGCAGTAAGAGAGTATTTTAAATTAGGAAAGTTACTGAAATCCTTTAGCTGTACTGCAGTAACTTTGGTCCCTAAATATGTCAATTGATTATGGTCAAAGATTTCAGGCCTATTATGTGCTGCAGCACATTTTATAAGCTGATGACTAAAATCCTGACAAATAGGATTAAAAAGGTAATAGGTACTATTATAAGGCCTTCTTAATCAACTTTTATTAAGAGAAGAAGCATCATTGGTAACATACTATTCTGCCATGAACTATTCATTTGGTATTCTAAAAGGGACTCTCTTCAAGATGTGTCTTAAAAGTAAATCTTAGGAAAGCATACGACTCTATTGAGTGGTGCTTTCTTAATAGTATGCTAGCTGGATTGGGGTTTTCTATAAATTTCATAGCTTGGGTCATGGAATGTGTTAGTTCAGTTTCTTACTCCTTAGTCTTAAATGGTGGCTTTACTAAACCTTTTCAGGGGAAAAGAGGTATAAGTCAAGGTGACCTTATGTCACCTTATCTTGTTGTGATAGCTATAGAATACTTGAATATGGAATTGAACAGCTTAGATAAGCACCAAGGGTTCTAGTACCATCCCAGGTGTAAAAAACTTTAAGTAAAGCACATATGCTTTACAGTTGACTTTCTATTATTTTGCAAAGGTGACCTCACCTCTGTCATACTGCTTCAGGAGGCCAAAAGGTTTTCTTTAGCATTAGGGCTTCAGAATAACATTAAAAAGAGCTCTATATATTTTTCTGGAACAAAGCCATAGGTGAAACAACTGCTTCTTTCTTATCTGGGCTATAGTGAAGGGGGGTTGCCCTTTAAATATCTTAGAGTTCCTCTCTCCTCAAAGATGCTCACAATTGACCAGTGTTTACCACTAGTTGACAAAATTGTTGAGAAAATAACATGTTGGAGTGACAAACTATTATCTTATGCAGGTTGACTTCAATTGATTAAATCTTTAGTCTTTGGTATTCAAACTTATTAGGCATAGATTTTCCTATTGCCCAAAAAGTTCATGAAGTTGATAACTGGTTTATGTAGAATGTTTTTATGGACTTGTACTATTTTGACATAAAAAAGAGCTTTTGTGTCTTGGGACAAGATATGCCTCCCAAAGACTGTAGGTATTCTAAATGTCCTTAACCTCTGTATGTGGAACAAAGCAGTAGTCACAAATAAACTCTAGGCTTTAGCTAAAAAGAAGGACTATCTCTAGATTAAATGGTTCTATGCTTATTACTTGAAAATTGAGTCTGTGGAGAACTGTGATGGCGTAAAAAATGCTACTTGGGAAATCAGAAAATTCATAAGTACTACGCAACATGTTATGACAGCTCTGGGACTACAAGGTGACTTGATGGCTAGGCAGACTTCCTGTGTGCAAGTATCAAAGTTCCTTATCAAAGAGTTATATGATGAACTACTTCCATAGCTTCCAAAAGTCCCATGGAAAGGAATTATCTTAAATATTTGTGTTCATCCCAGACATAAATTCATACTTTGGCTGGCACTATTGCACAGGCTGTCTACTATAGAGAGACTAGCAAAATTTTATTTTCAGGTATCTCCAGTTTTTGTGTTTTATAGTAGTGCTGATGAAACTCATAAACATCAGTTCTTGGATTGCAGTGTCACTTAGTTCTTGTGGCTGAGATTGATGAAATGGCTAGGTGTGCAGAGAACTATTGGCAGCTGGACACTGGAAGTGGAATAGGTTTCAAAGCATGCAAAAGAAAAGTCTGCTATATGGGCTGTCATCTGTTGTGTCTTTGCAATGATGGTCAACACCATATGAAGGGAAAGAAACTTCATCAGATTTCAACATGGAAGTTACCATATGGATAGGGTCTGCAAAGAAATAGTCCTCCATATTCACATACAAGGCCAAACATATAAGAAGTGGGAACTGATACTACTGGAGCTAAATGCAGGCCCTGATATAGTTGTCTAGCTAAGTTATAGGGTTATTATATTTATGTTTGTTGAACTATCTACTTTGATGATTACTAGTTTGGGATTCTTAGTTGTTAGTTTGAGTTCTTAGAACTAGTATACTTTAGTTTCTTCCAAGATTGAGAAACGGGGGTCTGTCCCTGTTTGGATTTATAAATATTCATTTGGTGAAATAAAACTATTTACTTACTAAAAAACCTATCCTAAATAAAATAGGAGTCTGAGTTGGTCATGTCGGATGAATGAAAGTTATGATCGTGGTTTGATTCCATGATTATTCTTTGGTGCTCGTGGTTTGCTCATGGACTTTGTCATACTCATGTCTTCAATGATACAACTTTCAGTACAACCTCGTGCTTTCTAACTACGATCGTACAATACAGTCGTCTAAAGGCTCAAATATGCCACTGAACTATCAGAAATGACTCATTTTTTTCATTCGTTAAAAGTTGGGCTCATTTATATCGCCGTTATAAAACTGGCTCATCCATGCCATTACTTTTTAACAGCCAGTCTTTAAAAACAGCCTTGCCACGTTGCAGCTTATTAGAGGGCCACATTATTTTTTATTTTTTAAAAAAATAATTTTTTTTTTATCCATTAAAAAGAATCCACCTAATTTTTTGATCCATTAAAAATTAATTTGATCTATGTTTTTAAAATTCGATTAATTTTTCATGATCAAACAAATATTTAAAGAATTTTTTTTTTAAAATCTACTACTAAAATTTATAACCAAATGCTATTCTAATTAAGCATATAGTATGTCTTAGCATACATGAAATATTTTGTCAGCCGAATGTAAGTAACTTTTTATTTTTTTATTTTTTTATTAAGCATAGAATGACATCATCAGCATCAGGGGCGGCTCAAGCAAATTTATGGCCTAAGACAAAAATCAAACAGAGGCCTTGCGTTTTTTTTTTATATAAAATTTTTCCTTTTTCTATAAATAGTATTAATATATTTCTTAAAATTTGTAATTTATCATTACTAAACAAAAATAGGCCCCTCAAATTTTGGGGTCTTAGCGGCCGCCTTTTCTCCTAAAGGGTTGAGCCGCCCCTAATCCGCATTCAACATTTGTGTGTAACACTTTATGCATCATCATTTATCATTGCAAAAACAGGAAGGCGACAACATGCCGACATATATAGTATACGTAGAGTTGGCAAAATGAGAAGCTAACTATTAATAATATAATAATAATATTTGATGTTTATATATCCCTTCAGTTTCAACTGAAAAATGACAAAAACTTTAGTTAACGTGAATCTTTTTTTAAAAAATAAAAATAAAGTGATAAAAAGCGTGGAGTGTATACTCTCTCCGTTCCCTTTTAGTTACTCGCCCATCAATTAAAATAGCTATTTTATTATAATATATTTATTAAATGATGTTTACTATTGTCTTTGAAATTAATTTGAAGAAAAAAATAATTAATATTAAGGGTAAAATATGAAAACAATCTTAATATGTCAAAAATGACAAAAAAATTAATCGAACGAGAATGTTTTAAGATCATGAAAAATTAATCAAATTTTAAAAGCATAGATCAAACTAATTTTCAATGGATCAAAAAGTTGCGTGGATTTTTTTTAATGGATAAAAAAAAATGATGTGGCCCTCTAATAAGCTGCCACGTGGAAAGATTGTTTTTAAAAACCATCTGTTAAAGTAATGGCATGGATAAACCAATTTTGTAACAGCGATGGCATGAATGAGCCAACTTTTAACTGATGACATAAATGAGTCATTTTTTATAGTCCAGTGGCATATTTAAGCCTTTTCCCTCTTAAGTTTAGCAAACTTTATCTCTTGGCCTTCCTCCCACGATCTCTAGGTATGACCATGGCTTCTGCGTATAGTCGGGGAGATACTCATCTAATCATTTTCACACTAACTTCTGTAGTAGTGATTTTAAGTATCCTTCCTATGATCACTTTATATGATCGTATAATCAATGTACGATTATGAGAGCTTCCATTTGATCACCACCAGTCACTATTCTGCTTCTTCATACGATGCCTAAGTATGACCATAGTCAGATCCCATGACCATAGTCAGATCCCATGTCGTGGCAATAGCCGTTTGCTACAACAAAAGGCATCTATAGCTACATAATATGTCGTGGCTAAATATGAAAAGTTCTGTAGCTAAACACTTTAGCCACATTTTTTTCTTCCGTAACATTCGTAGCAAGAAGTGTCGTAACTAAAAGTTAACTACAGTCTTTACATGATCTGTGGCTAAGGAAAAATACTTACATCTACAAAAAAATTATATTGTAACTGTGACAGTAAAAGAATTTTTCTATGAAATATATACTTATAGCAAATAAATTTATACTTTGCCACGATAAATAAAATCTATAGCAATTTTTTATATATATAGCCACAATGTATTCTATTGTAGCAAAAGACTTGATTTCTTTGCTATGAAAATTTAAAATTTATGGCTATTTAATATTTTAGTTTCATGATCCATTTAGCTATGAGTGAGAAAATCTATAGCAATAAATTAAAGTATATGCCACAAATATTTTTTTACATAATTAAGAATTTATTTATCTTGCCACGAAAGATATAAATTATAACTACTTTTTAATTGTCTTTAAAAAGAGAAAATATATCATTATATTTTTTTTTTATAATTATCTAGGGTTTAGCCAACAACTATAAAAATTCATTGCTAAAAATTAAGAATATTTTCATAAATATTATTAATTGCTTAAATTAAAAAAGAAAAAACATTAACAATTTCATTACTATAAAAAAAAAAAAATTCTACAAATATTGTCAATAAGAAAAATTACATAATGTAGCTATAAATTTATTTTGGGGATTCTAACACAATTGTCAAATTATGTATAATTGCATTTTATAATTTTGAGATTAGTCATAATATACAATTCTTTTGAGACACCATCTTATTTGAGTCCAAAGCAGCATAATCTTTGCTCTCTCTTTTTCTAGTCTTCAATTGCACCTCAACTTGATCAACATTCATCCTAATTTGCCATTTATATGCTCTTGTTCCAGCCTATCAATTAAGCCTGTCAAGTGGGTCGGGCTGATCCGGCCCATTTAAAGGACCCAACTCGGTTAGATCTGGCCCGATAAGCCCTAGGGCTTTAGGGTTTCGGATCCCAGACTAGTTATTTTTTTAATTTGGGCCCGATTAACCCAGTTCGGACCAAGCCTGGTCCAAGCCGACCGGTTAACCGGCCCGACCCGGTCCGGAATGCTTTTTTTTTTTTTTTTTTTTTTTAAATTAGGGTTTTGGGCTAAACTAGCCGTTGGTCCAACGGCTATATAACTGTTTTTGGGTCCAAAAGGCTAGTTTGGGTCCATTTCTTAAAAAGAAAAAAAAATTACATTAAAAATTATTTTTTAATCCCCAAAAAAATTCTATAAATACCCTACACCTTCAAATCATTTTTTACACAATTTTTTACTCTCTCAAATCTCAATTATCAAATATTCAATATATTTAATTTCTTAAAGTGTTCACTTTAATTTTTTAATTTTTCGTTTACAAAGTACGAGCAGAAGTTTCTAAAGTCGCAACCTTTGGATACATCCAAAATTTGTTATTGTCGTTCCATCTCTTACATTTAATTTTTATTTATTGTATTAATTGTTTAATATTTAATTTTATTATATTTGTGTATTTTAAATTTTTTAGTTTAATTTAATTTATACTATAGATAAATTAAGAAATCTCGCTACTAAAGGTGTTAAATTTTTTTGTCCCGGAAGCAGTAGTGGTAGTAAAAAGCGAATTACTAGCAATAGAGGTAGTTCAAGTAGTAGATATACCCGTGTGTCTTCGCCTCCGATACCGCTTGGTACACCTTTTGAGAAAGAAATGAGTGTAGTTGCTCACGATATGGATTATGTAGAAGCTCAGGAAGGTATAGAAGAAAAAAATGAAGTAAATGCGGTTAATTTAGATGGAGATAATGAAAATATTGGTGAAACCCAAAATTTCAAAGATGGTAGTAATTTCATGCAACCTCCCATCTAATTTTAAATAATTTAATAATACTTACTAAACTATTGTCTTCTAATTGACGCAAAACAGTTAACCAGCTAGCCTACGGACGCTGGGCTACTAACCTCTAGGCACAACTTCCAATTACTTTATCCTAAGGAATATGATTCATAATAAGATTTATGTAATAGATCATCTAAAATAACTGGAACACCATAAAAAATTACAACACATGAAAATTTGAGATAAAAATATGACTCCACCTTAGCCGTCGCTGTAGCAAGTGATCTGTCACCATGATGATACTATTGCACTAATAAATAGGTCCCTACAGCGGTACTCAGTAGTTTCAAAATGGGAAGTGGAATTTATTTTTTCCCACTTATCAAATTATCTCGAATTCTCTCTCCCTAATTTCTTTCTAGTATCAAACTATTATATTTCTTCATCTCAACTATGCTCTTTATTCTATTATCATTATTGAATAATAGATTTTGGGACTAAAATTCAAATTTTTTATTTTTTGTGGTGTATTTTTGGGCAACTCAAATTTTTGCCCCTTTTGAATGGATTAATAAGCATGCAAGTCTATTTTACATTCTCAAAGTTGTTTTAGCATTATAAGAAAAAAATTTACATTATTCATGAAAATTTTGGGCATAAAACAAGTAAAATATGAAGAGTTGTCTTCTCCAAGTATTTACAAGCCATTGAGACTTGCATTGGATGTTAATCACTCCCAATTCATTATACAAGAGTTCAATACTACTTTACCAAGTTCGATCTATGCCTAAAACTCAAAAATTCAAAGAATATTTGGAAATATACCATTAACGAAGTAGGGGACTACTGGTGATAATGGTATCACTATAGGGCACTTATTTTATTGTCGTGATGCCATTATAGAGATGCATTGACTCTATAGCAACCGTGCTACAATGATAAAAGTGTTGTTGCAGTGATGGTCTGGCAGTAACCCTTCCAAGGACTTTAAAAAATGATATTTTTATTCTTTTAGTTTCCATATCATCCTCTTTTGTTCCTAAATATGATTATGTCACACTTATATGACTAACTATGGCTAGCCCTAATATCCACCAACCTACCTACCAATGATTCCCCAACAATGCTTGCCATACCTGATACCAAGAGGGGAGGATTAATAGGGGCTTTATTCATGAAAAAAAGGATTGTGATGAAGGGTGTATCTAAAAAGGATCCTAAGTTCTTTGATTTTAGTTGTATTTACGCACGTAAGTGTCATTATCTATACACTTTTAGCTTAATTTTGAAGATAACTTGATATATTTAATTAAGTATAAAATTTGTATTTGTTTATTTGTGGTTTAAATTACATGCTTATAATTTTTAAAATGTATTTTAAACATGTCAAGATTCAAAAGAAACAAATAGAGTTTAGACAAGAAAACTAGTTAGGCTAGTCTACGCTATGCTTATTCTAGTGTACTTTGATCAGCTCTATCATTTTATAGCTGATGTTTGTTATGAGATGATGTGGGATACCATTTAAGGATATATGGAAGAAATTTAAAGCCTAGAAATAAGCCACATGAAGTGGGGAAATACGGAATAAGCGGACGAGAAGAAGAGTGCAAAAATTGGATGAGCCCTCACCTTGAGGAGGGGACTTTGTGCCACACACTAATAGCATGGGACCTTGAGCCATACTGTTAAAGAGGGAAAAATTACTTGATCATTATATGTTCCTCTACCGAACTCCTTTTTCCATTATAGTGGCCATATATCGCAACCCTCTTTAGAACGACAAAAAGTTAGATTTTCACTTATTTAAGTTGGGTGCAATGTGGTCAATGATTATATTTCATTTGCTGAAGCATATAGACAATCTAAAGGACAATATAAGGGGTACTTATTAACATTTATAATTGACATTTGTACAATCTATGTTTGGAGAGAGGAAAAGGCATCAAGAGTTTTATGTTAGGATTTTTCTTCCTTTACTTTTAGTTTTCATGTATTATTACATATAAATTTATTACTTGTGATTATTTGTATGACTATGAGTTTGATAAATACCATATTTCTAGGGTTGAGGACACAAACATGATTTATTAGCATAAATTTAAGTTTGTTAAAGTTGATCATCACAATTGGTTGTTCTTATGTTCATGTATTGACTATTCGGTTGATTCTTGACCTTAAGAGTACATCTGTATTTCTTTTGTGAGATCGTAAGGAGTAGCATAAGATTAGAAAATGTAAAATAATTCAGATCAGTTGAAGACTAGATTCACAGTTAGGATAGAAATATGCCTAATTTGCTCTGTTTTGATTAAATATGGGATGAAACACAAATGCATTTGAATTAGTTTGCACATCCCCGCTCAACAATGTAGTTAAAATGATGGTACACTACCTTGGTCATGCTATGGTCCTGTACCTCAACCCTTTTGGATATGTAATTGTCCATACGCCCTCTCCCCCTTCCCCCAGAGGTTTAAAAGTTTGTTTTTCACTTACTTATATTGGGGGCAAAGTGGTCAATGCTTATGTTTCGCTTGGGGAAGCTTATGGACGACCTAAACAACTATATAAGGGGGTACTAATCCATATATACAACTGAACTTTGGAAAAATACACATTTGGAGAGAGGATAAGGCATGAAGGGCTCTACGTTAGGGTTTTTGTTCCTTACTTTTAGTTTTCTTGTAGTTTTACTCATGAATTAATTAATGGTGATTCTTTTCATAAATATGAGTGGCTAAATATCCTCTTTCAAGGGTTGAATATATGAACTTGATTTTTTAGCAAACATTCTAGTTAGTTAAAGTTGATTATTGTAGTTGGTTGTAAATGTTCTTATGTTTACTATTCTATTAATTTATGGCCTTTAGAATACATCTATATTTCATTTATGAAACCAAAATAGGTAACATTATATTAGAACGTCGAATATAAGGAATGAGTTCTTTTATTTTAGGTGAATTAAAGACTAGATGCACAATTATGATAGGAATATCACTAATTCACCCTATTTGGATCAAATATAGCATGAAATACAAATGCACTTAAATTAAGTCCCATTTCCTCACTCAAACTTTTAGTTGTGAGGCAAATTTATATAGACTATTAGCAGTTCAGAAGATCATAATCATGATATTAACCACGTGAATCAACAACAAAGATAAATAACTTAATTAACGAGATTGTATTACTATGCATGACCATTGAAGATGCCTTGGCCCTGTACCCTCCTTGATATTGTTTCAACACTAAGTTTATCACTATTAGTATGTTTAGTTCCTTGTTTTACCTTTTAAACTTAATACATTCTTGGTTCTATCACTTGAAAAAATAATCAGAAAATTATTTAATATAGTGAATAGTTAAATTATCAAGTCTATCTGGGTTTGGTATCTGATTCTCTACAAGCTACTTTATTTCTTATACGACCACGTATACTTGTGCTTGTTGTTTTCAGGTGAAAGATACTAACAAAACTGTAATGACCCTCCAGGTCATTTTCTATAATTACATTTATTTTAGCTAGCCATTAGAGCTTATCTATAGCTACATGATGAGTGGTGATTCTACCACTTATTTAAACTAAACATTCAAGCACAATTCCTTGTTTTGAGTGAATTAATGAGACATAATTGTGATTAAATGCACTAATATCCATACTTTGCAGGTATAGAGTTGATAAGATCAAAAATCATGGATTGGCTGCAAATGATAAAAAAGGAGCAAGAAAGTGCAGCCAAAGACTTGGAGCAGGAACTGGCCTTAGTTATCACGGTCACGGTCCAGTGATCGCAGTCATGGAAGTTAATAAACCATTGTCACTGAAGATATTCTTGGTCGTGTAGCTGCAATCGCTGCCAGCACTGTGCGATCGCGGTTTAGCAAAAAATGGTAGCCCAACAGAAAATATTGAAATATACGTGGCTGATCCCAAATGTTTGGAAAAAAGACTAAAACCCTATGACAAAAATCATAATTCCATCTTCCACAATATTTAGGTTTAGCTCTTGAATTCATAGCCTCTATTTTTGGAGAAAAAAATATTGTATAAATTTTGGGTGAAGAATACATTGGAGACTTTCTAAGTGGAGGAATAGCTCACTTCCATTGTTGATTTGTAGGAGTTCCAATTTTGAAGTAACATTAACTTAATCTTCAACAAGTCATTTCAATGGAGATTTTAGGTATATCTATGCTTATTTATCTTATGTGTAGCTAGATCTCCCTCTTGGAGTTATGTGTGAATAAGGGTTTATAGTGTGTGTGGTTTGTTACTGTTATCTTCTATTTGGTAGTTCATGTTTGGGGATTTTATCATTGATATGCTAACATAGTTGGGATTTGTAGGTGAAATCCCCTAATACCCACATGGTTTGGATGAGTAAAATCTTCAAATTCTAGAAAGCTCAAGGCCATCTTTGAAAGAAGAGTTTTGGGTTAACTTTAGGAACCCATATCATCCTTGAATGAGGGATATGGAGACCAAATCAATGATAGACTATTATGTGTGTAGTTTGCTAAATTTTCACTATCTTAGAAATAAGGGTGATTGTGAAGTTAACTATACCATGGGCATTATCCTAGAAATAGGGATGCCTAGATTTAGGTTTTGGTTACCAATTATTGAACACACACATAAGATATTCAAAAGAATTAATGGGTGAAAGTTTGGTGCTTTGTTGAAAGACTAGCATCAAAGCTCATAACCAAACATACCCATACTTTTTCTACTAATAATGACGTTTACTATTAGCATCCACATATTACTTCCCTTAGTAACATATAATTCCAAGATCCATGCATAATAATTTAAACTCTAATTATTCATAACCCTGAATTTATACTAGCAAAATCCAAAAAGAAATATTAATGTGTATCACCTCATATTTTTTAGCTAGATTTTGAAGCCTTTTTATTATGTGTGTTGACTCTAATCCAATGAATTTCTTTTGAATAGACATATCATGATCTTTATCCTAGTGTGTGAAGTGATTTCTAGGTGAAAAATATTCATAAGAATCACTTAGAACAAAGTTGAGTTAAGATACTTTTAGTCGTCCAAAGTTTGATAATTTATTCTATAAGTATCTACTTTGAATCTGTATAAATTTTTATAAATATAGAATTTTGCAGCTCAAGATCACTAAATTGTAGATAATTAAGTTAGCTTTCCAGCAATACCAATTTTTCCTTAATCCGATACTTGAGCAAAAAGTTATAGCCATTTTTGTGAGAGAGGTAGTAGCTGCGCGTGATTAGCATGCGACACACACTCCATTTCACTCCTAAGGGAGCATTCAATGTAGCATGCAGTGCACACTTCATTTAAACCCTAGGGAGCATTCGATGTAGCATGCGGCAAGCTCAATTTCGACGCTCTAGAGCATGCGATGCACGATCCATTTTACCCCTGATATTTCCATCTTTTAGTCACATTTTCCAGGGGCATTTCAGTCATTTCCCTTTACCTAACTAATCTAAAACACGGGATTTAGGGTGCCAAAAACATAAGTTACTATTTTATTCTCAAAATTTCCCCCAATTGAAAGCATTCTTTCTGAAGAGCAAACTTTAGCCCTTTAAGCTCCAAGGTCATTTCTCAAGAAAACCATCTATAACTCCCAAGTACTTTCATGAATTATTCAAGCAAGGTATGTTAGATGTTCATCCATGGGCCCTTTCCACCCATGCAGTCCGAGAATCCATCTTTGATGTTTTAAATTATGAAATTGCATATTTATAATGATTTATCTCTATGACGCTTTTATGAATTTTGAATTATACATGATGTTTACAATCTATTTTTGTTGAAAGCAACCCTTACATGTTTGAAGCATGAAATTTCATTTTTAAATCGCTAAGTATGATTTTAGTATTGTAATTATGCTATTCCTACATATTTCACTCATTTTCATGCTTAAGTCCATGAATTTCTTAGCATATAAATTTCAAGTTAAGATTATAAATTGTTTCAAGTGGAATGCATTATAGTATGTTTTAAATATTGTGATTTCCATATCATATTCATGATAATTTAGAATAAATCCATTGTTTATGATTTTGTTATGTGATCACGCAATCTCATCATTTTTAAAGGTATTCCCATGATTAAATTCATGTCTCCCATGTGTTAGATGAAATATCTAAGGGATGAGTTTTGAATAATGATCCCTATTATGGTTATCTCTAAAAGTTTCATGTGTTCCTATTGTTATTTATTGCTATCAAGTCCTGGGGGTTTGAATACCCAAAAACTCTGCTAACTTAGTTTTAGTAGTTTCAGATTGGTTTTAGATAAAACCATGAGCGTCATCAATCCAGTTAGTTATCATATTCAGTTATACTCAGATCAGCCTACAATTTTGTGTCATTCAGTTGGGAGTAAAACTAAGCACCGAATGAACATAGGGATGGCGTCTCCCCCGTCAGTAGGCATGAGGAACTTGTCTCCCCAGTCAGTTAGGTATGAGGAACTTGTCTCCCCCATTAGTAGGCATGAGAACTTAGTAGCAGTCCCTTGGTTCCAGAACTACGTATCTAGCGTAAGGTTTAAGGGGTCCCCCATCATATAGATATTATATCCTCGTTCGTTCGGACATTAGATTAGTGGATCCATGTAATACCCCAAGACTTTTCCGAGCTTGAATTCATCCCTAGAATGTTAAGGTATAGCTTCTAAAATGAATACTATTTATTTCGTATGAATTCTCCAGATTTAGACTTCCCATTGTGTGGGAAATCAAATAAGCTTTCCATCGATAATAGATTCACCTAAATATAACACTTGGTGAAGGATTTATGAATATTTTAAGTTCTAGTAAAAAAACACCGTGATTTATGCCCTTATCACATCACGGAGAATCATAAGATCACAATTCTCAATTTTGAGCGAGACTCCTCAATTTTGGCGCGTTGTGGAGAGGCCCAATTTCCCATTTGTCAATTTCCAGTGGTCGTGCATGATATTGGTGCGGAGAGGGACAAATCCCCAATTGTCCAATTGCAGTGAGGGACCATGATATTGGTGCATCGTGATAATTTTCTAGGTCCCATCCGAGGTGGCAACGTGATACCACTGCATCGCGCCACCATGCATATACCAAGTTGGCATTTTCTAGTGGCTTGGCGCGTAGTGGCGCATCGCGCCAAGGCCAAAAGTTGGGATTTTGGACATTTTTCTAGTTCTATTTATGCATTTAAGAGGGGCATTTCGGTAAATAACTTGGCCCCTAATCTATCCTAATATAAATTAACCCCCTTCAAAGCAATTTACATCCACTTTTCATCAAATCTCTCTCAAGCAAAACCCTAGTTCAACAAACTTTCTCCCCAGGAATCCAAATTCCTCCATTAATTCTCCAAGTAAATTCAAGATTAAGAATCCCCAATACAAGAACACTAAGAATTCATCTCCAAATCTACAATAGAGATCCAAGATTCAAACTTTTAGCATCTAGTTCATCAATTGAGGTATGCGGGGTTATGAACAAGGATACTCCTTTCATCCTTGTGCCCAAAACTTAGTTTAACTATGAATTTACTAAATTTTATATGATTTCCCATGAAATAGAAGTTAGGGTTTATACCCATTAATGTTATTTACAAGCTTATGAGATTTCTAATGATTTAGAAGTTGAATTACATGATTATGTTCATATTTTCATGCATATTATAGAAATTCTAGATTTTGAGTTGAATTATCAATGTTTAGATTATCAAGCATGAATATGTTGCTATTTTAACATGATATTGATACATGGGTTGTTAAGCCCAAATTTAAGATTGTTATTTCAAGAATTGTTGTGCTATAAGCACCCTATGATTAGATTTCTTTTAGATTATTGATAAAGATTTAATCTTTTGGTCTCAGAATAGATATGAAATCCACTTTATAGATTCTGATTACAGATTTAGCTTTACATATATACAAAGGGTTTTGATTACAAACCATTAGAATATTTTAAAGTGAATTTTCTTTAGAATGAGCATATTGATTTAATGGGAGTAGTATTTAGCACCGAGATGGATACATTACTACAGTTTTATACCCTGTAACTACATGTCAATGTAGGATTTAGATTATTTCCACTTATACGTGGATAATAGATATGTGATCACTTAGATAGGTTATACTCCTTGGCACGATTATGACTCCTCTCCCCAACATAAGGATTCCTTATTAGGGGGAAAAACATTAGACTCCATGGATGCTGACATGGTTTATGTCGGTTAAGAGAACCTTCCTGCTAGCCAATAGAAAAGATTAATAGAAAAGCTTTTAGAAAAACTAGGTGTAAAGGCTCACAAACTTACTCTGATATTATTTTACTTAAGATTTCATATTATAGAATTACATCTTTTAGTTCCAGATATAAAATGGTGACTCCTTTTCCACTTAGCCTATATGATATCAGAATAGAACAAAATAAAGATTTCAGAACTAAGTGTAATGGCTCACAAGATTTATATTATGTGCTTTACTTTTCATAATTTATGATCTCCAGATTTCAGATTACTCAAGCCTATGCGAGTCATTTACAATTAGCATGCATGATTTTATAAATTATGATGATATTATTTACTCAGTACATCATTAAAGTACTTTATCCACATTGTCTCATAATATTGGTTCAGGTGCTCAGTCTCAGTAGCGTGAGTGACTTTTGAGCATCTCATCTACATCCCTGCAGTTGGTGAATCCTCATAGTTTGGGGACATAGCTATCCCGATTTCTAGTTTATTAGTAGATGTTTCATTATTCATTTCAGATAGTTTGAGTCAGCTGGGGCCTATCCCAGTGACTCTCTAGACTCAGTCAATAGAGGCTTGTCGGACTACTATATTTAGTTTTAGACTTGTGATTTAGTATTTAGATTTTAGTATCGTTTTACCAAGACTTGTGAGATTAGTATATTTTAGATAAGATATATTTATTTATTATGTTTCCATATTCATATTTCCTTTATGTTGAGATTCAGATTTAGTAGAAAAGTAGCCAGGGTTAGCTTTAGACTACTTGTAGTTCGAAGCACCGTGTAGAGTCTCAGAAACCAGATTTTAGGGCATTATAAACTTGGTATCAAATCCTAAGGTTTAGAGATTCCTAGGAAGTCAGGCAAGCCACGTTACGTAGATTCTTGATCATCTATGTGAAACGCACCACATCTATGAGGAAGAGGGTATAGAATATTCTTAGGAAATTATCTCTTTGTTTTCATGATCTATCGTGCATTCAGTGTCTCTATCTTCTTCTAAATCATGTTTTCATGTGACATAAAATGCCTCCTCATCGAGCTAATGCATATAGAAATGATAACTAGCCACCTCAACTCGCAGATCCTTTGAATAAGAATGTATCACAAACAGAGTTTCGGGCTGTCTTTCAGGCACTAACCCAAGCTATGACTTCTAATATTCAAGGCAACTATTAGGATGCAGTCCTACCCAAGAAAGATGGGGACTTAGTCGCAGCCAAAATCTGAGATTTTATGAGAATGAACCCACCAGAGTTCTTTGGATCGAAGGCAGCTAAGGACCTTTAGTTTATCTAGATGAGGTGAAGAAGATAACCCAAATTATGCATGTTTCTGAAGAGGAGAGTGTAGAATTGACATCCTATAGGCTGAAGGATATTACGTATGATTGGGTAGTGATCTGGAAGAAAAGTAGAGGGGAGAATGCAGCTCCCATGACTTGATAGATATTTCAAGATGCATTCTTAGACAAGTTTTTCCCACGTGAGATAAGGGTAGGTAATATAGAAGATTTTATGAACCTAAGGCAAAGATCAATAATAGTGAAGGAGTATTGCCTCAAGTTAAACTAATTATCTATGTATGCCCCTGATCAGAAGGCTGACCCTAGGTCAAGCATGAGTAAGTTTTTGACCGATGTGTCTAGGTTGGTAGCTAAGAAGTGTATGAAAGCTATGTTTATTGGAGACATGGATCTTGCTAGGATGGTGATGGATGCTCAGCAGATTGAGGTAGAGAAGTTGAAGAAAAGAGAGAGAGAAAATAAAAGAGCTAGAATAGGGAAGTTTGACTATGGTAAGAATAGATCTGGAGGAGGAAATTGTTCGCAATCTCAGAATCAGTCATCTATGCCTGCACCTTTCTCAACCAGTGCTCCCACACCCAGAAATAGGCAGAAATAGTGTGGTAAGTCTTCTATGTCCAAATCTCCGAATAATATAAGTGGGAAGCCCAATCACCCCCCATGTGCTAAGTGTGGCAAAAATCAAACGGGTTAATATTTATGGGGTCAAAAAGGTTGTTATGGTTATAGGTAGATGGATCATGGAATCAAAGAGTGCCTGTATGCTAGATAAGGAAATAGAGATGCTCGTCGTCAGACTTAGGCTAATAGTGCACTAGCTCCTCTATGTTGCCCAGCCCCTTCTCAGGGTGCATCATCCAGTACCGGTGATGGTCAATGCCAAAATTGGTTCTATGCTTTACCATCTCGCCAGGAGCAGGAAGATTTGCCAAATATTGTTACTAGTATGCTTCGTGTCATTCATCTTGATGTTTATGTGTTGTTAGACCCTGGGTTGAGTTTCTCTTATATAACCCCATTAGTTGCTGTGAATTTTGAGATATGTTCTGAAAATATCCCTAAGCCTTTCTTAGTTTCTACCCAGTAGGTGAGTCAGTTATTACTAAATAAATCTATAAAAAGTATCCTATCACTGTCCTTCATAAAGTTTTGTTAGCAGACTTGATAGAGTTAGATATGGTTGATTTTGTCTTATTCTTGGTATGGATTGGCTCCATTCCTTCTATACAATTTTGGATCTGTTCAGTTCCTAGGTGCGCCAGTCTTTAAGTGGTCAGGTAATTCAGTGTCTCCCAAAAGTCATTTCATATCTTACCTTAAGTCAAGAAAATTGATATCTAAAGGTTGCATTTACCACCTAGTTTGAGTCAAAGACACAAAGTCTGAGACTCCAACAGTTCAGTCAGTTAATGTAGTTAATGATTTTCCTGATGTTTTTCGAGAAGATCTCCCAGGGGTACCTCCCTATAAAGAGATAGAATTCAGTATTGACTTTCTCCCAGATACTCAGCCTATTTCTCTCCCTCCTTATCCTATGGCTCCCACAAAGCTTAAGGAGTTAAAAGAGCAACTCGAAGATTTTTTAGATAAAGGTTTCATAAGGCCTAGTATTTCTCAATGGGACATTCCTGTCCTATTCATGTGGAAGAAAGATAGTTCTTTGCGAATGTGCATTGACCATCATCAGCTGAATAAGGTCACGGTCAAGAACAAATACCCTCATCCTAGAATTGATGACTTATTTGACCAACTCCAAGGTGCAAGTTATTTCTCAACTATAGACCTTAGATCTAGCTATCATCAGCTTAAAGTAAGGGAATGTGATGTCCCAAAGACAACATTCAGGACTCGTTATGGTCATTTTGAGTTTTTAGTCATGTCTTTTAGGCTAACCAATGCTCTAATAGCTTTCATGGACCTCATGAACGGAGTATTCAAACAACATCTAGATATATTTTTCATAGTATTCATAGATGATATCCTTGTATACTACTATAGGGAGGATGGCCATGTAGATCATCTTAGAATTATCTTGCAAACTCTTAGGGATCATCAATTGTTTGCCAAATTTAGTAAGTGTGAATTTTGGCTAAGATCATTAGCCTTTCTTGGTCATATTATTTTTGTCGATGGAATTCGAGTTGTTCCCCAAAAGACAAAAGCCGTAAGAAATTAGCCTAGACGTATCTTTCCATCAGATATTAGGAGCTTCTTGGGTCTACTAGTTATTACCACTGTTTTGTTGAAGGTTTCTTATCTATTGCATCCCCTATGTCTAGACTGACCCAAAAAATTTTAAGTTTTTGTGGTCAGATTCCTGTGAGAAGAGTTTTTAGGAGTTGAAAACTCAACTCACTTCAGCCCTAGTTCTAGCATTACCTAATGGCATAGACGATTTTATGGTGTATTGTGATGCCTCTAGAGTTGGTTTGGGTTATGTGTTAATGCAGAGAGGTAAGGTTATAGCATATCCCTCTAGAATTTATAGCCTCATGAAAAGAATTACCCAACCCATGATCTTGAATTAGCTGTTATGTTGTTTGTATTGAAAATCTAGAGGCACTATCTGTATGATGTGCGTGTTGATACGTTCATATACCATAAAATCTTGCAATATGTGTCTACTCAGAGGGAGTTGAATCTTTGGTAGAGAAGATGGGTGGAATTTTTGAAAGATTATGACATGAGTGTGTTATTTCATCCGAGCAAGGCTAATGTAGTGGCAGATGCCCTTAGTAGATTGTCTATGGGCAGTGTTGCTCATGTCGAGAATGATAAGAAAGAGTTAGCTTAAGAAGTTGATCGATTAGTTATATTAGGTGTTAGGTTGGTTGACTGAGCTGAAGGGAATGTTTGGGTTCAGAGTTGTTCTGAAACTTCTCTAGTTTTGAAAGTAAAGGAGAAGCAAGATATGGATTCTAGTTTGGTCAAACTGAAGAAGTCAATTAAAGAACAAAAGGTAGAGTTCTTATCCCAAGGTGGAGATGGCGTGTTGAGAAATCAGGGTAGATTGTATGTGCCTTATGTTGATGACTTAAGATAGCGGATTATGGTGGAAATGCATAGTGTATGTTATTCTATTCATCCAGGTGCTACCAAGATTTACCGCGACTTACAGGAAATCTATTGGTGGAATGGTATGAAGATAGATATAGCGGACTTCATAGATAAGTGTAAAATATTTCAACATGTTAAGGTAGAACACCAAATATTCAGTGGTACATTGCAAGAGTTTAGTATCCCCACTTAGAAGTGGGGAGAGATGAATATGGATTTTATGACTGGTTTACCCCATTCGCATTATCAGTATGATTCGATTTGGGTTATTATAGACATATTGACTAAGTCAATAAATTTCTTGATAGTTCATACATCCTATACCGCTGAGGATTATGCTAAGTTGTATATCCAAGAGTTAGGCAGATTATATGGGGTTCGCTTATCTATCATCTCAGATAGGGGTACTCAGTTTACTTTCCAATTTTGGAGAGCCTTTCAGAAGGGTCTTGGTACCCAAGTCCATCTTAGTTCAACTTTTCACCCTCAGATAGATGGTCAAGCAGAGAAGACCATCCGAACTCTAGCAAATATGTTGAGGGCATGTGCTCTGGATTTCAAAGGTTTTTGGGATGAGCATTTTCCATTGATTGAGTTTACTTATAATAAAAGTTACCATTCTAGCATTCAGATGGCCTTATTTGAGGCTCTTTATAAAAGGAGATGTTGATCACCCATAGGCTGGTTTGAAGTGGGTGAGGCCGCTTTGCTAGGGGCCGATATAGTGTACGAAGATATGGAGAAAGTTAAGTTGATTAGGGAAAGATTAAAAATAGCCCAGAGTCATCAGAAATCCTATGCAGATGTGAGAAGAAGGGACCTTGAGTTTGACGATGGTGATCCAGTGTATCTGAAGGTTTCACCCATAAAAGGGGTAAAGAGATTTGGGAAGAACGAAAAGCTTAGTCCCTGGTATGTTGGCCCTTTCAGAATTGTGGGTCATGTTGGGAAGGTTTTTTATGAGCTTGATTTACCCGTAGACTTATCAACTGTTCATCATATATTTCACGTCTATATGCTTTAGAAGTGCATCGGTGACTCCACCGTTGTAGTTCTTTTAGAAAGCTCAAATATTTAGAGCATCCTTTCATACGAAGAGATTTCAGTTGAGATTTAAGATCATTAGATTCGTAGACTTAGGAACAAAGAAGTTTCCTTGGTCAAAGTTATTTGGCAGAATCAGTCTGTTGAGGGCGCTACTTGGGAAGCAGAAACGGATATGAGAGCCAAGTACCCTCACCTTTTCTCCGCAAACTCAGATTTAGCCGAAGGTAATACACTTTCTTGATTCAGTTCTTTTCTAAGCATATATTCAGCTAAATAGTTCACCTCATGTAAGTTCATGAACTCACAGAACTACTCAAAAGCTTAGAATGATTTAGATTTAGTTTCGCAATTTACTTTGGTTAGGCATGCTATCCTATAGCTTCAGATTTTCCTTAGTATTCATAGTCTAACCAGCAGAATTTGAGGACAAATGTTTCTAAGGGGGAGATATTGTAATACCCCCAGACTTTTCCTAGATTTAATTTATCTCTACAATGCTAAGGAATAGCTTTCAAAATAAATACTATTTATTTCATATGAAATTCTTCAGATTTAGACTTCCCATTGTGTGGTAAATTAAAGAAGAATTCCATCTATACCAAGTTCGCCTAAATCCGACACTTGGTGAAGGAGTTATAACTATTTTAAGTTCTAGTCATAAAACACCATGATTTCGTCACTTAGCACATCGCAAAGAAGCATAAAATCACAATTGTCAATTTCAAGTAAGACTCTGCAATTTTGGTGCATAGCGAAGAGGCCCAATTTCCTATTTGTCAATTACCAGTGGCCCTTCGTGATATTGGCGCGTCGCGGAGAGGGCCAAATCCCCAACTATACAATCCTAGTCAGGGTTCGCTATATTGGCGCATCTCACCAAGTTTCCATGTCCTATCCGAGGTGTCAACACTATACCACCACGTTGCGCCACTATACATATTCTAGTGGCTTGGCGCAATAGTGACACGTCGCGCCAAGGGCAAAAGTTGGGATTTTGGTCGTTTTTCCAGTTCCATTTATGAGTTTAACATGGGCATTTTGGTAAATCTCCCAACCCCTAATCCATCCCAAACAATGAATTAAACCTCTCCAAAGTACTTTACATCCACTTTTCATCAAATCTCTCTCAAGCAAAGCCTTAGTTCAACAAACTTTCTCCCTAAGAATCCAATTCCACTATTAATTCTCCAAGGAAATTCAAGATTAAGAATCCCCAATTCAAGAACTCTAAGAATTCATCTCCAAAGCAAAAATAGAGATTCAAGATTCAATTTTTGGCATCTAGTTCATCAATTGAGGTATGTGGGGTTATGAACAAGGATACTCCTTTCATCCTTGTTCCCAAAACTAATTTAATTATGAATTTACTAAATTTTATATGATTTTCCATGAAATTAAAGTTAGGGTTTATACCCATTAATGTTATTTACAAGCTTATGAGATTTTCAATGATTTAGAAGTTGAATTACATGATTATGTTTATATTTTCATGTATATTACAAAAATTTCCAGATTTTGAGTTTAGTTATCAAGGTTTATACTATCAAGCATGAACATTTGATGTTTTAACATGATATTGATACATGGGTCGTTAACCCCTAATTTACGATTGTTATTTCAAAAATCGTTGTGCTATAAGCACCCTATGATTAGATTCCTTTCAGATTATTGATAAAGATTTGACCCTTTGGTCTCAGAATAGATATGAAATCCATTTTACAGATTCATATTATAGATTTAGCTTTACAGATATACAGTGGGTTTTTATTACAAACCATTAGACTACTTTAAAGTGGATTTTCTTTATAATGAGCATATAGTTTTAATGGGAGTAGTATTTAGCACTGAGATGGGTACATTACTGTGGTTTCATACCCCAGAACTATGTACCAACATAGGATTTAGATTTTTTTATCTTCTACATGGATGACAGAAAAGTGGCCACTTAGATAGGTTATACTTCCTGGAAAGAGTATGACTCCTCTTCCCAACATGAGGATTCCTCCTTAGGGGGACAAGAACGTTGAACTCCATGGATGCTCACATGGTTTATATAAGTTAAGAGAACCTCCCTGCTAGCTAACAGTAAAGATTAATAGGAAAGATTTTAGAAAAACCAAGTGTAAAGGCTCATAAACTTACTCAGATATTATTTTCCTTAAGATTTTATATTACAGAATTACAGTTTTTAGTTCTAGCTATAAAATGGTGAGCCCTATTACACTTAGCCTATATGATTTGAGAATAGAACAAAATACAGATTTCAGAACTAAGTTTAATGGCTTACAAGATTTATATTATGTTCTTTACTATTCATAATTTATGATCTCCAGATTTCAGATTACTCAAGCCTATGTGAGTTATTTACATTTAGCATGCATGATTTTATAAATTGTGATGATATTATTTACTTATTGCTTTCACCTCATATACTCAGTACATCGTCAAAGTACTGATCTGCATAGACGTCTATGTGCTACATTGTCTCACAATGTATGTTCAGGTGCTTAGACTCAGCAGAGTGAGTGATTTTTGAGCATCTCATCTACATCCCTGCAGTTAGTGAGTCCTCATAGTTTGGGGACTTAACTATCCAAATTTTTGGTTTATTAGTAGATGTTTCATTATTTAAGATATTTTGAGTCAGCTGGGGCCTGTCCCAGTGACTCTCTAGACTCAGTCAGTAGAGGCTTATCGAACTACTATATTTAGTTTTAGACTTTTGATTCAGTATTCAGATCCTTCAGTGTTGTTTTACCAAGACTTGTGAGATTACTATGTTTCAGATAAGATTTCTGCATTTATTATGTTTCCATATTCATATTTCTCTTATGTTGAGATTCAGATTTAGTATAAAAGTAGTCAGGGTTAGATTAGGACTACTTATAGTTTAGAGCATCGAGTGGCATCCCAAAAACATGATTCTGGGGTGTTACAATCCATGCATCTATTGTTGGTACCTGTCACACTGCACTAAAATCCTTCCAGTGGGGTTACAGGTTGGACCCTAATGGTACATTAGGGTATGTCAATTATAGCTAGCTCCTACAGTCTCAGTCTAGAAATCAATTTTAGGTTTTCTTAACCATATCATACAATATTAGTTATTCAGTTACCAGTATTTCAGTATTTTTAGTTCACAAACTATTTTAGAAACACATTTTATGCTTAGTCATGAATTCTTAGTCTTTACAGATTTCATGCATTCTACCTAGTACTTCATGTTATTTATTCAGTCATTTATTACTCATACACATAAATCCATGTATATCAACCTAACCTTATTTAGCATACCATTACATTCAAAGTACGGATTGCATACTAGTTTTTTGTGCTATGATGCCTTATATCAAAGGTTCAGATGTTCGAATTCCCGATCATACTTAGACTTTCTAGTGCATCAGCAGTAGCAACTGTGCTGAGTCCTCATTCTTCGAGGATGAGTTATCTTATATTTAGTTATGTTAGTAGTTCAACTATTTAGTTAGTTGGATTTAGTTGGGGTTTGTCTCATCAGCTCCACAGTCAGTCAGTAGAGGCTTTTCAGACTAGTACAGACGATTAGTCAGTTTTTAGTTGTTATCATCAGTCGTTTTATCAGTATTGTTAGTATTATTTTATAGACATGATCCAAACTATGATTTAAAACCTTATGACATTTTTTCAGTTAAATTCCGTATATGATCTTTTGTTATCAGTTTTACCCAATGCTTACAGTAGGTACTAGTATCATGGGTTAGCTTGTGGTCACTTGTGACCGTAAGCACCATGTGGTATCCAGAGGGTACTCTCAAGGTGTTACAAGTGTATACACCTATCTCCCTTATTTTAATATTATTGTACTATTGTTTTGAATTTACCTTTTATCTATTATTCTAAATTAATTTGATCACCACCCGTGGATTCAACCCCGACTCTAAAGTTAGGTAAATATATTGACGACAACCGTCTTTAACTTTAATTGATGTGTAAGTTGAGAGTTATCACTACCAAAAGTCATTTATGACTTATTGGAACTGATAATTTTATTATCATGTAGTTTATTCAGTTTTAGAGCCAATTCATTATTTAGGAGTCTTTGCGCGTTCCAAATATTCACCAAATAAAAACTTTAGTAAAATGTTTTGGATTAGAAATTTTAATATGCCAATAGCTCTGAAATATTGATTTTTGGCTATGTACACCTTTGCTTTGGGTCCCAACGTGATGCTCATTTCAACCTATTGGTGAGAAAGTTAGAAAATTTGAAATTCGGGTGTGGGGATCACATTTGATTGAAATGACCTCAAAAAGAATATACAATTTTTTCAATGTATCCAGAACATCGAATTTAGTGTGGTTACATAGGTCAATATCATAAAGAGGATCTCAAATGAATTTTGAGGCATCGTTGGAAAACTTTGAAAGTTCACAAGTTGTAGTGCTGAAGTGTTCACGATCGCACAAAGGGCATCACGATCGCCTTTATGCAATCTTAATATGAGTGGGTGAGAACGCCTTTGTGTGATATCCCTCCATGATGGAGATAACCATAGCTTAGGGCCTAGTATGGCTATAAAAAGGCCCTTTAGACAACAATTTTGGGCATTTCCACTCATCTATGAGACCAAGAAAGCCTAAAATGTTGTATCAACCTTAAATGTATTCTTGGGTTCAACTTAGAAGCTTGATTAACTTATATTCCCGTTATTAACAACAGATTTGAGGTATGAATCCTTCCATTTAGTGTTTAAATTTCTTGAATTCTTGACCAAAACCCCAAATATCGCAATAGCATGATTATAGCCTAGATAAGCTTCGTTTTTCATACTTCTTGAGGAATATGATTTCCTAATAGGGTATGAACACTAGGTTGGTCTTGTAAATGTATTTCCCATATGTGGGATCCACTTGGGGTTTTGATGTCACTTTTGCACCTAAAGAACAATGGTGTAGTATGGGTATCGATGTTCTCATAATAATGTGTAGATTGCGTTTTTGATAGTTTGGTACCTTGAAGAAGCTTTTCGAAATGGAAAAGCAAAAGTTTTGTAGATTGTTAAGCATTTTTCAGATTTGAGGTAGGCTAAGTTTATTCATTTTTAGATTGAGCTACATTATAATATAATTGTGATATCTTGTTAGATTGGGATAGGTTTTAAGTATTGGATTGATGAAAAGCAAGACTTGGGTTAGTTGGTCCATTTAGGCTATTTGAATCTTAGAGTTTAAAAGCTTGACTTATTTCCCTTTGACTTAGGTGGAATAGACTTCATTACTCATGTTTTGCATGAGAATGCCTTAGAATACTCAATACTGGGTTAAATGCTCTAGTTGCTCATACTTAGAGTAAGTTGTCCTTATTTTTTATACTAGTTCCATTGCCTTAGTTACGTTAGTTGCTAATACAAGTGAAGCTTGCCTTAGTTTCTTAGTTGAGTAGAATATCTACCTTAGGGCTTATGGTGGCTTACTGTACATCTAAGAGTCCATATCCTAGTCTGGGGAAGAAATTGACTTACAATGCATTCAGGGGTTTAGATGTGGGCTTGTTGACCCACATAAAGGTGAAACTTATGATTAGTTCTCTTGAGCCCTTATGCTTAGTAATTGACTAGTGAGTGCCATTTTGAGGCAATATTGATGACTCTTAGTACTTGTTCGTTAAAAGGAATGACATTGAGAGTAAATCCCAAGTTATTATTCCTTTATATGTTTTATTGGTTAAAGCTTATGTCAAGCTATTAACTATGTGATTGTGATTAACTATAATTTGGGACAATGATAATGGTATTGAATGAGACCTTGACTATAATATGGCCTAAGCCATATATGATGTTGTTTAACATATTTTGAATAAGCTATATATTATGTCATGCTTTAGTTATTGCTTATATTATTGATAAATTATCTTTAGGCCAATGAGCATGCTACTATAGGGCCATTGTTTATGATATCACTTACGGTTATGCCGATGGTCTAAATGACTAGATTCTTAATTGTATAATGATGAGTCCTTGATTATACTTTTAGTTATGCCCTTGATTAGACTAGTGTTCGGTCCGTTAACTATGCTATTGCCCAAGTGATGATAATTCTTAATAATTATGCTAATAAATTATATTGAAATCCTTCTTTATTATCGATATTGGAAACATTGATATTAATGGTGATAAAAAGCACGCTTATTTATTATATGTAAATCTATTTTACATATTATGTAGGGGATCGTGATACTTTTTTATATAATTATTTATACTAATGCTTTTGCCACTTCTTATATATATCTACATACTTATCTTTTCGGTGTGGGACATAGGAATGATGTTGGTCTTAAGGATATAATTTCTGGGAAAAAACACAATGATAGTTTATATTATTCATGTTATATATACATATATCTATTGATAAGGTGACATTGATATCAATATTGGATTATGGAGGTATGCTATTCTTCACTTACTCTTTATATCTATATACTTTTTCCATCGTGGGGCTTGTTATTTACTTTAGCCCTTGTTGGACTTGTTAGTTACTTTAGCCCTCGTGGGGCCTGTTCTTATTCATATTATAAATTTGTATATTATGATGATATGTTGATACTCTACAAGTCCAAATAGTATTATGATGATATATTGAAACTCGACAAGCCTGGAGGATATTATGATGATATATTGATACCCGGTGCAACCAAATAATATTGTGATGATATAATGATACTCAAGTGTGTTCAGATGATATTGTGATGATATGATGATACCTGATGCATCTGAATGATATAGTTATGATATGATAATACCCGGTATGGTCAGATGATGTAATGATGATATGATCATACTCGATGTGGCTGGAGAATATTATGATATTGTATTGATACCTAACAAGGCGGGAGCATACTATGATCTTGTGATGATGCCTGGCAAGGCTGGAGGATGATTATTGATGTGCCTATGTGTACACCTACCGGTTCAAATCCTTCTATCCGAATGTCTGAAAATTATATTTTATTCCTTCTTTTGTGTAGTTGGATATAACTTTGATATTAGAGATGTCGATTATAGTCTTCTTATGAGTTGAGCTATGAAGTGGTATAGATGTTGACTTAATGTCTTAAAGATGATTAGTCGTGGATATAGATTAAGTGGCTAATAGTGACTAGTGGATTAGTGAACCGTAGTGATAAAGAAAACTAGAAGCATTGATGGCTAATAGTAGTAACGATTATTTTATTATGGATATTAGTGATAATGGGATTTGTGATGGTGATGATTAGTTTCTATTGATAACTAATTAAATGATGTTGGTTAGTTGTTAAGTGAGGATTTATGGACTAATGATGCTAGTTAATAAAATATGTTAGTTAATTGATGAATAGCGAACTAATGGTGATTAGAGGTCATTGATCAAATGGCAACTAATGGAAGTACGATGTCTAGAATTAAGTATTGGTTAATTTACAAATATGGACTAGTGGTGACTCTTTGCTACATGTTAAATATTGGCTAGTTACTGAATCGTGGTTAGTTGTTGACCCATGAATAGGGTTTATGTGATTGATAATGGATAAATGATAATTAGAGGTTATAAGATGGATAGTGAGTAAATAGTTTTAGTATTAATTAAGCATTGGCTATATAATAATGAGTGAATAGGGTGTATTGATGAGATAGATGTCTTTATCATGGTATGGTTACAATTTTAAGTAGATTGGTATATGTTATTCGATTATGATTATGGATGATCATTATGAATGTTGGGAAATGACCATTTGATTAAAAATGGAAAACTACGGATTATGATGAATTTTGGATATATTGTTGATTTGATCTTTTTATGTTTCTCTTCGGTGTAATCTCCGGTGGTTTGAGAGTCGTGATGAGTTCTTTACTTTATGCACTAGTTAGTGTATAGGAACCAACTTTGTACTTGTGTTTGTTTGTGATTGTGCTTCTGTTGCCTTATGATTCCAAATTTTTTATTTCTTATGCCCGATGGTAAATGGCTTGCGTTGATTCCTAATGTTATATTGTTATTCTGATGTTTAATACTTGATATGTATGGCGATATTGGCATGCGTTGATTCTTTATGATACATTATTCTTTTGATATTAAATACTTGTTGTGTACAATAATATTAGAATGTGTTGATGCCTTATGTTACACTATTATTCTGATTTACTTAGTTATTATATACAATGACGATGGAGATGATTCAGGTTTGATTCTGTTCCTTGCCTTAGTTAAGATTATCTTGCACTTTGTCATTCTTATATCATGATTTAGCTCATTTACCTCGGTCGACCGATGATGCCTACTAAATACCTATTGTTTTTGTACTCATACTACACTTTTATACCTTTTTGGGAAGATTTGAGTATTGGTAGTCGCCGTTGATCGTGGTTAATGCAGTGATTGATTTTTGGAGATAGGGTGAGCTCTTGGAGTTCGAGTCACCAAATTTTCTTCTATCACTTGTATTCAGTCATTAAAATTTGAGACAGATGTATGGCCTTCCTTATCGATTGATTTCTTAAGAAAAATCTTGCTATAGACAACTTTAAATGAGTATAACTCCAAGATTCTGAAGTATTTTTAAGCTCAAGACCCACCAAATTAAAGGTATCTATGTCATATTTCCAACATATTAAGTTTGTCTTAATATGATATGAGAGTAAGAGGTTATGCCCAATTTACCAAAGGGTGTCTGTTTTCCAGATAATAATGGCTCGAGCGATGAATTATAACACCTATGATGACTCATCAGGTCAAACCATCAAGATTAAGAAGTAAGACTGAAATTCGGTCATTTTTTGACAGTTCTAGTAATGTTTACTCAAGGGTTTAACGGTCTGTCCCCTAAACCATCAGCCGAAAGTGTTATGCATTATTATAGTGTTTTCAAAGGGGCTGTTTGGTTTCTTACCACTCTTTTAACACCAAAACTACATTGTTTAAGCAATCCTAAGTCTGAAATATAAGGTACTTAATTCCCCATTAACTCAAAATTCAGCCAACACATAAAGAGAAAAAAAAAGAAAAGAGGCAAGTTTCTTTTCCCAAGGCAAAATAAGGGTTCTTCAATTACAAACTCCAAATTCAAAGGATTCTCCAAGGTTTCCATCTCTAGGTATGTGAGATTTCATCAATGTATCTCTTTTTTCACATTGAGACACTATGTTAATTCAATTTCTCAGTTAAATTCCTTCCTCGGAGCGTAGGGTTCATGAATGTTCTGAATTTCTTGATATTCCAATTCCTTGATAATATTGAGTTATAAAACCATTCTTTAACATGAATTTTAGTACCATTACATATTTAAAATTATAAATCCTAATTATATAGCAAAATCTATGATTGTTGGACTTGAGTTATAAAATTCTTTAATTTATTTAGTTTATGGAATTGTCATAGTAGTTGCATTCTTCATAGATGGTGGGTAATGAACATTAGATGACCTAGGATTTCATGCATATATTTATGAGTATTATATCCTACAGTTTACATGTTTTGAATTCTCTCCGATAATACATTTGTTTTTAGTCTTCAAAATATTAATATTTTAAAGCATTTCAGTTATCATTGTCATTAAGTGTAACGCACCAAATCTGGTACCCAGAACGCTACATGGTGCTTAGGACCCCGAAGGACCACAAGCTAACCCATGACTAATATCTGTACCTGTACGCGGCATAATATGACATAATAATGTGGAAACATGCACTGAAAGGCCATAAAGTTCAATATTGAACATAATCTGAATAATAATATAACATCTGTATGGGTAATAGAATAACCAAACCAAAAATGGGCAAAAAAATATTGAAGGCTGAAACATGATAGTCTAGAAAGCCTCTAACTGACTGAACTATCTGAGTAAGGAGTTGTAATAAACTAAGTAATGAGATAATAGGGAATAATCATGTCATCGAATGATGAGGACTCACTTCTAACTCTGACTGCTGAAACTAGAATCTACTATTGATTTGGAGCTCGTGTCTCTAAACCTATGGAGTAACATAAAAACAAATAACCATAGCACAAATATGTCAATATAATAGAATGTACTGAGTATGCATGTGAGGAAGGCTATATGCAAGGGTTCACATACATGATCAATGCTAACTGACTGTCTAACATGAACGTGAGAGTACATTCATGAATACATAACTATAACTGATACCGTGATAACACGATTACTGAATTTGAATACTAATAACATGACATACTAATAACTGATATAAATGATAACGTAAGTGAATGTATCTGACAGACCTGAATCTGATGGAACTATCTGAGTTCCATTCTGTATCTAAGTCTACTGTATCTGACAGTCCTAAATGCTGAAGAACTATATGAGTTCTTTTATTAAGACTGATACTGAAATTGTAGAAAGTAGTTATCTAACTGAAATGCCCCTGATACACCATTATGGCTGAGTTGGGGTCCAATCTGTAACCCCAATTGGAAGGGTGTCAATACCGCACCACTGGTAAGGATAAGATTTAGGCGACCCTCATCTGATAGCGTCCCCTATACGAGAATGGTGGGGACCTTATCTGACAGTGTTTATCCACCTTATCAACCCTCATCGAATAGTGTTGGTGTCTCAATCTATGCTGGCTACATAGTTCTGGAATACAAGGATGACTTCTAAGGATCACACCCTCATAAGATAGTGTGTGTCCCCATCCTTGGGTTCACTCAGTGCTAATTTCTACTCCCATCTGAATAGACACTAAACATGACTTAACTGAACTAGACATGGGCTAACTTACTAAATTCCATTGACTGACGAAATACTAATGATATTTAATAACTGACTGAGTTCATGCGATCATGGAGATTTCCTGAGTCATAAGACTGTCTGATGTCTAAGGATTCGTAGTTTTACTGAGAATATTGTGAAAACATGACATTGATCTAGGCACACAGCTAATGTTTTGGGTACAAGTTCCCCCAGGACTTGATGAAAAGAAACAGATGAAGCATGACTTCTTGAATACATAATAATCATCATACTCCATAATTCATTTATTGAAGCATTTCATTAAACAAGTGATAAAGCATAAACTTGTACATAGATGGGGATTTCGTGATATCATAATAGTTTGGCATTTTTACTTCATATAGTCATTTAATTAAACATATTGTAGGTGTAGTACATGCAAAGATCATTGTACAATAATTAAACATCATGGTTCAATTCTAATTTCATCATTCAAGGGTTTAGTCATAGGTCTGCATGAATCTATATCTATAATAATTTAACCCACATAGAATTTATCACCCAACATGGAGTAGAAATCAATTTCTCATTATCAACATGTAAAAGAGCAGCCCAATCATGAAATTCAAAGGAAAATCCATAAACTTGAATTTATAAAAGGGACTCTTGGGCTTTATGGATGAAAGGAGTCCATGAATGAACACTATGCATACCGTAGTTAATAATTTCATGAGGATTGATGGTGAAACCTTCTTCAATTTGAATCCCTAGCTTTTTCTTGAGAGAAACTTTTGAGAAAATAGTATATTTTGGGTGAAGAATGGCTAAATCACATGTTATTGGGTTTAAATAGGGGTAGAAAATTGACCCTTTTAACCTTTGGATGCGTCTTGTAGTTTTAGTAAATTTTTTTTGATCTGGTCCCTTGGCGCGACGCGGCGCTATCGCGCCGTGTTACTGGAATTTGACAATTAGAAAACTGAGGGATGGAGTGACGCGGAGCCATCACGTTGCCCCTTCCTTTGTGACCTGGAACTTTGATGCGACGCGGGGGAGATCACGCTGAGACACTAGAAAAGGACAATTCTAAATTTGGGCCTTGGCGCAATGCACCATAATAGCAAACCCCTACTGGAATTTACCAAATGCCATTTCCTCTTATGGCGTGGTGCACCACTGACTAATATGGCGCTGTTTTATGATGGGAACTTGAAATAGTCATAACTTTTGATTCGGTTATTGGATTTGGGTGAATCTTATATTGATGGAAAGCTTATTGAATTTCCCACATAAAAAAGGTGAAAATGTTGAAAATTCCTCATGGAATAGTCATCATTCAATTTAGATGCTAATACTAGGCATTATTGGGATGAAATTAGCTAGGAAAAAGTATGGGGTGTTACAATATCTCCCCCTTGAGAACATTCATCCTCAAATGAGACTGATTGAGAGGGGAGAAAAGACAATTGGCATACATACTGAAGATGAATAACTAGAACATGATTTCATGGCTGACTTAAGGACATATCATACTGAACATGCATATCTGATACATGTGTAATTGATCCATGAATGTATGACTGAGTGTTCTGGTGAACTATGTTTCTTACAATTAGAATGCATGTCTGATGCATAAATATATAAATGAGCTGATACATGAATGCATGACTAAATATGCATTGGTACTTGATACCAAGTTTATAATGGAAACATGAGCATGAAACTAAATACTAAGTTTGTGATGAACACTGAACATGGAACTGAGTAAGCTTAAGGAGAACTATTACCTTGAGCTTGATCCGAGTTGCCGGTGAAGAGGTGAGGATAATTGGTACATATATCTACTTTTTAGTCCTACATATCTCCCTTGATGGATTGATTTTACCAAGAACTTTAACTAGAGGGACTTCTTTGTTCCTTAATCTACAAGTCTGGTAGTCTATGATTTCGACTGGAATCTCTTCATAAGAGAGAGAGTTCTGAACACCAATGCTCTGAATAGGGACTACAACTGATGGGTCACCTATACACATCTTGAGAAAGGAGACATGGAAGACTGGATGAACTGAGGATAGATCTGAAGGCAATTCAAGCTCATAAGCTACCTTGCCGTATAGACTGAGAATCTTGAAGGGACTGATATATCGGGGACTAAGTTTTCCTTTATTGCCAAACTACTTCACTTCCTTCATGGGAGAGATATTTAGATGGACATAGTCCACAATCTTGAACTCAAGATCTTTTCTACGAACATCTGCATAAGACTTTTGTCGGCTCTGAGAGTCTTTCTCTAATCAACTAGAATTTTTCTAATGCATCGAATACTAAGTTAGGCGCTATGATTGAGGCCTCACTAACTTTGAATCAACTGATTAGAGATCTACATATCCTACTGTAGAGAGCTTTGAATTGAGCCATCTGAATACTGGAATGGTAGCTATTATTGTATGCAAACTCAATCAATGGCAAGTGGTCATCCCAGCTCCCTTTGAAATCAATTGCACACGCCCTTAGTATATCTTCTAAAATTTGAATGGTCCTTTATGATTGACCATCCATCTTATAATGAAAGGCTGTACAAAGATAAACTTGGGTACCAAGACCCTTTTGGAATGCTTTCCAGAAGTGAGAGGTGAACTGGGTACCACTATCTGAGATTATAGATAACAGAACACCGTACAATCTGACCAACTCTCTGATGTAGAGTATGGAATAATCCTCGGGTAAATAAGAGGTATGAACTGGAAGGAAATAGGTTGATTTGGTCATCCGGTCTACAATGACCCAAACTGAATCATGCTGATGATGAGTTCGTGGCAAACCCGACACAAAGTCCATGTTCACTTCTTCCCACTTCTAAGTAGGAATAATGAACTCCTACATAGGACCACTAGGATTTTGATGCTCTATCTTAACCTGCTGACATATAGAGCACTTAGCCACAAACTCTACAATATCTCTCTTCATCCCACTCCACCAATAAACTTCCTGTAAGTCATGGTACATCTTTGTGGCCTCTAGATGAATAAATTAGCACACACCATGCGCTTCTGTAAGAAGTCGCTTCCTTAAGTCATCTACACCTAGAACAAAGAGACGACCCTGACAACGCAAAACACCATCTCCCCCTTGGGAGAAAACCTCTACTTTTTGATCTTGAACTGACCTTTTCAACTTGACAAGGCTGGTATCTCTATCTTTCTTTTCTTTTACCTCAGAAAGTAGACATGATTCTGAACTACTCTGAACCCATATATTACCCTTATCTATATTGACTAAGTGAATGCCTAGTATGGCAAGCTGATGTACTTCCTGAGCTAACTTCTACTGTCATCCACATGAGTAACACTACCCATAGACAGTCTACTAAGAGCATCGGCCACTACATTGGCCTTGCTGGAGTGATAGAGGACACTCATGTTATAATCTTTCAAGAGCTCTAAACACCTTCTCTGATTAAGATTGAATTCTTTCTGAGTAAAGATATACTAAAGAATCTTTTAATCTGTGAAGACATCTACATAAACTCTGTAGAGATAATGCCTCTACATCTTTAAGGCAAAGACTACAACTGCTAACTCAAGATCATGAGTAGGATAATTATTCTCATGGGGCTTAAGCTGTCTGGACGTGTAGTCTATAACCTTACCATGATGCATAAGGATAAAACCCAAACCTATTCTGGATGTATCACAATACACTACAAAACCATTTGGACCATCTAGAAGTGCTAATACTAGAGCTAAGTTGAGTCGAGTCTTCAATTCTTGAAAACTCTTCTCACAAGGATTTAACAATTGAAACTTCACTTTCTTCTCAGTCAATCTGGAAATAGGGGATGCAATAGAAGAAAACCCTTCAACAAACCATATGTAATAGCCAGCCAAACCCAAGAAACTCCTAATATCTGATAGAGAGATAATATGCGGCCAGTTTCATACTGCTTCAATCTTTTGAGGATATACTCTAATGCCATCGCCGAAAATGGTATGACCAAGGAATGCTACTGACCATATCCAGAACTCTTACTTACTAAATTTGGCGAATAGCTGATGATCTCTGAGATTTTAAAGTACTATCCTGATATGGTCTGCATAATCGCGCTCACTGTGAAAATAGACCATAGTACCATCTATGAAGACTATGATGAACATGTCCAAGTACTGCTTGAACACATGGTTCATCAAGTCTATGAAAGCAGTTGAGAAATTGGTAAGACCAAATGACATGACTAGAAATTTGAAATAACCATACCAAGTATGAAAAGATGTTTTCGGAATGTCACATTCTCCGGCTCTGAGCTGATGATAGCCAGATTTGAGGTCTATCTCAGAGAAATAAATAGCACCCTGAAGTCGGTCAAACAAGTCATCAATTTTGGGAAGAGGATACTTGTTCTTGACCGTGACCTTATTAAGTTAGCGTTAATCAATGCACATTCTATATGGCACCCCATGGGGAAATGTTGGGTATGATGAATCCTTTATATAAGAGATCCTTCAACTATTCTTTCAGTTCTTTGAGTTCTATTGGTGCCATTCTGTATGGTAGAATAAAAATAGATAAGAGTATCTGGAATAAGATCAGTACCGAAGTCTATTTCTCTTTCGGGAGAAATTCTTAGAAGATCTTAAACAAAGACATCTGAGGGACTGATTTAAGACTGTGAGTCTCAGAACTAGAATTTTTAACATGAATAAGATGATAGACACATCCCTTAGATATCATTTTCCTTGCCCGAAGTTAGGAAATAAGCTGACCTATGAAAGCGGATACACTACCCTGGCACTCAAGGACGAGTTCATTCAAAAACTGAAACTAGACTATTCTATTACTACAGTCAACTGTGGCATATAGGAATAAAGCCAATCCAAACCGAGAATGATATCAAAATCAGTCATCTCTAATTCGACTAAGTCTACTAAAGTGACTTTCTGAAATATCATAACTGGGTAGTTCCAGTATACCTGCCAGGCTATGATCGTTATACCCACTGGGGTAGAGACTTAAAAGGGCTCTACTAGGATTTTAGGACTGATTTCGAAATCTACTGCTATATAAGGGGTAACAAAAGACAAAGAAGCTCCTGGAGCTAGTAAAGCATAAACATGCACATGAAAGATCTATAACGTACCAGTAACTACATTAGGAGAATTTTAATGATCCTATCAAGACTGAAGAACATAGAGATGATTTGGGCGTTTCCCACTAGTAGCATTGGTGGTGGCACCCTGCTGATTCGGGCGACTGGACTGAGTTGAGGAGTGATTCTGTTGACCCTGAGGACCTATCTTAGGACAGTCTCTGACTCTGTGGCTAGGCTTGCCACAACCGAAAAAGACATCGCTACAGCTCTACAAGGACCCTTGTGGTTCTTACCACAAGTCTGATAAAGGTTATTAGTTTGGGCATTGCAACACTTCCCTGAGACCTAGATCCTGACGCTCTATCTTTGTTACCCTCTCTGAACTTAGGAACTGGAGCATTGGCTAAAGAAGGAGCTGGAACTGATGACATAGGACGAAATTGGAAATGGGTTTCTCCTTCTGATTTAGGCTGAGCAAAGTAGAAACTACCTATCTTCGCTTTTTTATTTTTCTTCTCCCTCTACTTAATCTTCTACTCCTCTATCTACTAAGCATTATTCATAAGACTCGTTAAAGTTATTTCACTATTCAGCATGGTAGATCTGCACTCATTTACCACACTATCATTTACTCCTGAAGCAAACTTACTCATCTTGGCTCCACTGTTTACAACCACATGAGGGACATATCTCGCTAATTAGGTAAACTTAAAAGAGTACTCTTTCACCGTTATGTTTCCCCGCCTGAGGTTGATGAATTTTAACACCCTAGCTTATCTCATCTCTTGGGGGAAGAATGTTTCTAAGAATGCGGTGACAAACTCCTCCCACTCTATAGGACCTGCATCATCTGACCTCTCTAACATCCACTATTTGAACCAGGTATGAGCCACATCCTACAACTGATATACAACTAGCTCAGCACTCTCAACACTATTCACCCCTATGATGTCTGTCACCTTCTTAATATGATTTATGAATTCCTGAGGGTCCTCATTTACCTTAGACCCAAGGAAGGATGGAGGATTCATTCGGGTGAATTCCTGAATCCTAGTTGCAGCTGCATTGGCCACTAGGTTGGCCGGAATGACTTTTGGTCATTTATTCTGTGTGGCAATTGATTGAGGAAGAGTTGTGAATGCGGCCCTGAACTACGTATGAGAAACATATTCGCCCAAAGGTTCTTCGGGCTGAGGGGCTGGCTAATTCCCATTTCTTTTTTTAGGAGTCATGTTCAGTAGAAGAAAGGGACAAGTAGATTAGACTGAGAGATTGACTTGAGATTATGATCACTGGCATGACATGAATACTAAAAGAAGGAAAACTGTTCCTAAAAGATCTTATATCCTCTTGTACAATAATGTGGCGCGCAACACACCCATGTAGAAGACTCTACTAGATGCGTCTTTCAGACTTTCTAGGACACTATTGATCCTTAGGCTCTGATATTAAGTTTGTAACACCCCAAATCTAGTACCCAGAATGCTACACGGTGCTCATGATCTCGAAGGACCACAAGCTTACCCATGACTGATATCTGTACTTGTACACTACATAATATGGCATAATAATGCAGAAACATAAACTAAAAGGCCATAAGGTTCAATACTGAGCATAATTGGAATAATACTATAACATCTGTGTGGGGTAATAGAATACCCAAACCAAAACTGGAAAAAAATACTGAAAGCTAAAACATGATAGTCTAGAAAGCCTCTAACTAATTGAACTATCTGAGTAAGTAGTTGATGGGACATGTGCCCAACTAACTCCAACTAATAAACTAATTAATGAGATAATAGGGAATAATTATCTCCTTGAATGATGAGGACTCACTTCTAACTCTGACTGCTGAAACTAGAATCTACTGTTGATTTGGAGCTTGTGTCTCTGAACCTATGGTGTAGCATAAAAAGAAATCACTATAGCATAAATATGTCAGTAAAATGGAATGTACTGAGTATGAATGTGAGGTAGGCTATATGCAAGGGTTTACCTGCATGATCAATGCTAACTGACTGTCTAACATAAATGTGAGAGTACATACATGAATACATAACTGTAACTGATACCATGATAACATGATTACTGAATTTGAATACTGATAACATGACATATTGATAACTGATATAACTATTAACATGAGTGACTATATCTGACAGTCCTGAATCTAATAGAACTATCTGAGTTCTATTTTGTATCTGAGCCGACAGTCTTGAATACTGAAGAACTATCTAAGTTCTTTTACAGAGACTGATACTGAAACTGTGGGAAGTAGTTATCTAACCAACATGCCCCTGGTACGCCATTGATTTATTCAGTCATATATTACTCATGCATGAACCCATGTATATCAACCTAACCTTATTTAACATATCAGTACATTCAGATTACTGATTGCATACTAATTTTTTATGCTATGATGCCTTATATCAAAGCTCCAAATGCTTGAATTCCTGATCATAGTTAGACTTTCTAGTGCATCAGCAGTAGCAGCAGTGCTGAGTCCCCATCCTTCGAGGATGAGTTATCTTATATTTAGTTTTGTCAGTAGTTTAACTATTTAGTTAGTTGGAGTTAGTTGGGGGTTTATCTCATCAGCTCCACAGTCAGTCAGTAGAGGCTTTTCAGGCTAGTACAGACGATTAGTCAATTTTTAATTGTTATCATCAGTCATTTTATCAGTATTGTTAGTATTGTTTTATAGACATTATCTAAACTATGATTTAAAACCTTATGGCATTTTTTTAGTTAAATTCTGCATATAATCTTTTGTTATCAGGTTTAACCAGTGCTTACAGTAGGTACTAGTCTCATGGGTTAGCTTGTGGTCACTTGTGACCGTAAGCACCGTGTGGCATCCAAGGGGTACTCTCGAGGCATTACAAGTGTATACACATATCTCCCCTATTTTTATCTTATTGTACTATTGGTTTGAATTTAACTTGTATCTATTATTCTAAATTAATTTGATTGCCACTCATATTGTTACTCATGGATTCATCCTTAATGCGCTCATGCTTATTTTGACCTATTGGTGAGAAAGCAAGAAAATTTGGAATTTGGGTGTGGGGATCACATTTGATTGAAACGACCTCAAAAGGAATATACAATTTTTTCAATGTATCCAGAACATCGAATTTAGTGTGGTTACATAGGTCAATATCATAAAGAGGATCTCAAATGAATTTTGAGGCATCGTTGGAAAACTTTGAAAGTTCACAAGTTGTAGTTCTGAGGTGTTCATAATTTCACAAAGGGCAACACGATCGCCTTTATGCAATCTTAATGTGAGTGGGTGAGATCTCCTTTGTGTGATATCCCTCCATGATGGAGATAACCATAGCTTAGGGCCTAGTATGGCTATAAAAAGGCCCCTTAGACCAAAATTTTGGGCGTTTCCACTCATCTATGAGACCAAGAAAGCCTAAAATATTATGCCAACCTTAAATGTATTCTTGGGTTCAACTTAGAAGCTTGATTAACTTATATTCTCGTTATTAACAACAAATTTGAGGTATGAATCCTTCCATTTAATGTTTAAATTTCTTGAATTCTTGACCCAAACCCCAAATATATCAATGGCATGATTATAGCCTAGATAAGCTTGATTTTTCCTACTTCTTGAGGATTATGATTTCCTAATGGGGTATGAACACTGGGTTGGTCTCATAAATGTATTTTCCATATGTGGGATCTACTTGGGGTTTTGATGTCACTTTTGCACCCAAAGAACAATGGTGCAATATGGGTATCAATGTTCTTATAATAATGTGTAGATTGTGTTTTTGATAGCTTGGAACCTTAAAGAATCTTCTCAAAATGGAAAAGCAAAAGTTTTGTAGATTGTTAAGCATTCTTCGAATTTGAGGTTGGCTAGGTTTATTCATTTTTAGATTCAGCTGCATTATAATATAATTGTGATATCTTGTTAGATTGGGATGGATTTTAAGTATTTGATTGATGAAAAGCAAGACTTAGGTTAGTTGAGCCCTTTAGACTATGTGAATCTTAGAGTTTAAAAGCTTGACTTATTTCCCTTTGACTTAGATGGAATAGACTTCATTACTCATGTTTAGCATGAGAATGCCTTAGAATACTCAATATTGGGTTAAATGCTCTAGTTTCTCATACTTAGAGTAAGTTGTCCTTAGATTTTATACTTGCTCCATTGCCTTAGTTACATTAGTTGCTAATACAAGTGAAGGTTGCCTTAGTTCCTATGTTGAGTTGAATATCTACCTTAGGGCTTATAGTGACTTACTGTACATCTAAGAGTCCATATCCTATTCTGGGGAATAAATTGACTTACAATGCATTCGGGGGTGTAGATGTGGGCTTGTTGACCCACCTTAAGGTAAAACTTATGATTAGTTCTCTTGAAACCTTATGCTTAGTAATTGACTAGAGAGTGCCATTTTGAGGCAATATTGATGACTCTTAGTACTTATTCGTTATAAGAAATGGCATTGAGGGTAAGTCCCAAGTTATTATTCCTTTATATGTTTTATTGGTTAAAGCTTATGTCAAGCTATTAACTATGTGATTGTGATTAACTATTATTTGGGACAATGATAATGGTATTGAATGAGACCTTGACTATAATATGGCCTAAGCCATATATGATGTTGTTGAGCATACTTTGAACAAGCTATAGATTATGTCATGCTTTAGTTATTGCTTATATTATTGATAAATTATCTTTAGGCCAATGAACATGCTACTATAGGGCCATTGTTTATGATATCACTTATGGTTATGTCAATGGTCTAAATGACTAGATTCTTGATTGTATAATGATGAGTCCTTGATTATACTTTTAATTATGCCCTTGATTAGACTAGTGTTCGGTCCCTTAACTATGCTATTGCCCAAGTGATGATAATTCTTAATAATTCTGCTAATAAATCATATTGGAATCCTTCTTTATTATCGATATTGGAAACATTGATATTAATGGTGATAAAAAGCACGCTTATTTATTATATGTAAAGCTATTCTAGATATTATGTAGGGGCTCGTGATTCTTTCTTATATGATTATTTATACTAATGCTTTTGCCACTTCTTATATATATCTACATACTTATCTTTTCGGTGTGGGACATAGAAAAGATGTTGGTCATAAGGATATAATTTCTGGTAAAAAGCCCGATGATAGTTTATATTATTCTTGTCATATATACATATATCTATTGATAAAGTGACATTGATATGAACATTGGATTATAGAGGTATGCTATTCTTCATTTACCTTTATATCTATATACTTTTTCCATCGTGGGGCTTGTTATTTACTTTAGCCCTTGTGGGACTTGTTAGTTACTTTAGCCCTCATGGGGCCTGTTCTTATTCATGTTATAAATTTGTATATTATGATGATATGTTGATACTCTACAAGTCCATATAGTATTATGATGATATATTGAAACTCGGCAAGCCCGGAGGATATTATGATGATATATTGATACCTGGTGCAACCAAATAATGTTGTGATGATATGGTGATACCCAAATGTGTTCAGATGATATTGTGATGATATGATGGTACCTGGTGCATCCAAATGATATAGTGATGATATGATGATACCCGGTATGGTCGGATGATGTTCTGATGATATGATGATACTCAATATGGCTGGAGAATATTGTGACATTACATTGATACCCAACAGGGTGGGAGGATGCTATGATCTTGTGATGATGCCTGACAAGGCTGGAGGATGATTATTGATATGCCTATGTGTACACCTACCGGTTCAAACCCTTTTATCCGAATGTATGGAAATTATATTTTATTCCTACTCTTGTGTAGTTGGATATAACATTGGTATTAGATATGTCGATTATAGTCTTCTTATGAGTTAAGGTATCAAGTGGTATAGATGTTGACTTAAAATATTAAAGATGATTAGTCGTGGATACAGATTAATTGGCTAATAGTGACTAATGGATTAGTGAACCGTAGTGATCACGAAAACTAGCAGCATTGATGGATAATAGTAGTGACGATTATTTTATTATGTATATTAGTTATAATGGGATTTGTGATGGTGATGATTAGTTTCTATTGATAACTAATTCTTTGATGTTGGTTAGTTGTTAACTGAGGATTTATGGACTAATGATGCTAGTTAATAAAAGATGTTAGTTAATAAATGAATAGTGAACTAATGATGATTAGAGGTCATTGATCAAATGGTAACTAATCGAAGTATGATGTCTAGAATTAAGTATTGGTTAATTTACAAATATGCACTAGTGGTGAATCTTTGCTACATGATAAATATTGGCTAGTTAGTGAATCATGGTTAGTTGTTGACCCATGAATAGGGTTTGTGTGATGGATAATGGATAGATGATAATTAGAGGTTATATGATGGATAGTGAGTAAATAGTTTTACTATTAATTAAGCTTTGGCTATATAATAATGAGTGAATAGGGTGTATTGATGAGATAGATGTCTCTATCATGGTATGGTTACAGTTTTAAGTAGATTGGTATATGTTATTCGATTATGATTATGGATGATCATTATGAATGTTGGGAAATGACAATTCATGAAAAGTGGAAAACTATGGATCATAAGGAATTTTGGATATATTGTTGATTTGATCTTTTTATGTTTCTCTTCGGTGTACTCTCCGGTGGTTTGAGAGCTGTGATGAGTTCTTTACTTTATGCACTAATTAATGTATGGGCACCAACTTTGTACTTGTGTTTGTTTGTGATTGTGCTTCTGTTGCCTTATGATTACAAATTTTTTATTTCTTACGCTCGATGGTAATGGCTTGCGTTGATGCCTATGTTATATTGTTATTCTGATGTTTAATACTTGATATGTACATCGATATTGGCATGTGTTGATTCTTTAAGATACATTATTCTTTTGATATTAAATATTTGTTATGTACAATAATATTAGAATGTGTTGATCCCTTATGTTACACTATTATTCTGATTTACTTAGTTATTATATACAGTGACGATGGTGATGATTCAGGCTTGATTCTGGACCTTGCCTTAGTTAAGATTAACTTGCACTCTATCCTTCTTATATCATGATTTAGCTCATTTACCTCGATCGGCCGATGATGCCTACTAAATACCCATTATTTTTGTACTCATACTACACTTTTAAACCTTTTTGGGAAGATTTAAGTATTGGCAGTCGCCGTTGATCGTGGTTCATGTAGTGATTTATTTCTAAAGATAGGGTGAGCTCTTGGAGTTTGAGTCACCAAATTTCCTTCTAACACTTGTATTCAGTCTTTAAAATTTTAGACAGATGTATGACCTTCCTTATCGATTGATTTCTTAAGAAAAATCTTGCTATAGAAAACTTAAAATGAGCTAAACTCCTAGATTCTGAAGTATTTTTAAGCTCAAGACCCACCAAATTAAAGGTATCTATGTCATATTTCCAACATATTAAGTTTGTCTTAATATGATATGAGAGTTAGAAGTTATGCCCAATTTACCAAAGGGTGTCTGTTTTCCAGATAATAATGGCTCGAGCAATGAATTATAACACCTATGATGACTCATCTGGTCAAACCATCAGGATTAAGAAGTAAGACCGAAATTCGGTCATTTTTTTATGGTTCTAGTAATGTTTAGTCAAGGGTTTAACGGTCTATCCCCTAAACCATCAGCCAAAAGTGTTATGCATTATTATAGTGTTTTCAAAGGGGCTGTTTGGTTTCTTACCACTCTTTTATCACCAAAACTACATTGTTTAAGCTATCCTATGTCTGAAATATAAGGTACTTAATTCCCCATTAACTCAAAATTAAGCCAACACATAGAGAAAAAAAAAGAAAAGTGGCAACTTTCTTCTCCCAAGGCAAAATAAGGGTTCTTCAATTACAAACTCCAAATTCAAAGGATTCACCAACTAATAACTGACTAAGTTCATGCGATCATGGAGATTTTCTGAGTCATAAGATTGTTTGAAGTCTAAGGATTCGTAGCTTGATTGAGAGTATTGTGAAAACATGACATGGATCTAGGCATACAACTAATGTTTTAGGTACAAGTACCCCCAGGACTTGATGGAAAGAAACTGATGAAGCATGACTTCTCGAATACATAATAATCACCATACTCCATAATTCATTTATTGAAGCATTTCATTAAACAAGTGATAAGCATAAACTTCTACATAGATGGGGATTTCGTGATTACTAGTTGGACATTTTTCCTTCATATAGTCATTTAATTAAACATATTGTAGGTGTAGTACTTGCAAAGATCATTGTACAATAATTAAACATCATGGTTTAATTCTAATTTCATCATTCAAGGGTTTAGTCATAGGTTTTCATGAATCTATATCTATAATAATTTAACCTACATAGAATTTATCACCCAACATGGAGTAGAAATCAATTTCTCGTTATCAACATGACAAAGAGCATCCCAATCATGAATTCAAAGGAAAATCCATAAGCTTGAATTTATAAAAGGGGATCTTGGGATTCATGGACGAAAGGAGTCCATGAATGAACACTATGCATACCATAGTTCATGATTTCGTAAGGACTGACGGTGAAACCTTCTTGAATTTGAATCCCCAATAGAATCCCTAGCTTGTTCTTGAGAGAAACTTCAGAGAAAATAGTATATTTTGGGTGAAAAATGGCTAAATCACATGTTATTGGGTTTAAATAGGTGTAGGAAATTGACCCTTTTAACCCTTGGACGCGTCTTGTAGTTTTAGTAAAATTTTTCTGAACTGGACCATTGGTGCGACTCGGTGCTATCACGACATGTTACTAGAATTTTACAATTAGAAAACTGAGGGATGGAGCGACACGAATCCATCGCGTTGCCCCTTCCTCTGTGACCTGGAACTTTGACGCGACGTGTGGGAGATCACACTGAGACACCAGAAAAGGACAATTCTAAATTTAGGCCCTGGCGCAATGCACCATAATCTCATACCCCTACTGGAATTTACTAAATTCCATTTCCTCTTATGGAGAGGTGCACCACTGACTAATATGGCGCTATTTTACGACGGGAACTTGAATTAGTCGTAACTTTTGATCCGATTATCGGATTTGGGTGAATCTTATATTGATGGAAAGTTTATTGAATTTTCCACATGAAAAAAGTAAAAATTTGTAAATTCCTCATGGAATAGTCATCATTCAATTTAGATACTAATACTAGGCATGCTTGGGATGAAATTAGCTAGAAAAAAGTACGGGGTGTTACAATACCCCCTTGAGAAAATTCGTCCTCGAATGAGACTGGCTAAGAGGGGAGAAAAGGCAACTGATGTACATAATGAATATGAATAACTGGAACATGATCTCATGGCTAACTTGACTGATAACTAGACATATCATACTGAACATGCATATCTGATGCAAGTGTAATTGATCCATGAATACATGACTGAGTGTTCTGATGAACTATGTTTCTTACAATGAGAATGCATGTTTGATGCATAAATTTATAAATGAGCTGATACATGAATGCATGACTAAATATGCAATGGTACCTGATACTAAGTTTATAATGGGAACATGAGCATAAAACTAAATACAAAGTTTGTGATGAACACTAAACATGAAACTAAGTAAGCTTAAGAAGAACTGTTACCTTAAGCTTGATCCGAGTTGGCGGTGAAGAGGTGAGGATAATTTGTACACATATCTGCTTTTCTTCCCAAGTATCTCCCTCAAAGGATTGATTTTGCCAAAAAACTTTAACAAGAGGGACTTATTTGTTCCTTAATCTACAAGTCTGGTAGTTTATGATTTCGACTGGAATCTCTTCATAAGAGAGAGTGTTCTGAACACCAATGCTCTGAATAGGGACTACAATTGATGGGTTTCCTATACACTTCTTGAGCAAGGAGATATGGAAGACGGGATGAACTGAGGCTAGATCTAAAGGCAATTCAAGCTTATAAGCTACCTTGCTGTATAGACTGAGAATCTTGAAGGGACCAATATATCGGGGAATGAGTTTCCCTTTATTGCCAAACCGCTTCACTTCCTTCATGGGAGAGATATTTAGATGGACGTAGTCATCAATATTGAACTCAAGATCTTTTCTATGAATATCCTTATAAGACTTTTTTTCGCTCTGAGCAGCCCGGAGTCTTTCTCTAATCAACTGGACTTTTTCTACGGCATCGAATACTAAGTCAGGCCCTATGATTGAGGCCTCACTAACTTTGAATCAACTGATCAGAGATCTACATATCCTACTGTATAGATCTTCGAATGGAGCCATCTGAATACTAGAATGATAGCTATTATTGTATGCAAACTCAATCAAAGGCAAGTGGTCATCCCAGCTCCCTTTGAAATCAATTGCACACGCCCTTAGCATACTTCTAAAGTTTGAATGGTCCTTTCTGCTTGACCATCCATCTGATGATGAAAGCCTGTACTAAGATAAACTTGGGTACTAAGACCCTTTTCGAATGCTTTCCATAAGTGAGAGGTGAACTGGGTACCACTATCTGAGATTATATATAACCGAACACTGTACAATCTGACCAACTCTCTGATGTAGAGTATGGCATAATCCTCGGATAAATAAGATATATGAACTGGAAGGAAATGGGTTGATTTGGTCATCCGGTCTGTAATGACCCAAACTGAATTATGCTGATGACGATTTGGAGGCAAACCCATCACGAAGTCCATGTTCACTTCTTCCCACTTCCAAGTTGGAATAATGAACTCGTGCATAGGACCACTAGGATTTTGATGCTCTATCTTAACCTGCTGATATGTAGAGCAATTAGCTACAAACTTTACAATATCTCTCTTCATCCCACTCCAACAGACTTCCCGTAAGTCACGGTACATCTTTGTGGCCTCTGGATGAATAGAGTAGCGCGCACCATGAGCTTCTGTAAGAATTTGCTGCCTTAAGTCATCTACACCTAGAGCACAGAGATGACCCTGACAATGCAAAACACCATATCCCCATGGGAGAAAACCTCAACTTTTTGATCCTGAACTGACCTTTTTAATTTGACAAGGCTGGGATCTCTATCTTGCTTTTCTTTTACCTCAAAAAGTTGACATGATTCTTAACAACTCTGAACCCATATATTACGCTCATCTATAGACTAAGAGAACGCCTAGTCTGGCAAGCTGATGTACTTCTTGAGCTAACTTCTTCTTAATATTATCCACATGAGTAACACTACCCATAGACAGTCTACTAAGAGCATCAGCCACTACATTGGCCTTGCCCGAGTGATAGAGGATACTCATGTCATAATTTTTCAAGAGCTCTAACCACCTTCTCTGATGAAGATTGAATTCTTTCTGAGAAAAGACATACTGAAGACTCTTATAATCTGTGAAGACATCTATATAAAATCCATAGAGATAATGCCTCTAAATCTTTAAGGCCAAGACTGCGATTGCTAACTCAAGATCATGGGTAGGATAATTATTCTCATGGGGCTTAAGCTGTCTGGACGCATAGTCTATGACCTTACCATTCTGTATGAGGATACAACCCAAACCTATTATGGATGTATCAAAATACACTACGAAACCATTTGGACCATGTAGAAGAGCTAATACTGGAGCTAAGGTGAGTCGGGTCTTCAATTCCTAAAAATTCTTCTCAAAAGGATTTAACAACTGAAACTTTACTTTCTTTTGAGTCAATCTGGACATAGGGGATGTAATAGAAGAAATACCTTTAACAAACCATCTGTAATAACCATCCAAACCTAAGAAACTCCTACTATCTAATCGAGAGATAGCGCGAGGCCGCTTTCTTACTGCTTCAATCTTTTAAGGATATGCTCTAATGCCATCGCTGAAAATAGTGTGACGAAGGAATGCTACTGACCTTAGCCAAAACTCATACTTACTAAATTTGGAGAATAGTTGATGATCTCTGAGATTCTGAAGTACTATCCTGATATGGTCTGCATGATCGCGCTCACTATGGGAATAGACCATAATATCATCTATGAAGACTATGATGAACATGTCCAAGTACTGCTTAAACACACAGTTAATCAAGTCCATGAAAGCAGTTGGAGAATTCATAATACCAAATGACATGACTAGAAATTCAAAGTAACCATACTGAGTTTGAAAAGATGTTTTTGGAATGTCACATTCTCCGACTCTGAGCTGATGATAGCCGAATTTGAGGTCTATCTCAGAGAAATAAATGGTACCCTGAAGTTGGTCAAATAAGTCATCGATTTTGGGAAGAACATACTTGTTCTTGACCATGACCTTATTAAGTTAGCGGTAATCAATGCATATTCTAAGAGAACCATCTTTCTTGAGCACGAATAAGACTGGTGTACCCCACGGGGAATTCTTGGTATGATGAATCCCTTATATAAAAGATCCTTCAACTATTCTTTGAGTTCTTTGAGTTCTGTTGGTGCCATTCTTTATGGAAGAATAGAAATAGACAGAGTATCTGGAATAAGATCAATACCGAAGTCTATTTCTCTTTCGGGAGGGATTCTTGGAAGATCTTCGGGAAAGGCATCTGAATATTCATTCACTACTGGGACTAATTCAAGACTGGGAGTCTCAGAACTAGAATTCTTAACATGAAAAAGATGATAGACACATCCCTTAGATATCATTTTCCTTGCCTGAAGTTAGGAAATAAGCTGATCTTTGAAAACGGATACACTACCCTTCCACTCAAGGACGGGTTTATTCGAAAACTGAAACTGGACTATTCTATTTCTGTATTTGACTGTGGTATAATAGGAATAAATCCAATCCATACCGAGAATGACATCAAAATCAGTCATCTCTAATTCGACTAAGTCTACTAAAGTGACTTTCTGAAATATCATAACTTGGTAGTTCCAGCATACCCGCCAGGCTATGATCATTATACCCACTGGGGTAGAGACTGAAAATGGCTCTACCAGGATTTCGGGACTGATTCCAAAATCTCCTGCTATATAGGGAGTAACAAAGGACAAAGAAGCTCCTGGAGCTAGCAAAGCGTAAACATGCACATGAAAGATCTATAACGTACCAGTAACTACATTAGGAGAATTTTTGTGATCCTGTCGGGACTGAAGAACATAGAGATGATTTGGGCGTTGCCCACTAGTAGCACTGGTGGTGGCACCCTGCTGTTTTTGGCAAATGGACTAAGCTGAGGAGCGATTCTGTTGACCCTGAGGAGCTGGCGGAGGACAGTCTCTGACTATGTGGCTAGGTTTTCCACAACTGGAACAGACATTACTACCAGCTCTACAAGGACCCTTATGGTTCTTACCACAAGTTTGATAAAAGTGATTTATTTGGGCATTGCAACACTTCCATGAGACCTAGAGCCTGGCGCTCTATCTTTGTTACCCTCTCTGAACTTAGGAATTAAAGCACTGGCTGAAGAAAGAACTGGAACTGATGACTTAGGATGAAATTGGGAATGGTTTTCTCCTTCTGATTTAGGCTGAGCGAAGTTGAAACTACATATCTTCGCTCTTTTATTATGCTTCACCCTATGCTTAATCTTGTACTCCTCTATCTACTGAGCATGATTCATAAGACTCGTTAAATTTATGTCACTGTTCAGCATGGCAAATCTGCACTCATTTACCACACTATCATTTACCCCTAAAGGAAACTTACTCATCTTGGCTCTATTGTTTGCAACCACATGAGGGGCATATCTGGCTAATTGGGTAAACTTAAGAGAGTACTCTTTCACCGTTATGTTGCCTCACCTGAGGTTGATGAATTCTAACACCCTAACTTCTATCAGCTCTTGGGGGAAGAATCTTTCTAAGAATGCGGTGACAAACTCCTCCCACTCTATAGGACCTTCATCATCGGACCTCACCGACTTCCACTGTTTAAACCAGGTATGAGCCACATCCTTCAACCAATTTGGAGCTAGCTCAGCACTCTTAATATTAGTCACCCCTATGATGTCTGTCACCTTCTTAATATGATCAATGAATTCCTGAGGGTCCTTATTTACCTTAGACTAAAGGAAGGACAGAGGATTCAATCAGGTGAATTCCCGAATCCTAGCTTCAGCTGAATTGACCACTGGGTTAGCTGGAATAACTGCTGGTCGTTCATTCTGTGCGATAATTGATTGAGCAAGAGTTGTGAATGCGGCCCTAAACTCCGCTTGAGAAACATATTTGCCTAAAGGTTCTTCAGGTAGAGGGGCTGGCTGATTCCCATTTCTTCTTTTAAGAGGCATGTTCAGTAGAAGAAAGGGACAAACAGATTAGACTGAGAGATTGACTTGAGATTATGCTCACTGGTACGACATGAATACTGAAAGAGGGAAAATTGTTCCTAAAACATCTTATAGCCACCTGTACAATAATGTGGCGCACAACACACCCATGTAGAAGACTTTACTAGATGCGTCTTTCAGACTTTGTAGGAAACTATTGATCCTTAGGCTCTGATACCAAGTTTGTAACACCCCGAATCTAGTACCCAGAATGCTACACGGTGCTCATGACCTCGAAGGACCACAAGCTTACCCATGACTTATATCTGTACTTGTACACTACATAATATGACATAATAATGCAGAAAAATGCACTAAAAGGCCATAAAGTTCAATACTGAGCATAATTGGAATAATAATATAACATCTGTGTGGGGCAATAAAATACCCAAACCAAAACTAGAAAAAAAATACTGAAGGCTGAAACATGATAGTCTAGAAAGCCTCTAACTAATTGAACTATCTAAGTAAGTATTTGATGGGACATGTGCCCAAATAACTCCAAATAATAAACTAATTAATGAGATAATAGGGAATAATATGTCCTCGAATGATGAGGACTCACTTCTAACTCTGACTACTGAAACTGGAATATACTGCTGATTTGGAGCTCGTGTCTTTGAACCTATGGTGTAGCATAAAAAGAAATCACTATAGCGTAAATGCGTCAGTAAAATGGAATGTACTGAGTATGCATATGAGGTAGGCTATATGCAAGGGTTTACCTGCATGATCAATGCTAACTGACTGTCTAACATAAATGTGAGAGTACATACATGAATACATAACTGTAAATGATACCATGATAACATGATTACTGAATTTGAATACTGATAACATGACATACTAATAACTGATATAACTGATAACATGAGTGACTATATCTGACATTCCTGAATCTAATGGAACTATATGAGTTCTATTTTGTATCTGAGCCGACTGTATCTGACAGTCCTGAATGCTGAAGAACTATCTGAGTTTTTTTTACTAAGATTGATACTGAAACTGTGGGAAGTAGTTATCTAACCGACATGCCCCTTGTATGCCATTATGGCTGAGTTGGGGTCCAATCTATAACCCCAACTGGAAGGGTGTCAATACTGCGCCACTGGTAAGGACAAGCTGTGGGAGACCCTCATCTAATAGTGTCCCCAATATGAGAATGGTGGGGCCCTTATTTGACAGAGCTTATATACCTCATCAATCCTCATCAGACAGTGTTGATGTCTAACCCTATACTAGCTACATAGTTCTGGAATATAAGGTTGACTTCTAAGGGTCACACCATCATCTTATAGTATGTGTCCCCATCCTTGGATTCACTCACTGCTAATTTATACTGCCATCTGAACAGACACTGAACATGATTTAACTGAACTAGACATGGGCGGAATTACTGAATTCCATTAATTGATAGAATACTACTGATACCTGACAACTGACAGAGTTTATGAGATTATGGAGATTTCCTGAGTCATAAAACTGTCTGAAGTCTAAGGATTTGTAGCTTGACTGAGAGTATCATGAAAACATGACATGGATCTAGAAATACAACTAATGTTTTGGGTATAAGTACCCCAGAACTCGATGGAAAGAAACTGATGAAGCATGACTTCTTGAATACATAATAATCACCATACTCCATAATCAATTTATTGAAGCATTTCATCAAACAGCTGATAATCATAAACTTGTACATACATGGGGATTTCATGATATCATACTAGTTGGGCATTTTTCCTTCATCTAGGCATTTAATCAAATATGTTGTAGGAATAGTACATGCAAACATCATTGTATTATAATTAAACATCATGGTTCAATTCTAATTTAATCATTCAAGGGTTTAGTCATAGGTTTGCATGAATCTATATATATATTAATTTAACCAACATAGAATTTATTACCCATCATGGAGTAGAAATTAATTTCTCATCATCCACATGAACATAAGCTACCTAATCATGAAATTCAAAGGACAATCCATAAACTTGAATTTAGAAAAGGGATTCTTGGGCTTCATGGATAAAAAGAGTCCATGAATGAACACTATGCATACCTTAGTTCATGATTTTGTGAGGACTGACAGTGAAACCTTCTTTAATTTGAATCCCCAATAGAAACCCTAGCTTGTTTTTGAGAGAAACTAGTATATTTTGGGTGAAGAATGGCTAAATCACATGTTATTGGGTTTAAATAGGGGTAGGAAATTGACCTTTAACCCTTGGATGCGTCTTGTAATTTTAGTAAATTTTTTTTGAACTGGCCCCTTGGCGCGACGCAGTGCTATCATATCGTGTTATTAGAATTTGTCAATTGGGAAACTGAGGGATGGCGCAACGCGGAGCCATCGCGTTGCCCCTTCCTTTCTGACCTGGAACTTTGATGTGACGCAACAGAGATTGTGCTGAGACAATGGAAAAGGAAAATTCTGAATTGGGCCCTAGCGTGACGCGCCATAATCATGGACCCCTACTAGAATTTTCCAAATACCATTTCCTCTTATGTCATGGTGCGCCACTGATTAATATGGTGCTGTTTTATGACGGGAACTTGAAATAGTCATATCTTGTGACCTGGTCATCAGATTTAGGCGAATCTTATATCTATGGAAAGATTATTGAATTTCTTGAATGAAAAAAATAAAAATCTTGAAAATTCCTCATGGAATAGTCATCATTCAATTTAGAAGCTAATACTAGGAATTCTTGGGACGAAATTAGCTAGGAAAAAGTATGGGGTATTACATGAAGTTGGGAGTAGTACTTAGCATCAAACACATGCAGGGTTGAAGGCTTACCCATCAGTTAGCTTGGGATATGTATTTAAAGTCCCTAAGCCCCAAAACTATGGTAACACCATTGGTTCTAAAGGGTCACCTATTAGACCAGGCTTGACATATTATTTCCTTTCTATATCATTTTTGTGGATCTGCATTAGTTAATGTTTGTACCCTTGGCATGGTATAGAGGACGCTTCTAGTTGGGGTTATAAATTGGGCCCTAGTTAGCTTAGTTTGGGGTATATCAGTTAACGATAGCTGCCACTACTTAGACTCAGACCTTACAAGACCATGTATTCAATTAATTTAGCATATTATATAGTTATATGTTAATTACATAGTCATTGCATCAGTTTACAAAGTCAAGCTCCATGTTCACTTTATCATGTGGATTTAGCATTTTCAGTTTATATATCATAGTTTATATCTCACATGCTCAGTAAATTCAAAGTACTAACAACATACTTTCTTCTGCTATATTATTTTTATGATATAGGTTCAGAGGTTCAACATTCGGGTCGAGCTTAGTACGATTTCCTACTACATCAGCTGTAGAACTTATGTGAGTCCTCATCAACCAAGGGCTAGCTTTCAATACTATTATTATGTTATTATTTTAGTTTCATATATTTAGAGTTAACTAGGGGTGTATCCCAAATACTCATCATATTTAAATGTTTTTAGGTAGAGAGCTAGATTTTCAAAATGTTGAATATGTCAGACAGTCTTAGTGTACCATTCAATATTGAGTTTTCTTTTAGGCTTAAGTCATTGATAGGACCCTAACCTTGTTTCAAAATTTCACTTGGACCCCTCAACTAATACTGGTCCTATTGAACACCTATACTATGTAGAAAATTATTCATATTAGTCATTTTTGAATATTTAGCAAAAATGTAAAGTGTGTGTAACACACTTGCGGGGACATGGCAAAAAAAAACTAATTAAAAAGTTCCATATGGTATTGAGGGCCCAAACAATTATTAAAAATAATTATATTTTTTTAAAAAATAAAATTAAAAACTGGTCTCCATGCCCTCCTCTTATTTCATCTTCTTCTCTATTTTCTATAATAGTTAATGTTGTTGAAGATCTTCCCCATTTATGAATAAGTACACCACCTCTCTGCAAAATTAACATAATCATTAGAGGCTTTTTAACAAAAGAAAAAAAGAATTAATAAAATGTGTTAACATACAACATTGAATTTGATATTTTTTTTGCCTTTTGGACTTTTTCAGTGAACTCGTCCACTAACCATTTAGTTTCCACTATCACCTTTTGGACTGGAAATCCATTAATTTTAGCATTTAAAAAGTCTGGAACCTGATAGAATTTATACATGTAAATTCGAACAATCTTGGAATTTTGGAGTTGATTTTTTTGGTGAGTCTCACCAAAAAATGCATTCCTCAGAAACTTTGAATAAAAAAATAAGATGACTAAATAGGTGGGAGAGACGTCGAGGGTTGGGGGTTAAAGACGACGAAGACTGGGGTTGAAGATGATGAGAACTTGGGGTGTGTGTGAAGATGACGACGACTAGGTGGGGGGGTTGTCCTTTTATTTTCTTTTTTTAATTAAGAAATTATGATAATTAAAAATTATATTAATAAAATAATTTTAATATAATTTTTTAATTAAAATATGTAAAATATTATCTTCTCTTCGATTCACGCGCCCAAGGAAAGTGTAACCTGCTTTTCTTGCCAAATCAGCATTTTGTGCCTTATATGTATAAATTTTAAGCAATTGAGGTGTCTGATATGTACCAGTCTTTGTTGAGGGGTCCAAATGAAATTTTGAAACAAGGTTAAGGTCCTATCGATGACTTAAGCCTTTTTTTTATTATGATTATTGCATTTTAGTTTAGTTCTTTCTCAGTAGTTCATCATTTAAAAAGTATTTTTAGTATAATTCTAGGACATGGGTTAGCTTGGGGTCACTTGTTTCTCTAAGCACCATGTTACGACTATGGAGTACTCAAAGATCGTGAAAAACTTGATATCAGAGAATCAAATTAACAGTGTCCTAGGGTATTTAAAAGTAAAGCCTTGTTCATGGGTGTGATATGAACCACACTTTTGAGTGATATTCTATGAAATATTTTAGGAAAATTTTTGCTTCTTTCATATACATATCATGCGTTAGCGTGTGAATTATATTCAAACATCCTTCTAACTTGTATGCAACAAGTCTAAAGAATACCCCTCCCAAGAGAGCTAATGAAAGGACGAATGGAAATGGAAATAGTATTAGGAATCATTAAGAACCATCACTATCTCTAACAAACTCTCTGAACAAATAAGTCTCCTATGCTAAATTTAGGAATTGCATTAGATTTGTCCATGACCACCCATAATAACTAGATAGCTATTGCACCGACAGACCCAACAGTTAATACGACAACAACTAGAGTTTAAAACATTACTCAAATGAATCCTGTAGTATTCTTTAGGTCTAGTTTGAAGAGGTCCCAGAGGAATTCTTGGATTGTATTAAGAAAGTTACTGATATCATAGGTGTCACTACAATTGAATGTACTAACTTGGCAGCTTATCAGTTGTAAGGAGTAACTTACACCTAGTATAAGTAACGGAAAAACTATTAAGGAACAGATGTAGGATCAACAGAGTAGAATGAGTTTGTTGTTTCATTTCTATAAAGGTTCTTCCCACTTGATAGAAGAGAGGCCAAGGTACGTGAATTCATAAATCTAAAGAAGTATAACATGAGTGTGTAGTAGTATTCTCACAAGTTTAGTTAACTGGATAAGTATGCACCATCAACGGTTGCTAACTCTAGGGCCCGTATAAATAAGTTTGTGTCTGGTGTTTTTGAGGACATAGAAAAAGAGTGTAGGTCAAATATGTTAGTTAAGGAGATGGATATCTCTCAGTTAATGGTTTATGCTTAATAGAATAGAGATTAAAAAATCAAGGAAAAGGAAAAAAAGAGTAAGAGGGCTAGAATTAATAGCTTTAATTTTCATCAATAGAGGTCAGATGGTGGTAATTGTTATAAATTTCACTAGAAATATTTTGTTCCATCCCATCATTTTCTATTGCTTCAGTGCCCAAGTTTAGAAAAGATAATTGAGATAGAGCACCATGATTCTCAAGGTAGTGTGAATAGAGTTTGTACTATTTTAGTTTGTAATAAGCATGGTAAGAACCACAAGGGTCAGTGTATGGCTGAAAGTGATGTTTGTTTTAGATATGGCAAGCTCTGCCATAGATTAAAGAATTTTCCAATGTCCTTACAGAGAGGTAGGGATACTTGTCAGAAAAGTATGTCTAAATCTTCGATAGCTCTAGAATATCACCCGACTCAGTAGGGTGCCTCATCTAGTAAAGCTAGCTTATACTGACAAAAATGGTTTTATGCCATTCAAATTCAATAGGATTAGGAGGGTTCTCCTAATGTGGTTATTTTTGCATTACTAGTCTTTCATATTTATATTTATGCACTATTAGATCCCGAAGCCACACTTTGTTTTGTGTGTCCCTATATAGCAGTAGAATTTGGTTCCAGTCATAAAACCCTCTCTGGATCCCTCTCAGTGCCTACTCTAGTTGGTAAATCATTCATAGCTAGATAGGTTTACAAAAATTGTCTATTTTTTCGAAAAAGTCACCTCAGTCAATCTTATAGAGTTAGACGTAATAGATTTTGATGTTATTCTTTACATAGAGTGGATCCATATTTCTATGTCTTAGTTTATTGTAGAAATAGAGTAGTCCAATTTCCATTCCCAATTAAGAATTTCATAGAGTGGAAAGATAGTACCTCAGTGCTTACATGTTATTTCATATCTTACCTTAAAGCAAAAAATTGAGTTCCAAAGGGTGCATCTATCATGTTGTTCAAGTTAAGGATTCAAGATATGAAACCCCAACTCTTGAGTTAGTTCCTATGTTATATGAATTTCTAGAAATATTTCTTGAAGATCTGCCTAGAGATTCTCCTATGTGGGAAATTAACTTTAGAATTGATTTATTTCTAGATACGCAACCTATTTCAATTCCACCTTACAGAGTATATCAAATAGAGATAAGGAGTCAAAGGAATCATTGAAATACCTCCTAGACAAGGGTTTTATTAGGCCTAGCATCTCTCCATAAGGTACTCTAATTCATTTTGTGCACAAGAAAGATGGTTCTCTCAGATTATGCAATGACTATCGCCAGTTGAATAATGTCACAATATATAATAAGCACCTCATTCAAAGGATCAGTGACTTGTTCGACCAATATTAGGGTGTCAATTGCTTCTCTAATATAGACCTTAGATCATGTTATTATTAGCTCAGAGTTATAGAATATTACATTCCGAAGACAACCTTTAGAACTCACTACAATCACTTTAAATTTGTTGTCATATCTTTTGTACTAAAGAATAATGCTAAATCTTTTATGGACTTGATTAAAGGATGTTCAATAAATACTTGGATATGTTCATCAATGTTTTCATTTATGAAATCGTTGTTTATTCTCATACTGAGGATAAATATGTAGACCATTTGAGAATCATTCTGTATACTCTTAAAGATTCACAGTTATTCACTAAGTTCATCAAGTGTGAATTTTTGTGGAAATCAGTATCATTCCTTGGTCGCATCATTTCTAATGAAGGCATTTGAGTTGATCCTCAAAAGAACGAAGTAGTTAGAAATTGGTTGAGACCATCTCTCCATTAGATAATAGGAGTTTCTAAGGTTTTAGCTGGTTACCTTCGGAGAATCAAGTCTGACCAGGCCCCTATTTCTCCGATCTGACTCTCTTAATCCCTTTTACTCTTTCTATTTCCTTTATCTTGTCTAACTCAATCTGTTGGGCGTGAATCATTAACCTAGGAAGATAAATCTCGCAGATCTACATTATTTCACCACATAACTCGACACCGTAGTTAGAAACTTGCTCATACTAGTCCTTGAGTCAGCCATTATATTGGGAGCGTACTTCGATAGTTGATTAAACTTAAGACAATACTCCTTAACCGACATGGATCCTTGTCTCAAATTCATAAACTCCTCTATCTTAGATTCCCATAACTCAATAGGAAAGAATCTATCCAAGAAAGCATCTTGGAACAATTTCCAAGTCACCAGAGCGGTATCTTCCTCTCTACCCTTATTCAACATCTGCACCCAGTCATAGGCAACATCCTTCAACCGATAAGAAGCCAGCTCCACACTTTCTTCCTTGGTCACGTGCATAATCTGTGTAATATTCTTCATTTCATCAACACATATCTGCGGGTCCCCACCTTCTCTAGACCCATGAAACTCTAGTGGATTCATCCGCATAAAGTCACAAATTCGTTCTGCTGCCGAATTATTTTCCTGCGAAGGTGGAGCATTGACCTGAGTATTGGTGGTAACTGCCTGGGCTAGCATCTAAAAATCTGCCCGAAATTGGGCATGGGATAACGTCTCATGTAACGGATCAACGATTTGAGGTTGGTTGTTGTTTCTGCGAGCTCGACGTGGAGGCATTTTCTGTCATAAGAACGTATGAATTAACAGCAGAAGGAAACAATTGTAAGCATGATAGACTCTTGTAGAAAGAAAGAAATGACTTTTCCTAGAATGCCCCGCGGCCTCTTGATCATAGGTGTGGCACGGTACACACCGATGCTCAAGACTCTATGTAACACGGCTTGTAAGACTCCCTAGGACTCTTCACAACCTTAGGCTCTGATACTAAGTTTGTAACGCCCCAAAATATCATCCCGAGATGCCACACGGTGCCCAAGGCTACACGTAGTCTCAAGCTAACCCTTTAAACCAAAACATTACCCTTGGGTTCCAACACAACAACATATAAGATACACTAAGGATATATATATAATTACATATCATATCATATCGCACATGGCACGGCATATCGTTAGACTGTACATATATGGAATATCTATACACAAACCAACCCAACAATACACTAGTCTGACATAGCCTCTACACAGCAAAATCAACGAGCCATTGCGACAAACCCCCAACTGACTCAACAGACCAAAGGGATCACAAAACAACAGCACCAAAACTAGCAACTTGATCCTCAAACCATGAGGACTCACCACTGAAGGAACGTAGATGCGACATTCGGATATCACTTTCGCGGCTGTGGCTGAGTACTTAAACCTACATCATGGTAAGAATGTAGCCCATAGAGAAATATGTGGGTCGGCATATTATACATACTGAGTATGTGGGGTGCACATGCAAAATATAAATAATATCATAAATTTCGTAAAAACATACATACGGACCATAATGACACACCTGGCTTGAGTGACATTGAATCATGCAACTCATAACATCTTAGATAAGAAATACAAGAGAAAAACCTCATAAATCATTAAAGATCATCATAGGCAACTTGACTTACCATATCAAAACTCGGAGTGACTAGGTGTTTCAATAAACATGACTCTTATGGACAGGGGAGTTTCCTATAACCGGCAACCCCACGTGAGCTACGTGGAATACCAACGTTTGAAACCCCCGATGGTGGGAGTGTCATACTTTTTGACAGGGAGTCCAACCTTAAAACTGCAATAATCACAATCGGGCTCTCTGGCCAATAATATCATCATCAAACAACCCTACGATGGCACATAGGTTTGGGAAAATGCCAAATTTCCCTCTCGGTGCTAAGTACTACTCCCCGACAAGCTCAGAACGCGTTAGGAAATCCACCACAACATTAAAAGGGTCTATCATAAAGACCAAATCAAATATCTTTCTCATTTACCAAAGCATATCAATTTATGGATTCCTAACTTAACACATTTTAGCACAAAACATTTTAATCTTCCTCAACAAGAACAAGGTATCAATGCATTGAATCGTAACCGACTCGACATTTGGACAAGGATATGAAGACTCAACAGATAATATTTTCAACAATTTAACTCATCAAAACCATCTAGAAAATACGAAGACTCATTGCAACTTCAATATCAACATTTCTCAATTTGCCATCCAACTCTCATTTAGAGGTACTTGAGACATCAACCCATAGTAGGGATATAGAATTTCCAATATCAATTATAAATTCATAATAAGGAAATAGTGGAATGATAGTATAAATCAAGGCTTAACAAATTAAATCATCATACTCTCATAATCAAATATTTTTTGGACATAATTCCATCCTCGAATGTTGATAGGTTGGTCAAGAATACTATGAAAATGAGTATATAGAGAAAAATCATCTTGCCCAAGCATATAATCCATTCTAGATTTTTTTGAACATTGTAGAAAACATACAAGCCAAGATAAACATAGAAATAGGGATTAAATCATAGAGAACGATACCTTTGACATACTCAGGATTCGTAGGAAAGAGGTGGGGATATTTGGTGCGCATATCCGCTTCGGCTTCCTAAGTAGCACTCTCTACTGATTGATTTTGCCAAAGAACTTTAACCAAAGGAACTTCCTTGTTTCTTAGCCTACGAACTTGAAAGTCAAAAATCTCAACCGGAATCTCTTCATATGAAAGACTATCTTGAATGCCCGAGCTTTCAGAAGGATCAATCACAACAGAATCACCAATAGACTTCTTAAGCATAGAAACATAGAAAACCGAAAGGACGTTAGATAACTCCACGGGCAATTCAACCTTATACGCTACCTTCCCAATGCGATCCACAATCTTATAGGGACCAATGTAATGGGGACTTAGTTTCCCTTTCTTCCCAAATCTCTTCAACCCTTTCATGGGTGAAACTTTCAAGTACACTAAATCACCAACATCAAATTCAAGGTCTTTCCTCCTTACATCTGCGTATGATTTTTGACAACTTTGGGTGGTTTTCAACCTTTCCTGTATTAACTTAACCTTCTCTATGGCCTCGAACACCGCATTCGGTTCAGTCATGGCAGCCTTACCAAATTCAAACCAACCATTGGGTGATTTACACCTTCTACCATACAAAGCTTCAAACGGGGCTATTCCAATAGAAGCATGAAAACTGTTATTGTAAGCAAACTCAATTAATGCTAAGTGATCATCCCGACTACCTTTAAAATCAAGCACACAAGCCCTCAACATACCTTCTAAAGTCTGAATGGTCCGCTCGGCCTGACCATCTATTTGCGGATGGAAAGCAGAACTTAAATGAATTTGGGTATCGAGACCCTTCTAGAAAGATTTCCAAAACTGAGTACCTCTGTCAGAAATAATAGCCAAAGGGATTCGATGAAATCTGACGAATTCTCAAATATTTATTCTAGAATAATCTTCAGTTGTATATGATGAATTTACAGGCAAGAAATGAGCTAATTTCGTCAGCCGATCTTCGACAACCCAAATCGAATCATGATGGCGATGAGAAGAAGGCAAGCCAACTACGAAGTCTATATTCACTTCTTCCCACTTCCAAGTAGGAATGCTAAACTCTTGCTTCACGCCACTGGGCCTTTGATGCTCTATTTTAACATGTTGACACGTGGAACATTTCATCAAAAATTCTGCTATATTCCTCTTCATACCGTTTCACCAATAGACTTCCCAAAAATCATGGTACATCTTGGTAGCACCAGGATGGATAGAGTATCGCATACCATGCGCTTCCACCATAATCCTCTGCTTTAAGTTATCAACATCAGGAATATATCATATTTCTGAGAGTCTCAAAATGCCATCTCCCCCTTGGGAGAAAACCTCCACCTTTTGGCCTTTAGCTGACTCTTTTAACTTGATCAAGGTAGGATCCCTGTCTTGCTTCTCCTTAACTTCCGAAACTAAAGAGGATTCGAAACCACTTTGCACTCCTATACTACCCTCAGCATCACCAAATAACCTAACCCCCAATCTAGCCAAATGATGTACCTCACGGGCCAACTCCTTCTTACAAATCTCCACATGTGCTACGCTACCCATGGACTTCCGACTAAGGGCATTTGCTACTACATTGGACTTTCCTAGATGATATAGCACGCTTATATCATAATCTTTCAATAGTTCTAGCCATCGTCTCTGCCTAAGATTCAACTCCTTTTGGGTGAATACATACTGCAAGCTCTTATGGTCCGTGAAGACATCGACATGGACACCATACAAATAATGTCTCCAGATTTTTAAAGCAAAAACTATGGTAGCTAATTCAAGGTCATGGGTAGGATAATTCTTCTCATGAGGCTTTAGCTGCCTGGAAGCATAAGCTATAACCTTGTACTTTTGCATCAATACACAACCCAAACTGACTTTGAAAGTATCGCAATACACCATAAAACCATCAACACCGTCAGGCAAAGTAAACATAGGGGCTAAAATGAGTCGAGTCTTCTACTCCTGAAAACTCTTCTTGCAAGATTCGAAACACAGGAACGTCACTTTGTTTTTGGTCAAACGGGTCATAGGAGATGCAATAGATGAAAACCCTTCAACAAAACGACAATAATAACCAGCTAGACCCAAGAAACTTTGGATATCAAAAGGAGAAATAGGTCTAGGCCAACTCTTTATATCCTCTATCTTTTGAGGATCAACTCTAATACCTTCGGAAGAAACAACATGACCCAAGAAGGCTACAGAGTTCAGCCAGAACTCACACTTACTGAACTTAGCATACAATCAATTAGTTCAAAGAGTTTCCAACACAATTCAGAGATGATCCGCATGATCACCCTCACTTCGGAAGTAAATAAGAATATCATCAAGGAACACTATTACAAATAAATACAGATATGGCTGGAATACACGGTTCATAAGATCTATGAAATTCGCTGGAGCATTAGTTAACCCAAAAGACATCACTAGAAATTCAAAAAGACTGTATCGGGTTCGAAAGGCTGTCTTGGGGATATCACATTCCCTAACCTTTAGTTGGTGATAACCGGATCTGAGGTCTATCTTCGAAAAGTAGCTCGCACCTTGCAATTGATCAAATAAATCATCAATTTGAGAAAGTGGATATTTATTCTTGATAGTAGCCCTATTGAGCTACCGGTAATCTATACACATCGGTAAAGAATCATCTTTCTTACGCACAAATAGGACAGGTACACCCCACGGGGATATGCTAGGTTTGATAAAACTTTTGTCTAAAATATCTTTCAATTGCTCCAGAGTAGAAACTAAAATAGGCTCAGAAATTAGTTCAGGATCTGTTTCAAAATTTACAGCAACCAGAGGTGTCACATAAGAAAAACTTGAACCGGGGTCCATCAACACATAGACATCAAAATATAAAACACAGAGCATACCAGTGACAACATCGGGAGAGTCCTTCTGCTCCTGATGATGTGGTATAAAATAGAAATGATTCAAGTATTGATCGCCAGCAGTACTAGATAAAGCACCATGAGGAGAAACTAGACGGGCTGCGGGAGGCGGGGCACTGGTAGCCTGACTTTGGGGACGGGCATCACGACCCCACTGTCTGGATTTGAGTATTCTCTAAGTATGTGGCCCAACTTACCACAACCAAAACAACCTCGCTTCCCATATAACACTCCCTAAAATGGTCTTTACCACACTTAGCACACGAAGGAGGATGAGGCCGATTGCTTACACTATCCCAAGACCTGGAAGGTACCGACCTATTCCCGAGCTCCTGCCTACCCCGATATATAGGAGCACTAGCTGAGGAAGGCGCAGGTATAAATGGATATCTCTGAAACTGAGGGCGACTCCCTCCAGAGAATCTAGTCTGACCAGACCCTTGTTGCTTCGATCTGACTCTCTTAATCCCTTTTACTCTTTCTCTTTCCTTTATCCTATCTGACTCAATCTGTTGGGCGTGAATCATTAACCTAGGAAGATAAATCTCCCTATTGATCACAGCAGATCTACGTTCTTTCACCACATAAATCGACACTCTAGTTAGAAACTTGCTCATACTAGTCCTCGAGTCAGCCATCATATTAGGAGCGTACTTCGATAGCTGATTAAACTTAAGATAATACTCCTTAACCGACATGGAGCATTGCCTCAAATTCATAAACAACTCTATCTTATCTTTCCATAACTCAAGAGGAAAGAATCTATCGAAGAAAGCATCTCGGAACAATTGCCAAGTCATCAGAGCGGTATCTTCCTCTCTCCCCTTATTCCATATCTGTACCCAGTCATAGGCAACACCCTTCAACTGATAAAAAGCCAGCTCCATACTTTCTTCCTCTTTCACATACATAATCTATGTAATTTTCTTCATTTCATCAACATACATCTGTAGGTCCTCACCTGGCGGATTCATTCGCATAAAGTCATGAATTTATGCTGCTACCGAATTATTTTCCTGTGTAGGTGGAGTGTTGGCCTAAGTATTGGCAGTAAATTCCTGGGCTAGCATCTGAAAACCTACTCGAAATTTGGCATGGGATACCATCTCATGTAACGGATCAATGGGTTGAGGTTGGTTGTTGTTTCTGCGAGCTCGACGTAGAGGCATTTTCTGTCATAAGAACGCATGAATTAACAACAGAAGAAAATAGTTGTAAGCATGATAGACTCTTGTAGAAAGAAAGAAATGACTTTTCCTAGAACGCCCCGCAGCCTCTTGATCATAGGTGTGGCGCGCTACACACCGATGCTCAAGACTCTACGTAACGCGGCTTGTCAAACTCCCTAGGACTCTTCACAATCTTAGGCTCTGAAACCAAGTTTATAACGCCCCGAAATATCATCCCAAGATGCCACACAGTGCCCAAGGCTACACGTAGCCTCAAGCTAACCCTTTAAACCAAAACACTACCCTTGGGTTCCAACACAACAGCATACACGCTATACTAAGGATATATATATAAGTACATATCATATCACATCGCACATGGCATGGAATATCGTTAGACTGTACATATATGGAATGTCTATACACAAACCAACCCAACAACACACTAGTCTGACATAGCCTCTATACAGAAAAGTCAATAAGCCATTGGGACAAACCCCCAACTGACTCAACAGACTAAAGGGATCACAAAACAACAACACAAAAACTATCAAATTGGTCCTCAAACCATGAGGGCTAACCACTGAAGGAATGTAGATGCAAAACTTGGATATCAGTGTCGTGGCTGCGGCTGAGTACCTAAACCGACATCATGGTAAGAATGTAGCCCATAGAAAAAATGTGGGTCAACACAAGATACGTACTGAGTATGTGGGGGCCGCATGCAAAATATAAATAATATCATAAATTTCGTAAAAATATACATACAGACCATAATGACACGTCAGGCTTAAGTGATATTGAATCATGCAACTCATAACATCTTAGATAGGAAATGTAGGAGGAAAAACTCATAAATCATTATAGATCATCATAGGCAACTTGACTTACCACATCAAAACTCAGAGTGACTCAGTATTTTAATAAACTTGACTCTTATGGACAGGGGAGTTTCCAATAACCAAAAATGCCACGTGAGCTACGTGGAATACCAACGTTTGAAACCCCCGTTGGCGGGAGCGTCAAACTCTTTGCTAGGGAGTACGACCTTAAAACTGTAATAATCATAATCGGGCTATCTAGCCAATAATATCATCATCAAATAATCCTACGATGGCACATAGGTTTGGAAAAATACCAAATTTCCCTCTCGGTGCTAAGTACTACTCCTGGTAGGATCAGAATGCGTTAGGAAATCCACCACAACATCACAAAGGGTCTATCATAAGACCAAATCAAATCTCTTTCTCATTTATCAAATCATATCAATTTGTGGATTCCTAACTCAACACATTTAAATCTTCCTAAACATCAACAAGGTATCAATGCATTGAACCATAACCGACTCGACATTTGGACAAGGATATGAAGACTCAATACATAATATTTTCAACAATTTAACTCATCAAAACCATCCAGAAAATATCAAGATTCATTGCAACTTTAATATCAACATTTCTCAATTTGCCATCCAACTCTCATTTAAAGGTACTTGAGACATCAACCCATAGTAGGGTTATAGAATTTCCAATATCAATTATAAATTCAAATAGTGGAATGATAGCATAAATCAAGACTTAACAAATTAAATCATCATACTCTCATAATCAAATACTTTTTGGACATAATTCCATCTCAATGTTAGACACATATCGGATTACATAATCCCATAGCTCATGGACAATAATATATGATATAAAACCATATTTCCAATTCATGGTAAAATATGTAAAATATCATGTCAATGTAATTCAACAAAAATACCAGGCACAAGATCGAAAGGATAATCTTGTTCAAAGCCCCACATACCTAAAAATGGAAGATGAATATGAACTTCCGACTCCAGAACTTTATTCATAAAAATAAAGGGTACTTCTCGAAGACCTTAACATGATCAACTCGAATCCCAAATCAGTTTGAAATTTCTACGGTTTAATCAAGAGACATAGAAGGATGAAATTTGGAGTAGTAGGGTTGGGGTTTGAGCCTTAGGAAATTTTGGAGAAAAATAAGCTATTGAATGCTCTTAATGGACTTCAATCTATGGTTTACCCGGATGGATTGGAGTGGAAATAACCAGAATACCCTTAAAAATCAAATAATGTCAAATCTATCCTTTTGTGGACTGTTTTGATAGGCTGAAGTAGATCGACCATAATGTTTTTATCCGATGGCCAAATTGGAAATTGGATGAAACCAATTTCATTGGAAAGAGGACTTTCAGAGATTTCTGTTGATATATAGTAGCTTACCCAATAATTATGTACAAGGAGTTATGATCATTTGAAGTTAACCCTAAAATTTGCCTGGCCTCAGTATTTTTTTCCTGCATATGTACTGTTCACCACTATTCACAGTTAGATTGGAATGATCATAACTCATCGCTCGAGTGTCTGTTTTGGATGATCCACATATAGTTGGAAAGATTATTTGATGCTCTATGCGATGACGGGTCGCATATCCAAAAATTCCACACAAAAACATTATTAATCATGATAAAGAATAGAATTCAACATATTTTCGTCCAAGATCTTAAAGAAAATTTTTTTCGAGGAATCACAGGTAATACTGATATATTTTACATCATGATAAATCTAAAGAAAGAAACAAAAATTACAAGACTGACTCTGACTAGCATCTATGAAGCCTCTACTATACTGACTATAGATAGTTGGGACATGCCTCCAACTACCACTAATCAATACACATGAATAATAAATATAACGCACATGAACAACCACTGACTGGAGTCCCCGAAATAGGAGAACTCATTGCCTACTAGCTGAAAACTGCAACTATTTGATCATGATGTGCGGGATACAATTGGTACCTACATTATAAAATAATGTCATATATGTGGATCAGTAATTTTAGAATATACTGAGTAAGTGGGGGTGAATGCAATACATAAAATTGAATAGGTACATAATCTTAAAACATGCATCTAAGTGAAAGTAGACTCACCAAGAGATTAAAATCAACTGAAATCTGAAGTAGCTTAAATCATCAGTAACAAACATAATTTGGTAAGCTAGTGAATTACTACGCCTAGTTTCTTAAAAATTAAATTTTGTAGAATAAGTAGAACTGAAACTGGGAGGTGGTAAAACATGAATACAAGAACATAAAAACCCAAAGATACATGTACTGAACTGATCTGATTAATTGAAGAACTGATACATGGGTCATGAAATAATTGAAATCTAATTAAAGGGATAACTAATGTGTATATATTGATTAGCTGATATATGAATATGGAAAATTGATATTCGAACACTGAATAGCTGATGATGAATATTGAATGACTAATGTCTTAATACTGATTATGTAAAACTTAACTATACTTAGTTGGAATAACTGATGATAGGCGAAATTACGCGCCTATATCAATATATTTTGCCCATATTTTAGCCTAGTTTTGAGAACAAATTATATATTTCATGCACTTTTAGTCCTTTTTCCTATAAATGAGCTAACGGACATGATTAGTAAAGTTTCAGGTATAAATGATGCAAAATACAGCATTTTATGGCTTACTTGACGCAAAAGAAAGCTCACAAAGGAAGGGAAGGAAGTCTACACGCCTAAGGACCAAAACTGCTGCATGGAAAATCTGTCCCGGGCTAAAACAACATTTCTGAAGACTTTGGGGACTTACAGACACAAAGCTGGATTTTGACAATGATACATTAACCTAGTACAATTGGGTTACGTATTTCATTAGTTTATTTGGATTAGGAGAATGTTACATTAACCTAGTACAAATGGGTTAAGTATTTCCTTAGTTTAGTAGGATTTGGTTATTTATTTCATTAGCATAGTAGGAGTAGGATAGGAGTATTATAAATACCCTATCATGCTAGAGATTTTTAAGGAAGTCCTCCCTTAGTGGAGAGACATTCCTCCCTTAGTGGAGAGAACAATCTTCTATTCAACAATTAATTTTCTTCCATCCCTCTCATCTTCCACTACAAACACTTCTAATCTACTCTTCTATCCTTAAATTCCACAACAAGAGAATCGTTACCAAGCCAAGGAAACACGCCACACGCCTATCACTTGACCTACACGCCATTACTCAATATCGTGATATAATAACAATGTCAATCGTGATCTCCTTCACATTCATGGGTAACTAAAATTCTCTGTTGGGGTTATGGAAGCCGGATGAGTTACTATCTATTGCTGTGAGTTTGTGAGTTCGTGACACGTATATTGCTTGTATCATTATTCTCTTCATCTTAATCCACATTATTTGCGGTTGCAAACGCAAGAATACGCCAGTCTAACATTTAACTTGTTCGAGAGAAAGGTTATTTGTCTTGAAAAGAGATAATGTCAAGGTAGTAGGACACCCTTTCTTATTAAAAAGCTAGTGCCGTAACTGGACTAACCTCTTGGAGAATTCATACCGTTAGACACGCTTTAAGCTCGAGAGAGTTAAAGTGAAATAGTCCTTAGGTCGAGAGACGCTTGGATTTACCATCGAATACAATTCTCTATAAGCAATTGCATGTCAGAATTCTACACACTCATAGCCAATAGAGACGTATACCTCAGAAGGTGGACATAACCCCAATGCTTCAATTCTCATTGTTTACAACCAACGTAACAATCTTTCTCTTTTTACTTTATTATTTTCAGCTTTTGTTTACATTACTTGCACGACAAGACTCCCCCCTTTTTACGAGACTTGCACCAAAAGTTTAGTAATTTTACTTACTTGTTGGCCAAGCTATTCCCTGTGGGATCGACACCCAACCCAGGTTGGGTTCTATATTTGCTAACGACCGCTTTACACTCCTACGAGAGCTGTAGATTGAGCGTTATCAAAAATTGGTGCCGTTGCCGGGGAATACGAGTGTCAATCAAGTTCGTGATAATTACTAGACCCTTTGGTCAAAGATTCTCATACTTTTACTTTTAGTTTTTGTTTTTGTTTATTGCAGGTTTTTACTTTAGTGCATGCCCCATACTAGAAGTTCTGGTCAACCGTTATTACCAATTAATCCTGAACCACAATGAATTAGAAGAATGGAAGCACAAGCTGAAATCGACAGGATGGCTGCTCAACACGACCAAGCAAGATTAGCTGCGCTTGCCGCTGCTCAAGTCCAACAACAAAACATTGATAATCCTGGGCGAGCAACAAATCCTGACGATGAAGATTTAGGTGATGACGAGTTACTAAACCCTAGGCGTGATGCTGAAATTATAACACCTGCCAACCGAAGAGGTCGACAAGCTCGGTATAGGTATGATCGCCAACCCATGCAGCCAGCTTTCGACGATGATGATGATGATCTTGATGTTGCCGGAGCCACTGGAGCAATAATTCCACCACCATTAGCACCCGGATCCAAGTTCAACATCACAAGCACCATGATTCAGTTAATTCAACTCAAGGGATTATTTGGTGGACTAGCAGGCGACGATCCGAATATTCATCTCATCAACTTTATTTCTACATGCAAGTCTTTTGACAATCCTGGTATTGGTCAGAATGCTATTCGATTACGTCTATTTCCATTGTCTCTGTCTGGGGAGGCAACACTATGGTTGAATGGGATGAATCCTGATTCAATTACAAATTGGAGGCAATTGAGAGACGCTTTCCTAGAAGGATTTTTTTCGCCATCCAAAAGAGCACAATTAAGAGATGAAATCAGCAACTTCCGCCAGCTTCCCACTGAAGCTCTTCATGAAACATGGGAGAGGTTCAAGACAAAGCTAGCGAGATGCCCAAACCATCACATGACTAATGTTCACCTCATGGAGATCTTGTATAGAGCCTTGAATTCAATAACTAAACCAGTGGTGGACAACGCAGCTGGAGGTTCTTTCATGGACCTCACCTTTGGTCAAGCAAGCAATATGCTAGATCGTATGACAAAACAAAGTAGATCTTGGCATACCAGGGATTCTGTGGTAGCAATCCCCACTTTATCTATTGGCATGACTGCAGACCAAAGAAGAACAGAAGAAGAACGCGATCAAGACATGGCGCACATGAAAACACAAGTGGATCTTCTGACAAAGCATTTATTATCAGGGAAGACCAAAAAAGTGAAAGCTGTAGCGCTAAAAGGAAGAGACGAATCTGATTCTGAATAGGAGGCCAACTACTTGAACAATCAGGGGGGTTTCCGCGGGAATGCCCAAGGAAACCAAGGTCGGAACTATTATGATAAATCTGGAAGCAAAGACCAAGGTAGTTGGAAGAAAAACAATGAAAAGAGTGGTTTGTACGTTCCCCCTGGTAGACGTGACACCACCACATCTAATTCTGGAAGTATGGAAGACATGATGGCTAAGTTATTGAAAGGAGTGGAAGCAACGAGCGCGGGAGTTACGGAGGTTATTAATGATTTGTCCTCCATGAAGAAATTAGTTGATTCTCATTCCACTTCTATCAAGCAAATAGAGCAGCAATTAAGCCAACTTTCAGCAGCATTCAATCAAAGAAAGGCTGGCACCTTACCGAGCGATACGGTGCAAAACCCAAGGAATGATGGGTCATGCATGGCCATCACTACCAGAAGTGGTAAGGTGCTGGAAACTTCAGCAACAGGCAAGCAAGTGGTTGACGAAATTGTGGACATGGACGTTACACCTAGTGACGTTGAAAAAGGAGATGATGCCGCAACAACTACTTCCAACGTCAAGGACGTTACACCTAGTGACGTGCATCCTGAAAAAAGGGAAAAATGAAAGCAAGAGGAGAAGAAAGCCACGGAGAGAACACTTCCATACCCACCACCACCTTTTCCCCAAATATTGAAGAAGGTGATGGATGACACTAAGTTCAGCAAATTTATGACTATGTTAAAGCAACTGACCATTAATGTTCCACTGGTAGAGGCACTTGAACAAATGCCTAGGTATGCGAAGTTTATGAAAGATCTTTTGACTAAGAAGAGGGCAGCAAGTTATGAGCTGAACGATGATGTGCATCATTGTAGTGCAATTGCTACCCGATCGATAGTTCAGAAGAAGGCCGACCCCGGAGCTTTCACTATTCCTTGCACCGTCGGATCTTTGAACTTTGCCAAAGCATTATGTGATTTAGGAGCCAGCATCAACTTGATGCCATTATTGATCTACAAGAAGTTGGGGTTAGGAGATCCTACACCAACCAATATGAGGCTTGTCATGGTGGATAGGTCGGTAAAATGACCTGTTGGTATTTTATGCGATGTCTTGGTAAAGGTTTATTCATTTATCTTCCCAGCAGACTTTGTGATCGTGGATTGTGAAGCAGATTCTGAGGTTCCCATAATCTTGGGGCGCCCTTACCTTGCTACAGGAAGTGTGCTCATTGATTTGAGAGCTAATGAGCTTTCATTCCGAATAAATGACGAAGTGGTTCGTTTTGATGTTTGCAAATCAATGAAGAAACCCAAAGATCTGAGTGTATTTTCTGTGGCTGATGTTGTCCTTGATGATGAGAAAGAACGACTTGAAGAAGAGCAAAATCGTGATGATCCTTTGGAGGTTTTGCTCATGAAAGGAGAGATTGAGGATGCTGAAATTTCTGAAGAAGCTATTTGTACTCTATCGAGATTAGGGACCTATCGCTATACTCCCAAGAAGCTAGATCTTGATCTCAAGAATCGACCCACACCACCAGCTAAGCCATCTATTGAAGAACCACCCACGTTAGAATTGAAGGAGCTGCCAAGTCATTTAAAGTACGCATTCCTAGGAAGCGAAAATACTCTGCCAGTCATAGTGGCAGCCGATTTGGGTGAGCAACACATTGCAGCTCTTATTGCAATCTTACGCAAGCATATTAGAGCCATTGGATGGACCATTGCGGATATTATTGGTATTCCACCTGGGATTTGCACACATAAAATTTAGCTTCAAGAAAAGTGCACACCCACCATTGAACATCAAAGGCGTTTAAACCCACCTATGCAAGAAGTGGTGAAGAAGGAGATTATCAAGTGGTTAGACGCAGGAGTTGTATATCCTATCTCTGATAGCACATGGGTAAGTCCTGTACAATGTGTTCCCAAGAAAGGAGGTATGACGGTGGTCGCAAATACGAAGAATGAGCTTATTCCACTCAGGCCCATTACTGGATGGAGAGTATGCATGGAATACCGCAAGCTGAATTCTTGGACACTCAAGGATCACTTCCCCATGCCATTTATGGACCAAATGCTAGATCGATTAGCGGGGAAATGATGGTTTTGCTTCTTGGATGGTTATTCAGGTTATAATCAGATTTGTATTTCTCCCGAAGACCAAGAGAATACAACGTTTACATGCCCATATGGTACGTTTGCCTTCAAATGTATGCCATTCGGGTTATGTAACGCACTAGCCACTTTTCAACGTTGTATGATGTCTATTTTCTCTGATATGGTTGAAGACACTTTGGAGGTATTTATGGACGACTTTTCAGTTGTTGGTGAGTCCTTTGAAGCGTGTTTGGGAAACTGGAGCATGACATTACAAAGATGTGTAGAGTTCAACCTTGTGCTGAATTGGGAGAAGTGCCACTTCATGGTAAAAGAAGGAATCGTTCTTGGGCACAAGATCTCCGAAAGAGGAATAGAGGTTGATCGAGCAAAAATTGAGGTTATTGAGAAGCTACCGCCTCCAATTTCGGTGAAGGGAGTTCGTAGTTTTCTTGGCCATGCTGGGTTCTATCGTAGATTCATCAAAGACTTTTCCAAAATGTCGAGTCCATTGTGCAAACTACTGGAGAAAGATACGAAGTTTGACTTTAATGAAGATTGCTTGAAGGTATTCGAATGCCTTAAAGGAAAACTCATTAAAGCCCCTATCATGGTAGCACCAGATTGGACGCTCCCGTTCGAAGTCATGTGTGATGCTAGTGGTGTAGCCGTTGGTGCTGTTCTTGGACAGAGAAAGGAAAAACTATTTCATCCTATCTACTATGCGAGTAAGGTCCTAAATGAAGCCCAAAGGAACTACACTGTTACTGAACAAGAGCTCCTAGCGGTTGTGTATGCATTTGAGAAGTTTCGTGCCTACCTATTGGGTACTAAGGTGATCGTCCATATAGACCATGCACCTCTTAGGTATCTAATGACGAAGAAGGATGCAAAACCAAGGTTGATTCGATGGGTATTGCTGCTGCAAGAGTTCGATTTTGAGGTCAAAGATAGAAGAGGTTGCGAGAACCAAGTGGCCGATCATCTATCTCGACTTGAGAATGAACATGTGGTGCAACCTGAAATTCAGATTGATGATGCATTCCCTGACGAGGAGATATTAGCAATAACAGTGGAGAAATTACCATGGTATGCTGATTTTGCAAATTTTGTGGTGAGTAATATGCTACCTGCCAATTTATCCTACCATCAAAGAAGGAAGTTTATGCATGACGTTCAACACTACTATTGGGATGAGCCTTATTTGTTTCGAAGATGCGCGGATGGTATCATTCGACGATGTATATCCCATGAAGAAGTGCCCACTATATTAGAAGCATGCCACACTTCGCAAGTTGGAGGACATCATGCAGGCAATCGAACGGCAAGAAAAGTATTGCAGAGTGGTTATTATTGGCCTTCGATATTCAGAGATGCATACGACTATGTTAGAAGGTGTGACCAATGCCAACGTCAAGGTGCTATTTCAAAACACCATGAAATGCCCCTGTCCAAAATTCTGGAGGTAGAACTCTTTGATGTGTGGGGTATTGATTTCATGGGTCCATTCGTGAATTCGTTTGGAATAAAATACATCTTGGTTGCGGTGGATTATGTTTCGAAATGGGTTGAAGCTGTAGCATTGGCCGACAACGAAGGAAAGCGTGTTGTAGCGTTCTTAAAGAAGAATATCTTCTCTCGCTTTGGAGTACCTCGTACTATCATAAGTGATGGAGGATCTCACTTTTGCAACAAGCTATTCAAATCTGTATTGGCTAAGTATGGTGTCAAGCAACATAAGGTGGCTACGCCTTATCATCCCCAAACTAGTGGACAAGTAGAGGTTTCCAATCGTGAGATCAAGCAAATCCTTGCAAAGACGGTTAATGCTAATAGGAAGGATTGGTCTAGGAAGCTAGATGATGCACTATGGGCGTATAGGACTGCTTTCAAGACACCCATTGGTATGTCACCTTATCAGCTAGTTTATGGGAAGGCTTGTCATCTACCCATTAAGCTTGAGCACAAGGCATTGTGGGCATTGAAGCAATTGAACTTGAATTGGGATGATGTGAAGAATCTGAGGTTGGAGCAGCTGAACGAACTAGATGAATTCCGTCTCCATGCATATGAACGATCAGATTTATATAAAGAGCAGATGAAGAAGTATCATGATCAGCGGATTGTTTGACGAAACTTCCAAAAAGGTGACATGGTACTACTCTGTAACTCCAGATTTAAGCTCTTCCCAGGTAAGTTAAAATCGAAGTGGTCTGGTCCATTTAAAGTCATCCAAGTCTACTCGTCTGGAGTAGTCGAATTGGAAGGCGATAAGGGTGTTGTTTTCAAAGTGAATGGCTAACGTGTTAAGCCTTATATCGGTCCTCTTAACTCGATGAATGACATGGCCATCACTTATCTTGATGAAGTCTAAGTAATCGAGATTATTACGTCGAGCCACGACAATAAATAAGGCGCTAGATGGGAGGCAACCCATCGTTTTATCGTTTTATCATTTTGTCGTTTTGGTACTTGTTTCGTTTTTGATAAATGAAAATCCCAAAATAAGAGTCGTGCCACGACAAAAACTAAGGCGCTTGGTGGGAGGCAACCCATCGTACTAATCGTTTTCATTTGTTTTGAGCAAAAATAGGTGCAAGAAGTATTCAACGGGGAGATTGATTTCAATTGATGATTTGGACGCATTGTATGGTAAAGTTGGTAAGTTAGGAATGGTGATGCATAAGTCTATGGATTGAGCCTTTCTCACGCCAAAATAGGCTTCGAGGAAGGCTAGGCCTTGGTAAAACTAGGCCACGAACGATGCACAACCTATCCTATAGCCTAAGGTCTCAGAATCTAGTGTGTTATACACTATGCGCCGCCTATTCCTCGGTATGCTTTTGACTATGCGCCGCCTATGCTATGGCATTTGGTCTCAGTATCTCATATGCCATAGACTATGCGGCGCATATGTCTACAAATGCCATAGACTATGCGGCGCATATGTCCCATTATGCTATAGACAATGCGCCGCATATGTCATTGATATGCCGAGCATTATGCGCCGCATATGTGATATTTTTGTCTCCAAAACCGATTGTAAATGGGTCAAAACCCGACCCATACTCTTCCTATATAAAGGGGACTTAGTTTTATAACACAACCACACTAGAATGTACCCTAAAGGCGCCGCATATACATCCAAATCCTCTCAAAATTTTCTTCTTTTGCTCCTCCAATTCACAAAACCATCTGCACAAGCTTCAAGCAAGTAAGTACTCTCTTATTCTTCATTTATTTAGCGTAAGTACTACGTTGCTATGTTGATTATGAATTGCTAAATCGTATAAGATCGTTGGTGATGTTCATGTGTTTGGATTGTTGATATAAAATCATGTGAGTGAACATGTACGTAGGAAAATCTTGACTTGTTTCCAACGTTAAATTGGTTTTAATAGCATTGTTATACTATTTGCGGAATTACTATGGCTATGAATAGTGCTTAAGATTGTTGTTTGGATACTTACATGTTAGACTATCCCGGCCATCGGGATAAGACTTATAGTGCCTACCGACATAAGAGGTTGTGATAACTATTCCATGTGGTAACCCCTATGTAGTAGTGTTGCTATATCTACCATGAAAGTAGTCCAATGGCTGCAAGTAAGTGATGCATTGCTGATTTTCTTGTCGGAATACAATCCTAAAACGTATGTCGACGAAATCTGAGTAATCGACCACTTTTGCTTCACTGATTTGTGTTAACAAAACTAAGTGTGGGGTGGTACCCCTATTGCTTGATTATAGATTGTATCAAGTGAGATTGTGCTGCAACTAACACTAATTCTAGTCTCCGGTACAATGGCACCTAAAGCAAGGCAAGGCAAGGAGAAGGCTACCACTTCCCAAAAGGGCAAAAAGAGAGGTCGAAATGACCAAGGAGAATCATCCTCAGCACAACTACCCCGCAGAATATTTGAAATAAAATGGGTTCTTGAGGAAGAAGCCAAAGCATGGTACAACAACAACAAAGAAAGAAAATATGTGCACGTCGACTTGATCAACAAGGAGACCTTATCAAAGAAGGAGTCGCGTATGTTGGCAAAAATAATGGCATTGAAGCTGGATTTCATCTTCCGCAACATGGGAGAATGCAACCTTGATTTAACAAGAGAATTTTATGCCAACTGGTCGCCGAACACAACAGGCAATGAAGTCAAAATTCGGGGCCAAGTGTTATAGCTCACCGCGGATTGGATCAACTCTTTTCTTGGCTTACCTTCGGTCGACACAACACCATTCAAAGAGCTATACAGCAGGCCTCCTTATAGAGAAATACGACACACACTTTGTGGAAGCAGATCGATGGCAATATGGGGCAGACATAAAAAAACCGGCCGACACAACACCTTCCCCTATGCTCCACTAAATAGGGAAGCAAGAATCTGGATGCGCATTGTCAACTCATGCCTTATTCCTAGGACTCAATACACCAAGATATCAAGAGATAGAGTGTGTTTGGTCTATGCTTTGATGACGAATGTCCCTATCAACTTTGGGGCAATAATTCGATCTACCATGAGGAAGGCCAGACTCCACAAAAGGTCCCATTTCACTTTTGGAAATTTGTTGACAGCAATCTTGCGGAAGGAGGATATCGAAGAGGAACCAGCTGACCACAAACTCCCACATAACCCAAAGAAGGTTGATCTCACCAAGGTCAAAGATGCTGAAACAACTCATGGTGTCAACCTTACTACTGCGGAGAGACATGCTCGTGATGAGAGTTTCTTCCGTCATCTCTATGGCATGACACGATTTACTATGATGAGTGGTGGACGTATTCCAACTGATGAAGAGCTCCAACAGCTGGACCACGACTACCCAATGAACATGCATGCACGGGAGATGTGTGGAGTGGGCGTATACTTTGAGGAACCTCTAGATGATGATGTGCCGATTGATGACGATCGACGCTTACCTGATTCTGACGAGGTGGAGAACTCTGACGATGACTCTTATGATGATTCAGACGAAGGGGGTATAACCCCCGACATTGAGGAAGAGTCCGACTAACCAGGTTCTTCGTATTTATTTTCCACTGAGGGCAGTGTCCCGTTTAAGTGTGGGGTGGCGGTATCGCATGCTATACTTCTCTATTTGCATCTATGTTTGTTTACTTTTTTTTTGTGTTTTTCGATTTTTTTTAGTTAAGTTAAGTTTTTTTTAGGAGTAAATTAAAAGAGGAGAACAAGGGTGGTAGAATAAAAGAAAGAAGAAAGGTTGAAAGAAAAAAGTGCCAATAATACAATGTGATGTATTAAAGTGCTTAGGAACTTAGTCATTATTTCTGGCCAAAATAGTTGATCCTACCCGTCCCTTAGCCTACATTACAACTATCAAAAGACCTACTTGATCCTAATCTTAACATTCTGACATTTAGTGGAGTATTACACTAAGGGCAAGCCTATGGTCATCAGTTGCTGCATACGAATTCTTTGTGAGAGCGAGAGCAAGGATATTTTGATACCCATGTTTGAAAAATATGCTATACTTGTGAGTGATTATGGGTAATATATGGTGAGACACACATGGTTGATGAGTTTTGGATAGTTGTATATGATTCTATGCACTTTAACGTTTTCATGCGAGTTGATCACCATCACGAGTCTATACTTGAGGTTAAATTGTTTCTACTTATAATCGGAAAGCTACTCTTTATTGATAATTGTTGTGCTTATCTTGATAAATGTTTTGTGTTGTTGTTGTAAAAACCCTAAGTTGATGTTTAGAAGGACATGATATGTTGTTCGAGGACGAACAAAGCTGCAAGTGTGGGGTGTTGATGATAGGCGAAATTACGCGCCTATATCAATATATTTTGCCCATATTTTAGCCTAGTTTTGAGAACAAATTATATATTTCATGCACTTTTAGTCCTTTTTCCTATAAATGAGCTAACGAACATGATTAGTAAAGTTTTAGGTATAAATGATGCAAAATACAGCATTTTATGGCTTACTTGATGCAAAAGAAAGCTCACAAAGGAAGGGAAGGAAGTCTACACGCCTAAGGACCAAAACTGCTGCATGGCAAATCTGTCCCGGGCTAAAACAACATTTCTGAAGACTTTGGGGACTTACAGACACAAAGCTGGATTTTGACAATGATACATTAACCTAGTACAATTGGGTTATGTATTTCATTAGTTTATTTGGATTAGGAGAATGTTACATTAACCTAGTACAAATGGGTTAAGTATTTCCTTAGTTTAGTAGGATTTGGTTATTTATTTCATTAGCATAGTAGGAGTAGGATAGGAGTATTATAAATACCCTATCATGCTAGAGATTTTTAAGGAAGTCCTCCCTTAGTGGAGAGACATTCCTCCCTTAGTGGAGAGAACAATCTTCTATTCAACAATTAATTTTCTTCCATCCCTCTCATCTTCCACTACAAACACTTCTAATCTACTCTTCTATCCTTAAATTCCACAACAAGAGAATCGTTACCAAGCCAAGGAAACACGCCACACGCCTATCACTTGACCTACACGCCATTACTCAATATCGTGATATAATAACAATGTCAATCGTGATCTCCTTCGCATTCATGGGTAACTAAAATTCTCTGTTGGGGTTATGGAAGCCGGATGAGTTACTATCTATTGCTGTGAGTTTGTGAGTTCGTGACACGTATATTGCTTGTATCATTATTCTCTTCATCTTAATCCACATTCTTTGCGGTTGCAAACGCAAGAATACGCCAGTCTAACATTTAACTTGTTCGAGAGAAAGGTTATTTGTCTGGAAAAGAGATAATGTCAAGGTAGTAGGACACCCTTTCCTATTAAAAAGCTAGTGCCGTAACTGGACTAACCTCTTGGAGAATTCGTACCGTTAGACACGCTTTAAGCTCGAGAGAGTTAAAGTGAAATAGTCCTTGTTTAGGTCGAGAGACGCTTGGATTTACCACCGAATACAATTCTCTATAAGCAATTGCATGTCAGAATTCTACACACTCATAGCCAATAGAGACGTATACCTCAGAAGGTGGACATAACCCCAACGCTTCAATTCTCATTGTTTACAACCAACGTAACAATCTTTCTCTTTTTACTTTATTATTTTCAGCTTTTGTTTACATTACTTGCACGACAAGACTCCCCCCTTTTTACGAGACTTGCACCAAAAGTTTAGTAATTTTAATTACTTGTTGGCCAAGCTATTCCCTGTGGGATCGACACCCAACCCAGGTTGGGTTCTATATTTGCTAACGACCGCTTTACACTCCTACGAGAGCTGTAGATTGAGCGTTATCAATAACTAGACTAAAACTATGGAGTTCTATGCATATGAGATAAGGACTGACTGAACAACATGAAATTACTGAGCATAAATGCACGAAAACTATAATATCTGAGAATGCAAGACCAAACATAAATCTGAACTGATATTTATCTATAATATGAATGACTGATAACTGTATAACTAAATAACTGAAAGTCTGAACACTTGGTTATGCAAACCTGAACTTAGAATAAACTGAATACTATACTGAGACTGTGGGAGATATCATCTAATCGACATACCCCAATTTGAGCTAATTTGGGTCCAACCTGTAACCCCAGTTAAAAGGGTGTCAGTACCGTTCCATGAGTACTAACACATGGCTACGTGGATCCACTCAAATGGTGTCCCAAAGGACTAGGGAGTCAGTCCAAAAATGGTCAGTGACCCTAAGAGAATGTCAATCCTAAACTCGCGGGTGACATCTCAAAGAATGTCAGTCTTAAACTGGCGGGTGATATCTTATAATCTTACGTTGTCTACGTAGGTCTAGAACTTAGGGACTGCTTTTAAGGAACCAGTCCTAGATGGCGGGTGTGCCCTCATCCTTAGGTTTGCTTGGTGCTAAATCCTACTCCCAATTGAACTGCCACTGATTACTCATCTAAACAAAGCTGAACTGAACAAGCAGCTGATCATAATAACTGACTGAATGATAATGATCATCATGAATATGAATATCTGAGTTTATTGATAAGATCTATGGATTAACTTTATGAATACTAGAAAAGCTGAATTTATGTAACTCACATAGGTATTGAGTGTGCATAACCCACCATCACTGAATGAGTATAAAATACGATATCAAACATGAAATACTCTAATAAGTGATTACGGTTTAAAGACCCAAAAGCATAGATATTTCATCAAACACTTGGGAATCATGAAATTGAATATAGGAATGTCTTAGAACATATGAAAACAAAATGATTACATCCCTAAATCCACAATTTGACATTTAAGAAATGAAATTCAATTGAATATGACATGGGAAATCGAAACTTGAGACATAAGATAACCAATCTTTTCATGGGATCATACTAGGACATGAATTGAGTCAAATTACTTAGGAGAACATGATTTAAACATATCTTGAAGATCTAAAATGTCATAATAATTGAATAATCCATACATTAATTGAAAAGAAGGTTTTTGGGCTCCATGGGTGAAAGAGGACCCATCGATGAAATCCCACATACCTTAGTAGATATGTTCTTGAAGATTTCTTGAGGGTTTCTTGAACTTGGAACCTTGAATTCTTGATTTCTTGAGAAAGGGGCTTGACTTTTGTTCTTGGGGAGAGAGGAAGGTTTTTGAACCGTACACTGATTGTTTTAGGGTGAATGGATTTGAAATAACATATTTTAACCCCATTACTATATTTAGGGATGATTAGGGATGGTTTAGAGGTGTGAAAAGGCTTCACGCCCTTGATTAAGTCAAAACGGAGCACTTTTGGCAATGTGCAATGACCCAGACGACGCACAGCCAATTGCCCAAGTTAAGGTGGACGATGCATGGCAAATCGCACATCCCTTAAATGGGCGTTGCATGGAAATTCGCACACCTTTTCTAGTGGCCCTCCGCAATTGGTCAGGCGACGCATGACCCTTTGCATGGCCATATCTTGTAGCTCAGGTATCGAATTAAGGCAAAATTGGTATCGTTGGAAAGCAAATTCAATTGTATACAATTTGGTGGGTCTTGAGATGCAAAATTCTACATTATAAAAAGTTATACATATTCAATGTAGATCCTTGTAGAATCAAATACCAAACTTTGGACGAATCAAAATTTCTTAGCTTAACTTTACTCTAAGTGATTCCTATGAACATTTTTCACCTTAAAATCACTTCACACACTAGTATATAGATCATGACACATTAATTCAAAAGTAAAAAATGGGATTATAGTCTACACACGTAAGAACGATGCTTCCAACTCTTGCCTTAAAATATAGGGTGTTACATCATCTCCCCCTTAGAATCATTTGTCCTCGAACAAGACTTGTTATATTGATAGTACTGATGTAACAATGACCATATATTGAGCATGCATGACTTGGAATATGATTACATAACTGAGTCTGAGCATAATACATAAACTGAACTATTTCATGAATACATGTAATGACATGGGGATTGTGATAAGACGAAGATGGAAATAAGAGAGTCAACTTATGAGTAACCATTAACTCGAGCTGGATCTAGTTTTGTGAAGAATAGATAAGAGGTCTGGGACATGAAATCTCAAGGTATCAAAATAGTCCCCCTCGAGATCATTCATCCCCTGAATACAAAGGAAAGACTGAGATGATGTACTGGTACTTAATCATGACTAAAAATTTGAATCTGAAACATAATGGATAAACTGAACTAAATTTACAACTTGCATGTGAATGAATTGCCTCATGAATAGAAAATATGGAAAACCATAGGAATTTGTCTATTTGACTGCTAAACTAGATTACTTGCTATACAGACTGAATTATAGTTAAAGCATATACTCAACAGGAGTATTTCTTCAACACTCTTTTAAAGGAGTTCTAATAATATTAGGGAGCAAAGAATCTTGGGCATAATCTGAATAAGGAATCACAAAATGGCCATCATTCTGTAACATGGAACATAGGCCTACAAAACATAAGCTAGAATTGCTATGCCTTAGACAATGCAACTGTTACTTTCAAGCTTAGACATACTCCTCAAATAGATCCTCAACTATACATACCTCTTCTATACTGCACTTAACTTGAGGCTACTTATAATCTTCACATGGCATTGATAACTCTATATACTAAAGTCTGAGTTGAACTGAATTCTCTCACTATGTTCAAGCCTACTCGAATTTACAAGGTGCACACATAACACAGTAATACTAGTCTGAACCATAAATTCACCACCCCTCTGTTTTCACAACTTTTCATCTCATGAATAATCCTTATTACCACTTCAACAACTACATTCAATCCTCTTACTGGGAATTCACTAATGCGCAATGAATTCATCCACTCATACACCAACATGACATTCAACCCTATCTTTATAGCCATATATGAACGTCTAAACAAATACCCATAAAAGCATCTTTCATATATTCTCTAATACCTCTATCAATAATAACTTTCATGCACTATCCCCAGGAAAACACACACAAAATTTCTCAATCTTCCTTCAAACTTATAGCCTTAGATCAAACAAATATATTATAATATTTTCTTAACATAAAACACGTACTCTCTCACATTGAACAAATTACTCATCATTACTATCATGACCCGAGGAGAGGTCACTGAAAGATTAGAACATGAGGATCTGAAGCATGAAAGAATACTATGCAAAACTTGGACACTTAATTAAGGCCCGAGGAATAGAGTAACCATGACATGGATTCATTATAGAGATCAAAAGTGAGGATAGACATGACATAATCTGAATTTCCCTGATCATTAAAAGTGTAGAATGAGTACCTAGAATTGAACATTTTGTAAAGCACGAGTACATGAGTCATGAGATGCATGACCTGAGTTTGGAGTTCATGATTTCATGGAATATGATTTGTACTACTGAGTAAACTGGAACTCCTTATACTAGGAACTAGAAGCATACATAATTCTATGGTAAGTGCATGAATATGAGCTATCATTATGGAGCCGACATGTAACGTATGAGTAAATATTGTGATGACTGAAGTACAAAATTGTGCACTGAGATAAGAGTGGGTCGGTCACCTTCGTCCCCTACTAATATTCTATAATACACTTGCATCACTACTAGAATCTGAGAGCCTAACTTAGTTACTTGCTCTATAACCCCCCTTAGATTTAAGACATCATTCTAAGTCTGCGGACCCCTTTAATAAGCTCTAAATTAAAATGAAGCCAGTCTACTCTATAGTCTGAGATATAACTATACTCATAAATAATAACCCATCCTGAAAAACTACACTTGAATGTGTAAAACCCGCTGCTAGTACCCCCTTTTGAGATACAACTCTTAACTTTATATATCCCCAATAGTTATTATACAATAACTTAAACACTGATTAACTTAGAATTTTTTGGAGTATCACCATACCATGAGTTCATACCTTCTAGAATTTGAACTCTTCTTTCTATTAGCTCAATCACCTAAGTTCAAACTTAAATTAAATACTTAACATGGATATTCCCAAACATCTAATCAACCATACTAACTTCTTCATAACCTATAATATCACATCTCTAAACTTATATTTTTTCTAAGCCATGAGAATTACAATTACATCTGAACATCCAACATCAACAAACTATAACCCATAACTTAGCTAGTAAGAACATCACATATGACATTACTAGCCTCATGGATACACAATATGCTAACTCCAGATAAATAATATCACCACTTTACTACTGCTAAACTTTGGGGACTATGCTTCTAACTCTAGATCATATACTGTCATATGATTCTGAGAAAGGATCTGAGGACATAGATGACTTTAGGTTAGGGCATGATTTTCATAAACATAATGAATATTTCAAACTTTGGAACTTAAAAGCACAGATAGGATACTTTTAAGCTTGTTATAATCCTATAAATGCCTGTGGAGATTGCCTAAGAAAGCTCTATCTATAAGGATTTGAGCTTGACTATTTATGTTGCCTCAAGAATAAGGCAGAGTTAGCATAAATGGATTAACATGAGAATCTATGTAAGTTTTGTAGTGGACATCTCTATAGCATGATCTGAGATATAAAATAAGGGAAGCATTTCCTAATGTCCTGTAGACTCTCAAAGAAAAGTATAGATGTCTCTGTACCATTCTGCAAGACTCTATTAGACAGGACTTTATACATACCCTAGGACACTTGAACTCTGTGCTCTGATACAAAGCTTAATCACAACCCAAGACTACCCCTTAGTCATAACATGGTGTTTGGAACAATAAGTGATCCCAAGCTAACCCATGAGTTGGCATACTGCTTGAGCAAGTGATTTAATATATTAAATAGCTAGTTTTGTTATGAAAAAACATAATCATAATAAAATCTGAATAAGGTAATACTAATATAGTTTACTTCATGATATAGCTAAAGAAAGAAACTCAAATTACATGACTGGCTCTAAATGACATCTATGAAGCCTCTACTATACTAACTATAGATAGCTGGGATATGCCTCCAACTACCACTAATCAATACACATGAATAATAAAGATAAAGTATATGAAAAACATCTGATTGGAGTCCCCAAAATAGGAGAACTCATCACCTACTAGCTGGAAACTACAACTATCTAATCATGATGTGTTGGCTACAAATGGTACCTACATTATGAAACAATATAGCCACACAGACGTATACATAGATCATTACATATGGAATGTACTGAGTATGCGAGGGTGAATGTAATAAATAAGACTAAATAGGTACAAAATCTTAAAACATGTATGCTAAGTGCAAGTAGACTCACCAAGAGACTAAAATCTGAAGTAGCTTAAATCATAAGTAATAAACATAATCTGGTAAGCTAGTTATGCACTATACTTAGTTTCTTAAAACTTTACTATTGTAGAATAAGTAGAAATAAAGTTGGGAGGTGGTAAAACATGAATACATGAATAGACAAAACCAAGAATACATATAATAAGCTGATCTGATTAACTGAATAACTGATGCATATGTGACGAAATAATTGAAATCTAATTAATGGGATAATTAATGTGTATATACTGAGTAGCTAATATATGAATATGGACTATCGATATGCGAACACTGAATAGCTGATGACTTAATACTGAATGACTAACAACTAAATACTGACTATGTAAAACTGAACTATACTTAGTCATAATAATTAGACTAAAACTATGGAGTACTGTGCATGTGAGATAAGGATCATCTGAAAAACATGAAATAGTTGAGCATGAATGCATGAAAACTATAATATCTAAGAATACAAGACCAATTATAAATCTGTACTGAGATAAATATATTCTCTAAAGGACTAATAACTGTATAACTGAATAACTTAAAGTCGTTACACTTGGTCAAGCAAACCTGAATTGAGAATACACCAATTACTATACTGAGACTGTGAGAGGTATCATCTAAATGACATACCCCAATATAAGCTAATTAGGGTCCAACCTATAACCTTAGTTGGAAGGGTGTTAGTACCGTGCCACGGGTAATAACACATGGTTGTGTGGATTCACTTAACTGGTGTCCCAAAGGACTAGGGAGTCACTCCTATACTAGCGAGTGATACCTAAGAGAATGTATGTCCTAATCTAGTAGGTGATATCTTAGAGAATATTAGTCATAAATTGATAGGTGACATCTCATAATCCGACACTGACTATATAGTTCTAGAACTTACAGACTCCTTTTAAGGACCAAGTTCTATCTGGTGGGTGAGCCATTATCTCTAATTTTTCTCGGTTCTAAATCCTACTCCCAACTAAACTGACACTAATTACTGGACTAAACTAAGCTTAATTGAACAAGCAACTGATCATAATAATTGACTGAATGATAATTCTCATTATGAATATGAATATCTGTGTATACTAATAAAATTTATAGATTAACTATCTGAATACTTGAGAGGATGAATTTCTGTAATCACATGGGTATTGGGTGCTCATAACCCACTACCACTAATGAGTATAAAATATGATATCAAACTTAAAATACTATAATAAGTAATTATTGTTCAAAGACCCAAAAGCATTTACATTTTATCAGAAACATGGGAATCATGAACTTGAACATGGGAATTTCTTAAAACATGCGAAAATAACATGATTACATAGCTAAATTCAGAATTCGATATTTATGACATGAAATTCAACGCGATATGGGAAATCAAAACTTATGATGAGATAACCAATCTTTTCATGGGATCATAGTAGGACATAAATTAAGTCAAATTACTAAGGAGAACATGATTTAAATGCATCTTAAACATATAAAGCGTCAAAATAATTGAAAATTCCATACTTTAATTTAAACAAAGGCTTTTTTGGCTCCATGGGTTAATGGGTAACCATGGATGAACTCTCACATACCTTAATAGATGTTTTCTTAAAGATTTCTTGAGGTTTTATTTAACTTGGAACCTTGAATTCTTTATTTCTGGAGAAAGCGGCTTGAATTTTGTTCTTGAGGGGAGAAGAGGGTCTTTAAATCATACACTGATTGTTTTAGAGTGAATGGCTTGGAAATAACATTTTTAAAACCCCTTAATATGTTTATGGAAGATTAGGTACGGTTTAGGGGTGTGAAAAGACTTCAACGCCCTTGATTAAGTCAAAACGGAGCAATTTTGGCACTATGCAATGACCCAAGCGATGCACAGCTGATCACCCCAGCCAAGGTGGGCGATACATGGACAATAACATATCCATTAAGTGGGTTTCACATTGCCAATATCACACCCTTTCCAATGGCACTCTGCTATTTGTGAGGCGACGCACGACCATTTGTATGACCATAACTTTTTACTCGGGTATCAAATTAAGAAAAAAAATTAGTATCGTTGGAAAGTTAATTCAATCATACAAAACATGGTTGGTCTTGAGCTACAAAATTCTACATATATCAAAAGTTATGCATGTTCAAATTAGACCCATGTAGAATCAAATACCAAACTTTGGACAAATCAAAGGTTCTTAGCTTAACTTTGTTCTAAGATATTACTATGAATATTTTTCACCTCGGAAGAACTTCACACACTAGTATAAAGATCATGACACATGATTTCAAAAGTAAATCATGGGATTGTGGTCTTCACATGTAAGAATGGCGCTTCAAACTCTAGCCTGAAGTTCGGTTGGTTGATTAGATTGCAGGTAGTATTTTTATTTAAAATACACTTTGATATCTGAGGTAAAATAAAAGCCATGTAGTTATACTATTATTATTAGGTTAATAAAAAGTGTAAAAAGTAAAAAAGTTGAGATTTTCTCCCTAGGGGGACGGTGTTATTCGTTGTTAGGCAAAACTATGCATTCTAGATGTAGATGATTTGACATAGTGAGTGCTAATAGAAGCTCATAGTTCTTGATATTCTATTCACCTAAGATCCACTAATATGTACTGTGTTTTATGAAAAGTCTATTGGTGGAATGGAATAAAGAAAGCTATCATGGAATTCATGGATAAGTGTCTGAATTCTAGTAGGTTAAGGTTAAGAACCAAAGACTTGGTGGTACATGGTGGTACACTTTAGGATATATACATTCCTATTTAGAAGTGGGAAGTGATAAATATGGAATAGCATGCTTCTATTTGGGTTATTGAGGACCAAATGACTATGTCAACCCATTTTCTACTAGTTAACTATTCAAATTTAATTAAAGATCATGCTACACTCTATATTAGGGAGTTGGTAAAATTTCATAGATTCCCTTTATCCATCGTTTCAGATAGGGGTACTCAATTTAACTCTTGATTTTGGAAGACTTTTTAAATGGATCTTAGTACCCAAATACATCCTAGCAAGACTTTTCACCCTCATACAGATGATCAGGCATAGAGGACATTTATACATTAAAAGACATGTTGAGAGCATGTGTTATTGATTTAAAGATAGTTGGGGTGATCAAATGCCTTTGGTTAAATTTGCTTCTAGTAATATTTATCACTCTAATATTTAGATGCCTCCTTTGGAGCACTCTATGAAAGAAGGTGTAGATCTCTAATTGGTTTACTAAAATTCAACAAAGTTGTGTTAATAGGGACAAATTCTATTCATAAGGCTATGAAGAAAGTTAATTTGATTAGAGAAAGGAAAAAAATAGCTCAGAGTCATCAAAAGTACTATGCACATATGAGAAGAAGGAAACTTGAGTTTGTTATTGGTGATTTATCTATTTGAAAATTTCACCCATGAAAGTGGTGTAGAGATTAGGAAATAAGGTAAGATTCACTCCCCATTATATTAGTCCTTATAAGATTATGGGTTGCTTTGGCAATGTAGCCTATGGGTTAGATATGCCGACAAACTTAGGATCAGTGTGTCCAATTTTTCATGTGTCTCATTTGTAGTAATGCATTGGTGATCCAACATCAATTATACTTTTATATAGTTTGGTTGTGAAAGATAATATCACTAATAAGGAGGTCCCAGTTAAGATTCTTGATCGTTAGGTTTGTAAGTTGAGGAATAAAAAGGTCACTTCAGTAAAGGTTCTTTGGCTAAACCAGTTAGTTGAGGGAGCTTCTTGGGAAAGAAAATATAGATATGATGACTAATTATTCCCATCTTTTATCTTTGAACTCAGTTCCTTCTTAAGGTAATAGTTCTCTCTTAATTAATTATTTGCATATCATGTTAGTTAGCAATTCTCATGTCATAACATGAACTCACAATTTTAGTTCAATACGAGTTTCAGTTATCATGTCAATATTCTGCTCTTAGAAATTTAGTTTGGTAATGGTAGATCTTTCCTTAACACTTCAACTTAGGGTTCATTTAGGGACGGCTGACCCTAAGGAGGAGATATTATAACACCCCAAAAACCCAACCTAAGATTAGACTATGCTTTGAGTACATGTAAAACTAAAAATCATGTTTTGATAGTAAGAGAAATAATTTAGAAAAATATTAAGTCCACAAGTAACTCTTAGATCATAGGCAAGTGGAAACCTTCCTTACTAATTGACTTCTTGAGAACAATCTTGATATATTCTACTTCAAATGAGCTTAAATCCTAGGTTCTATAGTATTTTTGAGCTAAAGACCCACCAAATAAAATTTATTTAAGTCTTCTCTCCAATGCATCAAGTTTTACCTTAATATGATATTGGAGTATATATTTCTGCTAAGTTTATAGGAGAGTGTCTGCCTACTAAAGTGAGATAGCTCGGGGATGAACCATCACACCTATGATGAACCATCATGATTAAGTAGTAATACCAAAAGTTGATCATTTTGTGATAGTTTGAGTGATGGTTACGCAAGAGATTCATAGTCCATCCCCTAAACCATCTGCCAAAACTATTTTGCACTGTTATAATGTCTTTAAAGGGGTTTGTTGGCCCTTTCCCACTATATTAATACCAAAACTATGTTGTTTAAGCTATCCTAAGGCTGAAATATAAGGCTACAACACCAATAATTCCCTATTAACTCAAAATTCAGTCAACTCACAAAGAGAAAATAGAAGAGAGGTGATTTTCTTCTCCCAAGTAAAAATTAGGATTGTTCAACGTGAAACTCCGCTTTAAAATGTTTCACCAAGGTTTCCATCCCTAGCTATGTGGGATTTCATCAATGGGTTTCCTTTCACTCATTGAGTTCCAAAGTTAACTCAATTTGTCAGTTTAATACCTTCGTTAGAGCTTAGGATTCATAAATGTCATGAATTTCTTGATATTCTAGTTCCTTGATCTCATTGAGTTATAAACCCATGCTTAAAAGAATTTAAGTACCATTAAATACTATAAATTATAAATCTTTATTTTATTTTGAAATCCATGATTGTTGTATTTGAGTTATTAAATTCCTTAAGTCACACAATTTATGGAATTGTCATAGTAGTTGTATTCTTCATATATGGTGGGTTATGAAAAACCGCTGACCTAGATTTCATGCATATAAATATGATATTATATCCTCCAGTTTACATGTTTTAAAGTCTCTCATATAATGCATTTATTTTTAGTCTTTAGAATAATATTATTATCGTTCATTTCAGTTATCAATGACATTCAATGGGGAGTAGCACTTAGCAGTGAGTGGACGCAGGGAAGAAGGATCACCTGTCAGTTAGGATGAAACCCTTAGTAGAAGTCCCTAAGTCTCAAAACTACAATACCATAATAGTTTCTAAGGGGTCACCCTCAAATGAAGCTTGACATCTTAGTACTTCTGGATATCAGTTTAGTGAATCCACGTCAGTCAGTGTTACCCTTGATAAGGAATAAAATATCCTTCCAGCTAGGGTTATAGGTTGGTCCTAGTTAGCTCATATTGGGAAATGTCAGCTAACAGTAGCTCCCACTATTTGGACTCATCCCGCGTATGTCCTTGTCTTCAGTTTATTTAGTATATTATATAGTTACATGTTTATTGCATTATCAATTTACATATTCTAGCCCCATGTTTTGTTTATCATGTCATATTTAGCATATTCTATTCATATAACATACTGCATATCCTCCATGCTTAGTACATTCAAATTACTAAACACATAATTCTTTGTGCTATAATATTTTATAATATAGGTTTAGGGTTTAGCATCCCATCATATTTACTATGATCTCCTACTATATCAGGTACAAAACTTTTGTGATCCCTTATCTTCTAAAGACTAATTTTTAGTACTCTCATTATTTTATTTTTTAAATTTTAGATAGTTAGAGTTTATTGGGGGCTTATCCCAGCAACCCATACAATTTAGAGGCTTTAATACAGAGGTTTAGATTTTCAGCATGTTGAATATATCAGACAATCATAGTTTTGACATTTTGTATTGATTTTGTTTTTATTATGATTAGGTCATTTTAGTTTTGTTTCTTCTTAGTATTTCATAATTTATAAAGTATTCTTATGTTATTCTAGGATATGGGTTAGATTGGGGTCGCTTGTGACCCTAAGCATCGTGTTATGACTAGGGGTAGTCTTGGGTCATAAAAATTACATGCCTTCCATAGAAGCAGATCCCTGTAGCTATATAACTCCCATAAGTATTCAGTCTCCAGCGTCCTATTCCACCCTAGGTCGGGCTCATGAGGACTATCGAAGTACTTAGATGAAGAGATAAAAAAGAAGAGTGCAACTCGAGACCACATGTTTTTCCAAAGATGAAATATTGAAGGTCATGTTCAACTGTGTCACCTGAGACCTGAAGAGGCCCAGTCAAAATAATTCAAAAGTGTTGTAGTTCTCCTTCCTAAGTGAAATGAATAAAGAGGGCTCCGATGTTTCAAACTTACATAAGGATGAGGCCTCTAACTAGTTCTTCTTGGCTGGCATATTCCCCACCCCTTTTATACATTTTAATGGTTGGTTGTCCTTGTTTAGGATGGGGTATGTATTACATAATCTTTTCATTCTTTCCTTACATTTGAGTATTTATTTCTATTGCAAGCATAGCCTAGTATATTACTATCTTACTAAATACATATGGTGAACCATCTTTTTTCATATATACCACGAATATTGGGTCATTTTTACAAAAAAAAAGAAGAAATTAAAAAAAATATAGGATTTACTTGTAGCATTATGCCTAAGTGTCACTGTAGCGGCATTTATGTCACTACAACAACTTCCCAAGTGTGATAACGAGTCACTATAGAGAGCTTGCCGCATCCTTAAATCTATCATTGTAGGGGCATCTAACTAATGACTCTGAGTTGTATTTCTTACTAACTTTTTCCCAATATGATTCTATCCCAAGAACACGTTAATATTTCTACTAACCACTTTCCAACAATTTTAACTGAATTTCGAACTCTAATACATTATCCCCCACCCATTTACAACACACTTTCAAATTTTGCACCTCTTTTACACCAACTGATGATTGAAAAATTCGTATGCCTAGGAATGATTTCCAGCCTAATATCATCTTACAATCACTTTTGCTAATATATATCTAATTAATTAGCAAAAAGAGTTGCACTTACTAACTTCACTAAATATCACAATGTTCCACTTTATCAAACAACACAACCACATGAAGAATACATCTAACATCCAATCATAACACAACAATAACATTAAAACACAAGTCATGCCACTCCGATTGACCCTTAATAGTTAGAATAACTAATTTCCAACCATCTGCACATTATTAAAATACCAATTGGGAAAACTAATTCTAATTATGATTGTGTAGATGCCAATTGTAATCTATAATTGGATTCAACTCACAAAAATAATACTGATAAAATATAATGGGATAGAAGAATGTGTGATTAGTTTCTTAGATACCGTATATCTTTTTAAGGATTTGATATGGATGTCAATACACCATTTATTAGGACTCTACTTGATGTTTTCTCTTGTATTAGAAGAATGGTAACATGAGATCTGATGCTATATTGTCACAATTTAAATCACATGATCGTGTGGGCTCCTACCAAACTCTATTCTCTATAGGAGAACCCTTGTCACCCAAACATTTTCCACTATATAGTATATTTCTAAAACTCAAGTATTAGTAATAAGTAAACATTTTAATTTAAAACAAAACTTAATTATAATAAATACACCATAGAAATCAACTAAACAACTTCTCAGAACCTATTCTAAATAGGTACAAGAGCAATAAGTACAAGAATCATAACTCAAGACATAGCCTCTATTGTAACAACCATCTTCATTGTTAGTTTAAGTCAATCATACAAAATTTGGATAAGATTTTTCTTCGAATTAGTAGTTTGAATTTTTAGACTAGGCTAGGTTTGGATGTAATATGAGCAAGGTATTGTCTAGGAAAATCTAGGAATTGATTGGTAAATATGGTTAAGTTTATCTTGTGTTTATAATAGTTAACATGAAAAAGAATTCACAGAACTATTGAAAAGAGAATTTGAGTAAGTAAACCTCCAAGTATTGAGCTCGATGTAAAGGTGTTAATTTCAAATATTTCTGTTTGTGAGTGTAACGTGAAAAGGAAAAAACTAGGAAGATATCCATGTTTATGCCTCGCTACTACTTCTATAGCAAAATAATTCTTGCTATAGAGCAATTAGTTCTGCTATAGCGGAAGATGTCTCTATAGTGAGATCATAATAATATTACAGTAGTTTGATGTTAATGTAGAAATTTCTCAAAAAATGTTTCATTATTCTAAACTAATTTTTGGTGAAGGGCTTAGGCTTTTTGGGTGATTTTTTTTAATTTTCCATTGATTTTCTTCATAAAGGTAAGTATTTCATCCTCATTAACTAGGTTTTAGATTAATTAACCTTAGAATCATAAGTTTATAAATATTGGTGAGGGTTTAAGCATGAATTTTTGGATTATATATAATCATGAATTTACCCTTGCATGTCATTAATTCACTGATACAGCCTTACACTTAGCACTTTTTCAATGATCTGACAGTAGAAAAATCCTAGAATTAGTGGATGACCATAAATTTTGCCTAAGGGTTCAGGATTAGTATATAATCCTTGACATGGTACGTCACTTGGTTGATTAAATTTTATGTTTATGTCTTAGACCATAATTAAGCAGAAATTACACAAAAAGGCAAGGCTTTGGATTAATTGTGCGGTGCAAGCTAAGATTGAGGTAGGTAATAGTTATGAAAGTTTAATCCAATTTGTTATACATATGCATGGTAACTATTTCTTAGTAATTATTATGCGATTCATGTTGTTAATGAATTTAAAAAGAGTAATTTGATATTTTAAGTGTAATCATATTCAATGAACTTACATGTATAGCTTATTAGTTGTTACAAGTGTTAGTTGTTAGCATTGTTCTGTGATGTTGTGATATCTATTGATTATTTATGGGATATATCAGTATTTGGACGTCTTTATAAGATTTAGTGGAATAATGTTGGCAAACACTTGACGTCTGGGTTTAGTACATAGAAAGAGCTCGTCCCCTATAGGTCATAGATGGTGGGCACACTCATAAGACCCTTAACATGTATGTACAAGGTACATGTGAGTTTGATGGTTCTATGCGTGAATCAAGGATTATGTGCTTTATTGTTATCTTGGTTCCTTATGTTAACTGGCTTAAATATTGAATTGTTATATTAGTTCTTAAAATGGACCACACGCATTTGATAATTATTTAAAGTGGTTTCTTATGTATACCAGGTGGCATAATATTAGTTGTTGGGTCATATTGGATCCTTGATCGGTTCGGGCTAATGGTTTTAAAAAGGGCATATTATTGATGTGATAATTATGTTGTGAATCGAGGTGTAGTTAGTTTTAAGGACTTGTATTATTGACTTGGTTATGGTTTGAGTCATGTGTTTTTGACTTGGTTAAGGTTTGAGTCTTGACTTGGTTATGGTTGAGTCGTGTATTATTGGCTTGGTTATGGTTTGAATCTTGTATTGTTGACTTAGTTATGGTTTAAGCCTTGTATTGTTCACTTATTTATGGATTGAGTCATGTATTGTTGACTTGAATAAAGTTAAGTGTTGTGGACTGAATAAAGGTTGTTATGTGTGTTCACTTATCTCATCTTGGGTTTGCCAAATAACCCTACTAGTACACTATTTTTTCTTGTTACTGATGCTAAACCTGATCTTACTTTTGTAGAGTGTAGAGAATCTTCAGAAAAATACTACGAGACTTTAGTTGTGTTTCTATAATTGATTCAAAGTCAAGGGTCAGATACATCTTTAGAGATACCATTGATTCTTATGTTGATGTTTTCAAGTCCTTTGTTCTAGGATTATGCACATTCTTTGTTTTTAGGGTTGTATTCCCTTTTTGAAGTTCTTTAATAGTTTTGGTACAAACGACTTTTGGGTTCTAGGGGTTTATACAAGTACAATGTTTTCTGCATTATTTTATTGTTCTTATATTTATTTTAACTTGGATATTATTTTGGGATTATTAAATTGTATTAGTTGTTTTACTTTTGGCTAAGTATGGCTAATGTTAGGGTTAGTTGATTCTCCTGTTGGAGGGTTAGTGTGCGTGCCTTATGTGAGGAGTTTGGGCTATGACATCCATGTTGGTGTAGAATAATAGTTGTTGAAGAATAATAACTATTGCACCTACTTAAACATCAATTAGCATACAACCACGGCTATGCCCTCGGAAGGAAATATAGTAATTGTATTATTAGTACAATCACATGTACTGGTAGGTATCATTAGTCGAGCACAATTAGAAAACATATAACAATATATAGAAATCAAGAAGAGATCATAGTAGTATACACTTAATATGTTACATACTGAATGCACTCAATATGCTTCAACTCTTAACTTTACCACTTTCCCTAATTTATAAAGTTATTAAATAATCTTTTTGCATGACTAAAATACACAATACTAGGAAAACCACTGAACCTTATCTCTTATGCTGGAAATCATTACAAAAAGCTCTATATTTCTCTCTCTCATGAATCCTCTTCGGTAATAGTCCTTGCACACTATTTTATTACCTTTATCCAATAGAAATTCAACTACCAAGACTAATCGACAACATTGCAAGAACAGGCACTACAAGGCACTTCACATATATAACTACAACACACAGGAGGATGAAGTCTATACATAATTAAAGACATACCTTATATTCACATTTTTATACATTGCGCAATCACTAAACCATCAACTTACAAACCACCAACTATCTTCTTTGTGTCATTTCTTTATAAGTATTTCATATCAAATCACTATAAACTTAAGCAAATCAATCCTGTATAAGATGATATACAAATATGCAATCACCACAATGTAATAAAAATAATGCATACCTAAAAATAGTGTATATAAATACTAGAGTCGATAGGGACCCTAAATCATGACCTGCAAGGGACGAGAAATCCATGTACCATACCATCTAGGTACACAGTCCTAATATTATTAAATAGGTAAAACTCAATAATAATGTTCAAAGTGCAATAAATACAATATATGAGTTTGTATTTTATTCATCAACACTTAAACCTTCAAGTTAATCATTTCAGCCGAAACTTTAACTTCATCACAACAAAAATTCACAAGTGAGGATTGATAAACTTCATATACTGACAATAATAACAATATAAAGGATAGGTGTACCAAAAATGAAAATCAAAAGCATGTACCACTATAAGGACAAAAGAAGACCAATATGGGAAGGTAAATAGGACTCAAACCCAAATGCTTAACCCAAAGGTAAAAATATCAACATTGATCTACTTCATCCTCTAATAAAAGAAATAATCTATGAGGGTAGTCATATAATCAAGAACTCTATGTCAAGGCACACAATAATAGATATATATGTAAAGCCTCAAGGACCTATCCCGAGATATCACACGGTGCTTAAGGACACACGTGGCCTCAAGCTAACCCTCTAAGTCTGTCATCACTTTTAGAACTCACTATAACACTAATAATTCTAAAATAGGGAAGAATAAGCATGTCATGGGCATACTGTGATACGAAGAAATACTGTCCTGTACAAATAAAATACTGAAAGTTCTGTACATACTAGTACTCTAGTCTGACAAGCCTCTACTATAAAAGACTGAAGAGCTATTGGGACAGATCCCTAACAGACTCGCATGAACTGAAAAGAAACAACCATCTACTATTAAGGACCAAAAATAAGGGACATAGGTCCTCAAACCATGAGGACATACCAACTGTAAGAATGTAGATGGAGGTACTCAAAGATGTCGCTACTGAGACTGAGCATCTGAACCTACATCACGAGAAAATATAGAACACAGAAGAGTATAAGAATCAGTACTTGGGATTGTACTGAGTATGTGGGGGTGTATGTAACACTTTTAAACAATATCATATATGTAAAATAAAGTCATGCAAGATGACAATAATGACTCTCTTCGCTTGAATTTATTGAAACATAATTTCCATAAATCATCGATAATAACACATATTTCACAAATCTCATAAATCATTGGACTCAACACAAACTCTTTAACTCATGACTTAGAGTGACTCGGTAACTCAAGAAACTTAGACTATTATCGACTTGGGATTTTCTTTTAACCAACATAAACCATGTGAGTCGCATGGAGTCCAATGTTTTGCCCTCCTAAGGAAGGAACCCCACATTGACGGGAGCGTTATACCCTTACCGGGGAGTATAACCTCAAACTTATCTCTGTGATCACAAATTCGGCTCTTTGGCCCTCAAATATCATTCCTACAATGGCACGTAGTTCTGGGGAGATAGGATGCGCTGAACCCACACTTCACATTCGCTGCTAAATACTCATCCTAGACTCAGCTCAGAAAGCATTAGGAAATCCACCTTAATTAACTCAAGGGTTTATCATGAAGACCAAATCATAAATATATCTCATCTGTAAATCATAAACAACGTGTTGATTCCTAACTCGACTCAACTCAAAACAATTTTTCTCAACATCTAGTACACTTGCTTATCAAATCGTATCAAGTATGAAAAGCTTTGAGAAAACGTCATAGGGCTCATGCTTGACTCTCAGGCTCAATATCGGTAAATATATTAAATACTCAAACTTCTCATGGAAAATGCATAACTCATGATACTTGTCTTAAATCGCTTAGAAATCCTCAATACAAAATGATAATATACAACTCATGGCATAAATTCTCAATTTATGCAATGTGACGATAAAATAATCATAAATATCAAACTTATTCAACTCAAATCTCATAAATCATCAATAAAGAAATTTGGATGTAAACCCACTGCAATGATCATGAATTCCAATAGTAAAAAAAATAAAAATAAAAATCAATTCTTTGGGCATAAGAATGAAAGGATATTCTTGTTCAATCCCCACATACCTTAGATTATAATTTGAAGTTGAAAAGACTTGATTGGAAACTCTTCTTCACACTTTTGAGCTAAGTTTATTGATACCATTAACTTATAGAACTTGATTCTTGAACAACTCGGTGAAATATATGGAGGATTCTTGAATTTTCTCGGTGAAGATTTGGATTTGGAATTGGAGGAGAGAAACCCTAGCTCTAGATATTTCTTGGTAGAGATTGGAGATAAAATGAATTGCTCTTCTCTACTTGGATATGTATATAGAGGACAAAATGAGAGGAAATGATCAAAATACCCTTGAGCAAATTCTAGAACTAGAGCCCGAGTTTTTGCCTTGGCACGATGCGCCAGGATCGCGAACCTTCACTGGATTTTGAAAATTGGGAAACTGCTTAGTGGATCTACGTGGTAAAATCGCGTTGTCACCTTGGTCGTGACCTGGAAGGGCGCCACGATGCGGTGGAACCGCATTGGTGCAGTGGAATTTGACAATCCTGAAATTGAGCCTTGGCGCGACGTGTCAATATCGCGGAGGTTCAGAGAAAAATAACAATTACCATTTTGGCTGGCTCCGCGATGCGCTAAAGTGCAAGGTGGCACACTGTCTTACTAAAATGGCTATAACTTTTCACCCGAGTGTTGGATTTGGGCGAATTTTGTATAAATATCAATCACTTTGGAGGTCACCTATATTCACTCAATAGGCGGATTTAGGCTTAAGAAACAATTGGGGTATTACAATATCTCCCCTTTGGAAACATCCATCCTCGAATGTTGCTAGTAAGGCTCAAGATCAAAGAGGAAACTGGAACTACTTTATGGGAACCATTTGATCAACCAACTTACTTCACTCTAGATTTTTGAGTACTTCATAGAATGCATGAATCATAGAGTGGGTATTTATACAACTGAATACGCTGGATTAGTAGGAAACTGAATTAAACAAGAATAGTGCCCTCGGTTTGATTTGGACTCACAGAGAAGAGATGAGGGTATCTGGTTCGCATATCTGCTTCTGCTTCCCAAGTAGCACCCTCAACTGATTGATTTCGCTACAGAACTTTAACCAAGGGAACCTCCTTGTTTCTTAGTCTATGGACTTGATAATCTAGGATCTCGATAACCAAGGGAACCATCTTTTTGCGGATGAAAAGCGGAGCTAAGACGAACTTGGTTACCAAGACCCTTTTGAAAATCTCTCCAAAACTGAGAAGTAAATTGAGTACCTCTATCGGAGATGATAGCAAACGGAACTCCATGCAACCTGATAAACTCTCGGATGTACAACTTAGCATAGTCCTCAACGGTAAAAGATGCATGTACTGGTAGGAAATGTGTTGACTTAGTCAACCTGTCTATAATGACCCAAAAAGAAATATGATGACGACTAGAGAGAGGTAAACCAGTCACAAAATCTATGTTCACCACTTCCCACTTACAAGTAGAAATGCTAAATTCTTGCATCATACCACCGGGTCTCTGGTTCTCTATCTTCACCTGTTGGCAAGTTGCATAATTCTCTACGAACTTTGCTATATCCCTCTTCATACCATTCCACCAATAAATTTTTCGTAAATCACGGTACATCTTGGTAGCACCGAGATGAATAGAATACCACGCGCCATGTGCCTCAGCCATAATCCGCTTTCTCAAATAATCCACATCAGGAACACACAACCTATTTTGAAGTCTCAATACACTATCTCCCCCTTGGGAGAAAACCTCCACCTTTTGGTCTTTAAGTGACCCTTTTAGTTTGACCAAACGAGAATCCATATCCTACTTCTCCTTCACTTCTGAAACTAGAGAAGATTCGGAATTACTTTGAACCCAAACATTACCCTCAGCTGAATCAAGTTGCACACTTCTCTATGATCTTCGATATATCCCTCTTCATACTATTCTACCAATAAATTTCTCGCAAATTATGGTATATCTTGGTAGCACCGGGATGAATAGAATACCGCGTGCCATATGCCTCAGCCATAATCCTCTTTATCAAATGATCCACATCAGGAACACACAACTTATTTTGAAGCATCAATACACTATCTCCCTCTTGGGAGAAAACCTTCACCTTTTGGTCTTTAACTGACCCTTTCAGTTTTACCAAACGAGAATCCATATCATACTTCTCCTTCACTTCCAAAACTAGAGAAGATTCGGAATTAGTTTGAACCCAAACATTACCCTCAGCTGAATCAAGTAATCTAACACCCAAACTAGCCAAACGATGCACTTCGCGAACCAATCCCTTTTTGTCGTTCTCTACATGAGTCACACTACCCATGGAGGACCTGCTAAGGGAATCTTCTACTACATTGGCCTTGCCCGGGTGATACAACATGCTCATATCATAGTCCTTTAGCAATTCTAACTATCGCCTCTACCACAGGTTCAACTCTCTCTGAGTAAACACATACTGCAAACTCTTGTGATCCGTAAAGACATCAACATGAACACCATACAAGTAGTATCTCCAAATTTTTAAGGCAAAAAATACTGCAGCTAGCTTAATATCATAGGTCGGGTAATTCTTCTCATAAGGTTTCAACTGTCGGGAGGCTTAGGATATAACCTTACCCTTCTGCATTAATACACAATCTAACCCAACTCTAGAAGTGTCACAATACACCAAAAAATCATCTACACCATTAGGCAGGGTCATCACAAGGGTTGAAGTGAGTCGAGTCTTCAACTCCTGAAAACTCTTCTCACAAGAATTCGACCACTGGAATTTAACTTTCTTTTGGGTTAAACGGGTCAAAGAAGCAACAATGGAGGAGAAACTCTCAACAAACCGATGATAGTAACCAACTAGACCTAAAAAACTCCTAATGTTAGATGGGGAAATAGGTCTAGTCCAATTTTTCACAGCTTCTACCTTTTGAGGATCAACTCAAATACCTTCAGAAGAAACAATATGACCCAGAAAGGCAACTGACCTTAACCAAAATTCATAATTTCTAAATTTGGCAAACAACTGATAATCTCTAATGGTCTGCAAGACAATTTGGAGATGATCTGCATAGTCATTTCCATTTTGAGAGTATACAAGGATATTATCTATGAACACAATAACAAACATATCCAGGTACTATCTGAACACCTGATTCATAAGGTCCATAAAAGCTGCTGAGGCATTAGTTAGCCCAAACGACATGACCAGGGATTCAAAATGACCATAACAGGTGTGAAAAGATTTCTTTGGAATATCACACTCTCTGACTTTAATTTGGTGATAACCGGATCTCAAATTTATTTTTCGAAAAGTAACTGGCGCTTTGCCGCTGATCAAACAGGTCATCAATTCTAGGAAGAGAGTACTTGTTCTTGACTGTGACCTTGTTGAGCTGATGATAGTCAATGGACATACACAATACCATATTTGTTTCACACAAGTAGAACGGGTGTGCCCTAAGGAGACACACTAGGCCTTATAAAACCCTTATCAAAAAGATCTTTGAGTTTCTCCTTCAACTCTTTAAAATTCTGCGGGGATCATATGATAAAGAGGAATAGAAATAGGCTGTATATTAGGAAGAAGATAAATCCTGAATTCTATCTCTCTATTGGGAGGTACCCCTGGGAGATCTTCTGGGAAAACATCAACAAACTCATCGACAAAACTAATAGACTGAATAGTCAGAGTCTCAGACTTAGTGTCTTTAACTCGAACCAAATGATAGATACAACCTTTGGATATCAATTTATTGGCCTTAAGGTAGGATATAAAATGACTCTTGGGAGCTATAGAGCTTTTAGACCACTCAAAAATTGGCTCGTTGGGAAACTAAAACTTGATTACACGGGTACGACAGTCTATAGATGCATAACAAGAGTGAAGCTAATCTATACCTAGAATAATGTCAAAATCGACCATAACTAGCTCAATCAAGTCTGCAAACATGATTCTATTAAGGACAGTGATAGGACACTTTTTATACACTTGCTTAGCAACTATAGATTCACCCACTAGGTTAGAAACTAGAAAAGGCTCAGGAATATTTTCAGCACTGATTTCAAAATTCACAGCCAGCAATGGAGTCACGTAAGAAATACTTGATCCAGGGTCTATCAACACATACACATCAAAATAAAATACACGGAGCATACCAGTAACACAATCTGGTGAATCCTCCTTCTCCTGGCAGGGTTGTATTGCATAAAATAGATTCTGGCATTGACCACTTGCAGTACTAGATGAGGCACACTGAGGAGGATTAGCACAAACTAAAAGGGCTGGAGCACTAATAGCCTGACTCTGGGAACGAATATCATGACTCCCCTCTCTAGCATATTGACAATCCCTGAATTTGTAACCCAACTTACCACAACTAAAAAAACCCTTCCGATCAACTAAGCACTCATCAAGATGGTCCCTACCGCACTACAAACATGGGAGAGGATGAGGTCTATTACTCACACTGTCCTGGGACCTGGACAAGTAGGCCTATTACCCTACTCCTAAGTAATTCTGAATGCGGGAGCACTAGCAGATAAAGGCACTGGTATAAGTGAACAATTTTGGGACTGAGGGTGATTCCCTCCAGAAAATCAAGTTTTACCATACCCCTACTGATCTGATCTAACTCTCTTATTTTCCTTTACTCTATCTCTCTCCTTCACCTTATCCGCTTCAATCTGCTGAGCATGAATCATTAGTCTTGAAAGGTCCATGTCCCTAGTAAGGATAGCGTGTCTACACTCTTTCACAACATAGCCAGATACACCAGCCAAAAACTTACTCATACTAGTTCTAGAATCAGCCATCATACTGGGAGCATACTTAGATAACTGGTTGAACTTAAGACAATACTCCTTAACTATCATGGGGCCCTGTCTCAAGTTCATAAATTCTTCTAGTTTAGCTTCCCTCAGCTCCGGGGGAAAGAATCTATCTAAGAACACAACCTGGAATAACTACCAAGTCAGGGGAGTGGCATCCTCCCCTCTACTCTTCCTCTACATCTCTACCCAGTCATAAGCAATATCTTTCAAGCGATAGGAAGCTAGCTCCACACTTTCTTTCTCCGTTACAAGCATAATTTGGGTGATCTTTTTCACCTCATCAAGATATATTTGCGGGTCCTCGCCTGTCTTTGAACCATAAAAATCTGATAGATTCATCCGCATAAAATCACGAACCTGAGCTATCGCTAAATTAATTTTCTATGGAGGTGGAATTGTGGCCTGAACATGGGTCTGAGCATTGGCGGTAAACGCCTAGGATAACGCTTGAAAAGCTGCTCGGAATTCAGCGTGGGACACTATCTCACCTAAAAGATCAATGGGTTGAGGTCATTTATTATTTTTGAGAGCTCTATGAGGAGGCATTTTCTATCATAAATGAGAACAAATTAATAGTAGAGAGAAACAATCGTAGGCACGATAGACTTTTAAAGAAAGAAATAACTTTTCCAAAAATGTCCCGTAGCCTCTTGCTCATAGATGCGGCGCGCTACACACCGATGATCAAGAATCTACATTATGCGGCTCGTCAGACTCCCTAGGACTCCTCAAACCTTAGGCTCTGATACCAAGCTTATAATGCCTCAAGAACCTATCCTTCAATGTCACACAGTGCTTAAGGCCTCACATCGGCTCAAGCTAACCCTTTAAGCCTGTCATTACTTTCAGAACTCACTATAACACTAATCATTTTAAAATAGGGAAGAATAATCATGTTATGAGCATATTGTGATACAAAGAAATATTGTCCTGTACAAACAAAATACTGAAAGTTCTGTACATACTGGCACTCTAGTCTGACACGCTTCTACTACAAAAGACTGAGGAGCCATTGGGAAAAATCCCCAACTGACTTGCCTGAACTGAAAAAAAAACAACCATCTATTATTAAGCCCAAAAAATCAGGGACATAGGTCCTCAAACCATGAGGACTCACCAACTGTAAGAATGTAGATGGAGGTACTCAAAGATCACTATCACTGCTGAGACTGAGCACCTGAACTTACATCACGAGAAAAAATATAAAACATCGAAGAGTATAGGAATCAGTATTTGGGATTATACTGAGTATGTGGGGGTGTGTGCAAAAATTTTAAACAATATCATAAATGTAAAATAAAGTCATGCATGCTGACAATAATGAATATCTTCGCTTGAATTTCCTGAAACATAATTTCCATAAATCATCGATAATAACACCTGCTTCACAAATCTCATTAATCATTGGACTCAACTCAAACTCTTTAACTCATGACTTAGAGTGACTCGATAACTCAAGAAACTAAGACTAATATGGACTTGGGAGTTTCTTATAACCGACATAAACCATGTGAGCCACATAGAGTCCAACGTTTTGCCCTCCAAAGGAAGGAACCCCACATTAGCAATAGCGTTATACTCCTGCCAAGGAGTATAACCTCAAACTCATCTCTGTGATCACAAATTCAGCTCTTTGGCCCTCAAATCTCATTCCTACGGTGGCACGTAGTTCTGTAGAAGTAGGATGGATGAACCCACACTTCCCACTCGGTGTTAAGTACTCCTCCCAGACTTAGCTGAGAACGCGTTAGGGAATTCACCATAATAAACTCAAAGGTCTATCATGAAGTCCAAGTCATAAATATATCTCATCTGTAAATCATAAACAACTTGTGGATTGCTATCTTGACTCAACTCAAAGCAATCTTTCTCAACATCAAGTACACTTGCTTCTAAAATCGTATCAAATATCAAAAGCTTCGAGAAAATGTCATAGGGCTCATTCTTGACTCTCAAGCTTAGTATCGGTAAATATACTCAATACTCAAACATCTCATGGAAAAAGCTTAACTCATGACACTTGTCTTAAATCGCTTAAAAATCATCAATTCAAAATGACAATATAAAACTCATGGCATAAATTCTCAATTTATGCAACTTGATGGTAAAATAATCATAAATATCAAACTTATTCAACTCAAATCTCATAAATCATCAATAAAGAAATTTGGGTGTAAACCCACAACAAGGATCATGAAATTCCAATAGTAAAAAAAAATAAAAAAAATCAATTCTTTGGGCAAAAGAATGAAAGGATATTCTTGTTCAAGCCCCACATACCTTGGATTAAATTTGAAGATGAAAAGACTTGATTGGAAACTCTTCTTCACACTTTTGAGCTAGGTTTCTTGATACCTTTGACTTAGAGAACTTGATTCTTGAACAACTCGATGAAATATACGGAAGATTCTTGAATTTTCTTGGAGAAGACTTTGATTTAGAATTGGAGGAGAGAAACCCAACTCCAGATATTTCTTGGAAGAGATTGGAGATAAAATGAATTGCTATTCTCTACTTGGATATATATATAGTCCAAAATGGGCAGAAATGACCAAAATACCCTTGAGCAAATTCTAGAACTGGAGTCCGAGTTTTGGCCTTGGCGCGACGCGCCATGACCGAGAACCTTCACTAGATTTTGACAATTGGGAAACTGCTCAGTGGCGCGATGCAGTGAAATTGCATTGTCACCTTGGTCGTGACCTGGAAGGGCACCGCGATGCGGTGGAATCGCGTTGGTGCACTGGAATTTGACAATCCTAAAACTGAGCCTTGGCGCCATGCATCAATATCGCTGAGGCTTACTGGAAAATGAAAACTGCCATTTTGGCTGGCTCCGTGATGCTCTAAAGTGCTAGGTGGCACACTGTGTCACTAAAATGGCTCTAACACTTCACTCGAGTTTCAGATTTCGGCGAATTTGGTATCGCTGGAAAGCTTATTCAATTCTCTACATGTTATAAACATCAATCACTTGGGAAGTTATCCATATTCACTCAAAAGGTGGATTTAGTCTTAAAAAATAATTGGGGTCTTACAATATACCTACCAAGGCATAAAATCATTCGTAAGTACAGAAACCCAATATACACAAATGAAAAGGTAAAAGCAAGAAATAGAAGTGCACCTACTAAGGAGAAACCCGAAGTAACATGCTTGAAGGGACTGAGGGAGAACAAATCTAAATGGGTCCAAACTCGGGCTGGTCATCTGAATCATCAACTGTGGTACCAAGCGCATTTCCCCTAACTGAAGGTTCCACATCACTAAAACACTGATCTGAATAAGCTGAATGACTTATAATCCCTTGACGGGGACACTCTTTAGATCAGTGATCGATCTTGCTGCAATCGTAACAATCCTCTAAGTCCCTAACCTAGTGGGAAACACGAGCCGACTCTAACGGGTTGACTAACTAACGTCAAAGGCCCCTTCCTACTAAAATGGTCATCCTTTATAAATTCATAGCACATCTCAGAAACTCTATGCTGGCAGGGAATACATGTTAACTATTTTGGAGCAACCGACCTATATTTTGGGCACTCTCTAGACTAATGTCCCATCTTGCCACAACCAAAACAAGCTCTTAAATACTCTGAGGTGATACACCCTCTGATCCCGAGTGGATGCCACAACATGAAGATCCATACCCAATACTTTATAAGATCTTACAAAAACTCTTCCTGTTATGATAACTATGGTAAATCTGAGAGCCGCCCATAGTCGGAGACTCTACCCGCATACAAATGATAGACTGCAAGTGAAGCTGACCTCTGCTGAGAGGGTCCTAGCTCCTGAATGGAATATCAATAGCATTGTACTGATGACATGGAATCTTACCACCACCTCTACAAGTATTAATACATGCTCTCTCTGTGGCCCTCGCATGATCAACAATCTGAGAAAAGGAAGACCTAGCTGCTATCAAATGCTTCAATGCTAGATAGAGTGGCAATGCTAGTCCTCTATTAAATTTATGCACCATGTCAGGATTTGAAGGTTATAGAATAAAAATATGTCAGTCCCACTTAAGAAACCCAATTTGGTACACTAAATTTGACAGTGAACCTTACTAAACACCAACAAACCCAACTTTGGCCTCAGAATTGCTCAAGGAGTTGGATGTCATCCCTGGTTATGAGATATCCACAAAAAGACTTAGGATCCCAAATGCTGAATCTTAAAAGGCTGAAGTAATCACGAGCTAAATCGAAGCCTGGGTTAGCCCCAATCCTCTGATTGATGCTGAAGATCTTGGCCATCCATCCCTGGCTCCCTAGTGTGACAATGCACTGAAGCTCTAGAAACACGTGATAAAATCCTTTTTACATCAATGTACAACCTCGCATCATCCATCTAGGATAGAATAGAGTCCAAGAAAGTACTTGAGGCTCATATAAATATGAACACATGACAAACAGTCAAGAATTGAATGTCCTAAGAATTCCCTGTAGCCTCCTAAAGAAAGGTTAAGGACATCTCTAGACCGATCTGTTGGACTATACTAGACACTAAGCTCTTGTACCAAAGCAACAGTAAACCTAGGCACTTATACCACTTTGTCACAACCCGATTTTTTAGGTCATGATGACACCTACTATAACCTGCCAGTAGGTAGCCAACCCATAGTTTGGAACTACTAGTAATGGGCTACCTAGAAAAATGAATAAAGAATGAAGAATAAATATAGTAAGAAGGGCAAATTACATAAGACAGTCCCAAAACCTACTTGAATTAGTACAAAGTTTGAAATAAAATAAGATTACATAATAAAGTACTAAATGAATATATTAATACAACCCATCTATGAATACAACATAAATACTAGTCTATTACATAAGAGGGAGAATATAAATACTCCAAATTCTAGGAGCTTACCCTACGTCTCTAAACCATAACTGCTCTGCACAATGCCACAACAATGATGAGAACTCGTACTAGAATCTGTAGGCTGCAGAAATGTAGTATGAGTACTAAACATGTGGTACTTAATAGGTACTTGCCGCCTGACCTCCAAATATAATGGAAATATACATAACAAGCCAACAAAAATGTAAACTATGCTCAAATATCCATGAAAACTAACATATTAAAACTAAAATAAAAATAAGGATAAACTAACCTTTTCCAACCATGATCCAGGTTTTAAGAGCTATACTATATATCACTGGCAAAATAAGGCTATACATAATAAAATGCAAGGCCTAGGAATTGATATACAACATGAATACTTGAAAGAAAGAAAGGATATACAATAAGACCATAGCTATAGAAAGATATACGTATATATACCATAATAACGCTAACTCAAAGGTACAACCTAAGTAATCACACTAGCATATCAAGGCTTCCAAATCATAGTAGTAACTATTACTAACATAATCAGGTTCTAAAACCATAATACCTAACCATGGAATAATTCTGTGTAATAATATAAACATAAGCATAAGGAGTCATAATCATGCCTTAAATATCAATATTTGTCCAATAATTAATGTATCATGCACTAATCCTAAAAAAAAATATATAAAGTAGCTTGCTATACCAGAAAAACATTACCTAATATGGTCTCCATAGCTCGAAAGGTCCACCAGCATAAATAATAGCTGCAAGAAATACTCATCACCTATACCTATGGAACCCTTCATAAGGCTTATAGAGGTGCACACTATTGTTAGGCAATGCACATACAAGGATTAATACAAAAAGAGACCATAATACCTCAATTGATCCAAGTATCACATTATAACCCCGTCTATATACCTCCTCTTGCCCAACGACTTGTAAAGGCAGAACCTTGAGAGACCTTTATTCTCTGGCACGATGGCTCACAGAAAAAGAGGCCCCTAAGGGGTTCATGAGTACTAGTATACACCAACCTAGTCCCAATCCAAGATTTTTAATAACCATCATTTTCATTAATCTACTATGTCCAGTACAATATATATATAATATACACATATAAAATACATAAGCTAGAACCATGGCTAAAAGAATAAGTCCATAAATCCATTGCCTAAGGTAAACATCGAGACTAAATCATCATAAAAGTGTAAAAAGGGCTATAATCTATTGCGATCAAGGTAAATAGTAGTTACAAAACCATTGATCGGAATCTATCTCGCTCAAATCTCTAAAACATAGTTTTTAATCTCAAAGGCTCATAAGTTATTAATTAAGACTTTACGATTTTTTCTATGAAGAAATTCGTATTAAAAGTGAAAATTAGGAATAAATTCCTTTCTAAGAAAAGGAAAATAAAACTATAGTTTAGTTGGAATCGTACCATTTACTATCTAAGTGATAATGAATATACCGAATCTATGCATCCAATCAACAATATCGAACCAATATGATCATAAAGATAAAAAATCTATAAACTACTGTCATGTCCTTTACAAGGATAAAATACTTCTCGAAATCTAACCGATATCATAATCACGACCTTCAGCGCAATAATACATAATTGACATAACCATGATACAATTTTGACCTTAGGCCCAATATTATATATATCAAACATAACCATAATACTATTACTGCCTTAGGCCCAATAATACATATTTGACATAATCATAACATCATAATCTAGGGAAAACTATCTCCATCTACCAAGTAATGTTGTAACCTTATACTAAAGGTTTACTAGTTTCAAACATGTCTAAAAATGCTAACATGCGAATATAAGTATACAAAATCTAACATAAGTCCGGCCTAAGTCGGGCCAGAGAGGCCCACTTCTAATCCCTCAAAAAACATTGTAGTAAAGATTCTATCCTGGACTAGGCTAAAGCATCTACATTCACTTCCAGATGTTAGATAAGCCATGATTAGCCCTAAGATAATAATTCCACCTAAATTACGATTCCAAAATAGTCTAAAATGTCCAAATAAAGCTAATCATAACAATCATACTTCCAATACCTAAATCCCATCCTATATAGCATAATATCATAATCATACTACAAATTATCTCAATCTAAGAGAAGGTAATAGGATCATAGAAATATAATAAGTATTTCACCTTAAGGGTTAATTACCCTTCTAGTTCACAAACTTATATATTAGACTAAGTTACAGTGATCTACTCAAAATTGTATCCTAACATCCCTATCTAAAATGCAACATATATAAAATACCATCTTAAGAAGAAGAGTAGCCAGAAGCCTAGCTCGATGTCAACGTCAATTCTTACATCATTCATAAATCATCTGTCTTCACTCCACCATCCAAAATGTCATCACACTATAAAAATAGTGATTTAAATGTCATACAGAGTAAAACAAGACCCATACTGCTATATTATGAGTCGGGTCAAATTTTAGATCAAGAACAGGCCCACGGGGCCTGCAAACATAATCCAAAATTGAACCTTTCATGAGGTCCCTCAAAGGACAAGGAATTCGTGCTCAAAATTTAAGCACAAATGAAGTATAAATTGGGTCTCAACTCAACCCTTACAGTAGGAATTCAAGACCTAATTTTTAAGAATTCAACCATGAAATAAGATGGAAATTGAAGGAAATTTAATGAGAACTGACCAATAAGAGTTAGGTTAGATTATCCCAACTTATGTAGAGAATTTCTCACTTTTCCTCTATTTAAGCTCTCAATTTAGTGTAAAATAGTAGAAGAAGTGATAGAAAATCAGGTGGGGAATAGGACATATAAAGCCATCAGGTTCCACTTAAGTAGTCCTTCTGTCTCTAAAGTGAGAACCGCTCAAGTGGCTCACCTATTGCCTAGGTTATTTCTCATTTGGGTCAAGTATCACTTAGGCGACCCATAGGTCGCTGAAATGATGCTTGTTTAAGAAGACAATGCATTGCTTATGAAACGAACTAGACCAGGGCATTATTGTAATGGGCAATCCGTAGCTTAGCCAAGACCGAGAACACCACTGTTACCCAACTCGACCACCAAACGCATACCTTGAGTCGGCTGAAATCTGAACATCTAACAAGATAGTGTATCTACCCATGTGGTGATTCTGAAATAAGTCTATATCCGAGACCAACCCAACCAAGTCCAACCACCAAATAACCAACCTAGACTAATGCCGAAACCATAAACCAATACTATAATAATACACCAATTATGTAGATATATATACAAGAAAATCCATACCATACCCAAGTCCATAGTTGTTTATACAAAGCCTCTAGACCAACCAAAAAGTACCTAGTCGGGACATGCCCCTGACCATAGACAAATCCAAAGTCTATAAAAGACGAGAAATATGTAAAGTAGACTATGACATGAGATAGATGCCTTCCGAAATATAGAAACACAACACTTCAATCAAACATCGACTGTCTTCAAATTCGATCACTAAGCAGGAGAAGTAAAATGGCCAGTTCCTGAACACTAACATGTACTAAGGATAAGGATAAAATAATGTTATTTACAAAGCCAAAAAAAACCATCCATAATGCATACCACCATACACACATATATATATATATATATATAAATGTGTAATCATGCCGGGAAAGGGAACCAAGTTTAGCATGCCATTAAAAACTTTACTTGGGTTGTGTAGCTTTAACGTCCTAAACCACCCATGGGCTATATGGGTTCATCTCCCCCTTCTGAAAGGGATCCAGTACGTATAGCCACATGACCAGGGAATAAAACCTGGGATAACTAGTACATCCCCCAAAATATAGTGTCAAATCATACACAAGTCACCAAGACCAACCTCATATCGGTAAATATGAATTTTTAGTTTTGGTTCACCACGGGACCTACACCTTCCACAGATTTGCTACACATCCCACCATTATTACCCAATTAAAAGCATTACCAAGCAACCATTCAATCCATTTACCATTTATTAACCAAGGCCATTTAGTGGTGGTATCGTCATACCGACCATACTTGCAAGTACCATCCATAGCCAACCATATATAAGTTTAAGGGGACTTCCAAGTTCCTTTCCATTTACCATATTAAACCACTTTGGGGATTCTATTTACTCTACAAGAATAACCATTTTCATAGCCACCAAGGCTTTACCATTTAATCCTTCCAAACCATGTCCATTATTTATACCATTTAAAACCATTTCCAAACCATTTTAGACCATGCCAAACATTGAAAGCATTTACCTAATTTAAACCATGCAAAACCATCCAAATCCATTTAAGGTTCCATTACCAAACCAAACCATGCAAGAGGTTCAATGAAAGTTCAACAATAGAGTGAAAACATTCTTTAAGGCATTTTATCAAACGTGTTGAGGGCGTACCTTTACCAAGACTAAAACCAATGCATAAATCACCATAATTAGGATTACTACAGACCCATTTGTTAAACCATAACCAACCAATAACAACATGTGCAAACCATTACAAAAAATATGTAAAAACATAGTTTAAATCAATACCAAACCATATGCATCAAAACCCTCAACATATATTTCAAAAACCACCATTCATGATCCATATATCAATGTTTAAAACACCATACATATGCCTTTAGTAGGAACTAACAATGAGGGAAGAAGTACATGCCTTTTACATGAAGATTCATGGGAAAAATCTTGACCTTTGAGCCAATTGAAAAACATATGAAGAAATACTAGCCTCCAATCTTCAAGAGAGTGTTTGGGAGAGTATTTGATGTTTTTTAATCTTTTAAGAAGTGTTATGGAAGGCCACCAAGGGTTATGTAATGTGAGAACATAAGGGTTTTGAAGTAGGAAATGTTCATACTACCCTTGTCTTAAAATTAAAAACAAGCCACGTCCAGAGGTACGACTCACCTATATGATCCGTATCCTAGGGAACTAGTGGTACCCCAACTTGTACCCAAGACTATACCAAGACCCTTCCTACTGGTTTCTATACAACTCACACCTCCCTGCTCGTACCTAAGGGTATGACTGGTATACCAAACCGTATCTACCAATCGCACGTTTGACAGATTCCACAAGATAAGCCAATTAAGCACCATACGACTTGCCTTGCACCATTTGGATGCTCTTATACGATTATACCCTAGTGAGTCATATCTTTGGTAGTATCTAAACCAAACATACTTCCTAGTGTACAAGTGAACCACCAAGCCTCCCCCTAACTCGTATACTAGGGTACGATTAGTACCCTTGAATCGTATCAAGCCTAGTAAGTCCAAAACCAAGAAAAATTAGCAAGGGTCTAAGACTTGGGATATTTGTGTCTCCCCCAATAGGATCATTCATCCTCGAATGATGGGTAAAGGTAAGGGACAAGCACGAGCTAACACATTAACACCTAACAAACTTTTCCTCAACCAAAATAGGAAGAAAGGACATTCAACCAAGGTGAGAAGATCACTGCATAACCCAAACACGATTTATACCCTAATAGCCTCATTCCGACCTCAAACTAAGTTATATTACAAAGATGCTAGAGGAACCATTCCTCACCATTAAACAAGTTAGAAGACAAGATCTGACAAAGAACATATACCCTATGCTCTAGTTTTCAAAAGAACCAACGCGGATACCTGGACTTCATGTACACTTCTGCATCCCAAATGGCTTTCTCAGACTTTTTGTTCCACCATGGAACCTTTATGGAAGCCATACCTTTTGTTCATAATTGGCAAACTTTCCAATCTAATAACCTTATCGGGACCTTTCTAAAGAACAGGGAATTAGAGCTACCAATACCACCTAAAGGAACCAACCAACTAAAGACCATCCACGCCCACACATGATATAGATTACCGGATAAATGGACTCATGCTAGAGAGCAAGTCAATTCAATTTAGAATTTACCGAGAAACATCACTTCGAGAGATTGAGTCTAACTATACACCACCACTTTCTTGTTCAAGCCTAACTAAAGCAGAAAAGAGTAAACTTAAGCCATTGGGATCTACTCCTTACATTTATCAAAACACTACTCCACTTCCATCACCATTATAACAAAAAAACCATAAGTAAAAGACATGGAAAAACCATGTTCAACCACTATAACCAAAATCCCCAACCTATAATTGAAAACCCATAAATCATACAACTACAAAGCCATGATAATAATTCATAAAACCATACCTTGCCAGACCTCTCAGGTACCCAATACAATTTATTGGTACATCTACCAACTGCAACATTCAAGCTTACGACTTATATACCTGCAATATGATTTATCTATCAATAAATCTATCACCCTTTATAATCTTCACAAGGTTTTCATCACCTATTCCTTTTTGAACCGTTTCCCATGACAACAACCTTACCTTACCTTCCAAAACCTTAACTTTTAGTAGTCACCCTAGACTCTCCCCCACTGAGGGGCTTCTACACTCCCCATTTTAACACATTGCCATACGTCCCAACTACTACTATCCTAACATAAGAAGAGTTATTTAAGAATTCGAATTACAAGAGTCATCCATGCCTCCCAAGGAAAGATCCCAGAGATAAGACACAACACTATAGGCATGAAGTACTTCACAACCACCACCTAGACCATAATGATGAAATATCCCAACCAAACCATACCATAATAGAAGTCCTTAAAATGGACATAAAAAAAATACAACCTCACATACCATGAGTAACTTAACACAAGGTCAAGGCTCATATCCAGAGAACAAGGCTAATGTAAATTGTGAACCTTAGTCATAAGTGCTAAATGAATACATACAACACTAGTACAATAATCTCTTAATTGAGAGAGAAGAGTATCACTAGAATATGCAACCCGACCTTCCCTTGAAGTCCACCACCAAAAGAGAATCAGAGATTAACCACCAACCTCTATCCCATTACGCTAACAAGCAAATTCTTCGTGCTAATGGGTTCACTGAAGACGTACACCAAGGATGCTTGGTTCTCTCATACCCCAAACCTTATTCATCCCGATGCTATCTAGATCCCAACATCGACATGTAAAAACCATTAGACCAAATTGACTCCAAAGATTCCAATTTAAATCAAAACCATTTAAAATCAAACCATGGACACCAAGGCCTTTTAAAAATCATTTGAATCCAATTGAAACCTAATCCAAGTTTCCTTAACCATCTATGCATGCAATTACTAGATCCTATAGTCCCTCTATTCAACCTGAACTCCTGACCTATATGGTACAACTCTCCTACTATTGTATTTCCAAAATCATCAACCTTATCTAAACTACCATTTTACCTCCACAACTTCTGTATTGCTATTTCCAAGCTTATCATACTACCTTTTATCAAAATCAAGCATCTTGATTCAAGCCTAGGATCTACCAACCACAATGTACTACTAGCAAAGTACCTTTATAGGATATATAAAAGTGTGGTCCACCCAACAAGGAGGACACTCCAAATTCCTTAGTTACCAACTAACAACCTATCTATTTCCAGGAAAAACCACACCCCTTATGCATGTAAGAAAAAAAATACTCCATATGAGAACATTAAGACTAATGGACCTTTATCTAAGAGATTCCTTAATTTCTCTTTAAGATCATTTAACTCTACCAGAACTATTCTATAAAGAAGGAATAGAAATTTGGATAAATTTTTAAAACAAGACCAACCCCAAACTAACCTCCTAATTAAAAAGACATGATGAGGGTCGTCAAGAAAACCTTAGGAATTTTATCCACCACCAAAACCAAACCAAAGAAGGACCTTCAAACTTAGGATCTATAACCTGGACCGACTGATAAGGACATCCCTTTTGAGACCAATCTCTAAGTTCCAAGATATAAGATTTTCCTTAAAACTAGGGACTCAAACAAAACCATTCTGCCATTCCTTAAGAAAACTCACCACGAATCCTGAAGATAATTTTTTTATGGATTCAACAGGCCAATGACATATAGAACGAATGCAACCAATACATTCCCCCAAATTACATCAAAATCTACCATATTCTTAGTCACACAAATCAACCAAGACCCGTTTACTACCAAAAGATACCACACACCTCCATAGACTCTGTTAGCAACCGAAGAGCCATCTACCAAGGTAGAAATAAAAGAAGAAAAGAGTCTGAAATAACTTGAGACCAAAATACACAACCATAAATAGGGTCACAAAAGAGATGGTACCCCGAACCAAGTAAACCACGCATACCATAAATCAAGCAGTTTTTAATACACTAATATCGTAATCTGAAGATGCCTCAGACTTCTGAGGAATATTAAGAGCATTGAGATGATCCTATCCACTGCAGGAGCCAGAGGTAGTAGCCAATACTTTATTTGCCCAAGCGATAACCCTTATGGGACAGCCCCATCACACGAGACCTAACTAACCAAAAACCAAACACTGATTCCTTCCACCTCGCAAAAACCATGGTGCGACCGACAAGGAAATCTATAATGAAATAGGATAATAATGATTGGGTCCACTGGGAAAATCAGAAGCTACAACCCTTGATCAGGTTTGTACCCTATGAGTTAGACTAGATCCATCCATGTTGTTTTTTAGTAGAACAAGTAAGTTTCCACAACTTTAGATTGTTGAGAAGGCATGATCCAATGAGTGAACCAAGGAAGATTCAAAGAAGATTTCAAGACCTTAGACTCCAAAGCTCGAAAGTAGAATAACTAAGAAAGTAAAACATCATTAATGCCTTGTAACCTCCTAATTATAAGTATGGTGCACGACATGTCCATAAGAAAGACACTTCTTGACACAGTTTTGTGGACACCCCATGACGCCGAAACCGCAAGCCCTGATACCAACTTGACATGACCTAAAGTAGTGTCTTGTCATAATGGGCAATCCCAAGCCCAACCAGGACTAGGAACTACCCCGTTACCCAGCCTGACCACTAAACGCATGCCTTGAGTCATCTAAAGTGCAAACATATAATAATATACTGCATTCACCCATGTGGAAACTCTGGAATAAGTCTATATCCGAGACTAACCCAACAAGTCCAACCACCCAATAACCAACCTAGACCAATGCTGAAACCATAAGCCAATACCATGATAATAAGACAATATATATAGCTATATCTACAAGACCAATCCATACCATTCCCAAGTCCACAGTTGTCCATACAAATCCACTAGACCAACCAAAGAGTACCTAGTCGGGATATGCTCCTGACCATAGCCAAAACAAAAGTATATGAAAGATGAGAAATTTGTAAAGTAGACCATGACATGAAATAGATGTCTTTCAAAATATGAAAGCTTGCCACTTCAATACAACATCGAATGTCCCCAGATTAGATCACCAAGTAAGAGAAGTAGAATGGTCGGTTCTTGCATATGACGGGTATACATCCGCCCAAAAGTTAGTTAGTGGGTGAACACTAGCCTGTACTCAATATAAGGAAAAAATTATGCCGTTTACAAAGCCAAGTAAAACCCTCTGTAATGCATACAACCATACATATATATAACCATGTCGGGAATGGGAATCAGGTTTAGCATGTCATTAAAACCTTTACCTGGGTTGTGTAGCTTTACCGTTCTATACTATCCACGAGTTATATAGGTTTAATTCCCCCTATTGAAAGTGCCCAATGCATGTAGCTGCACGACCAGGGAAGAAAGTCCGGGGTGACTAGTAAATCCCCTAAAATATAGTGTAACATCATGCACACGGTCACCAAGACCAATCTCACATCGACAAATATGAGTTTCCAAATTTGATCCTCTCGGGACCTTAACCTTCCATGGCTATGCTATACATCCCGCCATTATTGCCCAACTAAAACCATTACCAAGAAACCAATTAATTCATTTATCATTTATTAACCAAGGCCATTTAGTAGTGGTATCTTCATACCGACCATACTTGCAAGTACCTTCTATAGCCAACCATATATAGGTTTAAGGGGACTTTTAAGTGCCCTTCCATTTACCATATTAAACAACTTAGGGGGTTCCATTTACCCCACAAGAATAACTATTTTTACAGCCACCTAGGTTTACCATTTAATCTTTCCAAACCATGCTCACCATTTAGACTATTTAAAACTATTTCCAAACCATTATAGACCATGCCAAACATTTAAAGCATTTATATCATTTAAACCATGCAAAACAATCCAAATCCATTTAAGTTTTAATTAACAAACCAAATCATGCAAGAATTCCAATGAAAGTTCAACAATACAGTGAAAACATTCTTTGAGGCATTTTATCAAACATGTTGAGGGCATACCTTTACCAAGACCAAAACCATTGCATAAACCACCACAGTTAGGGTTACTCAAGACACATTTATTAAACCATAACCAACCAATAACCATATATGTAAATCATTATAAAAATAGATAAAAACATAGTTAAAAGAAATACCAAACTATATGCATAAAGACCCTTAACATATATTTCAAAAACCACTATTCATGATCCATAAATCAATGTCTAAAATACCATACATATGCCTTTAGTTTTAACTAACAATGAGGGAAGGAGTACATGCCTTATACATGAAGATTCACGAAAGAAATCTTGACCTTTGAGCCCTTTGAAGAATATATGAAGAAATCCTAGCCTCCATTCTTCAAGAGAGTGTTTGAGAGAGTATTTGAGGTTTTTTAAACTTTTAACAAGTGTTATGGAAGGCCACCAAGGGTTATATAATGTGAGGAAATAAAGATTTAAAGTAGGAAATGTTTGGACTACCCTTGACTTAAAATTAAAAATAAGCCACGTCCAGGGGTATAACTCACCTATGCAATCCGTATCCTAGGGTATGAGTGGTACCCTAATTCATACCCAAGACCATGCCAAGGCCCTCCCTGCTAGTTTCTATACGACTCATACCTCCCTACTGGTACCTAAGGCTATGAGTTGTGTACCAAACCATATCCTGCAATCGTACCTTGGGGAGATTCCACAAGATAAGCCAATCATGCACCATACGACTTGCCTTACACCACTTGTATGCTCCTATACGATTCGTACCCTAGTGACTCATATCTTGGAAAGTATCTACGCTAAACACATTGCCTAGTGTACGAGTGAACCATCAATCCTTCCCTTAACTCGTATCTAAGGGTATGATTAGTACCCTTGAGTCGTACCAAGCCTAGTAAGTCCAAAACCAAGGAAAATTTGCAAAGGTCCAAGAGTTAGGGTGTTTTATCTTAAAAGGCAATTGATAAGATAGTTAATTTCGCTTAAGCAACACATTATTGCATATGCGATGAGCGCTTAAGTGGTCTTATGAATGCTTAAGTGGTTACACCAACAACCTAATGCACCTGATTTTTCTAAGTCAAAATGTTCTTCATTCGGGTGCTTGAGATTCGTATGGAACTCTTTGCACATAAACAAAATATGTTGTCATAACAAATTCGATGTTTTAGACTTAATGGATCAATCACAACATTCATTTAAGATTATTTTGACTTTACGTTTGGCCTACACCTATAGTTTTATTTTTCATTTATTCCACCCAAAAGCCCAAAATGAGTTTGGCAACCTCGAGACCTAAACCAAGGATTTCTCTAGCCAAAAATTAATCTTTTAGAGTTGATGGTGTTTTTAGAATTTTCATCCAAGGTAATCTACTAGAGTTTTGGTTCGATACCAAATCCTAAATAGCGAAACCTCCAAAATAGAAAAATAAGCCTAAAATCAAAATGAATTATCCAGTAACCAAATTGACAGTTCCAGCAAGTTTTAAATGACCTGTAGCTACTGTGGTAAGGCTCAAAATACCAAAAATACATGCAAATTAAGGAAATAATATAGAGGGTCATTACACTGCAATACCCTACCTTAGTTTGCTTTGTATAACGTATAAAACTTTTTTTTCTTTCAACTTCACTAAGCAAGCTTCAAGACTTTGCTTTGAGTTTGAAAAGTAAGTTTTCTCTTTTTGGCCCATACTTAGTCAAATTCTTGCATATTTTTCCTTCAATGCACAAAACATACTACATAAGATCTAAATTATGAAAGTAAGTACAATATAAAGTATTAAGATAGATTATCCTAAAATAAAGAATAAATATGGCTAAAACATAACAAAAAAGGAATGTATCTTATCTTCACATCACAACCCCACATTTTATCTTTTGTTTGTCCTCGAATATCTAACTAGATACTTCAAGATTAATACCCAATTAACTTTACAAATATAATAGGTTACTCACACCTAGATTATCAAGACACTTTAACATACAAGTAACTCCCGCACAAAGAATGCCAAATAAATAAAAATAAGACAACTTTATCAAGAAGCATAGCCTATAGAAACGACATTGTAACATAAAAAATAGGAATTAAAATGGTATAATTAAGAAAATAAATCTAAGAAATCATCATCTTACATCACATATATGACCTCACCTCAAGAGATATTTCCCCTAACATATTAATAATATATCACCATTTTTGGGCATATATATGAAACAATATCATTTGCTCCCACAAAAAATTTTATATGCATATGAGATATACCATAGGTTGCTATTATTTAATATTCCATTAACAAATATTGGAATATAAAATTAAAATGGATTTTATTTGATTGTAATGTGGCCTAAGGGCTGAGTAGGAAATATTTGTTTAAGAATAGTGACTACTCTCCTTGTGCACTTTTAAGAAACTTTTATCATTTTAGTTCTTTTTCTTTGTGTCTTTCAATTTCAACTTTTTGTTTACACTTCGTTCTTTTTCTGCCATCTCTCCCCCATATTTAAGCATTCACCCTATTTTTATACATTGTTGCAGGGAAAAACTTTACTATTTTTATTTTTTACTTTATTGAACTTCTTCTCACCTTACTACAACTACTAAATTTCATACTTATTGACACCATATTAGCTTTTTTTTGCACCAATTCCCATTAATTTAGCATCATATTTCCTTTACTTATAAGTCTTAACTTTAAAGTTCACTATAACTTATTGATCAAATTAATGTAATGTATATCAATAAAGGAAAAATGTTTCAGATGTGAACTTCCATATCTCATAGGAAAAAGCTATAAATTTCCCACCAGAGTGCAAGAATTGCACCATGCTTTGTTCCAATACTATATGTGACATTACCAATGAGTGGGATTGCCACTTTATGAATTATAATTGGAGTTGGTGGTTTATTTGTCACTACTTCATGGGCCATTATTATTGGTGACTTGATGATCTGTGCCTGCAACAATTCTTTCAGCCTCAACCTTTAAGGTAAGATAAAGTTGATAATACTTAAGAAAAGAAAAATAATAGTAAAATCTAAATTTTCAATACTTATAAGTCCTCAGCATCAGCGTAAAAAATTTATTAGTCATGGTTTGAGTCACGACATAAGGAAAGTGTATGCGTTCCCAAGAAATATAATAATTTTAAAATAATCAAGTTGACCATCCCACAGGGTCTAAGTTGCCAACAAGTAAGCTTGTATTGTGCTATTAAGTTGGGAAAATGAATGGCATCTAATTTAAGAAGTGATTGGTTATTTCGCTTCAAATTTTACAAATTAAAGTAAATAAAGTAAGATTGAGGAGTTATTCTCTGAGTACTTATGATCTAGGGCTATGTCCATAACATAATCCCATCATATTTTAAATATATTGATATATACAAACATACATACACACACACTATTTCACAACTATAGATAGAGGGATATTAGCTTCTCATAACTCAATTACAAGGCAATAGTTAATGTATAACAGTAAATTACATTAAGTAAAATATTTATAAAATAATACTAATAATGTTGAGAACAAGCTTTAAGTTCTTTTATTATTCCTCTAGCAAAAACTAAACTAAAAGTCACCTAAATAGGTATTTATAGTATGTAAAAACACCTAAGAGACCCCTCCAAGTTGGATTACAAAAAGGGAGAGAATTTTTCCTTACCACTATCATCTCAAGATGATAGCTCCTCTAGCTTAGCCTAGAGCTTGCATTATGAACACCTACTACATGCCATAGTATTTCTTAGCAAGATGTCTTCTTTGGATAGGGTATATTTTGGATCCCCATCCTCTATAATTCACTCCACAACCGTCTGAATTTGCCTTGAAATTTTATATGCTAAAGTCAACCATTTATGCTCTCTTTTAGTTTCATTTCATTTTACTTAAATTACACAAAATACCTCATATAAGTTATAGATCTTGAATTCAAGCGTAACCTATAAGAATTAAGCTAAATTATCCTCAAAATAAAGCATAAATATTAGGAGAAAGTAGAGAAAAGATCTTTTGGTATTCCTATCAATGGGAGTGCCTCACGAAAACACATGGCTTATAATGAATCCTTTATCAAGAAGAACCTTCAACTATTCCATTAACTTTCTTAATTAGGTTTGGAGCCATTTCATATGGTATAATATATATCAATTTGGTTTTAGAGAATAACATTTATTCAAAAGTTAATCTCCCTATTAGGAGGGACTCTAAGAAGTTCATCTAGAAATGCATTGGGATATTCATTAAAAACTACCACAAAATAGAGAGTTAAAACCTAAGCATAGCAATTTGTAACTTAAATTAAGTGACATATGGACCCTTTGAAAACTATTTTTTGGGCCTAAGGTATAAAATAAACTTATCATTTGACACTACTTAGCCTCTATTCCATTTCATGATTGGTTCATAAGGATTCATGAATTTCAACATTCACGTTTGATGGTCAACTATAACATAGCATGAATATAACTAATCTATGCCTCTAGCAATGTCAAAGTCAACCATCTCTAACACCATTAGGTCAGCACTCATACGATACAACATATGGTAAATGTGTAACCACTCTAAGCTCATATACCTACAATGGATTTTCTTAACAAAAGTGGAAACCTCAAAATATTCATTACGATGTTTGGGACTCATTTAAAACTTTTTAGCAATATAAGGGGCTATATAAGATAGAGTGGCTCTAAGATTAAGTAAAGCATAAACATCATGGGAAAAAACATTTAACATACACATGTCAACATCTATTGATGTTTGTAATTATTGACCACTAGCTAAATCATACAAGCATCCTTATTCCTAAAATTATACCATTTGGTTCGCTTTGCGTTGTAAGGAAACTAAACACTATTTCTCACATTATTTGGATTTGATGAGGACAATCTCTCTAAAAAAATGGTCCCTTGGGTTACACCCATAGAATATGTCTATACCTAAGCACACCCTCCTAGATGTCCCTTACCATATTTGTTGAACGGAGGGTGATGCAAAGAACTTTGACTAACACTATCTTGATATTGTGAGCCTAGTTCTTGTCACCACCTAAACTAGGGCATGGCCCTAGAATGTATCTCTAGTCCACCGAGGGCCGAAGATGACTACCCCCTCTTTGCCAAGCCAAATAGAATATAACACACCTAGTAGTGGCTGAATTCCAAACATATTACAAGCCAAATATATATGTAAGAGTGTCAACATCAATACCCAATCTGCAGTAATATCCATAAAGCCTCTACTAATCTAAAAACAACCTACGTCGGGACATGCCCCCGATCTGGCAAAGACAATGAACAATGATAATGTTGATATGAAGTATTCAATTCTAATTTATGGAAGGAAACCAATGGAATGATCAAGTCTTTAGGAGGAATGAAAGCTCACCACTTCACCACAACAACCGAAGGATGATGTGCCATCGAAATATAGAGTTTTTGTCTACTTAATTGATCAATTTTGGCTATTCATGACACTTTCTGAATTGTATGTGACCAAAGTATGTGATGAAAGTTGAAGATTTGAAGCTTGGTTGCAAGTATTGGAAGGACTGGTACTTACCTATAGCTACATGTAGAACATATGGTCTGTATAAGACTAAGGTAAGTACCAAAATTGAAGATCCCGAGAGTAAAATCGCTAAAAAAGAACCTCCTGCACATACCTATGTCAACATGTGGATCGCATAAAGCAAATGTGGATTACATGTGGGTAAGGTAAGTGCTAGAAGTCAAAAATCCCGATAGCAGAAGTTGCAAGACTTATTCCCTGCATATGTAGGTGTCTATATGCACCCAGCCATAGGCTGCATGTGGAACATACGCGTAAGGCCAGACCGCATGTGGATACACATAAGAAGCCACCAACCCTTTTTTATCCTTTTTTGTTCGATCATAGATTTTAGGGTCTCATCATACACTATAAATACCCCATATGTGTTTTTAGTAGAATTTATACACTCTTGATACTTACAAATATATTTTGATTCCAAGATTCGATTTTGGTCTTGAAATTCACTTATATTGATTTTGGTTGATTAATTTAGTTAAAGTTTTGCGTTTTTACTTTTGAGTATTGTGATTTCATCTTATGATTTCAATCATGAATGTTGTTGATTACTTCACAAACATGAGAGGCTCAAAACTCTTAGCTAGGGTTGTGGAAACCGTAGCAGATTGATAAAGTAAGGGAAGTGCTATTGTTGTTCTGAACTGATACCCATGCATGCATTGTATTATCTTCACTTTAATTAATAGTTTAGCGGTTGTAAATGTAAGGATCCCACCTAGATTATTTCTACTTACTCCAAAAGAGAAGTAGTGAATAGGAAAAGATATTTACAATAGTAATTTAAAGTTTAACTATCGATCCACGCTACTAGGTATTATCTAAGTAAGATGGTTAGTTGTTATCCTATAACTAGAGACTCAAAAGGTAATAGTTAATTGAGATCAAGAAAAGGGTTAGTAAGGCGACATCCTGAGACTCAAAAGGTAAAAGGTGAAATCCATCACCTCATCCAAAAAACTATTGATGTTACATAACTTATCAGATTCTGCATGCAAGATATCGGGTTGGTTCAATAAAGCACGATAAGCATACAGAGTTGAAAAGCCTGGGAAATACAATACTAGTGTTCACCTATGACTGATTACAATCTAAGTTTATATTAGCTACTTGTTTGATATTGTTACTCAAATCCCCCCATCTACTTTTCTAGTTTTGCCTGTTGATTACAACATCTGAGAGCCATGATTCTACGTATTCCATTGGGATTCGACCCCAAGATTTGTTGGTTTACTATATCGGACTGTGACCGTATAATCTTCAGAGTGAAGGTGTAGCTTGGGCATTATCAAATTTTGGCATTATTGTCGGAGAATATGGTGTGGATTTATTAATTGAGGTTGTTATAATTTATGGGTCTTTTTGTTTTTGTTCTCAGTTGGGTATATGCTGGTGTATACCTATCACATAAAGTAGAGGAAATTCCTTACTCCCATTGAATCCTAATCTAGAAAGGATCCTTCAAATATTTAGTAGGATTACGGAACCAAAAAGAGATGATATTCCTGAATGGGTTTATGATGATATGCCTCCCCTTCCTCCCAAAGGAGTACATGATATTTTTGTCCAGAAGGCAGGGGTGATTTTAGCATAAGTGACACAACCTGAACCAGGACCTGGTCATGTCAGGTGCCTTAGTCCCAACCGGGATCGGAGACAACCCCTAATACCCAACCACAATCTACATCTTATTTCGGATGAATTACGAATATATATAACATAATAAAATGAAATAATCATAAATCAAATAAATTCAAATGTTGTTATATCCAATACCAATACCAATGCCAAGGATGATACCAATACCTACACCGCCTATGCCAACCCAAATTAGGATCTCAAAGCCTCTATCTAAAATTAAAACAACATTTAGTCGGGACATGCCCCTAACCATAGCTAAAAATCAAAGTCTAAGAAATAACCAAAGTATGTAGAGAAGTCCACAAATTGAAATGGAGTCTTCCAAGGTATGGAAACTCACCACTCCAATCCAACACATAGTTGTCCCCGAATCCAAGTCACTGAGTAAGAGGAGTAGTATGGTCAGTTCCTGCATCGCTTGGGAATACATCGCTTGAAAATGGTTAAGCGGGTAAACACTAGCATGTACTCAGGAGTAAGGATAAAATAATGCCAATATTTAAAACCGAGCAAATAATCATATGCAATCACATCCATATGTATATAATATATATATATATATATATAATACATGCTGGGAAAGGGAATTGGGTTAAGCATGCATTTAAAACATTAAAACTGGGTTTGTGTAGCTTTACCATCATAATCCACCCACGAGCTATATGGGTCCAGTGTTACTCCCTGAATAGGCCCCAGTGTGTGTAACCGCACGAACCAGAGATATCACAAGGGCTGGGGAATCCCCTATACCCTTTGACCTTTGTGATACATATAGATAGGTATAAACTTAGGGGTATCCCATGTACCCCGCAAGTATAAGGTCTCCATGGCCAACCCTTATGTTGGCAAACATGAGCTTCCTGTGTCCGTCCATCGGACTCACACCTTCATGGGAAAACAATATCTAGCCATTTACAACCAAAACCCCCTAACATATAATTCAAAACTAAACAATACCCATAATTTAATCATGAAAACCATTCATTAAAACATGAATTTAGTTGACCTAACAATTTGGGATGAGTAACATACCATAGGTACCAAAGAGTACGGGGAGAAACCATCCATAGAGCCTAAATTAATTGCTTTGAAAAAAACACTAGCCTTTCTTGAACCAAGAGCCTTGAGAGAGATTTAAGAGTGTTTTTTTATTGAAATAACAGGGTAAATAATGTTCCAAAAGTGTTTTAAGTCGTAGGATTAAAAGAGGTTAAGAGGGGAAATTTCCATAATACCCCTAACTTAAATTCTAAAAATCACCGCGTGAGGGTATGACTCCTCTCCCTCTTTAAGTCATACACATAAAATACGAGTTGTACTCACCACTCGTACCCTAGAAAGAATGTTGGACATCACACACTTTCCACCATACGACTCCTCTTGACCAAATCATACCCATACCATATGACTAGTGCCCTTACACCATATCCAAGACAGAATCCAAGGGTTTTGGATACTGGAGAACATATGAATTGGACTATACCACTCGTAGTTCTCCATACGACTCATATGGAGTATAATCATACCTAAAATAGTAAATGATCAACAACACAATGTTTAACATATGAATTGGGCCCCCTAGGCTGTACCCACATCATACGGCTTGTAAGTCTAAGTCATATGATGTCTGGAGTATTCAAAACTCAAGAAATTTATAAGAATCAAAACTCAGGGTGTTTCAATTCTCCCCTATTGGATCATTCTTCCTTGAAGAATGGAACAAGCCAGTATAATCACGATTTACACCCCACCACCACCACTCTAACCTTTAACTAAGATAGAAAACAAAGATGCAAGAAAATTAATCATTCCTTTAAATAAATTTGAAAGCAAAAGTATGATGAAGAACATATACCTTCCGCACGAATTTTTGAAGCAAAAATAGGAATGAATATTTGGACTAGTCCTCTTCCGTTTCCCAAGTAGCTTCTTCAACCTTGTGGTTTCTCCCAATAACCTTGATCGAAGCTATATCCTTGGTCCGCAACTAATGAACTAGCCGATCGAAGATCTCAACCGGGACCTCCTGACAAGATGAGGAATCCAAAATACCAATATCCTTGATAGGGACAATTTGAGATGGATCACCCATATACTTCCTCAACATAGAAATATGGAAAACTGGATGAATGGAGCTCAAACTAGAAGGAAACTCCAACTCATATGCAATATCACCAACCTTTCTCAAAACTAAGTAAGGACCAACACACTGGGGACTGAGCTTCCCCTTCTTACCAAACTGCATTACTCCCTTCATGGGAGACACCTTTAAAAAGACCCTATCCCTAACCTCAAACTCTAACCCTCTTCGCCTCATATCCTCATTTGACTTTTGGCAACTTAGGGAAGCCTAAAGTCTATCCCTAATAACTTTCACCTTCTCAGTGTCTTGGTGAACCATATCCAGGACAAACATCACTGTATCACCGACCTCAAACTAGCCAATAGGAGATCTACATCTCCTACCATACAAGGCCTTAAACGGATTCATCCGAATGCTAGAGTGGTAGCTATTATTTTAAGAAAACTCCATAAGAGGTAAATGCTCAGCCTAACTACCACCATTCATACAGGCATGAAGCATGTCCTTCAATGTCTGAATAGTCCTTTCCACCTGCCTATCTAACAGGGCCTCATGTGCTCAACTTTTACTTGTTGATACACTATACACTTGGCCACAAAATTTACCACATATATCTTCTTATTGTTCCACCGATACATCACCTTGAGGTGATGATATATTTTTGTCAAACTAGGATGAACAACATAGTGTGACTCATGCACCTCAACCAAGATCCTCTCTTGCAAACCATCGGCGTCAGGGACACATAATCTCATTTGGTACCACAAAATACCATCACCACTAATCTTGAAGTCCATCACCTTCTTCCCATCTATATCATCCTTTATCCTCATCAATACTAGATCTAACATTTGTTTCTCCTTAATTTTAGCACTAAGAGTTGACTGCACCACTTCCTGCACCAACACACCCCCATCTTTAGAGTCCAACAGATGAACTCCAAGGTTAACCAAATAGTAGAAGTCCTTGACTAACTTCCCTTCTCCTTATCAACATGAGCTAGAATTCCCATGGATAACCTGCTAAGAGCATCAACAACTACATTAGCTTTACCTAGATGGTTGTGAAGACTCATTCCTTAATCCTTGAGAAGCTCAACCCATCTCTTTTGCCTGAGGTTAAGCTCTTTCTGAGTAAACATATACTGCAGGCTCTTATGATCGGAAAAGATATCCATATGCACTTCAAATAAATAGTGACACTAGACTTTTAATGCAAACACCAAAACTAACAATTCGAAATCATGAGTTGGATAATTTCTATCATGCACCTTCAAATGCCTAGAGGTATAAGCTAATACCTTACTGTGCTTCATCACAACGCACCTAAGCCCCATACGAGATGCATCACAATAGACTATAAACCTATCAGTGCCTTCGGAAAAAGTCAAAACTGGAGACGATATTAGGTTATCTTTCAACTTCTCCAAACTACCCTCACAAGAATCAGACCATAAGAACTTTACCTTCTTTCGAGTCAACTTAGTCAATGAGGCAACTATAGAAGAAAAACTCTATATGAACCTCATGTAATAACCAGTTAAACCCAAGAAGCTCTGATTATTGGTTGGAGTCGTGGGTTAAGGTCACTTCTTAACCACTGCAACCTTTTGTGAATCTACTATGATCCCTTCACTACAAATGATATGACCTAGAAAAGTGACAATGTTTAACAAGAATTCATATTTTGAAAACTTGGCATACAATTGTTATTCTTTCTGAGTCTGCAATAAACACAAAGGTGATTGGAATGATCCACCTCACTCTTAGAGTATACCAATATGTCATCTATGAACACAATAACGAACAAGCTCAGAAATTGGAGGAAGACCCTATTCATCAAATCCATGAATCCCACCATGGCATTGGTCAACCCTAAAGACATAACTAGAAACTTAAAGTTACCATACCTAGTATGAAAGGTAGTCTTAGGGATAACGTCTTCCCTAATATTTAATTGATGATACCCAAATTTTGGAGAAAAACTTAGCACCCTACAACTGATCTAACAAATTATCTATCCTTGGAAGAGGATACTTATTCTTTACCGTTACTTTATTTAGCTGCTAATTAATACACATCCGAAGGGAACCATCCTTCTAACGTAAGAATAACACTGGTGCACCCGATGGAGACATACTAGGATGGATGAATACATTATCTAAGAGATCCTTTAATTGCTTCTTAAACTTCTTTAGCTCAGCCAGAGCCATTTTATAGAGAGGAATAGAAATCAAATGAGTGTCCGAAACAAGATCAATCCCAAACTCAATCTCTTTATACAAAGGAACACTAGGAAGGTCATCAGTTAAGACCTCGGGAAATTTATTTACCATCGAGACAGAATGAAAATAAGGACCCTTTGAGTTAGAATCTTTAACCCAGACTAGATGATAGAGACACCTTTTAAAAATTAATCTCCAAGCTCTAAGATATGATATAAACCTTTTTTTTAGGATTTGGAGAACCACTCTCCCACTCAATAACTGACCCATTAGGGAAATTAAAGACAACCTTATGGGTACAACAATGTAGAGATTCATAGCATGAATACAACAATTCTATCCACAATATGACATCAACATCCACCATATAGAATTCAAATAGATCTACCAAAGTTTCTTTACTATCAATAGATACTACAGACACCCTATAGAATCTTCTAGCAATCATAGAGTCACCCACTAGGTTAAAAATAGAAAAGGGCCCAAAACACACTCTGAACTAATACCAAAATACGCAACCATAAATGGAGTCACATAAGATAGGGTGGACCCTAGATTAATTACATAGTACACATCATGAGTAAAGACTTTCAACACACAATACACAACATCAGACAATGCCTCAGACTCCTGACGAGTAGTAAGAGCATAAAGATAATACCGACCAGTACCAGAGCTAGATGGTGCACCCTTTGGTGCCAGATCTATGGAAGAAGCAACAAGAACCTTGTTTTCCCTAGAGGAGACCTTACTTATAGGATGATTTGTAAGCATTTTCTCAAGATGACCATAGCCAAATAACCTATCTCTTCTCTTATCATAAAAGCCCTGATACAATCGACCATAGCATCGACAAGGAGGATATGATGGAACTGACTGAGCTCCATTTGCCTGAGATTGGGCAACCTGTGCCCTAAAGTTTTCACCACCATAGAAATACCTATCATCCAACAACTTTGTTAGGGAGCACTATCCATCGAGTAAGACCCCCCACTTCTTCTTGGACCACTTACCACTATCCCTGGCACTCTGCCGTTAGCCACCACCTTGCTAAAAAAATCTGAACTTCTTTCCCTTCCACTTACTTAACCTTCTTTTTTCTTTCTTTCTTTACCTGTTGCATATACATAATCAACCTAGAGATATCCATGTCCATGATCAACAAAGATGATTTACATTTAATAATTAACTCGTGATACTATCCTAAAGTGAACTTTCTTATCCTCACCCTCATACTAGAAACTAACTCTAGAGCATACCAATACAACTAGTGAAACTTTAAGGCATACTCCTTGACTAATATCTTACCCTACTTTAGATTAACAAACTATTGTTGTTTTACTTTACTCAACTCTTAAGGAAAGAAGAAGTCTAAGAAAGTTTTAGAAAAATCCTCCCATAGAAATGACTCAGCACCATTACCCCGTAGAATGTTCCCATTCCTTATGCCATTTCTAAGTCACATCCTTTAGCTGGTAGGTGGAAAACTCTACACCCTTCATATTTATGGAATGCATAAGACAAAAGATCTTTTCCATCTCATCCATAAAAAGTTAAGGATCCTCCTCGACCCTAGCACATATAAAGGTTAGAGGGTTTAACCTCATGAGCTAGTTAACACTTTGGGACATTGACAATAGAGTAATAGAAACACCACACTAAGACTGAGTAGATACTAATTATGCCAAAATATAGATGGACTGACAAAACTCAGCGTTCATCACATTATCCTGAGTAGTTTGAGAAGGATAAAAAGGAATCGGTGGAACTCTAAAATAATCCAAAATTGGTTCTCTAGATCGGTTTTGGATCCCATGAGTAAATTGTGTCCCATCAATATTATTTCCAGTTGGGATGAAGGAGTTTTTGTGAACTTTAGATCGTTAAGGCATGATCTAAAAAGCGGACAAATAGGAATTAGTGAAGAATTTAGGACATAGACTCTATATCTTAAAAGCAGAACATAGGAAAGAAAAACATTCCTAAATGCCTTGTAGCCTCTCCCTTATGAGTGTGGCACGCTGCACGCCCTTAAAAAAGACTCTACTCAACATAATTTGTGGACTCTCAATTGACCATAAACCTAGGGCTCTTATACCAATCTTACATAGACCGAACCAGGGCCAAGTCATGGCGGACGCCTCAAGCCCAATCAGGATTGGAGACCACCCATAATACTCAACCATAACTGCCTCAAGCCCAATGGGATCGGAGACCACCCATAATACTCAACCATAACTGCCTTACTCCTTATGTTGAATGAATTTCAAATATATATATATATATATATATATATATATAACATAACAAAATGGAACAATTATAAATCAAATCCAGTCAAACAGTGTCATCCCCAATACCAATATTAATGTCAAGGATGACACCAATACCGAAACTACCCATGCCAACCCAAAATAGTTTAAAAATGCCTCTATCCAAAATCAAAACAATATCTGGTTGAGATATTCCCTTGACCATAGCCTAAAATTGAAGTCTAAAATATAACTAAAGCATGTAGAGAAGTCCATAACATGAAATGGAGCCTTCTAAAGTAGGGAAGATCACCACTTCAATCTGACACAAAGTTGTCCCTAAATCTTAGTCACTAAGCAGGAGGAGTAGTATGGATGGTAAATACATTGCGTGGGGATACAACGCCTGAAGACGAGTTAGTGGGTGAACTCTAGCATGTACTTAGGAGGAAGGATAAAATAGTGCCAGTATTTAAAACAAAGAAAATAACCATATGCAATCACATCCATACAGATATATATATATATATATATATATATATATGTATATACTAGTTAAGTGAATGTGCGTTGCACGTGTATATCATGTTAGTAAATTATAATAAATATAAAAAGGATATAGTTATTTTAATTGTTGTATATATAACACTATACTTCCAGAATAATGAATGAAAAAAATATTCTTAAACAAACATGGATGGATTTATTTTTGGATGCATGAAAATTTATACAAGTAAGAAAGAATGGTATGGAACTAAAACTTGGGTAAATTCATATGACACTATCAAATTTTTGAATTCATTATAAAGGTATAGTGTTAACCGAACCTATAGTAGATAACCGAACCTACAGTAGATACAAAGTAGAAGGCTACTCCGATATTCCTCTTCTACGATCCACAAGTTATCCATCAAACTATCACATCAATTTGTTAAAATCATTAACAATATGCACCAAAATATAATCAACTTTTTACCATTATTATTGTATAGTGATCCAGTTATCCAGTTGCTTGTAATATTTCCTTGTAAACTTATAATAGAACGCTAATTTTTAAAATTCTAATACGCATAATATACCTTAAAATCTTGTATAAAGAAAACGATAGACGTGATAAGAATAAACTAATTTTGAAGAATACTTGGTATAAGAACCCAATTCTACATATAATATATGAAGCAAAAAGAAATAAAAAATATACTCTCTTTGTCCCCTTTCTAATTTGAAGATTCAAATGGTTAAACTTTATCTTTACATAAAAAATTTGTCAAAATTTGACCAAATAATATATTGACCACCTTTGTTAAATATAAAAAATACCATATGATAACATAACAGAAACTATAATATGATCATGTTATCAGAACAATACGATTAAATATAATCTTTAAAACGAATTAAATTATAAAATTAATTGCAAAATACATATATTAAGAATAAAAAATAAATGCAAACAAAATAATACAATATATTGCAAAAAATTGTGAAAAGAGACATATATATATTGTATCATAGAATTCATTGTAAATTAAAATATCACTATTGGGAGTCGATTGCTAAAATAAGAAGCACCTTCATATTAAAATAGGGAAGGAAAAAATAAAATAAGCAAAAGACCCTAAATTTTTATTTTAAAAAAAAAACTAACCAACTAATGCTAAAATATGGAAGGAATTAAAAAAGAAAAAAAAACTAACTAACTAATTTCCACGTCTCTACCACACATCCTTGTTAAAATGGAAAGGAAAATTGATTTACCTAAATTAAAGAATATTACATGAATTTTATACCTAAACTAATTCGATTTCTAATAAATCCTACATTTAAAAGGACTCATAAATTGATTAATTAATCTAATAAAGTTAGATAATATTTTGAAGAAAATAGTGAAAAGAAGATTTTATCTATTGCGGTGACTTTAATGAAGGATAAAAAGTTCAAATCACTTTTCTAAGGGACTTCACACTTATAATATTTTATAGATATACATAATCCATGTCGGGGAAGGAAACCGAGTTTAGCATGAATTTAAAACTTTTAACCAGGGTCTGTGTAGCCTTATTATCATAATCCACCTAAGGTCTATATAGTTCTAGTGTTACCCCTTGACTGGGCCCTAGTATGTTTAGCCACACGAAATGGAGATACCACAGGGGCCGAGGATTTTTGTGTACCCTTTGACCTCCATGATACATATATACAAGTACAAACTTAATAGACTCCCATGTACCCCACAAGTATAAGGTCGCCATGACCAACCCTTATGTCGGCATATATGAGCTTTCAGTGTCCATCCATTGGACTCACACCTTCATGATAAGCAATCAGAACCTGCCATTATTGCCTAATTAAAACCATTAGCACATAACCAACAACCAATTCCCAAAGTTTTTAACAAAGGCTTTATGAAGTGGTATTGCCATACCGACTATATCTTACAAGAAATGTGATTAGCCAATACTTAAGGGATTCACATATACCCCACATGATTTCCAATTAAACCAATACCATGGAAACCAAGGCCTTACACAACCACTTAAAATTATTTAAACCAATTTAGGTTCCATTACCATATTATGCAATGCAATAGTTTCAATGAAAGTCAAACTACGTGACAAAACAATTCTCATAGGCATTTTAACAAACATATTGAGGGCATATAGTTTCTAGAACCAAAGCCAAGTACCAATAGGCCATTACCATGCAACAACATGTTCAAACCAAAATTAGAATATGGAAAACCATAAGTAAAGCATGGGAAAATAATATCCAACCATTTACAACCAAAACACCCAACAAACAATTCAAAACCAAACAATACCCATAATAAATCATGAAAACCATTCATCAAAACATGAATTTAGTTGAACTAAAAATGAGAGAAGAGTAACATTTTGCCCTATTAAAACAATTAGCACATAACAAACCACCAATTTCCAAAGTTATTAACAAAGGCTTTATGTAGTGGTATCGATATACCTACTATAGCTTGCAAGCAATGTGATTAGCTAACACTTAAGGGATTCTCTTACACCCCACATGATTTTCAATTAAACCAATCAAAATTCAAGTAATGAAATACATCCTTTCAATCATTATGTTCAAATCATCAAAACCCTTCAGAAGTGGCTAGAAATAACAGGTAAAATGAGAAAAAAATAATATTTAATATGTGTAATGATAATTCTCAAACCCAACTTTAGAAAATCAATAAAATAAGTAAAATTGATGAAAAATTCACACTTTAGAATAATAATTAAGTAGGTAGTGTTCAACATGCCTTTTTGAAGGAAGGAATTTGAGAAGAACTTGAATATGAAGCCATGGAAGATTGAATTTTTTAGAATAACCCTTATTTGGTGTTCTTGAGAATTTGAGAGGAGAGAAATCATGTATTTGGATTATGGGATGAGGGAAAACATATTAATATTAGTTATAGGATGATTTAGGATGTAAATAACTAGTTTTCCCTCGAAAAACTGAAGAGAAACATAAGTTTTAGCATCTTATGGGCATGTCACGCTCTTATCATAGAGCACTCGGGGCATGTCACGCCCTTATCACGGACCCTCACTAGTTTTCTTGCAAAAATGATCAAACTTTCTACTCAGGTATCTAATTAAGCCAAAATTTGATAAGTTGGAAATAGAACTCAATTACCTTTTATTGGTGGGTCTTGAGATCAAAAATTAAATATACTCAAGAAGTTATACACATATAAAACTGACCCTTGTAGGATTGCATACAAAATTTAGTCGATAACAAAATTTCTCAACTCAACTAAGCTCAAGTGTTTCCTATGAATATTATTCATATGAAAGCACTTTACACACTAGGTAAATGATTGTGACACTTATTTTTACATAGAAATCATGGGGTTCAGAAATCATGGGGTTCAGATTTATACACGTGGAATGTTGGTTCTAATTCTAGCCCAAAAATATGGATTGTTACATCATCTCCCCCTTGGAATCATTCTTCCTCGAATAATGAGTAGGAACTTATTGAAGCTTTAGAATATGGAATAAAGGATGTAACTTTATATTTCAAATACTCTCTCAACACGACATACACAGGCATCAAAAGAAAAGAGCTTCATGACATCACCAAGTAAATCGTGTCAGCATGAATCATGAGATAACGAGACTCGAAATAAACATGATCTTGGGCATGAGTTCTATGGAGTTTGATCATAACAACGTAAGGCATTAATTTTTCTAGTGATTATCTACATAATTAAGATTGATAAGATTTTTTGCGAGATTGGAGAATGGAAGTGTTCCCCACCTCAAATGATTTGTCTAATAGCCCTTAAATTTGGTGACGCTCCCCAACTAAACTTTCAGCTATGATTTCCATGCATCACCATTTCAATCTTATAATTCTCCCGCAAAACACTTAACTACAAGAGCATGAATCTATTGAATATTTCTTTCATGTTAAAGCTTGACCCAAAGTTAAAAAGTGCTAGCTTGAGCTATGGGGCAATCTTATCACTATAATCAAATGACATCATGTCTTAATCAAGGAGTACTAGCCACATAACACAATGGTTTATGTATCTATCAATCATAAAATTCAAGCCTATCCTTACTACACCCACTTTATGGATCTCCTCATCAAAAACCAGCTACCTCATAACATTCAAGTCTATCCTTACTACACCCACTTTATGGATCTCCTCATTAAAAACCAGCTACCTCAATCACTCTGACAAAGATTCTCACCACTTATCCCCTTCCTAACTATTTCACCTAACAAAAATTCATCCCAATCCTTACTCTTCATCTCTAAACTTGGCTTAAATTGTCACACCACAACTTTCACAATAAAGAACATTCATCTATTATTTAAAATATTGTTATGGTTCCATAACTACTAGCATCCTAACATAAAAAAAAAACTAAGGGACTAGAGTACAAAAATCATGAATGGAAGTAACACTATTCAATTATAACTTATATTGATTGCAATATAACCCAAAAGGAATGAAGGTCTTGATATAACAAATACCTAGATCAAAATAAAAGATCGAAGCATGGACATAGGTTGCATAGAGAACTCAGACCTTAGGCATAGGCATAATTTGATTACATAAGATATTGATAGAATATCCCCTTAAACCGAAGTAGGAGAAATTCACTAGAATAAGAATAGATTTACCATTATTCTTCCCTGAAACTCACTACTATGAGAAAATTCAAGATCTACCTTAGTACATAATCTCTTTATTAACTCAAAGGGCATTATCCCAGACTTGCAAAATATCCTCCCATTAAATCTCTAAGCATAACACTCCATACAATTGGGGTATAACTATTCACATGAATGCCAAACTCCCCCTTGACAACTTTAACATGAAGACACTAACTTCTTTCTAGGACATCCCATCAATGATATTAATCTTAACTTTTACTAGCTTCTTTAACCATCGCCCTATAATTTAAACTCTTATGAATACACACATCTACATTCTCTGACACCTAACTATCCATTCTTCTCTCAATAGTTTACTATCATTAAACCTCTAATCGCATAACCTCACAATTTAACACAAATTTTAAAACTATAGTAAGGCTCACATCGTCTATCGATATTTTCCTTAATTCAGCTCTAAATAACATCATATAACAACTCCCTAGAATTTTACATACTAAGAAATTCAAGAACATGAACTAGGTATACATGGCACTTATAACTCAAGACTGAGTACATATTATTCTTATAAGTTATGGTTCTTATCCATCTAATAATTTAGCCATAATTTTCTACTTCAACACTAGACCACATATATATATCACAATTTCCCACTCAATTTTTTTCATAAGTTATCAACCTAGGCTATTGTACACATAATATCAATCCTAGCAATTCATTTTCCATAAATCTTACATCACTATTCTCGAGCTACCATTCTTTTCACCATAGTCAACATATAAAGGTTAAACTTAACATCTATTATCATTCATGACTTGCCAATGAAACATCCCACATCAAATACTAGTCCATCGAATAGATAAATCACCCTAAATTCCTTATTTCACTTAACTATGACCTACAAGCATATCTTCTCCACAACATCACTACTACACCTTAAAATTTACTACATATCTTCTCACCTACTAAACTGGCTTACAACTACTACATTAAAAAATCAAGGGACCCTTACTGTAGTAAACCACATAGTAAGGACAGTCGATCTTAATCTTATAACATAACCCATTATGGTCTATAGAACAGTCACCTCCCTCATATATCATCCACTTACCCATTCATACATCCAAACAACCTTTAAAATTCTATAAACATCACTGAGTTCCCCTTTTGAAGATTTTCCCAAGTGGATGCTAAACTTATAAATTATTAGCTAATATATCATACTATTCACAACCTATGATTAATTTTACTACTAAAATAGCTATCCATCATGATTTCCTTCCCTATTTCAAATAAATATGCAAATATTTTAACTAGTTACTAATTAGGAATATTCAACTTAGATACTTATCCTTTAGGTAGAATATTAGGATGCAACGAGGCTTATTTAGAATCTAGTTGTGGAATTTTACACACTAGCCTAGTTTGGGTAGAATTTTCCTTAGAGTGGATTTTCATGGTTAGATGTGGGATTCTTTGGACTAATAGCTTCTTTTAGACTCAATAAGACTTTATGCATTACTTTAATTATATTCTTGAGCCAGAAGTTTTTATAAGCATTGATGGTTTATTCTAGATTGTGTTTGGGAGTTGAGAAGACATGTTTAAGTTTGATGATTAATGATACTAATATCGGTTCAAGTCCAGTATCTATGATGATTTTACATTTGATTCAAGTCTGGTATTCATGATACTAGTTCCCATTCAATTCTAGAATAGGAGACACTATTTTTAATTCAATTCTGGCATTGAGAGGTTATTTATGATGATTTTGAGATTAATTCAAGTCTAGTGTTTACAAATAAAAGGATATATTATTACGGTTTCAAGATATAGATAGTCGGTGTGATTAATATTATTATTTTATCTTTATTCGTCTAAAGGGCTTATGGGGGACCGCATTATGTTATTTACCTTGTTGTGTCTTTTAGTCTTGTAGGGGCCCATTTATGTTAGAGATAGTTGTGTTTCACTTATTATTATTATCTATTTCAGTTAATTAATTTTAGTATTTGGAATCTTATTCTAGGTTTTCTCTTTCCCCATAACTTAGCTTATTTATCTTACATTTTATTGTATTTATATTATAAGTTTAGTCAGTCTACCGATGATGCCTACTAAGTACCCATGGCTTCAGTACTCATACTACACTTGTGTACCTTTTTAGTGCAAATTCAAATACTAATTGTCACTGTTGACACTGTGATTGTGCTAGTTAGTGTTCGGAGATAAGGTGAGCTCTTAGATCTAGAGTTGACCTTTTCTCTATCTCTTATTTTTGGATAATCTTTCTGTTTCAAGATTGTTATATATTTGACTAGGATAGTACTTGTATTTTTTAATTTAGAGGCTCTTGTACCAACCTTACTAGGTCGTGGGATGATATTACTCTTCTCTTTATTTGTCTTTAGTTATGCTATTTTTCTTGAGATTTATGTCTTGTACTTTATTTACTTGCATATTTTTGACATTTATGCCAATTCCTACCATCTATCTCATTATATATAGTTGCAGGCTACGGATTGGCTTACCTACTGGTGGGATAAAGTAGGTGCCATCATGACTCATGAAATTGGGTCATTAGACATTGCCTAATAGAGAAGGCCACTTGGGAGATCAAGAGAGAGATGTGGGAATTATTTCCCTACCTATTCAAGCCTTGAGTACATCCTAACCCTTTTACTTTTGGGAATAAAATTCCTTTTAGTAGTGGATATTGTAATGACCCTCCAAATTATTTTTTGAGATCTTTCATATATCTTTCCCAAGTTATTTATGACTGGTTGGATTTGACATTTTAGTTACCAGGCAGTATTTTTGATTTTTAGAGCCAATTCTCTATTTTGAAGTCTTCATTAGTAAGGATTTGCTATTGGAATAAACTATAGGTTAACGACCTCGTATGCCAATTCCAATAATTTCATCAGCTTTGAAACATTGATTTTATGCTAAAGGGTCCTTCAGTTTGAGTCCCAAGGATTCTAAACTCATGAGGGCTATTGGGCCAAAATTAGTAAAAGTGTCCCTTGGGTGTGGGGCCTATATTTCATCAAGATAACTCTATACAAAAATTTTAGTGGCGCCTTTGAGTCTAGAATGTCAAATTTTATAGGGTAGCATATTTTGTTTACATTCATGGGATTTTAAATTGATCCCAAGGGGCCGGTGGAAACTTGGCAAAATTAAAGTTTAGCTGGTGCATTCGCTAAAGTAGACGTTTGGTCATTTTTACGGAGGCTAATTTAGCATCCAGTGGTTGCTTTAGTAGGCAAGGATGGTCTTATCTTCGTTGTTTTAGCTAAACCCTTACTGCTAAAGAAGGTGTTGCTTTAAGCAACACCTTGTTTGTTTTAGCAGAGGTTGACCCAGGATAGGTATCACTTTAGAGGTAGCCACTTAAGCAGCACATGAGAGAACATTAAATTCAGCCTTTTCCTAATTTTCTTCTATTTCTCACAAGTTTCAATATCCATTAAGCCCTGGAGAGTGGAAAATTAGGATACTAATCCATGGATGATTGTGGGGTGTTAGTTACCTCGAAATAATTATTTGCTCACTGTAATCCTTTTATTTTCTGCCTAATTCTTGGGTTAATTCTCCAATTTAGTCATAAATATCTAGATTCTTGATGGGTTGATCTTGGTATTGTTTGACATTATAATTTATCCATTCTTGAGGGTAAATAATTCTTGAGCATAGAGGTACATGTTGACAATTTTAAAAGTGTGATTTTGCAAGTGGATCCCACATGGGATTTTGACTTGATTTTGGATCCAAAGTATAAAATACAATATGGATATCATTATTCTCATATTAATGTGTATATTATTATTATTTTGATAGATGCATCATACGAATACTTCTCAAAAGGGAAAATCGCTAATTTAGCAGACTTTATCAAGCTTTCTTTGGCATCCAGGTAGGCCAGACTTAGATTGAGCTTAATTATAGTATTGGGTGGGAAATAGGCCTTGTAGGGGTATTTAGTATGGTTCAGATTATTTATCAAATTAATAGATCATAATTAGGTGTATTTGACTTAACTACCTATTTCTTAGGTAGAATTGCTATCTTAGGAGGCAATGAGGCTTATTTAGCACCTTTTCATAGGATTGAATTCATAGTCTAGTTTGGGGTAGAATTTACCTTAGAATGGACTTTTGAGGTGATAAGCAGTCCCCTTTGGCCCACCTTAAACCAAGATTATTATTATTAGCTTCTTGTAGTCTCAATAGCCCTTCTTATGTTGTCGTATTGATTCTTTTGAGCAAAATAAGGATTTAGACATATTATGACATGTTCTAAGCTTATACTCGGGATTTTTTAATAATGGTTCAAATATGGCAATTATGATGATATTACTTTTGATTCAATTCTAGTGTTCCTGATAATATTCTCAATTCAAGTTTGGCATGTGAGTTACCATTTCTGATTCAAGTTCGATATTGAAAATTTATTTATTATGGTTATGGAATCGATTTGAGTCCAGTATTGAGAGGTTGTTTATGATGGTTATGGAATCATTTCAATTCCAGTATCGAGAGGTTATTTATGATGGTTATTAAACTAGTTTGAGTTTGATATTTATGATATGGTAAGATCCCTGATTATAGTTTTGACATTATGATGGTTGGAATATATTTTGTTGTTACTTATTCTTGATTGCATCTATTGGGCTTATGGGGGCTCGCGTTGGATTATTTACATTTGACACATCTTTTAGGCTTATGGGGGATAATTTATGCTAAAGATAGCTATGTTCTCTTTCATATTATTATTTTGGTTGTTTAGTTTCAGTATTTGGAGCATTATCTAGGTTTTTCTTTTTTCCTCTAACTTAGCTTATCATCTTGCATTTTATTTTATTTTATTTTATTTATATTATGATTTATCTCAGTTGTCCAATGATTCCTACTAAGTATCCATTACTTTGGTACTCATATTACACTTCTATATTCTTTTCTAGTGTAAATTTGAGTACCGGTTTCCATCATTGATGTTGTATTAGTACAAGTTAGAGTTCGGATATAGGGTGATCTTTTAGAGCTGGAGTTGACTTTCCCTCCTTCTGTTTTGATGGTCTTTCTATTTTGAGACTATTATGCATTTGACATTGATAGTACTCTTACTCTTATGCTAGATGCTATTGTACCGACCTTACTAGGTCGTGGGATATTGTTATTCTTCTTTTACTTCTCTTGAGTTATGTTATTATTCTTATGTTTTATGACTTATAATCCTATTACTTGCATAATTTCAATATTTATGCCATTTTTCACCAATTAACTCATTACTTATCATCTTGGAGTACGGTTGGGCATACCTACTGGTGAGTTAAAGTAGGTGTCATCATGACTTGATAAATCAAGTCGTGAAAAAAATGGTGAAAGGAGGCTCAAAAATAATAAAGAAATCAGGAAAAATGATATATATAATGTCAGGGCATTATCCTTCATAAATGTGGGGCTCAGGGTTTGCCAATACAATAACCACGAGAATTACTACTCGTAAATACAGGAATAAGGTTTGTGAATGGGAAGGAAAATGGGTCAAGGTATCACAAATATGATGCTAGAGGTTGCGAACGTGAATGTAACGATTTTATTTTTTGGTAATTTTTGTGAAATATTCATTTCTATGTGATTTGACAATTTTACCCTTTTTATAGTTGCTTTGTGGTATTTCTAAGGTGTGGGGATGATTCGCATTGTTCCCGATGCATTTTAGCATGAGTTATGTGAAATTAAGGTCTTTCATGGCTTTGAGAGCCTTATAGTTGACATCGGTCAATATTGATTTATTTTTATGTTGGATGGCAAAATGGATTGTGCTAGAAGATCCAAAACATCAATTTTAGGTTGGTAACATGGTTGGTGTGGTTTTATAGGTTTTAAATCACATTTCGACCCTCGGTTTAAAAAGTTATGAAATTTGGTTTCGAGGGTCAACTTTGTGAAAATGATATTTTTTTTGGAAAATTTGATATCTTCATTGAGCCCAAAGTATAAAATTTGATAGGGTAGCATATTTTATTTGCGTTTATGATATTTTGTATGAATTTCAAAGGGTCCGCAAAGACTTGGACCCTATATATACCTATGTTTCACCTTTTTACCATTTTTAAGACTTGGAACTTAGGGTTTGTAAAGGTGTTATGTTTGATATAACTAGTGCAATGATCCAGCTCTTAAACTTGAAGGGTGTATTTGTAGTTTTGCCTACTAATGACACAAATAGGCACCTTGCAAATTTCATTGGGATCTACAGTTTGTACACAAACCCAGGGGTAAATTAGGAGGCACTTAGATTGATTTTGTTTCCTTTCTTGCTTATAAGAGAAACATCTTTATGGTTAGGGAAACGTCTAAGAGGATATATCAATACGTGGAATGAGTTGTACAGGAAATTCTTGAACTGGTTTTTTCCTCCTTCCAGCATGTTGCAGCTTAAGGATGAGATTTATAATTTCAGGCAACTGCATCTTGAGTCTATGTATGAGGCTTTGTTTAGGTTCAAGAAGAAGTTGTGTATGGTGACCAACCATCAAATTTTAGGGACGAGCTTATTGGAGATATTCTATAGAGACCTGACCATTAGTTCTAGAGCTATGGCAGACACCATCTCTGGAGGAGCTTTTATGAGACTATGCTGGGAGGTAGCTTCTGACATCCTAGACTAGATCACTCTTACTAATTGAGGGTGGCAAACTTGAGAGGCTAAGAGGGGTTTTGAAACTTATACTATTAGTTCTACCCGTAACCAGAAAGTAGGTAATGATTTTATAGTATAAGAGATTGCGCTGCTAAGGACTGGTCTTAGGTTACTGGTAAAGTAGTTTGCAAAAGCAAGTTTCAAGAAAGTGAACACAATAGGAGCATAGGGCTTAGCTTCTAGAGCTTATGAGTCTAATTTGGAGGAGAAAACTAAGTATCTTGATTGTGAGTTAGTGGGTTTCCAATCCTAAGGTAAAGGAAACTAAGGATGGAAATATCATGGCGATAGATGCATGGACTACAAAAGAGAGTGAGATAGTGACTGGAGGAAAAACGTTGACTATAGAGAGAAGGGAGATAGGTATATTCCACTAGGCAGTCGAGATACAAAATATAGAATAGAGGCTATGTTGACCAAGCTAGTCCAAAGTCAAGAAAATCAAGAGAATAGCCTTAAGGAGATTAGGGTTGATTGACACAAATGGTTGAATCTCATACTACTCCTATCAAGCAGTTCGAGCACTAGTTTGGCAAATGTCGGCAATATTAAACCAGAAGAAGCCTGTTTCCCTTCTGAGGGAAAAAGTTTAGAGTCTACTAGATATAAGATAATGCCTATCTATTACCACTAGAAAGGGTTCCCTTACAGATGATTTTCCTTTGCCTCCTGCTAAAGCGTCAAAGCAAGAAACCAATGTTATAAATGAGACCCCTTTAGCAGAGTTTGAGAAGTAACATATAGTGATGATGATTGTAAGAGTGATAATAGTGAGGACTGGGGCGGCGAAGGACTTAATGCTGTGATATACCATTATAGTATAGTTCTTTCCTTACCACCAGTAGAGAAAAAGAAAGGCCCTGGAGCAGTTACTATTCTATATTCTATTGGGACCTTTGACACTAAACAGGCTCTATGTTATTTGGAAGCGAGTATCAATTTAATACAACTGGTGGTGTTGGTGCTAAGATAACTCTATCTTATATCTACAAGGCTGCTAATAGTCGGTTCATCTATAAGAAATCCGGTAGGTATTTCATGTGATGTAGAAGTAAGGGTGGTACCCTTTACATACCCAATGGATTTCATAATTTTAGACTGTGAAGTAGATGCCCAAGCTCCAATTATATTAGGTAAACCCTTTCTATCTACTAGACAGGTATTCATTGATATGGATTTGGAGAAGGACACCTTCAAACTGAATGATAAGCAAATAGTTTTTGATGTGTGTATGACAATCTAGCAGCAAGATGATGTGAGAGTTATAACTGTGATAGATTTTATAGATAATGATATAGTTGTAGAAAGTATGCCGATTAAAGAAAGATTAGGGGTTTAATCATTAGCAATAGTAATTATGAATTTTAAGCGTAATGGGATAGATAAATATGATGAGCTAGTTAATGCATTACGAGGCATAGTTTCTTACGAGTATGGCCTTAAAAGGCTGGATATTAATTTTAAAAAGAGAACCACACCTCTTGTAAAACCATCGAATGAGGAACCACCAATATTGGAATTGAGAGCCTTCCCATCTCATTTACAGTATGCATTTTGGGGGGCCAATAATACCTTACTGGTGATTATTGTAGCAAATTTAGTAGGATCATGGGTGGAAACTTTGATATTTATATTAGAAAAATTCAAGAGAGCTATTGGGTAGACCATTGTAGATATTGTAAGAATTCCACCAAGTATATGCACACACAAGATATAGCTTAAGCCAAACAGTATCCCCAATATTGAGCATGAGAATTGATTGAACCCTCCTATACAGGAGGTGTTGAAGAAGGAAATAATCAAGTGGTTAGATGTTGTAGTAGTTTTCCTAGTGCAGACAACAAATGGGTTAGACCTATTCAATGCATGCCAAAGAAAGGTGAATCACAGTGGTTCCGAACAAAAGAATGAATTAGTGGCCATGAGACCAGTTACCAATTAGAGAGTTTGCATGGATTAGAAGAAGCTAAACACTTAGACACAAAAGGACCACTTCTCTATGCCTTTTATGGATTACATGCTGGATCGACTAGCAGGTGGGGTTGGTATTATTTTCTTGATGGATATTCGGGTTACAATCAAATCACTATTTCTCCTGAGGACTAAGAAAAGATAACGTTCACTTTCCTTTATGGGACTTTAGCATTCAACAGAATATTGTTCGACTTATGCAATACTCTTGCCACCTCTTAGATATGCGTGATATCTATATTCTCTGACATGGTGGAGGACAAGATCGAGGTATTCATGGATGAATTTTTAGTGGTTGGGATTCATTTGATGACTATTTGTCCCATTTGGCCAATCCACTATAGAGATGTCAAGAATGCAACTTGGTGCTAAATTGGGGAAAATAATACTTTATGGTGAAAAAAAGTATCATTCTTGGGCACGAGATCTCTAAATATGGTATTGAGGTGGACAAGGCTAAGATTGAGGTAATTGAAAAATTACCATTATCAGCCCCTGTTAGAGGCATACAGTGTTTTCTGGGCCATGTAGGCTTTTATAGGAGGTTTGTCAAGGACATCACTAAAATTGAAAATCCTCTATGCAAGATTTAAGAGAAAACATTAAAATTTATGTTTATTGATGCATGTCTTCAAGATTTCCAGTGCCTTAAGGAGCAATTAATTTTTGCTCTTATCATTGTGTCCCCTAAATGGTCTGTACCCTTTGAGGTTATGTGTGATGCTATTAGAGTGTCCTTGGGTGTTGTCCTAGGACAAAGGAGAGAGAAGATCCTTTATCCTATCTACTACGCTAACAAAGCTTTAAACCCCACATAGAAAAAGTATAAAGTTATAGAATAGGAGTTACTTGTGTTGGTTTTTGCCTTTGAAAAAATTTGGTCCTATTTGATTATGACTAAGGTCATAGATCACACATATCATGCAGCCTTGAGATACCTGATGTCAAAAAAAAGATGTAAAAACTAAATTGGTTTGATGGGTTCTCTTGCTGCAATAGTTTGATTTTAAAGTGAAGGACCAGAAAGGCACAGAAAATCAAGTTGCAGATCAATTGTCTAGTCTTGAGGGTGACTCAATGCATAAATTAGAGGATGACTTTGATGTATATGATACCTTTCTAGATGAGCGGGTCTTGGTTGCATCCCAAGACTTGATTCTCAAGTTTGTTGATTTTTCTAACTATTTGGTAAGTGATCTTGTCCCATAAGACCTATCCTTCAAGCAATGAAGAAGATTTATGCATGAGGAGAGGATACTCTTTTGGGATGATCCATATCTTTTTAGGATTTTCACTAATGGTATGATTCGAAGATGTATCCCAGAGGTAGTGATGAGCATTCTAGAAGCTCATCACTTCTCACCAGTTGGGGTTCATCATATAGGTACCCATACAACCCATAAAATTCTACACTATAGGTTTTACTAGACTATATTTTACAAGGATGATCATGATTTTGCACAAGCTTGCGACCAGTGTCAATGAAAAAGCAACATTTTATGATGCCATAAACTCCTCATGACACCTATTTTAGAGTTGGAGTTATTTGATAAATGGGTAATTAATTTCATGGGTTTGTTCTTGAGCTCTTATGGCATGAGGTGTATTTTGGTAGCGGTTGACTATGTATCATAATGGGTGAAGGAAATTGTGCTTTAAAATAATAAAGAGAGAAGTGTCACCGCTTTTTTAAGAAAAATATCTCTTCTCAATTTGGCACTTCACATGCAACTATCAGTGATGGTGGGTCTCACTTTTGCAACTAGTTGTTTAAAGATCTGTTTGATAAATATGGTGTAAGATATAAGGTGGAAACACCTTACCATCCTCAGACAAATAGGAAAGTTAAGGTCTTTAATAGAGAAATTAAGTCCAAATTGGCGAAACTATTAATGCTAATAGGAATAACTGGTCAAGGAAATTATATGATGCATTATGGTCCTACCAAATAGCGTATAAGACTCCCATATATGCCTTCCCATATTAGTTTATATATGGAAAGGAATGCTACTTACTGGTTGAGTTTGAACATAAGGCACTATGGGCATTAAAAAGGCTAAATTTTGAGTGGCGTGATATAATAAAATAGAGGTTGATCAAGGTAAATGAGTTGGATGAATTTTGACTATGTTCTTATGTGAGATCTACCATATACAAAGAAATGATGAAGTTGTATCATGATAGGAAAATTGAGAAAGGGTATTTGAACCCAATGATCTGGTCTTGTTGTATAATTCAAGACTCTGTTTGTTTCCTGGAAAGTTGAAGTCTAGATGGAATTGATCATTCACTGTGGTTAGGGTATTCGCACATGGTTCTATAGAAATAAAGTATGATGGTAAAACTCCATTCAATGTGAATAGGCAGCGAGTGAAACACTACATGGAAAACCTAAGAAAGTGAAAGTTTGTGTTGAGATGGACCTTGGTGAAGTTTGAGTAGCCAAGGAAATTGAGTCATGCCACAATGGTAAATCAGGTGTTTCTTAGGAGGCATCCCATGGTACACGGAAGTGCATCCCAGGTATGTCCTCATTCCTTATGTTTTACTTTATTTTCGTTCTTTGGGGATAGTACACAGCCTTTTAGTTGGGGGTAGGGCAAACCACAGCCATCACGGTTTTTGTTGCTGAGCTTCTTGTCTTGTTGGACGTGGTATAGTTGCATTACAGGCATCTCTAGTTTTAAATTTGTTTTGTGGTGTGTTTTATTTTGTGTTGTGATGTGTTTTATTGTGTAACTAGGCTAATTTTGTGTGTTTAAGGCGGTTGACATGTTATGATTTTTATTTTTGAGAAAAAATATACCCCTTCAAATTTTTTTTGAAACTATGTGTGATCTATATATGTTTGACCTTCATGGATCTTGCTTTGGCATTAGAATTAGGGACACGATAACTATAGCTAACAATTCATGAACCGGATAGGTTGTAGCTATGTGATATAGTCCTGTGCCATGTGAGTGTGAGATAGTATCTTAGTTTTTTTTGTGTGTTAAATGCAAAACTTGCCCAGTAGGTATTGTCTAGGTTGTAGGATAGTTTCTTAGGAAAGGATCATCAGCCATTTTTTATTTGTAATCCATTTTAGCCAAAATGACCTTCCCATTGTGAAATAGTATCCCTTGAACCCTATTTTGAGTTGTATAGCCTATTATTTTTTTACCTTTCACCTTCCAATTTGTGTTACAATGAACCTATTATGGCCCTAGTCCTCCTTAGACATTGCGCACCTCAACTCAGGCAAATCGCCTAAGCTGAGGGTGGCTATCATAGGGGTGTGTAATGTATAGTGGGTATGAAGAAGGGAAAAATAAATGAAAAAGAAAGTAGGCTAAGTGCAGTAGCAAAAGAAAAAAAGAAGAAAAATAAAAATGTAAGAAAGTTGAAAAAAAAGAATAAAGAAACCACACGCAACCTGAATGTACTTTAAAATAAAAGAGGAGAAATAAGGGCGGAAATAAAGTAAAAAATGGTTAATAAGTGAGACACTAAAGTTAGTGTAGTGCTAAGGAGGCTTAGTCATTTGATATCCATATTATCATACCATCCCCTCAAGCCTACATTACAAGCCAAGAAAAGTCCTATAGTGATCCTGACTTGACTGTCCGAAATCTTAGGTGTATAAAATAAGGGAAAGCCTATGGTATTTGACATACATTGATTGGAACTTCTTTTTGAGTGTGAGTGTCTCTTAATCGTCCTCACATTGACATGCTTGATTTCATATATGAGTGAGTGGGACTTCTTTTGATGTGAGGAAACATGGACCGTATTACTAAGTTGCATATCTGTTTGGGTAAGTGTTACTTGTATATATGCTTGGTTGCCTGTTGCTTATGTAATTTCCATAACTTTATTCTTTTGTGTGATACTCTTGTTCTTCATATAGATATGTAGTTGGTTTTCACTTGGGGTATAGAATAGGATAATCAATTTGAACTTAAAATAATGATTGACTACCTCGGATATCTTAGATTCTCCTAGTTAAGCATCTTGTTTTGTCTTTGTTGTTGTTTTATTGCCTGCGGAAATGCAACGTTCTAAGTTGAGGGTTTTGATGTGCTAAGAATTTATAGCATTTTTTATGCATAAAAATATGAAAACATGCATGATTCTTAGGGTGTTATGTTAGAGATTATGTGTTTTGGGTATGTTTTGTAGGAAATTAGGCTTTGGATTTGAAGTTCAAGAATAGATAAAAATAGAGCTTTTGGATACTTACTTGAGCATTTTTGGGCGTATGTAGCACTTACTAAGCATATGTGACCAAATCATGTACCAAAAATTGAAGACCAGAGACTTGGTTGTAGGAATTGGAAGACTCTAGCACTTAGCTAGGTCTACTTGCGGACCATATGTTGCACTTACGAACCATAAGTGTCTAAGGTAAGTACCAGAAGTCAAGATACAAAGAGTTCCAAGTTGTAGGAAAACTTTCTGGAGCTTACTTAGGTCCACCAGCAGATCATATTTAGTACATACGAGTCGTATATTGCCCAAGTAAGTGGCCACCGAATCCACTTTTCCTTTTTCATTTGGGCTTTGATTTTTAAGGTCTCCTTATGTACTATAAATAGACTTTATGTGTTTTTTAGTGGGTTACACACTCTTTATTCTCAAAAATATATATTCTGATTCTGAGATTCAAATTTGATCTTGGAATTATTTTTTATTAATTTTGGTTGTTAATTCATTTGAGGTTTTGGGTTTTCAGTTGTGATTATTGTGATTTAATCTAATGCTTGCAATTATGAATATTGTTGATTATTTCACAAGCACGAGCGACTAAACCCTTAGCTAGGGTTGTGAAAACCTTGGCAAATTAGTAAAGTAGGGAAAGTTCTATGTTCTTCTAAACCTATACCCATGTAGGTACTATATTATCTTCAGTTTAATAGATGCTTAGTAGTTGCAAACATTAGGATCCTACCTAGATTATTGCTACTTACTCCAAAAGGGAAGAGTGACTAGGAAAAGATAATTACAATAGAAATTTGAAGATTAACCATCCATCCACGCTAATAGGTATTATTTAAGTAAGATCATTAACCATCATCAAATAACTATAGATCCAAAAGGTAATAGTAATAGGGGTCTAATATAAGGGTTTGTAAGGAAACATCATGAGACTCAAAAGGTAAAGGGTGAAATCTATAAACTAGTCCAAAAAATGGTTGTTTGTACTTAACTTATCAAATCCTGCATGCAAGGTATCAAATTAGTTCAATAATTCACGATAAACATACCGAGTTGAGAAGCCAGGGGAAATACAATCCTAGTGTTCATCTATGACTGATTACAACCAGAGTTGATATTTGTTACTTGTTTGATATTTCCACTACAATCCCTCTATTTACTTTTCCAGTTCTACCCATTGATTACAACAGTTAAGAGAAATAATTCCACATATTCTCTTGAAATTTGATCCCAACCTTTGTTGGGTTACTATATTTGAAAGTGACCACATTATCTTTATATTGAAGCTGTAGTGAAACACCTTGGGTTTTGTCCCTTGGAAAACTCTTGAGCTTTGAGCTCACTGATCTACTAATGACTTAACCATATGAGTATTATGGTATGGGTACGGGTCAGGTGACCCAACTTGTAAGGTGTCAAGTGAATGGTGGTAGGGTTTCTATTGTGGTTATAGTTTGGTGGTATGGGTCATTAGGTGTGGTGATAGCTCGATCCTTCATTAAATTAGAAACTTAGTGACTTGAATTATCTCTAAGTACGAGTATCTCACTAAGAGACATGAGTATAGGTTACAATTCATTATGGGAAGTCGTATGTTATCCAGTGTCAGTCCATTTGGATTTTATCTTGGGTACGACTGGACCATACGAGTCGTATGGTCTGTTCATGAGTGAGGTTCAGGGAGTTATATAGTGGACAGTATACGGATATCTAACTCACTGTCTTAATGATGACTCCATGATACGAGTTGTATGTTGTGGTCACGAGTCATGGAGTTAACTTATAATCACCTGCGGTAATTTTATAGCTTTAAGTTGGGGGCATTCTGGAAATTTCCTCTCTTTAAATCCCTTTGATACAACTATATAAAACACCTTTGGGGACTTATTAACCTATTATTCCTAATCACACACTCTTAAAAATCTCTCAAACTCTATATTTAAGCAAGACGCAAGGGTTTCTTCAAGACAATCAATTAAAGGCTTTCAAGAGTGATTCTATCCATCTTGCTTGGTTTCTAAGGAATGTTTCTCCTCCCTCGTTGTTAATTTACAAAGCGCGTGTGTTTTAAAGTATGATTTTCATGATATTATTATGGTTTGAAATAATGGTTGAGGGTTTTAGATGTTCATGGTTGAATAATACTTCTCATGGTTTAATTTGTTTTCCTTCATACTTTTAGTATGATTTTGACATTGTGGGATGCATGTTAATGGTAAATAGATTTAGAGGTACTATGGATTCCCCAAATCACTTGGTTATGGTTTTGAAACTTATGCGCCCTCAACCTATTTGTTAAAATGCCAATATGAATGATTTTGTCACATAGTTTGACTATTCTTGAAATCTTTGCATTGCATAAAAGGTAATGGAACCTAAATTGGTCTAGTTTATTTTAAATGGTTTGAAAAGTCCTTGGTAGCCATAGTCTTAGTTTAATTGGAAATGGTGGAATCTAATAATGATTTATTGGTTTTATATGGCATGGTTGGAATAGACTTGCAAGCTCAAATTTTGGTATGGTGATACCAACAGTTAATGCCTAACTAAAAGACTCCTTGGCAAATGGTTGGAATATGCAAATAGTTTTAATATGGGCTTAAAGGAGGTTTTGTAGCAAAGCCATGGAAGGTGGAGGCCCCGGGGGGACCAATACTTAAAACTCATGTTTACCAATGTGATGTTTGGTCATGGTAACCATGTGCAAGATGTCACACTTATATTTTGGGATATGTACTAGTCATCTCAGGTTTTCTTCTAGTTCATGCGGCTAACACGCACCAGGACCTTTTTAGCAAGGAAACTAAAACCCATACAGCCCGTGGGTGGACATTTAGGACAGCAGAGCGACACAGTCCAGGTTAAGGTTTTCACTGCATGCTAAACTAGGTTCCCTATTTTGTCTTAGTATACATATATCTATGTGATTGCATATGGTTATTTAACTTGGTTTGGAATGATGGAATTATTTATCTTTATCCCTGAGTACATGCTAGCGTTCACTCCACTAATCGTCTTTTGGCATTGTATCCCCATGCGATGTTGGAACGTCCATACTACTATTCTTTCTGCTCTATGACTTGGATTAGGAGATAGTTTTATGTTATATTGAAGTGGTGATCTTTCATACTCCGAAAGACTTTATTTCATGCTATGGACTTATTTTTATTATTTTGGTTTATTGGATTTTGATTTTGTCTATGGTCGAGGGCATGTCCCAATCTGGTGTTATTTGATTCTTGCTAGAGGCTTTATTGGACTACTATGGGAATGGGCAGTGTCGGTATTGGTGTCAGCCTTGGTATTTGTATTAGTATTAGGGTTGGCACCAGTTGGATACTAGTTGAGGTTGTTGGATATGATTATTGACTTTATTTAATGTCTTTGAATTATTATTGTTTTATCTTGTTATATATTTAGAATTCAACTAATATAGGGTGCAGGGTAGTTACGGTTGGGTATTTGGGGTGGTCTCCAATCCTTGTTAGACTTGAGATGCCCAACACGACTAGGCCTTGGTTCGGATTGTGTTAGATTTCTATCAGAGCCCTAGGTTAATGTTCAATTGGGTGTCTAACAAAGCCATGTCGAGTAGAGTCTCTTTTAAGAGTGTGTAGTGCGCCACACTCATAAGGGAGAGGATACAAGGCATTTAGGAATGTTTCTCTTTCTTGTGTTCTATTCTTAAATTGTAGAGTCTATGGTCTTGAAATCTTCTGTAATACCCATCTATTCATTTTCCAGATCATGCCTCCCAAATGATATAAAGTTCACCGAAAATCCTCTATCGCACCCAAGGACAATGTTGATGAGACCCATCCTATGTATGGGTTCAAACCCAGTATAGGGGTCTAGTCCCTGATTTCCCTCCTGGAGTTGCACCGATTCCCTTAAGTCCTTCTCGAGATCCTCAGGCTTATATGACAAATGATGCATTTCATCAGTCTATTCATATGTTGGCGCAGTTAGTAGCTTCTCAGTCTAAGCATGGTTCTTATATTATTCCATCATCTAAGGCCACAAGGGTTGGCCAATTTATGAGGTTGAACCCTCCTATGTTCACAGGTTTTCAGGTTGAGGAATATCTTCAAGGTTTTTTCGATGAGATGGAAAAGATCTTCCATGTTATGCATGCTACTAATGTGGAAGGTGTGGAATTTAGTGTCTATCAATTAAAGGATGTAGCATACCAATGGTATGGAATAGGAACACACTAGGGGTGACGATGTTGAGTCAGCCATGTGGGATAATTTCTCAAGTGCTTTTCCTGACCACTTTTTTCCCTGGGATTTGAGGGAAGCAAAGCAAAAAGAGTTTGTTAACCTGAAGCAAGGCAAGATGTCAATCAAGGAGTATGCCTTGAAGTTTCACCAATTATCTCGGTATGCTCTAAAGTTGGTTTCTAGCACTCACTTTTAGGTTGTCCCAAGACTTGATTTTGGAGAGTAAGGTTTCCTTGTTAAACAAGGACATGGACATCTCCAGGTTGGTTGTGTATATGCAGTAGGTTGAGAAAGAAAAGAAAAAGAAAGATGAAATGGGGGAGAGGCTGAGCAAGAAATTTTGATTTTTTTAGTAGGGTGATAGTCAATAAAGTGGCAGAGATGGTGGAAAGTGGCTCAAAAAAAAGTGGAGCACCTCTAGGTCTTATTCGACTACTAGTGCTCCCTACCCAAAGTTATTTGGTGATAGATGTTTTCAAAGGGGCAATAATTATAGGGCACAAGGTTCCAAATCCCAGGTTAGTGAGGCCCAGTCAACTTCATCTTATCCTTCCAGCAGATTTTAAGGTCGATTGCATCAGGGCTACTATGATGAAGGAAATGATAACTGCTTTAACTGTGGTCAGCCAGGGCACATAATTAGGAATTGTCCTATTGGTAACATTGCTTCAAGGGAAAACAAGGTTCTTGTTGCCTCTTCTTCAGCTTTGGCACCAAAGGGTGCACTATCTGGCTCCGACACTAGTTGAAACTAACTCTATGCTCTTGCTACCTACTAGGAGTCTGAGGCATCGCCTGATGTCGTGACTATTATGTTTAAATTATTTTCCTGTGATGTGTACTATTTACTTAATCTGGGATCCACTCTCTCTTATGTGACACCATTCGGGGATGAATGATCCAAGTGGGGAAGAATTTAAACACCCTTGGTTTTGAACCTTGGAAAATTCTTGATCTTTGAGCTCACTGGTCTACTAACGACTTAACTATATGATTTATATGGTTTTAGTATGGGTCAGGTGACCCAACTTTTAAGGTGTCCAGTGAATGGTGGTGGGGTTTTTGTTGTGGTTATGATTTGGTGGTACGGGTCGTTAGGTGTGGTGACGGGTCGTTCCTTCATCGAATCAAAAACATAGTGACTTGACCTCATTGTGGGAAGTGGTATGTTGTCCAGTGTTAATCCCTTTGGATTCTATCTTAGGTAAGACTAAACCATACGAGTCCAGTGGTCTGGTCACGAGTGGGGTCAGGGAGTTGTATGGTGGACAGCGTATAGTTTTCCAACTCATTGTCTTGGTGAAGACTCCATTATACGATTTGAATGTTGTGTTCATAAGTCTTGGGTCTACTCGTGAACACCTAGGGTAATTTTACAGTTTTAAGTTGAGGGCATTTTGGACATTTCTCCTTCTTAACTATCTTTGATACCACATTATAAAACACCTTTGGGGACTTCTTTAACCTATTATTCCCAATCAAACACTCTTAAAAATCTCTCAAACTCTCTATTCAAGCAAGAGGCTTAGGTTTCTTTAAGACAATTAATTAGTGGCTTTCATAAGTGATTCTCTCCATCTTTCTTGCTTTCAAAGGCATGCTACTCCTTCCTCATTGTTATTTTAGAAGGAGCATGTGTTTTAAAGTATGATTTTCATGATATTGTTATGGTTTGAAATAATGGTTGGGGGTTTTGGATGTTCATGGTTGAATAATGGTTCTCATGGTTTAATTATGTTTTCCTTCATAATTTTAGTATGATTTTGACATTATGGGATGTATGTTAATGGTAAATATATTTCGGGTTACTATGGATTCCCCAATTACTTAGTTATGGATTTGAAACTTATGTGCCCTCAACCTGTTTGTTAAATGCCAATGAGAATGATTTTGCTGCATAGTTTCACTATCCTTGAAATCTTTGCATTGCATAAAAGGTAATGGAACCTAAATTGGTCTGGTTTGTTTTAAATGGTTTGGAAAGACTTTTTAGCCATTGTCTTGGATTAATTGGAAGTAGTAGAGTCAAATATTTGTTTATTGGTTTTATACGGCATGGTTGGAATAGACTTGAAAGCTCTAATTTTGGTATGATGATACCAATGGTTAATGCCTAACTAAAAGACACATTGGTAAAGGGTTGGAATGTATAAATGATTTTAGTATGAACTTAAATGGGGTTGTGTAACTAAGTCGTGGAAGGTGGAGGTCCTGGGAGGACCGATGCTGGAAACTTATATTTGTTGATGTGAGGTTTGTTCACGATGATCATGTGCATGATGTCACACTTATATTTTAGGATATGTACTAGTCAGTTTAGGTATTTCTTTAGTATGTGGGGCTAACATATACTAGGCCTTTTCAGTAAGGGGATTTGAACCTATACAGCTAGTGGGTGGACATTTAGGATGGCAGAGCTACACAGTCCAGTTAAGGTTTTATCTGCATACTAAACTCGGTTCCCTATCCCGTCATGGTATACATGTATATATGTTATTGCATATGGTTATTTACCTAGTTTTGAATGATGGCATTATTTTTATCTTTATCCCTGAGTACATGCTAGCGTTCACTCTGCTAACTATCTTCGTGTGTTTTATCCCCACGCAATGTAGGAATCGGCCATACTTCTATTCATTCTCTCTGTGACTTGGATTCGGGGACAGCTTTGTGTCAAATTGAAGTGGTGAGATTCCATACTCCGGAAAAGACTCTATTTCATGCTATGAACTTCTTTTCATAATTCATGTTTTTTGGATTTTTGTTTTGGCTATGGTTAGGGGCATATCCCGACCGGGTGTATTTGATTCTGGTTAGAGGCATTGTTGGACTACTATGGGCATGGGCGGTGTTGGTATTGGTGTCAGCCTTGGTATTGGTATTGGCACTAGGGTTGGCACCAGTTGGATATCTAGGTGAGTTTGTTAGATTATGATTATCGACTTTATTCAATGTCTTTGAATTATTATTGTTTTATCTTATTATATGTTCAACATTCATCTGATGTACGCTGCAGGGCAGTTACAATTATTTATTGGGGGTGGTCTCCGGTCCTGCTTGTACTTGGAATAACCAACATGACTAGGCCCTAGTTCGGATCGTGTAATATATCTTAGGCGTTATCAGACTGAATGTTTGGTTACCGGGTAGTTCATTTGGTTTTTAAAACTAATTTTCTATTTTAAAGTCCTCGTAGGTTCCAAATGGCCACTGAATGAAAATTTAAGTAAAACAATCTCGGATTTAAATTCTGACTGTGACAGCAGCTCTAGGATATCAATTTTAAGCTAGTTAGACCTTTTGTTTGGGTTCCAACGCAGCTTAGCTTATTTTGACCTATTGGTCGAAAAGTTGAAAATTTTGAAATATGGGTGTGGGACCCACATTTGGTTAAAACGACCTCGGATTAAAAATCCTACTTCACCAATGCTTTTGGAATATCAAATTTTGTGTGGTTACATAGTTCATGTATGAAAATCAAATTTTGAATGAATCTCGAGGCATTATTGCAAACTTGGAAAAATTTCCAGGTTGTTGGTACTAGTGTCATGGCGATCGCAAAAGGATCACCCTGATCGTTTCATATCTATCGCGGCAAGGCCCGTGGCGATCACAGTCCATGTGATGGTGATCTCCTTATCTCTTTGCCTAAAGGGTCTATAAATAGACCCTATAAGCCACGATTTTATGCATTTCCTCTTCATCCTTGAGACCTAAGAACCCTAAATGGGTATGATAACTCAAAATTGAGTTGTGTGGGTGACTTAAGAGCTTGATTATCATCTATTATGATGAATATCTTTGAATATAAGGTAAGAATCCTTCAAATTCATGCCTGGATTTCCTAGTTTTGACCCAAAACCCCAAATTCGCTTAGGGATTGATTTTAGCCCAAATTTTACTTGGTTTACACCTATTTCTTAAGGTTTATGATTATTTTTTCATGTATGAACACTAGTTTGCCCTTGGAAACACATTTTTCATAAGTGGGACCCACTTGAGGCTTTTTGTGTCATTTTTGGACCCGAAGCACAATGAAGCAATATGGGTATCATTAATCTCATACTGATGAGTAGATTATGATTTTGATAGTGTTATGGCATTTTAGGATTATGAAGTGAAGATGGACGTTGGTGAATGATGTAAGGTTTTGTTGTTCGGCATTGAGGTAAGCTTATGCCTACTCTTTTTTGTAAGATGATGTGTGTTATATATTGCGTGTGAATCTGAATATTAAGTTTGATTATGGGTAGAATGGATAAACCTTGATAATTTAAGTTTGAGGATTATATGAGGGTTTTGAACCATAGGGTGGAATGCTTAGTACTCTTTTAGAATCCTTTAGCCTCCTCCCTAGATTGAACTAACTCATAGAGTGGATATGATATGATGATAGTTATGGGATGTGGTTTTAGGTGTTAGAAGTATGGTTAGTGTGATTAGCCTTAGTTGGGATAGTCTAGTGGTCTTGAAATCGTAATTTGAGTAGAGTTGACTTAAATACCCTTGTTTCGAGACTATATTCCTATCTAAGAATTGGTTATGGCTTACTTGACATCTAGAAGTTAAACTAGATACCTTAGCCTAGTATGGGGCATAAAATGCCTAAATATAGAAATTAAGGATCAGAAGTGGGTTCCTCAAACCCACCTTTAGAAAAAAACTTGTGCTAACCATTTTGGACTTAGTTGCAAATATTAGGCCTAGATGAGAATATTAAGCATTTAGAATAAGTTTACTTCGTGTCTTGATAAATTATGATGACTTTCCCCAAATTATGATAAATAGCCTATAGAGATGGTATTTCTCTTAGATATGATATTGGGCCTTTAGAGATGTTTTTTCCTCTTAGATATGATAGCTGGCCTATCAAGATGTTATTTTTCATAGTTATGAGTTATGCTTCATTGATACATTATTCCTCCTAGATGTAAGATACCTCCTATGTGTGAGACGATTATAGATAAGCTTTATGGCTATAAAGATGTTAGGCCTCGTGAATATGCTACAGATTATTAATGTGAAATTATGTATAAATATGATTTTGATATGAATTCTAGATATGTATGTTATAATTATTACAAACACATAATTGGGCCCAAGGCTGTGTTATGATATAAGTTGACCATACAAGAATTGTCTGTCCTTGTAAAGGATGCGATTGCAGTTTATTGATGTATTAATTTTTACGGTTCCATTTCATGAATAGTTGTAATGGCATGCATAGATTCGGTACATTCATGATCGTTGCATCGATGATTGATACGATTCCGATTAGATTATTGTATTGTTATTGTTTTCACTAACTAAAGTTAAAGCGCATTTTCTACCTTAATAAGGGATTTCTTCATAATAATAAATGTCAGTTTTAATGAATAGTTTATATGTAAAAAAGGTTAATAATGATGTTGTAAAAACTTGACCAAGATAAGTTTTGGTCTATGATTTGACATTACTAATTACTCATCTTGGTGTTTGGTTGTATGGAATAGCCGGTTACTCGCGTTGTTATTGATTTTGTTATTATCATTGCTATGATTATTGTTAGGTATAGATATTGATAGATTGATCAATGATTCGATATCGAGATCGAGGTATGATTATGGTCTCTTTTATCTTATCATTTCATTATTATGCAAGATTAGTTCAGTATGAGATATAAGGATTAAAAACCCTAAGAATGTTAGTACTAAAACCTAAGAGGAATGAGGGCTTAAAATAAAGATATAACTATCTAGGTTGTGCTTTGAGGTTACCTTATATCTATATACATATATGTAGTTATATATTGCTATGGTATTACCGCATATCCTTTCCTTCATTTATTCAGATTTTATATTTATTTCTTAGCCTTGTATATTGCTACATATCCATCCTTTTCCCCTTATTTGTATATTGGCCAAGGATATACGGTATAGTGTTGAAATTTTTTAGTATGGTTGGAATAGGATAGTTCATCCTTAATTTTTTCTTAGCCTTAGTATATTAGTATCTTGATCATGAATAGGATAGAATATCCTTATTATCCCATGGGCTTTGTTATATGGTTATTAGACTCTTGGGTGAATTTTTCTATTTTGTTTATATATTATTTATATATGTTTAATATTTGGAGCTAAGTTGGTAGTTGCCTACTGAGTACTATTCATTTGGTACTCATACTACACTTTTGTAGCATGAAGATTATATTACGGGTTATCGTTGTTGATGTGTATGTCGTACGGAGTAGCCATGGTTTGGGGACTTAGAGTGAGATCCTAGTATTTGGAGTTTTACTTACCTCTTTCTTATGTACTAGATTTGTCTCTATGTTGTATTCAGAGATAAGTTATGTCAGTCTAATTTATTCATCTATTCGACTTTTCTACTCTTATTATATTATTAGAAGCACTGTACTGTTGCCACCAAGTTTTGGGAATTTATTATGTATTTGATTCTCTTATTTAATCTATTTTGCACTCTCTTCTATATATATTGGGTAGTCAATTACTAGCCATTTTGGACTACGAGGATTGGCTTGCCTACTGGTGGGTTATGGTAGGCGCCATCATGACCTAATAAACTAGGTCATGATAAATTGGTATTAAAGCCTAGGTTTCACCGGTGTATTAGTTCAAGAGAAAAGTATTACTAAAGTCCTGCAAATTGATGAGGAGACGTTCGTAACCGATCTTTAGAAGGCTGTAGAGCAATTGTAGAAAATTCACTTCTTGACTCCTTATCGTGTGTCCGCATTGATATAAACCTCAAACATATTCTTTGACTCTATTTTTCCTTTATGAACGATGCAAGATGTGCGATGTTGTAAACAAATATGGACAAGAATTCAATACGTGTTACTAGAGTTTCAACACATTATCGAATTAGAGAGTTAAAGATAGAAGTCAAAGATCTTCAATGTCAGCCAAAAGGATTTGGGGCAAGCTTAGGCTACATAATGCTCGCGACTACTTCAACACTTGGAGGTACAATATTGAGGATTCGATTTATATCGTAGACCCCTCACAGCCATGGATGATATTTGATTCATCGAGCATTTCTCAAACCGAAGGTAGGTCTATTAGTGTCCATCATGTTTCTTTTCCTAATTCTGTGTACGAGAATGGGTATGTTGAGCGGGTAAGACTTATTTCTATATTATATCCTTCTAAGCAGGACATTAGTGCATGGATGAGTAGAGTACTAGCATTGCCACTCTATTTGGTGTCGAAGTATATGATAGTAGTTGGGTTTTTCTTCACTCAGGTTGTAGATTACATGAGAGTCATAGAGAGAGCATATATTGAGACTTATGGAGGTGTCGGCAAGAGGCCATGCCATCAGTATAGTGCTATTGGTATTTTATTTGAAAGCTTATTTTAGTTGTAGAGAGATAAAACTTGGGTCCAGAGAGTGTCCCAAACGTGTGTTAGTAATCAGACAGAGTTAGCACATATTCCCCGCCAGCCCAGAGTTCCTGAGTTAGGACATGATTGCAGGAAAGATGATCATTATAGTAGAGATTTCTCTCACTGTTAGTTGGATAGTCTTTTGGGCTTAGTTCGTGTTGCTTGCCAGGACTAGAGGTTTAGGAGTTTGTTACTACTATAGAGAGATCGATATTGGTCTAGAGAATATTCCTGGCATGGGAATTTTAGTTAATCAGCTTATTCATATAAGCCTCATATTATTGTGGCATCTTCAATTAAATATACTGTACTTGGTGCCTTAGCTGGTGATTTAGCCGGTCGGTCCGAGTTTGGACTCATTCAGATTTATCTCCCTATGCCCATCGGGTATGTGATTGCAAATTTCACCATGATAGGTGTGCTTTTATTTCCCATATTTATCTTTTAATTGGTGATTGGGGTTTTCATTTTCATTGATAATTATATGCCTTAGTGAATTCATATTTGTTATTCTGTGCCTTGTCATTGAATTCGTGATTATGTGACTACTTCATGGTTTATTTCCTTTAGTAGTGGATGGAGTAGATCTGTATTGATAGTTTTCCCTTATGGATGTAGCTTTTGGTTTTGAGTCCCATCCATATTGGCACATTGGATTTATTGTGGCCCTGGAGTGGTACATGATATTGATGTTTATTTTGGTACGACATATTCATTATATAGATGATGATATTGTTGTTGTTATTGCGATCACTGCTCGAGATTATTGATGTTATTTGATATTATTATTTGATGTAATTGATCCTAAATGGGTAGCTGTGTAGACTAGTGTTATCTAGTTAGAATTTTATTTTTTGCGATTCTTATTAAGTGGCTTGAGTTGATATAGCCCGATTTGATGAATTCTTTACCATAGCAAGGTGAGGTTGATTGTTTTCAAGAATGTATTATGGTATCGAAGGCATATTGACCTTTCGTGAATCGATTTGGTTCTAAAGTTGGCAATTTAGCTATATTATCCGTCATCAAGTTTGAGATTCTTAGACTTGCCTCCTAGGTTGCAAAGGTTGTTGCATTGGCTATCTCTTTCCAAATAGCTTATTTTTTAGCCTGACCAGCTTTGGGTTTGTTCTTTGTTGTTTCTATTTCATCGCCCGATAGTGATTTTGATATTGAGATAGAGATGTCATGAATTCATCTCTTAAGTTGTTGGATTTGTTCCTTTGTAATGGTTTTCCCTTGCTATTAGTATGGAGATGGGATACTCCTTTCTTGCTGTGATATGGTTTTGCCTTAGGTGGAGTTGGAAAGTTAAAGGCAGGTGGCATTTTCTATGATCGCTTATTGATTTGGCAAGTTACAAGTTCTTCATCTTTAGTTGCTGAATTTTTGGTAGTGATCTTGACTTCTACCTTGGTTTTGAGATTGGTATATTCCTTCTTCGATGATGTGATTCTTGGGTGGATTCGGGGAATCCCCATTCCAGAGTTTGTTCTGCCTAATACGGCGTGATAGAGTGTTTCCCCTTGATGATATGAGCCCATGGCTATTCTTTGTTGAGATGGAGTTTTAATTTGTTAGTTTCTGGCTTGAGTTATATTTTTATGAATTGCTAGATTTTTTCCCATCAGTATTGTGGTTTGTATACTTTATGAGTCTTGAGTATGCTTTGATAGATCACACCCTCCAACAAATATTGAGTGGATCTTCTGAGATTTCGTTGGTGATTTATCCTCTAGTGTGATTTTGTTATTCATCTACGTTTCAATTTTGGCTAGATATACCTGATTCAGACAATATGGTCGATGGGAGTATTTGACCTTATTTTGGATTTTTTAGCTTAAATTAGGATTTGATGCCTTGGGGTGGCAGTTTGGAAGTTATGATAGATTTAGTGTATTAATGACTTATAATGCCCCGTATTCTTCCTAGTTCTGTTCAGCTCATAGTTCATGCATAATAGGCTTAGAACCTAAAAATTTAGGTAAGTGTTGGGGACTTAGCCGATGATTCTACTTTTGACTTTGCCGACCTTGAAACATTAATTTCTAAGTTAATTCATGATCGGTGTTGTCGATAGTATATCTCGAGTGAGTTTTGGATTTTTTGAGCGAGGTTTAAGACCTATTTGGATGGTCAAAACAGTGAGGCTCCGGGATAGGGCCGTGGCACTTCGCATTTTGCGTTGGTAGGGAGCAATACGGCACATTGCATATTGCGTCGATAGAGCAATGCGGTGTGGCGCATTTCTCATTGGTTGGTACTATGCGGTTCAATAAGTTTTGGGTCCATGGAGGTAATTGAATCATTTCCCTCGCCCTATCTCACCCATAACACGAGATTTAGGTCCCTAAGGAGCATTATTTGCCCCCTTATTCATAATTTCTCTCAAAGAAAGATCTCACTCTCTAAATAACAAACCCTAACTCATTCAAAATAATCAAAGAATTCAATCTCAAATCCTAAGAAAACCATCAAGAATCTTCACAAATTCTTTGATTAAGGTATGTGTGATGTTCATCCATAGTCCCTTTTCACCTATGGAGTCTAAGAACCTATTTTGATGTTTTAAATCATGAATTTCCATGTTTACAATGAATTATCTCCATGAAATTTTATGAATTTTGATTATGCATGTTGTTTACTAGTGTTTATTATTGGGAGTAGTCCTTACACGTTGGAATGAGGATTTTTTCATGTTAACTCCTTAATTCATGGTTTTTACTATTGAAGCTATGTTATTATTATATGTTTTAAATTATTTCCATGCTCTAATTCATGACCCATATGTGTTTGATAAAATGTCTAAACAACATAAATTTTGAACAATGATCCTTTACTATGGTTTTAAAGCTTCATATGACCTTATTATTATTCCATTCAGTGTTGGGTGTTACGAATATCCAAAACTTAGTTGTTTACATAGTTTTTGTATTTACAGAATAGTTTCAACTAAACCATGAGCATTATCATTCAGTCAGTTATCATGATCAATTATTAGCTCAGTCAAACTTAGTTTAGTCCAGTAACCGGTGTCAGTTCAGTTGGGAATAGGATTTAGCACAGAGTGAATGCAGGGATGGAGATTTCCCCGTTAGTTAGGCAGAATTGTTAGTAGTAGTCCCTATATTCTTGTTCTACGTAGCCAGCGTAGGATACAAGGATTCACCCATCAGTTTAGGCTTGACTTTCTCATAGGGGTCACCCGTCAGTTAGGCTTGGCACCCTAGTCCTTCGGGTTATCAGATTAATGGATCCATACAATTAGTGTTAGTACCCGTGTCACGGTATTGACACCCTTCTAACTGGGGTCGCAGGTTGGACCCCAATCAGCTCATATTGGGGCATGATTATTAGATGATACCTCCCACAGTCTCAGTCCAGTATTTAGTACAGGTTTCAATTCAGGTTTGTTTTACCATAGCATACAGATGACCAGTTATTTAGTTATCAGATTTCAGTTTGTCAATTTATAGACTATTTCAGTATTATCTTATATGCTTGGTCATTCATCCTTAAATTTTACAGCTTCCATGCATATTATGCATCAGTTATCTCATGTTATTCGGTCAGACAGTATTTTATATCCTATGCATTTCATCCTAACCTCATCTTGCATACCAGTACATTGAAAGTACTGATGTACTGATCGCATATATTTTCTTTGTGCTATGATGTCATATATCATAGATTTGGACGCTAAGTTTCCTGACCATGCTTAGACAAATCCGCCGATCAGCAGCAGTAGTCATGGTGAATCCTCATCTGTCGAGTGCACTGTTATTCATTTTAGTTATTTCATTAGTTCATTTTTTTGTTTCAGTTAGATTATTGGAGTTAGTTGGGGCCTGTCCCATCAACTCTTTTCAGTCAATTAGAGATTTTCAGACAATGACAGTTAGTCAGTTTATCAGTTGTTTTCAGCAGTCTTTTCAATATGTTTTTAGACTTCTCAGATTTATGACTTATCAATATTTTAGTATTGAAAACCTTATGTCTTTACTAAGTTAATTCTGCATATGATGTTCATTATTAGTTTACTCAGTGCTCACAGCAGGTACCAGCTCAAGAGTTAGCTTGTGGTCCTTCGAGATCGTAAGCACCATTGTCACGATTATGGGGAAGCCTCGGGTCATGACAAAACTTGATATTAGATCCTAAGGTTTTACAGTGTCCTGGGGAGTCTAAAAGCCGCATTGAGTAGAGTCTTGTGCATGGGTGTGAAGCGTGCCATACTTATGGATGAGGGGCTACAAGATGTTTTAGGAAAACTATCCCTTCTTTCAGTATTCATGTCGTGCGAGTGAGCATAAGCTCTATTTAAACTATCTTTATAATCCATCATTTATTCTTTTACAGAAAATTCCTCCCAAAAAGAATAACAGAAGAAGAAATGGAAATAAGCCTACACCTCTGCCTATTCAGGAATATCCCCTGAATGAGCATGTCTATTATGCTGAATTCAGAACTACATTCACTACCTTAGCTCACTCAGTAGCTGCTCAAAATAATCAGTAGGCTTCTACCCCAGCCAATCTAGTTGGCAACACAGCTGCAGCTAGGATTAGGGACTTTTCACAAATAAACCGTTCTTTGTTTTTGAGATCCAAGTCTGGAAAGGATCCGCAGGAATTTCTTGATATAATTTAGAATATGGCTAATATTATAGGTGTCACCTCAATTGAGAGTGTTGATTTGGCTACTTACCAGTTGCAGGATGTAGCTCATATGTGGTATAAGCAGTAGAAGGAGGATAGAGGTGTAACATCCCGTAACTTGCTTGTACTTATTCTAATTATATGGAACCTGGTATGGTCATATGGTATAGGTAACGGGTGAGATTTGTTATGCAATTATTAATGGTGTAGATGGAATTATAGAAACAGCCCGTATAGTTTAGTGTGATGTGACTAAGCTAACGTTAAGTTAACTATTTAAACTTGGAATCGCAAGATAGTATTGGAATCTAAAGTTTAAAGTGACCAAGTGTGCATAAGTTGAAGGTTAGACTAAAGGGGTTAGAAGCTGAAAATGGAGCAAAATATTGAAGTGCTTGCTTGACTTATTTAAGCTAGTAGGTGAGTAACCTACTTAAGTTGTTTGAATCAAATTAATGGACCCATGGCTATGGATCAGATTTGGGTCTATGCTAATATTCTCATTTGGGCCAAATTGAACAAACAAAAACAAAGAAAATGGATAAGTGACCCAACACACCAATCTGCCAAGGCCCAAATATAATTGAGCCCAACAAGAAATTATGCAAGTAGGTGCATCACCTACTTTGAAGTTTTAGCAGCTTAGACCCTTAAGTAGGTGCATCACCTACTTGGACCAATTTGACCAATTTTATGGTCCAAAATGCAGCTAAGGAGGTGGACAAGATAGGGCCTTTAAAAGGCCAAGTTGCTGGTCACTTTACTTCATTTTTAAGTCACAAAAAAGAGCATATTTCAGCAATTCTCTCTACTCTCTTAAAAACAACAAGAGCAGCAGCCCTATGTTTCCTTCTAGGGTTCTTGAAGAAACCCTCCCCTTTGCAGCCCAAGGTAAGTGAAAAACACTTAAGATTTTGTTTAATTATCTCATGGGAGATTAGGGAAATAGGTTATAAGTGTTTGGCTGTAAGTATATGGCTGATTATAGAACAAGCTGGTTGTTCATGTTTCCTTGTTATTGAGGAACTTTTTTCTTCTTCTTTGGTTTAAGTGTGAAGGAAAGCTCAAGCTTTTGAAGAGTTCAATTAAAAGGATAAGTTGCTGAATTGAGGTACGGTGACTGCCCCATTTTATTTTTCTTATATATGAATTTGAGAGGGGATTATGGATGTCTTGTTATTGAGAACTCAAGAGATGATGAGATCAATAATTGATTACTACAATAAAAGGGGTTTGGGACTGTTTTGTGGACTGTTTTGTATGTATATGTTATGGGCTGCCAGGTTGAAGTTGGATAAAGGGGTGATGAGTTTGTAACGAATTATAGAAGAAAGATGTGGTGATACACCACCGAACTAATGCTTGCTGTCCAATCTATTTTGCGTATTGTTTGGAATGTGTAATGAAGTCGAGGTGGTTTTGGTGAACCTTATAAGAACTTATCTGGTATGTGGGTGTGATTGGAGGAACAAAAGGGTTAAAGTAACACCCTTGTTTGATAGAGTAATAGTTGCTGCCCGGTTACTGTTTTGGGTGAAATTAAGTGCCTTAAATGTGTTGATTGGTTACTAATACTAGTTTACCATATATTATATTGTAGATAAGTAATCTAAAAGGCGAGAAGTCAAGTTGGGTTAGTTTCGGAATCAAATAACCAGGTATGTAAGGCATACTCTATTTCACACTCTTTGGCATGAAATCGTACAATTGTTCCATCAAGCAATTTTCTGAGGTTATCCTATAACAAAGTGATGCATAATGGCAGCACATTACCCTCCATGTATCCAATGACCTTGTTCCCACTCTCTAACGCATTAGAACATCTCAATACGTGCTTATTATTAAATCTGCGCGTTTATCTTCACTAGAAAATTTCAGGAGTTCTCCGTTTGTTCAAATAAGACCCATGGGTTATTTCAGCTCCTAAACACCTTATTTGTGTGCCAACAGCTCCCTAGCTCATTGTTGTTGCGTTAAGTGTCTATTTACATGTCTCTTATTAGTGTATTACTGGTTCAAGGTATCATAATGTGATGACCACCAAGGTAACAATTTCAAAGGCTAATAAACTAAGTATTGCAATCTGTAAAATGACGAGTGGCAGCTCAGGGGCACTTGCCTAGCATGGGCCAATCTCGATACCTTTATTTGTGGGTGGCAGCTCAGGGGCATAAGCCTAGCATGGGCCGATCCCAATCTTTTTATAGGTGGCAGCTCAGGGGCGTAAGCCTAGCATGGGCCTATCCTAATTTATATTTTTTTTACCACTGATCAGCTGGTCATTTGCGTTATATGGATTACAAAGATTATGAAGTAAGAAGGTAAAATGAAGAAAGAATGTAATGTACATTATCCCACAAGTATTTATAAAGGTGGTCTACTAGTACTCCTTATACACTTGTATCGAATTTCTATTGAGATTTTGTATCAAGTGTGTTGCTACTTTCCGCCTTACATATTCAGTACATATTTTCGTACTGATGTCCCTCACGGGGGACCTGCATTTCATGCTGCAGGTAGAGGCACTTCAGCTCATACAACTCCCTAGTAGGAGCGCAGGTTATTCAGGGACTATTGGTGAGCTCCAGGTTGATTCAGGGCTTTCCAAGTCTGCTCTAGATATTTTGGTATTGTACAGTAAGTCTAGAATAGGGCGGGGGTTTGTCCCGACCCTGGCTAAGTCTATGTATCTTTTAGAGGCTTTGTAGACTAATGTAAAGTTATGGTAGTGTCCTGATTTTAGACATGGTGGCCCCACCGGCCAAGTGTTGTACATATCAGTTTTGGGAGTGCATGTGTACTCAATTTCATCGATGCATAATATTATGTCGTCAGAACATTTTGTTGTTACAGTTACATGCATGGGAAGTATAAGGTTATGAATTGGTTCTCTCGGGCCTTTACGGCTACGGGTGCCTGTCCGCCCCAATAGGATTTGAGGCGTGACAAAAGTGGTATCAGAGCAGTCGTCCTAGGGTGTTTACAAAGCCGTGTCTATATAGAGTCCTGTTTATGGGTGTGTTGTGCACCACATCTATAAATAGGAGGCTATGTGACATTTAGGGGTTTTCTTTTTTCTTCATATCTTAGATCGTGCAATAGAGCCTATGTTGTAGGTTGTCATATTTAACCATTGAACCTATTTTTTTTTCCTCTTATTATAGTAAAGATGCCGGTTACAAGAAGGAGTAAGAATACAGGTAGGCGGATAGACGACGCTGCTGGGGAGGGGACCAGCAAGTCACCACCTAGACGAGCTAATCAAAGTGAGGCTCAAGCTGAGTTTGTGTCCCAAACTTCTCCTACCCTTCCATCTCCAGAAGAGCTAAGAAGGAGAAGAACCGCATCCTCAGAACTACCTACCAATGCTGCAGATCAAGATTTAAGGAGTGTAGTACAATTGTTGGCTCGTATAGTTTCTGGACAAGCTCAAGGACAAGTCATTCCAACTACAGGTTCTAGTGGTACAGATAGGGCAGCTAGCCTACGAACGCAGGATTTCCTCAAATTAGATCCTCCTACCTTCACCGGATCAGATCTTAATGAAGACCCACAGGACTTTATTGATCAAATCCAAAGGGTTCTAGATGTTATGCATGTGTCGGGAAAAGAGACAGTTGAGCTAGCAGCATATAGATTCAAGGGGGGGGCTATATTGTGGTATGAAGACTGGAAACGATCTAGGGGTATCGATGCACCTCCAGCCACTTGGAAAGAGTTCAAAGAGGCATTTCTTGATCATTACCTTCCATATGAGATTCGAGAAGCCCGTGCAGATCAATTCCTTAATCTTCGCCAAGAAAATATGAGTGTGAGGGAGTACAGCCTTCGGTTTAACTCTTTGGCTAGGTATGCTCCTAATGTTGTGGCTACAATGGATGATAGAGTTCATCGGTATGTGGATAGATTGGATCTATATCTGGTTAGAGATTGTACCATTGCTGCTTTGAACAAGGACATGGATATAGCAAGGATACAAGCATTTGCACAAAAAATGGAGGATCAGAGGCAAAGAAGAAGAACACAAGAGTTAGAAAGGGGGTATTCCAAGAGGCCTAGATCTATGGGACAGTTTATGGCATCCCAAGGAGAGTTTAGGCCTCGGTTTTCTAATAGACCACCTAGGACATTATCTTCTTATTCTACAGCTAGTGCTCCATTACAATTTCAAGGGTCTAAAGGTAACCAGTTTGGTCAAAGAAATGAGAGTCAGAGTTTGCGAACAACAGGGTATCAAGAAAAAGGGATTATGAGCCAATTAAGGCCTCCTCGACAGTCATGTAGACAATGTGGAAAGCTTCATTTAGGCGCATGTCGGCTCGGAACAAATGCTTGCTTTTGGTGTGGTATGTCAGGACATATGATGAGAGAATGCCCTCAAAGGGGCATAGGTGGTGTGGCACGACCTACTGGATCAGCTGTTGCATCATCATCATCGGTGCCTTATTCAGGTAGGGGTGTACAACCTATGGGTCGTGGTAGAGGTGCTAAAGGAACAACTAGCTCTAGTGGAGTTCAGAATCGTACCTATGCTTTAGTAGATCGACAAAATTCAGAGGCTTCTCCAGATGTGGTTACAGGTACATTGTCCATCTTTTCGCATGATGTCTATGCATTAATTGATCCGGGTTCTACAATATCATATGTCACCCCATTGGTTGCTGAAAAGTTCAAAAAAACACCAGAACTACTAGTTAAGCCATTTGAAGTATCTACTCCAATTGGTGAATCTGTTATAGCTAAGAGAGTGTATCGAAATTGTATAATAACTATTTGCGGTCGTGATACAATGGCTGACTTGGTTGAGTTAGAAATGGTAGATTTTGATGCTATAATGGGTATGGATTGGTTGGCCTCTTGTTATGCCATATTAGATTGCCGAACTAAGAGGGTGTGTTTCCATTTCCCAAGAGAGGCAGTCCTAGAATGGAGAGGCAATATTGGTGCGCCGAGAGGTAAATTTATTTCTTATTTTAAGGCGAAAAAGATGATTTCCAAGGGTTACATATGTCATCTGGTTAGAGTGAAGGATACAAATGCAGAGACACCAACTCTTCCAACTATTCCGGTGGTAAGTGAATTTCCTGATGTATTTCCTGAAGATCTTCTGGGTTTGCCTCCAGAACGAGAAGTGGAGTTTGGTATTGATGTGGTCCCAGATACTCAACCAATCTCAATTCCTCCATATAGAATGGCCCCTGCAGAATTACGGGAGTTGAAAGAGCAATTGAAAGACTTGCTAGAAAAAGGATTCATAAGGCCTAGTGTCTCCCCTTGGGGCGCACCAGTGTTATTTGTTCGCAAGAAGGATGGACCGTTAAGAATGTGTATTGACTATAGACAACTGAACAAGGTGACTATTAAGAACAAATATCCCCTTCCGAGAATTGATGACTTATTTGATCAGTTGCATGGCGCCAAATGGTTTTCAAAGATTGATTTAAGATCTGGTTACCACCAAATGAGGGTCAAAGAGAGTGACATACCCAAGACAGCTTTTCGAACACGGTACGGTCATTACGAATTCCTAGTCATGTCCTTTGGGCTAACTAATGCACCTGCAGCTTTTATGGATTTGATGAATAGGGTGTTCAAGCCATTCTTGGATGTGTTTGTGATAGTTTTTATAGATGATATTCTGGTTTATTCTAGATCAAATGAGGACCATGCCAATCACTTACGACAGGTGTTGCAGATTCTTCGTGATCGTAAGTTATTTGCAAAGTTCTCTAAGTGTGAGTTTTGGTTAAAATCTGTGGCATTCTTAGGTCATATTGTATCTGATGAAGGAATAAAGGTTGATACTCAAAAGATAGAAGCCGTGAAGAACTGGCCAAGACCTATAACGCCTACAGAGGTTCGTAGTTTCCTTGGGTTGGCAGGTTATTATAGAAGGTTTGTGGAAGGATTTTCTTCAATTTCTGCACCTTTAACAAGGCTAACACACAAAGCATCCAAGTTTCAATGGAATAATGCATGCGAAAGAAGTTTCCAAGATTTGAAGAATAAGTTGACTTCTACGCCCGTATTGGTGCTTCCAGAAGGCACAGAGGGGTATACAGTGTATTGTGATGCTTCAAGAATTGGGTTAGGGTGTGTATTGATGCAGCATGGTAAAGTCATAGCATATGCCTCGAGACAATTGCGGCCACATGAGAAAATTTATCCAACACATGATCTGGAGCTAGCAGCGGTTATATTTGCCTTAAAGATATGGCGTCACTACCTGTACGGGATTCATGTTAACATATACACTGACCATAAGAGTTTGCAGTATATCTTTAACCAGAAGGACTTGAATTTGAGGCAGCGACGATGGCTTGAATTATTAAAAGACTATGATGTTGATATCTTATATCATCCGGGAAAAGCAAATGTGGTGGCAGATGCGTTAAGTCGCAAAGCTATGGAGCCATCTATAGAAAGACAAGGGATGACTAAGGATCTACACCAATTAGCCAATTTGGGGGTTCGTCTTCTTGAAACTCCAGATGAAGGGTTTATTGTGCATAATACAGCAAAATCTTCATTAATAACTGAAGTAAAAGAGAAGCAATATGCAGATCCTATTTTATTACGGCTTAAGGAAAATGTGCAATGTGGTTTGACAAAGGCATTTGAGCTTACGCAAGAAGGGGTACTTCAGTGCCAAAACAGATTGTGTGTACCTGATGTAGACGGGCTAAGAAAGAGGATTATGACAGAAGCACATCATTCAAGGTATTCTATCCATCCAGGGTCAACAAAAATGTACCATGATTTGAGAGGGATGTATTGGTGGGGTGACATGAAGAAGAACATTGCAAACTTTGTAGCCGAATGTCCAACTTGTCAAAGAGTTAAAGTAGAGCACCAGAAGCCCGGGGGTTATATACAATGTATGGATCTTCCAATCTGGAAGTGGGACATGATCAACATGGATTTCATCACTGGTTTGCCTCGTACATTTCGAAGGTTTGATTCCATATGGGTGATAGTTGATAGGCTTACCAAATCAGCACACTTTCTACCAGTTAGGACCACTTACACAGTTGAAGAATATGCCAAGTTATATATTAAGGAGATAGTTCGACTACATGGAGTTCCAATCTCTATTATATCGGATCGAGGAGCTCAATTTACTGCAAATTTTTGGAAGTCTTTTCAAAGAAATTTGGGGACACAAGTGAATCTAAGTACAGCTTTTCACCCTCAAACGGATGGACAAGAAGAACGTACCATTCAAACACTTGAAGATATGCTACGAGCTTGTGTATTGGACTTTAAAGTTAGTTGGGATGATCATCTACCTCTCATCGAGTTCGCCTACAATAATAGCTATCATTCAAGTATCAAAATGGCACCATATGAAGCTTTGTATGGAAGAAAGTGTAGATCACCCATTGGATGGTTTGAAACGGGTGAAACTGTCTTATTCGGGCCAGATCTTGTTCATCAAGCTATGGAAAAGGTTAAGGTGATCCAACAGCGACTAGAAACAGCCCAAAGCAGACATAAGTCATATGCGGATGTTAGGAGAAGGGGGCTAGAGTTTGTTATAGGAGATTGGGTATTCTTGAAGGTGTCACCAATGAAGGGGGTTATGAGATTTGGTAAGAAAGGAAAATTAAGTCCACGTTATATAGGCCCATACCAGATTACTCGAAAGTTTGGACAAGTTGCTTATGAATTAAATCTACCCCCAGAGCTCTCAACAGTTCATCCAGTATTTCACGTCTCAATGCTTAGAAAGTGTATTGGAGATTCATCTCATACTACCCCTACTGAAGATGTACAAATTACAGAAGATCTCACCTACGAGGAAATACCTATTGCTATTCTAGATCGACAGGTTAAGAAGTTGAGGAATAAAGAAATAGCTTCTGTAAAAGTGCTTTGGAGGAACCAACAAGTAGAAGAGATCACGTGGGAAGCTGAAGAAGCGATGAAATCCAAGTACCCCCATTTGTTCAAATACGAAGAAAAAGTCCAAGATGCTGAATTGGAACAATAACAAGTAAGTGAAAAATATATAGGTACTTTATAGTAATAGGGATATTAACTTAGGCTTGAACTTGTTTTGGATGGACAGTTATGCTAACATTCGCGGACGAATGTTTCTAAGGGGGGAAGGATGTAACATCCCGTAACTTGCTTGTACTTATTCTAATTATATGGAACCTGGTATGGTCATATGGTATAGGTAACGGGTGAGATTTGTTATGCAATTATTAATGGTGTAGATGGAATTATAGAAACAGCCCGTATAGTTTAGTGTGATGTGACTAAGCTAACGTTAAGTTAACTATTTAAACTTGGAATCGCAAGATAGTATTGGAATCTAAAGTTTAAAGTGACCAAGTGTGCATAAGTTGAAGGTTAGACTAAAGGGGTTAGAAGCTGAAAATGGAGCAAAATATTGAAGTGCTTGCTTGACTTATTTAAGCTAGTAGGTGAGTAACCTACTTAAGTTGTTTGAATCAAATTAATGGACCCATGGCTATGGATCAGATTTGGGTCTATGCTAATATTCTCATTTGGGCCAAATTGAACAAACAAAAACAAAGAAAATGGATAAGTGACCCAACACACCAATCTGCCAAGGCCCAAATATAATTGAGCCCAACAAGAAATTATGCAAGTAGGTGCATCACCTACTTTGAAGTTTTAGCAGCTTAGACCCTTAAGTAGGTGCATCACCTACTTGGACCAATTTGACCAATTTTATGGTCCAAAATGCAGCTAAGGAGGTGGACAAGATAGGGCCTTTAAAAGGCCAAGTTGCTGGTCACTTTACTTCATTTTTAAGTCACAAAAAAGAGCATATTTTAGCAATTCTCTCTACTCTCTTAAAAACAACAAGAGCAGCAGCCCTATGTTTCCTTCTAGGGTTCTTGAAGAAACCCTCCCCTTTGCAGCCCAAGGTAAGTGAAAAACACTTAAGATTTTGTTTAATTATCTCATGGGAGATTAGGGAAATAGGTTATAAGTGTTTGGCTGTAAGTATATGGCTGATTATAGAACAAGCTGGTTGTTCATGTTTCCTTGTTATTGAGGAACTTTTTTCTTCTTCTTTGGTTTAAGTGTGAAGGAAAGCTCAAGCTTTTGAAGAGTTCAATTAAAAGGATAAGTTGCTGAATTGAGGTACGGTGACTGCCCCATTTTATTTTTCTTATATATGAATTTGAGAGGGGATTATGGATGTCTTGTTATTGAGAACTCAAGAGATGATGAGATCAATAATTGATTACTACAATAAAAGGGGTTTGGGACCGTTTTGTGGACTGTTTTGTATGTATATGTTATGGGCTGCCAGGTTGAAGTTGGATAAAGGGGTGATGAGTTTGTAACGAATTATAGAAGAAAGATGTGGTGATACACCACCGAACTAATGCTTGCTGTCCAATCTATTTTGCGTATTGTTTGGAATGTGTAATGAAGTCGAGGTGGTTTTGGTGAACCTTATAAGAACTTATCTGGTATGTGGGTGTGATTGGAGGAACAAAAGGGTTAAAGTAACACCCTTGTTTGATAGAGTAATAGTTGCTGCCCGGTTACTGTTTTGGGTGAAATTAAGTGCCTTAAATGTGTTGATTGGTTACTAATACTAGTTTACCATATATTATATTGTAGATAAGTAATCTAAAAGGCGAGAAGTCAAGTTGGGTTAGTTTCGGAATCAAATAACCAGGTATGTAAGGCATACTCTATTTCACACTCTTTGGCATGAAATCGTACAATTGTTCCATCAAGCAATTTTCTGAGGTTATCCTATAACAAAGTGATGCATAATGGCAGCACATTACCCTCCATGTATCCAATGACCTTGTTCCCACTCTCTAACGCATTAGAACATCTCAATACGTGCTTATTATTAAATCTGCGCGTTTATCTTCACTAGAAAATTTCAGGAGTTCTCCGTTTGTTCAAATAAGACCCATGGGTTATTTCAGCTCCTAAACACCTTATTTGTGTGCCAACAGCTCCCTAGCTCATTGTTGTTGCGTTAAGTGTCTATTTACATGTCTCTTATTAGTGTATTACTGGTTCAAGGTATCATAATGTGATGACCACCAAGGTAACAATTTCAAAGGCTAATAAACTAAGTATTGCAATCTGTAAAATGACGAGTGGCAGCTCAGGGGCACTTGCCTAGCATGGGCCAATCTCGATACCTTTATTTGTGGGTGGCAGCTCAGGGGCATAAGCCTAGCATGGGCCGATCCCAATCTTTTTATAGGTGGCAGCTCAGGGGCGTAAGCCTAGCATGGGCCGATCCTAATTTATATTTTTTTTACCACTGATCAGCTGGTCATTTGCGTTATATGGATTACAAAGATTATGAAGTAAGAAGGTAAAATGAAGAAAGAATGTAATGTACATTATCCCACAAGTATTTATAAAGGTGGTCTACTAGTACTCCTTATACACTTGTATCGAATTTCTATTGAGCTTTTGTATCAAGTGTGTTGCTACTTTCCGCCTTACATATTCAGTACATATTTTCGTACTGATGTCCCTCACGGGGGACCTGCATTTCATGCTGCAGGTAGAGGCACTTCAGCTCATACAACTCCCTAGTAGGAGCGCAGGTTATTCAGGGACTATTGGTGAGCTCCAGGTTGATTCAGGGCTTTCCAAGTCTGCTCTAGATATTTTGGTATTGTACAGTAAGTCTAGAATAGGGCGGGGGTTTGTCCCGACCCTGGCTAAGTCTATGTATCTTTTAGAGGCTTTGTAGACTAATGTAAAGTTATGGTAGTGTCCTGATTTTAGACATGGTGGCCCCACCGGCCAAGTGTTGTACATATCAGTTTTGGGAGTGCATGTGTACTCAATTTCATCGATGCATAATATTATGTCGTCAGAACATTTTGTTGTTACAGTTACATGCATGGGAAGTATAAGGTTATGAATTGGTTCTCTCGGGCCTTTACGGCTACGGGTGCCTGTCCGCCCCAATAGGATTTGAGGCGTGACAAGAGGGTGCTGAGGCAGGGGTTGTAGAGTGGGAAGAGTTTACCACAACCTTTTTAGATAGGTTCTTTCCATAAGAGTTGAGGGAAGCTAAGGTTTTGGAGTTTATTAATTTGAAGCAAGGTAATATGAGTATGAAGGAGTATTATCTTAAATTTACTCAGTTAGCAAAGTATGCTTCTTCGATAATGCCTGATAATATATCTAGAATGAGTAAGTTTGTTTCTGGTGTAGCTGATAGTGTGGTCAAAGAGTATAGGACTGTTATGTTGATTAAGGAGATGGATATATCTAGAGTTATGATCCATGATTAGCAGATTGAGGAGTAGAAGCTTAAGGAGAGAGAAAGAGAAAATAAAAGGGCCAGAATGGGTAGCTTTACCTTCTCTCAGCCGAGGTCAAAGGGTGGTAACCGTTCTCAGTTCGGGCAGAATTTTTTAGCCCCAGCTCCATCTTCAACTAGTGCACCTGTGCCAAAGTTCATAAATAACAGTCAGGATCGGGCGTCAAGCTCCAAATCCCAGGGTAGTGTAAATAGTAGTGGTACTAATTCTCTTTGCCAGAAATATGGTAGAAATCATCAGGGTCTGTGCAAGGTTTGTAGTGATGTGTGTTTTGGTTGTGGTAAGCCAGGCCACATGGTTAGAGAGTGTCCTGTAGTTGCTCAAGGGATAGAAATGATCACCAGTAGGGTAAGACTAACTCTTCAGTAGAACCAGCAGATCACCCAACTCAACAGGGCTCTACTTCCAATGCCACCAGTGGACAATGACAGAATAGGCTTTATGCACTTCATTCACGACAGGATTAGGAAAGTTCTTCTGATGTTGTTAATGGTACGTTACAATCCTTTCACCTCTATGTTTATGTTTTGTTAGACCCCGGAGCTTCGCTTTCTTTTGTAACCCCATGTATAGCTATAAATTTTGGTGTCAGTCTCGAGTCTTTAGCAGAACCCTTCTCAGTGTCTACTTCAGTGGGGGTCTCTATTATATCCAGGTAGGTAAACAGGAACTGTCCAGTCACAATATCTCAAAAAAACACTTCAATTGATCTTGTGGAGTTAGAGATGACTGATTTTGATGTCATTCTTGGCATGGATTGTCTCTACTCATGCTATGCTTCAGTTGACTATAGAAACAGAGTCATTTAGTTCTACTTTCTAGATGAACCAGTCATTGAATGGAGGGATAATACTTTAATGCTTAGGGTTCAAATTATTTCATACCTTAAGGCAAGAAAAATGATTTTCCAGGGTTGCTTTTACCATCTTGTTCGAGTAAAAGACTCTAATTTTGAGATCCCAAGTCTTAAGTTAGTTTCATTAGTGATGGAATTTCCAAATATGTTCCTTGAAAATCTTCTCAGAGTTCCTCTCAAAAGGAAAACTGACTTCAGAATAGATCTCCTTCCAGATACCCAGCCTATATCTATTCTTCCCTACAAAATGGCTCCATCTAAGCTTAGGGAGTTAAAAGAACAGTTAAAAGATCTCTTAGATAAGGGATTCATTAGGACCAGTGTTTCCCCATTGGGCACTCCAGTTTTTTTTGTACGTAAAAAAGATGATTCTCTCAGAATGTACATCGATTACCGTCAGCTAAACAAAGTCACAATCAAGAATAACTATCCACTCCTAGGATTGATGACTTGTTCGACCAACTTTAAGGTGCCAGTTATTTTTCTAAGATAGACCTCAGATCCGACAATCATCAGCTCAAAGTAAGAGAATGTGACATTCTAAAAATACTTTTAGAACTCAATATAGTCACTTTGAGTTTCTAGTTATGTCTTTTGGACTAATGAATCAAAGCAGTGAAAAACTAGCCTAGACCCATCTCTCTGTCAGATATCAGGAGTTTCTTGGGTTTGGTTGGCTATTACCAATGGTTTGTTAAAGTTTTTTCATCTATTTTATTCCCCATGTCCATATTGACTCAGAAGAAAGTTAAGTTTGAGTGGTCAAATTATTATGAGAAGAGTTTTCAGTAAATGAAGACTCAACTTATCTCAGCCCCAGTTTTGAACTTACCGGATGGTTAAGATGGGTTTGTTGTTTTCTGTGATACTTCTAGAGTTATCTTAGGTTATGTTTAGATGTGGAGAGATAAGTTCATAGCCTATACCTCTAGAAAGCTTAAACCCCATAAAAAGAATTACCCTACCCATAATCTTGAGTTAGCAACTATTGTGTTTGCCTTATAGATTTGGAGGAATTTTCTCTATGGGGTTCATATTGATGTGTTCACGGATCATAAAAAGTTACAATATGTGTTATCACATAAAGATTTAAATCTTCATCAAAGAAGGTGATTAGAGTTTTTGAAAGATTATGATATGAGTGTTTTGTATCATCCGGGCAAGGCTAATATAGTGGTAGATGCCCTTAGTAGATTGTCTATGGGTAGTGTTGCTCATGTAGAGGATGATAAAAAGCAGCTAGTCAGGGAAGTTCATCAGCTTGCTAGATTATTTGTGCAGTTGGTGGATTCAGCTAAGGGTAGTGTATGGGTTCAAAATAGCTCAGAGTCTTTATTGGTTGCCGATGTAAAGGAGAAGCAGGATAGTGATTCTAGTTTGGTTAAGTTGAAAGAGTCAGTTAGAGATCGAAAAGTAGAGGTTTTCTCCCAAGGGGGAGATAGCATATTCCAGTGTCAAGGTAGGCTATATGTATCATGTGTTGATGGGTTGAGATAGCGGATTTTAGCAGAAGCACATTACTCTATTCACCTAGAATCTACTAAGATATATCATGATTTTCGGGAAATCTGTTGGTGGAATGGTATGAAGAGGGATATTATAGAGTTTGTAGCTAAGTTCTCTGATGGTCAACATATTAAGGTTGAGCACCAAAGGCCTAGTGGCATAATGGAGGAGTTCAGCATCCCCACTTGGAAGTGGGAAGAGGTAAACATGTATTTTGAGATAGGGTTGCCCTGTATGCATCATCAACATGATTTAATATGGGTTATTGTATATAGAATGACCAAGTCAGCTTATTTCTTGCCAGTTCATACTTCTTATTCAGCCGAGGATTATGCCAAGCTATAAATTAGAGAGTTGGTTAGGTTGCAAAGACTCCTATTGTCTATTATTTTAGATAGAGGTACTCATTTTACCTCTCACTTTTAGAAGGCTTTTTAGAAGGGTCTGCGTACCCAAGTATACCTCAGTACAGCCTTTCACCCTCAAATAGATGGTCAGGCAGAGAGGACCATTCAAACCCTAGAGGACATGTTAAAGTCCTGTGTTATTAACTTTAAGGGTAGTAAGGATGATAACTTGTCGTTGATCGAGTTTGCCTACAATACTAGATATCACTACAATATCTAAATGGATTCATTTGAGGCTCTCTATAAAAGGAGATATAGATCTCCTATTGGATGGTTCGAGGTAGGTGAGACTGCTTTGATAGGGCCATATTTAATATTTGATATGATGGAGAAAGTTCAGTTAATCAGGGAGAGGCTTAAGACAACCTAAACCCGTCAGAAATCATATGCATATATACGTAGGAGAGATCTCGAGTTAGCAGTTAGAGATTTAGTCTATTTGAAAATATCTCCCATGAAGGGAGTGAAGAGGTTTGGAAAGAAGGGGAAACTCAGTCCCCGATATGTTGGCCCTTACAAGATATTGAGTTGTTATGGAAAGGTAGTATATGAGCTTGAGTTGCCTGCAGATTTGGCATCAGTGCATCCAGTATTCTATGTTTCTTTGTTAAAGAAATATATTGGTGATCCAATTGTATTTGTTCCTTTAGAAAGTACAGATGTTTAGGATAGCCTTTATTACGAAAAATTCCAGTTGAAATCCTTGATCATCAGATTTGAAGAATAAGGAATAAAGTTCTCTTGGTCAAAGTTCTTTGGCGGAATTAGTCCGTAGAGGGAGCTACTTGGGAAGAAAAAGCATATATGCTAACCAAGTACCCTCACCTCTTCTCCGCAAAGTCAGACTCTGCTTAAGGTAATATTTTTCCTCAAATTGTATCTTTTTCATTCTTAGTTCCAGCCATGTAATCATACTCATGACATTATATGCAATACAAATCAGTTCAGTCATATATCATGTTTCAGACTCAGTCATGTAATCTTGTTTTTAGTTATTCATGTTCAGTATATAATCTTAGTTCATTAGTATTCTCATCTTAATCATTCTCATTCGAGAATAAATATTCCCAAAGGAGATATAATATAATACCCTGTATTCTTCCTAGTTTAGTTCAGCTTATAGTGCATGCACAAGAGGCTTAGAACCTGAAAATTTAGCTAAGTGTTGGGTACTTAGCCTTATTTTTGGCCTCTAAACTTTGATGATTCTACTTTTGACTTTTCCAATCTTAGAACATTAATTTCTAAGTTAATTCATGATTGGGGTTGTCGAAGTAAATCTCGGGTGAGTTTTGGATTTTTTGGGTGAGGTTTGAAACCTATTTGGATGGTGAAAATAATGAGGCTCTGTGATAGGGCCACGGCGCATCACATTTTGCATTGATGGGGAGAAACGTGATACATTGCATATTGCATCGATAGAGCAAAGTGGAGAGATGCATTTCGCATCAGTTGGTACTATATGGTTCAATGAGTTTTGGGTCCATGGGGGTAATTGAGTCATTTCCCTCACCCTATCTCACCTATAACAAGAGATTTAGGTCCCCAAGGAGCATTATTTGCCCCTTTATTCACAATTTCTCTCAAAAGAAAGCTCCACATCTCTCAAGAACAAACCCTAACTTCTTCAATAGAATCAAAGAATTCAAGCTTAAATCCTAAGAAAACCATCAAGAATCTTCACAAATTATTCAATTAAGGTACGTATGATGTTTATCCGTGGTCCTTTTTCACCCATGGAGTCCAAGAACCTATTTTGATGTTTTAAATCATGAATTCCCATGTTTACAATGAATTATCTCCATGAAGTTTTATGAATTTTGATTATGCATGTTTTTTACAAGTGTTTATTGGTAGGAGTAGTCCTTACATATTGGAATGATGATTTTTTTCATGTTAACTCCTTGATTCATGATTTTTAGTATTGAAGCTATGTTATTATTACATGTTTTAAACTATTTCTATACTTTAATTCTTGACCCATATGTGTTTGATGAAATGTCTAAATAACATGGATTTTGAACAATGATCCTTTACTATGATTTTAAAGCTTCATACGACCCTATTGTTATTCTATTCAGTATTGGAGGTTATGAATACCCTAAAATTAGTTGTTTACATAGTTTTTACTATTTGTAAAACGGTTTCAGATAAACCATGAGCATTATCATTCAGTCAATTATCATATCAGTTGTTAGAGCAATCAAACTTAGCTCAGTCCAGTAACCAGTGTCTGTTCAGTTAGGAGTAGGATTTAGCACTGAGTGAATGTATGGATGGCAGCTTCCCATTCTATTAGGTAGAGTTGTAAGTAGACGTCCCTATATTCCAGAACTACATAGCTAGCATAGGCTATAAGGATTGACCCATCAGTTTAGTCTTGACTTTCTCTCAGGGGTCACCCATAAGTTAGGCTTGATACCGTGGTCCTTCGAGACATCAGTTTAGTAGATCCACATAGTTAGGTTAGTACCCGTGGCACGGTATTGATACCCTTCAACTGAGGGTCATAGGTTGGACTCCAATTATCTCATAGTGGGGCATGTCAAATAGATGATACCTCTCACCCCCTTAGTCCAGTATTTAGTATAAATTTCAGTTTAGATTTGTTTGACCATAGCATACAGATGACCAGTTATTCAGTTATCAGATTTTAGTATGTCAGTTTAAAGACTATTATTGTTGTGAGGTAACTTAAGTCAAATTATTAGTTATTTTTATGTTTTAGGCTCTGTAATTTGTACATAAGAGCGGTTGTCTATTCATAATGTTATTAACATACCTTGATCCTATTGTGTCACATTGTTGTGCCTCGTGTTCATACACATTTGGTTTTGAAAAGAGATACTGGAAGGGATGTTGTGATTTGAACTTAGGGTGATGACTAACTGCCATGAATATCTTAGATTCTCTTAGTTAAGTGTCACTTTTGTTTTGTTGTGTTTTTGTTGCTTGAGGACATGCAAATGTTATAAGTTGAGGGTGTTGATGTGCTATACAAATATAACACTTTTGATGCTTAAAATAAGGAAAATATGCATCTTTTTAGGCCTTTTTGTTAGATATGATCCATTTTGGGTATGTTTTGTAGGAACCTATCTTTGGGATGATAATTCCATGAAAATGGTGGAAAAGGTGTTTTGGCCACTTTTGGAGCCATTTTGTATGATTGGGATGTTTCCCAACTTGATCGTGATCAATTCATGTTCGAGAGTCGAAGAAATGCTGAAAAACTGAATCCTGGCACCTACTAAGTCAACCTACGGACCACATGTACACCTATGAACCATATGCAGACAAAATAGGCACTAGAAATCCAAAAATCCCGAGAGCTGACTTGTAAGAAATTGACCATCCACAACCGACGGTCTACACCTATTCCCTATGCCAGACCGCAGGTGCCACCTGAGTCCTACCAAATGTAAGTACAAAGAGCAGGTGGCCACCGACCTTGTTTTCTCCTATTTTTTTCGGGCTTAGTTTTTAGGGTTTGTCTTGTACTATAAATACCCCTTATGTACTTTTTAGTATAGGTGACACACTTTTAACACTTAGAAACATATTTTTATTTCAATATCCATCTTCGATATTGGGATTTCATTTTATTGACTATGTTGATCATTCAGTTTACGGTTGTGGGTTTTCTTTCATCTTATCATTGTGATTTCACATTTTCTTTCTAATATGAATGTTATTGATTTTTTTCATAATCGTGAGAGTCCAAAACCCATACCTAGGGTTGTGGAAACCCTGGCAAATTGACAAAGTAGGGGAAGTGTGATTATTGATCGAAACTAATACCTATGGCATAAACTGCTTTATCTTCATTATGATTGACTTCTTAATGGGTGCACACATTAGGATCTCTCCAAGATATTGTCACTTACTTAGAAAGAGGATTGGTGACTAGGAAAAGATAAAGAAAACAGTAATTTAAGAGTTAATTTTTGATTCGTTACAGTACAACGGATTATAGCGAATGGTTGTTAGCTTCCATCTAATAACTTGAGACTCAAAAGGTAATATTAACTGGGATCAAGTGAAGGGTTAGTAATGCGACACCCTGAGACTAGAAAGGTAAAGGGTGAAATCCACCTACTCATCCAAAAGACTGTAGGAGTTACATAATTTATCAATTCTACATACAAGCTATTGGGTTGGTTCAATAATGCATGATAAGCCTACGGAGTTGATATTCCATGGGGAAAAAAATCTTGGTGTTCACCTATGACTTATTTTTAGCTAAGTTCATATTGATCGTTGATTGAGATGACTACAAATAAATCCCCCCTTTTACTTTTCCTGTGTTGCCCATAGACTTCAACTACTGAGATCTATCAAACCACGTGTTCCCTTGGAATTCGACCCCATCCTTAGTTATGTTACTATATCTTTACAGAGACTGTACCATCATCTAAAAAGAGATGTTGCTTGGAAGTCACATAGGGTCTGATTCATGTTAAGGAATCAAATATTGGACAGATTATGGTGTCCAACATTCTGATCAAGGTAAGAGTAGAAGGTACCACTCATATGATAGGGTACGAGTGGAGTGGTCCAACCATACCTTCTTATGAGTCGTTTACAACTTTTAAGCTGAGGGTATTTTAGAAATTCTTCACCTCAAGCCCTTAAGACCTCATGTCTTATAACACTCATTGGTCCCTGATTCTTCACTTTGGAAGATCAAAACTCTCTAGAAACCTCTCAAGGAAATTGGTCTAGGGTTTTATCAAGGTGGTCACCTAAAGTATTGAAGATCAAAATCTCTCTATTAATCTTCATAATTTAGGCATGTGACTCTTCCTTCATTGTTAGTTCATAAAAATCATGTGTTTTAAACATTGTTCTTGAATCATAGATGGTGGTTTTGAAATCAATGGTTGGGGGTTTGAATGTCTTATATTGAGTATTGTTCTTTCATGATTTCACTTGTGTTTATACATGTTTTTGGTAATGGTTTTGCACATTTGGGTGTATGGAAATTGTGGTTTTATGAAAGGGTCATGGTTAACCCTAACTTGATGGTTTTTTACTAGAATAAATGTTTGATAATGGGATGCCCTCAACTAATTTGTGAAAATGCCTATGAGAAGAATCTTGTCACATGATGAATTAGGTTTTGAATTAAAGTTGGTATAAGAATGTTAATGAAGAATGAATTATTTTGTAAGGGTTTTGATGACTATAAATTGAATTAAAATGTGCTTTGAACTAAGGCATTGGCCAAATAATGTAAATAGTTGGTAAATGGTTTCATGAAAGGCCTTGTTGGCCATAAGTTGAATTGAATTGTAACCTTGGTGGTGTAAATGACTAAATGGGTTTGAGTCCCTAAATGTTGAATTGCATTTATGACTTTGTGTAGACAATGGGTTCGAGTCCCAAAGTCAAATAATAATGGTTATGGCATGTTGTATGCTTACAAGTGGGGTTGGTATAATGATACCAACAGGATGCCTTTGGTTAGTAATTAGACTAATGGTTGTGTACATGTGTAAAGAATGTTTTAAATAGGGCTTTAAAGTGGGATGTATAGGCAAGTTGTAAAAGTAGAGTCAGAAGGACTAACACTAAAAACCATGCAAGTCGGTGCGGGTTTTTATATGACCGAAAGGTTCGAGTCCCCCGGATGGATATATGAATGAGAGGTTCATTTCAACCATATTGTATACATTATTTATTGAGTCACCTTGATTATTTTGTGAGGTTTGAGTCCCCCATAATGGGATATACGGATATGGATATTCTCTAGTTCGTGTGGCTACATGCACTGGGACCCTTCCAGCTAGAGGAGAGTTGTACCCATATAGCCCGTGGGTGCCTCATTTTATGATGGTTATGCTACACCGCCCAGGTTAATACATTCAAAGTTCATGTTGAGCCTTGTTTCTTACCCCAGCATGATATATATATGTGTGTGTGTGTGTATATATGTATATGTATATGTATATGTATATGTATATGTATATGTATATGTATATGTATATGTATATGTATATGTATATGTATATGTATATGTATATGTATATGTATATGTATATGTATATGTATATATGTATGTATATATATGTATATGTATATGTATATGTATATATGTATATGTATATGTATATGTATATATGTATCTATGTATACATGTGAGTGCATATGATGATTTGACTTTGTTTTATTGGTGGCATTATTTTATTCCTCTATCCCTGAGTTACATGCTAGCACTCCAACTGCTAACCATCTTCAAACATTATATCCCCATGCGATATAGGGACTGGAGTTTTTTCTTCGTTTCCTTCAAAGTGATATATATATATGTATATATGTGTGTAAGGGCCCGCAAAATTCGCTCGTAGTCTGAGCCTTAGGGCGTATCGAGTGAGGCATGATTTTAGACCTAAAAGATTGAAAAGTAGCTTTCTAAATGAGTAACGTGATAACCATATAGAATTTCCCTAATTTTCACTTTTTGTCACGTGGGAAATCTGATAAGATTTCCAACGATATAAGACTTGCCCAAATTGGACACTCAGGAAAGAAGTTATGACCAATTTAAGCCTGAGCTATAAAATTGCACCATTTAGGTGATTGGCGTGTCGCAGAGATGGTTGATTTAGCAATTGTCAATTTCCAGCGGGACTCTGCAATTGTGGCGCATCACGGAGGAGTCCCAGGTCCCAACCAGTGGGAAATGTAATAGCTCTGTGTCGCAGAAGCTGCCAATTTCCCAATTGCCAAATTCCAGTAATCCAGCGCGATTAGTGGAGCATCGCGGAGGCCAGTGAAATCGGGTTCCAGTTCAATCTTTCCAGTTTTGCACAGATGTTTAAAAGGGCATTTAGACTTTTTCAAAGCCTATAAAATCGTGGAAACACTTGATCAAAGCCATTTACAAGCATCCTATAAGGGTTTTCTCAAGCTTTCTCTCAACAAAAACCCTAAATATCTAAAACTTTTTCCATGAATCTTAAGAATCCACCATGGATTTTCTAAATTGAGTCAATATTCAAGGTTCCCAAATCAAGGACCTCAAGATCCCTTATTCTAGAGCAAGAATAGAGTTCCAAAAGTGAGAATTCACCCAAAGCTTCTAATTCAAGGTATGTGGAGTTTTGATCAAGGGTAACCCTTTCGCCCTTGTGCCTAAAATATTTATTTACATCATGAGTTTGCTGAAATTATGGGGGTTTTACATGAGTTTGAATTGGGGTTTTCACCCATTATTATTGAATGCATTATATTGATATTTTCCATGAATTACGAGTCAAATGGCATGATTTCTACATGTTTTATTGAGAAAATTGCAGCTGGGTATAAACCCATGATTTCACTCCTTGAGAAGCTAGTATTTAAAATGTTTGAGATACTAAAGCATATGACTATATTGAGATTTTGAGGTAAATTACTGAAATTTCCAGATTTCCATATGATTTATGAATCTATATGCTATATATTGTGCTTTTGATAAGCTTTAACTTGAAATTGAACTATGGGTTAGTAAGCCTATTCGAGACTTATGAAATTATGAACACTCGAGCTATAAGCACCCATGATTTGAGTATTTTGAGATGGTTGAAAATTGAATTGGCCTAATGGTTTGAAAGCTTTGAAATTCAATTTACTATTTGAGATTATTGATTTGATTAATGGGTTCGTGGTGAACCATGAGATTTTTCTAAAAGTGGATTTTTATGAGATGAGCCTAGGTAATCTAAAGGGAGTAGTATTTAGCACCGAGTGGGTAAGCTACTACGGTTTCTTACCCTAAAAACTATGTGCCACCATAGAATGTGAGCCTGAGGCCGATTATATTATGATTATGAGTAGGCCTGGGGCCGATTTGATTATGTAAGCCCAAGGCCAATTTTTGTTTAGTGATCACTAGACCTAGGTTATACTCCTTGGCAAGAGTATGACGCTCCTCCCCAATGTGGGGTCTCTTTCTTAGGAGGACAAAATATTGGACTCCATGTAGCTCGCATGGTTTATGTCGGTTACGAGAACCTTCCATGCCTTTTGAACTTCAAAATTAAATGCTTATTTTCCTTTCCTATAAGCTATTTTCCTAAACGATTGAATTGCAAAGACATTCCCTAATCAAGGTATTGATTTAAGATGAGATATTTTTCTAAAGTGAATGAAATGCCTTAAAATATATTTTCATGTTTAATGATTGTGAATTCCAAGTATATGAGTTTCTAAATGATTGTGAGATATTGAGCATTGAGGAATTTTTACTCTTTATGAGGCATATGCATGAGTCGAATGTATTATTTAAAATCCCTGTTTCCTTTGGGTATTGATCATAAGAGAAGATTTCCAATTTTGAAGTTAAATAATGATGACTCACGAGATTTGAGTTACATGCCTCATTCTTAATGATTTATAAGCTTTATATTTTATACTTGTTCAAGCCATGTGAGTCATCTCATACTGCGTACATAATTTGATTGAAGAAGGTTGACACTATTTTATACATTTGCATTCACCCCCCATACTAAGTACATTCCAAAGTACTAATTCATATATATATCTATGTGCTACATTGTCTCATAATGTAGGTACAGCTTATAGCGCATGTACCATATTCCATCATGTCATCGCTTCCAGTCATCAGGTGATGGGTCCCTTTGATTTAGGACCACGAGTCAGTGATACCGTAGAAAAGTGTTGTATCTCCCTTATTCATTTGTATTGAGTTAGGGTGGTTGGGAGTCATGACCCAGCTACCCATAGTCAGTACTAGTAGAGGCTTCATAGATAGTCAATAGGAGTTGCTGTATTGAGTTTCATTTTGATGTAAAAGCAGAGTTGTAACCTTGTGACTTCAGTTTTGTATTGAGAAAATCCATAATAGAGTTATCTTCTACTTTATTCTTCTAGATTATGTATTTTATTCATTTATTTATGTGTTATGCTGAGTGAAAGGTTAGCTTTGGGTCACTCGTGACCCTAGGCACCGTGTAGCATCCCGAGGAGTGATTTTGGATTGTTACAATATATGAGTGCATATGATGATTTGACTTGGTTTTATTGATTACATTATTTTATTCCTCTATCCCTGAGTTACATACTAGTGCTCTAACCTCTAATCATCTTCGAACATTATATCCCCATGCGTTACAGGGACTGGATCTTTTTCTTCTTTTCCTTCGCAGTGACAGGTGTTTGAGTTTTTCGTGAGTTGGTATTAAAGTAGTGAGATTTCATAGTTCAAAAGGCATTCATTTCATGGTCTTTTTACTATATGGCATAGACTTTATTAGACTTGTATTTTGGCTATTGTTGGGAGTATGTCCTAATATTTTCTTGATCTTAGATTTGTAGAGGCTTTGTTGATTACTGTAGACTTAGGTGTGTTTGTTTAGTATTTTATGGTGATGAATGGTTTAGGTATTTCATAAGTTATTATTAGTCTTATTTCGCATATTTTTTTGTATTTGGAATCCATATGACAATTATAGATTAGAGATTGAATAGGTTAGGTGAAGGGGGTGATCTCTAGTCTTTGTGGGACTTGAGATACTCATCATGGTTAGGCCCTAGTTTGGGTCGTGACAAATTTTATATCAGAGCCTAGGTTCATGGTCAATTGGGGTGTCCACAAAGCCGTGTCATGTAGAGTCTCTTTTATGGGTGTGTGGAGTGACATACTTATAAAATAGAGGCTATAAGACATTTAGGAATGTTTCCCTTTCTTATTGTATTATTTTCAAGCTATAGAGTCTAAGGTCTTGGATTCTTCTGATTTTTGTTTCCTTGTCTTTAAGATCATGCCTCCAACAAGATTTGATATTCATTTAAACTCTTTTGTATCATCAGAGGACAATATAGATGGAGCTCATCAAACTTCTGGGGTCCAAACTCAGTCAAAGGTTGCTGCATCTGACTATCTTTATGGGGTTCCACCTATCCCCACTAATCCTACTTCCGAGAGTGACACTAATACTCAGTCACCTCTCGGGGATGGTACTAATGCTATGTTTTATTGATCCATTACCCTATTAACTTGGTTGGTGACATATCAGTCATAACAGTCTTGTTTTGTTGGTATTGCTATGGTTTTGTTTGGGGCTAATAGAGTTGGCCAATTCATGAGGTTGCATCCTCTTATCTTTATTGGTACAAAGGTTGAGGAGAATCCTTAAAGTCATGCTTCGAAATTTTAAGGTGTTGAATTAGCTTCCTACCAATTAAAAGTTGTGGCGTACCAATGGTACATAAAGTGGGAACAGTTGAGAGGTAAGGATGCTAGTTCAGCCATATGGGATAATTTTTTTAGTGTATTTCTGGACCGCATCTTTCCTCAGGAGTTGAGGGAAGCTTAAAGCAAGAAAGGATGACAGTCAATGAGTATAGTTTGAAATTCCATAAATTATCCCAATAGTCTCTTGAATTGGTATCTAATATGAGGGCAAAAATAAGAAAGTTTGCTTCAAAATTACCTCATGAGTTTATCCTTGGGAGTAAGGTAGCTTTGTTGATCATAGACATAGATATATCTAGATTGGTTGTGTATATTCAATAGTTGAAGAGGAGAAAAAAAATAGGCTAAGATTGGTGACAGGCAAAGTTAGAGGTCTTAATTTTTAGATCAGGGTGGGGGCCAATAGCAGAGTGGGATGTGGCCTAAGAGGAAGAGTTGGGGGAGTCCTAGCTCATATTCAACGGCTAGTGCACCCTAGCTGAAGCCATCGGTAGACAGAAGTTCTCAGGGTGGTGAAGCTTTAAGGGAGCAAGGTGTCCATTCTTAGGCCAATAGGGCCCAGCCCGCACCATCCTACCCTCCTTGTAGATTCTATGGTCAGTATCAGCATGTTCACTAATAAAAGGAAAGAAACCGATGTTTTATGTATGGTCATATTGGTCATATGCAGCAGGATTATCCCTCTATAGTTGCTTTTGGGGCAAATAAGGTTCCTATTTCCTCTTCTTCGGCTTCTACACCAAAGGGTGCTACTTCTGGCTCTGACGTTGGTCAAAACTGCCTTTATGATCTTAATACTCATCAGGAGTCCTAGGTATCTCTGGACGTTGTTACTAGTATATTGAAACTTTTTTCCCATGATGTGACCTATTTACTTGATATGGGATTCTCTCTCTTATGTGACCCCATTTATGGCTGTGCATTTTAGTTTATGACTTAAGTTCTGTCGAACTCTTTTTTTATTTATACCTTGATAGTAGACTCTGTGGTTATCAGAAGAGTCTATAGGGGAGGTGTGGTAGTTATTGGTAGTAGAAAAACTCTGGCAGACTTGATAGAGTTATGGTTAATTTTGATGTTATTTTGAGGATGGACTGGTTAACCTCGTGCTATTCTATATCAGAATGTTGAACCTATAAGGTCATGTTTAATTTCCTTAATGATCCCATTATTGAGTGAGAAGGTGGTTCCCTTGCTTCTAAGGGGAAGTTTATATCGTATCTTAGAGGTCAGAAGTTAATTTTCAAAGTTTGTTCTATCATCTAGTCCGAGTTAAAGATTCTAACTCGGAAGGTTCTTCTTTGCATTATGTTCCTATAGTAAATAAGTTTCTTAAAGTATTCCCTGATGATTTTCCTAGTGTCCCTCCCGATAGGGAGATTGAGTTTTTGATCAATCTTGTTCTAGATACTCGTCCAATTTATATTCCCCCATATAGAATGGTTTCAGCATAGTTGAAAGAACTCAAGGAGCAACTAAAGGATCTCTTAGACAAGGGGTTCATCCATCCTAATATGTCCCCGTGGGGTGCACCAGTATTGTTCGTGCGTAAGAATGATGGTTACCTTCAGATGTCTATTGATTACCAATAATCAAATAAGGTGATAGTAAAGAACAAGTATCCCCTTTCGAGAATTAATTATCTCTTCAATCAGCTTTAGGGTGCCAACTTTTTTTAAGTTCGATCTTCAATCTGGGTATCATCAGTTAAAGATTATGGAGGTGGATATCCCTAAGACATTTTTCCATACCTAATATGGGTATTTTGAGTTTTTGGTTATGTCTTTGATGTTGATCAATTCCTTGATGGCATTTATAGATTTGATGAATAGGGCCTTCCATCAGTTTCTAGATTTGCTCATCATTGTCTTCATTGATGACATCTTGGTGTACTCTAATAATAAGAAGGATCATGTCGATCACCTCTTTCTTATGTTGGAAACCTTAAAAGATCAGCAGTTGTATACTAAGTTCTCCAAGTAATAATTCTAGTTGAGTGGAGAGTTTTTATTCTATTCCTACTCCATTGACCAAATTGATTCAGAAGAAGATAAAGTTCTTATGATCTAATGTTTATGAGAGGAGTTTTGAGAAGTTGAAGGATAAGTTGACTTTGGCTCCAGTTTTGACTCTACCTGAGGGTACAGAAGGTTTTGTTATTTATTGTGATGCATTTGAGGTTGGCTTGGGTTGTGTGTTGATGCATCATGGTAAGGTGGTTTCTTATGTACTTACATATTTAAAGGTTCATGAGAAGAACTATCTAACTCATGACTTGGAATTATTAGTTGTGATGTTCGCGTTGAAAATTTGGCGTCACTATCTTTATGGGGCCCAGGTTGATATTTTTTCTAATCATAAGAGACTACAATATGTGTTCACTCAAAAAGAGCTTAATCCCACTCAAAGGAGATGGCTTGAGCTTCTCAAGGTTTATGATATAACTTTTCACTACCATCTAGGTAAGGCTAATATGGTTGTTGATGCTCATAGTAGGTTATCCATGGGTAGCTTGTCGCATGTGGATAAGGATAAGTAGGAATTAGTGAAGAATATTCAATATTAGGCTAACCTTGGAGTTCATCTCTTGGAATGTGAGGATGGTGGTGTGTTAGTGTAATAGGTGGCACAATCATCTCTTGGTTCAGAAATAAAGAAGAAACAGGTATTAGATCCTCTATTGAAAATATTAAGGATGATGTGGGTAAGCATAAGGTGATGGCCTTTGAGATCAATGGTGACGGTATCTTGAGGTACTAAGGGAACTTGTGTGTTCCAGAGGTGGATGGGTTGTGAGGCCGGATTTTGGCCGAGGCTTAAGAATCATGGTATACAGTTTATCTCGATTCAATAAAGATGTATCATGATCTTAAGGAGATGTATTAGTGGAATGGCATGAAATAGGATGTGGTCGACTATGTGGCTAAGTGCATGGTATGTCAGCAAATGAAGCTGGAACACCTGATGCCTTGTGGGTTGCTTCAAGAGATTGAATTCCCGATGTGGAAATAGGAGATAATAACTATGGATTTTGTTATTGGCTTTTCCACGGTTACAGAATTAGTGTGAATCCATTTGGTTCATTACGGAAAGGATGACTAATTCCTCTCACTTTTTACCAATGAGGACTACTTATTCTGTCAAAGATTATGCAAAGTTGTATCATCAAGAGGTTGTGAAGTTACATGGTATGCTTGTCTCGATTATTTTGGATCATAGTACCCAGTTTTTATCGCATTTTTGGTGCTTTTTTCATCATGGTTTGAGGACTAAAGTGATTCTTAGTACGGCTTTTCACCCACAGTCGGATGGGCAAGCTAAAAGGACTAGTCAAACTTTAGAGGATATGTTGCGTTCCTGTGGTAGATGGTTTGATCGCTTGCCTTTGATAGAATTTTATTATAACAATAGTTGCCCTTCTAGCATTGGTATGGCCCCATTTGAGGCATTGTATGGTAGGAGGTGTAGATATATTATTGGGTGGTGCGAGGTTGGTGAAGCAAAAATATCTGGCCTAGATTTGGTTCACCAAGCTATGGAAAAGGTTAAGGTGATTAGCAATAGGATTAGGACCACACATAGTTGCCAAAAGTCCTATGCAGACGTGACGCGAAGGGATTTGGTATTTGATGTATGAGACTGGGTGTTCTTGAAAGTGTCTCCCATGAAGGGAGTAATGCAGTTTGGGAAGAAGGGAAAGCTTAGTCCCTGGTATGTTGGTTTGTATATGGTTTTAGGAAGGGTTGGTAATGTTGCATACGAGTTGGAATTTCCCCCTAACATGAGTTCCATTCATCAAGCATTCCATGTGTCTATGTTGTGAAAATCCATGTGTGATCCTTCATTGATTGTCCCTTTAGAGGACATTGGTATTTCGGATTCTTTATTCTGTGAGAAGGTCCCGGTGAACAAATTTCATCGGTTATGAACAAAGGACGTGGCTTCGGTGAAGGTTCTATGGTGAAACCAAGAGTTTGAGAAAGCTACTTGGGAGGTTGAGGAGAACATAAAGTCCAAGTATCCATTATTATTCCCGAATTCAGAAAATCGTGCTTGAGGTATTTGTTTTTCTTCACAACTTTGTTTCATATCTTTATTGATTATAGATTGTAATTCTCTTGGTGTTTGTGTTTTTGTCTTAAAGGTAAGAGTAGATATGTGTGGGGTTAAATCATGCTTGTAGTACCTTGTCCCATCATTTGAGGACGAATGATCCTAAGGGGGAGACTAAAACACCCCAAACTTTGTCCCTTGCAAAATTTCCTGAGTCTTGGGCATTCTATGCATCATACGACTCACCATACCACTCGTGTGGTATGGGTACGGGTCAAGGACCATAGTCGTATGATAGACAGTGTTTATTGGACAAGTTCTATTCTTTGTACGAGAAGGCATCATATGACTTGTATGATCATGATACGAGAAGTATAGTATCAAACTGTATGTTGTTCAGTGTCTAGTTTTAACATTCTGCTTAGGGTACAATTTAAATAGGTACTAGTCATATGGTAGGGTACAATTCATGATAAGGAGTTGAATGTTGGACAGATTATGGTGTCCAACATTCTGATCAAGGTATGAATAGAAGGTACCACTCGTATGATGGGGTACGGATGGGGTACGAGTGGAGGGGTTTAACCATACCTTCCTGTAAGTCTTTTATAGATTTTAAGCTGAGGGAATTTTAGACATTTCCCACCCTAAGCCCTTAAGACCCCACATATTATAACACTTTTTGATCCTTCATTCTTCATTTTGGAAGATCAAAACACTCTAAACAACTCTCTAGAAACCTCTCAAGGAGATTGGGCTAGGGTTTCATCAAGGTGGTCTCCAAGAGTCTTAAAGATCAAAATCTCTCCATGAATCTTCATAATTCAGGCATGTTACTCTTCCTTCATTGTTATTTCATAAAAATAATGTGTTTTAAATATTGTTCTTGAATCATAGATGGTGATTTTAAAATCCATGGTTGGGTGTTTGAATGTTTATACATGTTTATGATTTCACTACTGCTTATACATGTTTTTGGTAATGGTTTTGCACATGCAGGTGTATGAAAATTGTGATCTAATGAATGCTTTATGGTTAACCCTAACTTGATGGTTTTTGACTTGAATAATGGTTTGATAATGGGATGCCCTCAACCTGTTTGTGAAAATACCTATGAGAAGAATCTAATCACATCATGAATTGGGTTTTGAACTGAATCTTGGTATAAGAATGTTAATGAAGGATGAATGATTTTGTAAGGGTTTTGATGACCACAAATTGAATTGAAATGTGTTTTGAACTAAGGCATTGGTCATATAATATAAATGGTTGTTAAATGGTTTCATGAAAAGACTTGTTGTCCATAAGTTGAATTGAATTGTAACCTTGGTTGTGTAAATAACCAAATGGGTTTGAGTCCCTAAATATTGAATTGAATAGATGACTTTATATAGGCAATGGGTTTGAGTCCAAAAGTTGAATGATAATGGTTATAGCATGTTGTACACTTGCAAGTGGGGTTGGTATGACGATACCAATAGGATTCCTTTGGTAATTAATTAGACTAATGGTTGTTTCATGTTTAAAGAACATTTTTAATTGGGATTTAAAGTGGAATGTGTAGCCAGGAAGTGAAAGTGGGGTCCGAAGGACGAACAGTTGAAACCACGCTAGCCTATGCAGGTGTCTATATGACCGGGAGCTTCGAGTCCCCCTGAATGGATGTTTGAATAGGAGGTTTGAGTCCCCCATATTATATACATTGGTGCTTGAGCCACCTTGATTATTCTGGGAGGTTTGAGTCCCCCAAAATGGCATATATGGATATGGATATTCTTTGGTTCGTGTGGCTACACACACTGGGGACCTTCTATCTAGGTGAGAGATGGACCCATATTGCCCGTGGGTGCCTTATTTTATAACAGTTATGCTACACCTCCTAGGTTAATATTTTCAAAGTTCATGCTAATCTTTGTTTCCTACCTCGGCATGATATATATATATATATGTATGTATGTATATATGTGAGTGCATATGATGATTTGACTTGGTTTTATTGATGACAGTATTTTATTCCTCTATCCCTGAGTTACATGCTAGTGCTCCAACTGTTAACTATTTTTGGATGTTGTATCCCTACCCGATACAGGCTGAAAGATTCTTCTTCTTTTCCTTCATAGTGACCAGAGGTTCGAGTGGTTCGTTAGTTGACATTGAACTGGTGACCTTCCATAGTACAAAAGGCATTCATTTCATGGACTTTTTACTCTGCGTCGTAGACTTTGTTAGACTTGGATTTTGGCTATTTTTTGGGGTATCTCCTGACATTTTATTTACTTTGGATTTGTAGAGGCTTTGTGGATTATTGTGGACTTGGGTGTGTTGGTTTAGTGTGTTGTGGTGAATAATGGTTTAAACATTTCATAAGTTTTTATTAGTCTTATTTTGCATATCTTGCAATGTGTTCGGAATCCATCCGACACTTGTGGTTGAGAGGTTGGCAAGGCCAGGTAAAGGTGTGATCTCCGATTTTCGTGGGACTTGAGATACCCGTAGCGACTAGGCCCTCGTTCGGGTCGTGATACTCATGATATAGAGTTGGCGGTGGTAGTTTTTGCGCTTAATATTTGGAAGCATTATTTTTATGGCCTTCTTTGTAAGATCTATACAGATCATTATAGTCTTCAACATCTTATGACTTAGAGGGAGCTTAATTCTTGGAAACGCATATTGTAATACCCTATATGGTTCTAAGCTAGAAATCGGACCTTCGTTCCTACGAGTGTAAACTTTAGCCCTGTGATCCATACTTGAATCCAAGTTTCATGATCATTAACCTAGTGTGGATAAAGATTATAAGGTGGGAAAGATATTCATAAGTGTCACTTAGAGGAAAGTGAGCTAAGAGCCTTTGATTCAGCTAATTTTTGGTGTTTGATTTCACAAGTTTCTTCTTTGAAGAAGTATAACTTTATGTATATGTGGAATTTGGTAAATTAAGACCCACCAAATTGTAGATAATAGAATTAGCTTTCCAACGATACCAATTTTCCCTTAATCTGATATCCGAGTGAAAATTTATGTCATTTTTTCGTGTGAGGCAGTAAGGAGTCACGATAGCCCCGTGCGCAATGGCTATTCAACCTGACTAGTGATCGCATCTCTAGGGATGCTTAACCCAACTAGCAGTCACACTGCGGGCGCTATTCCCCCACAGTTTTAGCTTCTTAAGGGTCAAGGGTTACTTTGATCCTTTCCCCTCAACCCCAAACGTCCAAAGCACGAATTATAACACCCAAAAGGGCATTATTTGCCCATCTTCCTCAAATCAACTCACGTAAAAATCCTCCTCCATTCCCAAGAACAAAAATCCAAGCATCACTACTCAAGAACCTTCAAGAAAATTTAATCCTCTTTCAAGATCAAAGCTTTAAGGTATGTTAGATATTCATCCATAGGCCTTTTTCACCCATGGAGTTCAAGAATCCAATTTCAAATTCAAAGTTATGATTTTTACAAGTTATTGTGATTTTAACCATGAATCCCTATGAATTTTGATTCTATACCATGTTTGCATGTAATTGTTATTGTTATTAAACCCCACACATTTGAATGGCGTTGTTCGCTGAGTTAAACCTTAATTGGTGATTTTAGTAATAAAATCATGCTATTACTACAAGACTTATAACTATCCCTATGCTTAGCTTAAAACATGAATTGCAAGTGTTTGATGAAATACCTACAAGAATGAGGTTTGAATAAATTCTTACATATTATATCATTATAGCTTTAGTTTGATCTTGCTATTATTGCTATCGAGTCTTGGGAGTTTGAATACTCGAAATTTAGTTGCTTACCTAGTTTTCAATATTTGTAGAATGATTTTAAAATATTTATAAACCCTATCATTTTAACTAGTTACCATCAGCAGTAAACATAGTTTAGGCCAATATCAAATGTCGTTAGTTCGGAGTAGGATTTGGCACCTATCAAACCTAGGGATGGAGGATCACCAGCCAGTAGAGGGTGTGATTCTCAGTAGCAATCCCTGCATTCCATAACTATGTAGCCAGCGTAGGTTGAGACGTTAATCTTCCAGTTAAGGGTTGACACCTATCTTACAAGAGAACCTATCAATTTTGGGACACCCTTAGTCCTTCGGGACAACACTTTAATGGATCCACGTAACCAGTGTTAGTACCTGTGGCACGGTACTGACACCCTTCCAACTGGAGTCACAGGTTGGACCCCAATTAGCTCATATTGGGGTATGTCAGTTAAATGATAGCTCCCACAGTCTCAGTTCAGAGTTCAGTTTTTAAGATTTGCTTGACCATGGCATACAGTTATTAGTTTCTCAGTATCAGTATTTTAGTTTATAAACTACCTCAGCATCATGTCATATTCTTGGTCATGCATTCTCAGATTTTACAACTTTCTCACATACTACACATCAGTTATCTCATGTTTTTTTTATTCAGTAAGTTATTATTCATGCATATGTGCCATACATATCAACCTAACCTCATTTAGCATACCAATACATTTAAAGTATTGACCGCATACTCGTTTCTTGGGCTATGATGTCTCATATCATAGGTTTGGATGCTCATGTTCCCGACCACACCTAGATATCCCAATGCACTAGCAACAGCAGCAGTGGTGAGTCCTTATATTCCGAGGACCGTTTATGTTTATTTCAAGTCAGTTCAATAGTCAATTGGAGTTAGTTGGGGACTTATCCCATCAACTCCATTGTCAGTTAATTTAGAGGCTTTCAGACTAATACAGACATATAGTCAGTTTTTAGTTATTATAAGTTGTTTTATCAGTTTAACAGTATGTTTAGACATTTTAAAACTATTATTCAGTTATGATTTTTAGTTGTTAAAACCTTATGGCATTTTTTAGCTAAGTTCCACATGTGTCTTCGTTATTTTATTTAGTGCTCACAACAGGTACCAGCTCATGGGTTATCTTATGGTCCTTCGGGGCTGTAAGCACCGTGTGGTGTCCAAGGTGTACTTTTGGGGCATTACACATATAGATGGAGTTGTTAAAGGATTATGACTTCTTTATTCAATATCATTCGGGAACACTAAACATGGTATCAGATGCATTGAGATGGAAGATAATGAGTATGGATAGCTTGGCTTCAATTTTAGTTTCTGAGAGTCTATTGGTGTGGGACATCCATTCCTTAGCCAACTTGATGGTGCGACTTAACATTTCACATTCTAAGAGGATTATTGTCAGCATTAAGGCGAGGTCTACCTTATTTAAGAAGATTCAGAGTCATCGGTTTGAGAACAGTGAACTTTGTGTCATCCATGATCTGGTGCTTGGTGGTTATTCTAAGAGGGCTATCATAGATTCTGAGGGTATTTTGTGATATGATAGCTGTATTTATATATCGAGGGTTAGATATTTGATTTAATTGATATTTGTGAGGGTCATAACTATATATACTCCATTCACTTTAGGATAGCTAAGATGTATAAGAATTTGATCAGCATTACTGGTGGAGTGGAATGAAGTGAGATATAGCAAATTTTGTAGCTCATTGCCTATGTTGTCAGCAGGTTAAGGACAAGCATTAGAGGCTTGGTAACCTAATTTAGAGATTGCCCAATCCTATGTAGAAATGGGAGTAGATCACCATGTAGTTAGTGGATTTCCTTGCACCTCCCGTAGTTCTGACAATATTTGGGTCATTATAGATCAGTTGACCAAATTAGTATATTTCCTTCCTATTCTAATGTCCTTCAATGCCTAGAGGTTAGCCCATATCTATGTTCTTAAGGTAGTTCTCCTGCACAGAGTGCCCATATCTACTATTTAAGACAGGGGCTTGATATTTACTTCTAGCTTCTGAAGGGCTTTTCAGGAGGAGATGGGTATGCAGGTGGATCTTAGCACTACTTTTAACCCTTAGACCGACTGACTATTTATATTCTCAAGGAATCCTCTGAGCCTGTGTTGTGCATTTTATAGGTTGATGGGAGCATCACTTAGCATTGGACGAGTTTGTATATAATAATATTTATTATTCAAGTATTGAGATATCAGAGTTTCAGGCACTATATGGTAGAAATTAGCACTCTCTGATAGGATAGTTCAAAACTTCTGTAGATAGGCCACTTAGCACTAACTTGTTTTAGGAGTTGTTGGATAAATTCAAGGTGATTTAGGATAGGCAGAAGGCTTATGAATATTATAGACTTTGTGCCTTGAGGTTTGGAGTTGGAGACCCGGATATTTCTTTGAGTATCTCCCATGAAGGGAGTAATGAGATACAAGAACAAAGGCAAGCTCATCCCCAGATATATTGGACCTTTTGAGATACTTCACACTGTTGGAGAGGTGGCTTATGAGTTGGCCTTGCCCCTATATTTTGACTTTGTTCATACAGTTTTCTATGTTTCTATGCTGCGACTTTACATCCCCAATAATTCATTTGTGCTTCAATGGGACTTAATTCGGTTGGATAAGAGATTGACCATCGTGGAAAAGTCGGTGCTCATATTAGCCAAGAATGTCAAGTGGTTGCGCTCTAGGGAGATTCTAGCAGTTAAGGTTCTGTAATGACCCTCCAAGTCATTTTCCACTTTTCCACATATTTTCATCATTTAGATCTTTCCTATAACTGTCCCGAGTCATTTATGACTTGTAAGAGCTGATAGTTCAGTTATTGGGCAGTTCGCTTGGTTTTTAGAGCGAATTTCATATTTTGAAGTCTTCGCTGGTAGTGATTGGCTATAGGAAAAAACTTTATGTTAACAACCTTGTATGCCAATTCTGACAGTTCCATCAGCTTTAAAAAATCAATTTAGGCTATGGGGACCTTTGGTTTTGGTCCCAAGGCTTCTAGATTCATCTCGACCTATTAGTCAAAATTTGGTAAAATGACCTTGGTGTGGGGCCCACATTTGATCCAAACTACTCTGGATGGAAATTTTGATGGCTCTGTTGAGTCTAGAATATCAAATTTGATGGGTTATCATAGTTCGTTTGCATCCATGGTGTTCTAATGAATTTTAAGGGATCGATGGAAACTTGGAATTTTACAAGTTTTGCGGATGCATTATTCAGTTGATGCATACGCTAAAATGAACCATTGGTCGCTTTAGTGGCGGATGTTTAAGAATCCAAGAGTTTTCTTTAGTGGCTAAGGCCTCTCATCCGGGTAGCTTAAGCAAAGGTTTTTCCACTAAAGTGCATGACGTTAAGCGGTACCTTATTCACTTTAGCGGAAGGGAGAGAACAGACAAGTACCGCTTAAGTGGTACTATGCCCCTTATACGGAACCTTGAAGGGCATTAGTTTATCCCTCTACCCGATTTATCTCTATTTTTCACTAGTCACATGAGCATTAAATCCCTAGAGAATGTAAAAAAATTGGGAGAGTGATCATTGGGATATTGTGGGGTGTTGGAGAGCTAAGAGTAACCATTTTCGTGTAATCTTGGTTTAATTCCTCTATTTAATCCCAAATCCCTATATTCTTGTTGGGTTGATTTTAGTATCATTTGTGCTTGGAATTTACCAATTCTTGAGGGTAAATGATCCTTGAGCGTAGAGGGACGTGTTGACAGTTTTGAAAGTGTAATTCTGCAAGTGGGCCCCACATTATATTTTGACTTGATTTTGGACCCGAATCATAAAAATGCAATATGGATACCATTATTCTCATACTAATGAGTATATTACTAATTTAATACCATGGCATCTTGCAGAAGCTTCTTGAAAGGGGAAATCACCAATTTAACAAACTTTATCGGGCATTCTTCTATGCTCGGGTAGGCTAAGCTTACCTTTCTCTTAGATTGGGATTAATTATAGTATCAATAAGATATAGTGCTATTTTTGGATTGGGAATTAAGACTTTGAGTTATAGTTAGTAATTACCTTCCGAATTATGGAGAGCTCACCACTTATCAGCAGCTGCCCAAGAGAGAATATGAGTTTCCTAAAGCTGCACAGAACAATAGAAAAATGCCTCCAAACCTACATCATGAAATGATGTAGAATCCGTAGACGGTCAATACGGAGAATACTGGCATGCAACCCAGGGAAAGGGATAAAATATTCTTTTATCAAAAGCTTATTTATAAAACCAGTCATAAAGCTTATTTTCATAACTCATAATAATAAAGTATGAGATAAGGGACAAGAAATATAAAGAGATGACCCTTTAAAATTTAATCCTGAAAGCTATTCACCGTCATCTAGTAACCCACGGTCTATATAGGTATGAAACACCCCAACCCGGGTCCTTAATCTATATTGGTTGTACGTACTAAAGTTAGGCAAAATTCAGCAATAGACTAGATCCACCATACATAGTATCCTCATGTTAAGGATATTATCTGGTCTTCTAGTTAAGGTACGACATCTCTATACCGGTAAACATAGGTTTTGGACATTGGTCACGAGGACTTACACCTTCACGGTGAAGCTATATAATGCCCTTTAGAGCCTAATTAAAGCATTTTTCACATAATATTAATCATGGACTCATTTATTAGGCACATTCATATTGGTATCGTCTTACCATGACTTGCAAGTCGTTCATATCATGACAAGAAAATATTATAATGAATCATTAAGGAATTCTTAACACCCTCATTCAACATCTTAATTATATTCACTATTAAAGTGTATACAAATCTCAAAGCAAGTCATAATGCTAAACACTTTTAACAATTCAAAAGATGGGGTATCATCTTTGTTCGTCATCATAATCTAAAGCTTTTTCAAAGGACTTGAAAGTCATAACTTCAATCATTCATAATATTCAATACTTCAAAATTCAAGTAATGAAATACATCATTTCCATCATTATGTTCAAATCATCAAAACCCTTCAGAAGTGGTTAGAAATAACAGGTAAAATGAGAAAAAAATAATATTTAATATGTGTAATGATAATTCTCAAACCCAACTTTAGAACATCAATAAAATAAGTAAAATTAATGAAAAATTCACACTTTAGAATAATAATTTAAGTAGGTAGTGTTCAACATGCCTTTTTGACGGAAGGAATTTTAGATGAACTTGAATATGAAGTCATGGAAGATTGAATTTTTTAGAATAACCCTTATTTGGTATTCTTGAGAATTTGAGAGGAGAGAAATCATGTATTTGGATTATGGGATGAGGGAAAACATATTAATATTAGTTATAGGATGATTTAGGATGTAAATAACTAGTTTTCCCTCGAAAAACTGAAGAGAAACATGAGTTTTAGCATCTCATGGGCATGTCATGCTCTTATCATAGAGCACTCGGGGCGTGCCACGCCCTTATCACGGACCCTCACTAGTTTTCTTGCAAAAATGATCAAACTTTCTGCTCAGGTATCTAATTAAGCCAAAATTTGATAAGTTGGAAATAGAACTCAATTACCTTTTATTGGTGGGTCTTGAGATCAAAAATTAAATATACTCAAGAAGTTATACACATATAAAACTGACCCTTGTAGGATTGCATACAAAATTTAGCCGATAACAAAATTTCTCAACTCAACTAAGCTCAAGTGTTTCCTATGAATATTATTCACATCAAAGCACTTTACACACTAGGTAAATGATTGTGACACTTATTTTTACATAGAAATCATGGGGTTCGGATTTATACATGTGGAATGTCGGTTCTAATTCTAGCCCAAAAATATGGATTGTTACATTATCTCCCCCTTGGAATCATTCTTCCTCGAATAATGAGTAGGAACTTATTGAAGCTTTAGAATATGGAATAAAGGATGTACCTTTATATTACTAATACTCTCTTAACACGACATACATAGGCATCAAAAGAAAAGAGCTTCATGACATCACCAAGTAAATCGTATGAGCATGAATCATGAGATAACGAGACTCAAAATAAACATGATCTTGGGCATGAGTTCTATGGAGTTTGATCATAACAACGTAAGGCATTAATTTTTCTAGTGATTATCTACATAATTAAGATTGATAAGATTTTTTGCGAGATTGGAGAATGGAAGTGTTCCACACCTCAAATAATATGTCTAATAGCCCTTAAATTTGGTGACGCTCCCCAACTAAACTTTCAGCTATGATTTCCACGCATCACCATTTCAATCTTATAATTCTCCCGCAAAAAACTTAACTACAAGAGCATGAATCTATTGCATATTTCTTTCATGTTAAAGCTTGACCCAAAGTTAAAAAGTGCTAGCTTGAGCTATAGGCCGATCTTATCACTATAATCAAATGACATCATGTCTTAATCAAGGAGTACTAGCCACATAACACAATGGTTTATGTATCTATCAATCATAACATTCAAGCCTATCCTTACTACACCCACTTTATGGATCTCCTCATCAAAAACCAGCTACCTTATAACATTCAAGCCTATCCTTACTACACCCACTTTATGGATCTCCTTATCAAAAACCAGCTACCTCAATCACTCTGACAAAGATTCTCGCATCTTATCCCCTTCCTAACTATTTCACCTAACAAAATTTCATCCCACTCCTCACTCTTCATCTCTAAACTTGGCTTAAATTGTCACACCACAACTTTCACAATAAATAACATTCATCTCTTATCTAAAATATTGTTATGGTTCCATAACTACTAGCATCCTAACATAAGAAGGAAAACTAAGGGACTAGAGTACAAAAATCATGAATGGAAGTGACACTATTCAATTATAAGTTATATTGGTTTCAATATAACCTAAGAAGAATGAAGGGCTTGATATAACAAATACCTAGATCAAAATAGAATATCGAAGCATGGACATAGGTTGCATAGAGAACTCAGACCTTAGGCATAGGCATAATTTGATTACATAAGATAATTATAGAATATCACCTTAAACCAAAGTAGGAGAAATTCACTAGAATAAGAATAGATTTACCATTATTCTTCCCTGAAACTCACCACTATGAGAAATTTCAAGATCTACCTTAGTACGTAATCTCTTTGTTAACTCAAAGGGCATTATCCCAGACTTGCAAACATATCCTCCCATTAAATATCTAAGCATAACACTCCATACAATTAGGGTATCACTATGCACATGAATGCCAAACTCCCCCTTGACAACTTTAACATGAAGACACTAACTTCTTTCTAGGACATCCCATCAATGATATTACTCTTAACGTTTACTAGCTTCTTTAACCATCGCCCTAGAATTTAAACTCTTATGAATACACACATCTACATTCTCTGACACCTAACTATCCATTCTCCTCTCATTAGTTTACTATCATTAAACCTCTAATCGCATAACCTCACAATTTAACACAAATTTTAGAACTATAGCAAGGCTCACATCGTCTATCTATATTTTCCTTAATTCAGCTCTAAATAACATCATATAACAACTCCCTAGACTTTTACATACTAAGAAATTCAAGAACATGAACTAGGTATACATGGCACTTATAACTCAAGACTGAGTACATATTATTCTTATAAGTTATGGTTCTTATCCATCTAATAATTTAGCCATAATTTTCTACTTCAACACTAGACCGCATATATATATCACAATTTGCCACTCAATTTTTTTCATAAGTTATCAACCTAGGCTATTGTACACATAATATCAAGCCTAGCAATTCATTTTCCATAAATCTTACATCACTATTCTCAAGCTACCATTCTTTTCACCACAATCAACAAATAAAGGTTAAACTTAACATCTATTATCATTCATGACTTGCCAATGAAACATCCTACATCAAATACTAGTCCATCGAATAGATAAATCACCCTAAATTCCTTATTTCACTTAACTATGACCTACAAGCATATCTTCTCCACAACATCACTACTACACCTTAAAATTTACTACATATCTTCTCACCTACTAAACTGGCTTACAACTACTACATTAAAAAATCAAGGGACCCTTACTGTAGTAAACCACATAGTAAGGACAGTCGATCTTAATCTTATAACATAACCCATTATGGTCTATAGAACAGTAACCTCCCTCACATATCATCCACTTACCCATTCATACATCCAAACTACCTTTAAAATTCTATAAACATCACTGAGTTCCCCTTTTGAAGATTTTCCCAAGTGGATACTAAACTTATAAATTATTAGCTAATGTATCATACTATTCACAACCTATGATTAATTTTACTACTAAAATAGTTATCCATCATGATTTCCTTCCCTATTTTAAATAAATATGCAAATATTTTAACTAGTCACTAATTAGGAATATTCACTTAAATACTCATCCTTTAGGTAGAATATTAGGATGCAACGAGGCTTATTTAGAATCTAGTTGTGGAATTTTACACACTAGCCTAGTTTGCGTAGAATTTTCCTTAGAGTGGATTTTCATGGTTAGATGTGGGATTCTTTGGCCTAATTGCTTCTTTTAGACTCAATAAGACTTTACGCAATACTTTAATTATATTCTTGAACCAGAAGATTTTATAGGCATGTGATGGTTTATTCTAGATTGTGTTTGGGAGTTGAGAAGACATGTTTAAGTTTGATGATTAATGCTACTAATATCGGTTCAAGTCCAGTATCTATGATGATTTTACATTTGATTCAAGTCTGGCATTCACGATACTAGTTTCCGTTCAATTCTAGAATAGGAGACACTATTTTTAATTCAATTCTGGCATTGAGAGGTTATTTATGATGATTTTGAGATTAATTCAAGTCTGGTGTTTACAAATAAAAGGATATATTATTACGGTTTCAAGATATAGATAGTCGGTGTGATTACTATTATTATTTTATCTTTATTTGTCTAAAGGGCTTATGGGGGACCGCATTGTGTTATTTACCTTGTTGTGTCTTTTAGTTTTGTAGGGGCCCATTTATGTTAGAGATAGTTGTGTTTCACTTATTATTATCTATTTCAGTTAATTAATTTTAGTATTTGGAGTCTTATTCTAGGTTTTCTCTTTCCGCATAACTTCGCTTATTTATCTTGCATTTTATTGTAATTATACTATAATTTTAGTTAGTCGACCGATGATTCCTACTAAGTACCCATGGCTTCGGTACTCATACTACACTTGTGTACCTTTTTAGTGCAAATTCAAATACTAATTGCCACTGTTGACACTGTGATTGTGCTAGTTAGTGTTCGGAGATAAGGTGAGCTCTTAGATCTAGAGTTGACCTTTTCTCTATCTTTTATTTTTGGATAATCTTTCTGTTTCAAGATTGTTATATATTTGACTAGGATAGTACTTGTATTTTTTAATTTAGAGGCTCTTGTACCAACCTTACTAGGTCGTGGGATGATATTACTCTTCTCTTTATTTGTCTTTAGTTAGGCTATTGTTCTTGAGATTTATAGCTTGTACTTTATTTACTTGCATGTTTTTGACATTTATGCCGATTCCCACCATCTATCTCATTATATATAGTTTCAGGCTATGGATTGACTTACCTACTGGTGGGATAAAGTAGGTGCCATCATGACTCATGAAATTGGGTCATTAGACATCGTCTAATAGAGAAGGCCACTTGGGAGATCAAGAACGAGATGTGGGAATTATTTCCCCACCTATTCAAGCCTTGAGTACATCCTAACCCTTTTACTTTTGGGAATAAAATTCCTTTTAGTAGTAGATATTGTAATGACCCTCCAAGTCATTTTCTGAGATCTTTCATATATCTTTCCCAAGTTATTTGTGACTGGTTGGATTTGACATTTTAGTTACCAGGCAGTATTTTTGTTTTTTAGAGCCAATTCCCTATTTTGAAGTCTTCATTAGTAAGGATTGGCTATTGGAATAAACTACAGGTTAACGACCTCGTATGCCAATTCCAATAATTTCATCAGCTTTGAAACATTGATTTTATACTAAAGGGTCCTTCAGTTCGGGTCCCAAGGCTTCTAAACTCATGAGGGCTATTGGGCCTAAATTAGTTAAAGTGTCCCTTGGGTGTGGGGCCTATATTTCATCAAAATAACTCTATACAAAAATTTTAGTGGCGCCTTTGAGTCTGGAATGTCAAATTTTATAGGGTAGCATATTTTGTTTACATTCATGGGATTTTAAATTGATCCCAAGGGGCCGGTGGAAACTTGGCAAAATTAAAGTTTAGCTGGTTCATCCGCTAAAGTAGATGTTTGGTCGCTTTTACGGAGGCCAATTTAGCATCCAGTGGTTGCTTTAGTAGGCAAGGATGGTCTTATCTTCGTTGTTTTAGCTAAACCCTTACTGCTAAAGAAGGTGTTGCTTTAAGCAACACCTTGTTTGTTTTAGCAGAGGTTGACCCAGGATAGGTATCACTTTAGAGGTAACCACTTAAGCAGCACATGAGAGAACATTAAATTCAGCCTTTTCCTAATTTTCTCCTATTTCTCACAAGTCTCAATATCCATTAAGCCCTAGAGAGTGGAAAATTAGGATACTAATCCATGGATGATTGTGGGGTGTTAGTTACCTCAAAATAATTATTTGCTCACTGTAATCCTTGTAGTTTCTGCCTAATTCTTGGGTTAATTCTCCAATTTAGTCATAAATATCTAGATTCTTGATGGTTTTATCTTGGTATTGTTTGACATTATAATTTATCCATTCTTGAGGGTAAATAATTCTTGGGCATAGAGGGACATGTTGACAATTTTAAAAGTGTGATTTTGCAAGTGGATCCCACATGGGATTTTGACTTGATTTTGGATCCAAAGTATAAAATACAATATGGATATCATTATTCTCATTTTAATGTGTATATTATTATTTTGATAGATGCATCATACGAATACTTCTCAGAAGGGAAAATCGCTAATTTAGCAGACTTTATCGAGCTTTCTTTGGCATCCAGGTAGGCTAGACTTAGATTGAGCTTAATTATAGTATTGGGTGGGAAATAGGCCTTGTACGGGTATTTAGTATGGTTCAAATTATTTAGCAAATTAATAGATCATAATTAGGTGTATTTGACTTAACTACCTATTTCTTAGGTAGAATTGCTGGCTTATTTAGCACCTTTTCGTAGGATTGACTCCATAGTCTAGTTTAGGGTAGAATTTACCTTAGAATGGACTTTTGAGGTTATAAGCAGTCCCCTTTGGCCCACCTTAAACCAAGATTATTATTATTAGCTTCTTGTAGTCTCAATAGTCCTTCTTATGTTGTCGTATTGATTCTCTTGAGCAGAATAAGGATTTAGACATATTATGACATGTTCTAAGCTTATACTCGGGAATTTTTAAGAATGGTTCAAATATGGCAATTATGATGATATTACTTTTGATTCAATTCTAGTGTTCATGATAATATTCTCAGTTCAAGTTTGGCATGTGAGTTACCATTTCTGATTCAAGTTCGATATTGAAAATTTATTTATTATGGTTATGGAATCGATTTGAGTCCAGTATTGAGAGGTTGTTTATGATGGTTATGGAATCATTTCAATTCCAGTATCGAGAGGTTATTTATGATGGTTATTAAACTAGTTTGAGTTTGATATTTATGGTAAGATCCATGATTACAGTTTTGACATTATGATGGTTGGAATATATTTTGTTGTTACTTATTCTTGATTGCATCTATTGGACTTATGGGGGCTCGCGTTGGATTATTTACATTTGACACATCTTTTAGGCTTATGGGGGATAATTTATGCTAAAGACAGCTATGTTCTCTTTCATATTATTATTTTGGTTGTTTAGTTTCAGTATTTGGAGCATTATCTAGGTTTTCCTTTTTTCCTCTAACTTAGCTTATCATCTTGCATTTTATTTTATTTTATTTTATTTATATTATGATTTATCTCAGTTGTCCAATGATTCCTACTAAGTATCCATTACTTTGGTACTCATATTACACTTTTATATTCTTTTCTAGTGTAAATTTGAGTACTGGTTTCCATCTTTGATGTTATATTAGTACAAGTTAGAGTTCAGATATAGGGTGATCTTTTAGAGCTGGAGTTGACTTTCCCTTCTTCTGTTTTGATGGTCTTTCTGTTTTGAGACTATTATGCATTTGACGTTGATAGTACTCTTACTCTTATGCTAGATTCTATTGTACCGACCTTACTAGGTCGTGGGATATTGTTATTCTTCTTTTACTTCTCTTTAGTTATGTTATTATTCTTATGTTTTATGACTTATAATCTTATTACTTGCATAATTTCAATATTTATGCCATTTTTCACCAATTAACTCATTACTTATCATCTTGGAGTACGGTTGGGCATACCTACTGGTGGGGTAAAGTAGGTGTCATCATGACTTGATAAATCAAGTCGTGACAAAAATGGTGAAAGGGGGCTTAAAAATAATGAAGAAATCAGGAAAGATGATATATATACTGTCAGGGCATTGTCCTTCATAAATATGGGGCTCAGGGTTTGCCAATACAATAACCACGAGAATTACTATTCGTAAATGCAGGAATAAGGTTTGCGAATGGGAAGGAAAATGGGTCAAGGTATCACAAATATGATGTTAGAGGTTGCGAACGTGAATGTAACGATTTTATTTTTTTGTGATTTTTGTGAAATATTCATTTCTATGTGATTTGACAATTTTACCCTTCTTATAGTTGCTTTGTGGTATTTCTGAGGTGTGGAAATGATTCGCATTGTTCCCGATGCATTTTAGCATGAGTTATGTGAAATTAAGGTCTTTGATGGCTTTGAGAGCCGTATAGTTGGCATCGGTCAATATTTATTTATTTTTATGTTGGATGGAAAAATGGATTGTGCTAGAAGATCCAAAACATCAATTTTAGGTTGGTAACATGGTTGGTGTGGTTTTATAGGTTTTAAATCACATTTCAACCCTCGGTTCAAAAAGTTATGAAATTTGGTTTCGAGGGTCAACTTTGTGAAAATGATATTTTTTTTTTTTGGAAAATTTGATATCTTCATTGAGTCCAAAGCATAAACTTTAATAGGGTAGCATATTTTATTTGCGTTTATGCTATTTCGTATGAATTTCAAAGGGTCCGCAAAGACTTGGACCCTATATATACCTATGTTTCACCTTTTTACCATTTTTAAGACTTGGAACTTAGGGTTTGTAAAGACCCTTCCAGTAATTTTACATAATTCCATTTATTTTCATCATTTAATCTTCTCCATAGCTACCCCAAGTCATTTAGTACTTCCTGGGACTATGATGTGTTATGAATTTATAGCACTTTTGACACTTAAAATTATGAAAATATGCATGATTCTTAGGGTGTTTTGTTAGATATGATGGGTTTTGGGTGTGTTTTGCAGAAAATTAGATTTTGGATGCTAAGTTCAAGAAAATGATGAAATGGAGTTTTTGGCTACTTACTTGAGCATTTTTGGGCATATGTGGCACTTACCGGGCATATGTGACCAAAGCTTATACTAGAAATTAAATTCTAGAGACTTGGTTGCGGGAATTTAAAGACTTTGGCACTTACCTGGGTCCACTTATAGACTATATGTTGCACTTGTAGACCGTCAGTGGCTAAGGTAAGTACCAGAAGTCAAGATCCAGAGAGTGCAAAGCTACACGAAAACTTTTTGGCAATTACCTGTGTCCACTTGTGGACCATCTGTAGTACATATGGGTCGTATGTGGCCCAAGTAAGTGGCCACCGACTCCACTTTTCCTTTTTCGTTTGGGCTTTAATTTTTAGGGTTTTCTCATGTACCATAAATACCCTTTATGTGTTTTTTAAGAGGTTACACACTCTCTATACTCAAAAATGTATATTCTGATTCTGAGAACCAAATTTGGTCTTGGAATTATTTTTTATTAATTTTGGTTGTTAATCTAGTTAAAGTTTTGGGTTTTTAGTTGTGATTATTGTGATTTCAGCTAATGCTTGCAATTATGAATATTGTTAATTATTTCACAAGCATGAGTGGCTAAAAACCTTAGCAAGGTTGTAAAATCCCTGGCAGATTGATGAAGTAGGGGAAGTGCTATGTTGTTCGAAATCGAATACGAGGTTGTGAACATTAAGATCCCACCTAGATTATTTCTACTTACTCCAAAGAGGAGTAGTGAGTAGGGAAAGATAATTACAACAGTAATTTGAATATTAACCGTTGATCCATGCTAATAGGTATTATCTAAGATCTGAACTATTATCTAATAACTAGAGACCCAAAAGGTAATAGTTAACTGGGATCCAGGATAAAGGTTAGTAAGGTGACATCCTAAGACTCAAAAGGTAAAGGGTGAAATCTATCAACTAGTCCAAAGGACGATTGATGATACTTAACTTATTAGATTTTGCATGCAAGGTAGCACGATAAGCCAACTGAGTCAAAAATAGAGGGGGAACACAGCCCTAGTGTTCATCTATGGCTGATTACAACCAAAGTTAATATTTGTTACCTATTATATATTGCCACTATAATCCTCCAATTTACTTTTCCAATTCTGCCCGTTGATTATAGCAGTTAAGAGCCACAATTACACGTATTCCCTTGGGATTCAACCCCAATCTTTTTTGGGTTACTATATTTGATAGCTACCATATTATCTTTAAATAAAAGGTATAGCTTGGGCATTATCAAAAATTAGTGTCGTTGCCAGGTAATACGGTATTGAGCTGTGAATCAAAGTTTTTGCAGTTTGTGAATTTTTGTTTTCTTATTCTATGTTGGGTATACGTCGGCGTATGCCTAGCATATGGAGTAGAGACAATATCTTACTCCCATTGAATCCAAATCCAAATAGGATCCTACAAATACCTAGTAGGATAAAAAAGCCTAAGAGAGATGTTATTCCTAAAGGGTTCATGATGGTGCACACCAGGTGCCTCCCCCATATCCTAAAGGATTTTAAGACATTTTAACCTAGTAGACTGAGATTCTATTATCACAAGCTACTAATTAAAGGAGGGAAGAAGATACTCAGCACATAGCAAGGGAGGTAGAGCTGGTTGTGAATAGACCAAAAGCAAACCATCGAGCAGTACTCAGCAGCAGAGTTTGAGGTGGCCAAGCCTACAGATCCCATCATACCAATATTTATAGCCATATGAGGATGATGAAAAGGATCTGGGGTACGTTGAGAAGGCAAATACTAGAGCTATCATTCCTCTTATTTTAGCCCCAGGTGTTATGTTTGATATAACTAGTGCAATGATCCAGCTCTTAAACTTGAAGGGTGTATTTGAAGTTTTGCCTACTGATGACACAAATATGCACCTTACAAATTTCATTGGTATCTACAGTTCGTACACAAACCCAGGGGTAAATTAGGAGGAACTTAGATTGAGTTTATTTCCTTTCTTACTTATAAGAGAAACATCTTTATGGTTAGGGAAACTTCTAGGAGGATATATCAATACGTGGAATGAGTTGTACAGGAAATTCTTGAACTGGTTTTTCGCTCCTTCCAGCATGTTGTAGCTTAAGGAGGAGATTTATAATTTCAAGCAACTGCATCTTGAGTCTATGTATGAGGCTTTGTTTAGGTTCAAGAAGAAGTTGTGTATGGTGACCAACCATCAAATTTTAGGGACGAGCTTATTGGAGATATTCTATAGAGACCTGACCATTAGTTATAGAGCTATGGCAGACACCATCTCTGGAGGAGCTTTTATGAGACTATGCTAGGAGGTAGCTTCTGACATCCTAGACTAGATCACTCTTACTAACTGAGGGTGGCAAACTTGAGAGGCTAAGAGGGGTTTTGAAACTTAGCGATTAGTTCCACCCGTGACCAGAAAGTAGTTAATGATTTTGTAAAATAAGAGATTGTGCTGCTAAGGACTGGTCTTAGGTTACTGGTAAAGCAGTTTGCAAAAGCAAGTTTCAAGAAAGTGAACACAATTGGAGTATAGGGCTCAACTTCTAGAGCTTATGAGTCTAATTTGGAGGAGAAAACTAAGTATATTGATTGTGAGTTAGTGGGTTTCCAATCCTAAGGTAAAGGAAACTAAGGTTGGAAATATCATGGCGATAGATGCATGGACTACAGAAGAGAGTGAGATAGTGACTGGAGGAAAAAAGTTGACTATAGAGAGAAGGGAGATAGGTATATTCCACCAGGCAGCCGGGATACAGAATCTAGAATGGAGGCTATGTTGACCAAGCTAGTCAAAAGTCAAGAAAATCAAGAGAATAAACTTAAGGAGATTAGGGTTGATTAACACAAATGGTTGAATCTCATACTACTCCTATCAAGCAGTTCGAGCACCAGTTTGGCAAATATCGACAATATTAAACCAGAAGAAACCTGTTGCCCTTCTAAGGGAAAAAGTTTAAAGTCTACTAGATATAAGCTAATGCCTAGCTATTACCCCTAGAAAGGGTACCCTTATAGATGATTTTCCTTTGCCTCCTGCTAAAGCGTCAAAGCAAGAAACCAATGTTATAAATGAGACCCCTTTAGCAAAGTTTGAGAAGTAACATATAGTGATGATGATTATAAGAGTGATAATAGTGAGGACTGGGGCGGCGAAGGACTTAATGCTATGATATACCATTGTAGTATAGTTCTTTCCTTACCACCATTAGAGAAGAAGAAAGGGCCCGGAGCAGTTACTATTTTATGTTCAATTGGGACCTTTGACACTAAACAGGCTCTATGTTATTTGGAAGCGAGTATCAATTTAATACAACTGGTGGTGTTGGTTCTAAGATAACTCTATCCTACATCTACAAGGCTGCTAATGGTCGGTTCATCTATAAGGAATCCGATAGGTATTTCACGTGATGTAGAACTAAGGGTGTCACCCTTTACATACCCAATGGATTTCATAATTTCAGACTGTGAAGTAGATGCCCAAGCTCCAATTATATTAGGTAAACCCTTTCTATCTACCAGACAGGTATTCATTGATATGGATTTGGAGAAGGACACCTTCAAACTAAATGATAAGAAAATAAGTTTTGATGTGTGTATGACAATCTAGCAGCAAGATGATGTGAGAGTTATGACTGTGATGGATTTTATAGATAATGATATAGTTGTAGAAAGTATGCCTATTAAAAAAAGATTAGGGGTTTAATCATTACCAACAGTAATTATGAATTTTAAGAGTAATAGGATAGATAAATATGATGAGCTAGTTAATGCATTACGAGGCATAGTTTCTTACAAGTATGGCCTTAAAAGGCTGGATATTAATTTTAAAAAGAGAACCACACCTCTTGTAAAACCATCGAATGAGGAACCACCAATATTGGAATTGAGAGCCTTCCCATCTCATTTACAGTATGCATTTTGGGGGGCCAACAATACCTTACTGGTGATTATTGTAGCAAATTTGGTAGGATCATGGGTGGAAACTTTGATATTTATATTGCAAAAATTCAAGAGAGCTATTGGGTGGACCATTGTAGATATTGTACAAATTCCACCAAGTATATGCACACACAAGATATAGCTTAAGCCAAACAGTATCCCCAATATTGAGCATGAGGGTTGATTGAACCCTCCTATATAGGAGGTGTTGAAGAAGGAAATTATCAAGTGGTTAGATGTTGTAGTAGTTTTCCTATTGCAGACAACAAATAGGTTAGACCTATTCAATGCATGCCAAAGAAAGGTGAATCACAGTGGTTCCTAACAAAAGAATGAATTGGTGGCCATGAGACCAGTTACCAATTAGAGAGTTTGCATGGATTACAAGAAGCTAAACACTTGGACACAAAAGGACCACTTCTCTATGCCTTTTATGGATTACATGCTGGATCTACTAGCAGGTAGGGTTGGTATTATTTTCTTGATGGATATTCGGGTTACAATCAAATCACTATTTCTCTCGAGGACTAAGAAAAGATAACGTTCACTTCCCTTTATGGGACTTTAGCATTCAACAGAATATTGTTCGGCTTATGCAATACTCTTGCCACCTCTTAGATATGCGTGATATCTATATTCTCTGACATGGTGGAGGACAAGAAGGTATTCATAGATGAATTTTTAGTGGTTGGGATTCATTTGATGACTATTTGTCCCATTTAGTCAATGCACTATAGAGATGTCAATAATGCAACTTGGTGCTAAATTGGGGAAAATAACACTTTATGGTGAAAAAAGGTATCATTCTTGGGCACGAGATCTCTAAATATGGTATTGAGGTGGACAAGGCTAAGATTGAGGTAATTGAAAAATTACCATTATCAGCCCCAGTTAAAGGCATACAGTGTTTTCTGGGCCATGTAGGCTTTTATAGGAGGTTCATCAAGGACATCAGTAAAATTGAAAATCCTCTATGCAAGATTTAAGAGAAAGCATTAAAATTTATGTTTATTGATGCATGTCTTCAAGATTTCCAGTGCCTTAAGGAGCGATTAATTTCTGCTCTTATCATTGTGTCCCCTAACTGGTCTGTACCCTTTGAGGTTATGTGTGATGCTATTAGAGTGTCCTTGGGTGTTGTCCTAGGCCAAAGGAGAGAGAATATCCTTTATCCTATCTACTACGCTAACAAAGCTTTAAACCCCACATAGAAAAAGTATACAGTTATAGAATAGGAGTTACTTGTGTTAGTTTTTGCCTTTGAAAAAATTTGGTCCTATTTGATTATGACTAAGGTCATAGATCACACATATCATGCAGCCTTGAGATACCTGATGTCAAAAAAAAGATGTAAAAACTAAATTGGTTTGATGGGTTCTCTTGCTGCAATAGTTTGATTTTAAAGTGAAGGACCAGAAAGGCACAGAAAATCAAGTTGCATATCAATTGTCTAGTCTTGAGGGTGATTCAATGCGTAAGTTAGAGGATGATTTTGATGTATATGATACCTTTCTAGATGAGCGGGTCTTGGTTGCATCCCAAGACTTGATTCTCAGGTTTGTTGATTTTTTAACTATTTGGTAAGTGATCTTGTCCCATAAGACCTATCCTTCCAGCAATGAAGAAGATTTATGCATGAGGAGAGGATGATCTTTTGGGACGATCCATATCTTTTTAGGATTTTCACTAATGGTGTAATTCGAAGATGTATCCCAGAGGTAGTGATGACCATTCTAGAAGCTCATCACTTCTCACCAGTTGGGGTTCATCATATAGGTACCCACACAACCCATAAAATTCTACACTATAGGTTTTAATAGACTATATTTTATAAGGATGATCATGATTTTGCACAAGCTTGAGACCAATGTCAATGAAAAGGCAACATTTTATGATGCCATAAACTCTTCATGACACCTATTTTGGAGTTGGAGTTATTTGATATATGGGTAATTCATTTCATGGGTTCGTTCATGAGCTCCTATGGCATGAGGTATATTTTGGTAGTGGTTGACTATGTATCATAATGGGAGAACGAAATTGTGCTTCCAAACAATAAAGAGAGAAGTGTCACTGCTTTTTTAAGAAAAATATCTCTTCTCAATTTGGCACTCCACGTGCAACTATCAGTGATGGTGGGTCTCATTTTTGCAACCGACTGTTTAAAGATCTGTTTGATAAATATGGTGTAAGATATAAGGTGGAAACACCTTACCATCCTCAGACAAACAGGAAAGTTAAGGTCTTCAATAGAGAAATTAAGTCCATATTGGCGAAACTATGAATGCTAATAGGAATAACTGGTCAAGGAAATTAGATGATGCATTATGGTCCTACCAAATAGCGTATAAGACCCCCATAGATGCCTTCCCATATTAGTTTATATATGGAAAGGCATGCTACTTATTGGTTGAGTTGGAACATAAGGCACTATGGGCATTAAAAAGGCAAAATTTTGAGTGGCGTGATGTAATAAAATAGAGGTTGATCAAGGTGAATGAGTTGGATGAATTTTGACTATGTTCTTATGAGAGATATACCATATACAAAGAAATGATGAAGTTGTATCATGATAGGAAAATTCAGAAAGGTTATTTGAACCCAATAATCTGGTCTTGTTGTATAATTCAAGACTTTGTTTGTTTCCTGGAAAGTTGAAGTCTAGATGGAATTGATTATTCATTGTGGTTAGGGTATTCCCACATGGTTCTATAGAAATAAAGTATGATGGTAAAATTCCATTCAATGTGAATAGGCAGCGAGTGAAACACTACATGGAAAACCTAAGAAAGTGAAAGTTTGTGTTGAGATGGACCTTGGCGAAGTTTGAGTAGCCAAGGCAATTGAGTCATGCCACAATGGTAAATCAGGTTTTTCTTAGGAGGCATCCCATGGTACACGGAAGTGCATCCCAGGTATCTCATCATTCCTTTTGTTTTACGTTATTTTCGTTCTTTGGGGATAGTACACAGCCTTTTAGTTGGGGGTAGGGCAAACCACAGCCATCGTGGTTTTTGTTGCTGAGCTTCTTGTCTTGTTAGACATGGTATAGTTGCATTACAGGCATCTCTAGTTTTAAATTTGATTTGTGGTGTGTTTTATTTTATGTTGTGATGTGTTTTAATGTGTAACTAGGCTAATTTTGAGTGTTTAAGGCAGTAGACATGTTATGATTTTTATTTTTGAGAAAAAATATACCCCTTCAAAAAAAAATTGAAACTATGTGTGATCTATATATGTTTGACCTTCATGGATCTTGTTTTGGCATTAGAATTAGGGACACGATAACTATAGCTAACAATTCATGAACCGGATAGGTTGTAGCTATGTGATATAGTCCTGTGCCATGTGAGTGTGAGATAGTATCTTAGTTTTTTCTGTGTGTTAAATCCAAAACTTGCCCAGTAGGTCTTGTCTAGGTTGTAGGATAGTTTTTTAGGAAAGGATCATCGGCCATTTTTTATTTGTAGTCCATTTTAGACAAAATGACCTTCCCATTGTGAAATAGTATCCCTTGAACCCTATTTTGAGCCGTATAGCCTATTTCTTTTTTTTTACCTTTCACCTTCCAATTTGTGTTACAATGAACCTATTATGGCCCTAGTCCTCTTTAGACATTGTGCACCTCAACTCAGGCAAATCGCCTAAGCTGAGGGTGGCTATCATAGGGGTCTGTCATGTATAGTGGGTATGAATAAGGGAAAAATAAATGAAAAAGAAAGTAGGCTAAGTTAAGTAGCAAATGAAAAAAAGAAGAAAAAGAAAAATGTAAAAAAGTTGAAAAGAAAGAATAAAGAAACCATACGCAACCTGAATGTACTTTAAAATAAAAAAGGAGAAATAAAGGCGGAAATAAAGTAAAAAATGGTTAATAATTGAGACACTAAAGTTAGTGTAGTGCTAAGGAGGCTTATTCATTTGATATCCATATTATCATACCATCCCCTCAAGCCTACATTACAAGCCAAGAAAAGTCCTACAGTGATCCTGACTTGACTGTCTGAAATCTTAGGTGTAGAAAATAAGGGAAAGACTATGGTATTTGACATACATTGATTGAAACTTCTTTTTGAGTGTGAGTGTCTCTTAATCGTCCTCACATTGACATGCTTGATTTCATATATGAGTGAGTGGGACTTCTTTTGATGTGAGGAAACATGGACTGTATTACTAAGTTGCATATTTGTTTGGGTAAGTGTTACTTGTATATATGCTTGGTTGCCTGTTGCTAATGTAATTTCCATAACTTTATTCTTTTGCGTGATACTCTTGTTCTTCATATAGACATGTAGTTGGTTTTCACTTGGGGTATAGAAGAGGATAATGAATTTGAACTTAAAATAATGATTGACTACCTCGGATATCTTAGATTCTCCTAGTTAAGCATCTTGTTTTGTCTTTGTTGTTGTTTTATTGCCTGCGGAAATGCAACGTTCTAAGTTGAGGGTTTTGATGTGCTAAGAATTTATAGCATTTTTTATGCATAAAAATATGAATTCTTAGGGTGTTATGTTAGACATGATGTGTTTTGGGTATGTTTTGTAGGAAATTAGGCTTTGGATTCGAAGTTCAAGAATAGATAAAAATAGAGCTTTTGGCTACTTACTTGAGCATTTTTGGGCGTATGTAGAACTTACTGAGCATATGTGACCAAATCATGTACCAAAAATTGAAGACCAGAGACTTGGTTGTAGGAATTTGAAGACTCTAGCACTTAGCTAGGTCTACTTGCGGACCATATGTTGCACTTACGAACCATAAGTGTCTAAGGTAAGTACCAGAAGTCAAGATACAAAGAGTTCCAAGCTGTAGGAAAACTTTCTGGAGCTTACTTAGGTCCACCTTCAGATCATATTTAGTACATACGAGTCGTATATGGCCCAAGTAAGTGGCCACCGAATCCACTTTTCCTTTTTCGTTCGGGCTTTGATTTCTAAGGTCTCCTTATGTACTATAAATAGCCTTTATGTGTTTTTTAATGGGTTACACACTCTTTATTCTCAAAAATATATATTCTGATTCTGAGATCCAAATTTGATCTTAGAATTTTTTTGTATTAATTTTGGTTGTTAATTCATTTGAGGTTTTGGGTTTTCAGTTTGATTATTGTGATTTAATCTAATGCTTGCAATTATGAATATTTTTGATTATTTCACAAGCATGAGCGACTAAACCCTTAGTTAGGGTTGTGAAAACCCTGGCAAATTAGTAAAGTAGGGGAAGTTCTATGTTCTTCTAAACCTATACCCATGTATGTACTATATTATCTTCAGTTTAATAGATACTTAGTAGTTGCAAACATTAGGATCCTACCTAGATTATTGCTCCTTACTCCAAAAGGGAAGAGTAACTAGGAAAAGATCATTACAATAGTAATTTGAAGATTAACCATCTATCCACACTAATAGGTATTATTTAAGTAAGATCATTAACAATCATCAAATAACTGTAGATCCAAAAGGTAATAGTAATAGGGGTCTAATATAAGGGTTTGTAAGGAAACATCATGAGACTCAAAAGGTAAAGGGTGAAATCTATAAACTAGTCCAAAAGATGGTTGATGGTACTTAACTTATCAAATCCTACATGCAAGGTATCAAATTAGTTCAATAATGCACGATAAACATACTGAGTTGAGAAGCCAGGGGAAATACAATCCTATTGTTCATCTATGACTGATTACAACCAGAGTTGATATTTGTTACTTGTTTGATATTTCCACTACTATCCCCCTATTTACTTTTCCAGTTCTACCCATTGATTACAACAGTTAAGAGACAAAATTCCACATATTCTCTTGAAATTTGATCCCAACCTTTGTTGGGTTACTATATTTGAAAGTGACCACATTATCTTTATATTGAAGCTGTAGTGAAACACCTTGGGTTTTGTCCCTTGGAAAATTCTTGAGCTTTGAGCTCACTAATCTACTAACGACTTAACCATATAAGTAGTATGGTATGGGTACGGGTCAGGTGACCAAACTTGTAAGGTGTCAAGTGAATGGTGGTGGGGTTTCTATTGTGGTTATAGTTTGGTGGTATGGGTCATTAGGTGTGGTGATAGCTCAATCCTTCATTAAATCAGAAACTTAGTAACTTGAATTATCTCTAAGTACGAGTATCTCACTAAGAGACATGAGTATAGGTTACAATTCATTATGGGAAGTCGTATGTTATCCAGTGTCAGTCCCTTTGGATTTTATCTTGGGTACGACTGGACCATACGAGTCATATGGTCTGGTCATGAGTGAGGGTCAGGGAGTTATATAGTGGACAGTATACGGATATCTAACTCACTGTCTTAGTGATGACTCCATGATACGAGTTGTATATTGTGGTCACGAGTCATGGAGTTAACTTATAATCACCTGCGGTAATTTTATAGCTTTAAGTTGGGGGCATTCTGGAAATCTCCTCTCTTTAAATCCCTTCGATACAACTATATAAAACACCTTTGGGGACTTATTAACCTATTATTCCTAATCACACACTCTTAAAAATCTCTCAAACTCTCTATTTAAGCAAGACGCAAGGGTTTCTTCAAGACAATCAATTAGAGGCTTTCAAGAGTGATTCTATCCATCTTCCTTGGTTTCTAAGGCATGTTTCTCCTCCCTCATTGTTATTTTACAAAGAGCGTGTGTTTAAAAGTATGATTTTCATGATATTATTATGGTTTGAAATAATGGTTGAGGGTTTTAGATGTTCATGGTTGAATAATACTTCTCATGGTTTAATTTGTTTTCCTTCATACTTTTAGTATGATTTTAACATTGTGGGATGCATGTTAATGGTAAATAGATTTAGAGGTACTATGGATTCCCCAAATCACTTGGTTATGGTTTTGAAACTTATGCGCCCTCAACCTATTTGTTAAAATGCCAATGTGAATGATTTTGTCACATAGTTTGACTATTCTTGAAATCTTTGTATTGCATAAAAGGTAATGGAACCTAAATTGTTCTAGTTTGTTTTAAATGGTTTGAAAAGTCCTTGGTAGCCATAGTCTTAGTTTAATTAGAAATGGTGAAATCTAATAATGGTTTATTGGTTTTATATGGCATGGTTGGAATAGACTTGCAAGCTCAAATTTCGGTATGGCGATACCAACAGTTAATGCCTAACTAAAAGACTCCTTTGTAAATGGTTGGAATATGCAAATGGTTTTAATATGGGCTTAAAGGAGGTTTTGTAGCAAAGCCATGGAAGGTGGAGGCCCCGGGGGGACCAATACTGAAAACTCATGTTTACCAATATGATGTTTGGTCATGGTAACCATGTGCAAGATGTCACACTTATATTTTGGGATATGTACTAGTCATCTCAGGTTTTTCTCTAGTTCATGCAGCTAACACGCACCGGGATCTTTTTAGCAAGGAAACTAAAACCCATACAGCCCGTGGGTGGACATTTAGGACAGCAGAGCGACAAAGTCCACGTTAAGGTTTTCAATGCATGCTAAACTAGGTTCCCTATCTTGTCTTAGTATACATATATCAATGTGATTGCATATGGTTATTTAACTTGGTTTGGAATGATGGAATTATTTATCTTTATCCCTGAGTACATGCTAGCGTTCACTCTGCTAATCGTCTTTGGGCATTGTATCCCTATGCGATGCTGGAACGTCCATACTACTATTCTTTCTTCTCTATGACTTGGATTAGGAGATAGTTTTATGTTATATTGAAGTGGTGAGCTTTATTTCATGCTATGGACTTATTTTTATTATTTTAGTTTATTGGATTTTGATTTTGGCTATGGTCGAGGGCATCTCCCAATCTGGTGTTATTTGATTCTTGTTAGAGGCTTTGTTGGACTACTATGGGCATGGGCAGTGTCGGTATTGGTGTCAGCCTTGGTATTTGTATTAGTATTAGGGTTGGCACCAGTTAGATACTGGTTGAGGTTGTTGGATATGATTATTAACTTTATTTAATGTCTTTGAATTATTATTGTTTTATCTTGTTATATATTTAGAATTCAACTAATATAGGGTGCAGGGTAGTTACGGTTGGGTATTTGGGGTGGTCTCCAATCCTTGTTAGACTTGAGATGCCCAACACGACTAGGCCCTGGTTCGGGTTGTGTTAGATTTCTATCAGAGCCCTAGGTTAATGTTCAATTGGGTGTCTAACAAAGCCATGTCGAGTAGAGTCTCTTTTAAGAGTGTGTACTGCGCCACACTTATAAGGGAGAGGATACAAGGCATTTAGGAATGTTTCTCTTTCTTGTGTTCTATTCTTAAGTTGTAGAGTCTAAGGTCTTGAAATCTTTTGTAATACCCATTTGTTCATTTTCCAGATCATGCCTCCGAAACGATCTAAAGTTCACAAAAAATCCTCTATCGCACCCAAGGACAATGTTGATGGGACCCATCCTATGTATGGTTTTAGACCCAGTATAGGGGTCTAGTCCCTGATTTCCCTCCTGGAGTTGCACCGATTCCCTTAAGTCCTTCTCGAGCTCCTCAGGCTTATATAAAAAATGATGCATTTCGCCAGTCTATTCATATGTTGGCGCAGTTAGTAGCTTCTCATTCTAAGCGTGGTTTTTATATTATTCCATCATCTAATTTCACAAGGGTTGGCCAATTTATGAGGTTGAACCCTCCTATGTTCATGGGTGTTAAGGTTGAGGAATATCTTCAAGGTTTTTTGGATGAGATGGAAAATATCTTCCATGTTATGCATGCTACCAATGTGGAAGGTGTGGAATTTAGTGCCTATCAACTAAAGGATGTAGCATACAAATAGTATGGAATAGGAACACACTAGGGGTGACGATGTTGAGTCAGCCATGTGGGATAATTTCTCAAGTGCTTTTCTTGACCACTTTTTTCCTTGGGATTTGAGGGAAGCGAAGCAAAAAGAGTTTGTTAACCTGAAGCAAGGCAAGATGTCAGTCAAGGAGTATGCCTTGAAGTTTCTCCAATTATCTCGGTATGCTCTAAAGTTTGTTTCTAGCACTTACTTTTAGGTTGTCCCAAGACTTGATTTTGGAGAGTAAGGTTTCCTTATTGAACAAGGACATGGACATCTCCAGGTTGGTTGTGTATATGCAGTAGGTTGAGAAAGAAAAGAAAAAGCAAGCTGGAATGGGGGAGAGGCTGAGCAAGAAATTTTGATTTTTTTAGCAGGGTGATAGTCAATAGCAAAGTGGCAGAGATGGTGGAAAGTGGCTCAAAAAAAGGTGGAGCAAATCTAGGTCTTATTCAACTACTAGTGCTCCCTACCCAAAGTTATTTGGTGATATATGTTTTCAAAGTGGCAATAATTATAGGGCACAAGGTTCCAAATCCCAGGTTAGTGAGGCCCAGTCAACTTCATCTTATCCTTCCAGCAGATGTTAAGGTTGATTGCATCCATGAAGGAAATGATAACTGCTTTAACTGTGGTCATCCAGGGCACATAATTAGGAACTGGCCTATTGGAAACATTGCTTCAAGGGAAAACAAGGTTCTTGTTGCCTCTTCTTCAGCTCTGGCACCAAAGGGTGCACTATCTGGCTCCGACACTAGTTGAAACTAACTCTATGCTCTTGCTACCTACTAGGAGTCTGAGGTATCGCCTCTGTCGTGACTATTATGTTTAAATTCTTTTCCTGTGATGTGTACTATTTACTTAATCTGGGATCCACTCTCTCTTATGTGACCCCATTCGGGGATGAATGATCCAAGTGGGGAAGAATTTAAACACCCTTGGTTTTGAACCTTGGAAAATTCTTGATCTTTGATCTCACTGGTCTACTAACGACTTAACTATATGAGTTATATGGTGTTAGTACGGGTCAGGTGACCCAACTTTTAAGGTGTCTAGTGAATGGTGGTGGGGTTTTTGTTGTGGTTATGATTTGGTGGTACGGGTCGTTAGGTGTGGTGATGGGTCGTTCCTTCATCGAATCAAAAACATAGTGACTTGACCTCATTGTGGGAAGTCGTATGTTGTCCAGTGTTAATCCCTTTGGATTCTATCTTAGGTAAGACTAAACCATACGAGTCGAATGGTGTGGTCATGAGTAGGGTCAGGGAGTTATATGATGGACAGCGTATGGTTTTCCAACTCATTGTCTTGGTGAAGACTCCATTATACGAGTTGAATGTTGTGTTCATAAGTCTTGGGTCTACTCGTGAACACCTGGGTAATTTTGCAATTTTAAGTTGAGGGCATTTTAGATATTTCCCCTTCTTAACTATCTTTGATACCACATTATAAAACATATTTGGGGACTTCTTTAACCTATTATTCCCAATCAAACACTCTTAAAAATCTCTCAAACTCTCTATTCAAGAAAGAGGCTTGGGTTTCTTCAAGACAATCAATTAGTGGCTTTTATAAGTGATTCTCTCCATCTTTCTTGCTTTCAAAGGCATGCTACTTTTTCCTCATTGTTATTTTACAAAGATCATGTGTTTTAAAGTATGATTTTCATGATATTGTTATGGTTTGAAATAATGGTTGGGGGTTTTGGATGTTCATGGTTGAATAATGGTTCTCATGGTTTAATTATGTTTTCCTTCATAATTTTAGGATGAAGGTTTTATCTGCATACTAAACTCGGTTCCCTATCCCGTCATGGTATACATGTATATATGTGATTATATATGGTTATTTACCTAGTTTTGAGTGATGGCATTATTTCTATCTTTATCCCTGAGTACATGCTAGCGTTCACTCTGCTAACTGTCTTCGTGTGTTTTATCCCCACGCAATGCAGGAATCGGCCATACTTCTATTCCTTCTCTCTGTGACTTGGATTCAGGGACAGCTTTGTGTCAAATTGTAGTGGTGAGCTTCCATACTCTGGAAAAAGACTCTATTTCATGCTATGAACTTCTTTTCATAATTCTTGTTTTTTGGATTTTTGTTTTGGCTATGGTTAGGGGCATATCCCGACCGTGTGGTATTTGATTCTGGTTAGAGGCATTGTTGGACTACTATGGGCATGGGCGGTGTTGGTATTGGTGTCAGCCTTGGTATTGGTATTGGCACTAGGGTTGGCACCAGTTGGATATCTAGGTGAGGTTGTTAGATTATGATTATCGACTTTATTCAATGTCTTTGAATTATTATTGTTTTATCTTGTTATATGTTCAAAATTCATCTGATATAGGATGCAGGGCGGTTGTGGTTAGTTATTGGGGGGTGGTCTCCAGTCGTGCTTGTACTTGGAATAACCAAAATAACTAGGCCCTGGTTCGGATCGTGTAATGTAGCTTGGGCATTATCAGACTTAACGTTTGGTTACCGGGTAGTTTATTTGGTTTTTAAAACCAATTTTCTATTTTAAAGTCCTCGTAGATTCCAAATGGCCACTGAATGAAAAGTTAAGTAAAACAATCTCGGATTTATATTCTGACTGTGACAGCAGCTCTAGGATATCAATTTTAGGCTAGTTAGACCTTATGTTTGGGTCCCAACGCAGCCAAGCTTATTTTGACCTTTGGTCGAAAAGTTGAAAATTTTAAAATATGGGTGTGGGACCCACATTTGGTTAAAACAACCTCGGATTCAAAATTCAACTTCACCAATGCTTTTGGAATATCAAATTTTGTGTGGTTACATAGTTCATTTGTGAAAATCAAATTTTGAATGAATCTCGAGGCATTATTGCAAACTTGGAAAAATTTCCAAGTTGTTGGTACTAGTGCCATGGCGATCGCAAAAGGATCACCTTGATTGTTTCATGTCTATCGCGGCAAGGCCCGTGGCGATCACAGTCCATGTGATGGTGATCGCCTTATCTCTTTGCCTGAAGGGTCTATAAATAGACCCTATAAGCCACGATTTTGGGCATTTCCTCTTCATCCTTGAGACCTAAGAACCCTAAATGGGTATGATAACTCAAAATTGAGTTGTGTGGGTGACTTAAGAGCTTGATTATCATCTATTATGATGAATATCTTTGAATATAAGGTAAGAATCCTTCAAATTCATGCCTGGATTTCCTAGTTTTGACCCAAAACCCCAAATTCGCTTAGGGATTGATTTTAGCCCAAATTTTACTTGTTTTACACATATTTCTTAAGGTTTATGATTATTTTTTCATGTATGAACACTGATTTGCCCTTGGAAACACATTTTTCATAAATGGGACCCACTTGAGGCTTGTAGTGTCATTTTTGGACCCGAAGCACAATGAAGCAATATGGGTATCGTTATTCTCATACTGATGAGTAGATTATGATTTTGATAGTGTTATGGCATTTTAGGATTATGAAGTAAAGATGGACGTTGGTGAATGATGTAAGGTTTTGTTGTTTGGCATTGAGGTAAGCTTATGCCAACTCTTTTTTGAAAGATGATGTGTGTTATATATTGCGTGTGAATCTGAATATTAAGTTTGATTATGGGTAGAATGGATAAATCTTAATAATTTAAGTTTGAGGATTATATGAGGGTTTTGAACCATAGGGTGGAATGCTTAGTACTCTTTTAGAATCCTTTAGCCGCCTCCCTAGATTGAACTAACTCATAGAGTGGATATGATATGATGCTAGTTATGGGATGTGGTTTTAGGTGTTAGAAGTATGGTTAGTGTGATTAGCCTTAGTTGGGATAGTCTAGTGGTCTTGAAATCGTAATTTGAGTTGAGTTGACTTAAATACCCTGGTTTCTAGACTATATTCCTATCTAAGAATTGGTTATGGCTTACTTGACATCTAGAAGTTGAACTAGATACCTTAGCCTAGTATGGGGCATAAAATGCCTAAATATAGAAATTAAGGATCAGAAGTGGGTTCCTCAAACCCACCTTTAGAGAAAAAACTTGTGCTAACCCTTTTGGACTTAGTTGCAAATATTAGGCCTAGATGAGAATATTAAGCATTTAGAATAAGTTTACTTCGTGGCTTGATAAATTATGATGACTTTCCCCAAATTATGATAAATAGCCTATAGAGATGGTATTTCTCTTAGATATGATATTGGGCCTTTAGAGATGTTTTTTCCTCTTAGATATGATAGCTGGCCTATCAAGATGATATTTTTCATAGTTATGAGTTATGCTTCATTGATACATTAATCCTCCTAGATGTAAGATGCCTCATATGTATGAGATGATTATAGATATGATTTATGGCTATAAAGATGTTAGGCCTCGTGAATATGCTACAGATTATTAATGTGAAATTATGTATAAATATGATTTTGATATGAATTCTAGATATGTATGTTATAATTATTACAAACACATAATTGGGCCCAAGGTTGTGTTATGATATAAGTTGACCATACAAGAATTGTCTGTCCTTGTAAAGGATGCGATTGCAGTTTATTGATGTATTAATTGTTACGGTTCCATTTCATGAATACTTGTAATGGCATGCATAGATTCGGTACATTCATGATTGTTGCATCGATGATTGATACGATTCCGATTAGATTATTGTATTGTTATTGTTTTCACTAACTAAAGTTAAAGTGCATTTTCTACCTTAATAAGGGATTTCTTCATAATAATAAATGTCAGTTTTAATGAATAGTTTATATGTAAAAAAGGTTAATAATGATGTTGTAAAAACTTGACCAAGATAAGTTTTGGTCTATGATTTGACATTACTAATTACTCAACTTGGTGTTTGGTTGTATGGAATAGCCGGTTACCCGCGTTGTTATTGATATTGTTATTATCATTGTTCTGATTATTGTTAGGTATAGATTTTGATAGATTGATCAATGATTCGATATCGAGATCGAGGTATGATTATGGTCTCTTTTATCTTATCATTTCATTATTATGCAAGATTAGTTCAATATGAGATATAAGGATTAAAAACCTTGAGAATGTTAGAACTAAAACCTAAGAGGATTATAATGAAGGCTTAAAATAAAGATATAACGATCTAGGTTGTGCTTTGAGGTTACCTTATATCTATATACATATATGTAGTTATATATTGCTATGGTATTACCGCATATCCTTTCCTTCATTTATTCAGATTTTATATTCATTTCTTATCCTTGTATATTGCTACATATCCTTCCTTTTCCCCTTATTTGTATGTTGGCCAAGGATATACGGTATAGTGTTGAAATATTTTCGTATGGCTGGAATAGGATAGTTCTTCTTTAATTTTTTCTTAGCCTTAGTATATTAGTCTCTTGATCATGAATAGGATAGAATATCCTTATTATCCCATGGGCTTTGTTATATGGTTATTAGAATCTTGGGTGAATTTTTCTATTTTTGTTTATATATTATTTATATATGTTTAATATTTGGAGCTAAGTTGGTAGTTGCCTACTGAGTACTATTCATTTGGTACTCATACTACACTTTTGTAGCATGAAGATTATATTACGGGTTATCGTTGTTGATGTGTATGTCGTACGGAGTAGCCATGGTTTGGGGACTTAGACTGAGATCATAGTATTTGGAGTTTTACTTACCTCTTTGTTATGTACTAGATTTGTCTCTATGTTGTATTCAGAGATAAGTTGTGTCAGTCTAATTTATTCATCTATTCGACTTTTCTACTTTTATTATATTATTAGAAGCACTGTACTGTTGCCACCAAGTTTTCGGACTTTATTATGTATTTGATTCTCTTATTTCATCTATTTTGCACTCTCTTCTATATATATTGGGTAGTCAATTACTAGCCATTTGGGACTACGAGGATTGGCTTGCCTACTGGTGGGTTATGGTAGGCGCCATCATGACCTAATAAACTGGGTCATGATAAATTGGTATTAAAGCCTAGGTTTCACCGGTGTATTAGTTCAAGAGAAAAGTATTAGTAAAGTCATGTGAATCAATGAGGAGACGTTTGTAACCGATCTTCAGAAGGCTGTAGAGCAATTGTAGAAAATTCACGTCTTGACTCCTTATCGTGTGTCCGCATTGATATAAACCTCAAACATATTCTTTGACTCTATTTTTCCTTTATGAACGATTCAAGATGTGCGATGTTGTAAACAAATATGGACGAGAATTCAATACATGTTTCTAGAGTTTTAACACATCATCGAATTAGAGAGTTAAAGATAGAAGTCAAAGATCTTCAACGTCGGCCAAAAGGATTTGGGGCAAGCTTAGGCTACATAATGCTCGCGACTACTTCAACACTTCGAGGTTCAATATTGAGGATTCAATTTATGTTGTAGACCCCTCACAGCCATGGATGATATTTGATTCATCGAGCATTTCTCAAACCGAAGGTAGGTCTATTAGTGTCCATCGTGGTTCTTTTCCTAATTCTGAGTACGAGATTGGGTATGTTGAGCGGGTAAGACTTATTTCTATATTATATCCTTCTAAGAAGGACATTGGTGCATGGATGAGTAGAGTACTAGCATTGCCACTCTATTTGGTGTTGAAGTATATGATAGTAGTTGGGTTTTTCTTCACTCAGGTTGTAGATTACACGAGGGTCATAGAGAGAGCATATATTGAGACTTATGGAGGTGTCGGCAAGAGTCCATTCCATCAGTATAGTGCTATTGGTAATTTATTTGGAAGCTTATTTTGGTTGTTGAGAGATAAAACTTGGGTCCAAAGAGTGTCCCAAATGTATGTTAGTGATCGGACAGAGTTAGCACATATTCCCCGCCAGCCCAGAGTTCCTGAGTTAGGACATGATTGCAGGAAAGATGATCATTATAGTAGAGATTTCTCTCACCGTTAGTTGGATAGTCTTTTGCGCTTAGTTCGTGTTGCTTGCCAGGACTAGAGGTTTAGGAATTTGTTACTACTATAGAGAGATCGATATTGGTCTAGAGAATATTCCTGGCATGGGAATTTTAGTCATTCAACTTATTCATATAAGCCTCATATTATTGTGGCATCTTCAATTAAAGATAGTGCGCTTGGTGCCTTAGCTGGTGATTTAGCCGATCGGTCCGAGTTTGGACTCATTCAGATTTATCTCCCTATGCCCATCAGGTATGTGATTGCAAATTTCACCATGATAGGTGTGCTTTTATTTCCCACATTTATCTTTTAATTGGTGATTGGGGTTTTCATTTCCATTGATGATTATATGCCTTAGTGAATTCATATTGGTTATTCTGTGCCTTGTCATTGAATTCGTGATTATATGACTACTTCGTGGTTTATTTCTTTTAGTAGTGGATGGAGTAGATTTGTATTGATAGTTTTCCCTTATGGATGTAGCTTTTGGTTTTGAGTCCCATCCATATTGGCACATTGTCTTTATTGTGGCCCTTGAGTGGTACATGATATTGATGTTTATTTTGGTATGGCCTATTCATTATATAGATGATGATATTGCTGTTGTTATTTCGATCACTGCTTGAGATTATTGATGTTATTTGATATTATTTTTTGATGTAATTGATCCTCACTGGGTAGCTGTATAGACTAGTGTTATCTAGTTAGAATTTTATTTTTTTGCGATTCTTATTAAGTGGCTTGAGTTGATATAGCCCGATTTGATGAATTCTTTACCATAGCGCGGCGAGGTTGATTGTTTTCCCAGTTGGTTAGCTGTATTAGATTGACTCAAGAATGTATTATGGTATCGAAGGCATATTGACCTTTCGTGAATGGATTTGGTTCTAAAGTTGGCAATTTAGCTAAATTATCCGTCATCAAGTTTGAGATTCTTAGACTTGCCTCCTAGGTTGCAAAGGTTGTTGCATTGTCTATCTCTTTCCAAATAGCTCATTTTTTTAGCTTGACCAGCTTTGGGTTTGTTCTTTGTTGTTGCTATTTCATTGCCCGATAGTGATTTTGATATTGAGATACAGATGTCATGAATTCATCTCTTAAGTTGTTGGATTTGTTCCTTTGTAATGGTTTTCTCTTGCTATTAGTATGGAGATGGGATACTCCTTTCTTGTTGTGATATGGTTTTGTCTTAAGTGGAGTTGGAAAGTTAACGGCAGGTGGCGTTTTCTATGATCGCTTATTGATTTGGCAAATTACAAGTTCTTCATCTTTAGTTGCTGAATTTTTGGTAGTGGTCTTGACTTCTACCGTGGTTTTGAGATTGGTATATTCCTTCTTCGATGATGTGATTCTTGGGTGGATTCGGAGAATCCCCATTCCAGAGTTTGTTTGGCCTAATACGGTGTGATAGAGTGCTTCCCCTCGATGATATGAGCCCATGGCTATTCTTTGTTGAGATGGAGTTTTAATTTGTTAGTTTCTGGCTTGAGTTATATTTTTATGAATTGCTAGAGTTTTTCCCATCAGTATTGTGGTTTGTATACTTTATGAGTCTTGAGTATTCTTTGATAGATCACACCCTCCAACAAATATAAAGTGGATCTTCTGAGATTTCGTTGGTGATTTATCCTCTAGTGTGATTTTGTTCTTCAGCTATGTTTCAATTTTGGCTAGATATACCTGATTCAAACAATATGGTCGATGGGAGTATTTGACCTTGTTTTGGATTTTTTTGCTTAAATTAGGATTTGATGCCTTGGGGTGGCAGTTTGGAAGTTATGATAGATTTAGTGTATTAATGACTTATAATACCCCGTATTCTTCCTAGTTCTGTTCAGCTCATAGTTCATGCATAAGAAGCTTAGAACCTAAAAATTTAGGTAAGTGTTGGGGACTTAGCCTTATTTTTTGCCTCTTAACTTTGATGATTCTACTTTTCACTTTGCCGACCTTGAAACATTAATTTCTTAGTTAATTCATGATCGAGGTTGTCAATAGTATATCTCGAGTGAGTTTTGGATTTTTCGAGTGAGGTTTAAGACCTATCATGATTCCTTTGGATGATGTTTTAAATCATGAATTTCCATGTTTACAATGAATTATCTCCATGAAATTTTATGAATTTTGATTATGAATGTTGTTTACAAGTGTTTATTATTGGGAGTAGTCCTTACACGTTGGAATGAGGATTTTTTCATGTTAACTCCTTAATTCATGGTTTTTAGTATTGAAGCTATGTTATTATTATATGTTTTAAATCATTTCCATGTTCTAATTCATGACCCATATGTGTTTGATAAAATGTCTAAATAACGTAAATTTTGAACAATGATCCTTTACTATGGTTTTAAAGCTTCATATGACCTTATTATTATTCCATTCCGTGTTGGGTGTTATGAATATCCAAAACTTAGTTGTTTACATAGTTTCTGTATTTGCAGAATAGTTTCAACTAAACCATGAGCATTATCATTCAGTCAGTTATCATGATCAATTATTAGCTTCGTCAAACTTAGTTTAGTCCAGTAACCGGTGTCAGTTCAGTTGGGAGTAGGATTTAGCACAGAGTGAATGCAGGGATGGAAGTTTCCTCGTTAGTTAGGCAGAGTTGTTAGTAGTAGTCCCTGTATTCTTCTACTACGTAGCCAGCGTAGCATACAAGGAGTCACCCATCAGTTTAGGCTTGACTTTCTCTTAGGGGTCACCCGTCAGTTAGGCTTGGCACCCTGGTCCTTCGGGATATCAGATTAATGGATCCACACAATTAGTGTTAGTACCCATGGCACGGTATTGATACCCTTCCAACTGGGGTCGCAGGTTGGTCCCCAATCAGCTCATATTGGGGCATGATTATTAGATGATACCTCCCACAGTCTCAGTCCAGTATTCAGTACAGGTTTCAATTCAGGTTTGTTTTACCATAGCATATAGATGACCAGTTATTTAGTTATCAGATTTCAGTTTGTCAGTTTATAGACTATTTCAGTATTATCTTATATGCTTGGTCATGCATCCTTAAATTTTACAGCTTACATGCATATTATGCATCAGTTATCTCATGTTATTCGGTCAGACAGTATTTCATATCCTATGCATTTCATCCTAACCTCATCTTGCATACCAGTACATTGAAAGTACTGATGTACTGAACGCATATATTTTCTTTGTGCTATGATGTCTTATATCATAGATTTGGACACTAAGTTTCCTGACCGTGCTTAGACAAATCCGCCGATCAGCAGTAGTAGTCATGGTGAATCCTCATCTATCGAGTGCATTGTTATTCATTTTAGTTATTTCATTAGTTCATCTTTTTGTTTCAGTTAGATTATTGGAGTTAGTTGGGGCCTGTCCCATCAACTCTTTTCAGTCAATTAAAGGTTTTCAAACAATGACAGTTAGTCAGTTTATCAGTTGTTTTCAGCAGTCTTTTCAGTATGTTTTTAGACTCTCAGATTTATGACTTATCAATATTTTAGTATTGAAAACCTTATGTCTTTACTAAGTTAATTCTGCATATGATGTTCATTATTAGTTTACTCAGTGCTCACAGCAAGTACCAGCTCAAGAGTTAGCTTGTGTTCCTTCGAGATTATAAGCACCATTGTTGCGTTTAGGGGGAAGCCTCGGGTCATGACAAAACATGATATCAGATCCTAAGGTTTTACAGTGTCCTGGGGAGTCTGAAAGCCGCATTGAGTAAAGTCTTGTGCATGGGTGTGAAGCGCGCCATACTTATGGATGAGGGGCTACAAGATGTTTTAGGAAAACTATCCCTTCTTTCAGTATTCATGTCGTGTGAGTGAGCATAAGCTCTATTTAAACTATCTTTATAATCCATCATTTATTCTTTTACAGAAAATGCCTCCCAAAAAGAATAACGGAAGAAGAAATGGAAATAAGCCTACACCTCTGCCTATTCAGGAATGTCCCCTGAATGAGCATGTCTATTATGCTGAATTCAGAACTGCATTCACTACCTTAGATCACTCAGTAGCTGCTCAAAATAATCAGTAGGCTTCTACCCCAGCCAATCTAGTTGGCAACACAGCTGCAGCTAGGATTTGGGACTTTACACAAATGAACTGTTCTTTGTTTTTGAGATCCAAGTCTGAAAAGGATCCGCAGGAATTTCTTGATATAATTTAGAATATGGCTGATATTATAGGTGTCACATCAACTGAGAGTGTAGATTTGGCTACTTACCAGTTGCAGGATGTAGCTCATATGTGGTATAAGAAGTAGAAGGAGGATAGAGGGTGCTGTGGTAGGGGTTGTAGAGTGGGAAGAATTTACCACAGCCTTTTTAGATAGGTTCTTTCCCTGAGATGAGGGAAGCTAAGGTTTTGGAGTTTATTAATTTGAAGCAAGTTAATATGAGTATGAAGGAGTATTATCTTAAATTTACTCAGTTAGCAAAGTATGTTTCTTCGATAATGCCTGATAATGGATCTAGAATGAGTAAGTTTGTTTCTGGTGTAGCTGATAGTGTGGTCAAAGAGTGTAGGACTGTTATGTTGATTAAGGAGATGGATATATCTAGAGTTGTGGTCCATGCTTAGCAGATTGAGGAGTAGAAGCTTAAGGAGAGAGAAAGAGAAAATAAGAGGGCCAGAATGGGTAGCTTTACCTTCTCTCAGCCGAGGTCAAAGGGTGGTAACCGTTCTCAGTTCTGGCAGAAGTTTTTAGCCCCATCTCCATCTTCAGCTAGTGCACCTGTGCCAAAGTTCATAAATAACAGTCAGGATAGGGCGTCAAGCTCCAAATCCCAGGGTAGTGTAGATAGTAGTGGTACTAATTCTCTTTGCCAGAAATATAGCAGAAATCATCAAGGTCTGTGCAAGGTTGGTAGTGATGTGTGTTTTGGTTGTGGTAAGCCAGGCCACAGGGTTAGAGAGTGTCCAGTAGTTGCTCGAGGGATAGAAATGATCACCAGTAGGGTCAGACTAACTATTCAGTAGCACCAGCAGATCACCCGACTCAACAGGGGCTCTACTTCTAATGCCACCAGTGGACAATGACAGAATAGGCTTTATGCACTTCATTCACGATAGGATCAGGAAAGTTCTCCTGATGTGGTTAATGGTACGTTACAATCCTTTCACCTCCATGTTTATGTTTTGTTAGACCCCGGAGCTTCGCTTTCTTTGTAACCCCATATATAGCTATAAATTTTGGTGTCAGTCTCGAGTCTTTAGCAGAACCCTTCTCAGTGTCTAGTTTAGTGGGGGTCTCTATTATAGCCAGACAGGTAAACAGGAACTGTCCAGTCATAATATCTCAAAAAAAAACACTTCAATTGATCTGGTGGAGTTAGAGATGACTGATTTTGATGTCATTTTTGGCATGGATTGGCTCTACTCATGCTATGCTTCAGTTGACTATAGAAACAGAGTCATTCAGTTTTACTTTCTAGATGAACCAGTCATTGAATGGAGGGATAGTACTTTAATGCTTAGGGTTCAAATTATTTCATACCTTAAGGCAAGAAAAATGATTTTCCAGGGTTGCTTTTACCATCTTGTTCGAGTAAAAGACTCTAATTTTGAGATCCCAAGTCTTAAGTTAGTTTCATTAGTGAGGGAAGTTCCAAATGTTTTCCCTGAAAATCTTCCCGGAGTTCCTCTCAAAAGGAAAATTGACTTCGGAATAGATCTCCTTCTAGATACCCATTCTATATCTATTCTTCCCTACAAAATGGCTCCATCTAAGCTTTGGGAGTTAAAAGAACGGTTGAAAGATCTCTTAGATAAGGGATTCATTAGGACCAGTGTTTCCCCATGAGGCACTCCAGTTTTTTTTGTACGTAAGAAAGGTGATTCTCTCAGAATGTACATCGATTACCGTCAGCTGAACAAAGTCACAATCAAGAATAACTATCCACTCCCAGGATTGATGACTTGTTCGACCAACTTTAAGGTACCAGTTATTTTTCTAAGATAGACCTCAGATCCGACAATCATCAGCTTAGAGTCAGAGAATGTGACATTCAAAAAATACTTTCAGAACTCAATATAGTCACTTTGAGTTTCTAGTTATGTCTTTTGGACTAATGAATTGAAGCAGTGAAAAACTAGCCTAGACCCATCTCTCTGTCAGATATCAGGAGTTTCTTGGGTTTGGTTGGCTATTACAAATGGTTTGTTGAAGGGTTTTCATCTATTTCACCCACCATGTCCATATTGACTTAGAAGAAAGTTAAGTTTGAGTGGTCAAATTCTTATGAAAAGAGTTTTCAATAAATGAAGACTCAACTTATCTCAGCCCCAGTTTTGAACTTACTAGATGGTTAAGATGGGTTTGTTGTTTTCTGTGATGCTTCTAGAGTTATCTTAGGTTATGTTTAGATGTGGAGAGATAAGTTCATAGCCTATACCTCTAGAAAGCTTAAACCCCATAAAAAGAATTACCCTACCCATAATCTTGAGTTAGCAGCTATTGTGTTTGCCTTATAGATTTGGAGGAATTTTCTCTATGGGGTTCATATTGATGTGTTCACGGATCACAAAAGTTTGCAATATGTGTTCTCACAGAAAGATTTAAATCTTCATCGGAGAAGGTGATTATAGTTTTTGAAAGATTATGATATGAGTGTTTTGTATCATCCGGGCAAGGCTAATATAGTAGTAGATGCCCTTAGTAGATTGTCTATGGGTAGTGTTGCTCATGTAGAGGATGATAAAAAGCAGTTAGTTAGGGAAGTTTATCAGTTTGCTAGATTATTTGTGTAGTTGGTGGATTCAGCTAAGGGTAGTGTATGGGTTAAAGGAGAAGCAGGATAGTGATTCTAGTTTGGTTAACTTAAAAGAGTCAGTTAGAGATCAAAAAGTAGAGGTTTTCTCCCAAGGGGGAGATAGCATATTCCAGTGTAAAGGTAGGCTATGTGTATCATGTGTTGATAGGTTGAGATAGTGGATTTTAACAGAAGAGCATTACTCTATTCACCTAGAATCTACTAAGATATATCATGATTTTCGAGAAATCTGTTGGTGGAATGGTATGAAGAGGGATATTATAGAGTTTATAGATAAGTTCTCTGATGGTCAACATGTTAAGGTTGAGCACCAAAGTCCTAGTGGCATAATGAAGGAGTTCAGCATCCCCACTTAGAAGTGGGAAGAGGTAAACACGTATTTTGAGATAGGGTTGCCCTGTATGCATCATCAACATGATTTAATATGGGTTATTGTAGATAGAATGACAAAGTCAGCTTATTTCTTGCCAGTTCATACTTCTTATTCAGCCGAGGATTATACCAAGCTATAAATTAGAGAGTTGGTTAGGTTGCAAAGACTCCTATTGTCTATTATTTCAGATAGAGGTACTCAGTTTACCTCTCACTTTTGGAAGGCTTTTTAGAAGGGTCTGCGTACCCAAGTATACCTCAGTACAGCCTTTCACCCTCAAATAGATGGTCAGGCAGAGAGGATCATTCAAACCCTAGAGGACATGTTAAAGTCCTGTGTTATTAACTTTAAGGGTAGTTGGGATGATAACTTGTCGTTGATCGAGTTTTCCTACAATACCAGTTATCACTGCAGTATCTAAATGGATTCATTTGAGGCTCTCTATGAAAGGAGATATAGATCTCCTATTGGATGGTTCGAGGTAGGTGAGACTACTTTGATAGGGCCACATTTAATGTATGATATAATGGAGAAAGTTCAGTTAATCAGGGAGAGGCTTAAGACAGCCCAAAGCCATCAGAAATCTTATGCATATATGCGTAGGAGAGATCTCAAGTTAGCATTTAGAGATTTAGTCTATTTGAAAATGTCTCCCATGAAGGGAGTGAAGAGGTTTGGAAAGAAGGGGAAACTCAGTCCCCGATATGTTGGCCCTTACAAGATATTGAGTTGTTATGGAAAGGTAGTGTATGAGCTTGAGCTGCCTGCAGATTTGGCATCAGTGCATCCAGTATTCTATGTTTGTTTGTTAAAGAAATATATTGGTGATCCAGTTGTAGTTGTTCCTTTAGAAAGTACAGATGTTTAGGATAGCCTTTCTTACTAAAAAATTCCAGTTGAAATCCTTGATCATCAGATTTGAAGAATAAGGAATAAAGAAGTTCTCATGGTCAAAGTTCTTTGGCGGAATCAGTCCGTAGAGGGAGCTACTTGGGAAGAAAAAGCATATATGCGAACCAAGTACCCTCACCTCTTCTCCGCAAACTTAGACTCTGCATAAGGTAATAGTTTTCCTCAAATTGTTTCTTTTTCATTCTCAGTTCCAGCCATGTAATCATAATCATGACATTATATGCATTCACAAATTAGTTCAGTCATATATCATGTTTCAGACTCAGTCATGTAATCTTATTTTTAGTTATTCATGTTCAGTATATAATCTTAGTTCCTTAGTATTCTCATCTTAATCATTCTCATTCGAGAATGAATATTCCCAAAGGAGAGATAATATAATACCCTGTATTCTTCCTAGTTTAGTTCAGCTTATAGTGCATGCACAAGAGGCTTAGAACCTGAAAATTTAGCTAAGTGTTGGATACATAGCCTTATTTTTGGCCTCTAAACTTTGATGATTCTACTTTTGACTTTTCCAATATTAGAACATTAATTTCTAAGTTAATTCATGATTGGGGTTGTCGATAGTACATCTCGGGTGAGTTTTGGATTTTTTGGGTGAGGTTTGAAACCTATTTGGATGGTGAAAATAATGAGGCTCTGTGATAGGGCCGCGGCGCATCACATTTTGCATTGATAGGGAGAAACGCGATACATTGCGTATTGCATCGATAGAGCAATGTAGAGAGATGCATTTCTCATCAGTTGGTACTATATGGTTCAATGAGTTTTGGGTCCATGGGGGTAATTGAGTCATTTCCCTCTCCCTATCTCACCTATAACAAGAGATTTAGGTCCCCAAGGAGCATTATTTGCCCCTTTATTCACAATTTCTCTCAAAATAAAGCTCCACATCTCTCAAGAACAAACCCTAACTCATTCAACAGAATCAAAGAATTCAAGCTTAAATCCTAAGAAAACCATCAAGAATCTTCACAAATTATTCAATTAAGGTATGTATGATGTTTATCCATGGTCCTTTTTCACCCATGGAGTCCAAGAACCTATTTTGATGTTTTAAATCATGAATTCCCATGTTTACAATGAATTATCTCCATGAAGTTTTATGAATTTTGATTATGCATGTTGTTTACAAGTGTTTATTGGTAGGAGTAGTCCTTACATATTGGAATGATGATTTTTTCATGTTAACTCCTTGATTCATGGTTTTAAGTATTGAAGCTATGTTATTATTACATGTTTTAAACTATTTCTATACTTTAATTCTTGACCCATATGTGTTTGATAAAATGTCTAAATGACATGGATTTTGAACAATGATCCTTAACTATGATTTTAAAGCTTCATATGACCCTATTGTTATTCCATTCACTATTGGAGGTTATGAATACCCTAAACTTAGTTGTTTACATAGTTTTTACTATTTGTAAAACGGTTTCAGATAAACCATGAGCATTATCATTCAGTCAATTATCATATCAGTTGTTAGATCAGTCAAACTTAGCTCAGTCCAGTAACCAATGTCTGTTCAGTTGGGAGTAGGATTTAGCACTGAGTGAATGCATGGATGGCAGCTTCCCCATCTGTTAGGTAGAGTTGTAAGTAGACGTCCCTATATTCCAGAACTACGTAGCCAGCGTAGGATATAAGGATTCACCCATCAGTTTAGTCTTGACTTTCTCTCAGGGGTCACCCATAAGTTAGGCTTGATACCCTGGTCCTTCGAGACATCAGTTTAGTAGATCCACATAGTTAGGTTAGTACCCGTGGCATGGTATTGATACCCTTCAACTGGGGGTCATAGGTTGGACTCTAATTATCTCATAGTGGGGCATGTCAAATAGATGATACCTCTCACCCCCTTAGTCCAGTATTTAGTACAAATTTTAGTTTAGATTTGTTTGACCATAGCATACAGATGACCAGTTATTCAGTTATCAGATTTTAGTATGTCAGTTTAAAGACTATTTCAGTATTATGTTATATGTTTGGTCATGCATCCTCAAATTTTACAACTTCCCCACGTATTATACATCAGTTATCTCATGTTATTCAGTCAGTCATTATTTTATATACATGAGCCTATGCATTTTAGCTTAACCTCATCTTGCATACCAGTACATTCAAAGTATTAATTGTATATATTTTCTTTGCGCTATGATGTCTTATATTATAGGTTCGAACGCTTAGTTTCCTGACCGCGCTTAGACAGTTTGCCTATTAGCAGTAGTAGTCGTGGTAAGTCCTCATCTATCGAGGATATGGTTATTCGTTTTAGTTATTTTAGTATTTCATATTTTTATTTTAGTTAGATTGTTAGAGTTAGTTGGGGCCTGTCCCATCAACTCTTTTTAGTCAGTTAGAGGTTTTCAGACAACAGATAGTTAGTTAGTTTATTAGTTGTTTTTATCCATCTTTTCAGTATGTTTTCAGAAGCTTAGATTTATAACTTATTAGTATTTTGGTATTTAAAACCATATGGTTTTACTTAGTGTTTACCGCATAAGATGTTCATTATCAGTTTAGTTAGTGCTCACAGCAGGAACCAGCTTATGGGTTAGCTTATGGTCCTTCGGGATCGTAAGCACTATTTTCGCGACTAGGGGGTAGCCTCGGGTTGTGACATGCCTACATGTCTTTAGGTTTGGTTCAGGCAGTTGATACTGGGCATTTTAGCCTTGATGTTAAGATTTCATCTTGGATCTATAAAGTTTGAGTGTAGACTTAATTTTAGATTTATTTTAAATTTTCCCCAGTTTGGATTTAATTTATAGGTTGTTTGAGTGGACTCCATCGTTGCCTATTTGGTTTTCCTGACTTTGGTTAGATTATTGTTGATAAGTTCTCAGATGATAGCCTATAAACCCAGTATTGGTTCTTTCATCTTTGACCTTAAGTCTTCAGTATTTTTTGTGAATTTGGGATGATATACTCAGTAGTAGTAGTATACTTGAGTTGGATTTAGTGTAATTTCATTCTTGATTGATGGGACATCCTAGAGAAGATCATTCAGTGATAAGTAGTTAAGCCTTGACCTTTTGGATTTCAATCTTTATTGTTATTCGAACTAGCTGTAGCATTGGCATAGATTACATTCGTTGACTATCTCTATTTGTGTGCCCAAATAATGCCTTATGATCTTATTCTCATGTTTTCCATATGGATTTTTACCGTATCAGTTTTAGTTCTTTGAGTTCTCTGTGATGAGATTATGCAGACAAGACTTGGGTGATTTTCCTTCTCATTCAAAGTAGATAGCAAGTATGAATTTGTAAAAAAAGGTTATATTTTGATTGGGAGTCAGTGATATGACTCGTGTCTTGGGTTGGTTTTGGATTGGATTGGCCTTTATTGATTTATAAGGATATCGAGATGGTGTTAGTGTGTTATGGTTCAAATTTATGTACATCAGCCTTTTTGGTTCAGTTGGAGGCCAGTTGGTTGTGAAAGTTAAGTTTTAGCTATTTGGATGTGAAGTGAGAGTGCTGATTGAAAAAGGTATACCTACGAAAAAATCCCTTGCAAGTGTTCTCTCTTCATAGAAGTTATCTAGGAAGTCATGCTTGGAGTATGCAGGCCCAGTACCCCATCCCTTTAAGCTTTTGAGATTTTTTCTATTCGTTGACTTTCGAGGATGAAAGTCCTTTTAGTAGTGGATATTGTAATGTCCCTTCTGGTAATTTTACATAATTCTATTTATTTTCACCGTTTGAGCTTCTTCATAGCTGCCCTAAGTCATTTATGACTTATTGGGACTCACCATTTGGTTTTTGGGAAGATCATTTTATTTGTATAATCAATTCCCTATTTAGAAGTCTTCACTGATTCTAAATGGCCACAAGTAAAAACTTCAATCAAACAATCTTGAATTCAAATTTTGACTGTGCCAACAACTTTGGAATATTGATTTTAGGCTAAGTAGACCTTTAGCTTGGGTCCCAACATACCTAAGCTCATTTTGACCGATTGGTCGAAAAGTTGAAAATTTGGAAATATGAGTGTGGGACCTAAATTTGATTTAAACTACCTTGGATTAAAAATACGACATTAACAACGCATCCGAAATGTCAAATTTAGTGTGGTTACATAGTTTATTTTATCAAATTCTAAATTAATCTCGAGGCATCATTGTAAACTTGGAAAAATTTTTAAGTTGTTGGTACTGGTGCCATGGTGACCAGGCAAAGAATCACCATGATCACGCCGTATCTATCACAACAAGGCCCATGGCGATCACAGTCCATGTGATAGCGATCACATCATCTCTTTGCCTGAAGGTTCTAAAAATAGACCCCCTCCCAAGTCGTGATTTTAGGCATTTCCTCTTCATCCTAAGAACCCTAAATAGGTATGATAACTCAAAATTGAGTTGTGTGGGTGACTTAGGATCTTGATTATTATCTATTATCACGAATATCTTTGGAATCAAGGTAAGAATCCTTCAAATTCATGCTTGAATTTCCTAGTTTTGACCCAAAACCCTAAATTCACTCAAGGCTTGATTTTAGCCCTAAACCGTGATTATGATGTTATAATTGTTTCGAACATATTATTAGGTCCAAGGTCGTGTTATGATATAAATTGAACATCCGGGAAGTGTCTATCCGTGTAAGGGATGTGATTGTAGTTTATTGATATATTAATGCATATGGTTCTATTGTATGAATACTGGTGATGGCATGCATAGATTCGGTACATTCAGGATCATTGCATCGATGATTGATATGATTTCGATTAGATTATAATCTTTTTATTGTTATCACTAATTAAGGGTTAAAAGCCAAGTCTCTACCTTAATAGGGATTTTTTCATAATAATAAATGTCAATTTTAATGAATAGTTTATATATAAAGGAGGTTAATAATGATGTTTTAAAAACTTGATCGAGGTAATTTTTGATCTATTATTTGACATTACTAATTACTCTGATCGTGAATGATTCTAACCCTTTCTACACTTTTACAATAATTTAGTCCCGAAGTTCACTCCGAACAACAAACCTATGGATTTACACTCTTTTAGCCACGGCTTGAGTTCATGCACCTAGCATATCCAGATACACATCTCCTTGTATGGCATAGTTGAAGATGTTGGATTGATAATATAAATTTTGATTAAAACCCAATGAAAGTTATAATATTCATGTTATGTATAATTACCTATTAATAATGTGATATTGATGATGAATGATGAATTATGAAAACATTCTCTACCTTGCTTCTCTTTTTATGTCTATTTACTTTATACCTCATGGGACTTATTCTTGACTTTATCCCTCATGGATCTTGTACTTTACTTTAGCACTCATGGGGCTCGCACTCTATTATTGACCTTGATTTGGATATTATGATGATATGATGATACCCAGCAAGGTCAAAGGATATTATGATGATGTGATGATATCCGACAAGGCTGGAGGAGGGTATGATGATGATATTGATACCTGACAAGGCTAGAGGATGGTTATATAAATGTACCAATGTGCATATCTGTCGGTTCGAATCTGGCTAGCCTTATGTATCTCATATATATATATATATATATATATATACCTGATAATTCCAGAGGATGATTATGGTAAGGCTGATTATGATGGAGATGGTTATGATGATGATATTACGATATTGATTGTGTACCTTGCATTCATTCTTGCATGTGCATTACTTTTCACTAGTATACGCCTATGTCTATCAGTTGATATGGGACCACTACATAGATGTGGGTGATAACTATGTCTTGTATTGTTGATATGCTAACTGAACCTTTTGAGCCTGAGCGATGGGTGCTCGTATAGGATCGGTAGGTGTTTGGTTGTCCTAAATAGCCGATTACTCACGTTGTTATTGATATTATTATGATCATTGTTATGTCTAGCTTATGACAAATTTTTCATTCATTCTATGTCGAGATCGAGGTATGATTATGGCCTTTTCTATCTTATGATTTTATTACTATGCATGATTAGTTCATGATGAGATATATGGATTAGAAACCCTAAGCATGTTAGTACTAAATCATGATAGGATTATAATGAGGCCTTAAAATAAAGATATGATGATCTGGGTTATGGTTCGAGTTGACCTTATATATATATATGTATATATATATGAATATCTAGCTATATGTAGCTATGGTATTACCGTATATCCCTTTCTCATGTTCAGATTGTATATTCATTTCTTGGCCTTGTAGATTGTTATATATCCTTCCTTCGCCCTTTATTAGTATTTGGCTAGGGATATATGGTATAGTGTTGAGATTTCTGAGTAGGGATGGAATAGGATAGTTCATCCTCGATATTTTCTTAGCCTTAGTATGTTAGTCTCTTGATCATGAATAGGATAGAATATCCTTATTATCCCATTGGCTTTGTTATATTGTTACTGTACTCTTGGGTATAATTTTCCATTATGTTTATATGTTATGTATTTTTTCTTTATCTTTGGAGCTCAGTTGGCAGTTGCCTACTGAGTACCATTTATTTAGTACTCATACTACATTTCTGCAACCTGTAAATCATAGTATAGGTTATTGTCATTGATGTGTACTTCATGCGGAGAAGCCATGGTTCGGGAACTTAGAGTGAGCTACTGATGTTCGGAGTATTACTTACCTCCTTTTTATGTACTAGATTTGTCTCTATGTCGTTTTCTAAGATAAGTTGCATCAATGTAATTTATTTCATCTATTCCACTGTTGTACTCTTATTTTAATATTAGAAGCTCTTGTACTTATACCACCAGGTTTTGGGATTTTATTATATATTTGATTCTCTTTTTTCATCTATTCCGCATTCTCTTCTATATATATTTGGGTAGTTCATTACAAGCCGTTCTGGGCTAAGGTGATTGGTTTGCCTACTGGTGGGTTATGGTAGGCGCCATCATGACATGAGAAATCAGGTCGTGATAGGGTTTCACACTTTTGATCAATTTCTTCCATTTCTAAGCTTAGGGTAAGCTTTTAAATACCTATTTAAACTATGTTTCTCTAATTTTATCATCTAATTATTATTTCAACGCGTATTAAACTAGAAAATTAGGGATTTTGTCCCAAAAGGCCTAGCACTTGTATTTCATTGATTCAAACCCCGTTTTTAATATATTTTCACTTAGATAAGTTTATATTCTTATAATTATCAATTTTTTCTCAATTTCATCTTCAAAACAACTTCAGATTCTCGATTTCAAAAAGAATTTTTGGAGATTTTGCCAGTAAAGCTTAAACATGATTTTTCTTTAATTTGAACCTTATTTTTAACTCATTTTTTCTTAGGTTTTCAGTTGTAGACTCCTAAAAATATGGAACACATGTTTCAAAGATAAAATTATGATTTTGCCCTTCTTTATCAAAAACTCATTTCAGGTGCTCGTTTTAACCCCGATTTGAAAATAGATAATATTATCGTTGGTTTTTTTGATGCATAGATTCTATATTTCTATGTTTTAGTCGATTTTGAGTCCGTTCGGGAGGAGTAAGGCTTCTGAGTGAATTCTTGCGGACCGATTTTTGGCATTTGGGGTAGGTTATGTCTTAACTTTCTTTAGACTGGGTTGGTTTGTGAATGTGGATAAAATATCATGCTAAGGGTGTAGAAACTAATCATAAAAATGGATTTATTATCGTGTTGTTCCTGTAAGGGGCCTATATAATGATGTTATTTGATGGTCTCGGTATGCTATTTGCTTTGTGTGACTGTGTGGGATCCTATATGATATTGTTGGCCCTATGTACATGAAATTAGTTGTGTAATGATTGATGAAAAATCCTAATATGGTATCAATGGTGTATTTTTATACGTTTCATTTTGTTGGCATATGGTTTACATTGAAATTCATGGATAGTTGGAAAAATTGAGTGGATTGTTGGCTCACTTTTGGTTGGTCTATTGGTTGGACATGGAAATACTCATTCTGGTTGGTTGCGAGCATTACATCTTTATATCATATACATTAATGAAACATTGATCCTACACTGAAAATACTAAAAATACTGGAAACACTGTTTTTTCTGACAGAAAATGTGACATCTTTAAAACTATCTACTGAAGGATGTGCCAGAGATGAGATATGGATATGGATTGGATATGGATTAGATATGGATTGTATATGGGTTTACGAACCCCCCATGGGTCCTATATCGGGAAGCTTTAGCTTCGTAGGTGTATATGGAGGTTATGCGACAACTTCTTGCATCACATTATCATTATCATCAATACCATCATTATCATCATCTTCATTGTATTTTTGTTACATTATGCCTTTATTTGTGTTGTATTATTTCTCTTGATGTATACTTGTCTGTGTGTAATCTCTTCCCTATTACTTGTAAGTGTGATATTTGTTTACTTATATTTCTTTCTAGTACGTTGGATTCTTGATTTCGGAGTTGACTACTACCTTTCTTTATTTAAACTATGTCTTTATTCGTATTCAGAGACTGAGTGTTCCTATTTCTGATATCTTATGTATTTGATCTCGAGTTATACTAGTGATGTTCTTACACTGTGACACCAGATTTGGGATTATGGTATTGATGTTCATTCTAGAAGCCCTATTTGGGTTACTGCTATTATTCTCCCTTTTGTATTAGTTTGTGTGATAGGCTTACTTGTCAAGATTCACCGTGAAAAGTATCATCATAACCCTTGAATTTTTGGGTCGTGACAAATTAGTATCAGCAGACAAGTTCATTAGTCTCAAAAATATAAGAATAGGATGTCTAATAGAGTCTTTTGGATCGGTACATAGACGTTCATATCTATCATCGAGAGGCTATAGGATGTCTTTAGGAAATTTCTCTCATTTTATTTCTTATCGTGTGGATTTTCTTCATACCTTGTGTTCTAAGTCATATTTTACTCTTTTCGACACAGATGGTGATGACTAGATCTCATGAGATCAGAGATATAGAGCCTTCATTCCAGGAGAAAGACCAGTCTAGAGGGCGAGTTGTGAGTCGTGGATGGGCTCGAGGTAATGAATGGACACTTGGATCTTCTCCATCTAGGAGTAGTGTTATGGGACTCTCCCCTGAGCCTCGTATTGAGCATGTTGGAGATGTGGGTCATACTTTTGTTCCATCGAATTTTTTTACCCCAATCTTTTAAGTGTTGTTGATTCATTTGTTGACCCATTTGGAGGGTGCTCCTTCAAGTGCATCTAGTGTTATATATATACATTTAAGTTGTATAATCAATTTTTGGTTTGTATAAAATATGTTGGTTCATATTTTATACATTACAGATAGGTATACAACTACCATATGTTTGAATATAACTAAATTGCATTTTTTAAAGTTGGTATGTATAAACTACATTTGTTATTCTATTAAACATTAGGTATATCTTAGTTTGTATAATTTGTATTTTGTATAAACTAAACAAAAAGGAAAAAAGTTTTAAGGATTCTCACTCCAATGAGGGGGAGCAACGATGTTGTGAATGACTCAAAGGTATTTTGTATATCCCCAAATAAGTATTTATTTGAATGTATATACAATTGATATATATATATATGCATGTATGTACATCTATTTCTCTGTTAGTTACACATAAGTATGCATACCATGTCAAATTTTTAATGTATATATCTACACAAATAACGGTCATATACAATTAGACAGTTGTCACGTGTTGGTATATACATATGTATACATCTACAAAATATACATATAAGTTGTATAATCACTTTTTTGTTTGTAGAAAATATGTTGGTTCATATTCTACATTACATATAGGTATACAACTATCATGTGTTTGTATATAACTCAAAGGTATTCCGTATAAATTATATTTAGTCATAAAGTGAATTTGTTTGTATATTCTATCAGTGTGTGTGTATTTTGTATTTATTTTGTTATGTTTCTTTCATATACATCTTGAATTTGTATACATTTATACATTTGAATTTGTATATATATACATATAATTTGAATTTATATCCATTTTATACTTTTAAATTTGTATCCATTCAAATTTATTTTGAAGATATGAGTTGTAAGCGTTTGTATTTGTATTTGAATGTTAAATTCTGAGCTAATTTTCATTTGTATCAATTCCACAATTATATTTCTATTCATAGCTAATTTTTGTAGACAAGTATATTGTTATTATATTTTAAATTCAGGAAAATATTAGTTTGAATTCTAGTTTTGTATTTCAAAAATTAAATGGTAAGCTACAATAGCCCATGTGGAAATTGGAAAAGGAATAAACAAAAGATTTGAAAAAGATAAGTTAGAAAGAATAAAGAAAGTAAATCACTCCCATTTCTTTTTTTATCTCTAAACATAAATTTAATAAAATATATTAGTTAATAGTTGTTTATTAGAGTCTTAAATTCATTAATCACTAACTAAAATCTATAAAATGTAATTACTAGAACTTAGACTAAGAAATTAGTTAAGAAGGGTATAAGTTGATTATATGTGAAGTTTTACCTTTAAATTAAATAATTAAAATCCTAAAATACAATGACATGTTTAAGAAGGTTGCTTGAATATGATAAAGCTTAACTTCAAATTACATGCGCCATTAAGGGTGTGTTTGGTAAGAAAGAAAATATTTTTAAAAAAATATTTTTCAGTTTTCATGTTCAATTGGCTCAAGTGTGTTTGAAAAATGTTTTTCAAATATACATATTATCCTCATATTTCAAAAGAATGAGACGATTAGAATCGAGAGTTAGATCTTGAGTTGAGGTCAAAAGTCGGGTCCGGATTGGGATCTTCAGTCGAGTTTGATGATCGAGGTTAACTCTGGAGTCGAGAGAGTCGAGATAATGTTGAGGTTGGATCCCAGGTATAGGGACGGATTTGGTTCAAGGTGGAAAGTCAGGTTTTAGAGTTTGTTGTTGGGGAAGAGTCGAGTGATGAGTTGGGATACTTATCAAGTCCCAGGTGAGGTCAAGACTTAGGATCTCAGGTCATATATCGAATTAACATTAGGGTTGGATCAAGAGTCGAGTCATGAGTTGGGGTAAAAAGTTTGGTCTCAAATCAGATCAAGAATCAAGATCTCAGGTCATGTGCGGAGTCGGGGTTAGGAGTTTGAATCTGAGTCGGGGTAGGGATCTAATGTTAGGGTCGTAAAAACATTTTTGCACCTCATAAAATAAATTCATATAATTATTAATAATTATCTATTTTTTGTAATGATTGAGGGTGATAGGACATATACGATGGAGGGAAGACTCGGGTGAGAACGGCGGGAGGAGACTCGGATCATTTTTCGATCGAGGTAGGGTTGCACCAGGGTTCGACTCTTAGTCCGTTCCTATTTGCGTTGGTGATAGACGTGTTGACACGGAGTATTCAAGGGGAGGTGCCTTGGTGTATGTTGTTCGCTGACGATGTAGTGCTGATTGATGATACGCGGGCGGGTGTGAATGAAAAATTGGAGGTTTGGAGGCAAACCCTTGAATCTAAAGGGTTCAGGTTGAGTAGGTCCAAGACGAAATATATGGAATGTAAGTTTAGTGAGGTGAGGCAGGAAGATGATGTCGTGATAAGGTTGGATTCCCAGGAGGTCCGAAAGAGGGATAGTTTTAGGTATCTTGGGTTTATGATTCAGGGGAATGGCGAGATTGATAAGGATGTCTCTAACCGTATTGGAGCTGGTTGGATGAAATGGAGGCTCGCCTCGGGAGTGTTGTGTGACAAGAAGGTACCACTAAAGCGTAAAGGTAAATTCTACAGAGCGTCAGTCCGTCCTGCTATGCTATATGGAGCAAAGTGTTGGCCAGTCAAGAACTCCCACATTCAAAAAATGAAGGTAGCGAAAATGAGAATGTTGCGTTGGATGTGTGGACTTACCAAAGGGGATAAAGTCAGGAATGTAAACGTTCGGGAGAAGATCGGAGTGGCTTTGTTGGAGGATAAGATGCGCGAAGGAAGGTTAAGATGGTTTGGGCATGTGATGAGGAGGGGCACGGATGCCCCAGTTCGTAGGTGCGAGAGGTACTGGAGGGAAGTGATTAGACATAATATGGAGCAACTTCTGCTTAATGAGGACATGACCCTAGATAGAAAGGTGTGGAGGTCACGGATAAAGGTAGAAAGCTAGGTTGTGTGCGTGGATTCAGTAAGTAGTTAGAAGAGCTCAGGTTGAGTCGGGCTAGTAAACCTAGGATTGGGTCCAAAGATAGGAGCCCGGTCAAGCGGGCATGGGTCTCTTTCTCCTATTGCGCTTATTTATTTTATTTCTTATTGCTCTGACTTCTATTTTTATGTGTTTTATTCCTTGTCATGTTATGCCATCCATCTTGCTTCTTATTTAATTACACTTTGGTCTACTTTTCTTTATCTTGAGCCGGGGGTCTATCAGAAACAGCCTCTCTACTTCTCTGGAGATAGCGGTATGGACTGTATACACTCTACCCTCCCCAGACCCCACTTGGTGGGAATACACTAAGTTTGTTGTTGTTGTTGTTGATGTTGTTCTTGATTGAGGTTAATAGGAAATAACGTGCAAAGCAAGTTCATAGAGTCTAGTTAAGTAAAATGTATCAAAGCTTTCATGAACCAAATATGTCAGGTCGTGGTTAGCATGGACAACACTCATACATTCTCTTATATAATAAGAGGCAATTGAAGCAGCTACCAGCAGCTTCCGGTCGTCCTTCTTGCCAACCGGAAGCTGCTTACTCCGTGATTTTACTATATCACCTCTAAATAATTATTATATGTTATTTATGTATTAAAAAATTATTAATATTTAATAAATAAATAAAATAGACATCTATAATATGTCTACTTCAGCTGCTTCAACCGTAATTTATTGTATCGCCCCTAATTAATTTATTATGTCATTTATGTATTAAATAATTAATAATATTTAATAAAAAATAAAATGGACACTTATGATATGTCTTCTTCAGCCGTAATTTTATTGTATCTTCCCTAATTAATTTTATTATATGTCATTTATGTATTAAAAATTTATAATATTTAATAAAAAATTAATATAAAGATTTATGACATGTCTTCTTCAACTGCTTTAATCATAATTTTACTGTATCTCCCCTAATTAATTATTATAAGTCATCTAAGTATTAAAAAATTAATATTAAAAATATTTAATAAAAAAATAGACATTTATGACATGTCTGCTTCAGCTGCCTCAATCGTAATTTTACTATATCACCCCTAATTAATTATTATAAGTGATCTAAGTATTAAAGAATTATTATAAAGTCATCTAAGTATTAAAAAATTAATAATATTTAATTAAAAAAAAAAGTAAAAGATGTATTTATAACATGTCTACTTAAGCTGCTTCAACCTTAATTTTACTGTATCGCTGATAATTAATTTTATTATATGTCATTTATGTATTAAAAAATTATTAATATTTAATAAAAAATAAAATAGATATTTATGACATGTCTGTTTCAGTTGCTTTAATAGTAGTTTTACTATCACCCCTGATAATTATCAGTCATCTTAGTATTAAAAATTTTTCATTAAAATAGACATTTATGACATGTCTGCTTCAATTGCTTCAACCGTGATTTTACTGTATCGCCCCTAATTAATTATTATAAGTTATCATAGTATTAAAAAATTATTATAAAGACATCTAAGATTAAAAAATTAATAATATTTAGTGCTAAAGTAACTTGACGTCTTATATGAGGTTCACTTAATTTTTTTTCGTAAGTAATTTTATGGTAATTTTTCTATACCGCTTCTAATTATTATTTGTCATTGAAAACATCTCTGTGTTGCTGCTTCAGTCGTAATTTTACTATGTTACGCTAATTAATTATTATGATCATCTAAGCATTGTGCCAACTAAATTGAAATAGAAGAAAAAATATTATAAATCATAATAATTTAAAAAAACTAAATTATTTAAAATATATAATTGATTATCAATGCCAAGAAATTTTGGACAGGGAGAATAATATATAATATTTGAAAATCATGTAAAAGGTATTATAAATTACAATAATTAACAACTAAAACTGTCAAAAATATGTTAAATATTTCAAAAAATATTACGTAAAAAAAATATACATTACAATAATTAACAACTTAAAAAATTTAAAGGTCAATCTGTCTGCTCTTACACAACTTCATCCTTTTTCTTGCCTTCATTTTTTCATCAACTTTAGTTTGTCTTATTTTTTGAAATTTGTTATTTATTTCAAAAAATTGTATAAATTCCTACAAATCACAATAATTATCTAAATTGTATTTGTGTCACATAAATTGATATTAAAAAATCATATATTGAACCCGTGCTGGCACAGGCCTTCAACGTCTAGTTATATTTAGAAATATCAGTAGCAAGCTTTTTCATCGTCCGACTTTCAAGACTACCAACAAGCAAAGTCAGGAGGCAATGGCAGAACAGCGGAGGCTCATTTGGAGGAACAACCTTGAGAGTGGCTAAGTGGCCACAAAAGAATAACTAATACCAAATAAACATATCTTGCATCTGATGGGACATAATGTTTCGTATAGCACCCAACATCAACAAAAGGATCCGACTTTCTAGTGATAAAGAACTCTATCAAAAATCCTCAGTATACATGTTGCCTCTACACACTTGACGACACCAAACACCATTACAGGAAGAATAGAAATAAAATAAAAAACAAATCGACCAACTATACATCTGGTTAACTGAGTGAAGATGCCATTCTTGTTGACATTGGAAGAGGTTCTCCAACATATTTAAAACAAAAACAGCAGAGTTTTAAGTGCTACACTGGGATGACATCAATCTTTGAACTGTCCTCACACCTCAAAATGATGCCCTCCAGACTGGCTGGAAGAATGCATTTAGCCCACTGACATCCTGTTAAAAATGGTTCTTCAGGAGGAACAATCATCAGAACATTATCGTTCCGCTGGACAACTCCCATTACACTGACAGTGCTACCTTCTTTTATATACCTGAACAAAGATGTGCGAGAGGAAAAGCCAAACTGAGAACAACATGCATGCCAGGGATGAAAAAAACTAATAAATACGTTCACCAATAATTCTACAAGTTACTAAGGAGTCATCTCGTCGAATGTATAAGAATAATGTTGAATAGGGTGAATGAATAATGTTTGTATTAATAATGTTGGTATTAGTTATGCTTGCGTGTGACTTTATTTTTTATGCATTGTTTGATTTGATATAATAAAAATAATATCTTGTATAATTTTTTTAAAAAAAAGATCTTTGTTTGCAAAAATATCCTCTATACTTTTTAGTTTTGTTAAATTTTATAAAACTTCACGTAGTGCTACTTATATATTATATTATTTTCATAGGTATTTACAGTCCAAGATTAGTTTCACCCAAAACACTTTTTTTGAGCAAATTATCCTTCTAACTCTTGAGACGACAAGATATAAACAGGGACATTATTCAAAATGCATCTTCTTACGCCAATACCCTTTAATCTTGCATTGGAAACAAAAGTTCCTAATACCCTCAATCTGCCAACTAGAGCAGTGCATTTCACAACAGCGAAGGCATGACCCTGTAAGCTATCTTGTATGCTACTTATAAGATATGGTTAACTTCCATTATTGTTTGATTAATTTGTTTCCTCAAAAGAGTATCTTCATATGAGCAGATGAAATCAGGCGGGAAATCTGTCACACACAACTTATCAAATCATAGAAAAAAACAAAGATCATAAATTAAAGAACTGTCAAGAGGCAAAGTACAGAAAAAAGAGGTAAAGTAGATGGAAAAAGGACTTGGGAAATTTTATAGAGGGATTTGAGGAATATCTTTGTCATTAATCAAAGTTAATGCAAGTATTGAAATCCGTTGTATTATTAATACATGGAAAGGGGTGGTATTAGTAAACTTCAATATACAATAGAGTGTATAACTAATGAAGAGGCATTAATTATACAAAGGCTAAAAATTGTACCAAACAAGGTAATAGCATAACACAAAACTGATGCATGCATTATTTTTTCTAATACACTCTATCAAACAGCCTCTAACTGTAGAGGTAGAACCGGCATCTAGAAATGATTATGTTCGCTGTCATTAATCAAAGGACGCAAGCAAAAGAAATATTTAAGATTCTTTGAAGTTGAGTTGAACCATACCCTTCTTTCAATCGCATTATACGGTCATCACTGGATAGATTTCTCTCTGCCAGCCATCTGACAAATTCAGGTGACATGTCCCTATTTGATTGATCAATATCCACAACAATAGACTCTTCGACATAAGGGGTTACTCTTGCACCATAGCCAGTTTTGACCAAAGCCCTTAATCCAGACTGGAAATCAGAGATATAAAAATCAGAGACATGTCGCTGCAAAGACAAAAGAGGACTTCAGTTTTCTGTAAGAATTATTTCAATGAATTAGACACAGCATATATGAACAACGAAGTGTAAATTATGTGGGGAAAAAATGACGGGAAAGAGAAGAACAGGATGAAAACAACAAACTAGGAAGGAGGTCCAAATGAACTTACAATGACAACACATAGCAGTGTCAAAAAACAAAGACGGCATTCAAACTTCTCTTTGACATGTCAACATGAACTCACTGATATGACATACTTTGTGATACAATCCGGGTGAGCTCAAGACCCTTCACTAGAAGCCAAGCTCGGGAACTTCAAGTGCTCCAAGGAGTTTTCATGAAATGAGAGGTGATTGAAGACATCTCATCACCATCAAATGAGTGTTATGTGTTGGTGGTTGCATCCACCATGGATCAAGGAACCTTGGAGAAAGGACTGCAAGACAGGGCGAAAAAGCCCACGGGTGGGACCTGCGAGCTCACCTGCGCCCGCAGGTGAGCCTCCTGAGTGAGAAGGTACCAAAACAGTGGCACATGCACCTGACCTGCATGAGCAGGTGGCCCAAAACGGGCTGACTTGTTTTTAAGTTGTAAATGGGACACTTTTGGGCCCAAGGGTGTAATAATTAGACTAAGGGTATAAATACCCAAACCCTACTTTACTTTCCTTAGTTTTGCTTGAATATTGAAGAACTATTCTCCTTTGAGAGAGAGATTGGTGAACTAGTGTTGAATGTTGGTTTAGAAACGTGTGATTTCAAGAGCGTTCAATTCCCTCTTGGTCACCGTAGAGTAAGGTGTTATTTGAAGATTGTAACTAGGGTTTTAGGTTCATAAATCCTATAGTTCTTGGTTCCTTCTTATTTGTGTCTATCTATATTCTATCTTAATTATCTCTTTATTTTTCGTACTTAAATTTTAGTTTCCGAAGCTTGTTCGATATCATTTGGTATCAGAACAAGGCTTAGATTCGTTCCTACGAATCTAGTTTTGGGTTAGATATCTAAAAAAAATCAAAAAAAAAAAAAGGAAAAGTAGTTCTAAAAATGTTTAAAGTAGAAAAACCCCAAAAAAAAATTTCATCTTTTGAGTCTTCTTTGTGGTTTCCATCCTAGATTTAGTTTCGTCTAATATTTTGAGTCGAAACTTGAGCTAGCGAGGTTTGAGGGTGTTTGAAGAAAACCCACCATCATTGTTCTTGAACTTGAAGCAAAGAAGAAATGCATTTTTAGATCTACAAGTTTTGGTGTGGAATTGAGAGTTAAAATTGGTGGAAAAGTGTTGCTCACGTTGAAAGAACCATAACTTCAAAGTTGCATGGAGTTTCGGGTTCAAAAGAGTTGGTTGAGAATTTTGGTGTTCTTGAAGAAGATTCAAATCTTCAAGAGGAATCTTCAACAAAAAGTGGTGTTTAATCCAAGAAAGAGGAAGAAAAAGGCAAGAAAAAGTGTTGGTACAAAACATATCCAAAGGGCCAAGGAATATTCCAAGAGAGAAGCAAAGGAGGCCCACAAAGAGGGGAAACTCGGCTCCTTTCCCGGTGGACTGCCTGGCATTTGCGCCCCATCTGCGCAGGTGGTCTACGCAAGTCACCAAGGGCAACCACTGGTTTGACCTGCGCTCCACATGCGTTAGCAGGTCACCACATCCAGCCGCATCTTCCTCAAACGCATGTCAAGCCTTCCGAACAATCAATCTAGTTTCATTTCTTGATTCTTGATTTCATTTTTCGATTCTTAAACTACTCAACAACTAGTAATTCACCTATTAAGTTGGTTGATCAGTTCTAGAGTCCGATTTCTTTCTTTGTCCTACTTCTTTCAAGCTTTTCTTGTTTTCATTTCGTCGTTAATTCTTGATTCAAGCCCGTACGCGTTTCTTTTGAGTCTTTCAAGCAAGAATCCAATCCGATCAAGAGTAGCAATTGACACCTTTACTACCACCCGGAGTATAAGCCATCCTTCAACATTTGCGACCCAAGTGTGAGGCATACAAAAATGTGTAGAGTTGTGAGGCTATTTCTTCAATGCTAACATGTTTGTTGTTTTTGTTAGTGTCTTTTCTTCTTAGGTACAATACTCCGGAAGATGAAACATCACAAGCTATGGATAACAATACCCCAAATGCAATCTTAGAAGCCATTGAATCCTCAAGTCGGAGAATGGAATCCATGGAAGGACACATAACCTCCCTACAAGGAAGTGTATCTAGTATGGATGGAAGGATAATTAACATAGAAGGCCGTCCAAACTCTAGCCAAACCACCCGTCAAAACTTCCATACATTTTCTGGCGGACATGCTCAAAACACTTCCGCTACAATCACCCTGGAAACACTTCACCAAATGTTTAATCCGACCAACACAAGATCCTACCCAAACCACTACCTATCCACATAACTGAAATCCCGTTCATCCACTCCACCACAATTCAACCAAACCAACCAAGGTGAAACACAAAACCAAATACCCCAACCTCCCAAAAAACCAAAATTCCCCACTCCCAGTACCCCATAACCACAACCAACCCATCCAAGTCGAAGAAGAAGGGAGGGAGGAACCTTAAGGAGAGTTTGGAGCATATGATGAAGCGGATGTGTGGGTGGAGAACATGAGGGATAGACTGATGGCTCAAGGAGATCGTAGGGGTCGAGGAGGAAGATTTGGTCTGGTGCCTTATGGGAGAGGAAATTTGGGAAATCGACCCCAAGGTGATGATCAATGGAACCATAATGAGCACCAACATGGCAATAGAGATCAAGATGTTAGATCAACTAAATCAAAATTCCAACTTTCAAGGGAGAGAGTTATCCCGAGGCTTATCTAGCATGGGGTCCGTTTGTGATAGGATCTTCCAAGTCAATGATCTAACCAACGTTAGCCCAATTCGAGGGATTTGCCATCACATGGTGGGACTATGCCAAAAGGTTTAGGAATGTGTTAGACGAGGGACAACCACAACCATGGAATGCTTTGAAGGGCCTCATGAGAGAGAAGTATGTTCCGAAAAGATATAGGCATGAGTTACTTGCCAAATTATACAATCTGAGGCAAGGGAACAAGGATGTGACAGCCTACCATGATGAATTTCAGCAATTGATCTCAAAGCTTGAGTATCATAAGAACATAGAGCATGCCATCATCCGATTCAAGGTTGGGTTCAACAAGGAGATTGCCTCGTGCATGACTTGTCATAGATTTTCCCACCCTCGAAGTCATTTTTCAAGAGGCTTTAGAGGTTGAGAGGGACATCAAGGAGAGGGCATCTTTCAAATTCAAAGGACACTCATCCACTAATCCATGGAGTAAGAACAAAGAGGTAGCTTAACCGTCAATCGGGTGGAGCAAAGGCAAGGACATCAACAAGTCCTATGACAAGAAACCTGTGGAGAAGACTACTCCAAATTATCCACCAAGAATTGAAGGTGACAAATATCCAACTCTCAATCCTAAAGGTTTTCACTGTTTTAGACGTCAAAGGTGGGGACATAAAGCAAGTGAATGTCCCAATAGGAGAAATCTAATCCTTCAAGAAGGGAGGTTGTATTACCTTGGAGAAGAGGTAGGGCTAAAGGATGAGAATGATGAAAAAGCACAAGATGGAGAGGGACCCGAAGAAAATAAGCAAGCAGAGGAAGATAATGAAGATGCTTGGCCTCAAAATGGAGAGTTTGAGATCCCAAACTTTGTTGTGAGGCGAGCAATGATTAGTAAGGAATAGATGATCATGGTCAAAGGGAAAATTTATTCCATACTAAGATTCTTATCAAGGAGAATCTGGAAAAATAGGTTTCACCCAAAGAAAAGGTAAATTGATGCCTCGAGGTGATGGTCCGTTTCAAGTACTAGAGAGGATAAACGATAATGCCTACAAGATTGACCTTCCTCCGAAATATCAAGGAAACAACACCTTCAATGTGTGCAATCTTTCACTCTTTGACATGATAGAAGATAATCACCCCGTGAATTTGAGGTCAAATTCTTCTCAAGATGGAGAGGATGATACAATCCGGGTAAGCTCAAGACCCTTCACTAAAAACCAAGCTAGGGAACTTCAAGTGTTCCAAGGAGTTTTTCATGAAATGAGAGGTGTTTGAAGACATCCTATCACCATCAAAAGGGTGTTATATGTTGGTGGCCGCATCTAGCATGGATCAAGGGACCTCGGAGGGGTCAAATAAGTGAAACGAGGCTAAAAAGCCCGCTGGTAGGACCTGCGAGCTCACCTGCGCCCACAGGTAATCCTCCTGCATGAAGAGGTGCCAGAACAATGGCACATGCGAATAACCTACGTGAGCAGGTGGCCATGCAGGTGACCCAAAATGGGTTGACTTGTTTTTAAGTTGCAAATGGGTCACTTTTGAGCCCAAGGGTGTAAGGGGCCGTTTGGTGTAAGGGGTAAGAATAAATAATCCTAGCATAAAATTTCAGTGCCTCATAATTTCTTGTTTGGTTGTACAATTTGGGACAACTTACTATCCCAGGATTATTAATTAGTACCGGGATAAGTTATCCCTCCCTCTTGGTAGTATTAGTAATACTAGGATGAGTTATCCTTGGATAAAGTAATTAAAATGACAAAAGTACCCCACAAACCCTTTTATAATCACTTTTCACATCCATGCATATTCACAACATTTCTACTACCATTTATAATAACATTACAACCTTTACTGCTCGTTATTTTATGATAAATCTTCATATTTTTTATTAAACAAATTACACTATATAAAATACACTTTTTATTTACAAATATATTATACGTTGAATTTATTTGACTAATTATTATGTTTATTTATACATTTTGATTTCTCCTAAGAATAATAGAAATGTTGACTTCGTGGTTGAATTACATATTTTAAATTAAACAATTTTTTAATCACTTGAAAATTGATATTGTATGTATCAATTAAAATAAATTTTAAAATTTTTTATAATATATGAGTCAGATGTGTTTAAATGAAGTGACAGAAACAACACATCCTCTTTTACTTCAACAAATTTAAGTTGGAAGTTCTATCAAACTAAATAAGAAGTAAGATTTATTTTTAAACACACACGGCAAAATCATGGGAAGGCGCACAAAAAAAATTTAAGCTAAAAATGATGAAAGTTATATTTTTAGATACACACGACATAATCATGGAAATGCGCACACAAAAAATTAAGCTAAATAAGATGGAAGTTTTATTTTTAAGTTAAAGCTTAAAAAGAAATTATATATAAAAAAAAAAAACCTAAATAAGGTGGAGGGCTTTTATTTTTTTTTCTGAAATTGGTAACGAATAAGGTGGAGGGTATTTTTGTAATCAATTAACTTATTCTTAGAAGTTATACAATGCTAATTATTATAAATACAGCAAACCAAACACTCAATAAGAAACAATTCCAGCATAATTACAGCATAATTAATCCCAGTATAACTTATCCCAGCATAACTAATCCCAGCATAACTTCTATTCAAACCAAACGATCCCTAAAGGGTCATTTGGTTGGGAAATAAGTTATGCTGGGATTAGTTATGTTGGAATTGGTTATACTGGATTAATTGTCCTAGGATTAGTTATCCTGGTATTATTTTTTTGTGGTTGTTTGGTTTGTGATACTAAAAATAATATGCATTGCATATTTTTTAAGAATTGATAGTTTGTTTATAAAAATACTCTTCACCTTATTTAGCTTAATTATTTCCCTTCATATTAGACCATAAAAAAATTGAAAAGTTACTATTTTTTTTTAACTTTGGTAGTTTCTTTTTCCTTATAATACATGTTAAGAAATTTATGTTTTTTTTTGGTAAACAGAAATTTATGTTAATATTTCTTAAATGTGCATGAAGCTTTAATATTTCATGTTAAATTACTTAATTTGTCCTAAATTCTATAAAATGTTGATAATCCCATTTTTTATTAAAAACAATTATCATCAAAATATGTGAAAAACAATTACTCTCATTTTTCATGATTTAGTATCGTATTTGGGAGTTAAATTGTACTTTTAAAAAAAAAAATCAAGCATTTTAGCTATATAGAAAAATATTTTTTTGTTTAATAATTAAGCATGTACTAAGTTAGAAAGAAATGTCAAGATATTAATTACTTGTCCATGATAAATTTGTTAGGAAAAATGAAAATCTATAGTAGATTAATAATCATTTCAACAAAATAGAAAGACAACAAACCTTTGCATTAATTTTGAATTTGATCGTATAAATCATCCCTGACAACCAAACGACGCATCAAAGATCTTATCCCGGGATTATATGCTTTAGTACCTCACACCAAACGACCCCTAAGAGTATAAATACCCAAATCTGACTTTACTTTCCTTAGTTTTGCTAGAATATTGAAGAACTATTCTCCTTTGAGAGAGATTGGTGAACTAGTGTTGAATGTTGGTTTAGAAACGTGTGATTTCGAGGGCGTTCAATTCCCTCTTGGTCACCATAGAGTTAGGTGCTATTTGAAGATTTTAACTAGGGGTTTTAGGTTCATATCCTACAGTTCTTAGTTCCTTCTTCTTATTTGTGTCTATCTAAATCCTATCTTGATTATCTCTTTACTTTTCGTACTTAAAATTTTAGTTTCCGTAGCTTGTTCGATATCACTTCGCAACCTTAGAAGTTTTTAGAACACTTCAAGATATCAATACTTTTCTAGAATACAAATGCATATAAGCCTCATTCTGTCTTCTACTTTTCTTTGCCTAGAACTTTTCCATTGGTTAGTTGGAGCAGTGCTTTGAAGCATGTTTTGATTGGTTTACTTCAAACGCCGACAAACTGTGTTTTCTGTAGGCTGGGTATTCCACTGAGTAGGGGTAAGGTCTGCACGCACACCACCCCCTTCGCAGACCCCACTTGTGGGATTACGCCGGGTATGTTGATGTTGCTGGAATTCAAAAAATTCCATTATATCATGGTAGTGGTTATTTGTGGTAACTTGAAACACATCAAGTCAAAGGGCATGCATTAGGATAATTACTTCTCCCTATAAACAAGAATTAGGTAGTTCCCTAAAAGTTGGAGTCTTCTTCCTATAGTGACATTTACTTTCTAGTTATCCCATCTATACGAATTATTTCGAAGGAGCAAATTTTATGATTGTGTCTCGAATTGAAGAAGCATTGTTGCTTTATTATGTTAGATTTAGAAGATTTCTTGATTTTACTTTTATCCGTATTGTTATTCTTACCTTATTCAATTGTACTTCAGACATTTCATATAACTCTTATTCTGACCAGCGACAAAGGGACTCCCAATGCTGAAAACTTATAAAGTAGTGTGACATGCTAACAACCCAGACAAGCCCAAATCTTGGTTCATGTTTTTTGCTTACTCAACTCCAAGCTATCTATTTTTTTACTTTGATTTAAATTCTAGCTGTGGATGCTTGTGTTAGGTAAGTTTCTACATGACACCGCCTTGGGGTGCGGACCTTCCCCAGAACCTTCATCAACGCAGGATGCTTCATACACCATGCAGCCCCTTTTCTACTAATGTCTAGGTGCCGAATTTAGAGACCTCGAGATCTCTCTTTAAAGCTTAACATGCAAAAAGAAGAGATAAGCAGCATAAGAATGATCCTCAAACATTTTCTTGTTTTCAACAAAAATTTTGGGGAAAAAAACACCTGCTCCCAGCAATTTCTTTGTTTAATACAAGGGCCATGAAACACAAGAAAGCAATAGAAAAATTAAGCAATATTCGTATAGTATTAATTAGTTTCTATCATCATGGGCCACCAATACAAGGAGGAAATCACAGTAACATTGGTTTCTTACTAAATGAACAAGGGACTTAAACAATCTTTCCTCACCTCCAGTGCACGAAGACCCCAAGTAAACCAACGGTGATCTGGATTGGCAGTTTTCGAATACCACCCTCGGTACTCGTATAAGCTTGTGACTGTATATACGCATCTAGAAACCTTCTGAAACGAGGATTCAAGAGGGACATTTCCACAGGTAACTACCTGCAAAAACATTGAATCAGGATGGGATATCCAAAATGGGATCAAAATAAAGCAAGAACAACATAAAAAACTAAAACTACAAGCTTAAAAATATTTATTAAATTCAATAAAGTTACTCATAACACTAGGACTAGTATTTTAAGCTCAAGAAGCCAAGTTAAACGAAAAAAAGCTTTAAAAGCAGAATCTTATAGAAGTTAAAACAACAAATAATTCATTTCCAATTAATGTTGTCATCAGAAACTAGTATAAATACAGTTGTAGAAGAATCATCTTCTATGAAGTCCTTTACATAACATTGCAGCCAAAGTGAGAAGTGCCTACAACAACAACATACCCAGTGTGATCACACAAACAGGGTCTAGGTACAGTGGGGCGTGCGCAGACCTTACCCCTACCTTGGGTGGCAAAGTGGCTTTTTCCAATAAGACCCCCAGCTCGAGAAAAAGCGTAAAGCTATGTTGAAAAACTGAAGAGAAATGTGTTACAACAAAATACTAGAGATAACCAAAGTGAAAAAGGAATAGAAGCACTAGTTATATTGAAAAACAAAATAAAATTTTGAAGGTCCTCCCAATTGCGATTCTCCATTACACAAGGACATCTTATTTAGATCCTCGGATCCCCAACTCTAAAGTTTTGACATTTTTAAGTATTATTTCATTTTGCAAAGTAATTGAAAGAATTTTTTTCACCACAAAATAATAAATCCAAAGTGAAAAGAGAACTTTTGATCATCATTAGCAGTCTAATAAACACAATAGAACCATGATACTCCAGTGAGTAACAATTTTTTAATAATTCAACACTAATGCATCTATTCAAGATACAAATTAAATCACGAGTTGACTAAATCATTAATGATAACTAACAGTAATACCCAAGTTCAACATCAACTTTTGAAATCATTACTACTATACCAATTTCACATGTCACCGGACTTTAGTAAAGAGGGAATAACTATGACAAATGAGAATTGTGGTAGCTTCTTTTTTTTTTTTTTGATAGGTGAGAATAGTAGTAGCCATTTATTTGAGAGAATGAGATAGGAAGAGCAACAAAGGAAGTACACACAAAGGTTTCACGCGAAGGCGATACATACCCCAGAAACTTTAACAAATTGGCCATTTTTTGCAGTTCTAAGCTCAGCATCTGGGTACTGAGAAATGAAACCAACAATAGCTTTTCTTCCATAACAAGTATTCCATGTGAACACCACACTAACTATTGCAAATAGGACAACAACAACTACCAGAAGAATGGGATTGTGAACAGCACCGAGAATAAAACCACCAGCAATAAATCCCATCAGAAATAAAAGAATGATGGACCAAAGTATTGGCTTTGGGAAGCTCTTGTGGAAGGAGTATTCTTCACATTTGTTAAGGCGAGTAACTGCTTGGTTATTAACTAAAGAATAATTCTGCAGCTTGATTGACCCTGTTGAATCCAAGGGACCTGAAACTTTTCGAGGAGCTCCAGAGGAATTTAGAGGACCAGATGTAATAAGGCCTGTGGTAGGGAGAATAGGTGGGATAGGGCCAGAATTTTGGCGGGACGAAACAGTACCTCCTCCAGCTTGAGGACCAGAGGACTTCTTCATAGGCTCCCCATGTTTATTTAAAGGCCCAGAGTTGGTCTTCTTTGTAGAAACATATCCAGGACCACCAGAAGTCGTCATACGATTGACTGAATTAAGTTGACCTGAATGAGAAGTAACACCACTAAAGGATCCTGTTCTCAACAGGGCATTGTTGATAGGTCCAGATTTCCGTGACCTCGAGCTATCCATTGGGGTAACAAACATTTTTCCAAGTTCTCCAGACTTTTTAATATCCCCTCCAGTATAAGGCATGGCAGCTGAGCTCATAGTCGGGGTCTTTTCTTTTGGCTGCTCAGGCCGGCCAGATACATAAAGTCCACTGCTCAATTGATGAGATGGGAATCGAGAACCCATAAGGACAATCTAACTTTCAGCAGATGCCCAATGACAATGCGAGAGGACAGTCCCTAACACTCTTGAACAGAAACTTGTTAGCAGGATCTAAAATTCAATTTAGCTCACCGTATCCAGCAATGTGGTTGTACCTATTTCAATAGAAATACCATTTAAGCGTTCAGATAGCAATAAATATTAGTACACTGTTAATAAAGCACATCAAGGAAACTGATCCACTTTAAAACAGCATCTATTCCCACATACTTGACTAAATGGGAAATTCAAACAGATCAATCACAAAAGTATAGCTTCCAATAAGTGCCCCAAAGATCACAAAGGAGGCAAATTCCAGATAGAAGCATCAAAGAAATTCTAAAATCCACAATTAAATACTTAAAAGGATGAGGTGCAGCAAATGGACAGATGTGAGTTGCCATTTAGCAATAACAGTAACAGAAAGAGGGATAATAGTGCAGGGGCATGACATAAATTCAACATAAATTATAGATCTGGATAATGTATGAAATTTTGAAATCCTGTAGAATTGGCAAAAACAATTACCTATTGATGAGGAGGAGAATGCAGAAAAAGATAGAGATCACAAACCCTAAACTTTTGCCCAAGGGAATATTAGATTTACCTAAGGAAGAAAATGGCTGAACTGGGGAGTATGAAGCAGTAACATGACTGGTGGATCAACAGAGTGGGGCAGTGCTTGTTGTTGGTAATAGTAATGTGGTGTTGGTTGCTTTGCTTTTAACATGATTTTACTTTTTGTCACCCCAAATTAATTATTATATACTCACATCTTATGGATTAAATGCCTACTTTAGTTTTCACGTTATTTTAGTATATCATTTCTAATTAATTGTTATAAGTTATTTATATATTAAAAAAATTAATAATATATAATTAAAAAAAATAGATATTTATGACATCTCTGCTTCAGCTCTTCAACCATAATTTTACTATATCATCCTTAATTAATTATTATAAGTTATTTATATATTAAAAAATTAATAATATTGAATTAAAAAAAGTACAATAGACATTTATGAAATGTCTGCTTCAAAAAGGAATGTTTACCTCCTAAACTTGTAACGAAAACTTACTTTACCCATTAAACTTACTCAGTACTTGCTAGAGGTGTTCACGGTTTGGATTTTAACCAAATAGAACCGCGAACCAAACCTAATCGATAAAAAAGACGAATATATAGTTTGGTTTGGTTTGGTTTGGTTTTATATTTTAAAAACCAATACTTAAGTGGTTTGGTTTTGGTTTTACTTTAAAATAACCGACAAAATAACCAAACCAAACCAAACCAATAAAGATTTATATATATATTATTCATGAATAAAATATAAATATTTGTTACATTTTAAATTTTAATCATGAATTTAACTTTAGCTGTATCACTTTTAGTCATATGTCTCCATCTAGTTGACAGTACGTTATGAGATTCTAAATAATTTTTGCACTTTCAATGACAAATGATACTAATTGTGAAAATTATCTAGGTGAATTTCAGTAAACTGTAGATAATCGCTAGTTTTGAACTTTTTTTTTGTCCCTATTGAGAAAAAAATATGTGTTCACTTTTTGAAGAGTTTATCGTATCGTTCTCTTATAAGTAGTTTCTAAATATTTTTTTGTAGAAGTGTTCATATGGTGTTGTTCGTGGCGTTGCCTAAGTATAACAATGAATTGGCATCTTAGTTTCAAGGTTAAGGCACAACATTCGGTTGACATCTCATATGTTGGATTGAATTTATTTTTAAAAAATTAACTTTTATCATTTGCTAAAGTTATAAACCGAATCAAACCGAACTAAATAAATAAGAACCAAATCGACGGTTATTTTTTTGTGTTGGTTTGGGTTGGTTTTAGAAAGTTATAAATCGACTAAATTGGTTTGGTTATGATTTTGACCTATTACCAACCCAGGAACACCCCTAAGTAGTAGCTGTTTTAACCTTTTTTTCTCATCTATGCCACCAAAGTTCTAAAAACTATTTTCCAAAAATTAGCAAAGTTGTGAAACACAATTTTGATCCTTAATTTTTTATGAGATCTTGAATAAAATATTACTTAGAAGCAAATAAATGAAATGGACAATAAAGAAAACCCTAAATCAAACTAAGCCGGAGATTTTCGAATTGGTGGGTACTGCACGCGCAGAGGAAGTATTGGAATTGAATAAGGATGGTGGGAAAGAGAAAGGTAAATTAGTGCTACAATCAGTATTTACTGAGCTGGTGTCAGCAAACAAGGATGTGGTTGCTGAAGTGATAGCCAAGCTGATTAGTTGCCTACACATTAAAAATCAGGTAAAGTCGAAGTAGTCCCTGATTAGATAGAAGTTAAAAATGTGTTAGATTTATCCAAGTACTAGTTGCAAGTTCCTTTTTGTACTTCTACATGGTGGACCTTTATTCTTGTGGAGTGATTCGTTATGGTTGTGGAAAACTATGCTCTTCATTGTCTTAATAAACATTTTTCATCTAAAACTCTCTTTTACTACCCATCTCTAAATACACAAACTTACTTGCATAAAGATTTTGGTTTTGGAAGATGTGAGGTTTGAGAGTATCATTTATCTAACAGTTCAATTTCTATCAAATAATATTAATAAAAAAGAGATATTATGAGTAGTTATATGGCCCATAATAGATCAAATTAAAGCCCTTTGAGTCTTCTTTCCAATGCCACCGATCGTTCGTCAATCCTAATTCGGAGTCAAAAGTTATGAGTGTTTGAGTAAGACATTATCCAAGGTCCTGGCTTTGCGCCGTGGAGGAATTGCCAAAACACACTACCTCAGGTTTGCTTTGGCCATGTGCCGCAAACCTTGAGGTTTGCTTTGGCTTGGCACCGCAAAGTCTTTCTCTAACTATGACTCATTGTGCTAATTATTCTAAGCATCTGAGAAAAGATATTGAAAGCTGATATTTCACTGGAGAGATTATAAATCCAGCCAACAACTCATAGGGAGAGACAACAAGTCGTTACCACTGAGCATAGAAGACAGGAAATAGAGTTGACAATGAGTCGCTGTTAGTCCAGACGACTCGTTGCTTGAGGCATAGCCACTTTCGACCTTATTTTCCAATTTTGTTTTGGTTAGGTTTTCTAGGTTATTTTATGAAACTATAAATACTCCTTTGATGTTTTTGTATAAGTTTACGCACTCTTTATATTCACAACAGTATACTTATTCTAAGATTCAAACTTTGATCTTGAAATTTATTGTTCTTGGCTTTTATGATTGATTATTTGTTTGAGATTCTGAGTTTTGTTCTTAAATTATTGTAAGACTTTTCATATGCTTTCTTCCTTGAATTCAATAGATGTTCTTGCAACTATGAACGGATAAACCACCTAACTAGGGTTATGAGAACCCTGATAGAATAACAAAGTAGAGGAAGTGTGAAGTCGTTCTTAATCAATATTCTTGCATGTATTGCGATCATCTTTGGTTTGAGTTCTTTCTTAACGTCTGCAGAAGTTAAGAACTTACGTATATTTGATACTTACTTCAAAAAAGAAGTAGAGATTAGGAGAAGAAGATCACAACAGTAATTTGAGGCAACCAACCTTCATCTAGTTAACACTCAAAAGGTAATAGTTAATTTGGGATCCAAGATAAGGGTTAGTAAGGCGACACTTTGAGACTCAAAAAGTAAAGAGTGAAGTTCACTGAATGTGTTCAAAAAAATGCTTTGTGATACATATCTTATCAGACTCTACATATAAGGTATTGGGATAGTTCGGTGGAGCACAATAAGTTTACTAAGTTTAGAAGTCAGAGAGAACACGGTCCTATAATTTATCTCATAATGATTTCAACCAAAGCGACAAAGATTTGTTACTCTTGATATTATTCTCACAACCCCCCCCCTATTTACTTTTCTACATTATTCTGGCTACTTCAGCAAATTCATGAGAGATATCCAGCCTATTTCCCATGGGTTCAATCCTAACTTTTATTGGGTTATATATTTGACAGTGACCACATTATATTTCTTGGAGGTATAATTTGGAAGACATAAATTTTAGCATCGTTGTCGGGGAATACGGTGTCGGATTAATTGATTGAGATTGTTGAGGCTGTCAATTTTTATTTTTCTACTATTATTGGGGTTTACACTGGTATATGCCCAATACTCGGAGTCAAGGTAATCCCTTGATCCCACTTGACACTTAGCTTGAAAGAACCCTATGACAGAATTGTAGAATGGCAAGACATAGGCGTGGAGCTCATGATGACCCAAATCTCTTGAATCCCCAACCTCCTATAGGTGTTTAGGAAATAACCACATAAAATACTACTCGGCTATTGGCTGAAGAGAATACAAGAAGCAATGTTGTTGCCCGTCATGTAGCTCAAGAGAAAAGGGTTAGACAACAAGAAGAGCATCGAGCAGAACTCGACAGAGCTAGAAGATAGAAAGCTCAAACACCTTAACTCTTCTATTTTCACTAGCATATGATGATCTATAGGAAGATTTGGGATATTTTGAGCCCATCGAGATAGAAATTATCATTTCTCCTAAGTTTCCCCAGATGGTGAAGTTTGATATTATGAGTTCCATGATCCAGTTGTTGAATCTGAAAGGTGTATTTGTTGGTCTGCCATCTAATGACGCCAATATGAACATCACAAATTTTTTTGGGATTTACCCTTCGTATAATTTACATAGGGTAAATTCGGAACTTTGAGACTTAGGTTGTTCCCATTTTCTCTTATTGGTGAAGCTCTGGTAGGGGAACTACCTTGTGGGTCCATCACTGATTAAAATGGGCTTCAGAAATAGTTCTTTGAACAATTCTTTTTGCCTTCTAGAATATTTCAATTAAAGGATGAGATCTATAATTTTAGGTAGTTACATTCTGAGGCATTGTATGAGACTTGGTTGCATTTCAAGAAGAAGTTGACAACTGTGACCAATCATTATATTTCAGGGAGGAATTTGCTTAAGATATTTTATAGAGCCCTGAATGCCAATACAAAAGTTGTTGCAGACACTATTACTAGTGGGCTTTCATGAGCCTTCGATGGGATTTAGCCGTAGAAATCTTAGATCAAGTCCCTAATGCCAGCCGAGGTGGCATACTTGAGTGGATCTTCCAGTAAGAAACAAAATATATATAATATAGTTGCTCAGGAGGTTGCATAATTGAGGACAAAAATTGGGTTACTGGCGAAGTAATCTGCAACTATGAATGTTGAGAAAGTGAATGTAGTGGGCGCACAAGGTAAATATCCTAAGTTGTATGATTCTAATATTAAGAAGGAAGTAAAGTATTTAGATAGAAAGATAGCAGGTTTCCGAGCCAAGGTCCAAAGGTCCAATCAGGATGCTCGAAACTCAAGGCAAGGGAATCAAGGTCGAAACTATTATGGGAACAAATATAGGGATCGGAGCACAGAGAGAGATAGTGACTGGAGATAAAATGATGATTATAAGAAGAAAATGGTGAATATGTTCCACTGAGAAATCATAATACTAATTCATGGTTGGAAGCATTGCTTACTAAGCTGGTTCTAGGTTCAAAAAATCAAGAGAGTTACCTTAAGGAGATTAAGACAGATATTTCGAGACTGATCCAGAAAGTAGAATCACATGGTACTGTGATTAAGCATCTTGAGTAGAAGTTTGGTTAGATGTCGACTACTTTGAATCAACATCAGTTGGGCACTCTTCCAGGCAACACTATGTAGAATATGAAAAATAACAATCACTATTTAGCTATCACCACTCGAAGTGGGAAGGCAACTATTGATCCCTCTATACCTGGAGCTGATGAGGTATGGGATAATGTATGATGCACCTAAAATGGAATTTAAAAAGTTGGTAACTAGTGGTGAGTCATCATAAAAATTGACGGGTATTGATAAACGAGTTGAGAAGGATAAAGGTAAAGAAAAGGAATTAAAGCCTATAGTAAAGACCATTCCACGACCTCCCTCGCATTTTCCTTAGAGATTAAAGAAGAAGCAAGAGGAATAGAAGTATCAGAAGTTCATATCGATGTTGAAGGAATTATCTGTTAATATTTTTTTATGGAAGTACCGGAGTAGATGTCTGGCTATACAAAGTTCATGGAAGATTTGGTTACTAAGAAATGGATGGTGACTTTTGAGCCCGATCATAATATGCACCATTGTAGTGCTATCACTCCCCGATCTCTAGTTGAGAAGAAGGAGGATCCCAGAGCTTTTACAATTTCATATACTATTAGGTCTATTAACTTTGCTCAAGCTTGTATGATTCGGGGGCTATCATAAATCTAATGTCGTTGGTTGTGTACAAGCAATTAGGGTTGGGAACACACAAGCTGACATCTATGAGATTATTGATGGCTGACCACACTGTGAAAAAATCAGTTGGTATTTTTTGTGATGTGTTGGTGAAGGTGGCGTCCTTCATATTTTCAGCTGATTTTATGATCCTTAACTGTGAAATGGATTTCAAAGTTCCTATTATCATGGGTAGGTCCTTCCTAGCCATGGGTAGGGCATTGGCTGACATGGAGATTAAGTAGATAAAATTTTGACTTAATGATGAACAAGTTACTTTTAATGTGTGTCAGTCGATGCAGCAGTCAAAGGATATGCAGATGGTGTCAGTGATAGACACTATTGATGATGGTGCATTGACGCATTGACTGTACCTATTGAGAAGAGACTTGGTGTTGAGGCACTAGTTGTGGTTATCATAAACTTTGACAATGATGGCATTGATGAATATGATAAGATAATGATCACACTCTATGGCTGAGGTTCTTATTCTTATGCACAAAAAAAGTTAGATCTTGATTTGAAGAATAGAGCAACTCCGCCATCTCGACCATCTATTGAGGATCCACCGATCTTGGAATTGAAGACGCCCTTCCCTCTCTCTTGTGATATGTATTTTTGGGGGCCGACAATACCTTATCGGTCATCACTACTGCTGATTTATTGGATACATAAGTTGAGGCGTTGATTTCAATATTAAAGAGATTCAAAAGGGTCATCGAATGGACTATTATAGATATTATAGGGATTCCACCTGAGGTTTGTAATCATAAAATTTAGCTTGAACCAGATTGAGTTCCTAGTATCGAGCACCAGTGTCATTTGAACCCACCTATGTAAGAAGTGGTGAATAAAGAGATCAAAAATGGCTAGATGCAGTTATGATTTATCCCATTGCTGACAGTAAGTGAGTGCGCCTGGTTCAATATGTACCTAAGAAGGGTGGGATTACTGTGGTCCTAAATGACATCAATGAGTTAGTGCCTATGAGACTGCTTATTGGATGAAGAGTGTACATAAACTATAGAAAGTTGAACACTTAGACATAAAAGGTCCATTTTCCTATATCGTTCATGGACCAGATGCTAGACAGACCTATAGGCAGGGGTTAGTACTGTTTTCTTGATGGTTATTCATGGTACAATTAGATTACCATCGCCCTCTAAGAACAAGAGAAAACTACTTATACTTGCCTATATGGTATTTTTGCATTCAAGAGGATGCTATTAGGACTTTGCAATGCTCTCACCACCTTTCTGCATTGCATGATGTCGATATTTTCTTATATGGTGGAGGACACTATAAAGGTCATTATGGATGACTTTTTGATTGTTGGAGACTCATTTGATGATTGTCTAGCCCATTTGGCCAATGCACTTCAGAGATGTGAAGAGTGCAACCCGGTGTTAAATTAGGAAAAGTGTTACTTTATAGTGAAGGAAGGGATTGTTCGGACACAAGATTTTGAAGAGAGGTATTAAGGTTGACAAGGTGAAGATAGAGGTGATTGAAAAATTACCTACTACGATTTCAGTTAGAGGTATTAGAAGTTTCTTCGATCATGCTAGAAACTATTGGAGATTCATCAAGGATTTCTCTAAAATTGTTAAACCATTATGCAAGATTTTAAAGGAGGTAAAGTTCGTGTTTAATGATGCCTTTCTCAAGGCCTTTGAGAGCTTTAAGGAGAGGTTGATCTCGACTCCTATTATTGTGTCTCCAAACTAATCCTTATCTTTTAAGGAGATGTGTGATGCTAGTGGTATGGCTTTGGGAGCTATCTTAGGCCAACGACGTGAGAATATCCTTCACCTAATCTACTATGCCAGGAAAATATTAAGTCCCACGCAGAGAAATTATATAGTTATTGAGAAGGAGTTACTCACGGTGTTTTTTTCCCTTGAGAAATTCCAATCCTATTTGATAGGGACAAAAGTAATTATTCATACTGATCATGCATCATTGATGTATCTAATATCGAAGAAAGATGCTAAGCCGAGATTGATTCATTAGGTACTCTTGTTGTAAGAATCTGACTTAGAGGTAAAAGTCTGAAAAGGCACTGAAAACTAGGTTGCAGGTCACCTATCCCGCCTCGAGGAGGAGGCAATGCTAAAATTAACGGATGAGCTTAAAATTGATGATACTTTTCCAAATGAGCAAGTCATGGAGCATCACAAGACTTAATCCCCTAGGTTGCTGATTTTGCCAACTATTTGGCAAGTGATCTTGTACCAGATGATTTATCATTCCAGCAACGCAAATGATTCATGCATGAGGTGAGAAAATTTTTTTGGGATGAGCCTTATCTTTTTTGGGTATATGCGGTTGGAGTTACTTGGAGGTGTATTTCTGGGGTGGAGATTATGAGCATTCTTAAGGCTTGAAATTCATCACTATTTAGGGGTCATCATGGTGATACCTGTACAACCCACAAAATTATGTAGTATGGGTACTATTAGCTGACTATTTACAAGGATACTCATCATGCAAGAGCCTATAATTAGTGTTAGTGGTAAGATAATATTTCGTGAAAACATGAACTCTCTATGACACCTATCTTTGAGTTAGAGTTGTTTGATGTGTAGGGAATTTATTTCATGGGTCCGCTTATGTGTTCTTATAGGATTAAGTATATACTAGTGGCAGTTGACTGTGTTTTGAAGTGGGTAGAGGCGATTACACTTCCCAATAATAAGGGCCGAAGTGTCAATGCATTCTTGAAGAAGAACATATTTTCTTGATTTGGCATTCCACGTGCAATTATTAGTAATGGTGGGTCTCATTTCTGTAATCTTCTATTTAAGGCCCTGTGACAGTGCCCAAGCACATACCCAAGTGTACGTGGTCTTATCAAGTAGTAAAGTGGCCTTCTAGAAACCAAATATCGATCCTAAAGAGACTTGATTCAACAAAAATTCTATTTTAGTTCACAATTTAGATTCAGTTGATGCGAGCATAACCACAAAGAGAGTTTGGAAGTTGTAAATTGTAGAAAAGTAAACAATGCGTAAATAAAGATCTTGAAACAATTAATAAGAGAAAATCTAGGGTTAAAGCACTTTGAACCATCCTACTATGTTATTGTGCTTCATTCATTAACTTGCTTATCTTGGTTATAGATTCGTAGGGTTAATTGCATGATCATGGTCTCCCGACCTCTAGTTCTTTACCTAAGTTGAACCTTACAACTACATCGTTAAGCGGGGATGTAATAGTTCACTTAAGTTCTTTAATCTATCATCCTACGTGTGAATCATGTAAGGTATCTAAGTACATACCTGTCCTAGAAACTAATTCTAATTTCGTATTTCATTAAGGAATACAAACCATACTTTGTTCATCTCCATGTTCTATCCCCTATTTCCTCTCCCGAGGTCAAAAGGTAGACAATTAATGTATTTCAAAGGTCGTAAATCCTTAAAATAGTTAAATCAAAGATGAACACACAACCAATAATGATAAGAAAAGTTAAATGAATTCAATTCAAATCAATAGTACTCATGTTTTTGGCTTCAACCCCGGAAAAGGGGCGTTTAGCCACGCGTAGTCATAATCGTAATCACAAGGTTGTAATTAACGACTAAAAATATGTATGAATTAAATTAAAATAATACAAAACTAAAGAAGAAGTTGTAGTAGCCCCTTGATCTCCAAAATATGTCCAAAAGATATGTAAAAATGTGATATAACATGTATTTATAGTATAGGAGTAAGCCAAGTCCGTGTTGGAATTGAATTGCAGCTGTTTGTGAGCACGGGAATGGAAGGGGCCCCTCCCTGGGTTGAGCGCCGCTCCAGGAAAGGTTTCGCCCTGCCCATATCCCTGCTCCAAGTGGGGCGTCGCCTCTTTATCGCCTTGAGCCTCTGGAATTTGTTCTCCGAATTCTGGTTAAGTGTTGAGTCTCCCATCTTAGTCCCTTGTATTGTGGTGTCTTTCCCATGGATTTCCATCTCATCATATTCAACTCCCAAATCTTCATACAAAATCATACCACACGAATTAAAGACAATCACAACATAATTCCTATAACGATGAAGCAAAACAAGAGCTAAGCCAAGCTAGTTCAGATTGATCTTTCACTTATTGTTCCAACTGTACACTCACTAAAATTTAACTTTTATCACTACCAACAAGTTATTCCACTCATAATCATACCTTTACACCATAAGAAACTCATTAAATAGACTAGAATCCAATGAGACCAACTAGACAAGCACCTAGCTCAAGCTAGTAACATTAGTTTTCCGGGTTGAACCCTAAATGACTTAATTAGGTACAAACTTATTTGGAATTCACTTTGAACATTATAAACACATAATTTAACACTTATATACACATTAATCTCATTATAAACCTGTATATCACCCGAATCATCCTCAAAACAAGACTAAAAAGGCTAGAATAATGACACTAGAATGCATAAATACACCCAACATCACCACCCCACACTTAAAGCCTTATTCGTCCTCAAACAAATCTTCACTATAAACATTATGAGATGGAGACTCTACACTTCTACTCTGTGCAAGACACTCAATCAAGTACTACCATGACTACATAGAATGTAAGTTCTATACCAAGCATGTTACAAACACAATTAAAACCTTATGAACACTACTCCAAAGCATACTAGCCTGAAGAATTGACTCACCTAGTTGGAAAACTCATGCTTATTATTCAATCAAGGACATCATACTAATCACCCACATTCATCAAACATGTGTTGTCACAATAAGAGAGTTACGCATAATCACTCACAATTAAGCAATTTATAAAATGATGGGTATAAGAATCAAATTACGCTCACTCTCACAAGGAATTCACAAGTTTAACACAATGAACCATAGGCCTTCCCTTAGTGTAGTGCTCCACTAATATCGAAATGTCAAGTATAGGATTAAATAGGTCTTTTCGGTTGTAATATAGGCTAAGGGCCGGGTAGAAACTATTTAGGAATAGTGAATAACCTCTCTAAGCGCTTTAATACACTTTATTATACATTTAGAACCAATTTCCAACAACCTATTTACACCATTTTTGTCTACCCCATTCTTTTATTTTGCCCCATCTCTTTTAAGCATTTTTACAAACACATGGTGGGCGTATTATTTATTCCTTTAAGATTCAATTTTTATCATTTTCTACAATCATGGGAATATTTCTAACACCATTTATATCACTTCCAACCACCACACATCAACTATAAACACCAATAACTATTACCTTGGGGCATCAATTTTACCTTTTTCTTCTTCAATTTCTCAAACTCCTTACCAAATTAAGTTTTTATTAAAGCGCCTAGGAGCTTTTGGATCTAATTAAGGTCCATAAAAGAAGGGATTAGGCTACTTATGCGGCTACCAAAGAAAAGGCTAAAGGCTCAATGGGGGTTAACTAGGATAATACACAAAGGGTAGGACAAATGGAAGGTATAAAACAAGGCTATCAAAGAAATGCCTAAATCATCTCCAAATCCCATACTCTTTATTTTGCTTTGCACATACACCGAGCAAGTTATAGACACCACATGCAACAAGGAATATACAAAATCCTCACACGCACATGACCTATTCTCAACTCAATAGGATCATCATAAACTCCCAACCAAATAATAACATGAATTTAAATTTAAGCTAAAAAGTATAAGAGTCACAAAAATAAGCCTAGAAGTATCAAAAGTAGCAATTTATTCATTCAACATACTATTACAAACAAACCCACTTGCATCATGCAATCAAAAATAGCACCAACAAGAATATCTCACATAATTTTTTTTAAATTGAGCCAAAATTTGGGAATTTTCCCAGCCCACACTTAAAAATCTACTTTGTCACCAAAGTGAATTTAAAAGCAAGAGATAAAAATACTCCTTGAGGCCTTTAGGCCTAGCTAGTAGCATCTTTACATATCAAGGAGTTCGTGGACCCCACACTCAGTCTTTTATATGCTCCTTAGCTCAAGTTTATGGTACTCAGACTTCCCATTAACCCGTGAATCAACCAAAAAAAATAGCTACGTGACGTAAAAACTGAAAACTTATAAGAAAACATACCTAATTAACTTGGGTTGCCTCCCAAGAAGTGCCTGATTTAGTGTTGCGGCACGACCCAGCTCAACTTAACCCTATTCCTCCTTTTTTTTCTCACATTTGGCCTCTATCTTCTTATTTTCTTTACCCCTCTTGGGTGTGAATTCTCAAGGGCAGGAGATTCCTCAACTCTAGCCTTTTCAGGCTCATCAATGTTTAGCATGTCAGGCTTAGGTGGTAGAATCTTAGGCTACTCAATCAGGTAGTCCAAAGAGGTCTTTGGTGGACTAACCACCCCATATTTGTCCCCTTCAATCACATTGATCATGCATAAATATTTATATTAGGACATTATTGTGGGTGCTTTGTATACATCAAATACCACTTCTTCATCCTCTACCCTAATTTTGAGTATGCTTTCTTTAACATCAATCAATGCTCCTTAAGTTTCTAAGAATGGATGCCCCAAGATGATTGGTACCTATTCGTCTGACTCAAAATCAAGAATAATAAAATCAGCAGGAATAACAAATTTATAAACCTTTTTGAGAACATCCTCTATTATTCCTTCTGGATATGCCATAGATCCATCTGCTAGTTGCAAAACTACCTTAGTCGATTTAGGCTTTCCCAAGCCCAATGTATCAAATAAAGATAGAGGCATCATATTTATGCTATCCCCTAAGTCACTCAATGAATGGATCACTTTACTCCCAATTTGGATACGTGGAGTAAACTTTCTCGAATTTCTTAATTTTTTAGGAATTTTCTGTTTCATTACAATACTACACTCTCCAGTTAGTGTTATTGCCCCCACATCCTATAATTTTACCTTATTAGCAACCACATCCCTTAATTACTTTGCGTACTTGGGCATACCTTATAAAATATCTAATAAGGGTAAGTTAATGTGAAGTTCTCTAAATGTATCAAAGAACTTCTTAAACATTGCGTCCTCCTTTACTTTAATTTGCCTATGAGGAAAGGGTAGTGGCGGTGTCTTATTCACTTTTTCTTTAACAACTTTTTATTTTAAGTACTCAGACTTCCTTGATTTTTCAACATCTTTTTAGAAACCTGTGGGGGATTTAAGTCTGTATCTACCTCCCTAGTTACCTTTGGAGGTTCTCTTTGAAGCTCTTTACCACTTTTTAAGGTGATTGCCATAACCTACTTTAGATTTTTTGTATCTGCTGGCAAACCACCTTGTGGCCTAGTATTTAATGTTTGCTGTAATTGCCTTATCTGCAACTCTAAGCTTCTCTGGGCTGCTTGCAAATTTTTCATGTCCGCAGTCAACTGTGCTTGATTAGTTAAGAGTTGCTTCAACATCTTTTCCATGTTGCTAGTTAGTTGATTCCCTTGTGCCCGTGGTTGTTGAATTTATTCTTGTTAGGCATTCCATGGTTGAGTCTGCCACTTTATGTTGTAGTCATTACCATAATTTAGCCTTTGAGAATTGTGTACATACATCACTAATTCTAGATTTGAAGCACACATAGCCGTAGAATGACCACTATTTTCATAGATCTCAGACAAATCACTAGATTGCTGAACTGCATTGATTGCTATTGTAGGTTATGGAGCTCCTAATTTTAGGATGCTAAACTGAGTGTAATAATGTTTTGCAATGCTGCAACCTGAGCTGATAAGGCAGTGAACTAATCTACCTCCAATACACTTGCTATTATTTTCGTGGCACTTCTAGCATCTGAATGCCATTCGAGATTTCCTTGTGCTATGTGGTTCAACAATGTGTATAGCTCATCATAAGTCAATTCCAACGCTTAATCACCTGTAGCTGAATCTAGCAAAATATTTGTATTATGATTAAGTGCTTCTATAAAAGTATGAGCAAGTACCTCGTTAGACTGTTGATGGTGTGGACAGTCCCTAAGAAGAGGCTTGAACTGCTCCCAAGCATGATAAATAATCTCATCTGACTTTTGTTTGAATTATATTATCTCACTGTAAAGTCTTGCAGTCTTACTAGATGTGAACAATCGAGTCAGGAATTTTCTGGCCAAATTATCCCATGAAGTGATTGAATTTGCCAGTTCTGCAACCAACTACTTTTTTGCTTCCCCCAACAGAGAAAAGGAGAAAAGTGTCATCCTTATATAATCTTAATTTATGCCTGTCGGGATGAACATATCGCTGATTTCCAAAAAATTATATATGTGGACCTGTGGATCTTCGTGTGAAAGCCCTGTGAACTGTCCACTGTTGATCAGAAGTTGTAACATATTTTATTTGAGTTTGAAATTGCCTTATGCTTTTGGCTTCTGAAATGGGGAGGTCATATTAGTTAGAAGTGGGATTTCCACTTCTCTCACTGTTCTGCGGGCTGCTTATTCCTCAACCATTAGAGCAGGAGCAACTTGGTCTTCTTCTATTTATGGGAATTGGGGGAGACGGATTGTGTCTTTCCTTTATTGATGAAAGTGTTATTCGAGTTCGAGGCTTAGTTCAACCAAATCCCTATCCCTTGCCAGCTTCCTAACCTTAAAACCTATTTTCTGCAATCACAAAACCAAGACCAAGCATAAAAACACCAAAGAATTCTAATGAGCAAAACTAAAATAAAATAATTTCCAATTTCAAGTTCCCAGCAACGGGTCCAAAACATGACAGCGCCCAAGCACACACGCAAGTATACATTGTCTTATCAAGTAGTAAATTGGCCTTATAGAAGCCAAGTATCGATCCCACAGAGACTTGATTCAACAACAATTAGATTTTAGTTCATAATTTAGATTTAGTTGATGCGAGCGTAAACACTAAGAGAGTTTGGAAGTTCTAAATTGTAGAAAAGTAAATAATGAGTAAATAAAGATCTTGAAACAATCAATAAGAGAAAACCCAGGATTAAAGAACTTTGAACAATCCAACTATGTTATTGAGCTTCATTCGTTAACTTGTTTATCTTGGTTGTAGTTCGTAGGGTTAATTGCGTGATCATGGTCTCCCAACCTCTAATCCTTTACCTAAGTTGAACCTTACAACTACATCATTGAACGGGTATGTAATAGTCCACTTAAGTTCATTAAGCTATCATCCTATGTGTGAATCAATTAAGGTATCTAAGTACATCCCTGTCCTAGACACTAATTCGAATTCCTTATTTCATAAAGGAATACAAACCATACTTTGTTCATCTCTTTGTTTTATCCCCTATTCCCTCTCCCGAGGTCAAAAGGTAGACAATTGATGTATTCCAAGGGTCGGAAATCCTTAAAATAGTTAAATCAAAGATGAACACACAACCAATAATGATAAGCAAAGTTAAACGAATTCAATTTAAAACAAGCCATAATCGTAATCACATGGTTGTAATTAATGACTAAAAACATGTATGAATTAAATTAAAATAATAAAAACCTAAAGAAGAAGTTGTAGAAGCCCCTTTATCTCAAAAATATGTCCAAAAGATATGTAAAAAGTGATGTAACATGTATTTATAGTATAGGAGTAAGCCAAGTCCGTGTTGGAATTGCAGCAGTTTGTGAGCATGGGAATAGAGGGGTACCGCCCTAGGTTGAGACCTACTCTAGGTGAGGCATTGCCTTAGGTTGAGATCCACTCTAGGAAAGGCTGTACCCTACCCATATCCCTCCTCAAAGTGGGGCGTCGCCTCCATATCGCCTTGAGACTCTGGAATTTGTTCTCCAAATTTTGGTTAAGTGTTGAGTCTCCCATCTTAGTCCCTTATATTGTGGTGTCTTTCCCATGTATTTCCAGACATTTTAACATCAAAATATCATCATATTCATATCCCAAAGATTCCTACACAATCACACCACACGAATTAAAAACAATCACAGCACAATACCCATAACAATGAAGCAAAACAAGAGCTAAGCTAGGCTAGTTCGCATTAATCTTTCACTTATTGTTCTAGATGTACACTTACTCAAATTTAATTTTTATCACTAAAAAAAAGTTATACCACTCATAATCACACCTTTAAATCATCAGAAACTCATTAAACACACTAGAATCCCTCGAGATCAACTAGACAAACACCTAGCTTAAACTAGTAACACTAGTTTTTTGGGTTGAACTAAATGACTTAATTAAGTACAAACTTGTTTGGAATTCACTTTGAACATTATAAACACATGCTTTAACACTTGTATACACATTTATCACATTATCAATCCATATATCATACGAATCATCCTCAAAACAAGACTAAAAATGCTAGAATAGTGACATTAGAATGCATAAATACCCCCAACATCACCCTGCCCAAAAAATATGGTGTTAAATATAAGGTGACAACACCTTACCACCAGTAGATGAGTGGTCCAATTAATGTCTCCAATTATAATATCAAGTTTATTTTTGCGATGTTTGTGAATGCTAATAGGACTGATTGGTCATGAAAGCTAGACGATGCAGTTTGGGCTTACTGGACAACTTTTAAAACCTCCATCAGTGCCTCTCCATATCATCTTGTATATGTAAAGGCATGTTACTTGTTAGCACAAGGCACTGTAGGCATTTAATAAGCTAAATTTTGAGTGGAGTAGTGCAACAATATTGAGGATGAGCAACATAAATAAGTTGAATGAATTCCAGCTTTGAGCTTATAAGAGTTCAACTTTGTACAAGAAAAATATGAAGATTTATCATGATAAGAAGATCGAGAAAAGGGTGTTACAGCCTGGTGGTATGGTATTGTTATATAATTTAAGATTTCACTTATTTTCTGGCAAGTTAAAGTCTAGGTGGTATGGACCATTCCCCGTGGTTAGATTATTCTTGCATGGTGCAATTTAGCTGAAGTGAGATAGTGAAGCCCCATTCAAGGTGAACGGGTAGTGGGTTAAGCACTATATAGGAAATATTGATTAGGTAAAATTATGTATTAATATAATCCTTGGCGAAGTCTGATTAACCAAGGTAATGATGTCGTGCTGTGACATTAAATTAGGTGCTGCATGGGAGTCAACCCATAGGCTTGTTAGGGAAATTTAAGTATCCAGCATAACCACATCATATCATAATATTAAGTCAAGCATTGCATAGGAGGCAACCCATGTTTTGTACTTATTACATTATAGGGTAACTCTTTTGTTCAGTGTGTAGGGATGGAAATTGCAGGAAAAGACCAACAATGCCCAAGTCCCAACGAGGGACCGACGAGTGGTAGGGACTTCCTAAGACTCGTCACTAGACCTATTAGGAAGATCCAATGAGACATCTCTTAGGTAAGTGGTATCTAGAGTCATGATGACTCTCAGAATGAGTCATTGTCATCGACAATGACTAGTCACCTGAAGTCATCATGGCTGGAGACCCAGGTATGGTTAGAAAAATAAATATAGGAAGACTACAACTCATAGCCAAGGGTTATTATTCATTGTCATGAATTGTAGTCAGGCCCGACATTGTGGACCCAAAGGCCTGACCTGACTCGACTTGTGTTAAATAAAAAAGGCAAAGTTAATTAAACGATCCCGCTTTCATTTTTAGAGCCTAAACTTTATTCACATCTCTTAAATAACTCCCCCTATTAATAGACCTCTAATCATTGTTAAAAACCCCTTCAAGTTCTATAATACACCAAAAGTGTAAAATTTCTCATTCTCAAGAACACAATTAAGAGAAAATCAGGAAGCTAAGCAGTTTTCTCAAATCCAAAATAAGTATATTAATTTTTACTACTAATTCATGTGTTGGTTTTGATTGTGTGTGATGAATATGTTTTTGGTTTTAAATTAATAATGGACTTAAGTGTAAAGTAAAGGCTAGGGTTCCTGAGAATGCTAAAACTATTGATAATTAGTGTAGAAATGAATGGGAAATGGCTTATAAATTACATTGTGTATAAAAATTGCTAAGGGAAGTCTGAGTAACCTCAGGAAAGTGGTTTGAACAAGAATCCATCACCATTTATGTATGTTGCAATCCTACGAGCATCGTAATGACTCACAGGATGACCTAGTGAGTCGTTAAGAGACTTGTAGCCACTGATAACATGAGTAAATAGTGATGAAGCTTTTATGGTCACAATACGACTCATACTACGAGTCGTTGTCTCACCTAACGACTCATAATATGGACTCATAGTTACTAGGAATATATGAGTATCAACCAATTATTTTCTAGTCAGACTATGAGTCAACAAGTGACCCAACGACTCATTGGGGGACTTGCAGCGTGACCAGAACCCTAAACCTTAACTAACATGCTACTCGATTAGTTTCAGGATGACTCGTGGCCTTTGGAAACGAGTATTATCCTGACCCATAGGGTGTCCATCCACTGTTATCATCTATTATTATCTATTATAGTGAATATGTTTGAATGTAAGGTAAGAATTCTTCAAATTCATGCTTGAATTTCCTAGTTTTGACCCAAAACCCCAAATTCACTTAGGGTTAGAATTCAGCCCAAAGTTTTCTTGGTTTACACCTATTTCTTAAGGTTTATGATTATTTTTTCATGTATGAGTGTTGGGTTGTCCTCGGAAACACATTTTCCCTAAGTGGGACCCACTTGGGGCTTTTAGTGTCACTTTTGGACCCAAAGGACAATGGTGTAATATGGGTATCATTTACCTCATATTGATGAGTAGATTATGATTTTGATAGTGTTATGGCATTTTAGGATTATGAAGTGAAGATGGACGTTGGTGAATAATGTAAGGTTTTGTTGTTTGGCTTTGATGTAGGCTTATGTCTACTCTTCTCCATAAGATTATGCGTGTTATATATTGCTTGTGAATATAAATTTTAAGTTTGATTACAGGTAAAATAACTAAATCTTGATAATTGAAGTTTGGGGATTATATGAGGGTTTTGACCCATAAGGTTGAATGCTTAGTACTCTTTTAGAATCATATTGCCTTTTCACTAAATTGAACTAACTCATAGAGTGGTTATGATATGATGCTAGTTATGGGATGTGGTTTTGGGTATTGGAAGTATGGTTAGTGTGATTAACCTTAGTCAGGCTAGTCTAGTGGTCTTAAAACCACAATTTGATTAGAGGTGACTTAAATGCTCTTATTTCTAGACTAAATTCCTATTTTAGAATTGGTTATGGCTTACTTGACATCTAGAAGTTGAACTAGATACCTTAGCCTAGTTTGTGGTATATAATGCCTAAATATAGAAATTGAGGATTAGAAGTAGGTTCCTCAAACCCACCATAGGCCAAGACTTGTGCTAGCCCTTATGGACTTAGTTGCATATGTTAAACCTAGATGAGAATTTTAAGCCTTTATATTAAGCTTACTTCGTGTCTTGGTAAATTGTGTAAATTGTAATGACTTTCCCTGGATTATGATAAATGGCCTATAGAGATGGTATTCCTCTTAGATATGATATTGGCCCTTTAGAGATAATATTTCCTCTTAGATATGATAAATGGCCTATAGATATGAAATTCTTCATAGTTATAAGTTATGCTTCATTGATGCATTATGCCTCCTAGATGTGAAATACCTCATTTGTGTGAGATGATTATAGATATGCTTTATGGCTATAAAGATGTTAGGCCTCATGAATATTCTAGAGCTTATTGATATGAAATAATATGCAAATATGATTTTGATATGGATTTTAAATATGTATGTGGACCAAAGTCCGTGATTATGATGTTATAATTATTACAGACGCATTATTGGTCATAAGGCTATATTATGAGTAAGTTGACCATCCGTGAAATGGCTATCCTTATAACGGATACGATTGTAGCTTATTGATATATTAATGCTTACGATTCCATTGTATGAATACTGGTAATGACATTCATAGATTTGGTATATTCATGATCATTGCATCGATAATTGATACAATTTTGATTAAATTATAATATTGTTATTATTTTCATTAACTACGGGTTAAATCCCATTTTCTACCTTAATAAGAGATTTTTCATAATAATAAATGCCAGTCTTAATGAATAGCTTATATATAAAAGAGGTTAATAATGTTGTTATAAAAACTTGACCGAGATAAGTTTTGGTCTATGATTTGACATTACTATTCCTCTAATTGTCAAAGCTTCTGACCCTTTCTACACTTTTATAATGATTTGGTCCTAAAGCTTACTCCGGGCAAAAAACTTATGGATTTACACTCTTTTAGCCATGGCTTGAGCCCGCTAAACTATCATATCCTTATATATATATCTCCCAGTATGGGATGGAGAAAGATGTTGGATTGATAATATAAATTCTAGGTGAGACTCATTGAAAGTTATAACATTTATGTTATGTATAATTTCCTATTGATAATGTGATTTTTTGATGATGAACGATGAATTATGGAAACATGCTCTACCTTGCTTCTCATTTTATGTCTATTTAGATTAGCCCTCATAGGGTTTGTTCTTTATTTTAGCCCTCGGGAGCCTTGCACTTTACTTTAGCCCTCGTAGGGCTTGCTCCCTATTATTGATATTGATTTGAATATTATGATGATAAGATGATACCCGATAAGGACGGAGGATATTATGATGATATGATGATACCCGACTAGGCTGGAGGAGGTTATGATAATGATATTGATACCTGATAAGGCCAGATGATGATCATATAATGTGCTTATGTGCTATCTATTAGTTTGATTCTTGCTATCCCTATGTATGACATATATATATATATACTCAAGAAGGCCGGAGGATAATTATTATGAGGTTGATTATGATGGACATGGTTATGATGATGAAATTATGATATTGTACCTTACATTCATTCTTGCATGGGCATTGCCTATCACCAGTATGCATCTATGTCTATCAGTTAGTGTGGGATGGATACATTGATATGGGTGATGACTATGCCATGTGTTATTGAGATTATTGGTTGAACCTTTTCAGCCTGGGTGATGGTGGCTCGCATAGGCTCGACTAGGTGTTTGGTTATCTAGAATAGCCTGTTACTCGCGTTGTTATTGATATTGTTATTATCATCATTATGTATAGCTTATGACATATTGATTATTGATTCGATATCGAGATTGAGGTATGATTGTGGTTTCTTTTATCTTACAATTTCATTATTTTGTATGATTATTTCATGATAAGATATAAGGATTAGAAACCCTGAGAATTTTAGTACTAAATCCTGATAGGATTATCATGAGGTCTTAAAATGAAGATATGACTATCTAGGTTGTGCTTTGAGTTGACCTTATATCTATAAATATGTATATATAGCTATGGTATAACCGCATATCCCTTTTTTTATTTATTTAGATTGTATATTTATTTCTTAGCCTTGTATATTGTTGTATATCCTTTCTTTTCCCTTTATTCATATATTAGCCAGGGATATACGGTATAGTGTTTAGATCTTTTAGTATGGCTGGAATAGGATAGTTCATCCTCAATTTTTTCTTAGCCTTAGTATGTTAGTCTCTTAATCATGAATAGGATAAAATATCCTTATTATCGCATTGGCTTTGTTATATGGTTACTAGACTTTTGGGTGTAGTTTTCTATTGTGTTTATATGTTATGTATATCTGTTTTATCTTTTGAGCTCAGTTGGCAGTTGCCTACTGAGTACCATTTATTTGGTATTCATACTATACTTTTGTAGTCTGCAAATCATAGCACGAGTTATTGTTGTTGATGTGTATGTCATGCAGAGCAGCCATGGTCTGGGACTTAGAGTGAGATCATGACATTTAGAGTTTTACTTACCTCCTTCTTATGTACTAGTTTTGTCTCTTTGTTGTCTTCGGTGATAAGTTGTATCAGTGTAATTTATTTTATCTATTCCACTTTTCTACTCTTATTATATTATTAGAAGCACTGGTACTTATAACACCAGGTTATAGGGCTTTATTATGTATTTGATTCTCTTATTTCATCTATTTTGCATTCTCTTCTATATTTATTTGGGTAGTCTCTTACTAGTCATTTTAGACTATGAGCATTGGCTTGCTTAATGATGGGTTATGGCAGGCGTCATCATGACTTGATAATTTGGGCTATGACAAATTAATATCAGAGCCTAGGTTTCACCAGTGTATTAGTTCAAGATCAAAGGTTTAGTAGAGTCCTACAGATCAATGCAAAGACATCTGTGACCTATCTTTAAAAGGCTATAGGTGAATTTTAGGAAATTCACTTCTTGACTCCTTATTGTGTGTCTGGATTGATATGAATATCAAATATATTCTTTGACTCTATTTTTTCCCTAATAAATGATGTAAGATGGGAGATATTGTCAACAGATGTAGATGAAACTTTAATACGTGTTTTAAGAGTTTAACTTATCATTGAATTAGAGAGCCAAGTATCGATGTCGAAGATGTTCAGTGTCAACCAAAAGGATTTGAGGCCAGCTTAGGTTCCAGTAAAGCTCGCAACTACTTTGGCACTTGGAGGTTCAGTATTAAGGATCCAATTCATGTCGTAGATCCCTCACAACTGTGGATGATATTCGTTCATCAAGTATTTCTCAGACCAAAGGTAGGTCTATTGGTGTTCATCAGGGTTCTTTGCTAATTTTTTAGTACGATATTAGGTATCTTGAGCGGGCCAGACTTATTCTAATGCTATATGCTTCTGACCAGGACATTGGTTCATGGATATATAAAGGATTAGTATTTCCACTCCGTTTGGCATCGAAACATATGATAGCAGTTGGGTCTTTCATTGCTCAGGTTGTAGATTATACGAGGGTCATAGAGAAAGCATGTATTGAGACTTATAGAGGTGGCGGCAAGAGGCAATTCAATCAGTATAGTGCTATTGGTATTCCATTTGAGATATTATTTTGGTTTTGTAAAGATAAAACTTAGAAATAGCCTCTGGCAGAAATGCAAGGTAAGGCTGAATATGATACACCCTTGTGGTGGGGCCCTTCCCCGAACACCGCGTATAGCGGTAGCTTTAGTGCACCGGTCTGCTCTTTTTTAAAGATAAAACTTTGGTCAAGAGGGTGCCTTGAATATGTATTAGTGATTGGACAAAGTTAGCATATATTCGTCAGCCCAGAGTTCTTGTGTCAGGACATGATTGTGAGAAGGATGATCATTATAGTAGAGATTGCTCTCACTATCAGTTGGCTAGTCATTTTAGCTTAGTTCGTGTTTTTCACCAGGATTAGAACTTATGGAGTTTATTACAATTGTAGAGAGATTGGTTATTGGTCTAGAGAATATTCCCGACATGGGATTTTTTATCATTCAACTCATTTATATAAGCCTCATTTTGTTGTGGTATCTTCAGTTAGAGATAGTGTGTTTAGTGCCTCAGTTGGTGATTTAGCCAGTCAATCCAAGTTTGGGACTCGTTCAGATTTATCTCCCTATGCCCATCAGGCATGCAATTGCAAATTTCACCATGATAGGTGTGCTTTTATTTATCGCGTTTATCTTTTATTTGGTGTTTTGGGTTTTTTATACCTATTGATGATTATATGCCTTAATGAGTTCATATTAGTTATTTTGTGCCTTGTCATTGAATTCATGATTATGTGACTACTCTATGGTTTATTGCTTTTAGTAGTGGATGAAGTAGATCTATATTGATACTTTTCCCCTATGGGTGTAGCTTTTGGGTTAGAGTCCCATTCATATTGGCACATTGTCCGTATTGTGGCCCTTGAGTGGTACGTGATACTGATGTTTATTTTGGTATCGCCTATTCATTATATGGATGGTGATATTATTGTTGCTCTTGTCGTCATTGATTGATATTATTGATGTTATTTGATATTATTACTTGATGTAATTGATCCTTGCTAGGTAGCTATATAGATTAGTGTTATCTAGTTAGAAATTTATTTTCTTGCAATTCTTATTTAATGGCTTGAGTTGATATAACCTGATTTGATGAATTCTTTCCCATAGCACGACGAGGTTGATTATTTTTCCTACTGGTTAGCTGTGTTAGATTGATCAAGAATGTATTATGGTATCAAAGGTACATTGACCTTTCATGGTTCTATGTGGTTCTGAAGTTGGCAATTTAGTTATATTGCCCATCATTAAGTTTGAGATTCTTAAACTTGCCTCCTCGGTTGCAAAGGTTGTTGTATTGGCTATCTCTTTCCATATAACTAATTTTTTAGCTTGACTAATTTTGGGTCTGTTATTCATTATTGCTATTTTATCACTGGATAGTGATTTTGATATTGAGATGGAGATGTTGTCGATTCATCTCTAAAGTTGTTGGGTTTATTCCCTTGTAATGGTTTTCCCTTGCTATTAGTATGGAGATTGGATACTCCTTTCTTGCTGTGATATGGTTTTGTCTAAAGTGGAGTTGGAAAGTTAGATGCAAGTGGCCTTTCCTTTGATCGCTTCTTTAATTAGCAAATTAAAAGTTCTTTATCTCGAGTTGCTGAATTTCTAGTGGTGGTCTTGACTTTTACCTTGGTTTTGAGATTGGTATATTTTGTCTTCGATGATGCGATTCTTGGATGGATTCGGGGAATCACCATTCCAGAGTTCGTTCAGCCTAATGCAGCTTGGTGGAGTGTTTCCCCTCAATGATATGAGCCTATGGCTATTCTTTGTTGGGATGGAGTATTGAATTTATTAGTTTGTGGCTTGATTTATATTTCTTCGAGTTGCTAGAGTATTTTTCATCGCTAGTGTGGTTTGTGTATTTTATGAGTCTTGAGTATGCTTTGATAGTTCATGCCCTCCAACAGGTATAAAGTAGATCTTCTAAGTTTTCAGCTGGTGATTTATCCTCTAGTGTGATTTTGTTCTTCAGCTATGTTTTGATTTTGGCTCGGCATAATCTGCTACAGATTTGCCTGATTTGGATAGTATGGTCGATGGGAGTATTTGAACTTGTTTTGGATTTGTTGGCTTAAATTCGAATTTGATGCCTTGGGATGGCAGTTTGGAAGTTACGATAGATTTGGAGTATTAATGCCTACATGTCTTTAGGTTTGGTTTAGGCAGTTGAGACCGAACAATTTAGCCTTGATGTTGAGATTTCAACATGGAGCTATAAAACTTGAGTGCAGACTTAATTTTAGATTTTTCTCAGTTTGGATTTAACTTATAGGATGGTTGAGCCTACTCTATGGTTTTCTATTTGGTCTTCTTAACTTTGGTTGGATTATTGTTGATAAATGCTCAGACGATAGCCTATGAACCTGATATTGGTTCTTTCAGCTTTGACCTCAAGTCTTTAGTCTTCTTTGAGAATTTGGGATGATATACTCAGTAGGAGTGGTATACTTAGTTGGATTCAGTATGGTTTCATTCTTGGTTGATGGGATATCTTGAAACAAATCTTTTAGTGATGAGTAGTTTAGCCTTGACCTTTTGGATTTCATTCTTCGTTACCATTTGGACTAGCTGTACCATTCACATAGATTACATTCCTTGATTATCTCCATTTGTGTGCCCAGATAATGCCTTATGAGCTTATTCTCATGTTTGCCATATGGACTTTCAGCGTATCTATTTTAGTTCTTTGAGTTCTCTATGATGAGATTACGCAGAGAGGACTCAAGTGATTTTCCTCCTCATTCGAAGTAGATATCAAGTATAGATTGGTTAAAGAAGGTTATATTTTGATTAGGAATCAGGGGTATGACTCATGTCTTGGGCTGGTTTTGGCTAGGATGGGCCTTTATTGATTTGTGCGGATATTGAGATGGTGTTAGTATGTTATGGTTCAAATTTGTTTGCATCAGCCTTTTCGGTTAAGTTGGAGGCTAGTTGGTTGTTAAAGTTAAGTTTTGGCTATTTAAAAGTGAAGTGAGAGTGGTTGAAAAAGGAATACCTGTGGAAAAAACCCTTGAAAGTGTTCTCTCTTTGTAGAGGTTATCTAGAAAGTCATGCTCGGAGCATGCAGGCCCAGTACCCCACCCCTTTGAGCTTTTGAGATTCTTTCTATTCGTTGACTTTCGGGGACTAAAGTCCTTTTAGTAGTGGATATTGTAATGTCCCTTCTGATCATTTTACATAATTATGTTTGTTTTCACCATTTGAGCTTCTCCATAGCCGCCTCAAGTCATTTATGACCCTTTGGTACTGATCGTACGACTATCGAACATCTCATTTGGTTTTTAAAACCAATTCTCTATTTAGAAGTCTTCACTGATTCTAGATGGCCACCAAGTAAAAACTTTAGTAAAATAATCTCTAATTCAAATCTTGAATGTGCCAGCAACTCTGGAATATTGATTTTAGGCTAAGTAGACTTTTGGTTTAGGTCCCAACGCACCCAAGCTCATTTCGACCGAATGGACCAAGAGTTGAAAATTTGGAATACAGGTGTGGGATCCACATTTGATTTAAACAACCTCGAATTGAAAATACTACATTTTCAATGCTTTCAGAACGTCGAATTTAGTATGGTTACATAGTTTATTTGCACAAATCCGATTCCGAATAAATCTGAAGGCATCATTGCAAACTTGGAAAAATTTCCAAGCTACTGGTGCCATGTAGATCGCGCAAGGATGACCATGATCGCATCATGGCTATCGCAGCAAGGCCCATGGTGATCTTGGCATGGCGATCACAGTCCATGTGATGGCGATCGCAACATCTCTAGGCCTTAAAGGTTTATAAATAGACCCCCAAGTCGCGATTTTAGGCATTTCCTCTTATTCTTGAGACCTAAGAACCCTAAATGGGTATGATAACTCAAAATTGAGTTGTGTGGGTGACTTTGGAGCTTGATTATCATTTATTATCGTGAATATCTTTGGAGTTAAGGTAAGAATCCTTCAAATTCATGCTTGAATTTCTTAGTTGTGACCCAAAACCCCAAATTCACTTAGTGCTTGATTTTAGCCGAAAGTTTTCTTGGTTTACACATATTTCTTGAGGGTTATAATTCTTTGTTCATGTATGAACATTGAGTTGACCTCAGAAATATATTTTTCATAAGTGGGACCCACTTGGGGTTTTTGTTGTTGTTTTTGGACCCGAAACATAATGGTGCAATATGGATATCGTTATTCTCATATTGATAAATAGATTATGATTTTGATAGTATAATGGCATTTGGGATTATGAAGTAAAAACGAACATTGGTGAATGATGTAAGTTTTTGCGGTTTGTTTTTGAGGTAGGCTTCTGTCTACTCTTCTCCATAAGATGATGTGTGTTATATATTGTGTGTGAATGTGAATGTTAAGTTTGATTATGGGTAGAATGACTAAATCTTGATTGTTGAAGTTTGGAGATTAGATGAGGGTTTTGACCCATAAGGTTGAATGCTTAGTACTCTTTTAGAATCTTATTGCCTCCTTCCTAGATTGAACTAATTCGTACAGTGGATATGATATGATGCTAGTTTTGGGATGTGGTTTTTGGGGTTGAAAGTTTGGTTAGTGTGATTAAACTTAGTCGGGATAGTCTAGTGGTTGAAACCATAATTTGAGTAGACTTGACTTAAATGCCCTTATTTCTAGACAAAATTCCTATCTTAGAATTGGTTATGGCTTACTTGACATCTAGACGTTGAACTAGATACCATAGCTGAGTTTGGGTATAAATTACCTAAATATGGAAAGTGAGGATTAAAAGTGGGTTCCTCAAACCCACCTTAGGCCAATACTTGTGCTAGCCCTTATGAACTTAGTTACGGATGTTAGGCCTAGTTGAGACTATTGAGCCTTTAGAATAAGTTTACTTCATGTCTTGGGAAAATGTAATGACTTTCTCCAGATTATGATAAATGGCCAATAGAGATGATATTCCTCTTAGATATGATATTAGGCCTTCAAAGATATTATTTTCTCTTATATATGTCAAATGGCCTATAGAAATGATATTCCTCATCATTATGAGTTATGCTTCATTGATGCATTATGACTCTTAGATGTGAAATGCCTCCTATGTGTGAGATGATTATAGATATGCCTTATGGCTATGAAGATGTTATGTCTCGTGAATATGCTACGACATATAAATATGAAATGGCGTATGAATATGATTTTGATATTGGTTCCAGATATATATGTGGGCCAAAGGCCATGATTATGATGTTATAATTATTTCAGACATATTATTGGGCCCGAGGCCGTGTTATGATATTAGTTGAGCCTCCGGGAAGTGTCTATCCTTGCAAGGGGTGCGATTGTAGTATAATGTTATATTTATGCTTATGGTTCTATTGTATGAATATTGGCGATGGCATGAGTAGATTTGGTACATTCATGATCGTTGCATCGATAATTGATATGATTTCGATTGGATTATGATATTGTTATTCTTGTCACTAACTAAGTGTTAAATCCCACTTTCTACCTTAATAAGAGATTTCTTCATAATAATAAATGTCAGTTTTAATGAATAGTTTATACGTAAAAGAGGTTAGATAAGTTTTGATATGTTATTCGACATTACTAATTACTCTGATCGTGAATAATTCTAACCCTTTCTACACTTTTATAATGATTTAGCCCCAAAGTTTACTTCGGACAACAAACTTACGAATTTTACATTTTTTAGCCATGGCTTGAGCCCGTGCACCTATCATATTCAGATACACATCTCTCAGTATGGGATGGAGGAAGATACTGGATTGATAATATAAATTCTAAGTAAAACCCAATAAAAGTTATAATAGTCATGTAATGTATAATTGCCTATTGATAATGTGATATTGATGATGAATGATGAATAATGAAAACATGCTCTGCCTTGTTTCTCTTTTCGTGTCTATTTACTTTAGCCCTCGCGGGTCTTGTTCTTTACTTTATTCCTAATGGGGCTTGCACTTTACTTTAGCCCTCATGGGACTTGCTCTCAATTATTGACATTGATTTGGATATTATGATAATATGATGATCCCCGACAAGGACGAAGGATATATGATGATGTGATGATACCCGATAAGCATGGAGGAGGGTATGATGATGATATTAATACTCGACAAGTCAAGAGAATAATTTTATTGATGTGTCTATGTGCATATCAGTCGGTTTGAGTCTGGCTATCCTTATGTATCACATATATATATATATATATTTATGTATATACCCGACAAGACCGGGGTATGATAATGATGGAGATGGTTATGATAATGAGATTGTGATATTGATTGTGTACCATGCATTCATTCTTGCATGCGCATTGCTTATTAGTATTATGTGCCTTACGTCTATCAGCTGGTATGGGACGACTACATAATGTGGGTGATGACTATGCCTTGGGTTTATGAGATGCTGATTGAACCTTTCAATCCTCGGACGATGGGGGCTCGCACAGGCTCAGCTAGTGTTTGGTTTTCCAAAATATCTGGTTAATCGCATTGTTTTTTACATTGTTATTATCTTTGTTATGTCTAGATTATCATACATTATTCATTCATTCGATGTCGAGATTGAGGTATGATTTTGGCCTCTTCTATCTTACAATTTCATTACTATGCATGATTAGTTAATCATGAAATATATGGATTAGAAATCCTGAGCATATTATTACTAAATCTTGATAGGATTATATTGAGGCCTTAAAATGAAGATGTGACAATTTAGGTTGTGCTTCGAGTTGTCTTTATATCTATATATATGAATATCTAGCTATATGTGGTCATGGTATTACCGTATATCCCTTCCTTCATTTGTTTAGATTGTATATTCATTTCTTGGCCTTGTATATTGCTTTGTATCCTTCTTTTGCATTTATTTGTATATTGGCCAGGGATATATGGTATAGTGTTGAGATTTCTGAGTATGGCTAGAATAGGATAGTTCATCCTCGATATTTTCTTTTCCTTAGTATGTTAGTCTCTTGACCAGGAATAGGATAAAATATCCTTATTATTCCATTGGATTTGTGATATGGTTACTGGACTCTTGGGGTGTAGTTTACCATTTTGTTTATCTATTATGGATATCTGCTTTATCTTTGGAGCTCAGTTGGCAGTTTCTTATTGAATACCATTCATTTGGTACTCATACTACACTTTTACAGCTTATAGATCATAGTACGAGTTAGCATCGTTGATGTGTACATCGTCCAGAGCAACCATGGTTCGGGGACTTAGAGTGAGCTCCTGACGTTCAGACTATTACTTACCTCCTTTTTATGTACTAGATTTGTTTCTATGTTGTATTCAGAGATAAGTTGTGTCAGTGTAATTTATTTCATCTAGTTCACTATTGTACTCTTATTTTAATATTAGAAGCTCTTGTACTAATACCACCAGGTTTTGGGACTTTATTATATATTTGATTCTCTTATTTCATCTATTTCGTATTCTCTTCTATATATATTTGGGTAGTCCGTTACTAGCCGTTTTGGGGTAGTCCGTTACTAGCCGTTTTGGGCTATGTTGATTGGCTTGCCTACTGGTGGGTTATGGTAGGCGCCATCATGACTTGAGAAATTGGTTCGTGATAGGGTTTCACACCTTTGGGCAATTTCTTCCATTTATAAGCTTAGGGTAAGCTTCTAAATTCCTATTTGAACTACTTTTCTCTAATTTTATCATCTAATTTTTGTTTTCACTCATATTAAAGTGAAAAATTGGGGATTTTGGTCCAAAAGGCCTAAAACTTGTATTTCTTCGATTCAAACCCCATTTTTAATCTGTTTTCACTTGGGTAAGTTTATAATCTTATAATTATAATTTTTTCTCAATTTTATCTTTAAAACAACTTCAAATTCTCGATTTCAAATTTTTTTTTTGCCAATTTTATCGGTAAAGCTTAAACATGATTTTTCTTTAATTTGAACCTTGTTGTTAACTCATTTTTGTTTAGGTTTTCAGTTGTAGACTCCTAAAATTATGAGAAACGTGTTTAAAAGATAAAATTATGATTTTGTCCTTCTTTAACAAAAACCCATTTCAGGAGTTCATTTTGATACTAACTTGAAAATAGGCAATATGGGTATCGTTGGCTTTTTTGATGCATCGATTTTATATTTTTATTTTTAGTCGATTTTGAGTCAGTTCGGAAGGATAAAGGTTTCTGAGTGAATTCTTCTGGATTGATTTTTGGCATTCGAGGTAGGTTATGACTTAAGTTTCTTTACACTGGATTGGGTTATTAATGTTGATACAATATCATGTTAAGGGTGTAGGAACTAATCATGAAAATAGATTTATTTTGTGTTATTCCCATGAGGGCCTATATAATGATGTTATTTGATGGTCTTTGTATACTATTTGCTTTGTGTGGCTGTGTGGGGTCCTATATGATATTGTTGGCCTTGTGTACATGAAATTAGTTGTGTATTGATTGATGAAAAAGTCTAATATAGTATTAGTGGTGTATTTTTATATGTTTTATTCTGCTGGCATACAATTTATGTTAAAATTCATAGATGGTTGAAAATATTGAGTGGATTGTTGGCTCACTTTTGGTTGGTATGTTGGTTGGACATGTAAATGCTTATTCTGGTTGGTTGTGAGTATTACATCTTCATATCATATACATTCATGAAACATTGATCCCACCATGAAAATACTGAAAACATTGCTTTTTCTGACAGAAAATGTGAGATCTTTAAAACTATCTACTGAAGGATATGTCGGATAGGAGATATGGATATGGATTAAATATGAATTGTATATGGGTTTACAAACCCCCATGGGTCCTATATCGGGAAGCTTTAGCTCCATAGGTGTATATGGAGGTTATGCGACAACCTCGCTCATCACATTATCATTATCATCAATACCATCATTATTATCATCTTTATTGAATTTGTGTTACATTATGCATTTATTTGTGTTGTATTATCTCTCTTGATGTATACTTGTCTATGTGTAGTCCCTTTCCTATTACTTGTAAGTGTGATATTGGTTTACTTATATTCCTTTCTTGTATTGCGGTTGGATTCTTGCTTTCAGAGTTAACTACTACCTTTCTTTAGTTAAATTATGTCTTTATTCGTATTTAAAGATTGAATGTTCATATTTCTGATATCTTATGTATTTTATCTCGAGTTACACTAGTGATGTTCTTACACAGTGACACCGATTTTTTGAATTTTGGTATTATTGGTTATGTATTTTCACTTTACTATATTATGTGGTTCGACTTCATTCTAGAAGCCTTATTTGGGTTACTGCTATTATTTTCCCTTTTCTATTAGTTTGTGTGATAGGCTTACTCATCAAGGTTCACCGCGACAATTGTGATCATGACCCTTAAATTTTTGGGTCATGACAAATTGGTATCAGCAGGCAGGTTCATTGGTCTTAAAAAAATGTAAGAACAGGATGTCTAATAGAGTCTTGTTGATCGGTACGTAGACATATGTATCTATCGTCGAGAGGTTATAGGATATCTTTATGAAATTTCTCTCATTTTATTTCTTATCATGCAAATTTTCTTCATGCCTTGTGTTCAATATCATATTTTACTCTTTTCGACACAAATAGTAATGACTAGATCTCGTGAGGTCAGGGATGTAGAGCCTTCATTCAAGGAAAGAGCATAGTCTAACGGGCAAGTTATGAGTCATGGATGGGATTGAGGTAGTGAACAGGCATGTAGATCTGCTCTATCTAAGAGTAGTGTTAGAGGACTCTCCCTGAGCCTCGTGTTGAGCGTGTTGGAGATGTGGCTCATACTTTTGTTCCATCGAGTATTTTTACCCCAATATTTAAAGAGTTGTTGATTTGCTTATTGACCCTTTTGGAGGGTGCTCCTTCGAGTGCATCTAGTGTTCCTCTACCTCTGAGTATTACACCTTTTTTTATGCCAGAATTTGCTTATGGTGTTTCTCCAGCCCTGAGTATAGATCCTCTGGCGGTACCTACTTTTTCTTTCGGTACTCTACAAACTCTGAGTGTTATTCCTCCTTCAGTGCCTGCATTTGAGTATGGTATTCTGAAATTAGGAGTTTTGCCTTTTTCTATGTTACCGCACCAGGTGGGAGCTCACCTTACCAGATTTACCATGCCTCCTCTTGTTGTTAGTATAGTTATGTCTTCAGAGGATCAGAAGAGGTTTGAGAGATTTACTCATTTGGGTCCTCCTAGGTTCAGTGGTGTAGTGGGTGAGGATTCCGATAAGTTCTTGATTGACTATCGTGAGAAGTTCCATAACCTAGGTTTACTTGAGTCACAAGATATTGCATATACTACTTGTCAGTTGAGGGATGTCACTAGAGATTAGTGGAGGTCACTTATTGGTTACAGACCTCTTAATTCTCCTAAGATATCTTGGGATCAGTTTGCTAAGGCCTTTTGGAGAGGTTTGTGCCTTACAGTCCGAGGGATTGGATGAAAAATGGGTTTGATCACCAAGAGCAGGGTCCATGACTGTTTCAGAGTATGAGTCACGTTTTCATTCCTTTTTTAGGTATTCCTATGCCAGCATTTCCACCGAATCTAAGAAGATTTAGAAGTTAATAAATGGGTTAGATGTTTTTCTTCAGTAAGATATGTCTCAGATAGTAGTGTTGAGAGCATTATTTCAGAGTATAGTGGACCATGCTAAGATGACTGAGGATAATCTTCGAGCATCTTAGGGAGGCGCCAAGAAGATGTACTATATGGGAGAGTTCTGAGGTCACACTTCTTGAGGTAGAAATTCTAGAGACTTTTATGGATATCATGGTAGACTAGTACAAATAGCCTTTTAAAGCTTAGATAGTGGGTCTTCAGGTTCAATAGTTTAGGGTGGCCATTTTGGTCCAGCTGTACCTTCTCCTATTGAGTCAGGTCAGAGAGATTGCTACGTGTGTGATGAGACTGGACATATGTCCAAAGACTATCCCGGTCGTGTGTTTAAATCTACTCCTATTTTAGTTATGAAAGGTAAAGGTTCTACCATAGATAAGCGAGGTAGATGTAATGGGGTCTATAGTGGTGGTCGCGGGGCTACTCATGTATTTGGTGGTCGTGGACAATGCTATGCTATACCCACCAGACTAGGGGTAGAGGATAGTGATGTTGATATCACATGTATTGTCCCTATTTGTCTTAGATCTGCATCTGTATTATATTAATGTAGGATCGACTTTCTCTTATGTGTCTGCATATTTTACTTTGTCCTTTGATTCTATTTGTGAGCCTCTTGCCATGCCTATTCGTGTATCTACCCCTTTCAGAGATTCTTTAGTGGTGAATCGGGTGTACCAATCTTATGTTGTAGCTTTTTTTGGGCATGAGACTTGGGTAGATTTGCTTGTCTTAGATATGGTTGATTTCGATGTCTTTTTAGGTATGGATTGGTTGGCGCCTTACCATGTTGTCCTAGATTGTTATGTTAAGATCATGATTTTAGCTCTGCCTGGTGTGCCAAGGATAGCTTAGAAAAGTGCGATTTATTTAGGTCCAAAAAAGGTTATATCCTATGTTCAGGCTTGTCACTTAAAGGATGTTTGTCCTATTTGGCTCATATTCGTGATACTAGTGTTGCCTTGCCTCTTTCTTTAGATTTTATTCGTATTGTCAGTGAGTTCATGGAAATGTTCCCTACGAATTTGCTTGGTATGCCTCTGGATCATGATATTGATTTTGTCATTAATGTTGAGCTGGGAACCAAGACCATTTTTATTCCTTCTTATAGAATGGCCCCAACCGAGTTGAAGAAATTAAAGGATCAATTGTAGGAGTTATTGGATAAGGTATTTATCTAACCTAGTGTATCATCTTGGGGTACATCTATTTTGTTTGTGGAGAAAAAAAATAAGTCTATGTGTATGTGTATTGTTATCAGCAGTTGAACAAGGTGAAGGTTAAGAATAAGTATCCTCTTCCTTGGAGTGATGATTTGTTCGACCAGCTTTAGGGTGCTTCGGTGTTTTTGAAGATTGTTTTGAGATCTGGATATCACCAGTTGAGGATTAGAGCTTCAGATATAGTTTTCGGACTTGATATAGTCATTATGAGTTCTTGGTCATGTCCTTTGGGTTGACCAATGCCCCAGCGGCATTCATAGAGTTCAAAAATTTGATATTGCCATTGAGTCCAGAGTATCGAATTTGATAGGGTAACATATTTCGTTTGCATTCACGGGATTTTAGATGAATTCTGAGGGGTCTGCGGAGACTTGTTTTGCCTTTTCCCCCAATTTTTGAGACTTGGAGATTAGGGTTTCACACTTTTAAGCAATTTCTTCCATTTTTAATCTTGGGTAAGCTTCTAAACACCTATTTCAACTACTTTACTTTAGTTTTATCATCTAATTATTTTAATACGAATTAAAGTGGAAAATTGAGAATTTTGGCTCGGAAGACCTAAAACTTAAATTTCTTCGATTCAAACCCCATTTTCACTTGGGTAAGTTTCTAATCTTAAATTACCAGTTTTCTCTCAATTTCATTTTCAAAACAACTTCAGATTCTTGATTTCAAAAAGATTTTTTGGAGATTTTGCGGTAAAGCTTAAACATGATTTTTCTTCATTTTTTCCCTCGTTTTTAATTTGTTTTTGCTTGGACTTTTAGTTTTAGACTCTTACAAATATGAGGAACATATTTCAAAGACAAAATTATGATTGTTTTCTTCTTTTTCGAAAAACCATTTTGAGGGTCTGTTTTAACCCTGACTTGAAAATAGGCAGTATTGGTATCGTTGATTTTTTTTTTGACGCATAGATTATATATTTCCATATTTTTGTTGATTCTAATTACGTTTGGGAGGATTAAAGCTTCGAACTAAAGGCTTGTGGACCAATTTTCAGCATTGGAGGTAGGTCATGACTTAACTTTCTTCAGACTGGGCTGGGTAGTGAATGTTGATATAAAATCATGTTTAAGGTGCCGAACTAATCATGAAAATAGATTTTTTTATCATTGTGTACCCATGCGTGGGCCTATATAATGATGTTATTTGATGGTCTTGGTATACTATTTGTTATGTGTGATCGTGTGGGGTCCTATATGACATTATTTTGCTTGTGTACATGAAATTAGTTGTTTATTTATTGATGGAAAAGCTTTATATGGTATCAATGGTGTATTTTTTTATGTTTTATTCCGTTGGCATACAATTTATGTTGAAATTCATGGATGGTTGGAAACATTGAGTGGATTGTTGGCTCACTTGGTGGTATATTGATTGGACATGGAAATACTCATTCTGGTTGGTTGTGAGCATTACATCCACATATCATATACATTTATGAAACATTGGTATCACCGTGAAAATACTAGAAATATTAGAAACACTGACTTTTTCTAAAAGAAAATGAGACATCTTTAAAATCCTCTATTAAAGGATGTGCTGGAGAGGAGATATGGATATGGATTGTATATGGGTTGACGAACCCTCCATGGGTCCTATGTCGGGAAATAGGGACGGTAAATGGGTGGGTTGGGCCAAATTTGGGCGGGTCAAAACGGGCTAAAGCAACAAATGGGTCATTGTCCAACCCACCCAAAATATGGATGGGCTAAGATGGGTTGGGCCAAGATGGGCTAAACAAGGGGTTATAGCCCAATCCACCCTACTTAACCCATTATTGAACAAGTTACTATTCTAGTAGCAATTTATGTTGGAATGATATTTTTAATTTTCTCTTCTGTTTATATTTTTATATTATTGTTTTCACGTAAAAATAACATATGAAAACTGAAAAAAAAACTAAGAAAAGCATTTGTATTTATATTTAACACAAAACAATGATAACGAATAAGATATGAGAGGTAGAAAAAGAAAAAAAAATTACAAAATAAATTTTAATGATTAAATTTTTTTTTGGAGTGGGGGTAAGAGGTAAGGGGTAAGGGTAGGGGTGGGCTAAGAAAAAAGTTTTTAAATTTTTTCTAAAATACAAATTAAAATAAATTAATTATTATGAGAGGGGCTGGGGGTAGATCTGGGTAGGGAAGGGTGAGGGGTGGTGTAATGCCCCAAAATCTCGGCCCGAGACGTCACACGGTGCTTAAGGCTACAAGTAGCCCTAAGCTAACCCTTTGAGCCTGTTACTACTTTTAACACCTGCTTTAGGATAAATAAGCTAAACAATGATGTCTTACTGTGCCAACTATAATCCAAAATAACTTGAAACAATGTCTAGATAGCAAAAATATTGATAGTCTAGAACACAACTTCAACTGACAATCTAGTTTGACAAAGCCTCTACTACTCAACTGGAGAGCTAGTGGGACAGACCCCTAACTGACTCGTAATGATATGAAAATAAAACTTAAAACACTATGAACACAGGAAAGCTGCAAATATAGGTCCTCGAACCATGAGGACTCACCAGTTGTGGAATGTAAGCAAAGGCACTTGGAAATCACGGTCACTGTTAAGACTGAGCACCTGAACCTACATTATAAAACAATGTAGCACACAGACGTGTATGTGGATCAGCACTTTAGGAATATACTGAGTATATAGGGGTGCATGCATTTACATAAAACAATATCATTACTCTTTAATAGGATCATGCATACAAATAGGAATGACTCACATAGGTTGAATAAGTCTAAAATGTAAAACTCATGAATCATGAACAGTGAAGCATGTAACACAAATCTCATGAGTCATTATACTTAACTTTAAAATCTATACTATCCTCCTATTCTCAGTACTTGAAGGCTAAAGGAAGCTTTAAACAATACTTTCAAACTCATGTTTTTAAATCATGGAGGGTAAAACTTCTTTAAAACTTAAGGACTCGGAACTTTTAGGAACTTTAAACACTTGGGAACTCTAGAACTCCTTTAGACTTGGGACACTTAGAACTCCGGAGTTTCTTATAACCGACATAAATCATGTGAGCTACATGGAGTCCAACATCTTGCCCACGTTGGGTAGAGTTGTTCTATCTTTGCCATTGGAGTAGAACCTTATCTTTAGTAATCACTATCTTGTCCTTGGGCCCATAAATCTTGAACCTACGGTGGCACGTAGTTCTAGGGTATGAGACCTTGGAATCATACCTAACTCGGTGCTAAATACTACTCCCATACTCAACTCAAAACTCTTAGGAAATCCACCTCAAAATAATTCAAGGGTCTATAATGAAGACCAATACATATTTCTATTTGCTTTAAATCATAATCAATGTGGATTTCAACTCTATCATGACTGAAAGGCCAAATCTTTCTCAATAATATCAAAGTACTCAATTCATGGGTGCTTATAGCACAAAAGTTCATAAAATTGAAAATCTCAAGTAGGTCTTAATGTCCCATAGTCAAATCTCAAGTTAAGACTCATCAAAGTGCATACTAGATGTCATAAAGATTCATAAATCATATAGAAAATCTGGAATTTTCAACATTTTTCCTTAAAATCTCAACATACTCATGTACATCAATTTCTAGAACATTAAAACTATTAAAATCTTAAGGAGTGACAACACAGGGTATAATCCCATACTTTAATTTCATAAGAAAACATAGAAAATCATAGATTCTCGTAATTAAAATAACTTTTGGGCACAAGGATGAAAGAAGTGTCCTTGTTCAAACCCCACATATCTTAGATCATTACTTGGATGAACAAACTTGTTTGAGACTCTTGTTCTTACTCTTGAGAGAGGATTCTTGAAGCCTTTGAGTTGGGAAACTTGAAACTTAACTCAATTTGTAAAATCTATGGTGAGATCTTGTAGTTCTTGGAGACGGAATTTGTTCTTGTTCTTGAGGGAGAAACCCTAACTTTGGGATGTTTGGATGAACAATGAAGCCCTCAGCTTCGTTCTGGATATATCTGAGTGTTAAAAGGGTGGAAAAAATCCAAAAAGTCCTTTTTAAAGACGACTTAAAATCACCGGACAGGATATGCGATGGTCCGTCGGTCCTGGCTGTCGCACCTGGGCCAGATTTGGACTTTCTGCCTTTCCTGCGATGGTTGGGTCGAGGTCCATTGCTAGATCGACGGTTCATCGGCCTTACTATCACGCATAATCAGAATGAGGTCTCATTGTCTCCTCTACGATGGTTTGGGTGACAGTCCGCTGGCCCTCACCATCGTACCTGGGCGATTTTACTGTTTTCTATAAAATGGCCATATCTTTCTCTTCCGATGTTGGATTTTGACGAAATGGGTCTCTTTGGAAAGAAAATTCATTTTTTCACACGATAAAAAGTCATTTTTAGGAAAATTCAATAAGGTTAAAACACTTAATCACTTTGGAAGTCACTCCTTAATCTTTTAGGATGGGAATTATACTTCACTTGACACGTTCTAAAGACTCAAACTACGAGGGAAATTTGCGGGGTCTTACAGCTGGGGTGAGAAAAAGTTTATTTTTTTGTAAAAAAAATTAATTTTTGTAGAAGGTAGGGGTAGGTGGTCGTATTTAGAGAGCTGGGGGTAAGTGAATTGTGTAAGAATTTATTTTTTATTAAAATATTTTCTTGAGGAGGGTTGGGGGTAGGGATTGGTTCGGGTAAAAATGACTTTGATTTTTTTAATTTTTTATTAAAAAATAAGTTTTTGGGGGGGGTGGGAGGGCTGGTAGGGGTCGAAGTAGGGTGGTGGGGTCGGGGTAGTGCGATGGTGTAAGAAAAGAATTTTGAGCCCATTTGGGTTGATGATTTATTATAGGTTCACTTGGGCTAGCCCAAATCAGCCCATCTTCAAAATCACTCTAACCCAACCTATTAAAACATGGGTGGGTTGGGCGGGCTAAATGGGTTTGGGCTAATTTTTCCACCCCTATCGGGAAGCTTTAGCTCTATAGGTGTATACGAAAGTAGTGCAACAACCTCGTTTATCACATCATCATTTTCATCATTACCATCATCATCATCATCTTCATTGCATTTGTGTTACATTGTGCCTTTATTTGTGTTGTATTATCTCTCTTGATTTATATTTGTCTACGTGTAATCCCTTCCCTAGAACTTGTATGTGTGACATTTGTTTACTTGTTTTTCTTCCTCATATTTCTATGATGTATATGAGAATATTATAGAACTATTAGTGAAAACGACATAGGCTACCGTTGTGGGGTATTTTCTGATTGCAAGTGGCGTGCCCTTAGTATGTATTTTGTATGCTTTATTTTCTACTTTGCTCAGTCGGTGTATTATACCTAGTGAGTACAAGTGGACTATACTCACTCCTACTGCGCCCTTTCGATGCAGATTCTAGTTTGAGTGCACCTCACAGTGGTTGATTTAGGCTACCTTTGCGATTAGATTCTTGCTTTCGGAGTTAACTACTACCTTTCTTTATTTAGACTAAGTCTTTATTCATATTCAGAGATAGTGTTTCTATTTTGGATATCTTATGTATTTGATCTCGAGTTATACTAGTGATGTTCTTACACTGTGACACCGACTTTTGGGATTATGGTATTGTTGATTATGCCTTTTCGCTTTACTATATTATGAGGTTTAGCTTCATTCTTGAATCCTTATTTGGGTTATTGTTATTATTTTTCTTTTTGTATCAGTTTGTGTGATAGGCTTATTTGTTAAGGTTTGTCGCGACAAGTACTATTATGACCCTTGAATTTTTGGATCGTGATAGAGTAGGAGGAGAAGAGAGTTGGGTTGGGTCACTTTTTATCACGTACGCAAGGAAGGAGGCTCGCTAATACAATGGTCAAAGTTTGGACCCTTAACAAACGTAACCTACCCCCCTTACAAATGCGAAGGGTAAACTATTCCCGCACCAAATTTTGGATAAACCTACAAAAACCACATTTCAATAAACTTCGACTGAATGCTTGGAATTTTCTCGAAACACCAAGTGCGCAAGAAAATATGCTACCATATTAAATTAGATATTTTGGACTCATTAGAACCATCAAAATTTTCATCTGAGGTCATTTTGATGAAATATGGGTTCCATGCATGTAGTTTTATTTTAATAAAATTCTACCAAATAATCCAAAATTAGTATGGAAGCCTCGGGACCTGAACCAAGGGTCCCCCTATTCTAAAATCAATGTTATTAAGATGATGGCGCTATCAAATTTCTGATCCAAGGTCATTTACTAGGAGTTTTGGATTGAGACCAATTTTTTAATAGCGAAAGCTCCAAAATAGAAAAATGAACATCAAAGTCCACCGAACTGTCCGACGATCAAACCGGTAGTTTTGACATGTCATAAATGAAATTAATCCATGTGGGAAGGCTCAAAACGAAAGAAATGCATGAAAATTAAGAAAATAACTTGGAGGGTCATTACATTTACATAAAATCTCCCCTTTTCATTTATTTTCCTGATACATAGCTAAGACTCGCGATACATCACAACTTGATACATAAGTATCGATACAAAACTTTTATTTATTAATATCACAGATATATATTCAAATACATAAGTTTTATGTATCTGTAACCTAATATTCCATAAGATACATAACTTTGTACATTTGGTGGAGGATTGCTTGATGTATGTTTTTATCGTTTTCAACTAGATACATCATTCTTATGTAACTCCGAAATACCTTAACTTATATATTATTCGTATGTATCTCTATTCATATCATCATCTTCAACACTAGCATAATAGATATATCATTCATATGTATCTCTATTAACATCATCATTTTCAACCTCTATTGAAATACTTTCCAACTTCTTTTCAATGGTAGAAGTTTCAAGATTAGAAGGGAACTATTGTTGCTGGGCTTCATGACCATTACAAAGCTTTTTAAGCAAGCTTTCTTCTCTCTTGTTATTTCAAATCTCAATAATATTGTCCTCTTAGTGGTGGCGCTGGCCTTTCTCAGCATTTACAGAATCTTTTACCGGTTCCTACGAACCTCCATTTGAGAAATCTTGCTAAAAATTCTTGAAAAATTGAAAATAAATATGTTGGAAGAGGAGGCAAAGGGTGTTTGAATTGGATTTAGGATTTGGAGAAGCTGGTATGGATGAAAAAAATGAATTGAATTTGGGATTTGTGGGTAATGTTATGTATTGGTTGTATTTCCATAGGCTTTTGAGTGCGGAACGGGATAGAGACATTGAGTTACGTGAGCTAGAACACTTAGAGGAGAGATATAATTTTAGTTATTATAGACGCTTTACGGTTGAGGAGGTCAGGGAAGCTAGTCGTACGATACGGAGGGGAAGGGCGATGGGGCCTAATAAGATTCCGGTAGATTTTTGGAAGTTTTTAAGTAGGGCAGGGTTAAGGTGGTTAACTAGTTTATTTAATGGTATTTTCAAGACGACAAGGATACTGAAGCCTGGAGGTAGAGTAAGATGATTCCTTTGTACAAAAACAAGGGGGTCATTCAGAGTTGCACTAACTATAGGGGTATCAAGTTGCTGAGTCATACTATGAAGATTTAGGAGAGGGTGTGGAATAGAGATTAAGGAAGATCGTGTCCATTTCAGAGAATTAGTTTGATTTTATGCCCGGTCGCTCGACGACAGAGGCAATACACCTGGTGAGGAGATTGGTGGAACAGTATTGGGAAAGAAAGAGGGATTTGCACATGGTGTTCATCGACTTGGAGAAGGCTTATAACAAAGTCCCTAGAGAGGTTCTTTAGAGATGCTTAGAGGCAAGAGGGGTCCCGATGGTGTATATCAGAGCTATTAAGGACATGTACAATAGAGGAAAGACTCGGGTGAGAATGGCAAGAGAGGACTCAAAATATTTTTCAGTCGATATAGGGTTGCATCAGGGTTCGACTCTTAGCCCATTCCTATTTGTATTGGTGATGGATGTGTTGACACAACGTATTCAAGGGGAGGTACCATGGTGTATGTTGTTTGCGGATAATGTAGTGTTGATTGACGAGACGCAAGGGGGAGTGAATGAAAAATTAGAGGTTTGGAGGCAAACCCTGGAGTCCAAGGGGTTCAGGTTGAGTTGGTCCAATATGGAGTATATGGAATGCAATTTTAGCGACTTGAGGCAGGAGGACGATGTGGTGGTGAGGCTGGATTCCCAGGATGTTTGTAAGAGGGATAGTTTTAAGTATCTTGGGTCAATGATTCAAGAAAATGGTGAGATTGATGAGGATATATCTAATCGTATTGGAGTAGGTTGGATGAAGTGACGGCTCACCCCGGGTATGTTGTGTGATAAGAAGGTGCCACTTAAGCTTTAAGGCAAATTCTATAAAGTGCCAGTCTGTCCAGCTATGTTATATGGAGCAGAGTGTTGGCCAGTCAAGAACTCCCACATTCAAAAATTGAAGGTGGTGGAAATTAGAATGTTGTGTTGGATGTGTGGACTTACTAGAGGGGATAGAGCTCAGAATGAGATAGTCTATGAAAAGGTGGGAGTGGCTTTGGTGGAGGACAAGATGCGGGAAGAAAGGCTGAGATGGTTTGGGCATGTGATGAGGAGGGGCTTAGATGCCCAAGTTTGTAGGTATGAGAGGCTAGCATTGGATAGCTTTCGGTGGAGAGGTAGGCCAAAGAAGTACTGGAGAGAAGTGATTAGACATGCTATGGAGTAGCTACAGCTTACTGAGGACATGACCCTAGATAGAAAGGTGTAGAGGTCGCGGATAAGGGTAAAAGGCTTGGTCGTGTGCGTGGGTTGTAGCTAGTAGTAGAAGAGCTCATTTATAGTGGGTTACTAATCCCAGGACTGTGTCCATAGGTGAGGGTCATACTTTTCGGATGCCATATTTCTTATCTCTTATTTCATATTGCGCTTATTTATCTTATTTCGTATTGATCTAATTTCTATTTTATTTTTAGTATGTCTTATTTCTTTTATGTTATTCCACCCACCATGCTTAATGGTGCATTACGCTCTTGCTTACTATTCTCTATCTTGAGCAGGGGGTCTATCGAAAACAACCTCTCTATGTCTTTGGAGGTAGTGGTATGGCCTGCGTACATTCTACCCTCCCCAGACCCCACTTTATGGGAATACATTGGGTTTGTTATTGTTGTTGTTATGTATTAGTTGTTTAGATAAAGAAAAGGCTAATTGAGATTTTTGTAGTTTCTTTGTAAGGGTAGGATTTTGTGTAAATATGGTATGTTTATGTTATTTATCCTTATTTTAAACATTGACCATGACAAGTAATTATGGAGTCTTTTTATTGATAACACTCAACTTACACGTCAATTTAAGTGCAAGGTGGCCGTCGTTAATATAATTACCCACCTTTGGAGTTGGGATCAAATTCACGAGAAACAATGTCAGTAGTGATCAAATTAGCTCGAAACAATAGATACTTGTTAAATTCAAAACTAGAATATGAAAAGATAAAAGTGGGGCGTTACTGAAATGTCACAACTAATATTTCTTTTTGGGATTTTCTAGTATTAATTCGGGGCTACGAATAATTAGAGTCTAATCAATTAGGCACAGATCTTAGGATTATGCTTCCCTAGGGGAGACATATGCATGAGCATATGATAACTTGATGCAAATTCTAAATTTTAGTAGTGTGGTTGGCTAGGTTAGAAATCCTTGAGGCAAGTTTGTTAATAAAACCTCAAGGGTGTCACTCATTAAACCTTTCTAGATGAGTGTTTTAATAAAAACCACCTAATACCTCAATTAGACACCCCTATTTCTAGGATAGTGCCCTAAGTCTAGTCAACTTCGCAATCACCCTTTTGTCTAAGATAGTGAAAACTAGTCAACCTTGCTCATAAATTTTTTATTATTGCCTTGGTTCCTACATCCCTCTTTCAAGGATGATGTGGGTTTCTAAAGTTCACCTAAACCCCTTTTTCAAGGATGGTTTAGGATTTCAAGAGCTTGGGATTTTCACCCACAAACCCTAGTTGGGTATTTGAGGCTTTCACCCACAAGTCCCAACCTATTTAGTCAGGCAATAATAAAACCTAACATCACAAATTAGTAAATGCACAATTAAATCACATCTCACACATATTTGCACCCTACTCTAGCATAACTACAAGAGGAAAAACTAGCTACTCATAGAAATAGTAAACAAGATATACCCAATAACCTCCATTGATTAGATCTATGGAAGACTAAGAGAATTTTATTTAAAAATTTGAATATCGACAAATCTCTAATAGGAGTTAGATAATCCTTCTCTTGGAAACCACTCCAATGTATTCTTCACTAAAATTAATACAATATTTTCTTCCCCAAATATGGAGGCTAAAAGTTAGAACAATGTTAAAAAAATTAGGAAAAATATAGAATGAATGAATGGGAATGATAGGGTTTGAATCTTCTGTATGGAAAATTTGGGAAAAGCCATGTACATTTATAAATTTGCCCTTGGGCTGATTTTCCACTAGGCCGCGATCGCGCCTACCGCAACTGCAGTATATGTCATGCAATCGTGATATCTTGACCATTTTGACTGACCGCGACCGCGGTCCTCGAACCGCGATTGTGGTAATTGAGCTATGTCTGCTCCAAGTCTCCAGCTACACTTCTTTGCTTCCTTTTGATCCTTTTTAGCTCCAATCTGTATCTTTCCATCTCATCAATAATGTGCCTGCAAAATATGGATATTAGTGCATTTAATCACAATAATGTCTCATTTATTCCTTCATAACATGGTAATGTGCACGAATGATGAGTGCAAATGAGTGGTAAAATCACCATTCATCATTTATCCACACCATATAATTTTTCTTATTATTTACTCAAATAAAGCCCAAATCAATATTGATACTAACAAAAATATTCAATTAAACACTAGGAATGATAATAATGTTGGATATCTATTCTTTAGTGTTGTATAAATATATGACCTAAATTTGTTTTTCTATTTAATATTTAGTGTTATTTTTTAAGAAACACCTAAGATTATTGTATCTTGCTAGGACTATGATGCATATTAATGTTCCATTTGATGAAAAGGTTACAGAACTTCCAGCTATTGACAATGTTTTTCCAAATAAAGCCGGAAGATTTTAGGTGCTCATTCTACATCATAATACTAGTACCTCTAGCATATTTGTTTATTAGGAGAAAGGCCCAAAGGGTGTTAGGATTACTGTTTAGTCTCCAAGCAAGCTTTGCTAGCATAGCATCATTTTTCAGGCTAGCTTTATGGAAACCTAGCCCCCTTTTCTCTTTAGGCTGGATGACAGTATCCCATTTTAGAAGATGGATTTTTTTTTGGAATCAGTAGTTCCCCAAATAAGATTACGCTGGATTTGATCAATTTTCTTGGTTATATTAATAGGGATTTTAATATAGTGGATTAAGTAAGTAGGAATACTATTAAACATAGATTTTACGAGGGTAGTACGACCAGCTAAGTTTAAAAACTTAGTTTTCCATCCCATGAGTCTTTTTTTCATGTTATCAAGGATAAACTAGAAATCTGCACTAGTAGGACGAGCATGGAAAATAGGAAACCCGAGGTATTTTTCGAAGGAGACACTACACTTTATACTGAGAGAAGAAGAAATGGTTCTCTGGGTGCATCCTAGGCAGTTGTGAGAGAATATGCCTTTTGAGTCATTTAGATTAATGGTTTGGCCGAACCAAGTGCAAACATTTCTTAGAGTGGCTTTAATATCATTGCTTTTGCAATGATTAGTGGATGATATAATGACCAGTCATTGGTGAAGAACATATGAGAGAATGAGGGACCCCATGGGGATATAGAGATAGAGTTCTATTTTCCAACAGAAACTTCATAATTAATATTGTGCGATAGTACTTCCATGCATAGCATAAAGATATAGGGAGATATAGTATCGCCTTGCCGGATGTCTCTAGTGGGGTGAAAAAAGTTCATCCTAGATCCGCTTATTACAATGGATGAGGAGTTGGAGCAGATATAAGACATAATAATCCTTATAAAAATTATGGGGAAGTTAAAGTACACCAAAGTATTGTGTATGAAAGACTATTCTAATTTTTTAAAAGATTTTTCCAAGTCAATTTTTATAAGGAGGTAGCTTTGCTTTCCTCTGACGTGCCTAAGATAATTAATAACTTCCTGAACTACAATGGCATTATCACTAGCTTGTCTATTTTTTAGGAAGCTAGATTGACATGGGCCTATGAGTGTACTAACAATGATTCAGATTCTATGATCTAAGATCTTGGTGATGATTCTGTAGAAAGTGTTGCAAAGACTAATAGGATGAAAATTCTGTAAAGAGGTAGCACTGTTACACTTTGGAATAAGACAAATATGGTTTTTTTAATTTCTTCGGGGATATGTTCTTACTGAAACACTGACTTACCTAGACGAATGACAGGAGTTCCCACTATATGCCAATATTTTTGATAGTAAAAAGAATGGAGGTCATTGGGCTCCGAGGCTTTAAAAAGGTGGAAAGAAAATACGGTGTCCTTAATTTTTGAATCCAGCGGAGGCTTAGCTAGTTCTATTTTTTCTTTATGATTGATACCTACTGAACCTACTATAGTAGGTATATTAAAATATTTATGATGATTTGTCTTTAAAGTGTTATTAAAGAATGATATGGTGTGAGATTCTATACTTTATTGACCAGTGAACCAATTATTATCATTACCTTGGAGAGAAAGAATTTAGTTTTTTCAGCGTCTGATGAGGGTTGATGCGGGGAAGAATTTTGTATTTTCATCTTCCTCATTAAGCCAGTTGATTTTAGACTTGAGTTTACAAAAGTCCTCTTCCAATTTTAGGATATTATTAAATTTCCCAATTGGTTTTTGTTCCAGATTGACCAGGAAACAACTATGAGGATAATTAGGGGAGTTTTGAATACCTTGGAGTCTTTTCAAGATATTATTTTCTTTGTAAAAATGTTTCCAAAAGATTCCCGATTACATTTAGAATAATTGATTTCAAATCATTTGATAGAATTTATTAGAGTAGGGTTGCCTTCCCAGACTCTATTGAACTCTATTTTGGAAATCCAAACGGGAGGTCCACATGGTTTCAAACCTAAATAAATTATTTTTTTGTGTGGGCGCTCTCAAAAAATATTTAGAATTAGGGGACAATGGTCAGAGTGGGTCCTAGGTAGATGCATGACATTTGTATCTGGGTATTCTAGAATCAAGCATTGTTTGTAAATAAACAGTCCAACATTCAAAAATTAGGGCATCTTTTTATTTAGTAGACCTTTTATTAAGTCATGTAAACTTGCTTCCATGAAACTCCATATTAATTAGTTCACTATAATTAACAACATCCCAAAAATCATTAGAGCGGCATCTATTTAGGGGATTACCTCCGTTCTTTTCTGCACGACAAAGAAGCTCATTAAAGTCCCCACTAATTAACCACTTACCTTGATAGTTATCCTTAATAGATTTAAGATTTTACCAAAGAATTTTATGCCTACTTCTTAAGGATCTAGCATAAACACAACTAAACAACCAAGCATTATTCACAGAGTTTACCTTAATCATGGAATGGATTTCTTGACCGATGGTAGAAATTTGATCAAGTTCTGGGATAGGTTTATCCTACAGAATTACAAGTTCACCTGACATGCCCACTACTGGAACATCAACCATTCTTGTAAACTGGTAACCATCAAGCAAAGCTTGATGATCTTGCACTTTTGTCTCTAGCAAGGCCACCATTGGGGGTTTATGCCAATCCAGCAAAGATCAGAAGTTCCTTTTAAATTTGGGCATATTCCCCCCCCCCTCCCCCAGTTCTATATAATTATACTCATGGATTTTTTCTAATAGGGGGATTGATCATGGTAATGAATTTCTTCTCATATTTACCATTGCAAATCATTACTTTTAAATCTTTTAAGAGCATTATTTCTATCCTGGTTGCGTGCATTATTTCTAATGCCTCTTCTATTTCCTATGTTGTTGTTTGAATTATTCTTACAGGAATGTGGTTTATAAAAGGTAGTACCTGGGATGAGGAGGCCACATAGTTTGGTAGGTGGGAACCCATAGTCTCCATCAATCCCATTATCCCCAAAGTTTGGTAGGAGGGACTCATGATGTGATATAGAAATATAGCACTTTCAGTGCTTAAAATGAGGAAAATATGCAAGTTTCTAAGGTTATTTTGTTAGATATGATGGATTTTGGTCATGTTTTGTAGGAAACCATGTTTTGGATGCTAAGTTCATGAAAAAGATCAAAAAAGGTGTTTTTGGCTACTTTTTGGAATAATTGTGCATGTTAGGTACACTTTCTGACTTGTTCGTAATCAAAGTATGTTTGAGAATTAAAGAAGAACTAAAAAGATAACTCCCGGCACTTACTAAGTCAACATGTGGACCACAAGTAGGACCTGCGGACCACAAGTAGGCAAAGAAGTGCCAGAAGTCTAAAATCCCGAGAGCTGCTTGCAGGATTTTTCATCTGGTACCTGTGCCTTATACCTGCACTCAGCCTGCTGATCGTAGGTACTACCTACGCCCATGGTTAGAGCGTAAGTACAGGCCACATGTGGCCACCAACCCTATTTTCTCCTATTTTATTTGGCTTTGGTTTTAGGGTTTCCTCATGTACAATAAATACCCTTTATGTGTTTTTAGTGGGAGTTACACACTTTTGATACTCACAAACATATTTTGATTCAAAGATTCAATTTTGATCTTGGGATTCTCTTGTATTGACTTTATTTGATTAATTCAGTTACAGATGTGGGTTTTTATACTTCTTATCATTGTGATTTCTTCTATGCTATCGGTTATGAATGATATTGATTTCTTCACAAGCATGAGAGGCTAAAACCCATAGCTAGGGTTATAGAAACCCTGGCAGATTGACAAAGTAAGAGAAGTTTTGTTGTTGTTTTGAACTGATAACCATGCATGTACTGCTTTATATTTATTATAAAAGTTATCTTAGTGGTTACAAATGTTATAATCCCACCTAAATTATTGCTACTTACTCCAAAAGAGGAGTAGTGACTACGAAAAGATAATGACAATAGTAATTTGAGGTTTAACTGTTGATCTACGCTCCTAGGTAATATCTAAGTAAAATGGTTAGATTTCATCTAATAACTAGAGACTCAAAATGTAATAGTTAACTGGGATCAAGATAAGGGTTAGTAAGGAGACATCCTGAGACTCAAAAGTTAAAGGGTGAAATCCATTTGCTCATCTGAAAGACTGTAGAAGGTACATAACTTATTGATTCTGCATGCAATGTGTTGGGTTAGTTCAACAAAGTATGATAAGACTATGGATTTAAGAAGCCACGGGGATCCAATCTTAGTGTTCACCTACGACTGATTACAACTAAAGTTGATATAGTTATTTTCTCAAGAATGCTACTCAAAATCCCCCTATTTACTTTTTCAGTTCTGCCTATTGACTACAGCTGCTAATAGCCACGATTCAACAAGTTCCCTTAGGATTCAACCCTAACCTTTATTGTGTTACTATATTTTAACAGTGATCGTATCATCTTCTGAGAGAAGGTGTTGTTTAGACGTCATTAAAATTTTGGCACCATTGCTAGGGAACATGGTGTTGAATTGTGATTTGAAGTTGTTGTAGTTTTTGGGGTTTTTTACTTTTGTTATTAGTTGGGCATACTCCAATGTATACAAAGCATATGGAGTAGAGGCAATCCCTTGCTTCTACTAAATTTGAATCCATAAATGATCCTACAAACACCTAGTAGGATGACGATATTGAAAAGAGATGATTTGCCTCCCCTTCCTTCTGAAGGAGTTTAGGACATTTCTAATCAATAGATTGGTGTACTTTTAGCTCTAGCTAAAAATAAGAGAAGGGTATTAGAAGAAGCTAAATGCATACCTCAGGAGGTAGAGTTAGCTGAGTAGATGCAGGCAGCAGATAGTTGCGCAGTACTAAGTGAAAATCAGAATGGAGCTAGAGATGCCCAACCTCAAGTAGTTTCAGCATATCAGTATGTGCAACCATATATTAATGATGAAGAAGATCTGGGATATGTTGAGCCGGCAAAGACTGGATCTATCATTCCTTCTATTTTGCCCTTTGTGTCAAGTTCTACATTTCTAAGGCTATGATTCAACTCATATACTTGAAGGGTGCATTTGCAAGGTTGCCTACAAATGACGCAAACATGTATCCAGCAAATTTTACTGGGATCTGCACTTCATATACCATACCTGAGGTAAATAAGGAGGCATTGAGAGTGAGGCTGTTTCCCTTCTCTCTTATTGGAGAGGCATCTTTATGGATAGGTGAAATTCCAAGAGGGCCTATCACTATATAGAGTGAGTTACACAGACGATTCTTGAATAGGTTCTTTCCTCTATCTATGTTATTACAGCTCAAGGATGAGATTTATAACTTTAGGCAACTACAGTCAGAATCTATGTATGAGTCATGGATCAGGTTCAAGATGAATCTTAGCATGGTGCCCAACCAAAGAATTCTAGGGACAAGCTTATTGGAGATCTTCTATAGAGCCCTGACTATCAATTTTAGAGCAATAACAGACACTATCTCTGAAGGAGCCTGAATGAGATTATGATGGGAGATGTCTTCGAGTATTATTGACCATATCTCATTAACTAATTGAGGGTGAAAAACTCGGGAGGTTGATAGAGCGTCTAATATTTATGCCATTAGAGCTTCTGGTAAATAGAGAGTAGCTGAGGAAGTTGTAGCTTAGGAGATTTCACTATTGAGTACAAACATTAGCGAGTTGGCTAAACAATTTGCTACAGTGAATTCTGCAAAGATTAATATAGTAAGGGCACAGAGTGCAGCTTTTAGAGTGCATGAGTCTGAGTTAAAAGAGGAGGCAAAGTATGTAGATCATCATTTGGTGAGTTTTCAAGACCAAGGTCAAGGGAATCAAAGTCCAAACTATGGTGATAGATAGAGACAAATACATTCCACTTGGCAGAGGAGATACAAAATCGAGAATAGAAAAAATGTTGGCTAAGGTGATGAAGGGACAAGAGGGTTAGGAAAATTGCCTTAAAGAACACAAGGCCAAAGTTTTAGGATTGACCCAGAAGGTTGAATCATATTTAACTGCTCTAAGTAGTTAGAGCAGCAGTATGGGAAAATCTCTGCCACTTTGGCCCAGCATTAGGTAGGTGCACTTCCTAGTGACAATGTGTTGATCCTCTAACACTGGTTCATTGTCTGGCTATTAACATGAAGAATGATTGCCCACCTGATTAGCATTCTTTGCTAGATGCTAATGAGCCAAAAAGGACAATATTATTGTGGATAAGCAACCTAAAGCTGAATTTGAGAAAATGACTTATAATGATGATAACTTTGGGAGTGATAATGATGATGAATGGGTAGAAGAAGACCTCCAAGATATAGTGTAGCAGTTTAGTGCAGATTTTTATGCACCATCAGTAGAAAAGAAGGGAGACCCAGGTACAGTCACCATTCCATGTTCTATTGGACCTTATGACATTAATCAGGCTCTATGCAATTCAAGAGCAGGAATAAACGTAATACCATTGGTGATATACAAGGTATTAGGGTTAGGATAACTCAAGCCTACATCTTCAAGGTTGTTGATGGCTGATTCATCGGTAAATAAGACAGTGGGTATTATGTGTAATGTAGAAGTAAGGGTGACATCATTCACTTATCTTGAAGATTTCATAATTTAAACTGTGAAGTAGATGCCCACTCTATGATTAGCTTGGGTAGACCTTTCTTATCTACTGGTCGAGTATTGATTGATATGGACCTAGAAAAGATCACGTTTGAATGGAATAATAAGCAAATAGTGTTGAATATATACAGGACAGTTCAGCAACCTGATGATATAACAGTGGTAGAAGTGATTGATGTAGTGGATAATTATGTGGTTATAGTGAATGTACCTATTTAGGATAGATTAGGGTAGAAACATTAGCAGCAATGATCATAAATTTCGAGAGTAATAGGATAGAGAAATATGATGAGCTGGTTCATGCACTACATGACATAGGTTCTTACAAATATGCCCCTAAGAAGTTGTATCTTGACTTGAAAAACAGAACCACACCTCCTGTAATACCATCGATTGAAGAACCATCGGTATTGGAATTGAATGCCCTCCCACCTTATTTGCAGTATGAATTCTTAGGGGACAACAGTTTTTAACAGTAATTATTGTGGTAGATTTGGCAGGAGCATGGGTGGAAACTTTGATCTTAATGCTACGCAAGTTCAAAAAAGCTATTGGGTGGACTAATGCTAACATTTTAGGGATTTCACCAAGTATATGCACACACAAAATATAGCTTGAGCTGAACAACATTTCCATTATTAAGCATCAGAGATGATTAAACCCTTCTATGCAAGAGGTGGTCAAAAAAAAGATAATTAAGTTTAGATGCTGGAGTAGTTTTTTCCATTACAGATAGCAAGTGGGTGAGCCCGATTCAATGTGTGCCAAATAATTGAGGAATAACAGTGGTTCCAAATAAGAAGAATAAATTAGCACCAATAAGTCCAGTGACCGATTAAAGAGTATGCATGGATTACAGAAAGCTGAACAAGTGGACACAAGAAAACCACCTCCCTATGACATTCATAGATCAAATTCTGGATAGACTAGCAGAAAGGGGTTGGTATTTTTTTCTTAACAGGTATTTGTGTTACAATCAAATCATTATTGCTCCCAAAGACCAAGAAAATACTATTTTTACTTTCCCCTATGGGACCTTTTCAATCAAAAGGATGTCATTCGGGTCATGTAATATGCCTGCCACTTTTCAGAGATGTATGATGTCCAAATTCTCAAACATGGTGGAAGATATTATTGAAGTATTCATGAATGACTTTTCAATGGTTGGGGACTCATTCGATGACTGTTTAGCCAATTTGGTCAGTGCATTGTAGAGATATGGAAAGTGCAATTTGGTACTAAACTAGAAAAAATACCACTTCATGGTAAAAGAAGGTATTGTACTAGGGCACAATATGTCCAAACATGGTATTGAGATGGATAAAGATAATATTGAGGTAATTGAGAAATTGTCCTTGCTGGTATCAGTTAGAGGTATACGGAGGTTTTTAGGTCATGTACGCTTTTATAGGAGGTTCATTAAGGAATTCTCTAAAATTATAAGTCCTCTATGCAAGCTTTTGGAGAAGGAGGTGAAATTTTTATTCAATGATACTTGTCTCAAGGATTTTAAATGCCCAAAGGAATGGTTGATTTTGGTGCCCATCATTGTGTCTCCTGACTGGTCTGCACTTTTTGAGGTAATGTGTGATGCAAGCGAAATAGCCTTGGGAGCTATTCTAGGCCAAAGAATATAAAAGATATTGCACCCCATCTACTACGCCAACAAATCTTTAAACCCTGCATAAAAAAATTACACAGTTACAAAGCAGGAGCTACTTGTGGTGGTTTTTGCTTTTGAAAAATTTTGGTTTAATTTTATTAGAACTAAAGTTATAGTGCACACTAACCATGAAACCTTAATCAAAGAAAGATGCCAAACCTAAATTGATCCATTCGGTTCTCTTGCTGTAAGAGTGATTTTAAACCCAAATTGTAGACCACTTATCCAGACTTGAGGAGGAGACCATACAAAAAATAGGGGATAATCTTAAGATAGATGATACTTTTCTTGAGTGTTGGCAGTATCTCAAGATTTAATTCCCTGATTTATTGATTTTGCTGACTATTTGGCATGTGATTTTGTCCCAGAAGATCTATCCTTCCAGCAGCAACAGAGATTTATACATGATGTATGGAAGTTATTTTGGGTTGATCCTTATTTGTTTGTGATTTTCACTGATGGTGTGATTCAGAGATGCATTCCAGAGGTAGAGATAATGAACATTCTGAAAGCTTATCATTCTTCACCAGTTGGGGGTCACCATAATGGCACACAGCCAACCCAAAAAAATTCTATAGTGTGGGTTTTACTGGCCTTTAATATACAAGGATGCTCATGATTTTCCAAAATCCTATGATCAATATAAGTATCAAGGTAATATTTCACGATGCCAGGAACTTCCCATGACACCTATTATGGAGTTGTAGTTATTTTATGTGTGGGGGATTGATTTCATGGGCCCATTTATGAGCTCCTATGGCATGAGATACATTCTGATAGCGGTTGACTATGTGTCAAAATGGGTGAAGGCAGTTGCACTTCTAGACAATGAAGGTAGAAACATCACTGCCATTTTGAACAGAAATATCTTTTCCTGATTTGGCACTTCACGTGCAATTATTAGTGATGGTGGGTCACACTTCTGCAACCGCTTGTTCAAAAAACTGCTTGAAAGATATGGTGTAAGGCATAAGGTGGTGACACCCTACCATCCTCATATAAGTGGGCAAGTAGAAGTTTCCAATAAAGAGATAAAGCTATATTGATAAAAACTATAAATACCAATAGGACTGACTACTCTAAAAAGTTAGACGCTGCGTTGTTAGCCTACTGGACAGCCTATAAGACCCCCATATGTTCCTCTTTATATTAGCTTTTATATGTTAAAGCATGCTACTTACTGGTTAATCCTGAGCATAAGGCACTATAGGAATTAAAAAGGGTAAACTTTGAGTGGCATGATGTAGCAAACTTGAGGTTGAGCAAGGTAAATGAGTTGGATGAATTCCAACTCTAAGCTTATGAGAGCTCGACAATAGACAAAGAATGAATAAAGTTGTATCATGATAAGAAGATAGAGAATAGAATATTCAAACCCGATGATTTGGTCTTGTTATATAATTCAAGACTATGCTTGTTTCCTGGTAAGCTAAAATCAAGATGGACTGGATCATTCACTATGGTTAAGGTGTTCCCATATGGTGCTATTGAGATAAAGCATGAAGGTGATATCCCATTTAAAGTGAACGAGAAGTGAGTCAAGCACTACATGGGAAACCTGGAAGATGTAAGAGTTTGTGCTAAAATAGACCTCGATGAAGTCTGAGTAGCAAAGGGAATAGAGTCGTTTCACAATAGTAAATCACGCGTTGCTTGGGCAGTAAAGCAAGGTACACCGATGCCTAGTGCATCCTAGGTATGTTCTTACTTTCCTCTATTTTATTTAATTTTAGTGAATTAAGGAAAGTGCATAGTTTTTAGTTAAGGGAGGGCATACTATGCCGCTGTGGGTTTTTGTTGTCGTGTTTCTTTTCCTGTCGACCACAGTATGGTTGTAGAACTAGCATGTCTAGGATAATTTTTTTGTATTGTCTTTTATTTTATATTGTGTTGTGTTTTTTTTATAATTAGGAGAATTTTAAGTATCTAAGGTAGTTGTCATGTTTTGATTGATTTTTGACACCTCTTCAAAATTCTGTGTTTTAGAACTATGTGAATGTATATATGTGTGAACATTATGGATCTTGTTATAGAATTAGGATTAGGGACATGATAATCACTTGCTAACAATTGCATAAATTAGTTAGTATAACACCCTGGGTTTTGACCCTTAGAAAATTTCTTAGAATTTTGGTCTCTAGACCCAATACGATTCATGGGAATGAGTTTTATGATGGGGTATGAATGGTATGGTCCTATCGTATGCTGACCAGTGTTGGTTGGTGAGATAGATTTTGGTTACTGGAATGGATAAGACTTAGGGGTACGGGTCATATTAGTGGTTACGGATCATTTGGTTCCTTAACTTAGTCTTAGACTTGGTTACTTAGGTTGGATCTAAGTACAAGTGGCTCGCCATGAACCATAAGATAGGGTATGAGTCGTACCCAGGACTCATATGGTTGATCGTGTATAAATATTTCTTGGGTTTAATTTGCCCAAGTTACGAATAAAGGGTACAAAACGTATGCTTTGAATACGACTTGGTTGGATGAGTCATATGTTGGACAGTGTTGGATCCAAAGGTCGAGGCTAGGATACGAGTCGAGTGTACCAATCGTATAGGAGGGTACGACTCATGATGGTTAGTCGTACCCCTAGAATGGGATTTTGTGCAACTTAAGTGGCGGTATTTTGGACATTTCCCCACTTATCCTAATAAGGTCCCATGAATTCTAACCTACTTGGGAGGTTATTTACCCTATTATTCCAATCATTAACACTTAGAAACTCTTCTAAGACACTCTATAATTCTGTCAAAAGCTTTTGGGCAAGGGAAGCTAGGGTTTCAATTGGAGGATTAATTTAGGGCTTGTCTTGGTGATCTCTTTCCATCATCATGTTAGTTTAAGGCATGTTCTCTTCCTTTATTGCTAATTCTAACCAGAAGCATGGTTTTCATAAATATTTTTATAACTTCATTGATTGAATAATTTTGGTTTTCAAATATGAATTGGGGGTTTTGATATTAAATGGTTTGTTATGTTTTTCCATGGTTTTAGTTATGCTTTATGTGCATTAATGGTGGTTTTGGATAATTGTATTACATGGAAATTGTTTAATGGTAATTGGAATTGGTTTTGGTTATATCATGCTCCCAATGTGTTTGACAAAATGTCTATACTAATGTTTTTATTGCATTGAGTTCTTTTAATGGAACTCTTACTTTTTTTAAAACTTGGTAAAGAGATTATGCATGGTTTAAATGACTTTGGAAGGTAAATGGCTAAATGGTTATTCTTATGGGGTACATAGAATCCCCCAATTGGCTTAATATGGTAAATGGAAGGGCACTTGGAAGTCCCCTTAAACCTATATATGGTTGGCTATGGATAGTACTTGCAAATATGGTCGGTATGATAATACCACCACTGAAGGGCCTTGGTTAATAAATGGTAAATGGATTGATTGGTTCCTTGGTAATGGTTTTAATTGGGTGATAATGGCGGGATGTGTAGCAAAGTCATGAAAGGTGGAGGTTCCGGGGGGACCAAAACTAAAAATTGGTCTTTTTGACCATGTGTGTGATGTCACACTATATTTGGGGGAATGTACTAGTCATCCCAGGTTTTCTTCCCTGGTCGTTCAGCTTCACGCACTAGGGCCCTTTCAGCAGGGGGAGCTAAGACCATATAACTCGTGGGTGGTTTAGAACGGCAAATCTACATATACCAGGTTAGGTTTTAAATGCATAATAAAACTAGTCCCTTTTTCGGCATGGTTATATATATATGTATGTATGGTTGTGTGAATATGGATGGTTTTTACTTGGTTTTATAAATGACATTATGTTATCCTTATCCTAAGATCATGCTAGCGTTAGCTGCTAACTTATTTACTGAAGGTTGTATACCCATACTATGATGGAACCAGCCGTTCTACACCTCCTACATAATGATTGACTCAGGGATCAGCATTTGGATTAAAGTGGTATGCTTTCATCCTTTCAAAAGGCTCTATTTCAAGTTATGGGTATTTCTAGACACTTTGATTTTATCTTGGATATTAGTTTTGGCCATGGTTGGGGGTATGTCCCAACTAAATTTTATTACTTTTTTGGTTAAAGTCTTTGTGGTACTGGTATGGGTTGAAATGGGCGAGATCGGGTGTCAACCTTAGTATTGGTATTGACATTGGGGATGACAGCAGTCGATGAGATTATTGGTTGTTCCATCGTATTTAATTTTGGTATTAATTATATTATGTTTTGGAACTTATTTGGTTATGGCCTGGTTTATGTCCTTTGGAATAGTTTGGTATGGTTGGGCGATTGGTGTGGTATGGTTGGACTCGGTTGGGCCAATCACGGTTGTGATCCTATCCCAGAGTCTTCATATGAGCTGTTACACTATCTTGTTATATGCTCAAAATTCAGCCAACTCAGGGCTGGCGGTTGGAGGTTGGGTTGGGTAATGGGGGTGGTCTCCAGTCCCAGATGGACTTAAGGCGCCCATTATGATAAGGCCCCCGGTCGAGTCGTGTCAAGTTGGTATCATAGCCTAGGTTCATGAGGTTCATAGTAAATTGGGAGTCCACAAAGCTGTGTCGAGTAGAGTCTCTTTTAGGGGTATGTAGCGCACCACACTTATAAGGAAGAGGCTACAAGGCATTTAGGAATGTTTCACTTTCTTGGTATTGAATTTTCAAGCTTAGAGTCTCAATCCTGGAATCTTCTCTAATCCTTGTTTGATCATATATCAGATCATGCCTCATATATTTGGAATACAAGAAAATTCTTTTATCCCATCTAGAGGTAATGCTAAAGGGGTGCATTCTATTTCTGGGGTTTATCTTCGATCTCATGGTCCTATCCCTGATAGTTCTGGAGTTCTACCGGTTGCTACTAGTCCTTTTCAAGGTAAGGTGACTAATGCAAAATTCCATCAATCTATTCATATTATTGCTCAGAAGGTCGTTGCTTAGGCTGAGTAGGGTACGACTGGTGCTTTGTTTGCTGAGGCAACAAGGGTTGGACAATTTATTAAAATGGGTCCTCTTACTTTATCTAAGTGAAGGTGGAGGAGGATCCACAAAGCTTCTTGGATGAAATAGAAAAGATATTTTAGGTGATGCAGGATACCAATGTGGAGGGGGTAAACTTTACAGCTTATCAGCTAAAAGAGGTTGTATATTAGTGGTATAAAGAGTGGGGTAGGGATAAGGGTGATATAGAAGAATCAGTCTTGTGGGATACTTTTTCTAAGGCCTTCTTAGATCATTTCGTTCCCCAAGAGTTGAGGGAAGCAAAGATGGTGGAGTTTATGAACCTCAAGTAGGGGAGGATGTCTGTCAAGGAATATACCTTAAAGTTTCACCAATTTTCAAGGTATGCTCCCGATTTAGTGGCTGACATGCAGGCAAGAATGAGGAAGTTTGCTTCTGAGTTGAATCAGAATTTGATTTGGGAGAGCAAGACTTCCTTGCTGATTAAATATATGGACATCTCTAGGTTAACTATTCATATGTGGTAGGTAAAGAATGAAGAGAGAGAATAGGTAGAGTTTAGAGATAGATAGGGTAAGAGGAATAGGTTTTCTAACCAGGGAGGTGCTCAGTCTCAAGGTGGTCGGGATGGTGGCAAATGGCAGAAAAAAAGTAGGGGAGTTTTGGTTCCTTCTCTTCTGCTAGTACTCTCTACCAGTAGGGCAATAGACATATCAGGGTGGTGATAGCTTTTAGGTATAGGTTTCCCAATCTCTGGAAAGAGGAGGTCAGTCAATTTTTGTATGCCCTTTTTATTGGTTCTATGGTCGTCCTCATTGGAGTTATTGTGATGAAGGAAGGGATATGCTTCAAGTGTAGCCACGCAATCGGCTTAGGGATTGTCCGATTAATAAGGTTGTTATGTGGGTGAATAAGATTCCTATGGCTTTATCATTTGCTCCTACACCTGGTGCGTGGCATCTATTTCTGTTACTGCTCCTAGTTCTAGTATTGGTCGAAGCAGGTTATATGCTTTGTCATCCCGATAGGAATCTGAGGTATTACCTAATGTCGTTACTGGTATATTATAGCTTTTCTCTCATGACGTATATTGTTTACTTGATTTGGTGTCCATTCTATCTAATGTGACTCCTTATGTGGTGCTATTTTTTGGCTTTAATCTAGAAGTTATTTCAGACCCTTTTTCTATTTTTACCCCAGTAAGTGACTCGGTTATTACTAAGAGAGTCTATAAGAGGTGTGTGGTATCTGCTGGTGAGAATCAAACCTTGGTAGATCTATTTGAGTTGGATATAGTGGATTTCGATATCATTCTGGGTATGGATTGGTTGCACTCTTGTTACGCATCCTTGGATTGTCCGACCTGTAGGGTTATCTTTGGGTTCCTTGGTGAGCCGATCATAGAATAGAAGGGTGGTTCTTTAGCTCCTAGGGGGATATTTATTTCTTATCTTAGAGCTCGAAGGTTAATCTGCAAAGGTTGTCTTTATCACATGGTCTGGGTTAAAGATTCTAACTCGGAAGGTCCTTCTTTCCAGTCAGGTCTAGTGGTTAATGAGTTTCTAGAGGTCTTTCCGGATGATCTTCCTGGTGTTCCTTCGAATAGGAAAATCAAGTTTGGTATTGATCCAGTTTCAAACACTCATCCAATTTTAATTCTTCCATATAGAATGGCTCCGGCTAAGTTGAGAAAACTCAATGAGTAACTTAAGGATCTTCTATATTAGGGGTTCATTCATCCTAGTGTATCTCTGTGGGGTTCACTGGTGTTGTTTGTACACAAGAAGGATGGTTCTCTTTGGATGTCCATTGACTATAGGCAGCTGAACAAGGTGACGATCAAGAATAAATATCCTCTTCCAAGGATAGATAATCTATTTGGTCAATTGCAAGGTGCCAAGTTCTTTTTTAAGATAGATCTTTAGTGTGGGTACCATCAGCTAAAGACTAAAGAGGTGGATATCCCTAAGATGACTTTTAGTACTCGTGATGGGCACTTTGAGTTTTTAGTATTGTTATTTGGGTTGACTAATGCTCCAGTAGCATTTATGGATCTGATGAACAAGGTTTTTCATTGATAGTTGGATCTCTTCATTATTGTGTTTATTGATGACATTCTAGTTTATTTGAAGAGAGAGGTAGATCATGCTACATACCTCCATGTGGTGTTGTAGACCTTAAAGGAACAACAGTTGTACGCCAAGTTCTCTAAATGTGAGTTTAGGTTGAACACTATAACTTTCTTAGGTTATATTATTTCTAGCGAGGGTATCATGGTGGATTCGCAAAAGGTTGTTGTGGTGAAGATGTGGCCTAGAACCACGACTCCATCCGACATTTACAGATTTTTGGGTTTAGCTGGGTATTATAGGCGGTTTGTGGAAAGCTTTTTATTGATAGTTGCTCCTTTGACTAAGTTGACTCATAAAAAGGTCAAGTTTTCTTAGTTAGATGCCTGTGAAGGGAGTTTTGAGAAGTTGAAGGATAAGTTAACTTCGTCTTTAATTCTGACTTTACCAGAAGGCAATGATGGGTTCGTGGTTTATTGTGATGCATATCGGGAAGGGCTTAGTTGTGTGTTGGTGCAGCATGGGAAGGTGATTGGCTATACTTCCAGAGTTGAAAGTGTATGAGAGAAACTATCCTACTCATGATTTTGAGCTGCTAGCGGTTGTGTTTGCTTTGAAAATATGGAGGTATTATTTGTATGGTATTCACGTGGATATCTTTTCTGATCATAAGTGTCTACAATATATGTTCACTCAAAAGGAGCTTAATCTCAAGCATAGAAGATGGCTTAAGCTTCTCAAGGACTATGATATTAGTTTTCACTACCACCCAAGTAAAGCTAACGTGGTTGTTGGTGCTCTTAGCAGGTTATCAAAGGGGAGTTTGGCTCATATGGAAGAAGGAAAGCAAGAATTGGTAAAGGATATTCACCGCTTGTCTAATCTTAAAGTACGTCTCTTGGACTCCAATGATGGTGGTGTGGTAGTAAAAGAAGTGGTTAGATTATTTCTTGGTATGGAGATTAAGGAGAAGCAAGTGTTGGATCTTATCTTGATGAAAATCAAGAGTGACTTTGGTGGGAAAAAGCTAGTGGTGTTTAAGATCTGTGGTGATAGTACTTGATGGTACCAGGGGAGGTTGTGTGTTCTTGATGTCGACGGGTTGCGATAAAGGATTTTGGATAAGTCACATAAATTGTGCTATGTTGTTCATCCTAGCTCGACTAAGATGTATCATAATCTCAGGGAGATCTATTGGTGGAATGGTATAGAGAGGGATGCGTCTGATTTTATGGCTAAGTGTATGGTATGTCAACAGGTTAAAGTTGAGCACATGAGGCTAGGAGGGTTATATGAAATTGATTTGCCCGAATGGAAATGGGAAGTGAACAATATAGACTTTCTTACCAGTCTTCCTCGATCTCAAAATTAATATGATTCTGTTTGGGTTATCATGGATAGGATGACTAAGTCTGCCCACTTTTTACCAGTGCGAACTACCTTCTCAGCAAAAGATTATGCGAAGCTGTATCTTCAGGAGATTGTGAAGTTGCATGGTATGCCTACTTTAATTATTTCTGATCATGGCACGTAGTTTACATCTCACTTCTAACGATCTTTCAAGAAAAGGTTAGGAACTAAGGTTAGTTTGAGTACTGCTTTCTACCCACAGACGGATGGGCAACCGAAGAGAACAATTCAGACATTGGAGGATATGCTTCGAGCTTGTGTGATTGATTATGGTTGCAACTGGGTTGAGCATCTACCATTGGTGGAGTTTGCTTACAACAATAACTATTATTTTAGTATTAGTATGGCTCTTTTTGAGGCATTGTATGGTAGGAGGTTTAGATCTCCTATTGGGTGGTCCAAGCTTAGTGAGGCGGATATGTTTAGTTCCGACTTGGTTTACCAGGCTATGGAGAAAGTGAAGGTGATTCAGGATAGGCTTAAGGCTACCTAAAGTCACTAAAAGTCCTATGTGGATTTTAGGCATAGAGACTTAGAGTTTGAGGTTGGGGATAAGTTTTTCCTCTAGATATCCCCCATGAAGGGAGTAATGCGGTTTGACAAGAAGGTGAAGTTCAGTCCCTGATATGCTGGTCCTTATGATATTTTACAAGGCATTGGTAATGTGGCTTACGAGTTGGTGTTTCCTTCTAGCTTGATCTTGGTTTATCCGGTCTTTCATAATTCCATGTTGAGGAAGTGCATTGGTGATCCTTCTACAGTTGTTCGTTTGGAAGGATTGGATATCATAGATTCTCTGTCATATGAGGAAATCCTAGTTAAGATCTTAGATAAGCAGGTCCATTGGTTGCGGACCAAGGATGTGGCCTCGGTTAAGGTTCTATGGTGGAACCATAAGGTGGAAGAGGCTACTTGGGAAGCGGAGGAGGACATGATGTCCAAATATCTGCTTTTATTTTCTGCTTCTAGGATTTATGTGGAAGGTATGCATCTTCAAAACATCTTTATTTTTTGAGTTTGTTAAAGGAATGATTAATATCTTTGCCTCTTTGTTTTCAAACTTTATTAAAGATTAGAAATATATTTGATAATGCAAATGACTCGTACGTGTGGACCTTATCCGTCATTCGGGGATGAATGTTCCTAGTGGGGGGGACTATAACACCCTGGGTTTTGACCCTTAGAAAATTTCCTAGAATTCTAGTCACTGGACCTAATACGACTCATGGGAACGAGTCATATAATGGGGTACGAATAGTATGATTCTATCATGTACTGACCAGAATTGTTTGGTGAGATGGATTTTGGTTACTAGAATGGATACGAATTAGGGGTATGAGTCGTATTGGTGGTTACGGATCATTTGGTTCCTTAACTTAATCTTAGACTTGGTTACTTGGGTTGGATTTGAGTATGAATGGCTCTTAGGTTGGATTTGAGTATGAGTGGCTCACCATGAACCGTAAACCAGGGTACGAGTCGTACCCAGGACTCGTAAGGACGATAGTGTCTAAATCTTTCTTGGGTTTAATTTGGGGTACAGATGAAGGGTACGGATCATATGCTTTGGATACGACTTTGTTGGATGAGTCATATGATGGACAGTGTTGGATCCAAAGGTTAAGTCTAGGATACGAGTGGAGGGTGCCAATCGTATTGAAGGGTACGACTCGTGAGGGTCAGTCAAACCCATAGGACGAAATTTTGTGCAACTTAAGTGGGGCTATTCTAGATATTTTTCCACTTACCCTAATACGATCCCATGACTTCTAACCTACTTGGGAGGTTATTTACCCTATTATTCCATTTATTAACACTTAAAAACTCTTCTAAAACACTCTCTAATTCTCTCAAAAGCTTTTGGGCAAGGAAAGCTAGGGTTTCAACTAGAGGATTAATTTGGGGCTTGTCTTGGTGATCTCTTTCCATCATCATCTTGGTTTAAGGCCTGTTTTTTCCCTTATTGTTAATTCTAACTAGAAGCATGGTTTTTATGAATGTTTTCATGACTTCATTGATTGCATGATTTTGGTTTTCAAATATGAATTGGGGTTTTTGATATTAAATGGTTTGTTATCGTTTTCCATGGTTTTAATTATGCTTTATGCGCATTAATGGTGGTTTTGAATAATCTGATTACATGGAAATAGTTTTATGGTAATTGGGATTGGTTTTGGTTATTTTATGCCCCCAGTGTGTTTGACAAAATGCCTATAATAATGTTTTCATTCCATTGAGTACTTTTAATGAAACTTTTGCTTGTTTTAAAACTTGTTAAAGGAATTATACATGGTTTAAATGGCTTTGAAAGGTAAATGGATAAATAGTTATGCTTGTGGGGTACATGGTATCCCCCAAGTGGTTTAATATGGTAAATGGAAGGGCACTTGGAAGTCCCCTTAAACCTATATATGGTTGGCTATGGATAGTACTTGCAAGTATGGTCGGTATAAAAATACCACCACTAAATGGAATTGGTTAATAAATGGTAAATGGATTGATTAGTTGCTTGGTAATGTTTTAATTGGGTAATAATGGCAGAATGTGTAGCAAAGTCGTGGAAGGTGGAGGTCCGGGGGGACCAAAACTGAAAACTCATATTTGTCAATGTGAGATTGGTCTTGATGACCGTGTGCATGATGTCACACTATATTTAACAACTAGGGAGTATGCCCATGGTTTGTAGATATTACTTTATCTTCACTAGTTAGATTAATTGATTGAATTTCTTGGGTGATGCTTGTCAGGGGAGGATCATCCAAGCATTCTATTTCCTGATTTGGATTGGGAAACTGGGTATTACTTTGGGGAGGGGATTGTAATCCCTAATATTTGAAGAGGCACAAAGGACTGCTTGTGACAATATGGTGGTGAAAGATTTAGTGTTATTATAGGTGAGAGAAGGGTCATTGATTTTCATGGAGTCTGGTGGGTCAGGGAGAGGGATTGGGGTAGTTGGGGTATCCATTGACATGGAGGTTGTAGTGAGACAGCAGAGTTTCTCTCTCTAGTTTCCGTGTTTGATGAATATTACTAGTAACAAGCTTCTTTGTTACTATAAATACTATTGAAAACTATTTGTACTGCACAAAATTTATTTTTTTCATTTCATATCTTTCTTACGTTCTTTCATATTTATTATTGTTATTTTTTATTATTATTATTTCTCATCTAAATATTTGATATCTAAAATTTTGATTAATTTAGATTCGCATAGTATAGTGCTTATCGGAGGGAGCATATTCTATCATGGATTTGCTATTATTACTTTGTTGTGTTTTTTCTCAAATGTATATATTGTTGGAATTAATATATCCTATTGCATTTGGTGCCAAAAGAAGAAAAAAATTCTCCACTTGATTTATTGGTCCATTGTAGCTTTGAAAACTAAACGTTGTTTACTTATTAAACTTTTTTTGCCCAGTTATATTCTTCCATAAAGAAATCACATGGTTAAATTCTCCCCATTGGAGATAACTGTTGCTAATTATATTCCCATTTCGAGATAAAAATCTATAATGTATGTTTGCCTGAGTGCATATATGGTGTATAAACAATATTTATATTTTGCCCATTTCTAAATTCGTAGATTATTAAAAAAATTGTAAATTTGAAACTTGATTAACAAGTAGTAACTTCATATAATTATATTATAAATATTTAGGTAATTAACATTTTAAAATTTAAATTAAGACTATAAAAATAATACATTTTAAAAAGTGGGCTGACTCATGGAGCCCCGCAGCCCATGTAGTGATGGGTTGGGCTTGTTGATGGGGCCAGCTAAGCCTGACCCATCAAACTCCAAAACTTGTGTGGGCTAGTGTGGATGAGCTTTGTCAGTTTGCATTGACAGCTCTACTTAATATATATTAAATAATGAAGTAACAGATTTGCATTTATTTTAGGAGAATAAATAATGGGAGAGAATCTCTTAAATATCTAAAAAAAAATCAAATTAAAAAATTTTCATCAGATCTTATCATTTGCAATTTACAATTTGCTTCAATTTTTTTACCATCTTTATTAATCTTTTTTTTCTTACAATTTAGAAAGTTTTACTGTGTTTTTCATGTTGACAAACATTCATATTCTTTTGAAGAATCTTCATACTGTAGAAGCGAAAAAATTTCATAGTTTTCGACGAAATTATGACAATAACGATGACCACTGCAATGATCTGCAAAATTAGATATCAAATTCAGCGTTGATACATATATTTTTTATTATTGCGCTTGATACATATATAACGTTATTAATTTATAGACATTTTTGAGCTATAAATGGTGATACATAAGAATGATATATTTGATGTCAGTATATTGGTGATAGATATAAGTGATACATTTATTATCAGAATACTGATGATAAATATGGCAGATACTTTTTTATAGTGATTCATATTTTTTATTCTTTTATAAATTTTTGATCTATTTAACATATGTAACTTATTTATTTTGTGTCAGATTGAATTTTGAATGGGTATTGAGTAATTTTTACCAGGTTCCAGATGTATCATAATGATATATCTGGAAAGCTAGTCCATCACATTAAAATTCAAGATCAATTTGTGAACACTCCCAATAATGACAAACATGTTTAAATTATGGGAGAATAAAGAAAAATTTAAAAGTTGGTCTTCTGTTTGCTGATTTTGGCTATTTCAGAGATTCATTTGAAAGTGGATATGGTATGCCACAATTTGCACGTGTTTTACTCCCTGTAATAATTGAAAATCAGTTAATTCCTTATTTAACTAACCACTCAGTTACATATGTATCACAATGCATATGTATCAAGGCTAAAAATATGTATCACAAAAATTAAAATTTAAAATATCTTGTAATTTAACAAAGTTATGATAAAAAGTTTTACAACTTATTAAAAAATCGGGATTTATGTAAGTTTCCTATGCGGGAGTACATTATTAAGTTTAAGACTAAAAATGTTTGTTTTTCACTTACTACATAGGAGTTTTCTATTTAAAATTTTAAAAACAAGAAAAATTAATAAACAACGATAATTTTTTTTTGGCTAAAATTTTCCTTAAAAAGTGTGATAGATTTCTGAAGTAGATTTTTAATAGGATGCTCAAATCAATCAAAATTCAACTATTATGCTATTTGAATTATACTATTTTAACATCTAAACGATTGTTGTATTGTTATAAGTTTTGGAGAGAAAGAGTTTCCTAAATTTTGGTTATTGAACCTTCAAAACCTTTTTAACTATTTTAAATTAGAAAAAAATACATAACATGGATAAAAAGTTTCCTTAATCATCGATCATGATTAATGTTTAAAATAATTATCCAACATAATCAAAAGTTAGTTTAAAAACTATTATTTAAGTAGGTACCTCATATACAAATGTAATAGTTTGTATATCATACAATTAATTACTCTCATCTAATTAGCTTAAATTTTGGTTGATTTAGTTGAGTACTTAATTTTATTTTTTGATTTAATTTTAAAAAGTGGCCACTTTATTTGATTTTTTTCTCTTTTTAAAATTTTCATTTATTTGATTTTTCTCTCCCGTCTTAAATTTTTCACCATCTTCTTCAATCCTTTTCCTTGAAAAGTAGAGACTATTGGTAGGTTTTGTTATATTGACTCTTAAATAGTACTTCCTTCGTTCCATTTTAGTTGGGCACATTTCATTTTACATGGTGATTAAGAAATCATAGATTGAATAATTAATTTTACTATTTTACCTTTTACCCATATTAATGATATTCGTAAGGCATAGGAATGGTCATTGAAATTGTAATTGTTCATATTTGATGTATACTATTAATTGTAGGGGTAAAATAAAAAAAATTAATTCTATCCTGATTTTGTAAGTAATCAACTAATATGGACATGTATTTTTAGCAAGATGATCAATTAAAATAGAACAGGGGATGTATATTTTTGTGATTTGCCTAAAGATTTATTACATCAAAAAATATTTCTTCAAAATTTGTCTTCCAATTCATGCGAAAAAATGATTTCAACTGTTTTATCTTGAGTTGAAAATCTGTCGAAAATAGTCTCTCCATCTCAGCTCCAAGGTAGTGTGAATTGCTTGCACTTACCCTCTCCAGACTCCACTTGGTGAAAATATATTGTGTATGTTGTTGTGTATGTATATTTGTATGCATGCATGTATGTATGTATGTATGTATATACACACAAATAACCGTAATATATAATTAGACAGGTGTCCTGTATTGGCACAAAAGATTTGAAAAAGATGTGTTAGAAAGAATAAAGAAAGTAAATCACTCCCCTTTTCTTTTATTTTTTATCTCTAAACATAAATTAAATAGTAATAAAATATATTAGTTAATGTTTGTATATTAGAGTCTTAAATTCATTAATCACTAACTAAAATCTATAAAATGTAATTACTAGAACTTAGACTAAGAAATTAGTTAAGAAGGGTATAAGTTGATTATATGTGAAGTTTTGCCTTTGAATTAAATAATTAAAATCCTGAAATACAATGACATGTTTAAGAAGGTTGCTTGAATATGATAAAGCTTAACTTCAAATTACATGCGCCATTAAAGGTGTGTTTGGTAAGAAAGAAAATATTTTTCTATTTTCATGTTCAGTTGGCTCAAGTGTGTTTGAAAAATGTTTTTCAAATATACATATTTTCCTTATATTTCAAAAAAATAAGATTATTAGAATCGAGAGTTAGATCTTGAGTTGAGCTCAAAAGTCGGGTCCGAATTGGGATCTCCAGTCGAGTGTCGAGTTTGATGATAGAGGTCAACTCTAGAGTCGAGAGAGTCAAGATAATGTTGAGGTAGGATCTTGGGTCTAGGGTCGGATTTGGTTCGAGGTCGAAAGTCAGGTTTTAGAGTTTGTTATTGGGGAAGAGTTGAGTGATGAGTTGAGATATTTATCAAGTCCCAGGTGAGGTGAAGAACTAGGATCTCAGGTCATATATCGAATCAACATCGAGAGATGATTTTAGGGTTTAGGGTTGGTTCAAGAGTCTAGTCATGAGTTGGGGGTACAAATTTTGGTCTCAAATCAAATCAAGAATCAAGATCTCAAGTCATGTGCTGAGTCGGGGTCAGGAGTCTGAATCTGAGTCGAGGTAGGGATCTAATGTCAGGGTCGTGAAAATATTTTTGCGCCTCAAAAAATAAATTCATATAGTTATTAATAATTATCTAATTTTTTTTGTGATGATTGAGGTTGATAGGAGATAACGTTGTAACAATCTTAACTAACTTTCAAATAAATATTGGAGGTGGAAGGAGTATTAGTTAATTAATGAGATACGGGGGGAGTAGATTGCAAATAATAAAGGGCCAAGATTAAAAGTAGTTAATAAAGATTGGAAGGTTGGGATGATGTGGGAAAATCCTCAAATACACGCTGAAGGAGAGAGAAGAGCACGTTGAAAATCTGGTAACTAACAACTTCTCAACCCTTTCCTTACTTCCTTCTTCTCTTCCAATTCTAATTTCTCTTCTTCTCTTTCTGTTTCAGATCTGGATCTGCAAGCTTCATCCATGGCCATCTTAGCTCACCTTTAGTTTAATTTCTATTATTTTAGCTCGATTGTGTTGTTTTTACATTTTACAGTTAATAGAAAAGTGTCCTAAAAAATATTCCTTGTGTTTTGAGTTACTGTTGGATTGAGTTTTGTAGTCAGTTCATAACAATTGGTACCAGAGCCATTGTTTCCACAACTGCTGGTATTTTCATCATGGCTGAAGGCACCCGTATGCGTCTCATAGATGAAAAGTTAGCTCAGCATGATGAGTTGTTGCTCGAGCTTCGAGCTGGACAGCAAAATTTCTCTGCTCTTAAACTGGTATTCAGGGTACATTGGAGCTCCTTTTGGAGCGAATCAATGCTATGGAGCATGATCCTCGGGGAGAACATGATAATCCTGCAAGAGGAGATGGGATCCTTCCTCTTTTAGTTCAGGATGGTCGACCTGCTAGGCTAAATCAGGTTCATGTTCCTACTCCTAAATGGGAACTTTCTTGTTTTGATGGTTCTAATCCGTAGGTTTGGGTTCAAAAATGTGAACGCTACTTTAATTTATATCGAATTATTGATGCTTAGAAGGTAAAAGGTGTAGCCCTGTACTTAAATGGTGATGCAGAGATTCGGTACAATTCCTTAGTGTTAAGTCGAGGTCCAATCTCTTAGGAGGAATTGAAGGAAGAGATATGTGAAAGGTTTGGGGATGTTCTAAAGAAGGATGTCGTCGAAGAGTTTAACAAGCTTGTACAAACGGGTAGTATTGAAGATTATTTGCGTAAGTTTGAAAATCTTAAGGCACAAATGATCATGAGGAATCCGACATTAAATGAATCCCACTTCCTGTCTAGTTTCATCGGAGGTCTTAAAGAGGAAATTAAATTTGTGGTTAAGATGTTCAAGCCCACTACACTGAGTGTTGCTATTCAACAAGCTCGAATGCAGGAGAAAGAAATTGAGGCTGCCTTGAAGAAGACTAGAGTGCTTCCCAAACCTACTGGTGGTGCCCTTGTTGTTGGTAGCTCTGTGTTACCTAAGCTAGGATCCTCCCCTGTAACTCAGAAATCTACACCCCTTAGGCTTATCCCGGAAGTGTATAAACATAGGAAGGCTAATCACTTGTGTTTTCAATATGGTGAGAAGTATAACCCAGGTCATGTATGCAAATTAAAGCAGTTGCACTGCATTTCTGGAAGCCTTGAGGAGTTACCCTTAAGTCCTGCAGATCCACAAGAGGTTGAGATTGAGGTGGACGATGGGAATCGTGTTGATATTCCTAAGGTTGTGTGTCTTAGTGCCTTATCTGGTAGTTGTAATAGGTTTAATAAGATATTAGTGGCTGGTTGGGTAAAGAAGAGTACCCTTTCAATCCTAGTTGACTCTGGGAGTACACATAGTTTCATCAATGATTAACTGTGGTGGAAACTGGATATCATTCTAGTTATGTCCAACCCATCAGAGTGATTGTTGCTGATGGCAATTATGTGTTCGCGTTCAATATGCCCTCAATTCACTTGGAAGATGGGGGGAACTTTTGTAGAAGACCTCAGAATTCTCAAACTAGGTGGTTGTGAGATTATATTAGGCAATGACTAGATGAAGAAGCATAACCCGACCAAGTCTGATCATGAAAAACAATGTGTAACCATTGGTAGAAAAGGTCACAAGGTGATTATGAGAGCAATACATGAAAAGGGGCAAATTAATATGATTTCTGGTTGTGCTATGAGCAGGCTATTTACTAAGGGACAAACCCTCATGGCTCATTTATTCCTTATTCAAGCTACTGAAGCTATAGAATTAATAGAGTGGAGGCATCCATCCAAGAGGTACTCACTCAGTACAGTGATGTATTTACAGAACCTACGTCCTTACCTCATACAAGGTCCCTTAATCACACGATTCCATTGAAGCCTGGGTCTTCGCCAGTGTCTCTTAGCCCCTATAGATATAACTACTACCAGAAGGAAGAATTAGAGAAGCAAGTACAAGAGATGCTCAGTAATGATATTATACCACATAGTTAATCTCTTTTTTCTTCGCCCACCCTATTGGTTAAAAAGAAGGATGGTACTTGGAGATTTTGTGTGGACTATAGGGGCTTGAATGAGATCACAATCAAAGATAAATATCCTATACCAATAGTAGACGATTTGTTAGATGAATTGCAAGGGTCTGTCATTTTTTCAAAGGTGGATTTGAGAGCTGGATACCATCAGATCGGGATGAAGCCTGAAGATGTGTTTAAAACTGCATGTAGAACTCATATGGGACATTATGAGTTTAAGGTGATGCCCTTTGGACTCACAAATGCACCTGCAACTTTTTAACCATTGATGAACCAGGTATTTCAGCCTCTACTCAGGAAGTTTGTCTTAGTATTTCTTAATGACATATTAGTATATAGTAAATCTCTGACTGACCATGTAAACCATATAAAATTTGTGTTTGAAGTACTGAGAGAACAATCATTGTATGCCAAGAGGTTTAGGTGTTCTTTTGGACAATCACAAGTAGAGTATCTTGGTCATATTATCACTACCGCAGGGGTATCTACTGATCCCAGTAAAGTTCAGTCCATGAGAGATTGGACAACCCCTAGCACTTTAAGAGCACTTGGAGGGTTTTTGGGGCTTACAGGCTATTATAGGAAGTATGTCTATAATTATGGAGTCATTTGCAGACCTCTAACAGAATTATTGAAGAAAGATTCCTTCAAGTGGAGTAAGGAAGCTGATCATGAATTTTTAGCCTTAAAACAAGTTATGTCTTCTACCCCTCTTTTGGCTTTACCTAACTATACTAAGGAGTTCATTGTAGAAACTGATGCTAGCTTGACAGGAATTGGTGTTGTTCTCATGCAAGGGACTAGACCAATAACATATTTTAGTAAAGTACTAGCTCCTAAACATAGGGGAAAGTCTATTTATGAGAAGGAGTACATGGCTCTCATTAATGCAGTAGATAAATGGAGGCATTATCTTCAGTATAAACACTTTGTGATCAGAACTGACCATCATAGCCTAAAGTACCTACTTGAGCAGAAGATTACTACTGCAATACAACAAAAAGGGCTAACTAAATTGCTTGGCCTAGACTATGAGGTGTAATACAAAAGAGGTGCTGAGAACAAGGTAGCAGATGCTTTATCTAGGCAATTTGAAGATAAAAAGGAGAAAATGGTAACTACAACTTCTTGCGTGTCATCTATAAGTGTTGTGGTACCTACTTGGGTGCTAGAAATTCATAAGAGCTATAAGGGGGATGCTGCAGCAAGTGAACTTATAAATGAATTCTCGGTTGATCATCTTGGACCTCACCTATTCCATTATTCTTCTGGAATACTAAGGAGAAAGGGCAAGGTTTATATTGGTAACTCTGGTGCATTAAGAGAACAACTGATCACCACCTTTCATGATTCTCCGGTTAGTGGTCATTCACGACAAATGGACATTTATAAGAGGTTGGCACAAATGTTTTATTGCCCTGGTATGAGACAGGTGGTCATACAACATGTAGAGTCCTGTAATGTATGTCAAAGGAGTAAAGAAAAGAATGTGCCCTATCCAGGGTTGTTACAACCCATTCCCATTCCGGATCAAGCCTGGAAACATGCAAGTATGGATTTTATAGAAGGTTTGCCTAAGTCTGGAGGCAAAGATGTTATTCTAGTAGTAGTGGATTGGAGGACCAAGTTTGCTCATTTCATGCCCTTGTCACACCCTTTCACAGCCAGCAATGTAGTAGCTATGTTTTTCAAACATGTACACACTCTTCATGGGCTGCCTGAATCAATAGTATCTGATAGAAATAGTATATTTTTGAGCAACTTTTGGCAAAACTTATTCAGATTATTGGGCACTCTGCTTCATTTCAGCACTGCCTATCACCCCCAAAGTGATGGACAAATTGAGAGAGTTAATAAGTGCATTGAAAATTACCTCAGGTGCATGACCTCACATAGACCTACTCAGTGGAAACAATGGCTACCTCTCTCTGAATGGTGGTATAACACAAATTTTCACACTAGTATTCAATGTACCCCCTTTGAGTTATTGTATCGGTACACCCCTCCCCACTTGGTTGTTGGTCCGATGCTGGACACCACAGTACCTGCTATAGAAGATGTGATTATGAAGAGACAACAGGTTCAACAACTTCTCTTTGACCATTTGTTGAAAGCTTAAGAAAGGATGAAACTGTATGCAGACCAGAGAAGGACTGAAAGAGAATTTCAGGTTGGTGATTTTGTATTTCTCAAACTCCAACCATACAGACAGACATCAATAGCACTCAGAAGGAACCTCAAGCTTAGCTCTAAGTACTATGGTCCTTTTAAGGTGATTGAAAGAGTGGGTCACGTAGCCTACAAGTTGGACCTTCCAACTGATTCCAAGGTTCATCTCGTGTTCCATGTGTCGTTTCTCAAGAGGAAGGTTGGGAATAGAGTAATGATGCAGTCTACTTTGCCTACCACTAGTGCAGATGGCCAATTCCTTATTAAGCAGCTTCACGTTTTGCAGAGGCAATTGGTTCGAGATGGTAATGTAGCTAGAGTGAAAGTTTTAGTACAGTGATCAAATCTTTCACCTAAAGAAGCAACTTGGGAGCATTATGCATTTTTGAAAGCCAAGTTTCCGAATTTTGACACCCATCCTTGAGGTCAAGGATGTTTTTCAAGGGGCAGGGTGTAACAACCTTAACTAACTTTCAAATAAATATTAGAGGTGGAAGGAGTATTAGTTAATTAATGCGATACGAAGGGAGTAGATTGCAAATAATAAAGGGCCAAGATTAAAAGTAGTTAATGAAGATTGGACGGTTGAGATGATGTGGACAAATCTTCAAATACACGCTGGAGGAGAGAGAAGATAACGTTGAAAATCTGGTAACTAACAACTTCTCAACCCTTTCCATGCTTCCATCTTCTCTTCTAATTCTAATTTCTCTTCTTTTGTTTCAGTTTCAGATCTGTGACCTTCATCCATGGCCATCCTAGCTCACCTTTAGTTTAATTTCTGTTATTTTAGCTCGATTGTGTTGTTTTTTCATTTTACAGTTAATAGAAAAGTGTCCCAAAAAATATTCTAGTGTTCCGAGTTACTGTTGGATTGAGTTTTGTAGTCAGTTCATAACAAACGTGCAAGGCATATCTAGTTAAGTAAAATGTATCAAAGTTTCCATGAACCAAATATGCCGGGCCGTGGTTAGCATGGACAACACTCATACATTATATTTAGAAATATCAGTAGCAAGCTTTTTCATCGTCCGACTTTCAAGACTACCAACAAGCAAAGTTAGGAGGCAATGGCAGAACAGTGGAGGCTCATTTGGAGGAACAACCTTGAGAGTGGCTAACTGGCCACAAAAGAATAACTAATACCAAATAAACGTATCTTGTATCTGATGGGACATAATGTTTCGTATAGCACCCAACATCAACAAAAGTATCCGACTTTCTAGTGATAAAGAACTCTATCAAAAATCCTCAGTAATCAACATGTTGCCTCTACACACTTGACGACACCAAACACCATTACAGGAAGAATAGAAATAAAATAAAAAACAAATCGAATCAAATCGACCAACTATACATCTGGTTAACTGAGTGAAGATGCCATTCTTGTTGACATTGGAAGAGGTTCTCCAACATATTTAAAACAAAAACAGCAGAGTTTTAAGTGCTACACTGGAATGACATCAATCTTTGAACTGTCCTCACACCTCAAAATGATGCCCTCCAGACTGGCTGGAAGAATGCATTTAGTCCACTGACATCCTGTTGAAAATGGTTCTTCAGGAGGAACAATCATCAGAACATTATCGTTCCGTTGGACAACTCCCATTACACTGACAGTGCTACCTTCTTTTATATACCTGAACAAAGATGTGCGAGAGGAAAAGCCAAACTGAGAACAACATGCATGTCAGGGATGAAAAAAACTAATAAATACGTTCACCAATAATTCTACAAGTTACTAAGGAGTCATCTCGTAGAATGTATAAGAATACTGTTGAATAGGGTGTATGAATAATGTTTGTATTAATAATGTTGGTATTAGTTATGCTTGCGTTGTGACTTTATTTTTTATACATTGTTTGATTTGATATAATAAAAATAATATCTTGTATAATTTTTTAAAAAAAGATCTTTGTTTGCAAAAATATCCTCTACACTTTTTAGTTTTGTTTAATTTTATAAAACTTACACGTAGTGCTACTTATGTATTATATTATTTTCATAGGTATTTACAGTCTAAGATTAGTTTCACTCAAAACACTTTTTTTGAGCAAATTATCCTTCTAACTCTTGAGACGGCAAGAAATAAACAGGGACATTATTCAAAATGCATCTTCTTATGCCAATACCCTTTAATCTGCATTGGAAACAAAAGTTCCTAATACCCTCAATCTGCCAACTAGAGCAGTTCCTTTCACAATAGCGAAAGCATGACCCTGTAAGCTATCTTGTATGCTACTTATAAGGTAAGGTTCACTTCCATTATTGTTTGACTAATTTGTTTACTCAAAAGAGTATCTTCATATGAGCAGATGAAATCAGGCGGGAAATCTGTCACACAACTTATCAAATCATAGAAAAAAACAAACAAAGATCATAAATTAAAGAACTGTCAGGGGCAAAAGTACAGAAAAAAGAGGCAAAGTATGATGGAAAAAGGACTTGGGGAAATTTTAAAAAGGGATTTGAGGGGTACCTTTGTCATTAATCAAAATTAATGCATGTATTGAAATCCGTTGTATTATTAATACATGGAAAGGGGTGGTATTAGTAAACTTCAATATACAATATAGTGTATAACTAATGCAGAGGCATTAATTATACAAAGGCTAAAAAATGTACCATGGTAATAGCATAACACAAAACTTATGCATGCATTATTTTTTCTAATACACTCTACGAAACGGCCTCTAACTGTAGAGGTAGAACCGGCATCTAGAAATGATTATGTTCTCTGTCATTAATCAAAGAATGCAAGCAAAAGAAATATTTAAGATTCTTTGAAGTTGAGTTGAACCATACCCTTCTTTCAATCGCATTATACGGTCATCACTGGATAGATTTCTCTCTGCCAGCCATCTGACAAATTCAGGTGACATGTCCCTATTTGATTGATCAATATCCACAACAATAGACTCTTCGACATAAGGGGTTACTCTTGCACCATAGCCAGTTTTGACCAAAGCCCTTAATCCAGACTGGAAATCAGAGATATAAAAATCAGAGACATGTCGCTGCAAAGACAAAAGAGGACTTAGTTTTCTGTAAGAATTATTTCAATGAATTAGACAGCATATATGAACAACAAAAGTGTAAATTATGTGGGAAAAAAATGAAGGGAAAGAGAAGAACAGGATGAAAACAACAAACTAGGAAGGAGGTCCAAATGAACTTACAATGACATCACATAGCAGTGTCAAAAAACAAAGACAGCATTCAAACTTCTCTTTGACATCTCGACATGAACTCACTGATATGACATACTTTGTGATACAATATGGGTGAGCTCAAGACCCTTCACTAGAAGCCAAGCTCGGGAACTTCAAGTGCTCCAAGGAGTTTTCATGAAATGAGAGGTGCTTGAAGACATCCCATCACCATCAAATGAGTGTTGTGTGTTGGTGGTTGCATCTACCATGGATCAAGGAACCTTGGAGGGGTCAAAGGAGTGCGAGATGGGGCTAAAAATCCCACGGGTGGGACCTGCGAGCTCACCTGCGGGCATGAGAAGGTGCCAAAACAGTGGCACATGCACCTGACCTGCATGAGCAGGTGGCCCAAAACGGGCTGATTTGTTTTTAAGTTGCAAATGGGACACTTTTGGACCCAATGGCGTAATAATTAGACTAAGGGTACAAATACCCAAACCCTACATTACTTTCCTTAGTTTTGCTTGAATATTGAAGAACTATTCTCCTTTGAGAGAGAAATTGGTGAACTAGTGTTGAATGTTAGTATAGAAACGTGTGATTTCAAGAGCGTTCAATTCCCTCTAGGTCACCGTAGAGTTAGGTGTTATTTGAAGATTGTAACTAGGGTTTTAGGTTCATATATCCTATAGTTCTTAGTTCCTTCTTATTTGTGTCTATCTATATCCTATCTTGATTATCTCTTTACTTTTCGTACTTAAATTTTAGTTTCCGTAGCTTGTTCGATATCATTTGGTATCAAAACAAGGCTTAGATTCGTTCCTACGAATCTAGTCTTGGGTTAGATATCTAGAAAAATCAAAAAAAAAAAAAAAAAAAAAGGAAAAGTAGTCCTAAAAATGTTTTTAAGTCAAAAACACCCAAAAAGATTTTTCATCTTTTGAGTCTTCTTTGTGGTTTCCATCCTAGATTTAGTTTCGTCTAGTATTTTGAGTCGAAACTTGAGCTAGCGTGGTTTGAGGGTATTTGAAGAAAACCCACCATCGTTCTTCTTGAACTTGAAGCAAAGAAGAAATGCGTTTTTAGATCTACAAGTTTTGGTGTGGAATTGAGAGTTAAAATTGGTGGAAAAGTATTGCTCACGTTGAAAGAACCATAATAAACTTCAAAGTTGCGTGGAGTTTCGGGTTCAAAAGAGTTGGTTAAGAATTTTGGTGTTCATGAAGAAGATTCAAATCTTCAAGAGGAATCTTCAACAAAAAGTGGTGTTTAATCCAAGAAAGAGGAAGAAAAAGGCACGAAAAAGTGTTGGTACAAAGCATATCCAAAGGGCCCAAGGAATATTCCAAAAGAGAAGCAAAGGGGGCCCCACAAAGAGGGGGGAACTCAGCTCCTTTCCAGGTGGACTGCCTGGCATCTGCGGCCCATCTGCGCAGGTGGTCTATGCAAGTCACCAAGGGCCACCACTGGTTTGACCTGCGCTCCACATGCATGAGCAGGTCACCACATCCGGACACATCTACCTCAAATGCATGTCAAGCCTTCCGAAACAATCAATCTAGTTTCATTTCTTAATTCTTGATTTCATTTTTCGATTCTTAAACAACTCAACAACTAGTAATTCACCTATTAAGTTGGTTGATTAGTTCTAGAGTCTGATTTCTTTCTTTGTCCTACTTCTTTCAAGCTTTTCTTGTTTTCATTTCGTCGTTAATTTTTTATTCAAGTCCGTCCGCGTTTCTTTTGAGTCTTTCAAACAAGAATCCAATCCGATCAAGAGTAGCAATTGACATCTTTACTACCACCCGGAGTATAAGCCATCCTTCAACATTTGCGACCCAAGTGTGAGGCATACAAAGGTGTGTAGAGTTGTGAGGTTATTTCTCCAACGCTAACATGTTTATTGTTTTTGTTAGTGTCTTTTCTTAGGTACAATGGCTCCGGAAGATGAAAAATCACAAGCTATGGATAACAATACCCCAAATGCAATCTTAGCGGCCATTGAATCCTTAAGTCGGAGAATGTAATCCATGGAACGACACATAACCTCCCTACAAGGAAGTGTGTCTAGTATGGATGGAAGGATAGTTAACATGGAAGGCCGTCCAAACTCTAGCCAAACCACCTGTCAAAACATTCATACATTTTCCAGCGGACATGCTCAAAACACTTCCGCTACCATCACCCTGGAAACACTTCACTAAATGTTTAATCACCAAGACCAACACAAGATCCTACCCAAACCACTACCTATCCACATAACCGAAATCCCGTTCGTCCACTCCACCACAATTCAACCAAACCAACCAAGGTGAGACACAAAACCAAATACCCCAACCTCCACCAAACCAAAATTCCCCACTCCAAGTACCCCATAACCACAACCAACCCATCTAAGTCGAAGAAGAAGAGAGGGAGGAACCTTAAGGAGAGTTTGGGGCATATGATGAAGCGGATGTGTGGGTGGAGAGCATGAGGGATAGACCGATGGGTCAAGGAGGTCATAGAGGTCGCAGAGGAAGATTTGGTTTGGTGCCTTATGGGAGAGGAAGAGGAAGCTTGGAAATCGACCCCAAGGTGATGATCAATGGAACCATAATGACCACTAACATGGCAATAGAGATTGAGATGTTGGATCAACTTAATCAAAATTCCAACTTTCAATGGAGAGCGCAATCCCTAGGCTTATCTAGCATGGGGTCCGCTTGTGATAGGATCTTCCAAGTCAATGATTTAACCAACGTCAGCCCAATTCGAGAGATTTGCCATCACATGGTGGGACTATGCCAAAAAGTTTAGGAATGTGTTAGACGAGGGACAACCACCACCATGGAATCTTTGAAGGGCCTCATGAGAGAGAAGTATGTTCCGGAAAGATATAGGTATGAGTAACTTGCCAACTTGTACAATTTGAGGCAAGGGAACAAGGATGTGACAGCGTACCATGATGAATTTCAGCAATTAATCTCGAAGCTCGAGTATCATGAGAATATAAAGCATGCCATCATCCGATTCAAGGTTGGGTTCATCAAGGAGATTGCCTCGTGCATGACTTGTCATAGGTTTTCCCACCCTCGAAGTCATCTTTCAAGCGGCTTTAGAGGTTGAGAGGGACAACAAGGAAAGGGCATCTTTCAAATTCAAAGGACACTCATCCACTAAACCATGGAGTAAGAACAAAGAGGTAGCTTAGAGCAAAGGCAAGGACATCAACAAGTCCTATGACAAGAAACCTGTGAAGAAGACCACTCCAAAGTATCCACCAAGAATTGAAGGTAACAAATATCCAACTCCCAATCCTAAAGGTTTTCAATGTTTTAGATGTCAAAGGTGGGGACATAAAGCAAGTGAATGTCCCAATTGGAGAAATGTGATCCTTCGAGAAGGGAGATTGTATTAACTTGGAAAAGAGGTGGGGCTAAAGGATGAGAATGATGAAAAAGCACAAGATGGAGAGGGACCCGAAGAAAATGAGCAAGCAGAGGAAGATAATGAGGATGCTTGGCCTCAAAATAGAGTTTGAGGTCCCAAACTTTGTTGTGAGGCGAGCAATGATTAGTACGGCAATAGATGATCATAGTCAAAGGGAAAATTTATTCCATACTAAGTTTCTTATCAAGGAGAATGTGCTCCTTGGTCATTGATAGTGGGAGTTGTGCTAATGTGGCTAGTGCTACTATGGTTCATTTCTTGAAGTTACCCACAACCAAACATGCCACACCATACAAGCTCCAATGGTTAAATGAATGTGGAGTTGAAGGTAGACTAGACAAGTGATGATTCGATTCAAGGTCGGAAATTACCATGATGAGGTGCTTTGTGATGTGATACCCCTGCAAGCTTGCCATATCTTGCTTGGGAGGCCATGGTAATATGATCGTTCAACCAAGCATGATGGAAGGACTAATCGACATTCTTTTGAGTTGAATGGTCAGAAATTCACTCTCTATCCACTTTCACCATCTCAAATGAATGGGGTTCACCAAAGAATGAGAAAGCTAAAAGAGCAGGGTAAGAAAGAAGGGGAAGAAAGGCCCCAAACAAAGGAGAAAAATGAAGAAGAGGAGAAGAGGGGGATGAAAGGGAAGAGTCCTATGGTGATGTTGACTAGGAACAAAGATCTCTTCAAGGAACATGATGATAAAGCACTCATGCTCCTCCTAGCCCATGCTTTTCATACTAACCTCTCTACTTCTCCTATTCCCCATTATATTTCTCTTGTTTTGAAGGAACTTGAGGATGTATTCCCAAAGGAGCTACTACAAGGGTTGCCCCCACTTTGGGGAATCCAGCATCAAATTGACTTCATGTTGGGTTCTCAATTGCCCAACAAACTGACTTACCTAACTTACCGAAGTAATCCAACGGACACTAAAGAGCTCCAAAGGCAAGTTGAGGAACTCCTCAACAAAGGATAAATCAAAGAGAGCATGAGTCCATGTGTATGTGTAGTTCTGATGTTGCTAGTGCCAAAGAAAGATGGGACGTGGCGCATGTGTGTTGATTGCCGATCTATCAACAAGATAATGGTAAGTATCGCCATCCTTTTCCTAGATTAGATGATATGTTGGATGAATTAAATGGTTCTTGTCTGTTTTCAAAAATTGATCTTAGAAGTGGATATCATCAAATGGATGAATCCTTATGATGAATGGAAAACCGTCTTCAAGAACAAATTTGATCTCTATGAATAGATAGTTATGCCATTTGGGCTCACCAATGCTCCTAGTACCTTCATGTGATTAATGAATCATGTGATGAAACCGTTCACAGGAAATTTGTGGTGTACTTTAATGATATCTTAGTTTATATCAAGTCCATAGATGATCATGCTCAACATTTGAGGTGTGTTTTTGAAGTGCTTAGAAGGGAACAACTATTTGCTAAACTTGAAAAATGTTCCTTTTGTGTGAATGAAGTTGTTTTCTTGGATTTTATTGTGAGCTCCCGGGGTGTTGGAGTGGATGAATCCAAAATAGACACTATACGAAATTGGCCAGCTCCGCAATCCATTGGTGATGTGAGAAGTTTCATGGATTGGCTAGTCTCCATAAAAGGTTTGTCAAAGGGTTTAGCATCATAGCCGACTAGTTGATTGAGCTAATCCGAAAGGATAAGCATTTTAAGTGGGGTGGAGAGAAAGCAAAGGTGTTTGAAACTTTGAAAACAATGTTTTCCGCTCCTTTGTTGCAATGTCTAACTTTGAAAAAATGTTTGAAGTTGCATGTGATGCTAGCAAAGTAGGCATTAGGGCCGTCTTAATGCAAAACCAAAAACTCATTGCATACTTTAGCGAAAAACTCAAAGACGCAACCTTGAACTACTCCACGTATGATCTTGAGTTGTATGTCTTGGTTAGAGCTTTGGGCAATTGGCAACACTACTTGTGGCCTAAAGAATTTGTGATTTGAACCAACCATGAATCTTTGAAACACCTTAGGGCCCAAGACAAGTTGAACAAGCGGCATGCCAAGTAGATTGAATTCTTAGAGACTTTCCCATATGTAATCCAATGTAAAAAGGGGACGAAAAATGTGGCAGCCGATGCCTTGTCCCGGAAGCATGTTTTGAATGCCACTTTTTCTTCTAAATTAATTGGTTTTGAATGCTTGAAGACATTGTATCCCGAGGAGCCCAAGATGGATCCAACTTCAAAGATTGAGAAGACTGAAATAGGGAAAGATGGATCAGGGATTACAACTTCTAATTCCAAGTTAGATGGTTTCTTGTTTAAAGGAAAGAGGTTGTGTGTGCCCTCTAGTTCATGGAGAGAGTTTTTTGTAAGAGAGGCACACGATGGTGGTATGATGGGTCACTTTGGAATTGACAAGACCCTTGAAATCCTAGAAAAACAATTCTATCGGCCCAAGATGCGTCAAGATATTACTAGAATTTGTGGTTAATGTATGGATTGTCGAAGTGCGAAATCCTGTCTTCTCCCTAAAGGATTATATACTCCACTATCCACCCCCCAACGCCCATGGCTTGGTATCTCTATAGACTTTGTTTTGGGTTTGCCTAGGACGAGAAGGGGTAGAGATAGTATCTTTGTTGTGGTTGATCGATTTTCTAAGATGGCCCATTTCATTCCGTGTCATAAAGGTGATGATGCTCCAAATCTAACTTTTTTATTTATCGAGCATGTTGTCAAAATACACAAAATTCCTCGGACCATTGTGAGTGCTAAGGACTCCAAGTTCCTTAGTCAGTTTTGGAGGTCATTGTGGGATAGGCTTGGCACCAAATTGCTTTTCTCAACGTCTTGCCACCCACAAACTGATAGGCAAACAGAGCTGGTAAATAGAACCTTGGGTTCTATGTTACGCACCTTAGTTAAAGGAAAAATAGCCTCTTGGGAGGACCACCTACCTTTAGTCAAATTTACTCATAATCGTGTTATCCACTCTGACTTTTGGTATAACTCCCTTTGAATGTGGCTATGGTTTTAACCCCCTCACCCCTTTGGATCTCACTTCTTTATCTAGTGATGTTGTGATTAGCCTAGATGGGAACAAGAGGGTGGAAGTAATGAGGAATATGCATGAGAAGGTGAGGATTCGCCTTGAGAAGAAGAATCAAAGAGGTGGCCAAAAGAATGAACAAGGTTCGGAAGCGGCTTGTGCTTGAACTGGGTAATTGGGTGTGGGTGCACCTCTGGAAAGATAGGTTTCACCCAAAGAAAAGGCAAATTGAATCCTCAAGGTGATGGTCTGTTTCAAGTACTAGAGAGGATAAACGATAATGCCTATAAGATTGATCTTCCTCCGAAATATCAAGTGAACAACACCTTGAATGTGTGCAATCTACAACACCTTGAATGTGTGCAATCTTTCACTCTTCAACATGATAGAAAATGATCACCCCATGAATTTAAGGTCAAATTCTTCTCAAGATAGAGAGGATGATCCAATCCGGGTAAGCTCAAGACCCTTCACTAAAAGCCAAGCTAGGGAACTTCAAGTGTTCCAAGGAGTTTTCATGAAACGAGAGGTGCTTGAAGGCATCCTATCACCATCAAAAGGGTGTTATATGTTGGTGGTCGCATCTACCATGGATCAAGGGACCTCGGAGGGGTCAAATGAGTGCGAGACGAGGCTAAAAAGCCCACTGGTGGGACCTGCGAGCTCACCTGTGCCCACAGGTGAGGCGCCCGAACAGCGGCACATGCGCCTAACCTACGTGAGAAGGTGCCCATGCAGGTGGCCTAAAACGGGTTGACTTATTTTTAAGTTGCAAATGGGTTACTTTTGGGCGCAAGGGTGTAAGGGGTCGTTTGGTGTGAGGGGTAAGAATAAATAATCCTAGGATAAAATTTCAGTGCCTTATAATTTCTTGTTTGGTTGTACAATTTTGGATAACTTATCCCGTGATTATTAATTAGTATCGAGATAAGTTATCCCTCCCTCTTGGTGGTATAGTAATACTAAGATAAGTTATCCTTGGATAAAGTAATTAAAATGACAAAAGTATCCCACAAACCCTTTTTATAATCACTTTTCACATCCATGCATATTCACAATATTTCTAATACCATTTATCATAACATTCATAACCTCCACTAGTTATTTTATGATAAAACTTCATATTTTTTATTAAACAAATTACATGATAAATACACTTTTTATTTATGAATATATTATACGTTGAATTTATTTGACTAATTAGTATGTTTATTTATACATTTTGATTTCTCCTAAGAATAATAGAAATGTTGACTTCATGGTTGAATTACATATTTTAAATTAAATAGTTTTTTAATCACTTGAAAATTGATATTGTATATATCAATTAAAATGAATTTTAATATTTTTTTTTATAATATATGAGTGAGATATGTTAAAATGAAGTGACATAAACAACAAATCCTCTTTTACTTTAACAAATTTAAGCTGGAAGTTCTATCAAACTAAATAAGATGTAAGATTTATTTTTAAACACAGACGGCATAATCATGGGAAGGCGCACAAAAAAAATTTAAGCTAAATAAGATGAAAGTTTTATCTTTAAATACACACGACATAATCATGGAAATGCGTACACAAAAAAAATTAAGCTAAATAAGATGGAAGTTTTATTTTTAAGTTAAATCTTGAAAAGAAATTATATAAAAAAAAAAAAGCTAAATAAGGTGGAGGGTATTTTTGTAATCAATTAACTTATTCTTAGAAGTTATACAATGCTAATTATTTTAAATACAGCAAACCATACACTCAATAAGAAACAATCTCAGCATAACTTATCCAGCATAACTTCTATTCAAACCAAACGACCCCTAAGGGGTCGTTTGGTTGGGAATAAGTTATGTTGGGATTAATTATGTTGGAATTGGTCATACTGGGATTAGTTGCCCTAGGATTAGTTATCCTGTTATTATTTTTTAGTGGTTGTTTGGTTTGTGATACTAAAAATAATATGCATTGCATTCTTTTTTAAGAATTGATGGTTTGTTTACAAAAATATCTTTCACCTTATTTAGCTTAATTATTTTCCTTCATATTAGACCATACAAAAAAATTTGAAAAGTTACTATTTTTTTTAAACTATGGTAGTTTCTTTTTCCTTAAAATACATGTAAAGAAATTTATTTTAATATTTCTTAAACGTGTATGAAGCTTTAATATTTCATGTTAAATTACTTATTTTGTCCTAAATTTTATAAAATGTTGATAATCCCATTTTTATTAAAAATAATTATCATCAAAAAATGTGAAAAACAATTACTCTCATTTTTCATCATTTAGTATTGTATTTGGGAATTAAATTGTACTTTTTAAAAAACAAAATTTCAAACATTTTTAGCTATATATAAAAAAATAATTTTTTATTTAATAATTAAGCATGTACTAAGTTAGAAAGAAAATGGCAAGATATTAATTACTTGTCCATGATAAATTTGTTAGAAAAAATGAAAATCTAAAGTAGGATTAATAAACATTTCTACAAAATAGAAAGACAATAAACCCTTGCATCAATTTTGAATTTGATTGTATAAATAGTTTTTATGATGTCACTATCATTTTTCCATGACTCATCACTTTTGTAGCATTTAATAAGCTCATATAATTGTTCAAATTTATCAAAATGGATGAAAATTTGTGGAGGAATAAAAATTTAAAGTAGGGATAAAATTGATAAAAAAAAAATTGATGTGAGGACTATCAAAATCTCACTCTCTTATATATAGTAGTAAGGTAATATATATATATATATATATATATATATATAGTTTGGGGGTAATTTTGTCATTTTATAGTTTTATCCCAAGAATAAATTGTGTTGGGATTGTTATACCACCATGTGTGGGATAACTTATCCCAATACTATTTACTGGTCCTGGGATAAGTTATACCGAATATTGACAACTAAACGACGCATCAAAAATTTTATCCCGAGACTATTATTTTATCCTGGGATTATATGCTTTAGTACCTCACACCAAACGACCCCTAAGGGTATAAATACCCAAATCCAACTTTACTTTCCTTAGTTTTTCTTGAATATTGAAGAACTATTCTCCTTTGAGAGAGAGATTGGTGAACTAGTGTTGAATGTTGGTTTAGAAACGTGTGATTTCGAGGGCGTTCAATTCCCTCTTGCTCACCATAGAGTTGGGTGCTAATTGAAAATTGTATAGGGGTTTTAGGTTTATATCCTATAGTTCTTAGTTCCTTCTTATTTGCGTCTATCTATATCCTATCTTGATTATCTCTTTACTTTTCGTACTTAAAATTTTAGTTTCCGTAGCTTGTTCGACATCACTTCGCAACCTTAGAAGTTTTTAGAATACTTCAAGATATCACTACTTTTCTAGAATACAAATGCATATAAGCCTCATTCTGTCTTCTACTTTTCTTTGCCTAGAACTTTTCCATTGGTTAGTTGGAGCAGTGTTTTGAAGCATGTTTTGATTGGTTTACTTCAAACGCCAACAAACTGTGTTTTTTGTAAGCTGGGTATTCCACTAAGTAGGGGTAAGGTCTGCACGCACACCACCCTTTGCAGACCCCACTTGTGGGATTACGCCGGGTATGTTGATGTTGTTGGAATTCAAAAAATTCCATTATATGATGGTAATAGTTATTTGTGGTAACTTGAAACACATCCAGTCAAAGGGCATGGCATTAGGATAATTACTTCTCCCTATAAACAAGAAATAGGTAGTTCCCTAAAAGTTGTAGCCTTCTTCCTATAGTGACATTTACTTTCTAGTTATCCCGTCTATACGACTTATTTCGAAGGAGCAAATTTTATGACTTCATCTCGAACTGAAGAAGCATTGTTGCTTTATTATGTTAGATTTAGAAGATTTCTTGAGTTTACTTTTGTCCATATTGTTATTCTTACCTTATTCAATTGTACTTCAGACATTTCATATAACTCATATTCTGACCAGCGACAAAGGGACTCCCAACGCTGAAAACTTATAAAGCAGTGCGACATGCTAACAACCCAGACAAGCCCAAATCTTGGTTCATGTTTTTTGTTTTCTCAACTCCAAGCTATCTGTTTTTTCTTTGATTTAAATTCTAGTTGTGGATGCTTGTGTTAGGTAGGATTCTACATGACACCGCCTTGGGGTGCGGCCCTTCCCCAGAACTTTCATCATCGCGGGATGCTTCATACACCATGCGGCCCCTTTTCAACTAATGTCTAGGTGCCGAATTTAGAGACCTCGAGATCTCTCTTTAAAGCCTAACATGCAAAAAGAAGAGATAAGCAGCATAAGAATGATCCTCAAACATTTTCTTGTTTTGAACAAAAATTTTGGGGAAAAAAACACCTGCTCCCAGCAATTTCTTTGTTTAATACTAGGGCCATGAAACACAAGAAAGCAATAGAAAAATTAATCAATATTCATATAGCATTAATTAGTTTCTATCATCATGGGCCACCACAATACAAGGAGGAAATCACAGTAACATTGGTTTCTTACTAAATGAACAAGGGACTTAAACAATCTTTCCTCACCTCCAGTGCACGAAGACCCCAAGTAAACCGACGGTGATCTGGATTGGCAGTTTTTGAATACCACCCTCGGTACTCGTATAAGCTTGCGACTGTATATACGCATCTAGAAACCTTCTGAAACGAGGATTCAAGAGGGACATTTCCACAGGTGACTACCTGCAAAAACATTGAATCAGGATGGGATATCAATCCAAAATGGGATCAAAACAAAGCAAGAACAACATAAAAAACTAAAACTACAAGCTTAAAAATATTTATTAAATTCAAACAAGCTACTCATGACACTAGGAATAGTATTTCAAGCTCAAGAAGCCAAGTTAATAGAAAAAAAGCTTTAAAAGCAGAATCTTATAGAAGTTAAAACAACAAATAATTCATTTCCAATTAATGTTGTCATCAGAAACTAATAGAATACGGCTGTAGAAGAATCATCTTCTATGAAATCCTTTACATAACATTGCAGCCAAAGTGAGAAGTGCCTAAAACAACAACATACCCAGTGTGATCACACAAACAGGGTCTAGGTACAGTGGGGTGTGCACAGACCTTACCCCTACCTTGGGTGGCAAAGTGGCTGTTTCCAATAAGACCCTCAGCTCGAGAAAAAGCGTAAAGCTATGTTGAAAAACTGAAGAAAAAAGTGTTACAACAAAATACTAGAGATGACCAAAGTGAAAAAGGAATAGTAGCAGTAGTTATATTGAAAAACAAAATAAAATTTTGAAGGTCTTTCCAATTGCGATTCTCCATTACACAAGGAAATCTTATAATTTAGATCCTCGGATCACTAACTCTAAAGTTTTGACATTTTTAAGCATTATTTCATTTTGCAAAGTAATTGAAAGAACTTTTTCACCACAAAATAATAAATCCAAAGTGAAAAGAGAACTTTTGATCATCATTAGCAGACTCATAAACACAATAGAACCATGATACTCCAGTGAGTAACAATTTTTTAATAATTCAACACTAATGCATCTATTCAAGACACAAATTAAATCACGAATTGACTAAATCATTAATGATAACTTCAAATCAAGTACTTACCTGAACTAACAGTAATACCCAAGTTCAACATCAACTTTCGAAATCATTACTACTATACCAATTTCACATGTCACCAGACTTCAGTAAAGAGGGCATAACTATGACAAATGAGAATTGTAGTAGCTTCTCTTTTTTCTTGATAGGTGAGAATAGTAGTAGCCATTTATTTGAGAGAATGAGATAGGAAGAGCAACAAAGGAAGTACACACAAAGGTTTCACGCGAAGGCGATACATACCCCAGAAACTTTAACAAATTGGCCATTTTTTGCAGTTCTAAGCTCAGCATCTGGGTACAGAGAAATGAAACCAGCAATAGCTTTTCTTCCATAATAAGTATTCCATGTGAAAACCACACTGACTATTGCAAATAGGACAACAACAACTACCAGAAGAATGGGATTGTGAACAGCACCGAGGATAAAACCACCAGCAATAAATCCCATCAGAAATAAAAGAATGATGGACCAAAGTATTGTCTTTGGGAAGCTCTTGCGGAAGGAGTATTCTTCACATTTGTTAAGGCGAGTAATAGCTTGGTTATTAACTAAAGAATAATTCTGCAGCTTGATTGACCCTGTTGAATCCAAGCGACCGGAAACTTTTCGAGGAGCTCCAGCGGGATTTAGAGGACCAGATGTAATAAGGCCTGTGGTAGGGAGAATAGGTGCGATAGGGCCAGAATTTTGGCAGGACGAAACAGTACCTCCTCCAGCTTGAGGACCAGAGGACTTCTTCATAGGCTCCCCATGTTTATTTAAAGGCCCAGAGTTGGTCTTCTTCGTAGAAACATATCCAGGACCACCAGAAGTCGTCATATGATTGACTGAATTAAGTTGACCTGAATGAGAAGTAACGCTACTAAAGGATCCTGTTCTCAACGGGGCATTGTTGATAGGTCCAGATTTCCGTGACCTCGAGCCATCCATTGGAGTAACAAACATTTTTCCAAGTTCGCCAGACTTTTTAATATCCCCTCCAGTATAAGGCATGGCAGCTGAGCTCATAGTCGGGGTCTTTTCTTTTTGCTGCTCAGGCCGGCCAGATACATAAAGGCCACTGCTCAATTGATGAGATGGGAATCGAGAACCCATAAGGACAATCTAACTATCAGCAGATGCCAATGACAATGCGAGAGGACAGTCCCTAACACTCTTGAACAGAAACTTGTTAGCAGGCTCTAAAATTCAATTTAGCTCACCGTATCCCGCAATGTGGTTGTACCTATTTCAATAGAAATACCATTTAAGCATTCAGATAGCAATAAATATTAGTACATTGTTAATAAAGCACATCAAGGAAACTGATCCACTTTAGAACAGCATCTATTCCCACATACTTGACGTAATGGGCAATTCAAACAGATCAATCACAAAAGTATAGCTTCCAATAAGTGCCCCAAAGATCACAAAGGAGGCAAATTCCAGATAGAAGCATCAAAAAAATTCTGAAATCCACAATTAAATGACTTAAAAGGATGAGGTGCAGCAAATGGACAGATGTGAGTTGCCATTTAGCAATAACAGTAGCAGAAAGAGGGATAACAGTGCAGGGGCATGACATAAATTCATCATAAATTATAGATGCAGAAAAAGATAGAGATCACAAACCCTAAACTTTTGCCCAAGGGAATATTAGATTTACCTAAGGAAGAAAATGAGTAGGGGAGACTGGGGAGTATGAAGCAGTAACATGACTGGTGGATCAACAGAGTGGGGCAGTGCTTGTTGTTGGTAATAGTAATGTGGTGTTGGTTGCTTTCTTTGATGGGGAAATAATAGTGAAAACTGAAAGCCGACCCTCCCACCTTCCTTTCTTTTGCTGCTCTGCTACTCCTCTCTCCCTCTCTTTTCCACTCTATCCGTCTGTGTGTCGCTTTTCTCTGTCTCTATTTCCATTACCCATCTATTATCTATTTCAATTTCAATTACTAATATTTCAATTTCAATTAGTAATATATTTATTACCCATCTTTAATGTGATTTTAATATATATCTCTAATTATACTAATATATAAGTGTGAATGAAGTTGCTGAAGCAACTTGCGGATAAATATCTATATCATCTCTAATTATACTAATATGTTGGTGTGAATGAAGTTGTTGAAGCAACTTGTGTATAAAATGTCTGTTTCAACTGTTTTAATTGTAATTTTACTGTATCACCACTAATTAATTATTATATTTATTACTAATATATAAGTGTGAATTAATTATTATATCTATTACTAATATATAAGTGTGAATGAAGTTGTTGAAGCAAGCAGCTTGTGAACGACATGTCTGCTTCCTGCTTCAATCGTGATTTTATTATATCATCTCTAATTAATTATTATGAATCATTTACGTATTAGAAAATTAATAATATATAATTAAAAAAAGTAAAATAGATATTTACGATATGCCTGCTTTAGTTGCATCAACCATAATTTTATTATATCATTTCTAATTAATTATTATAAGTCATTTATATATTAAAATAATAATAATATTGAATTAAAAGAAGTACAATAGATATCTATGACATGCATGTTTTTCAGCGTGATTTCATTATATTACACCTACTTAATTATTATAAATCATCTAAGCATTAGAAAATTGATAATATTTCAGAAAAAAAAGGTAAAATAGATAAAAAATTATAAGTTAACTACTTTTTATAATAGTTTTACTATATCACTTCTAGTTAGTTATTGTGAGTCAGATGAAGCTTCTGAAGCAGGCAGTTTGTGGGCGGCATGCTTTCTTAGCTGCTTTAACCGTTATTTTACTATATCATCCCTAATTAATTATTATAAGTTCTTTATGCATTAAAAATTAATAATATTTAATTAAAAAATTTTAAATAGACATTTACGACATGTCTGCTTCAGCTGCTCAACCGTTATTTTATTATATCACCCCTAATTAATTATTATAGATCATCTAAGTATTAGAAAATTGATAATATTTCATAAAAAAAAAAAATAGACACAAAATGATAAGTTTTTTTTTTTTTTAAATGATAAGTTAACTCTTGATGTTTTTAAATTAACTTGACGACTTATATGAGATCCACTTAATTTTTTTTACAAATATTTTTTATAGTAATTTTATCATATCACTTTTAATTAATTATTATAAGCCACTTAAATACTATAACTCATTACTATTTTAACCTTTTTTTTTTCTTATTTATGCCACTCAAGTTCTAAAAACTATTTTCTTGAAATTAGCAAAGGTTGTGACACACAATTTTCTACAAGATCTTGAATAAAATATTACTTAAAAGAAAATCAATGAAATGAACAATGAAGCAAAGGAGTAAGTACTTGCAAATCATAAATTTATAAAAGGAAAACCCTAAATCACCTCGTCAATAAAATGAGTGAAAATCTTGGAAGTTGTTTCTTTTAAGTTTGGTAGGTAATGTTATTTAATATTCGAACACAACTATAATCTATTTCTTTTTATCTTTTTAAGGCACTACAATGATATACTCAATGTAATCTCATAAGTGGATCGGAGAGGGTGATGTATATGTAGTCTTATCCCTATTTCGTGAAGATAGAAAAATAGTTTCTGACGAAATTAAATTTGTGGTGTCAAGAATGAATTCTCAAGAACCCAATAACTTTTGCCCTACCTTTTATTTATATTGAGAAAATTCAAATTTATTATAGGTTTTCAAATATGTACAATAAAATAATTAGTTTGCAAAAGGTATAATTATGCCTTTTACAAAAAAAAAGCTAAAAGATGTACAAGCCACAAAAAAAATACAAAAAATGGGTCAGTCTCCAGACCTGAACACTTTCAATTTATGTTCTAGTCATGTCCAAGTATTTCAATGGTTATGTGATCCTCGTGTGGATCTGTACATACTTTGAGGTAATTATATTACCCACTAAAAATTTAATTTTAGCATTATCACGCTTTAAATATGGGTGCATGTTAACCCGCACATTCCACATGGATCCAGTCTTAGCATCAAATAGCAAATATAAGAGAGAAGAACTAAACTCAACTAAAGATACATGAGTACCTGATTAACAATAGAGAACTTCAAAGTGAATACTAGTACTTCCTCAAATCATAATTGAAGAGGATTCAATTTTTATTGAAGATGATTAATGTGTCATTTATAGTGAATAGACATATATAATGACCTGACTAAAAATAGGATAAAGGAATGGAGTTAGTTAGAATCACGTTCTTAAATTTTGGGGATCCATTAAGGATATATAGTACTTCCTTCGACTGTATATATAGTTTATATGTAATGTATTGATATTATATAAATGGTGTACAAAACGTGTGTGTGTATATATATATATATATATATATATAAATGGTGTATAAATATGTATAGATATTATATAAATTATGGTGTATAAATGGGTACCATTATTATTTAAACATTATGTAATATATGGATATGTATAAATATTTATGTAGTATATATATAATATATTGATGTTGTATAAATATTGTATAAATATATATATATATATATATATATATATATAGAGAGAGAGAGAGAGAGAGAGAGATAGATAGATAGATAGATAGATATAATGTATATGTGATTTATTAATACTGTATAAACAGTTATGTAATGTATATATGATGTATAGATATTGTATAAATGGTATATAAATATCTATATATGATGTATAACTATGTATTAGATGTATAGATATCGCCGGTTGAGTTACTATCACTAGATATATCCTTGTTCCAAAAACAATTAATTATCCTAACAAAGAATGTGTAAGCAGATGAGTTCATCAGTACCCTCTAGTAAGTGCAATTCCAAAGAGATCGACATGTTCACCCTTTTGATCCCAAAAAGCCCAATAAACAAATCGCATGATAAAACTGAGGACCCCACAACATCACTACCAACAACAATATTACTTATTCTCCCATGTTTTTCAATGAAGCACAATCCATAGCCATTTAAAAACTTGATTTGTCAGTCCTTTCAATCAAAACCAACTCAAATTAAATAGTCTCAAATTTTATATATGAGCTCTTCATGATATTTTGAGTCTTTTGATGTGCAAATCACTCAAAATCAAGCTTTTCGAGAAACTTTAATGGCTGAAAATAAAAATAAAAAAAGGAAACAGGAGAAGAGAACAAGAAAATAGAGAAAGAGAAGAAGCAGAAAAAGAAAGTACAGTAACAGTGGCAGCAACAACAACAGAAGAAGAAGAAGAAGAAGAAGAAGAAGAAGAAGAAAAAGAATAAGGAAGAGGAGAAGGAGAATAAGAAGAATAAGAAAAAGAAAAAGAAGGAAAAGAAGTAGCAGAAAAGGAAGGAGGATAGTGAGAATAAGAAGAATAAAAATGAGGAGGAGAGAAAGCAGCAGCAAAAACAGAAGAAAAAAAGGAAAAAAAAGAGTAGAAGAAGAGCAAAAGAAAGGAAAGAATAAAAAAGAAAAATAAAAAGAGGAGAATAAGGGAAAAAAGAAGAAGGAGAAGGATAAGAGAGAGAAGATGAAGAAAAAGAATAAGCATAAGAAGAAGCAGGATAAGAAGGAGAAGGGGGAGAAGAGAAGAAGGGGGAAGAGAATAATGAGAAATGGAAGAGGGACGATGAGGAGAAGAAAAAAAAAGAGGAAGAAGAGGAGGAAAAGAAGAAGAAGAAGAAGAAGAAGAAGAAGAAGAAGAAAACAAATTAATTCAACGACCATTTTGTTTAATTTTCCCTTTGTTTATAAGAATAGTTATATGGAATCTCATATCCAAAATTGGCATTAAGATTTAAGCATAAACCTAAACTTATAAAGAGATAAAAGAGAGTTTTAGAATAGTAAGTACCCCTCACTTTCAAGCCTAAGGTTTTTAGTTTGAGTGATCAAGGGAGTAGAAGGTATTAGAGTTCCTAGGGAGGGGTAAAAATAAAAAAAACATATAAAGAAAATGTATATACATTGAATAAGGTTACTTTTCGAGATACAGTCAAATCTCTCTATAGTGACAGTATTTGTCTGAAAAATTCATAGCTACTTGATGTGCCATGGTTTTTTGGCACTTTTGATGCTTAAGACTATGGAAATATACAAGAATTTAGGTAATTTTGTTAGATGTGATGGTTGTTTTTGTGTTTATGTTGCAGGAAAATCGGGTTGGAAGTAATAGAAAAAAAAGAGAACAAAAGTTTTGAAAAGTTAAGTCACTGCCCGAACTACGAGTCATTAGGTGACTATACGACTCGTAGCCCAAGTCATTAGGAAAATAGTGAGAAGTTCTAAGAAGAGAAACAAAGTGGGTGTTGGCTACGACTTGTAGGATTTGCCTACGAGTCCTATAGAGGATCGTTCTGAGCAAACTTTGTAGAACATCATAAGAGTTTACAAAGTGGAGCCTAGTAGAGACGAGGGTGGTAATGAGTCATAGGATCTGACTACGACTCATTGTGCTAATTGTTCTGAGCACCTGAGAAAAGATAGTGAAAGCGGATATTTCACTAGAGAGATAACGAATCCAGCCAATGACTCGTAGAGAGAGACAATGAGTCGTTACCACAGAATATAAAAGACAAGAAACAGAGTTAACAATGAGTCGTTGTCAGTCCAGACGACTAGTTGCCTGAGGCATAGCCACTTCCAACCTTATTTTCCTATTTTGTTTTGGTTAGGTTTTCTAGGTCATTTTATGAAACTTTAGAGATGGTTTTGTATAAGTTTATGCACTCTTTACATTTACAACAATATGATTATTATAAGATTATTCATATGCTTTCTTTCTTGAATTCAATGGATGTTCTTGCAACTATGAGCGACTAAACCACCTAACTAGGGTTATGGGAACCCTGATAGAATAATGAAGTAGAGCATTATGAAGTCGTTCTTAATCAATATTCTTGCATATATTGTGATCATCTTTGGTTTGATTTCCTTCTTAACGTCTGCAGAAATTAAGAACTTACCTATATTTGATACTTACTTCAAAAGAGAGGTAGAGATTAGGAGAAGAAGTCACAACAGTGATTTGAGTCTACCAACCCTTATCTAATTAACTTAACACTCCAAAAGTAATAGTTAATCTAGGATCCATGATAAGGATTAGTAAGGCAAAACTCTGAGACTCAAAAAGTAAATAGTAAAATTTACTGAATATATTCAAAAGATGGTTTGTGATACATATCTTATAAGACTCCACATGCAAGTTATTGGGATAGTTCGGCAGAGTATAATAAGTCTATTAAGTAGGAAATCAGAGGGAACACAACCTTAGTATTCATCTCATATTGATTTCAACCAAAGTGACAAAGATTTGTTACTCTTGATATTGTTCTCACAAAATTCCCCCATTTACTTTTTTGCATTATTTCGACTACTTCAGCAAATTCATGAGAGATATTCAGCCTACTTCCCATGGGTTCAGCCCTAACTTTTATTGGGCTATATATTTGACAGTGACCACATTATATTTCTTGGAGGTGTAATTTGGGAGACATCAAATTTGGCATCATTGCCGGGGAATACGATGTCAGATTGATTGAGTTTGTTGAGGCTATTGGTTTTTATTTTTCTACTGTTCTTGGGGCTTACACTAGTGTATGCCCAGTACTCGGAGTCAAGTTAATCCCTTGATCCCACTTGACACTGATCTTGAAAGAACTATACGACAGAATCGTAGAATGGCAGGACATGGGCATGGAGTTCATGATGACCCAAATATCTTGAATCCTCAACCTTCGATAGGTGTTCAAGAAATAAATACGTAAATTACTACTTGACTATTGGCTGAAGAGAATATAAGAAGGGATGTTGTTGCCTGTCGTACAGCTCAAGAGAAAAGGGTGTGACAGCAAGAAGAGCGTCGAGCAAAAATCGACAAAAATAGAAGAGAGAAAGCTCAAGCACCTAAACTTTTCCATTTTTCCTAGCATATGATGATCTGGAGAAAGATTTAGGGTAGTTTGAGCCCATCGAGATAGAAACTACTATTCCTCCTAAGTTTTTCTAGAGGGTAAAGTTTTGTATTATGAGTGCCATGATCCAGTTATTGAATTTGAAGGGTGTGTTTGTTGGTCCGTCGTCTGATGACACCAATGTTCACATCATGAATTTTGTTGGGATTTGCATTTCGTATAATTTACATAGGGTAAATCTGGAAGCTTTGAGACTCGGGTTGTTCCCATTTTCTCTAACTGGTAAAGTGATATTTTGTTAGGGGAACTACCTTGTAGGTCCATCACTGATTGATATGGGCTACAAAAATAGTTTTTGACAATTTTTTTTGCCTTCTAGAATGCTGCAATTAAAGAATGAGATTTATAATTTCAGGCAGTTGCATTCTGAGGCATTGTATGAGACTTGGTTGCGTTTTAAGAAGAAGTTGATGACTGTGACAAATCATCATATTTCAAGGAGAAATTTGCTTGAGATATTTTATAGAACCCTGAATGCCAATACCAAAGTTGTTTGTAGATACTATTAATGGTGGGCTTTGATGAGCCTTCATAGGAATTTAGCTACGAAAATCTTAGATCGAGTCTCTAATACTAACCAAGGGTGGCATACTTGAGAGGCAGAAAGAGAAGTTGATACCTATGCTATTGGCTCTTCCAGTAAACAACAAAATGTATATAATATAGTGGCTCAAGAGGTTTCACAATTGAGGACAAAAATTAAGTTACTGACAAAGCAATTTGCAACTATGAATACCGAGAAAATGAATACAGTAGGCACACAAGGTAAATCTCCCAAGTTGTATAATTTCGATATTAAAAAGAAAACAAAGTATTTAGATATAGAGATAGCGGGTTTTCGAGCCAAGTGCCAAGGATCCAATGAAGATACTTGGAACTCAAGGTCAAAACTATTATGGGAACAATTATAGGGATCGAAGCATAGAGAGAGATAGTGACTGGGGATTAACGATGATTATAAGGAGAAGGACGGTGAATATATTCCACTAGGGAACCGTGATACTAATTTGAGGTTAGAAACATTGCTTACTAAGCTAGTTCAAGGTTTAGAAAATCAACAGAGTTGCCTTAAGGAGGTACTTATGGGCATTTTGTAGGCTGTCTTATACGCCCATAGTTCATCATCCAGCTTTTCAGCCTAATCCTTGCGCTGACCATTGACAGTCTTTTGTAGAATCTACTTTATATCCGGTTGGATATCTCTACTTGTCCACTTGTTTATGGATAGTACACAGTAGCCACCTTGTGCTTAACACCATATTTAGCAAAAAGATTTTTAAACCAAGTGTTAATAAAATGCGTACCTCTATCACTGATTATAACTCTGGGAGTGCCAAATTGGGAGAATATATACTTCTTTACAAACTTCAATACCACTTTTACATTATTAGTAGGGAAAGTTGTAGCTTCCACCCACTTAGATATGTAATCAACCGACACTAGGATATATAAGTTTTTATTGGATGGCGGGAATGGTCCCATAAAATATATCCCCCAAACATCGAATACCTCAACATCAAGAATGTTGTTCAGGGGTATCTCATGATGCCTGGAAATTGTACCTAACCGCTGACACTGATCACTTTCTTTCACAAAAGCAACTACATCCTTAAATAATTTTGTCCATAAGAATCCTGATTATAACACCTTTTTAGCCGTTTATTTACCCCTATGATGTCCACTGTAAGAAGATGAATGGCACTTTTGTAGCACTTGATTAGATTCATCCTCAGACACATATCTATGCACAATCCCATCCGAGCCCTATTTGAAGAGATAAGGCTCATCCCATACATATGCGCGAGAATTATATAACAGTTTCTTTCTCTGTTGAATGATAGCTTTAGGGGAATAAACCCCACATACTAATAAATTCACAATGCCTGCATACCAAGGTAACTCACATACATCAAGAGTCAGCAATTGCTCATCCGAAAACTCTTCCCGAACGCAAAGTGTATCATCAGTAATATGGTCATGATTCTCTAGCCTAGATAAATGGTCTACAACTTGATTCTTTGCTTATTTTTTATCACGTACTTCTAGGTAAATTTTTGAAGAAATAGAATCTACCTAATCAATGGTGGTTTTGTATGTTTTTTGTTAAACAAGTACTTGATGACAGCATGGTCTGTGTGAAAAATTACCTTAGTGCTCACCAAGAATTATCTAAATCTATCAAATGTACAAACCAGTGCTAACATCTCCTTTTCTGTGACTGTGTAACTTATCTGGGCATCATTAAAGACTTTACTTGCATAAGAAATAGAATAAAATACCTTGTCTCTTCTCTAACCCAAAACTGCTCCCATAACAACATCACTAGTATCACACATTAGCTCGAACGGTAACATCCAATCTAGAGAAATCAAGATGGGTGCTTCTGTTAGTAACTTCTTCATCCTCTCAAAATTTTCTTGACAATTAGCCCTGAAATCAAACTTAGCTTCTTTTTCTAGAAGTTTACATATAGGACTTACAATCTTCGAGAAATCTTGGATAAACTGCTTGTAAAACCCTACATGCCCTAGAAAACTTCTCACTCCCTTTACAGTTATCAGATATGGCAACTTTTCAATCACATCAACCTTATCTCTATCCACTTCAAGTCCTCTACATGACACCATATGACCAAGGATTATTCCTTTCTTGACCAGAAAGTGGCACTTTTCTTAGTTTAGTATAAGATTTGCCTCTTCACAATGAGCTAAGACTCGATCTAGATTCTGCAAGCATACATCAAAAGAGTTACCATAAATAGAGAAGTCATCCATGAATACCTTGACAAATTCTTCGACTATGTCATAGAAAATTACCATCATGCTTCTCTAAAATATTACAGGTGGATTACAGAGGCCAAAAGACATACATCTGAATGCATATGTGCCATATGGGCAAGTAAAAGTGGTATTTTCTTGATCTTATGGCATAATTGTGATCTGATTATACCCTGAGTAGCCATCCAAAAAGTAATATTATTCCTTCCCTAACAACATGTCTAGTATTTAATTAATGAATGGGATGAGATATAAACCTTTCTGGTGGCTTTATTCAGCTTTTGATAGTCAATATAGATTCTCCAACCAGCTACCACACACATGGGAATCAACTCATTAGATTCATTGATAACCATAATCATACCATCTTTCTTTGGGACATAGTGTACTGGGCTGGCCCATTTGCTATCAGAAATGGGATAGACAATCCCAACATTAAGCCACTTAATGACTAATTTTCATACCACTTTCTTAATCACTGGATTCAATCATTGTTATTGTTGTATACTTGCTTTTTAACCTTCTTCCATGTATATACTATGCATATAAAAAGTTGGATTAATTCTAGTGATGTCTGACATCTGCCAACCAATTGCCTTCTTTCTCCTTTTTAAAACTGCCAATACTTCCCTTACCTGTACATCAAATAAACCTGCAGACAAAATAGTAGGCAAGGTATCATTATCACCAAGAAAAACATATTTTAAGTACGGAGGAAGAACTTTAAGCTCTAAATTTAGAGCTTCATCAATTGGAGCTTTGGGCGATAGGCCAATTGGCCTGTTCAATGTCTCAAAAGGCAGCTTTCTCATGTCAATAACTGCCAAATTCATAACTTAAACCATTTAAAGCACCTTTATATCTCCATAAAGATAAAAGCTTATCAAAGCTCACTCGAATGGATCATCAAATAACAACAGATGTAGCTCAGATGCAAGGTTAATAACTGATGTAGAAGACAATTCTTCATATATAGTAGGAAATTTTAGCGCCTTATATACATCAAAAACCTCTACTTTGTCATGCGCTCTCATAGTCATCTTCTCCGCTGCTACATCAATAAGTGACTACCCTGTTGCTAGGAATGGGCATCCCAAAATAAATGGAACAATCGGATCAGCTTCAAAGTCAAGAATAACAAAGTCTACTAGAAAAAATAGTGATCCCACTAGCATTAAGATATCTTTAATAATTCCATCTGGCCTAGTAAAGGACCTATCGACCAACTACAAAATAATGGCCGTGGGTTTGGGACTCTCAAGACCCATCTTTTGGTACTAAGATGTGGGCATAAGATTGATGCTCACCACTAAGTCATACAATCCACGAGCACTGATGATTTTCCCAATAGTGATCTATAAATTAAAACTACCTGGATCCTTCAACTTCATGGGCAATTTGTTCTGTATCTTAGATGTGCACTCCTTAGTAAGTACAACTGTAGCATACTCTATCAATCGGTTCTTGTTTGCCACTATGTCCTTCAGATACTTTGCATATTTTAGAACACTCTTTAGAATATCAATAAGAGAAAGATTTACATGAACCTATTTTAGAAGATCCAAAAACTTTTTGTAACTTGTCTCCTCTTAGTGTTTTTGCTGCCTTTGAGAAAAAGGTGAAGGTATAGTTTCTTCTCTACTTGAATTTCATCACCTACAACTCTTTCTTTGACCCATTTCTTTTTATTCTTTTTAGGATCATCATCAGTAGTTGTGGGACTAACTTGCTCAAGTACCGCCTTCTTTAACTACAACTTACTCCTCATTGTGACTATATTTACCTGCTTTGGATTTTTCTCTGTATCACTAGGTAAGCCTTCTTGAGGTCTAGTGTTTTACGCTCTCACAATCTGACCGAGTTGCAACTCCAAATTCCTAGTAATCAACTATTGAGTCTTCATATTTGCCTGTTGACTTTTTATATCCACTGTTATCTATGCCTAAGAAGCTAGAAGTTGCTTCAACATCTCCTCTATATTGCTCGTTTTAGTAGTGGTTTGATTATTCTTACCCTGTTGTTGATTCTATTGCATTGGCCCTTTATACTGATTATTGTTTTGTCTTGATTTCTACCCCATGAGAAATTAGGATGATTTCTCCAGTTGGGATTATAGGTGTTACCAAAATTCTATTATCCCAGACGATTTGCATTCCCCACATAATTAACAGAATCTGTCTCAACCGTACAAGAATTTGTTTTGTACTTGCTACTTCCATAAACCTTACACCAAGAATTTACCTATTGGACTGTATTTGTTGTTGTTGTCGACTGTGCAACCCCTAAATTTATGTTGTTGAGCTGATTAGTAATTTGATTCTGGAGTGCTGCAAGCTGAGCTGATAAAGCAGTGAACTGATCTACTTCTAACACATCTGTAACTTTCTTAGGAGCACTTCTTGAGTCAGCATTCCATTGTGAAATTCGATTCAGCAGAATATATAATTTATCATAAGTTTTCTCAAGTGCCTGCCCACCTGCTGCTAAATCTAAGAGAATCTTGGTATTTGGCTCTAACTCCTCAATGAAAGTATGAACAAGAACATCATTAGAATGATGATAGTGAGGGCAATTTCTGAACATACTTTTAAATCTCTTCCAAGCTTGGTAGAGATTCTCTCCTTCTTTCTATCTAAAACTCAGAATCTTGCATTTCAAACACTTAGTCTTCCCTAATGGAAAGAATTGAATAAGTAACTTTCGATCTAGATCTTCCCAAGAAGTAATGGAAAGTGGTGGTTCAGTATATAACCACCTCTTCGCTTCCCCAATTAAATAAAAGGGGAAGACAGTCAGTCTGACATATTCAGTAATCACTTCTGTAGGAATGTAGGAATCGCTTATTTCCAGGAAGGTATGTATGTGCTGCTGTGGGTCTTCATGTGAAAATTCGACAAATTGCCCAGCCAAATTCAGCAACTGCACCATATTTTTCTTTAATTTAAAATGACCACCTGGCTCGAGCTTGCGAATACTGTTAATTGCATGGTTTGTAAGTGGTATTGACACTTTACGAATAGGTCTAGAAGCTACTTGAGTAGGAGCAGCTGGAATAACCAGAGTTGGAGCACGCCCGACATTTGGATCAACTGTATCATTTGGATCAACAAGATTTAGATCTCTTTGTTCAGCCATTTAAACCTGTTGAATTGGATAATGACCTCTTCGTCTCTGTTGAAATACCAGTTCTAGTTCTAAAATAGGATGTACCCACTCTCTATCTCTCGCCAGTCCTGTATTCAGCTAAACCTGCAAAACTTCAGCCGCTAAGATCAAGTCGTTAACGCTTAAACTTACTATCAAAAACCAAAAATTTAGCAAAATACTAATTATACTAGTCTGCGACAACGGATCCAAAAACTTATTGCGTTCAAATGCATATGCAAGTGTATCGTACAAGTAATATAGTGACTTAGACAGTCGGATATCGTACCCATGATGACTATACAACTAGTAATTCAAACAACTTTAGTTTTAGGTAGGAAGGTATTAAGTGTTGTAAAGTATCAAGATAATTTTGAAGTCTTGAATAAAAATTTAAATAACTAAGAAATAGCGATTTGTGACAATAGTAAAGAAAGTAACTGTTGAAAAGAGTAATGAAGAGAATTCTAAGGTCGAGGCTCTTCTAACAATCTTACAATTCTTATTCTTACCGTAGTCTAGTTGGTTATCGGATTATTGATTTGCAGGATTTATAACACAATCATGGTTCTGACCTCTAATATTTTACCTACATGAACTTTGCAACTACATCATTGAGCGGGGATGCAATAATCCATTTAGATGTATAGCTATCTCTCTGTAATTGAACCAAACAAGGATTGTAGGTATATCCCTATTCTAGATGCTAATTCAAATCCTCTATTTTATAAAAGGATGAGAACCTTGTTCCTTAATCTCTTTGTTCTATCCTACGATTCTCCCCATATGCACATCGAAATATAAATTTATTCTAAGGGTGGCCACTCATCAAAATAGTAAGCACAAGAAATTAAGAACAACCTATATGATAATCCAACAAGAAACTACGATACATGATATCAAAGAGTAATCATATTCTTGGCCTCAACCCCAGAACGAGGGTGTTTAGCCACTCATGTCTGAATTCAACATAAAAAATAAGTAATTAATAATATCCAAAATTAATCTTGAAGTAATGAAGCTCAGAAGAAATTATAAGAACCCTAAAAGAGAAATTTTGTTATTTTTCCGCCGCGATTGTGTTTTCCAAAGTGTTTTATGTCGACCCAATTTGTTCCTTTTATAGCTGGATCTGATATTTCTGCTTTTGACAAGCAGCGCGATGCAGTAAGCCTCACATCGCTATACTTACCGCGATGGGGTGTAATCGCGGTGAGTTACTGTTTCTTAACAAATGTAGATTTGGTCCTTACCGTGACGTAGTGAAATCGCGATGAGTTACTGGATTTTGACAATTTCAAATTCCTCCCTCAGCACAATATGATGGGCATCAAAACTTGAGCAATGGTGATTAATCTTTCACCGCAACACGGTGACATACTTGAGGAGCTTCTGGACTTCCAGATTCTCACCTTTTTCTTCTTTAATTTCTTCCCAATCCATGTTCCAATGCCTTTATTGCTCCCTTCATTGTTATATCTCGTTAATGTGTCCAATCATATTCAATTCTATCACAATTTAGTCCTGCATACACTAATCATATCCATTAGATAAAGAATGCAATTAAAGCTTAATTATAATCAGAATAGCACATTTTAGCTCTTAGAACAAGTACAAATATGGGTGAATATTGGTGATTGGACATATAAATAAGCCCAAGATCACATATGATTATACAACTACCATGTGTTTGTATATAACTCAAAGGTATTTAGTATAAATTATATTTAGTCATAAAGTGAATTTGTTTGTATATTTCTATCAGTGTGTGTGTATTTTTGTATTTATTTTGTTATATTTCTTTCATATACATCTTGAATTTGTATACATTTATACATTTGAATTTGTAAATATATACACCTATAACTTGAATTTATATCCATTTTATACTTTTAAATTTGCATCAATTTTATTTTGAAGGTATGAGTTGTAAGAGTTTATATTTGTATTTGAATGTTAAATTCAGAGCTAATTTTCATTTGTATCAATTCTACATTTATATTTCTCTTCATAGCTAATTTTTGTGGACAAGTATATTGATATTATATTTTAAATTTAGAAAAATATTAGTTTGAATTCTAGTTTTGTATTTTGAAAATTAAAAGGTAAGCCACAATAGCCCATGTGGAAATTGAAAAAGGAAAAAACAAATGATTTGAAAAAGATATGTTAGAAAGAATAAAGAAAGTAAATCACTCCCCTTTCTTTTTTTATCTCTAAACATAAGTTAAATAGTAATAAAATATATTAGTTAATATTTGTATATTAGAGTCTTAAATTCATTACCACTAACTAAAATCTATAAAATGTAATTACTAGAACTTAGACTAAGAAATTAGTTAAGAAGGGAATAAGTTGATTATATGTGAAGTTTTGCCTTTAAATTAAACAATTAAAATACTAAAATACAATGACATATTTAAGAAGGTTGCTTGAATATGCTATGGAGGTGACTCAACTTGCTAGCCAGCAAGGGCTTTCTCCTAGGAGATCTTTACTCAAACTAAGAAGGGGATAAAACATGTTGTGGCTAGCATGACTGGACATACTACCAGGCTTTTTACCAGGTCTCATATTCATAAAATAGCTAAATGATTAGACACCTCATTTGGAATGAAAGGGGTATCTTTACCCAAGGTGTCTAAGAGAGAATTCAGCAACTCATCACCATTCATCAACTTTATTTGATAGAAATTCTGGAACCTTTATCTAATAATACACATCTTGAAGAAGCTAAAAGGAAACTCAAGATGGAGTATGCTCTCAGCAATGCCTATTGAAAAATCTGGGTATTTTGGAATATAGATGCTTCTTATGACATCATTGCTAGTGATGATCAATAGATCATTTGTTCAGTTTTTCATAGTGCTCTAGTCCAAACATATCTCATGACCTTTATCTATGCTAAATATAGAGACACCTTACTAAGGCCCTTGTGGAATAAATTGGTGCACCTGTCTGCAACTTCTTTACCTTGGTGTACTATTGGTGACTTCAATGTAATCACTAAAGTTGATGAAAAATTGGGCGGTATTCCTTATGACATGAGAAAAAGTTTTGAATTTCAGGGGGTGATTGAAGCCAGTGGCTTAACTGATCTAGTCTTTCATGGTCCCAAATTCACATGGTCTAACCTTAGAGGTATCCAGTTCAGAATTTGGAAGAGATTGGATAGAGCAATGGTATCTGATACATGGTTAGAGAAAATGCCTTTGTCCACTATCACTCATCTGTCTTCTGTAGGCTCTGATCACTGTTCTTTACTAATGGAGTTAAAGAATAGGGTGGACTCCCATATTAAATACTTTAAATTTATGGATTGTTGGGTGGATAATCCCATCTTTCTTAATACAGTGGAGAGATATTGGCAGAAGCCCTGTACAGGTACACCTATGTGGAGATTTCAACAGAAGTTACAGAGATTAACTTCAACTCTTAGTCATTGGTCTAAAGCAGAATTTGTGACATCTATACTAATGTGAAGATTTATGAAGAAAAGGTCAAGAAAGCTGAGGAAAAGTTAATCTTACATAACTCATATGGGAATAGACAGGAGTTCCACAGATTGCAGGCTGAAAATATTAGATACCTCAAGGTTGAGGATGCCATCTTAAGACAAAAATCCTAATTGAATTGGTTCAAATATGGAGATGCAAACTCTAGTTATTTTTATGCTCTTATCAGGGAAAGAAGAAGAAGAATGTTTATACATAAAATAAAAATGAGGTAAGGGAATGGATTCAAGGGGATGCTGATATTACTGATATTGCATGTAAACATTTCCAAGACATTTACCGGAAAAGATGAATATGTACAGTAAAATATGTTAGCCAATATTCCCAGACTGATTTTAGATGAACAAAATGACCATCTATAGGCAATACCTACTTTGAGTTTTTGTTTTTTCAATGAGTGCTCACTCAGTAGTTGGTCCTGATGGTATGAATGGGAAGTTTTTCCTGTCTTGTTAGAATATCATAGGGGAGGATCTTCTTCAGGTGGTGCTTGCTTTCTTTTATGGACATCCCATGCCTAAATATTTTTCCTACACAGGTCTTGTTTTACTTTCTAAAGTTACTCACCCCAACAAACTCTCTGATTATATACCTATTAACCTAAGTAACTTCACTAACAAAGTTATTTCTAAACTCATCTATCTCAAAATTGCTCCCATCCTTCCCTCTCTTATATCTAGCAACAAGTCTGGTTTTTTAAAAGGAAGAAATATAGCAGAGAATATTATGCTTACCAAGGAGATCATCAGTGGTATAAAAAAACCAGTGGTGGGTGGAAATATGGTTATTAAACTTGATATGGCCAAGGCTTATGATAGGGTGTCTTGGTCTTATAATTGCCTTGTTTTGAGAAAATTTGGTTTTGGTGAGACAATTATTGACATTATATGGAGGACTTTATCAAATAACTGATACTCAGTGCTTGTGAATTAAGGGTGTTAAGTGGGTCGGGCCTGGTTAACCCAGAATCGGCCTGTGAGATTTATCCGGTTGTGGGCCAGTTCGGATTAGGCCTGGTTAAATGGGTCGGTTCGATTTCGATCCCAATAGTAAAATTTTTAAAAACAACCCTGAACTGGCCCACTTAACCCAACTCGGTCCAACCCACCTAAACCCGATTAAAACTGATTAAAAATTTGGTCAAAACCAGTTAAAAGCCAAAAAAAAGTTTTTTCTCCAATATAGACTATATATAACCACCTATATAAATTTTAAATATGTTAAACAATATATATACACTATATATATAGTATATAATACATTAGAATTTAAAAAACATATACACATAATACATATACACAATTACACATGTAATCTTGTATTAGACTATACGCGTAATGCCCTAAGTATGGTACCCCAGACGCTACGCAATGCTCATAATACCGAAGGACCACAAGCTAAACCATGGCCGGTACCTTCTGCAATAACTGTATAATGATACTGAAATTTATGAAATAATGGGCTGAAATGTCATAAGGTTTAAAACTGAACAATACTGAATAAAACAATGTCTGAATAAAGAATAACAGTACCCAAGGTTGAAATAATTGTTTGAAAATGCTATAGTCTAAAAAATCCTCTAAACTGTTTGAATAAAAAGTTGATGGGACGTATCCACAACTAACCCCAACTGCTGAAATAAACTAAGTACTGAAGTATGAAAATAATGAAATAATCATGTCCTCGAACTATAAAGACTCACCACTGACTCTGACTGCTGAAACCTGAGCTGCTAAGCGTGATCGGGAACCTCAGCTTCCGAACCTATGGTATAAAACACCATAGCATAAGAGAAAAGTATGCGTCAGTATGTGAGAATGTACTGGTATGCAAAGTGAGGTAGGCTGAGTGCAAGGGTTCATATGCATAAATTACAACTAACTGAATGAAATGAACATGACTGCGTGAGAATACATGTATTAATACATAACTATAACTAGAATCATGAGGATTCTGAACACTGAGTTTACTAATAATATGGATTACTTATAAATAATATGTTGTTTACTGAGTGATTGTGTCTTACAGTCCTGATTTTGATGAAACTAGTTGAGTTTCGTACTAAACTGAGAGACTAGATCTGACAGTCCTAAAATCTGTAGAACTATCTGAGTTCTCATCGAAGGTTGAGACTAAGATTGTGGGAGGTAGTCATCTATCCGACATACCCCAAATAAGATGTATATCTGAGTTGGGATCCAATCTATAACCCCAATTGGAATGATATCAATATCGTGCCACTGGTAAGGACAAGTTGTGAGTGACCCTCATCTATCAGGTACTCTAACAAGAATGGTGGGACCCTCATGTAACAGGTTAAGCCACCTCATCAACCCTCATCTAGTAGGTTTGATGTCTCAACCTACGCTGGCTACGTAGTTCTGGAACGCAAGGATTGCTTCTAAGAATCACACCCTTTGCTAGCAGATGAGTTCCCATCTTTGGGTTCACTCAGTGCTGAATCCTACTCCCATTTGAATAGATACTAAACTGATTATACTCAGCTGAACTAGACTAAGTTCGCTGAGTTCCGTTGACTGATGGAATACTACTGAATTCTGATAACTGACTGAGTTTACTGAGGATTTAACTGAATACTGAGTGAGACTGGACTGACATTGAGATTACTAAATTTTCCTAAGCTCTGTAACTGACTGAATTCTACTGATCATGGCTTGACTGGGAGTATCTTAAAAACTGACACTGGCTGTAGGCACAGGCTAAATTATCGGGTATTAAATACCCACATGACTCAATAACATGGAAATAATAAGACATAACTATTCTTGAACACAGGACAATAGTCATCAACACACAATATAATCACTGAGGGATTTTATGAGAACTTGAAAGTCATAAATTTGCACATGAATAGGAAGGCACGCATCATATCATAATTTCACAATTTTAATCTCATGGAAATTTCATCCATTCATTACGAAGCATAGCTTTATCATAAGAGTCAACATAAACACATGGATTTAGCATGGGATCATTATTTAGATTACAAATGAGTCACAATTTCACAATTCATTCACTTAAGTATTTTGACAAACACTTAGAAGGGATAATCTTGTATTTGGGCATGGACATCATGGTAAAACATCATGACTATCATCTTAACTTCATACTTCCAAAGTTCAACATAAGAGAATTCAAATTCAACATGCATAAGATACATTAAAGAGTTCAACTTGGAAAACATACATTAATATCAACATGGATAACATTCAACCCACAACATGGAAATCACCATTCATGATTTAAAAATTGTCTTCTTAAACTCCAAGCATAAAAGGAATCCTTGGATGAACACTTTACATACCTTTGTTGGAGAATTCTTGAAAGTTAATGGAGAAATCTAGAGTTCTTGATTTGAATTTAATCACCTAGAGTTTTATTGTTCTTGAGAAATAATGAGTATAATTAGCCAAAAGAGGGCTAAATTTTGTGTTATGAGGGCTGAAGGTCGAGGGAAAAAGACCTAATTACCCTTAAGGATGCGGGTTTAAAAGACAGAAAAATATGCCCAGTGATGCTATAGCCGACATGGTGCGTCAAGGGTACCAATGCCAAAATCGCATCGGTTCACTGGAAATTGCCTTAAGCTGAGGAAAAATTTATTTGTTGATGCGATTGGCAATGCAACGCACTAACATCGTGTCGACTCACTATTTTAGGATTCCAAATAAGGTCTAAACGAAGTTTAAAAAATCCGAAACTCATCTGGGAACCCCTAATGAAATTCCTGATCATAAATTGACTTAAATATAGACATTTGAAGGAAATTAAGGCCGGGAAGTAAGATCGCCAAATTTTGTAGGACAAAAATATACTAAGTCTGGATGCTTAGCTAAAATATTCTAAGTCTGGGACCCCTTGACAAGCATTAATAGACTGAATTAAGCTTAGAGTTTTATGGGGTCTTACAGTATCTCCCCCCTCGGCACATTCATCCTCTAATGAGACTGACTAAGAGGGGAGAATTGATGACTTAAAAGGGAATACTGGACATGCATATCTGATGCATGATTTCATAACTGAAGCTGCTGATATACTGGATTATCATACTGAACATGTATATCTGATGCATGAATAACTGACTCATGAATGCATGAGTAGGATTACTGATAAGCTGAGTTTTCTCATAATGAGAATGCTTATCTGATGCATGAATACATGACTGAACTGACTCATGAACATATGATTGAACATGCAGTGGTATTTGATACCAAGTTTGTAATTGAAATCCAAACCTGAAACTGAATAAGCTTAAGGAAAACTATTACCTTGAGCTAGATCTGAGTTTGTGGAGAAGAGGTGAGGATACTTGGTCCGCATATCTGCTTCCCAAGTAGCTCCCTCAACGGACTAATTTCACTAAAGAACTTTGACTAGAGGGACTTCTTTGTTCCTCAGTCTAAAAATCTGATAGTTAAGAATTTCGATTGGAATTTTCTCATATGAGAGACTGTTCTGAACATCTATGCCCTCTATAGGGACTACGACTGCTAGGTGACCTATGCCTTTCTTGACCAATAAGACATGAAACACTGGATGGACTGAAGCTAGATCTGAAGGCAATTTGAGATCATAAGATACTTTGACGAAGCGACTGAGAATTTTGAAGGGACCGACATATCTGGGACTGAGATTTCCTTCTTGCCAAACTTCTTCACTCCCTTCATAAAAGAGATTTTTAAATACACATGGTCACTAATCTTGAACTCAAGATCCTTTCTACGCTTATTTGCATACAATTTCTATCCGCTTTGAGCTATCTTGAGCCTTTCTCTGATCAACTGGACTTTTTCTAAGGTATCGAATACAAGATAGGCCTTACAATTACAGCCTCACCGACTTCGACTGAACCAATTGGAGATCTGCATCTCCTACCGTAGAGAGTTTCAAATAGATCCATCTGAATACTGGAATGATAGTTGTTATTGTATACAAACTCAATCAAAAGCAAGTGGTCATCCCAACTACCCTTGAAATCAATAGCACACGTCCTTAGCATATCTTTCAAGGTCTGAATGGTCCTTTCTGCTTGACCATCCGTCTGAGGATGAAAGGCTGTACTAGGTGGACTAGGGTACCAAGACCCTTTTGGAATGCTTTCTAGAATTGAGAGGTGAATTGGGTACCTCTATTTGAGATAATAGACAACGGAACACCGTGTAATCTAACCAAATCTCTGATATAGATCTTGGCATAATCTTCGGCTGAATAAGAGGTATAGGCTAGAAGAAAATGAGTTGATTTGGTCATTCTGCCTACAATGATCCAAACTGAATTATGTTGGTGATGAGTACAAGGCAAACCCATCACGAAGTCCATGAAGGCTGTTGGGGCATTGGTAAGACCAAAGAACATGACTAAGAATTTAAAATGACCATACCAAGTTCTAAAGGCTGTCTTTAGAATATCACATTCTCTAACTCTGAGCCGATGATAGCCTGATCTGAGGTCTATCTTAGAGAAAGAACTGGCACCCTAAAGTTGGTCAAACAAGTCATCGATTCTGGGAAGTGGATACTTATTCTTGATTGTGACTTTATTGAGCTGATGGTTGTCTATGAACATTCTGCGAGAATCGTCTTTCTTATGCATGAATAAAACTAGTGCACCCTACGGGGATACGCTAAGTCTAATGAATCCCTTATCTAGGAGATCCTTCAACTGTTCTTTTAATTATCTGAGTTTTGCTGGTGTAATTCTATATAGTGGAATAGATATGGGTTGAGTGTCTGAAAGAAAGTCAATACCGAAGTCTATTTCCCTTTCGGGAGGAATTCTAGAAAGATCTTATGGAAATACATTTGAGTATTCCTTTACAACTGGGACTGATTCAATACTGGGATTTTCAAAACTAGAGTCCTTAACTCGAATAAGATGATAGGCACATTCCTTAGAGATTATTTTTCTTGCCCTTAGGTAAGAAACAAACTAACCCCTGAATGCTGAAGTACTACCTCTCCACTCTAGGATGGGCTCATTAGGAGACTAAAACTGAACAACTCTTTTCTATAGTCGACTATGGCATAGATGGAATGAAGCCAATCCATGATGAGAATGACATTGAAATCAGTCATCTCTAATTTGACTAGGTCTGCTGAAGTGACTTTCTGAGATATCACAACCGAATAGTTCTTGTATATACCCATGGGCTATGATAGATTTATCCACTGAGGTAGATGCTAAAAAGGGCCCTTCTAGAATTTCAGGTCTGACTCCGAAATCAACTGTTATATAAGGAGTAACAAAAGACAAAGACGCTCCTGGATATAACAAAGCGTAAATATGCAAATAAAAGATCTATAATGTACTAGTGACCACATCAGGAGAATTCTCCTGATCTTATTGGGACAAAAGATCATAAAGTCTATTTGGGTGTTGCCCACTGGTGGCGTAGGAGGTGGCACCCTGCTGATTCGGGTGACCGGACTGAGTTAAGGAATGGTTATGCTGACCCTGAAAATCTAACTGAGGACAATATCTGAATCTGTGGCCTGGCTTGCCACATCTAAAACAAACATCACCGCCAGCTCTACAAATACCCTGATGGTGCTTGCCACATGTCTGACAAAGAGGATGGGTTTGGCCACTGCTGGCACTACCCTGAGACTTAGAGCCTAGAGCCCTATCTTTGTTACCATTCTTGAACTTAAGAACTGGAGGACTGGCTGAGGAAGGTGCTGGAACTGAAGACTTCGGGCGTAACTGGGAACGATTACCACTCTCTGACTTAGGGTGAGCAAAGTTGAAACTACTTGTCCTTGCTTACTTATTCTGTTTTTTTCTTTCCTTAATCTTCTGCTCCTCTATCTGTTGAGCATGGACCATAAGCCTAGCTATGTCCATCTCACTAATCAATATTGCAGTCCTGCACTTCTTGACCACACTATCATTCACCCCAGAAACAAACTTACTCATCTTAGATCTGCTATCTACCACTACATAAGGAGCATATCTAGCTAATTGAGTAATCTTAAGAGAATACTCTTTCACTGTCATGTTGCCCTACCTAAGGTTGATAAACTCTAACACCTTAGCTTCTCTCAGCTCTAGGGGAAAGAATCCATTTAAGCAGGCAGTGGAAAACTCTTTCCACTTAACAGACCTTATATCTATGGCCCTCTCTACTTTCTATTACTTGAACCATATGTGAGACACATCCTACAACTGATATGCATCTAGCTCAGCACTCTTATAGTAGTTACCCCCATGATATCTGTAACCTTCTACACTTGATCAAGGAATTCTTAAGGTTCCTCATCTTTCCTAGACCTGGTGAAACAAAGAGGATTCATTCAGGTGAAGTCCCAAATCCTGGCTGCAACAGAATTGGCCACTAGGTTGGCTGAAAAGACAGTTGGGCATTCATTCTGAGCAGTAACTGAATTAGCAAGAGTAGTGAATAAGCTCTGAACTCTGTATGAGAAACGTATTCATCTAGGGGATCTTCCTGAACAGGCTGAGGTACTGACTGATTCCCATTTCTCCTTTTATTAGTCCTTTTGGGAGGTATATTCTGTAAACAAAAGGGAGAAATAGATTAGACTGGGAGTTAAATTTGAGCTCATGCTTACTCGCACAACATAAATACTGAAAGAAGGGAAACTGTTCCTAAAACATTTCATAGCCTCCTATACATAAATATGAAGCACAACACACCCATGCATAAGACTCTACTAGATAACTTTTAAGACTTTCTAGGACACTGTTGAACCTTAGGCTCTGATACCAAGTTTGTAACACCCCAAGTCTGGTACCCCGGACGCTACACGGCATTCATAATCTCGAAGGACCACAAGCTAACCTATGACTGGTACCTGCTGCAGTAACTGTATAATGATACTGAAATATGCAGAATAATGGGTTGAAATACCATAAGGTTCAAAACTGAATAATACAGAATAAAATAATGTCTCAATAAGGTATAACAGTACCCAAAACTGAAATAATAGTCTGAATATGCCATAGTGTGAAAAAGCCTCTAAACTATCTGAATAAGGAGTTGATGGGACATATCCCCAACTAACCCCAACTGCTGAAATAAACTAAGTAATAAAGTACAAAAATAATGAAATAATTATGTCCTCAAACTATGAGGACTCACCACTGACTCTGACTACTAAAATCTGAGCTGCTAAGCACGATCGGGAACCTGACCATAGCGCAAGAGAAAAGTATGCGTCAGTACATGAGAATGTACTGGTATGCAAAGTAAGGTAGGCTGAGTTCAAGGGTTCATATGCATGAACTATAACTGACTGAATGACATGAACATGACTGCGCGAGAATATATGCATGAATACATAACTCTAACTGGAATCATGAGGATTCTGAATACTGAGTTTACTAATAACATGGATTACTGATAGCTGATATGTTGTTTACTGAGTGACTGTGTCTGACAGTCCTAATTCTAATGGAACTAGCTAAATTTTGTACTAAGCTAAGAGACTATATCTGAAGTCCTAAAATCTGTAGAACTATTTGAGTTCTTTACTGAAGACTAAGACTGAGAATGTAGGAGGTAGTCATCTAGCCGACATACCCCAAATAAGATAATATAGCTGAGTTGGGGTCCAATCTATAACTCCAATTGGAAAGGGTGTCAATACCGCCCCACTAGTAAGGACAAGCTATGAGTGACCCTCATCTATCAAGTACTCTAACGAGAATGGTAGAACCCTCACCTAACAGGTTAATCCACCTCATCAACCCTTATCTAGAAGGTATGATGATTCAACCTATGCTGGCTACGTAGTTCTGGAACGCAAGAATTGATTCTAAGAATCACACCCTTTGCTAGTAGGTGAGTTCCCATCCTTAGGTTCACTCGGTGCTGAATCTTACTCCCATCTGAATAGACACTGAACTAATTATACTGAGCTGAGCTGGACAGAGTTCGCTGAGTTCCATTGATTGATGGAATACTGCTGAATTCTAATAACTGACTGAGTTTACTAAGGATTTAATTGAATACTAAATAGGTTGGACTGGCACTGAGATAACTGAATTTTCCTGAGTTCTGTAACTGACTTAATTCTACTGATCATGGCTTGACTAAGACTATCTTTAAAACTGATACTAGCTCAAGGCACATAGCTAAATTATCGGGTATTAAATACCCGCAGGACTCGATAGCATGGAAATAATAAGACATGACTATTCTTGAACACAGGACAATAGTCATCAACTCACAATACAATCATTGAGGGATTTTATGAGAACTTGAAAGTCATAAATTTGCACATGAATAGGAAGGCATGCATCATATCATAATTTCACAATTTTAATCTCATGGAAATTTCACCTAGGGTTTTCTTGTTCTTGAGAAATTGAGAAAAAATGAGTATAATTAGCCAAAAGAAGGCTAAATTTCATGTTATGAGGGCTGAAGGTCGAGAGAAAAAAACCTAATTACCCTTAAAGATGCGGGTTTAAAAGATAGAAAAATGTGCCCAGCGACGCTATAGCCGGCGTTGGTTCACTGGAAATTTCCTTAAGATAAGGAAAACTTTATCTGTCGATGCGATGCATCGACTCATTGTTTTGGAATTCCAAACAAGGTCTAAACGAAGTTTGAAAAATACAAAACTCGTTCGGGAACCCCTAATGACATTGCTGATCATGAATTAACTTAAATATAGACATTTGAAGGACATTAAGATCGCAAAGTAAGATCGCCAACTTTTGAAGGCCAAAAATATACTAAGTCTGGATGCTTAGCTAAAATATTCTAAGTTTGGGACCCCTTGACAAGCATTAATGGACTGAATTAAGCTTAGAGTTTTACGGGATCTTACAATACGTTAGTTAAATATATATACTACTCTAAATAAAACATATACTACAAGATATATACTACAATATAATGATATATATAATTTATAAAACATATACACATGTATACGTTAAATATATACGTCTATAGAAGATATATACACATATATACGTACCATTCAATATATGTACTATTTTAAATAAAACATATACTACAATATATATATATACTACAATAGTTAAATATATACACACACTCAATATGTAGTTAATAAAACATATACACATGTATACGTTAAATATATACGTCTATAGGAGATATATACACGTATATATGTACCATTCAATATATGTACTACTTTAAATAAAATATATAATACAATATATATATACTACAATATATACACACACTAAATATATAGTTATATACTAATTTCTAAAACATATACATATATATATACGTTAAATATATACTACTTTAGAAAATATACACACATATATATGTACAATTCAATATATATGTACTACTTTCAATAAAATATACTACAATATATACACACAATAAATATATAGTTATATACTAATTTATAAAACATATACACATTTACACGTTAAATATATACGTCTATAGAAGATATATGCACATATATACGTACCATTCAATATGTACGTACACATATAAAATATATGTACTTCTTTAAATAAAACATATGCTACTTAATATAATAAATTAATAATATTGTATAGTAAATTAGTAATATATTAAAACTAAGTATTTAATTCAAACTAAAAATTTAATTTAAATCATTAAATAGAAAAAATTACAAAGTGTAACACCCCGTATTCAAGTACGTGTATTGGTGTATTCAAGTATGTGTATTGGTCTTATTTATATGAAATTAATTTATTTTATTTTATTTATACCGGAATTTGCCCATCGATGGCTACATACGAAGGTTCTTGAATAAGTTTTCCAATGATATAAAGATTTTCAAAAACGGATAGGTTTCGAATATAATCGAGCACGTTCAAGACTATAAAACGGTGGCCAGGATATTTGAGAATAGTAAATGTGCAGGAAAATTTCCTGCACACAAACTACTGAGGCCAGCCAAATTTTTGGGTCAACTTCGAACGATCATAACTCCCTTAATATAATGAACTAGGAGAGCTGCGACCTATGAAAAGAAACATATTTGAGTCTTATTTCCAATACAATTGGTTTCATTCAAATCCAACGTCTGAATAAGGATTTATACTCATTTTACTTCAGCCTATCAAAACAGATTTTTAGGGTCAACTTCAAACGACCATAACTCTTTGTACAGGACGAACTGGGTGGCCTACTTTATATGAAATGAAAGCCCTTTGAATTATCCTTCCAACGATACCAATTTTACCCAAATCCGATATCAAAGCAAAGAGTTATGGTCAATATACTTCATCTTATCAAAATAGTCCACCAAAGGATAGATTTGACATTATTTAAATTAAAGGCATTTTGGTCATTTCCTATTATATTATGGATGGGAATATGTGTATATATACATGTATATGAGTTCAAAAACTCATTTTCATCATCAATCATTGAGGAAGAACAAACCCTAGCCAAATTTGACCTTTAAATTACTTTTGATTCAACCGTAGAAATTCCAAAGTAATCCGATAACTGCGTTTATCATCTCGAGAGCTTCGAGTGGCACCTATTATTTGTGCAAACATGATTTCATAATCAAGAGGTGAATTCTAAGGTATGAATATTATTTTCCTTTGTTCTTTTCTATATATATGTGTGTGATAGAGGATTATATGTATTGGTTGTTATTGAAAGGTGATGAAAATAGAGTTATGGACTATTTTGCATGGTTTTGTTGTATTGAATTGTGGAAGGTGGATATGGTAATTGAGTTATGGAAGGTGGATATGGTAATTGAGTTATGGAAGGTGGATATGGTGATATACTATTGAATTGATGATCATTTATGTCTGTGGCTCAATTTGGTTTAATGGATTGGTTGGAAGGATAAATGAATCCAAACTTGATATTGGAGGACGTTGTATGAATATGCATGGCATGTGAATGTAATTGGAGTATAAGAGGGTTAAAGTGACACCCTTTATGGTTTAATTAAGGCTTACTACTTAACCACTAGTTTGATAAATTCAAATAATTGAATTGTGACGTTTGGTTGCTAATACTAGATTGCTATATATGTTCATTGTAGATAAGTAATCCGAAAAGACGGAAAGTCCATTTGGGACTAGTATTGAAGGTTGACAGTCAGGTATGTAAAGCATACTCTATACCATATCTTTGACATGAAAGTGAACAATTGTTCTATTAAGAAAGTTTCCAAAGTTATTCAATAACATGTGATCCATAATGGTTTTGTATGATGTACTACGTTACCAATGAACTTGTTTCCACCCTACAAGATGTCAAGACATTCCAATACTTACTTGTTTTCCAAATCTTACATGTTTATTGCACTAATGAATGTCAGAAGGTATCCAGTTACTCAAACAAGATCCATGTGCTATTAAAGACTCCAAAACGTTTCATTGATATACCAATAAGTTCCTACTTTATTTTTATGGCATTGATGACTCCAAAACACTTCATTGATGTGCCAATGAGTTCTTACTTCATTGTTATTGCATTGATGGTCTATTTATATGTCTCTTATTGATGTATCATTGTTTCAAAGTATCAAAAATGCGGTGGCGACCGAAATAACAATCTCAAAGATTAATTGAACTAAGTGATGAAAGTTCTCTCTTATCAGGTGGTATCCCGGGGGCATAAGCCTATCATGGGTCGATCCCTATTTATGTGTTTATGGGTGGTATCCCAGGGGAATAAGCCTATCATGGGTCGATCCCAGTTGATATGAACTGGAGGCAGCCTAATGGTCACAGTATATTACAGTAATGATTACAAAGATGATAAGAACGAAGGTAAAGTGATTGAATAAATACAATGTACAGGTTGTCACAAGTTCTAGTAAGTGTGGTCCACTCCTATTACGATTTATTCGTTTGTTTCTGATTTCTATTGAGCTCCTATATCAAATGTGATTATCTACAACTTTACATACTCAGTACATATTTCGTAATAACGTCCCCTATGGAGGACCTGCATTTCATGCTGCAAGCACAGGTACCTCAGCTCATACACCGCACAAATAGGAGTCAGGATATCCAGCTGCTTTTGGTGAGCTCCAGTTTGCTTTGGGGCTTTCCGTGTCATATCCAGTCACTTTTGGTATTGTATATAAGTTAGTTATATGGCGGGGTGTGTCCCGACCTTAGTTAAACTCTGTGTATTGTCTAGAGGCTTTGTATACCTAATGTACAGTCAAGGTGGTGTTTTGTTAATAGACGTGATGACTCCAATGGCCAAGTATTGTAAATACATAAATGTGTGTGCTCGAGCTTATACAGGTGATTATTTCCTTTTATATGCGACATGATGCTGTCCGAATTTTGGGTTATCATAGAGGTATGCGTGGGAAGTATAAGGTTATGAGCTGGTTCTCCCAGGCCTCCTCGGTTACGGGTGCCAGTCCTCCCCAATAGGATTTGAGGCGTGACATAAAGTAAGGACTAAGGAGTGAATGAATGTTGAATTTTATTGATTGCAAAATGATCCAAAATTTATAGTTTACATGGATGAAAAATCTTTAAATTTTGCATCATTTTTTCCAACTCATTCATGTTAATATTAACGGGAACTTACATAGGATAGTCAAAGTCAACGGGGGCAAAATCATACATTGGACTTGATTCTACTGAGTTTTCCCGTGAAGTCATAATTTCTTAAAGTCTCTGCTCGTCGTTCGGCTCCGCTTCCATTCCTTGATTTCTTCATTCGGCTCTAATCCAATCTCTAAGGCAAATTAGAACATTAATTGCATTACTTCCCAATGAATGTCGGTTGTCTCCAAGCTGATGTCGTCCCTGACTAAAAATGCTCTTCGATGCAATGATTTACATTGGAACATTCAGTATATCTCTAGCTAATCTTGAAAGTACAGAATATTGTGCTTCATTATTCCTCCACCAATCCAACGTATTGATTTATCATCTGCGATCCTCTAACGGCGATCGAAGATAATACTTCAGCTCTTCCCGATAAATTATTGTGTAAGCTCCCTCCTTAACACTATTCCAACAAAGTAAATCATAAAAGTGATCAGGAAAACCACTATGTGCCGGCCTTTTAGAAGATGATGGCTCCTCAGGAGGATGAAGAGCGACAATTGGAGTGATATTTGCCGGCACAACTAAATCAACTAAATCAGCATAGTGGTTATATAATTTATCTATGTAAGCGTTTGCATCGGCCATAGTCGTCCACAAATCAGGTTGTTCTTGTTCTTCATCATCAAAATCATTGTTAGTATTTATCTCTAAGTTAGCATAGATAAGAGTACTAAAGTGACACATAGTAGTATATTTCATGCACGGATTTAGCATAGCACTAACCAAGTAAATAGGGGGAATCAAAAAAAAATATTTTTTAAATTTAGCAAACATGGCACCAACTTCTTTGTAACCTTCTTTATTTTTATATTCTTTGAGCAAACCAGAAATATCGACTATATATGCCAAAATATTACAAACAGTAGGATAATAAGCACCGAAAAATTCAACCGTAGCTATAAATGTTTTTCCAAAAACTTAATAAGATCATTAATTATAGCCCAGTCAGAATCATGTTGCATGCAGTGGGCAGAATCAGCAAACGAACCACAATGTTGGTTAAAAGATAGTGTAATAGAAACTCTATATTTATAACAAGTTTTTAAAACATCATATGTAGCACTCCATCTAGTATCACATTCTTCAGGCAACAATATCGGTGCAAGTTTATTTTGTTCACATTTAAGTTTAAAGTCTTTAATTCTTGTTCTACGATTATTTCCTCGAATAAAACCAACGGCAAACCGAATTTTTTCAATATAAAACTCAAAAAACTCAAGACCATCTCTTACAATTAAATTATATATATGATAAGCACATTTAACATGAAAAATTTCAGGTAATGGCGAAGATAGCTTAGATTTTAACTTTTTTATAGCAGTCTTGTTGTTAGAAGCATTATCAAAAGAAATACATAAAATTTTATTTTCAATATCGTAAAATTCTGCAACTTTAGCAATCGAATCAGCAATAAAATGTCCAGTATGTTTACGATCTTCATCATATAAAAAAGCAATAATACGCTTTTGCATAACAAAATTACTATCTATCCAGTGATAAGTAATGGTCAAATGATCATTTTTATTTACAGCACGACCAAGATCAGAAGTTAGGGATATTTTACATTGAATATGTTTTAACAATGTTGATAAATAAAAATAATATTGTGAATGAAGTCTAAAAATATCGGCCCTACAAGTACTTCTAGGAATATCATTAAACATAGGATTTTAAATTGCTTGAATATAATGAATAAAGGCATCAGAAGAAGGAAAACTAAAAGAAAAACAACCCATAGCTACCATTTTAGCTATTTCTTCCCAGTCACTCAATTTATTATACTTTTTCATTACCTGATCGGTTGCTGGGTTCATTCTAGTTTGCGTTGGCCCACCAACATCCGCACCACCTCGTGCAATATTTAACTCTCTCTCGTGATTATCACTTATATATCTCATTAACGTACCTGTACCCCTTGATTGCCTCCTCTTTTATGCTTATATATTTGTTGATAAATATTGCATTGCACCTCAATATCTGATATACGGTCAAAAAATTATCATGCAATACTAGTTGATTTATGAGCTCTTGGGGCACAGGGAGGACGAGGAGGGAGATTAACCGATTCAGATCTAACGTTAGCATTTCCTACTGCGGGTGTCTCACCAATATTTTCATCATCTTCGTCTAAATTAACTGTATCTACTTTATTTTCTTTTTCTATATCATAATTTTCCTAAGCTTCTACATAATCCATATCGTGGACACCTACACCTAAAGGTACACCTACTTCTTCCTCAAAAGATTGACTAAGCGGTGCCGGAGGTCCACGGGTATATCTACTACTTGAAGTACCTCTACCGCTAGTAATTCTCTTTTTACTACTACTACTACTTCCGGGACCAAAAAATTTAACACCTTTAGTGGCGAGGTTTCTTAATTTATCCATAATATAAATTAAACTAAAAAAATTCAAAATACACAAATATAATAAAATTAAATATTCATTAATTAATTCACTAATTAAAAATTAAACGTAAGAGATGGAACGACAATACCAAATTTTGGAAGTATTCGAAGGTTGCGACTTTAGAAACTTCCACTCGTACTTTGTAATCGCAAAATTAAAAAATTAAAGTGAGCACTTTAGGAAATATATAGAATATTTGAGAATTGAGAATTGAGAATTGAGAATTGAGATTTGAGAGAATAAAAAATTGTGGAAAATGATTTGAAAGTGTAGGGTATTTATAGGAATTTTTTGGGTTTAAAAAAATAATTTAATTAAAAAAATTAATAAAAAAATCATTATAGCCATTTTAGGCTCCCAACGGCTATATGACTGTTAGCCCAACAGCTATAATGGCCCAATGGCCATTTTTCAAAAAATCTATTTTTTTTAAAAATAAAAAATAAATCTTATCTAGGTCAGTTAACCAGCGAGCCTGGACCGATTTTGGTCTGGGTTGGGTTAACCGGGCCCAAAAAAAATAACCTATCCCAAGACTCGGTTGCTTATAGCCCGGGAGCTGATCGGGCCGGGTTGGTGTGATGGGTCGGGCTGGGCCGATTTGGATCGGATCAAATCGGCCCATTTGACACCCTTATTGTGAATGGTACCAGACATGGCTTCTTTCATTCTACCAGAGGACTAAAGCAAGGTGACCCTCTCTCCCCTGCTTTGTTCATTCTTGGGGATGAAGTTTTGTCAAGAGCTCTTAACAGTTTACATCAGCATCCTCAATACTATGGTTTTCACATGGCATAGTAAGGTCCTCAAATTAATCATCTCAGCTTTGCTGATGACATAATCATATTCACTATTGGAGAGAGGCAAACTCTGAGATTGCTAATGAAGACTCTGCCATCTTATGAAGAGGTATCTGGCCAACTAATTAACAAGGATAAAAGTTACTTTCTGCTACTAGATCAATCTTTCCCCTTCACAGTCTCAAGGTTTAAAGATGAACTGGCTTCAGCAGAAACACAACCCTATCACATACCTTGGATGCCCAATCTATATTGGCAGACAAAGGATCAGTCATTATGTTGGGTTAGTCAGTAAAGTTGCTTCCAAGATAACAGATTGGCATTCCAGATTGCTTAGTTATGGTGGTAAAGCTATCTTGGTGAAACATGTTCTACAATCAATTCCCATTCATATCTTTTAAGCATGTATTCCTCCCAAGACTATTCTAAAACACCTTGTGTGTCTGTTTGCTGATTTCTTCTGGGGATGGAAGACACTAAGAGAAAATATCACTGGGCATCTTGGAGAAATCTTTGTTTTCCTACTAATGAGGAAGGAATTGGTATCAGGTACATTGTTGATACATGTAAAACTATGCAATTGAAATAGTGGTGGATCTTCAGAACTAGGGACACTCTGTGGGGCAATTTCTTGCTTGCTAAATACTGTCAGAGGGTTAATGTAGTGGCCAGAAAAGGTTTCAGTGGGTAGTCAATGAAATGAAAGGCCATGATAAGAAACAAAGAGGAAGCTGAACTATATTATGGAGAATCAAATCTGGTACATGCCTCTTTTGGTGGGATAATTGGTCAGGATTGGGACCTTTACACAAGTACAAAGTTGATGGAGTTAGATCAAACAATGCTAAGGTTGCAGCTTTCATAACTGAGGGTACATGGAATGTGCAGAAACTAACTACAACCCTTCCCCCACAACTGCTACAAAGTGTTCTCAAAGTTGAATTCCATTTCCAAGAAGGGGTTCAGACTCCCCAATCTGGACTCTAACTACAAGTGGTGAATTTGTTGCACCTCTGCCTGGGGAATTAGTAGAGAGCATAAAGACAAAACCATGATGAATACTCACACCTGGCATAGATTGATCCCATTCAAATGCTCATTTCTGCGTTGGGGAGTCCTAAGAAGGAAACTACCTACAAATGAAAGACTCAACCAATTTGGCATTGCCCCTGCTACTTGTGGTTGTTGTTCTACTTCTGGCTGGGACACCATCCCACATACATTTTTTGATGGACCATTTACTAAACACATCTGGCACTATTTCTCTGCATCCCTGGGATTGATTCATGACACAAGTTCCCTCAGAAACTTGTTGTTGGAGTGGTGGAATTCTACGGCAACTAATAATGCTCATAAGTTGGTCATGCAGGCTCTTCCCATTATTATCTATTGGAACCGGTGGAAAAATAGGTGTGCTGTCAAGTATGGTGGAAAACAGCCTCAACTGGCCAGAGTTAAATTCCTCATTTACAAAGACATATCTTACTTATTACATACTGTTTTTTCATACATCCCTTGGCCTATTGGATGGTTCAACCTGATGACATATGTTGAAAAATGCAGACGAGACAAAAGTAACACCTGTGTACTGTCCAAACCACCATCTAATATGGTTAAACTTAATTATGGTGGGAAGATTGTAGCAGGGGGAATCATTAGAGATCACAATGGAGACCTCATCTATGCTTATGCTACACCTTTGGGCCAGGGGACCAATAATCAAGCAGAAGTGGAGGCTGCTATCTGGGGACTTTCTTGGTGTCTGGGGAATAACATACGTCAGGTTATATTGGAGATGGATTATGAGCTCTTGGTCAGATGGAGCAGCAAGCAAATACCAGTTCCATGGCAGCTGCAAACTCTTGTTGAATCTTTGCTGAGGCTCATATCACAATTCCCTTTGTGCATTTGCAGACATGTTTACAGGGAAGCCAATTTTGTAGTTGATGCCTTATCCAAAATCAGTCATCAGTCAGACCAGCTTCATCATTATTTCCATTGTTGTCAACTTCCCCCAGAAGTAGCAGGATATTTTCAGCTAGATAAGATGGGCATGCCAAGTTTTAGAAGAAAACTAAACAAGTTACATGAGCCATCATAGAGCTAGCTTACCAGTTCATAGATTTAGAGTACATTCTTTGTATTTCCTTTGCAGTAGTTGCACTTTTTCATTGTCAGACTTTCAAGACTACCAACAAGCAAAGTCAGGAGGCAATGGCAGAACAGTGGGGGCTCATTTGGAGGAACAACCTTGAGAGTGGCTAAGTGGCCACAAAAGAATAACTAATACCAAATAAACATATCTTGTATCTGATGGGCCTTAATGTTTCGTATAGCACCCAACATCAACAAAAGTATCCGACTTTCTAGTGATAAGGAACTCTGTCAAAAATCCTCAGTAATCAACATGGTGTCTCTACACACTTGACGACACCAAACACCATTACAGGAAGAATAGAAATAAAATAAAAAAACAAATCGAATCAAATCGACCAACTATACATCTGGTTAACTGAGTGAAGATGCCATTCTTGTTGACATTGGAAGAGGTTCTCCAACATATTTAAAACAAAAACAGCAGTGTTTTAAGTGCTACACTGGAATGACATCAATCTTTGAACTGTTCTCACACCTCAAAATGATGCCCTCCAGACTGGCTGGAAGAATGCATTTAGCCCACTGACATCCTGTTGAAAATGGTTCTTCAGGAGGAACAATCATCAGAACATTATCGTTCCGTTGGACAACTCCCATTACACTGACAGTGCTCCCTTCTTTTATATACCTGAACAAAGATGTGTGAGAGGAAAATCCAAACTGAGAACAACATGCATGGCAGGGATGAAAAAAACTAATAAATACATTCACCAATAATTCTACAAGTTACTAAGGAGTCGTCTCATAGAATGTACAAGAATAATGTTGAATAGGGTGTATTAATAATGTTGGTATTAGTTATGCTTGCATTGTAACTTTATTTTTTATACATTGTTTGATTTGATATAATAAAAATAATATCTTGTATACTTTTTAAAAAGATCTTTGTTTACAAAAATACCCGCTACACTTTTTAGTTTTGTTAAATTTTATAAAACTTCACGTTGTGCTACTTATATATTATATTATTTTCATTGGTATTTACAGTCCAAGATTAGTTTCAGTCAAAACACCTTTTTTGAGCAAATTATCCTTCTAACTCTTGAGACGGCAAGAAATAAACAGGGACATCATTCAAAATGCATCTTCTTATGCCAATACCCTTTAATCTGCATAGGAAACAAAAGTTCCTAATACCCTCAATCTGCCAACTAGAGCAGTTCCTTTCACAATAGCGAAAGCATGACCCTGTAAGCTATCTTGTATGCTACTTATAAGGTATGGTTCACTTCCATTATTGTTGATTAATTTGTTTCCTCAAAAGAGTCTCTTCATATGAGCAGATGAAATCAGGCGGGAAATCTATCACACACAACTTATCAAATCACAGAAAAAATAAAGATCATAAATTAAAGAACTGTCAAGAGGCAAAGTATGATGGAAAAAGGACTTGGGGAAATTTTCTAGAGGGATTTGAGGGGTACCTTTGTCATTAATCAAAGTTAATGCATGTATTGAAATCCGTTGTATTATTAATACATAGAAAGGGGTGGTATTAGTAAACTTCAATATACAATAGTGTATAACTAATGCAGAGGCATTAATTATACAAAGGCTAAAAAATGTACCAAACAAGGTAATAGCATTACACAAAACTGATGCATGCATTATTTTTTCTAATACACTCTACCAAACAGCGTCTAACTGTAGAGGTAGAACTGGCATTTAGAAATGATTATGTTCTCTGTCATTAATCAAAGAGAAATATTTAAGATTCTTTGAAGTTGAGTTGAACCATACCCTTCTTTCAATCGCATTATAAGGGCATCACTGGATAGATTTCTCTCTGCCAGCCATCGGACAAATTCAGGTGACATGTCCCTATTTGATTGATCAATATCCACAACAATAGACTCTTCGACATAAGGGGTTACTCTTGCACCATAGCCAGTTTTGACCAAAGCCCTTAATCCAGACTGGAAATCAGAGATATAAAAATCAGAGACATGTCGCTGCAAAGACAAAAGAGGACTTCAGTTTTCTGCAAGAATTATTTCAATGAATTAGACAGCATATATGAACAACAAAAGTGTAAATTATGTGGGGAAAAAATGAAGGGAAAGAGAAGAACAGGATGAAAACAACAAACTAGGAAGGAGGTCCAAATGAACTTACAATGACATCACATAGCAGTGTCAAAAACAAAGACGGCATTCAAACTTCTCTTTGACATCTCGACATGAACTCACTGATATGACACACTTTGTGATACAATCCGGGTGAGCTCAAGACCCTTCACTAGAAGCCAAGCTCGGGAACTTCAAGTGCTCCAAGGAGTTTTCATGAAATGAGAGGTGCTTGAAGACATCCCATCACCATCAAATGAGTGTTATGTGTTGGTGGTTGCATCAACCATGGATCAAGGAACCTTGGAGGGGTCAAAGGAGTGCGAGACGGGGCTAAAAAGCCCACGGGTGGGACCTGCGAGCTCACCTGTGTCTTTCAAACAAGAATCCAATCCGATCAAGAGTAGCAATTGACACCTTCACTACCACCCGGAGTATAAGCCATCCTTCAACATTTGCGACCCAAGTGTGAGGCATACAAAGGTTTGTAGAGTTGTAAGGTTATTTCTCCAATGCTAACATATTTGTTGTTTTTGTTAGTGTCTTTTCTTCTTAGGTACAATGGCTCCAGAAGATGAAACATCACAAGTTATGGGTAACAATACCCCAAATGCAATCTTAGCGGCCATTGAATCCATAAGTCGGAGAATGGAATCCATGGAAGGACACATAACCTCCCTACAAGAAAGTGTGTCTAGTATGGATGGAAGGATAGTTAAACATGGAAGGCCGTCCATACTCTAGCTAGACCATCCGTCAAAACTTCCATACATTTTCTTGCGGACATGCTCAAAACACTTCCGCTACCATCACCCTGGAAACACTTCACCAAATGTTTAATCCACCAAGACCAACAACCACTACCTATCCACATAACCGAAATCCCTTCATCCACTCTACCATAATTCAACCAAACCAACCAAGGTGAGACACAAAACCAAATACCCCATCCTCCAACAAACCAAAATTCGCCACTCCAAGTACCCCATAACCACAACCAACCCATCCAAGTCGAAGAGGAAAGGAGGAACCTTAAGGAGAGTTTGGAGCATATGATGAAGCGGATGTATAGGTGGAGGACATAAGGGATAGACCGATGGGTCCAGGAGGTCATAGAGGTCGAGGAGGAAGATTTGGTTTGGTGACTTATGGGAGAGTAAACTTGGGAAATCGACCCAAGGTGATGATCAAAGGAACCATAATGAGCACCAACATGGCAATAGAGATCGAGATGTTGGATCAACTCAATCAAAATTCCAACTTTCAAAGGAGAGAGTGATCTCGAAGCTTATCTAGCATGGGGTCCGCTTGTGATAGGATCTTCCAAGCCAATGATCTAACCAACGTCGGCTCAATTCAAGGGATTTGCCATTACATGGTGGGACTATGCCAAAAGGTTTAGGAATGTGTTAGACGAGGGACAACCACCACCATGGAATGCTTTGAAAGGCCTCATGAGAGAGAAGTATGTTTCGAAATGATATAGGCATGAGTTACATGCAAAATTGTACAATCTGAGGCAAGGGAGCAAGGATGTGACAGCCTACCATGATGAATTTCAGCAATTGATCTCAAAGCTTGAGTATCATGAGAACATAGAGCATGCCATCATCCGATTCAAGGTTGGGTTCAACAAGGAGATTGCCTCGTGCATAACTTGTCATAGGTTTTCCCACCCTCGAATTCATCTTTCAAGCGGCTTTAGAGGTTGAGAGGGACATCAAAGAGAGGGCATCTTTCAAATTCAAAGGACACTCATCCACTAATCCATGGAGTAAGAACAAAGAGGCAGCTTAACCATCAATCAGGTGGAGAAAAGGCAAGGACATCAACAAGTCCGACGACAAGAAACCTGTGGAGAAGACTACTCCAAAGTATCCACCAAAAATTGAAGGTAACAAATATCCAACTCCCAATCCTAAAGATTTTCAATGTTTTAGATGTCAAAGGTGGGGACATAAAGCAAGTGAATGTCCCAATCGGAGAACTGTGATCCTTCGAGAAGGGAGGTTGTATACCTTGGAGAAGAGGTGGGGCTAAAAGATGAGAATGATGAAAAAGCACAAGATGGAGAGGGACCCGAAGAAAATGAGCGAGCAGAGAAGATAATGAGGATACTTGGCCTCAAAATGGAGAGTTTGAGGTCCCAAACTTTGTTGTGAGGCGAGCAATGATCAGTAAGGCAATAGATAATCATAGTCAAAGGGAAAATTTATTCCATAATAAGTTTCTTATCAAGGAGAATGTGTCATTGATGGTGGGAGTTGTGCTAATGTGGCTAGTGCTACTATGGCTGATTTCTTGAAGTTACCCCCAGCCAAACATGCCACACCATACAAGCTCCAATGGTTAAATGAATGTGAAGTTGAAGGTGACTAGACAAGTGATGATTCGATTCAAGGTCGGAAATTACCATGATGAGGTGCTTTGTGATGTGATACCCATGCAAGCTTGTCATATCTTGCTTAGGAGGCCATGGTAATATGATCATTCAACCAAGCATGATGGAAGGACTAACCGGTATTCTTTTGAGTTGAATGGTCAGAAATTCACTCACCATCCACTTTCACCATCTCAAACAAATGAGGTTCACCAAAGAATGAGAGATCTGAAAGAGAAGGGTAAGAAAGAACGGGAAGAAGGGCCCCAAACAAAGGAGAAAAATGAATAAGAGGAGAAGAGGGGAATGAAGGGGAAGAGTTCTATGGTGATGTTGACTAGGAACAAAGATCTCTTCAAGGAACATGAGGATAAAGCACTCATGCTCCTCTGATCCCATGTTTTTCATACTAACCTCTATACTTCTCCTATTCCCCATTATATTTCTCTTGTTTTGCAGGAATTTGAGGATGTATTCCCAAAGGAGCTACTATAAGGGTTGCCCCCACTTCGAGGAATTGAGCATTAAATTGACTTCAGGTTGGGTTCTCAACTGCGCAACAAAAACAGACACTAAAGAGCTCCAACGGGAAGTTGAGGAGCTCCTCAACAAAAGGATAAATCAAAGAGAGCATGAATCCATGTGTGGTTCAGATGTTGTTGGTGGCAAAGAAAGATGGGACGTGGCGCATGTGTGTTGATTGTCAATCTATCAACAAGATAATGGTAAAGTATTGCCATTCTTTTCCTAGATTAGATGATATGTTGGATGAATTAAATGGTTCTTGTGTGTTTTCAAAAGTTGATCTTAGAAGTGGATATCATCAAATGGATGAATCCTGATGATGAATGGATATTAAATGAATGGAATTGGGATATGGATGGAATATAATGAAATAGAGCCACTTTGAGGTTCCCTCTTAAATGAGGCAGGTAAGGGAGCCACTACGTAGAAGTTCTGGGAGTTATGAAGGAAGCTTCGAGCTCATATTGGTCATGGGTTGGGAACAGGAATTGAAATCTCTTGTTGTTCCTCAGTAGCTCAGTGGTAGAACGGTCGGTTGTTAACCGATTGGTCGTAGGTTCGAATCCTACTTAGGGAGATTTGATTGATTCTGAATTAAAGAATTCAGAATAAAGGGGCTCGCTTTGCCCGTTAACAGTAGGTAACCCGTTCTATGTCTGTTTCTATTGCATTCTATCTCATCGTATAGATACAAGTTATGCCTTGGAATGAAAGATAATTCCGACCGCTTTGTCTACGAACAAGAAAGCTATAAGTAATGCAAAACTGCCTTCAAGACCAAATTTGGTTTCTACGAATAGATGGTTATGTCATTTGGGCTCACCAATGCTCCTAGTACCTTCATGCAGTTAATGAATCATGTGATGAAGCCGTTCACAAGAAAATTTGTGGCCGTGTACTTTGATGATATCTTAGTTTATAGCAAGTCCATAGATGATCATGCTCAACACTTGAGGTGTGTTTTTGAAGTGCTTAGAAGGGAAAAACTATTTGCTAATCTTGAAAAATGTTCCTTTTGTGTGAATGAAGTTGTTTTCTTTGATTTTATTGTGAGCTCCCGGGGTGTTGAAGTGGATGAATCCAAAATAGACGCTATACGAAATTGGCCAACTCCGCAATCCATTGGTGATGTGAGAAGTTTTCATGGATTGGCTAGTCTCTATAGAAGGTTTGTCAAAGGGTTTAACATTATAGCTGTCTGGTTAACTGAGGTAATCCGAAAGGATAAGCTTTTAAGTGGGGTGAAGAGCACGCAAAGGTGTTTGAAACTTTGAAAACAATGCTTTCCGCTCCTTTGTTGCAATGTCCAACTTTGGAAAAGTGTTTGAAGTTGCATGTGATGCTAGCAAAGTAGGCATTGGGACCGTCTTAATGTAAGACCAAAAACCCATTGCATACTTTAGCCAAAAACTTAAAGACAACCTTGAACTACTCCACGTATGATCTTGAGTTGTATGCCTCGGTTAGAGCTTTGGGCAATTGGCAACACTAATTGTGGACTAAAGAATTTGTGATTCGAACCAACCATGAATCTTTGAAACACCTTAGGGACCAAGACAAGTTGAACAAGCGACATGCCAAGTAGATTGAATTCCTAGAGACTTTCCCTTATGTAATCCAATATAAAAAAACGGAAGGAAAATGTAGTAGTCGATGCCTTGTCCCGAAAGCATGTTTTGAATGCCACTTTGTCTTCTAAACTAATTGGTTTTGAATGCTTGAAGACATTGTATCGCGAGGAACCCACGTTTGCTCCAATTTCAAAGATTAAGAATAATCGAATAGGGAAAGATGGATCAGGGATTAGAACTTCTATACCCTATTCCAAGTTAGATGGTTTCTTGTTTAAAGGAAAGAGGTGGTGTGTGCCATCTAGCTCATGGAGAGAGTTGTTTGTAAGAGAGGCATATAATGGTGGTATGATGGATCACTTTGGAATTGACAAGACCCTTGAAATCCTAGAAAAACAATTCTATTGGCCCAAGATGCATCAAGATATTACTAGAATTTGTTGTCAATGTATGGATTGTCGAAGTACGAAATCCTGCCTTCTCCCTCAAGGATTATATATCCCACTATCCACCCCCAACACCCATGGTTTGGTATCACGATAGACTTTGTTTTGGGTTTGCCTAGGACGGGAAGGGGTAAAGATAGTATCTTTGTTGTGGTTGATCGATTTTCTAAGATGGCCCTTTTCATTCCGCGTCATAGAAGTGATGATGCACCAAATCTAGCTTCTTTATTTATTGAGCATGTTGTCAAAATGCACGAACTTCCTCGAACCATTGTGAGTGATAGGGACTCCAAGTTCCTTAGTCAATTTTGGACGTCATTGTGAGGTAGGCTTGGCACCAAATTGCTTTCTCAACGTCTTGCCACCCACAAACAAATGGGAAAACGAAGCTGGCAAATAGAGCCTTGGGTTCTATGTTACGCACCTTAGTTAAAAGGAAAAATGGCCTCTTAGGAGAACCACCTACCTTTAGTCAAATTTACTAATAATCGTGTTATTCACTCTGACAATTAGCATGACTCCCTTTGAATATGTCTATGGTTTTAACCCCCTCACCCTTTTGGATCTCACTCCTTTATCTAGTGATGTTGTGATTAGCTTAGATGGGAACAAAAGGGTAGAAGCAATGAGGAATATGCATGAGAAGGTGAGCATTCGCCTTAAGAAGAAGAATCAAGAGGTGGCTAAAAGAATGAACACGGGTCAGAAGCGGTTTGTGCTTGAACTGGGTAATTAGGTGTGGGTGCACCTCTGGAAAGATAGGTTTCAACCAAAGAAAAGACAAATTGATGCCTCAAGATGATGGCCCGTTTCAAGTATTAAAGAGGATAAACGATAATATCTACAAGATTGACCTTCCTCCGAATTATCAAGTGAACAGCACCTTCAATGTGTGCAATCTTTCACTCTTCGACATGATAGAAGATGATCACCCCGTGAATTTGAGGTCAAATTCTTCTCAAGATGGAGAGTATGATACAATCCGGGTAAGCTCAAGACCTTCACTAAAAGCCAAGCTAGGGAAATTCAAGTGTTCCAAGGAGTTTTCATAAAACGAGAGGTGCTTGAAGACATCCTATCACCATCAAAAGGGTGTTATATGTTGGTGGTCGCATCTACCATGGAACAAGGGACCTCAGAGGGGTTAAATGAGTGTGAGAAGAGGCTAAAAAGCCCACTGGTAGGACCTGCGAGCTCACCAGCACCCACAGGTGAGCCTCCTGCAAGAGCAGGTGCCAGAACAGTGGAACATGCACCTAACCTATGTGAGCAGGTGCCCATGCACCCATGCAGATGGCCCAAAACAGGTTGACTTGTTTTCAAGTTGCAAATGGGTCACTTTTGGGCCCGAGGGTGTAAGTGGCCGTTTGGTGTGATGGGTAAGAGTAAATAATCCCAAAATTTCAGTGCCTCATAATTTCTTGTTTGGTTGTACAATTTGG